>JALAZF010000126.1:3750000-5000000 GCA_022829125.1 Lathyrus tuberosus
GGTTTTAACCAAAGTGCAGTTGAGATGCCATGAAGTGATCTAGCCATTCTCAGTCAAGTCCAAGCATTCAAACACACTCCATAGGGTGTAGGGTGTGAGCAAGCCTTTAAGTTTTTGTATGATTGCAAATTGTGTGATATGCATGATATAAGATTTGTATGCATGATTAGTTTGTACATACATATGATTTCATACCTACTATGATTTAAAAGACAATGCAAATTGATTCATATCATCATTGTAATCATAAAAACGTTTTTCCCTATGTATGCATCGATTCATACGTGGCTTGTATCGACACATACCTTTGATAAACTCACAAAAAAAACCGTTTTGCTTCAGTATGTATCGATTCATACGACACTTGTATCGATACATGATCCTTTGTAACTAGGGTATGTATCGACGCATACGCATCATGTATCGATGCATGATTTACTTCACATTCTGAAATAATTTTGCTTCAGTATGTATCGATTCATACGATACTTGTATCGACACATGTTCCTTTGTGATTGAGCTATGTATCGACGCATGTGCATCATGTATCGATGCATGATTTATTTTACATACTGAAAATTAACAGGTACAGTATGCATCGATGCATACAACCATGTGTCGACTCATGCATGTGTTATACTCACTATGTATCGACGCATACGACTCTTGTATCGATACATAGAGCTGTTTGTTGCTTTTAACCATTTCTGTTTTCATATATAAGTGTTATGACAGTTCAGTTTGGCAGAAGAATTCTGGTTAGAGTGAAAAAGTGCAATCAAAGCAAAAGACAAGTTTGGTGTGCATGATTTTTCAAGAGCAGTGTTAGAAACCTGAAAGAGACTTTGTCTTCATCATCTTCTCAATCTCGTTAATTCAAGAACATCAACACATAATCATTTTTGTTCTTCGGATTAAGGGATCTTTGAGATAACGTTCAGTGGTACGATCATTGATCTAGCTGAGTTGAAGATACAAAGGGGGTTTCGAGGAAAAACCATTTGGTTTGTCCTTCAAGAACGGGTGTGTTCTTGAGGGTTTGTTAGTCACGATTGCAGAACAGATTCAGCCGCAGCGTAGGGTTTGGAAATCTGGAGATTTCGCAAACAGGTCGTGGAACCGGTGAATTGTCTGTATTTCTTGCAGGAAAATTCTTGATCAAGCTCAGATCAAGTGAAGGTTCATACAATAGGAAGATCTTGGGGTTTAGATTTCTGGATTTGTATTGTAACCTTGTAAAGAACGAATTCAGCATTATTGATATAACAGGTCTCAATTTCATTTTGAAATTGAGAGGGAGACGTACCCACACGCGAGGACGGAAGTGGGGAACTTCCTTACCAAATCTCTGCGTATCGTATTCTTTCTTTATCTCTTTACGCTTTCAACAATTTTGTGATTCGTTTGGTGTGTTGCGTATTAAAGTTTCAAGATACAATAGTGGTACGAAAATCTTTGTCAAAATCACCATTATTGTTAATCGTTGAATGCATACACGCCAAGTGTTTGACAAAATTGTTTGCTGTGTTTTTGTTCATTGGAAACAGTCTTTGTATGATAAGTGCATTTGAGTCGATTCATATCTGGTGTTAATATATCTTTATCATCCTAATAAATCCAGCATAAACTCGTGTGTCCGGTTTTCTAGTAGCTGGTTCAGAATAGACGGAAGTCGATTCGGGATCATAATTTTTCCGCTAACTTGAAAGACTCTGATAAACTTTTTTAAATCCTTGAGTTTCAAGGAGGTGATCTATTCACCCCCCCTCTCGATCACTAGCCACACCGTCTAACAAGTGGTATCAGAGCGCCGGTTCGCTGGTGCTTTGTGGCTGCTTGTAACGATATGGATTCTGAACCAAAGGGGGCGTATAATAGAGCGCCTGTTTTCAACGGTGAAAATTATGGCTACTGGAAAGACTGCATGCGAGTTCATATAAATTCTGTGGATAGGAATGTGTGGGCTGCCATTCAAAATGGTCCTTTTCAAATTACTATGAGAAATGAGGCTGGCGCCATAGTTCCTAAACCAGAAGATGATTACGATGAGAAAGATGAGAAAAAGTGGTCGAGTGATTGGAGAGCTCGAAATATGCTAATTTCAGCACTTAGTGCTGATGAGTATTATCGGGTATCCCATTGCTCGACAGCTAAAGAAATGTGGGATGCTTTAGAAATTGCCCATGAGGGTACTACTGAAGTAAAACAGTCCCGTATTAACACACTTAATCAAGAGTTCGAGCTCTTTCGCATGAAACAAGGAGAATCTATCTCTGACATGCAAAAGAGATTCGTTCATCTCATAAATCGGTTGAATGCACTTGGAAAACCTGTTTCCAATGAAATAGCCACTAATAAAATTCTGAGGTGTCTTAGCAGGGAATGGCAACCTAAAGTAACAGCTATTAAGGAAGCCAACGACCTCACGACGCTTACTATTACAACTTTATTCGGCAAGCTGGAAGAACATCAGCAAGAACTGGAAAGTCTCGAAATATTTGAGAAAAAGAGTAAAAAGGAAAAGAATAAAGACAAAGAGAGTGAGAAGAAGCCAATAGCTCTTGTGGCCTCTAACTCAAAGTCCTCACAAAAAGAGCAAAGCGACAATGATTCAAGTAGTGACGAAGATTCGGGTGATGAAGAAATGGGACTTTTTGTTAAGAGATATAATAGATTCATTCGAAAGAATGGAATCCAGCATTCCGACAAAAATCTCATTAAGTTTCGAAGACAATCTGTAGAGTCAAAACAGGAAGAGAATAAGAAGCATAGAGTAAAAGGATCGTGTTTTAATTGTGGTAAATCTGGACATTATAAAACAGAATGCCCTATGAAGAAAAAGGACAAAGGAAAAGCTCAACCAAGAAGGTCAAATAAACAAAGAAGAGCTTACATAGCATGGGAAAGCGATAGTGACTCATCAAGCTCACAAAGTTCAAATGATAGTGATGAGACAGCAAATCTGTGTCTTATGGCTCACACCAAAAATCAGTCCTACCACAAGAAGAAAATCAACGATAAGAAAGTAAGACAAGCCTACTATAGTAATGTCTCCTCTATGTCTTTTTCTGAACTGAAAATCGCTTTTGAAAAACTGCATAACGAAGCTGTAGATGCTTTCAAAAGATTATCTTCCGATAAACAAATTTTTTCATTCTTGGAAGGTAAAGTATACAAAGCTGAAAAAGATTTAGAAAGCTTGAAAGCTAGTATTGCAGAAAATTCAAAAGATATTAATGTTAACGGATGTAGTAAAGTTAGGTATTGTGAAGCTTGTCATATTTGGCAACAAGAGGTTAAAACTCTTAAAGTCAAATTGGAAAAAGCTTTACAACCCAAGGTGACTTACGCCGTTGATTCTAGGTTGTTTAAGAAGTCATTAAATCCACCATATGCAAAATACTCCTTTATTCCAAAGGGTTTAATGATAAAAAATAAACAAATACATCATCGTGGCTTATGTCACTATTGTTGTCATACTGGTCATACCATTGAAAAATGCAAGTTTAGGAGATTTCTTGTTCCTAAAGGCATTTATCAATGGAGACCTAAAGGCAACCATGTTACAACTTACCCACATGGACCCAATGAAAATTGGGTACCTGTTTCTCTCTTTTGATATTGTAGGATGAGTGTCTTGCATCCGTAGATAGAAGATGGTTTCTAGACAGCGGGTGCTCAAGGCACATGACGGGTGACATATCGCTTTTTATAGACTTCAAAGCAAAGAAGAAGGGATATGTTACTTATGGAGACAATAACAAAGGAGCTATACTTGGCAAAGGTAGTGTAGGTAATCCCTCTACCACTACTATTTCTGATGTCCATCTAGTTGAGGGGCTTAAACACAATTTGTTAAGTATTAGTCAATTGTGCGACAAGGGTTACAAGGTTTCTTTCACAAAAACTTGCTGCACAATTGAACATACTAAACAGAATATTGTGTTTAAGGGTGTAAGAGTAAACAATATCTATATGCTTGATCTTTTTTATGTACCTTTAACAAGCTCTAAGTGTCTAGTTGCCTTGAATGATGATTCTTGGCTTTGGCACAGACGCTTAGCGCATGTTAATTTCGATTTGCTTAATAAGGTTGTATCTAAGGATCTAGTAGTCGGTCTTCCAAAGATAAAATTTTCAAAAGACCATCTATGTGACGCGTGCCAAATGGGAAAGCAAACAAGGGTATCTTTTAAATCCAAAAATGTAATTTCAACTTCACGACCCCTTGAGCTTCTCCATATGGATCTCTTTGGACCTTCTAGGACAAAGAGTCTAGGCGGAAACTATTATGGTTTAGTAATCGTTGATGACTATTCTAGATTTACTTGGACTATATTCCTTCATAGCAAAGATGAAACGTTTTTCGCTTTTAAGAGTTTTGCAAAACTGTCCCAAAACAAAATGAATTCTAAAATAGTTACAATTCGAAGCGATCATGGAGGAGAATTTCAAAACTATCTCTTTGATAAGTACTGTGATAAGTATGGTATTAAGCATAACTTTTCAGCTCCTCGAACTCCACAACAGAATGGCGTTGTGGAGCGCAAAAATCGCGTTTTAGAAGAGCTGGCAAGAACAATGCTAAATGAGGGTGGATTGCCAAAATATTTTTGGGCTGATGCAGTTAGCACAGCCTGTTATGTTCTGAACAGGATTCTAATTCGCCCTATTTTAAATAAAACCCCTTATGAGCTTTTAAAAGGAAGAAAGCCAAACTTATCACATCTTCACGTATTCGGTTGTAAGTGTTTTGTTTTGAATAATGGTAAGGAAAAACTTGGGAAGTTTGATGCAAAAGCGGATGAAGGTATTTTTCTTGGTTATTCACAATCAAGTAAAGCATATAGAGTGTATAATAAGCGTTTACTTTCCGTTGAAGAATCTGTTCATGTCTCTTTTGATGAGTCTTATCCGAAAAATGTCGGAAAAGGTATTTCTTTTAATGACACAGGTATATCTACAGAAGACATACTCAAAGAAGTTGTTTCGGAAACTGATCAGTCCAAAACAGAAGACAATGAGGAGGAGAAAGATACCAGTCATGTCAAAGATAAGGAAGAAGGACAAACTGAAGTGAATGTCCTTCCACCAACTTGGAGATCTTCAAAAGATCATCCTATTGACAACATCTTGGGAGACATTTCAAAGGGAGTCATGACTCGTTCTAGGATAAGTAATTTCTGCTCTCACTTCGCTTTTGTTTCACAAGTAGAACCTAAAAATGCCAAAGAGGCCTTGATTGATGAATTTTGGCTAATGGCCATGCAAGAAGAGCTTAATCAATTTAAAAGAAATGACGTTTGGGAACTTGTTCCTCGTCCGCGAGATCATCATATCATAGGTACTAAATGGATTTTTAGAAATAAGCTTGATGAAAACGGAGTGATAACTAGGAATAAGGCACGTTTAGTGGCACAAGGGTATAACCAAGAGGAGGGCATAGACTATGAGGAAACTTATGCTCCAGTTGCTCGCCTCGAAGCTATACGTCTCTTGCTTGCTTATGCGTGTTCTAGAGATTTTAAGCTTTACCAAATGGACGTAAAGAGTGCGTTTCTAAATGGTGTCCTAAATGAAGAGGTATACGTCTCACAACCTCCTGGTTTTGAGAATGCTGAATATCCAGATGATGTTTACAAATTAAAACGAGCTTTGTACGGTCTTAAGCAAGCCCCTCGGGTTTGGTATGAAAGACTTAGCAAATTTCTACTTGATCATGGATATTCAAGAGGTAAAGTGGATACCACCCTCTTCATTAAACACAAGGGAAAACACATTCTTTTAGTTCAAGTTTATGTAGACGATATAATTTTTGGTTCAACTAACATACACTTGGTCGAAGAGTTTTCAAAAGTTATGCAGGGTGAATTTGAAATGAGTCTTATGGGGGAGCTTAATTTCTTCCTCGGTCTCCAAATAAAGCAGCTTGATGAGGGCACAGCTGTGAGTCAAACAAAATACTGCAGAGAGCTGCTCAAGCGCTTTGGAATGAACGACTCAAAATCAATAGACACACCTATGCCTACCAACGGAAATCTAGATAAAGATGAACACGGTAAGAGTGTAGATGTCAAACAGTATAGAGGTATGATTGGGTCTCTCTTGTATCTTACTGCGTCTAAACCTGACATCATGTTTAGTGTCTGCATGTGTGCACGATATCAATCGAATCCTAAAGAGTCACACTTGAAAGCTGTCAAGCGCATATTTAGATATCTTCATGGAACATCTAAGTATGGGCTCTGGTATTCAAAAGGAAGCGATTGTAGCTTAGTAGGTTACTCCGATTCTGATTTTGCTGGCTGCAAATCAGATAGGAAAAGTACTAGTGGTACATGTCACTTATTTTCAAACTCTTTGGTCAGTTGGCATAGCAAGAAACAGGTGTCTGTCGCATTGTCAACTGCTGAGGCTGAGTACGTTGCAGCCGGTAGCTGTTGCGCTCAGATCTTGTGGCTGAAGCAACAACTACAAGATTTCGATATTCAACTCAAACGCATTCCAATAAAGTGTGACAACACCAGTGCTAAATCTTACTAAGAATCCTGTTTTACACTCACGCACTAAACACATAGAGATTAGGCATCACTTTCTTCGCGATCATGTTGAAAAAGAGGACGTTGTATTTGAGCATGTTGATACTAAAAACCAACTTGCTGACATTTTTACTAAACCATTAGCAACGGAACCGTTCTTCAACATTCGTCGTGAATTAGGGATTTTAGATCTCTCCTCATCGATGTCTTAAGCATATTGGTCCTTATTTATATATATCTCACTTTGGCTGTTAAGCTTTGTTTTTAGACATCACTCAGACTCCATAAGGTTTCATCAACAGAGGTAATATCATTCCTTTCTAAAATCTCTTTGGAACTTTGTGATTAGTGTATGGTAGAACAAATTCGTTAAGATCGTTTATATGTATTTCATTGCATATGTTGTTTGAACATTAACGTTTGATTCATGAATTGTACTCGAGCATCATTATCATGACATCATCTATACTGCATTGACTCAAGAGCTGTTCACAGGTTTCTAACTCAACAGGTAGTCACAAATCAGTTAAAACATGTTTTAGCATCAAGTATGTATCGATACAACAAGAACATGTGTCGACACATTAGAGTTTCCGATCGATACATTCGTGATATGTGTCGATTCATGTCTTTTCATTTTCAATTTTTTTAAAAACTTGTTTCAGTATGTGTCGATGCATCCGTGCTTTGTGTCGACACATAGGACACTTTCAAAAACAAAAATTTCGCGATATGAATCGATCCATACCCTTTGTATCGATACATACTGTTTCTTTTACAATAAATGCATGTTCAAATCAGTTGTGGATCGACACATCAGCTAATTTTAAAGGGATAATTCACTCTAACCTCTCTTCTCCTCTCATACCCACACGGCTAACCCTAACCTTCTCAAACATCTTCATCTCCAAAACCCTAATTCACATCTTAACCCCTCTACAATTCATCACCATGCCTCCCAGAATTATACCGGCTAGACAAAGAGGAAAAGGAAAGGAACCCATTGGGACGTCTGGTCAGTCTCCACAACCTCCAGAAATCCCTCCCAGTGCTCTCACTCTTCTTCATCCTGCCATCGCTGAGGAGTTTGAGACCTCTTTCAAGACAAGGTTAGTTATGAAACCTCATGTCTTTGATAAAACTGATGCATCTGCCCTCCATCTCAACGATGTCGTTGATTTATTGAAGGCACAAACCCTTGGTACATTTTTGGCCATAAATGATGCCTATCATGAGGATTTTATTCGTATATTTTATGCTGGTCTGCAAACTGGTAGAGGCTATATGTTCAGATGCTCAATTGGCACCAAAACTTACACTTTTGAAGCCACTGATTGGGAGAAAGTGTTTCAAATTCCGCTTGGGGTGCCTGGACTGAAAAAATGGCATGACCAAAGTTATGATACGGAGTTTAAAATAAGGGACTATGTTGCATCTATTTCCAAATTGGATAGACCTCTCGGAGAGGATGAACCCATCACTTCTGGTATGATTACAAGCATACCTAGAATACTTCACTGGATTGTCTCGCACATCTTGCGTCCAAAGTCTGGTGGTCATTCTAGGTTGGATCGATCAGACATTCATCTTGTATACCTTCTTCACAAAAAGGTTCCACTTAATTGGCCAAACTACTTTGTGAAACGCATGTTTCTTATGCGTAACAGTATGAAGAATATCACACTTGGATATGCTGCCCAAATTATGCGAATCATCAAATACTGGAATGTAACCATCCCTTTAGTACCCCTTACATCTTCCTCTTCCGCCCAAGAGTTCAACACTGCTACTTTATCTCATATGGGATACCGGTGGGACAAGGAGCGTCAATGTTTTTATTTTCTGGACAGAGGATCCAAAACAAGGGTGTACAATTTTGATGTGCCATCTGAACAAGTGTTTGTGCCTGAAGACCAACTGGATGAAGAAATGCATGAGGCCAATGACGAGAATCAGCCTGAAGTAGATGTTAATGCTGGCTGGGGTGATTGGGTGCCACAAAGGTGGTCTCCAACAAATTATGAACCAGGTCCACGTGTTCCTCCGTTCTCTGGCGCTGCCTCCTCTTCAACTGCCCCTGAGTACTTGACTCAAATGTTTCAGCAAATGGAGCTTGTAAATCAAGCCTGTCATGAACAGGCGCTTGCTTGGCATGTGCAGCAAAATGAGTGGCATAAGGAGCATCGTGAGTGGCATGATGAACACACAAGGATGTATCATAATCAGCATGCTTGGCACACGGAATTGGTTAAATGGCATCAAGTCTTTTACAATGAAATGTCTGGTTTTATGGACGATTGTCGTGCACATTCTGGTATCATGGACAGATTCAGAAGTGTTGAAGTTCAGAACCGGTTCCAGCGATACAATTTCATGGGCCATAATCCTGATGAGATGCCTCCTCCGCCGCCTCCACCAAGCTTTAGAGATCCTGATAGAGAGGATGAGGAGTCCTGTGGAGGCCATAACCCTTTTTAGGCTAGCATCATGTCATTTCATTACATTTCATTTCATCATCATGTTGTTTCAGTTTCCTTGCTACATTGTTCAAACTTCATTTGTTTTGGTTCTGCTTATGTAAACTCCAAGTACTTTCTTAAAATTTTAATGCTTATTTCTTTTAGTTCTGTTTACTTGTGTTAGTCTTTCCCTGTCTTATCATTCTCTGTGAATGATTCTGTTATGTTAAGCTTCATTCTTGGTGATTGTGAGCTTCTATATCAATATTGCTGTCTATTGTTACATCAATTTCACCAGACTGTCTATCTATTCTTTTTGATGTTGACAAAGGGGGAGAAGAAAGACAACAAGATGTTGACAGCCATGCACAAACTCAGGGGGAGTGCTCTATCACATCTTGCAAATTTGCCATCATCAAAAAGGGGGAGTTTGTGAGCAAGCCTTTAAGTTTTTGTATGATTGCAAATTGTGTGATATGCATGATATAAGATTTGTATGCATGATTAGTTTGTACATACATATGATTTCATACCTACTATGATTTAAAAGACAATGCAAATTGATTCATATCATCATTGTAATCATAAAAACGTTTTTCCCTATGTATGCATCGATTCATACGTGGCTTGTATCGACACATACCTTTGATAAACTCACAAAAAAAACCGTTTTGCTTCAGTATGTATCGATTCATACGACACTTGTATCGATACATGATCCTTTGTAACTAGGGTATGTATCGACGCATACGCATCATGTATCGATGCATGATTTACTTCACATTCTGAAATAATTTTGCTTCAGTATGTATCGATTCATACGATACTTGTATCGACACATGTTCCTTTGTGATTGAGCTATGTATCGACGCATGTGCATCATGTATCGATGCATGATTTATTTTACATACTGAAAATTAACAGGTACAGTATGCATCGATGCATACAACCATGTGTCGACTCATGCATGTGTTATACTCACTATGTATCGACGCATACGACTCTTGTATCGATACATAGAGCTGTTTGTTGCTTTTAACCGTTTCTGTTTTCATATATAAGTGTTATGACAGTTCAGTTTGGCAGAAGAATTCTGGTTAGAGTGAAAAAGTGCAATCAAAGCAAAAGACAAGTTTGGTGTGCATGATTTTTCAAGAGCAGTGTTAGAAACCTGAAAGAGACTTTGTCTTCATCATCTTCTCAATCTCGTTAATTCAAGAACATCAACACATAATCATTTTTGTTCTTCGGATTAAGGGATCTTTGAGATAACGTTCAGTGGTACGATCATTGATCTAGCTGAGTTAAAGATACAAAGGGGGTTTCGAGGAAAAACCATTTGGTTTGTCCTTCAAGAACGGGTGTGTTCTTGAGGGTTTGTTAGTCACGATTGCAGAACAGATTCAGCCGCAGCGTAGGGTTTGGAAATCTGGAGATTTCGCAAACAGGTCGTGGAACCGGTGAATTGTCTGTATTTCTTGCAGGAAAATTCTTGATCAAGCTCAGATCAAGTGAAGGTTCATACAATAGGAAGATCTTGGGGTTTAGATTTCTGGATTTGTATTGTAACCTTGTAAAGAACGAATTCAGCATTATTGATATAACAGGTCTCAATTTCATTTTGAAATTGAGAGGGAGACGTACCCACACGCGAGGACGGAAGTGGGGAACTTCCTTACCAAATCTCTGCGTATCGTATTCTTTCTTTATCTCTTTACGCTTTCAACAATTTTGTGATTCGTTTGGTGTGTTGCGTATTAAAGTTTCAAGATACAATAGTGGTACGAAAATCTTTGTCAAAATCACCATTATTGTTAATCGTTGAATGCATACACGCCAAGTGTTTGACAAAATTGTTTGCTGTGTTTTTGTTCATTGGAAACAGTCTTTGTATGATAAGTGCATTTGAGTCGATTCATATCTGGTGTTAATATATCTTTGTCATCCTAATAAATCCAGCATAAACTCGTGTGTCCGGTTTTCTAGTAGCTGGTTCAGAATAGACGGAAGTCGATTCGGGATCATAATTTTTCCGCTAACTTGAAAGACTCTGATAAACTTTTTTAAATCCTTGAGTTTCAAGAAGGTGATCTATTCACCCCCCCTCTCGATCACTAGCCACACCGTCTAACATAGGGAAGCTGTCCAGACCATCACAATTCATCTGTAACACCTCCTACACAGAAATCAATTTGCTCTTGCTGTCACGACCTAGAGGTAAGCTTAAACTTGGCCATCTCTCAATCTATACATATTTCCTCGCACAATAATTTGGCCATATGTTCATAATCATGCATGGAATGTTTTCCCTCAAGTAATTGCTTTGTTTGAATCGTGTATCAAAAATTCTAGCCTTCATGCAGAAATTAGGGTTCTTGAGGATTTTTCATGATTTCTTGTTATATGTTTAATTTAAATGAAATTAAATACCATAGACATGATCGTGAGGTTGAAACGAGTTGATTGGTATGTGGATTACATGATATGACTAAGTATTCAGTGACATTGGAGAGAAAATGCAAATCTGGGCCAAGCTGAAACACGCGCGTGTTCTTCAGCTGTTCTTGGCGCCATTTTTCATAAATTCAAATATTTGAATTTTGTGATTTTATTTAATTAATTCAAAAATTAATTTCTCTCCGAGTTTTAATGATTTTGAGTTGATTCTTTTTTTAATAATTCACAAAAATGTTGAAATATTTTATTTTCCCAAAAAATCCCAAAAATATTATTTATTTCATATAATTGATATTTTTGCAAAGAATTAATGTTTTAATTGTTTTTAACATTTAAAATATTTTTTCCACCTTGATTTTGCAACTTTTAATGCTTTCTAATTATTTTGTAGGTCAATACTTAATTTTTGAAGCATTAATCCAAGATCACAATTTGTTTTCCATATGTTAAACAATTTTAATCATTTTAATTGAATTTTTATTCAATTAAATACATTTTTGAAAATAACTTAGGGTTTTTGGATTAATTCAACCCTCATAAATCATTTTCAAAACACTTTTGGGCCTCTAATAGAGTGTAAGACCCAATCCTTTTTTGACCAAACCATTTTTGGGCCTCAGTGTATTGTATAAGTCCCGATACCGTCAAAAATAAACGGCGCGATCGTCGCCTTTTGAAAAATAACCTTTTGGGCCTCTCCTCGAGCTATAAGACTCATTCAAAACTTTTGGCCCTCTAATAGAGTGTAAGACCCAACCCCCTTTTAACCAAAAACTTTGGGCCTCACTTATTGTATAAGTCCCTCCGCGTTAAAAGAAAACCTCGGTGCGATCGCCATTTTTAACGAAAAATGATCTGGGCCTACCCTCGTGTTATAAGCCCCACTCCTTTTCTTTAAACCTTTTGGGCCTCTTGAGAGAGTGTAAGACCCATCCCTTTGTACAGAAAACAATTTTTGGACCACAGTCACTTGTATAAGTCCCTCTGTACAAATTCAAACAGTGCGCTCACTGATAAAACCCTGGGCCTCTCCTTGAGCTGTAAGCCCCAAATCTTTCTTTTTCAAAGAACTTTCTCCTTTGATTTTGAATATACTGTTGTTTTCAATCTTTCTTTGTTGAACAACTAACCAAACAGCATGGAAGCTCTACAACCGAGTAAGTGTTTATACGCTTTCATTTACCGCTTTCATATACATATAACTGTATTGTGGGGTTGTTTCACTGTAAGTCTTCTTTCATAAACTCATATCAACTGTGTAATACTAGTATAGATATTTAGAGTTTCCCCGGCAACTACGTCTAGAACTAGGTGACGCTGTTTTGTTTATTCATAGAAATAGACAACTAGATCCCCAATAGGATCACCAGATACAGTCTTCTCTTCGGCTGTCCTCATTAGGAATTGTCAAGAAACTCTATTCCCAGAGATGAATGTATTCTCCGTGAATGGCATCTTTGAGTTTCTTCCAAATTCTCTAACTTTCCTGACTTGATCTATTCCTTGTGAATAGCTTGCCTTGAATTTCTCGGGGTTTGGGGACCCATCGGCTTCTTAAAAGCATCGGCCTCCTCTTGGGCATCGTACAAGGACCCACAGGCTTCCTAAAAGCGACCCTGCCTCCTCTTGGGCTTAGTACAAGGACCCTACGGCTTCTTAGAAGTATTCACAGCCTCCTCTTAGGCTTCTTATAATGATCTCTTCCTCCGGGAATGATAGCCTCCTCTTGGGCTTCATACAAGGACCGATCGGCTTCTTAAAAGCATCAGCCTCCTCTTGGGCTTCGTACAAATTGTCCCGACGACCTCCTAGAGGTATAGGAACAGAACTTAGTCATCTGCATAGAACAGTCCTTTCAAAGAGTCTACTACTGTTTCTCAAAGCATAGTACACAAGATGAAACTCTAGACTTGGACAGTCTCATCTCCTTGAGTTTCAAAGACATTCTCAAGTGTCCCCTTCGTTAAATAGGAAGAAAACCCGTAGACTCGGACAGTCTCAATACCCTTCGAATTTCCCACTTCCTTAAAGAACAGGAATGACCCGGATCCTCGAACCCAATCCTCGAGTACAGTATTGCTCATATAAGAACTGATTTTCTCTTTCAAAATCAGCATACTGGACCTGTCACTCAACTGAAACAGTCACCATAGCCTCCTCTTAGGCTTTGTATAATGATCCTTCTCCGGTGAAGTTAGCCTCCTCTTGGGCTTTGTACAATGATTCTCCCCAGCAGAGTCAAAAGTCGTTTAGTCTCTCTCTTGGGCTTTGTACGAGACACATAAGAGACTCCCTCGTGGAGTCAATCACCTCTTTCGCCTCCATCTCGGGCTTTATACGAGATACAAAAAGGTTCTTATTGAGCCAAACAAATTTTATCCTCCATCTCGGGCTTTGTACGAGATACAAAAACTCTCTTGTTGAGTCAAGTAGCCTTCATCTCGGGCTTTATACGAGATACCAAAAGACTCTTGTCGAGTCACTTCCCAAATAGCCTCCATCTCGGGCTTTATATGAGATACCAAAAGATTCCCTCGTTGAGTCAAAACCTTTTTAGCCTCTCTCTCGGGCTTTGTACGAGACACATAATAGCCTTCTCTTAGGCTTTATATAAGAAAACCACTGGTTGATCCAATCAACCTTTTAGCATCAAAACTGTGCCTCGTTCACAGTACACAAACTTCAACAACTCCTTCCCTTCCATCTAATCGCTGTAAGCGGCAAGCCTCTGGATCATCTACATCCATGCCAATGTCCCTCTTTTAGTATGAGAAATTCCTAAGGAAAGATGGCATTACTCTACACTGAGTTAAAGTCTTCTCCTTCAGGTTAAAATCCCCTATAAAGGAAATTATGGCATTACCGGATTCACAAATCCCGGTTAAAGTAATTCTCCTTTATACACAGTCGTAACAGACAAACCCCTCTTTAGAGATGACAAATTCTCTCTGAAGACGAAACTTTTAGCTTCACATCTTGGGCTTCGACCAAGATACAAATAAACCCTTCAGCTTTACATCTTGGGCTTTGAACAAGATACAAACCACCTTTCGCTTTACGTCTTGGGCTTTGAACAAGACACCAAAACACCCATTTCCTCCCATAGAATAGGAGGAACTACGAACGCTCTGATTTCCCTGTTTCGGTAAACGGGAATACGTAGGCATAAGATTGAAAGAAAAATCTTAGCGAGCACACTAAACAAAAACCAAAATCCCATACTTTCATATATATCCGTCCTAACATCTCAACCGATTGCCTAAAGCACCCCTCGTCAACAAAATAAACCTAGGAAAAACCCCGAATCTTTGTAGCATCTGTAAACCAACAGTATTGACTGTTTAATCTCAGTATGCAAGCAGGGTTAGTTGGAGACATCTATTTCCCTTCCTTCATCAGCTTTAATAGGATAAAAAATGAATCGAACTGTAGTACCAGAGCGATCGTGCTTCGCAAACACATCCGAAAATCACTCACTACAAGTCTCTTTAAGGATCCCAGCAACAGCGGCTCCAAGTAGAATCAAAATAGGAACAAGAACTAGCTTCCTTTGACGTGCGCAATAGGATAACTCGCTGATGGAGGTAACTGTAAACACAGGTACATAAAGGTATTTGACAACAGCCAAAGTAAGATCAAGAACAAGTTGAATGAAGTTTCCCAGTGCTGTGTTCCAAGGGAAATTCTTCACCGGATGAGGAGAATTGTCCCAAAGCTTACACGCTTTTTTCTATTAACCGGTCAAGTTGCAGTTTTCTATCATCATCTAATGAATGTGCAGACATATTCATAGCACATGAGATCTTAGGCCTTATCTTTTGAGATGCACAAAATGGCTCAACACCTAAACAACAATCGTGCTTCTTGATAAAACCTGATGCACCTACTGAAATGGACTTAAAAAAAGGTCAAAATGGAATTTAATTTGGATGTGGTTTGAGAAAATAAAAGATTTAGCATTGAATGTGGATTAAAAAAGGTGGTTTAAAGTGACTAAAACTAAAAAGATACCAAAATGGTCATTGAAAGAAAGTTAATTGAGTTTGGTTAGTTAAAAATGGACAAGAACCAAGAACGGTGGGTTGAAATGTGGATAATGGATTTATGGTAGATATTAGATAAAAATGGATCATTGGTTCAAAATGGATTTTGGATGATAATGGATATGGTAGAAAAAAAATAAAGAATGGTTCTAAAAATGGACAACCATATTACACCAATCTCTGAACTTTTCACAACATCTGATTAAAGGCACACAGCTACCACTGAACAACTTGCAACAGAAACAACAACCATCTTAGTCAATTTGAAACCTTGCGTTGATTATTAAATCCGCACTGAGGAAAATAAATCCACATATGAACCACCAATGAACTGATGAGCCATGATGAACCTGATGATTGAACTAAACTCCCCATGAATTAAAATTTGATGCCCTGATGACCTCCACACCACATAACTTGACCTTGGGTATACACTGGCTGAGAAATGGTCCACTGGCACAGATAATTTGAATTTGAAACAATCTCCTGATAGTTTGACCAAGATTAGGTCGAACATCCACCTGAATTGGATCGTGACTGAATAACCACACTTGACTTGAAGTTATGCCATCCTCCTTGATAACGCTGATCTCTTATCCATGGTGAGAAATAAACCCTAACCTTAAGCCAGTTGAATACAAGCTTGCCAACAAATTTAAACCAAGGAAATGATGAAACCCTAGGCTTTTTATGCCTTTGAGAAATCTTGAAGCAGATGAACATGATGCTTGATGATCTTGGATGAGAAATTACAACAATAAGAATTCAACCCTCTGTCAAACTTGAATGAAAGTATCTCAAGGAAAATAGGAAGCCCTGACTCAGAGAAACTCCTGATCCCATGTCTTAGAATACCAATGCAATGATATGATTATGAATTACGACCTAATGGAAGATGCAGGATGAGTGTGAAACAAAAGCCAGTTAAGGTTAGAAAAAGGTAGGGCAAATTTTGGGGTGCTACAGCTTCCCCTATTCAATCGACTTGAACCTGAAAGGATGATAGCAACAACTTTCAGGCGTTCAAGGTAGAAGGTGATTGAATATGAAGAGAACCGCAAAATTTACAAACTGTGGGGAGATATCCGGTAAAGTGATTGCCAGTCGAAGATGGACTTGAAGAAGGAATGATGGCCGGAGGCGGACTCACATTAAGAGGATAATAACCGAAAGTGATTTCTAATAGGAATGTCGGCCGGAGGCAGACTCACATCAAACTAAAGTGAATTGTAAGAAGAATGTCGGTCGGAGGCGGTCTCACATCTAACAAGAAAGGGGTGCCGACCGAAGGCGGACTAGCAACGAACGATTTTAAAACACAAAGGTAGGCCGACACGAAGGCAGACTCACAACCAGAGGTTACCATCACAAGATAAATTTTCAAAAGGAAGGCCGACACGAAGGTGAACTCACAACCAGAGGTTACCATCACAAGATGGATTTTCAAAAGGAAGGCCGACACGAAGGCGGACTCACATCTAAAGGTAGTAGAATCAACAGATCTACACAGATGACTCCGCTGGGGAAAAGAGAGGCCTAAACAGACAACTTTATAGGGGAGTACAAGCAAGATGAACAAATTCATCGACAACTTCACTGGGGATAAAGGTAAGAAAGGACCGAGGGATGTTATCCAAAGCTGGGGATTATGAAAAACACCAATTCCACTCATCAAAGAATTGATGGAAGCAAACTTTACCATAATGGCACATCGTCAAAGGGTTGACGGGAGGATAACATCTGGAATGTTGTCATCAAAGGGTTGATGGCAAGAAGACTTCAATAGAAAGACACATCATCAAAGGGTTGATATAAAGGTAATATCTGGAATGTCGTCATCAATGGGTTGATGGAAAGAAAAACATACCTAACGGACCACATCATCAAAGGGGTTTGACGGAAAGACAACATGGAACCCAAGAAAACACCTCGTCAAAGAATTGACGGAAAGAAACTGGAACCCAACAGACCACATCATTAAAGAATTGATGGAAAGAAAACATGAAACCCAAGAAATACCTCGTCAAAGGGGTTTGACGGAAAGAAAACGTGAAAACCAGACCGAAGGGACACATTGTCAAAGAATTGACGGAAAGAAAATGGAACCCAAGAAACACATCGTCAAAGGGATTTGAAGGAAAGAAAATTACCCGAAGAAACACATCGTCAAAGAATTGACGGAAAGAAGACAGAACCCAAAATGAAGAATAGTGAACCCCAGAACCGCATCGAATGTTTATTCGAAGAACCACCTCGTCAAAGGAATTTGACGGAAAGAAAACCTGAAAATCCGACCAAAGGGGCGCATCGTCAAAAAATTGACGAAAAGAAAATGAAACCTAAGGAAACACCTCGTCAAAGGGATTTGACGAAAAGAAAACTTACCCGAAAGACCACATCGTCAAAGAATTGACGGAAAGAAGACAGAACCCAAAATGAAGAATAGTGAACCCCATAACCGCATCAAATGTTTATCCGAAGAACCACCTCGTCAAAGGGATTTAACGGAAAGAAAACCTGAAAACCCGACCAAAGGGGCGCATTGTTAAAGAATTGACGGAAAGAAAATGAAACCCAAGGAAACACCTCGTCAAAGGGATTTGACGGAAAGAAAACTTACCCGAAAGACCACATCGTCAAAGAATTGACGGAAAGAAGACAGAACGCAAAGAAACGTCTGCTGGGGATATATCACCAATTTAACTAAAATTTGACTTGGGCTTCCTCGCAAGGTACCAAATCTGGCTTATGCTTCGCATGCATATGCTTGAAGTTTCTTTCTATGACGTAATACTCCAAACGAAATGGAAATGCTACGCGTTTGAGGATGAAATGCAAATACTCATGACATGCAACAGGACCCCTCCAGTAAAATAAATTCTGAAGAGATGAGGCCAACTCTGCTGGGGATGACAAACTGAACTGTCTTCGAGGTCACAAACCCTACTGAGGAAGTCACACTGAACGACTTTTCTGATATAACCTCTGATGAAGATGAAATCCAAAGAGAACCCCCACTCCGTTGGGGATCAAGAATAACCACTACTGAAGATGGAACCCAAAGATCTGCTACGGAAAAGGTGCCAATAACCATTGAACTCGGAATCTGCCGGGGACGTCAACCACTGTTGACTAGACCATTGAGATTACTACCACCCAAACTTTGCTTGGGGAATGGAGTCAATAATACCGAACCTGCCGGAGAATATCATTGAACTTAACCTGCTGCCGGGGGAACGCCTTTTACCTGCTGGGGGATACTAGCCACCACCAACAAATCTGCTTGGAGAACAATGGTTGACGATATCCACTCTGCTAAGGGACATCATTGAGCTTACTCCTCTGTTGGAGACTTACCTTCTACCCTTACTCTGTTGGGGAAATGGGAGCAACTTTACCACAAACTGGGGAAGTACAAACCCAACACTCTTATCTTGTACGGGGATATAAACTCTGGCTAAAGAGCAATAAATTTCACCAAGATGGCTAGGGGAGAGCGAACTCCTGAACTCTTGCTGGGGAGAACAATCATAATCTTCATGACACTCTGCCGTGAGTGATAATACTCCAGGTATCTCTGCTGGGGAGAGAAACTCTACTGGGGTCAACACGTGTTAACTATCAACATGAACCCTGCAGATGTGATATGATCAAAAGAAGGTGCCCTGATGCAACATAACCCAAAAAGAACTTGTCTTCAGTATATATCATGAAGATCTGACATATCTTGCCTCAGTATGTTGATTAACCGTTCTCCAGAGAGAAAACTTCTTGTGCTTTTGGGGTGGCTTGCCCCATCCTTGAAGTGATTTTGCCCCTAACTGGCTGATTTGTGAAGGAGTACCTCTGACTGACTGACCTTCGAGAGATTTGTTGAATCTCGACCTGATTTCCCCAGATTAGCTGAACCTTGGAATGAATTGCCCATTTGATATGACTTGCCCCTGCTCAACGGAGTACTCAGGCACTTTGCATCTTATCTTGATCAATCCTTCCATTACAGAAACTCTCTTGATGTCAAGTACTTACTCACAAAACAAATCGTTTTGAAAAGATAATTTTAATGCAATGCATATAATAGTTTTGAAATCCAAGTCTGTTCACTAAAAAAGTGTTGCGACATATAGTGAATGAATCATTGTTCAAGATGTCACTGATACCATCATGAATGGTAAGAAAATCCTTTTAGGAGTCAGCTTCAACGCGATCGTTACAGAAGTATGCTTTCGAAACCACCCTGCTTCAATTAGGTCTTTTGAAGGTTGTAACGTGGTCTGGTTCACGGTTTAAGAAAGAAAGGATATAACGCTCAAAATTTTGTTTTAACCCACCCATTCTCCTTGATGTTCTCCAGTTCTACGTTCAGCTAACTCGACACAAGCGCTAACCTTTCAAAGAGGTTAATGAATGGTAGGAGGATAGAAGGAACCCATACGGTTTTCAGAGTGAAAGTCACCCCTTCTTGTCTTTGGTGTTTGTAGTCACATGGCTTGTTCTTTATCGAGGATTTTTCTTTATTTTCTTTATTTTCCGCTTTTCATTCTTTTGTTTTCCCTGATTTTTGCCTGGACTGACTCTTTTGAATTTTTTGATATTGAAGTCTAGCATGATGTCATAGCTTTTTCCTAAGTCACTTGTTTTCAAGTTTTCGACTTAGCGGGCTTTCTTTTTTCTTTTGATTCTTTTTTGAACAAATCGTGTGGCACTGGCTTATCTGACTTGTTTGAAAGGGTTGTGGTTGGTGAGGGATAACCATTGATGCAATTGATCCTCGAATGGGACACTCCTTTTAAAATTTAAACGCACAGTCAAATTAACTGACACCTACCCTGCCTCGGGTTAAGATTGGGGCTTTATCGTTTTCAGAAAGAAACTCCTACTACTAGGCTCAACGGGGTTGACAAGGGATTATCTTCCTTATATCTCTGGTGTTTAGGGATTTGAAACAATGCATATACATCATTAGCAAGGTTTTGTTTCAAAAGCATACGATTAGAAGCTTTGCGTCTTTGAATTCATCATCCTCCCTCGGATCCTGCTTAAACAAGTGCTGGATATCGATAAAAAAGTATGAGTGAACACAAATGGATTTAATCAAAACATGCACATTCATTTCATTATCATTATCAACCGAAAACAGACAAGTTTTACGAATGAGTTTGCACATTAACAAAAAAGAAACTACAAATGCAAAGAAATGACATGATCTAAAAGATTGCCAGCTTCGGGGAACTGGGCTTTCCAAGGTTGATTTGCGACTAAGCTAGCCATTTTCAAAATTTCTCGTCGAAGTCAGTCTAATAATCACCTGCACAACTACTCTCAGTGACTTCTTCCATGACATGGACTGATGAACCCACTTGACTGGATGAAGGAGAATTATTGATCTGAATACCCTGAGGCGTGAATGAGAACATATTGGAGTCAAGGAGTGTCTGAACCTTACTCTTGAGCACTTTACAATCTTCCATTGAATGCCCCTGTGCCCCAGCATGGTAGTCACAATGGGCGTTGGCATCAAAACCTGGTGGATATGGAAAAGGTACCGGATTTATCTTCTTTGGCACTATTAATCCACCTCTGATCAAATCTGGCAACATCTGACTGTACGATATTGGCAACTGAGTAAATGCCTTTTTGGCTTCCTTGGTCTTTGTCGGGCATGCTGACGTGGCTGACGGCGGTATGACCGTTGATTCTGAGGAAGTCCCTGATTTGGAGAAGGATATTGTCCCTGATACGAAGACCCAAAAGATTGTTGACTCTGAACAGTTGAAACACCTGAGTACTGAGGATGAGGTGGCGGATGTTCCCAGATGGAACTATTTCTTCCTCACATTCTTCTTGAGAACTGGCAACTGATTCACTTTCACTAGCTGGGAGGTTCGAGGCATCTTGAACCTTTCCACTCTTGATGCCGCTCTCGATGCGTTCTCTAATTATTAACAAGCCAGAGAAGTTCGATCCCCCATTGCCAATCATCTTGTCGAAGTATGGTCCTTGCAAAGTACCCATGAACATATCAACCAATTCTCTATCCAGGAGTGGTGGTTGAACGCGAGCAGCTAACTCTCTCCATCTCTGAGCATACCCTCTGAATGATTCATTATCCGCTTGAGATAAACCTTGCAACTGCATGTGACTGGGAGCCATGTCAAGATTATAAATGTACTGCTTCACAAAGGCGTTGGCTAAATTTGACCATGATTGGATGCAACCACTTTCTAACTGCATATACCAACTCAGTGATGCCCACTCATACTGTCTTGGAAATAGTGGATCATAAGCTTGTCGTTGTGAACATACGAGGTCATTCTTCTGCAAAATATCACCAAGTTTTGCTTCGGACAACTATCCCCTTTGTACTTCTCAAACTTCGGAGTCTTGAACTTTGGAGGCATTACAAGGTCAAGTACCAAACACATACTCGCAGCATTCAGATCAAGAGTATCACGCCTCTCTAGGGCTTTAAGCTTCTCCTCCAACACACGGTATCTTTCATCAAACTCAACAGCCCGTGGATCTTTAGGTTTCATCTTTGGAACTACCCCCTTGGAAATCTGGCACAGAGAAGGCAAAGCTCTAATAGTCTGTGGCATCAAGAGAAGAAGAATGTCCATCTCAGACGATGGTACGTTCCTGTATAGTAGGATTCTCAACAGGGATTCGCACAGTCTGAGCTTGAGCAACATTATTCACTTGAGGTGGAATGACATTCCCAGTTCTCTGAACACTGGCCTCTCTCCTTGTCATTGATGTCATAGCTTCCACAAGTTGATCCAACTGACTCTTCATCAATTCAACATCCGCCCTAGTCACAAACCGATTATGCTCTCCTGAGTTCATGATTCTTCCAAAATGTTGATTCAAGTTCAATACGAAGTCGGGAAATCCACTACGGTTCAGACAAAGGATGGTTGAGCTCACTATTGCGGTTGAAGAAAGATATGCAAAATGATACAAGATGCAAATGCAATACGATATGAATGAAACAGACATGGGATTCAAGCTTCCATAAATTCTGAATAACTGATGTGCTGATGACTGGATAAGTTCATAAGTCTGCTCTGAAGAGAATACCGGAATACTTGAATACCAGGCTGATAAATCCAACTGACAAGAAAACCAGAAAACCAGGTTGGTTGAAGGTCAAAGTTACCTACAAACCTGTAAACACCTAGCCCCTCTCACATGTAGGTTCTAGAGAAACCGAGGATCCTCAGCTTCACGGGCTCTCAGGTCGAGAAATGATGATACGGTCACCATTTCTGGTTTGGCATCATCACCAATCGAGGAGGCCTCAACTGATTCCCCTAAAAAAGGTCATCCTATAACAAGTTCTCAGCCTCAGGTCCTCGAATCAAGAAGCATAATGGGTTTGCCATTTCTGGTCTGCCATTATTACCTCTTGGGAGGAGTGCCTAAACTGAGTCCTCGGGGAATGGTCGCTAGAGTCGACGGCTCTCTAAGTTGCATTCTATCATCTGCCTCAATGCGCAGGATATAACATTACCAAAGAAAATCTCGCCTGGATGTGGAATTTTCGTGTATACTAAGTCTGGCCAAATGCCACAAAAGTCACACTACTTTCTACTCTAATCCTAGGTGTACACTCAAGCCTAGGTATTGGGCTTATCTCTCATTGAACCAACCCACCCAACAGCACAACAGCAGCAGAGCAGTATGATAACAATAATCGAATGCGAGAAATATAGTAAAATACATTAATATACAACAAATAATGCACAACAATAAACACCCAATGAAATATAAATAAACAAGCGCTAGGATTGACTCGCATAGGAAACCAAAGTCTCCAGCAGAGTCGCCAGCTGTCGCAACTGCGAAAAAACAACCGACGGAAGCAGAATAGAAGAGTCGCCACCGAACGTTATTTATCCCAACGCAGGGAAAGGAAATGATCGAAGAAAACCTGAAAAGGCAGAAGACATGGTCATCGCAACCATAGTCTGGGTTCGGGAGTCGGTTACACGAGGGGAAGGTATTAGCACCCCCACGCGTCCATCGTACTCAATGAGATCCACACTTGTTGTCTAATCAAAGGGTTAGTTATCTAAAGCCTACTGCTAAGCGGAAACGAGGAGAGAAAAATAAAAAACGGACTTGCAAGGATCATCGCAATCCTATGTATGTGTATCTTCATGGACGAACGAAGAATCAGAGTCGACGTAGTTCGACAGACTACACACTAAAGGGGGGAGGTTGCTCGTCGAGTCATTGAATCTCGTGCCTACGTATCCTCATTAGGGAATGAGGAATCAGAGCATCCGTAGTTCACATTACTACGGGAAAATGAGAACGGTCTCGATCGCACGGGTGCAAGAGAAAAGACTCGGGATTTGAAGAAGCACTCCTGAAGAAGTGGATTGACTTTGTTTGTGATGCGCATTGCACTAAAGTCTATGACATAGGAGCGAATGCGTCGCATGGTCGCCCCTAATGGGACGTATGCTAAACACTCTAGAAAAGTGATGGGAGACCCCTCATTCTTCATTTCCCATGTACTTAAGGCTCGTGGCGCACAATGCACGTCGCCTTTATTAAGTGCTTTTTTACTTTTGTTTTAAGGTGAGAAAGAAGGCTCAAAGGGCAAAAGAAAATCTAAGGGGGACTCACCTAAATGTTGTCATACAATAGTGGCCCTAAGGTCAAGGGTTAGGAGGGAGCTAACCTATGTTGTCATGCATGGATTGAGAGCCTAATGTCTATCCTACTCCGAGCTTAATCAGAAATTAAGTCGGGCTAGGAATCCCTAAGAGAGCATGTGAATACAGAGTAATCAACAAGTAAACACTAGACAACTCAATCCCAAAGGAAAATCGAATAAGAGTCGGTCAAGTATTTAATCAGGAATTAAACAGAATAGGCATCAAAATCAAGATTAACAATTAATAAAAAATATCCAAGCTAAAAATAAAGTGCAAATTAATCTACAATTAAAAATCAAGATTAAAAGTTAGTCACCAATTAGCCAAAAAGTTAATCAAAAATTAATATCTAAACCTAAGATTAATTCAAGATAATTTCTAATTAAAGTCTAATTTTAATAAAAATTAACTAAAATAGTTATCCTAAATTAATTACCTAAAATCAAAACCAAAACAAAAATCTAAACTAATACTCAGGGGGGGGACAGTATATAGGGTGCGAAAAAGAGATTGAAGTGGGCTTAAGTAAGCCCAGTTCACTTTATTTGAATTAGCCTAAAAAAATACCAAGGTACCACACATGCCTTCAGCTTATCTTCTTCATTTCACCTGTTGCGCTGTTGCATCCCTCAACACGCCATCGTCGTTCCTTTTCTCGTTCAACACAAAACTTCCTCGTTTCTTCTTTACCAACCATCGGCCGCGACTACATCATCACATCTCCGGCTTAATCTTTTTCATTCAGGATCGTGTCGGCGTAATTCCCTCCATCGTCTTCTTCATCGTCTTTCCCTTACCTCCATTCTGCTTTCCAGAAACAATACGTAGCAACCCCATATACATGGCCTGCATCCAAACGCACGAATCTCCACACAAAAACAACGACAAAACAACTCATCGCTCCGCCACGTCGTGGCCTCTTGCCGGCGGCGGAGGAGCCTTCGCAAACTAGTCTCGACTTACATAAATTGTTACAGAAATCAAACACACGCATCAAGTTATTGCACAAACATAAACACATTGTCAAAGTTCAGAGTTCATTGCTAACGTATTTATGGGATGAAGGAAGAAAAGCTTACAAACCGGAGTCACTCCGATGGCGTCTTCGTAGAATTACCGGTGAGTTGTATTATTCTCGTGATCTTCTTCTTCGATCTCTATTTGCTGTTGCTCGTTGTTATTGGTTTTGCGAAGTCGTCGTTCTCGAATCGTTCTCTGAATCGTTACAATATGGTCTTGCAGATGAATGACTCGTTTTAGAGCTCGCAGTGAATTGAAGCTTGACGTGTGAAGACAAAAATGACGGTTCAGAGTATAGAAGAACGAAGATTATCGGTCAAAACAACGGCTAGGAAGTGAAATTTCAGGTATGATTCCTTAACTATCTTCTTCGAATCTTCTCGGTTCTCATATCTGCATCTTCATCTCCTTCTATGCGTGTATTGAATCATGGTTATAGCATTGTTGTTGTTTTCACTCTACTTCACTCTTGCGCGTTGAATTCTCGTTGATGTTGAACTGAGTTACAAGTTGTTGTGGATGTTGTGATTTCTGCAGGTTTTGAAGTTTGTTGAGCTATTTTGCAGGTTGATGAACTGATTATGGTGAGTGATTAATTGAAGACGATGAAATAAACTCTCTCAACAAGCAGAATTTGCGAGAAAAGAAAGAATGAAAACTGCTGAGTCTGATGTGAACAAATTTGCAACTTTATATCAGAAATTAGAGAGGGGTAGAATTGGTTTTCCAATTGAAATTATGTTAGGATTGATCTTTGTACATTGTCATGAGTTTGTACGTGTTTTCCCTTTTGTAATTATGTTATCACCTGCTTCTGACGTGTACTTCATGTAATTTCATTGATGTACCTTTTCTTCCCCTTTTTTTTGGTAATAACTGATATGGGATGCTGTGGTTAAATGTTATGATTTTCCTTTTCTTTAATTTCTGCTGATATGAATTTTTCTTTACTAAAATAAACTGATGTGGACTTTGCAACCTTGTACCATAGCTCACGGGACTAACTAACTATTAGACTCTGACATCTTCAATAATTTAGGTCTTCTATACCACAATATTGCAAACCATAAAGCCCTCAATAAAACCCCATTCGCAGAGTGAGGAATTAGTATACGTCCCCAATAAGGGTAATATGGACCTGGCAATTTGATCAATGTGAAGGAAATTGCAATTGCAATTAAATTCCATGGAACTTCTACATCCCTTAGACGTGGTGACAACTCTAATGCAGTCTATTTAAGGATCCCAGCAACAGCGGCTCCAAGGAGAATCAGAATAGGAACAAGAACTAGCTTCCTTTGACGTGCGCAATAGGATAACTCGCTGATAGAGGTAAATGTAAACACAGGTACATAAAGGTATTTGACAACAGCCAAAGTAAGATCAAGAACAAGTTGAATGAAGTTTCCCAGTGCTGTGTTCCAAGGGAAATTCTTCACCGGCTGAGGAGAATTGTCCCAAAGCTTACGCACTTTTTTCTATTAACCGGTCAAGTTGCAGTTTTCTATCATCATCTGATGAATGTGCAGACATATTCATAGCACATGAGATCTTAGGCCTTATCTTTTGAGATGCACAAAATGGCTCAACACCTAAAGAGCAATCGTGCTTCTTGATAAAACCTAATGCACCTACTGAAATAGACTTAAAAAAGGTCAAAATGGAATTTAATTTGGACGTGGTTTGAGAAAATAAAAGATTTAGCATTGATTGTGGACTAAAAAAGGTGGTTTAAAGTGACTAACACTAAAAAGATACCAAAATGGTCATTGAAAAAAAGTTAATTGAGTTTGGTTAGTTAAAAATGGACAAGAACCAAGAACGGGTTGAAATGTTGATAATGGATTTATGGTAGAAATTAGATAAAAATGGATCATTGGTTCAAAATGGATTTTGGATGATAATGGATATGGTAGAAAAAAAATAAAGAATGGTTCTAAAAATGGACAACCACATTACACCAATCTCTGAACTTTTCACAACATCCGATTAAAGGCACACGGCTACCACTGAACAACTTGCAACAGAAACAACAACCGTCTGAGTCAATTTGAAACCTTGTGTTGATTATTGAATCCGTACTGAGGAAAATAAATCCACAGATGAACCACCAATGAACTGATGAGCCATGATGAACCTGATGATTGAACTAAACTCCCCATGAATTAAAATTTGATGACCTGATGACCTCCACACCACATAACTTGACCTTGGGTATACACTGGCTGAGAAATGGTCCACTGGCACAGATAATTTGAATTTGAAACAATCTCCTGATAGTTTGACCAAGATTAGGTCAAACATCCACCTGAATTGGATCGTGACTGAATAACCACACTTGACTTTAAGCTATGCCATTGTCCTTGATAACGATGATCTCTTATCCATGGTGAGAAATAAACCTTAACCTTGAGTCAGTTGAATACAAGCTTGCCAACAAATTTGAACCAAGGAAATGATGAAACCCTAGGCTTTTGATGCCTTCGAGAAATCTTGAAGCAGACGAACATGATGTTTGATGATCTTGGATGATAAATTACAACAATAAGAATTCAACCCTCTATCAAACTTGAATGAAAATATCTCAAGGCAAATAGGAAGCCCTCACTCAGAGAAATTCTTGATCCCATGTCTTAGAAGACCAATGCAATGATATGATTATGAATTACGACCTAATGGAAGATGCAGGATGAGTGCGAAACAAAAGTCAGTTAAGGTTAGAAAAAGTAGGGCAAATTTTGGGGTGCTACAATAGGTAAATAGGCATGAGCAATGAGAGTCCAACTCATTTCCATTATTTTTCTATGTTTTCTTTCGACTTTTCCATTATGATAAGAAGTGTAAGGGCATGTCAATCTATGTTTGATGCACAATTTATTTACATACCTCATGAATGGCCTGAATTCTCCGCCAAAATCGAATTGAATGGCCTTGATGGTTGCATTGAATTGTGTCTTGACATAGCAGTGAAAAAATTTGAATGCTTGAAGAGCATCACTTTTCTGTTTTAACATATAAATCCCGGTATACCTTGTACAAGCATCAACAAAATATAGTATGAGTAGCCACTTAGGGAAGAGACTAGTGATGGCCACCAAAGGTCAGTACGAACTAATTCAAAAGGAAATTTATAGGAAGTATGAATAAGAGGTGCATGCAACTTCTGGGATTTGCCTAAATAACACGCATGACAAACTACATCAAGCTTTTCATTATTGAATGAGATATTACACAGTCGAAGAATCTGGTAAAGTGACTTAGAATTTTCATGACCTAATCGATGATGTTAAATATTAACATTGTCCCTAGGCTTAGTGCTAATAAATGTTTTGTTTACATCTGAATACAAACTGTGAGACTTATTGGAATGTAAACTAAGTAACTCAAAACTTTCTTTGTTGAAGCAGTATAAGCTACATTCATCAAGAAATCCTTCAAGTGCAATTATATTAGATGTAGAAAATTATTGTTCATGGGAGTAATAATGTTAGCTGTTTCACATGGAGTTGTAAGTTCTTGCTGATATCTGCCCATTTATTTTTCTTGCACATAGAGTACAACCTCGACCTCGTAGATATCTGTAGGCTCAATTTTTCCACAGATCACCGTGATAAAGGGATTGTATTCTTTAGGTAACCCTTGAAGAATCACACCCACCTGATCTCATTTAGAAATTGGATCCCCGATTGCTAGTAACGAATCTGCAATGGCTCTAATTTGAAGCACATATTCGGATATAGTCTTGTTACCTCTCTTGATCATTATCAGCTCAGCATGCAACTAATGAACTCTGCCTTTCATATAAGCTCGAAAATGCTTGTGCACTTTGTCCCATATATCATACGCATTCTTGTATGAGATAAATCTATTTAGCACGACCTCAGAGATTGTTGATAGAAGCCACGTGAAGAGTGTTTGATCCTGAACTATCCATGTTTCATATTCTTCTGAAATGATGGTAGACAAGCGATCACAGTCTGTTTTGAACATGAATGGAATTTGTGGATTCACTAGCACCTTATACAATTTGTGTGATAAGATCACTCTTTCTACCTATTTATTTCCACAAGAGAAATTTGTTTTCTTGAAGTTTCATTAAGACTTTCGGTGCAAACGTGTTGCCAGAGTTAGAATGCACCATTGTTGATGCTGCAACTTGTGAAGATCTCACCATATTTTGTGTGACTTCTATGTTGCTTTCTTGATACGCCATGAGATCTTCTCTGAAGCTTAGTTTGAAGAATGATTTCTCAATGATAGAACAACTTCTCTGAAGCTTAAAATCCACCATTGGTACACTATACACAGACACGTATAATGCAAATGAATTGTTACAGTTATATGGATCAAGGAAGAAGAAGAAAGATTAAATGGAGCGGAAGAGAGGTCCCTTAGGCGATTAATATTACATTAGAGTTGAAGTTGAAATTTTTTCATCTCTTTCATTTTTTACTTTGTGAAACTTGCATGGAGAATATATATGTATATGAGACTACCATGCATTGGTTTGTTACAAGAGTTAGTTAGAGTTGGTTAGAGTTCCTAACTAACTATCTTATTTAGCTCATTGTCTTACTTACTTACTAAGCTACTTATTTACACATTTTCTCATATCTCCAATAACAAGAAGATTTATAAATTGAACATTTTAAGATTTTAAGTGAAAATTTAATGTCTTTCACTTGTGTGATTGTTCTTAATTTAACAATTTTTCTATATTGGCACTAAAAACTTACACTACACCATAACTACTATTCATTTGTACTAATACTTAATTAAATATTCATATCATCTTATTTTGTCTCTTTTTTTGTACATATGCAGTGGGTCAGGTTTTAGTAAACAATTATCTCTCTCTCTCTCTCTCTCTCTCTCTCTCTCTCTCTACTACTACTACTACTACTACTACTACTACTACTACTTGTTGGAATTAACCCAAAACCTTTTGAGAATTCCTATTCAATCTTGATCTCAAGATTGTTAACAATCACACGCAATGGCAACGAAAATAAAAATTGAGAAAGAAAGAAAGAGAAAAGAGGAAAGAGAAATAGTAGCGTTGGAGAAGAAGATGAAAAACTACAGAATTTTTTCTGCCCACAAACTGTGGAACCTTTCAATATTCACTTGCAACTACAAACTGTGAATTATTAAACTTGATTATTACAATGAAAATGGTTCCTCTCTATTTATAGATTTAGGTTAACTTGCTTCTCAAGCTAAAGCCCAAACTGTAAAATCCCAAAAAAATCTAATCTAATCTTTCAAAATCAAACCTGATCTTTCTAAATCAAATATAATCTTTCTAAAACAATGAATTACATATTTAACACACCACCTAATTCATTGTGTTTAAACTGTCTACATTCATAATGGCTCTTAGTCTTCTGAAAACTTCGACCTGCACTCCCTTCGTCATGATATCTGCAATCTGATTCTCAGTTCTACAGTGTTCCAAGTTCATCTTCCCTTCTGCTACCTGCTCTCGAAGATAATGGAACCCCATTTCGATGTGCTTACTTCAACCATGTGCTATTGAATTCTTCGCCAAGTTGATAGCTGACAAGCTGTCGATCTTCATGGTAATTGCTCCATGACTCTTCCCTGTAATCTCTTCGACCAGGTTCACCATCCAGGTTGCTTGACATGCACAAAGGGAAGCAGCTATGTACTCTGTTTCACATGACGACAATGCCACTACTGGGTGCTTTCTCGAACTCCAAGCTACTGGTGCACCACCTAACATAAACACATAGCCAACTATGGATTTTTTATCCTCAGCATCACTACACCAACTAGAGTCGGTGTATCCCACTAGCTTGCATTCTTTTCCTTCATCAGCTTCAAGAAACAAAATGCCGTAGTCGGGAGTCCTTTTCAGATACCTCAGTATCCTCTTCGTTGCTGCTAGGTGTGATACCTTTGGCTTCTGCATGAATCTACTTACCATACCCACACTGTATGCTAAGTCAGGCTTTGTGTGACAAAGGTATTGAAGTGGCCCAATAAGTCTTCTGTATTGGGTAGGGTCGACATCATCTTCATTTGAATCTTTCAACAGTTGTAATCTAGTCTCAGCTGGAGTCGAAGTTAGGTTGCAATCTTGCATCTCAAATCTCTTGAGTATTTCGCCTGCATATCTTCTTTAGTGCATTATCAAACCTTTACTAGTCTTGTAGAATTCGATTCCAAGGAAATAAGAGAGATTTCCCAAGTCTAACATTTCAAACTCCTCACTTAGGTCATGTTTGAAATCTTCGATCTAAGGGGTCATTAAGGAATGCACATTTCACGTCCATCTGACATGTGTGTCAATTGTTCATAATTGCTAGACCAACAACCAACTTGATTGTTTTGATCCTAGCAACAGTTGCAAACACTTCGTCGAAGTCGATTCCTTCCTTCTGAAGAAATTCTTTCGCCACAAGTCTCGCCCTGTGTCGAGTTACTTCTCCTTTAGGATTCACCTTCACCTTGTAAACCCAATTCACATCAATTGCCTTCTTGCCTTGAGGCAATTCGACAAGTGACTAGGTGTTGTTAACTTCGATGGAGTCTAATTCCTCATTCATTGCTTTCACCCACTTCGAATCTTTCAATGCCTCAACTGCATTGATTGGTTTAACATCTGCGTAGAAAACATAGTGCACCAGCTCACCTTCTTCATCAACCACATCATCAGATGTAATTACGAATTCTTGCAATCTTGCAGGCATGTGTCTTGTTCGTCGAGGTCTGCTTGGACCTGCTTCATCTCTGACTTATTCCTAGGGGTGTTCGCGGTGCGGTTTGGGCGGTTTTCACGATAAAAATCATCCGAACCGCAAGTGAAATAAACATGCGGTTTGGTTTGGTTCGGTTGGTTAAAAAAAAAAACAAACCAAACCAAACCAAACCAATGCGGTTTTGATTGGTTCGGTTGGTTCGGTTTTTTTCCAAAACTTTTATTATGTATAATCAACTATAGACTTTTCTGTCATGTTTATTCAATGCTTTTCTATTGAATTTTTAAAGTTTGTAGTTTTCTCAATATTTAGATGACATATTTCCTTGCCATTCATACATTACCAAGCTTATAAAATAGTATTCAATCAAATAACAAATCATTCATACAGTACCAAGCTTATCAAAATAGTATTCAATAAAATCAATACATAAATTAAAACTTTTTGTTTGTTCACAAATGCAGAATTCAAAATTCAGTTCCACCAACAAGCATTTTGTTTCTTCCACCATTCAAAATTCAGTTCAACCATTCAATATTGCTTTCTATGTCGCCTAGCATCCACCCTGTTTATATACAAATGCAAAATTCAGTCAAATTGATAGTAAAATACAGCAACTATTAGACAGAAAAATACAGCAACAAATTGACAGCAAAATACAGTAAAATACAATAATAAATTGACAGCAAAATACAGCAAAGTACAGTAAAATACAGCAAAATAAAGCAAAGTACAGCAACATACAGCAACATACAGCAAAATACAGCAAAATACAGCAACAAATTGACAGCAAAATACAGCAATAAATTGACAGAAAAATACAGCAACTAATAAATAGCAAAATACAGTAGCTAATAAACAACAAAATACAGCAACAAATAAATAGCAAAATACAGTAAAAACATACCATTTTTCAAACACGTCTACTAACCAGATTCAATATCAGAAAGTCCCTCATTTAGTTATGGGATCGGAGCCATTTCTGAAAATGTATCAAATATATTAACAAACGTTAGACAAAACAAACAATTGAATAAAATAGATTCATGAACAAACATAGTTTACCACATATATATATATATATATATATATATATATATATATATATATATATATATATATACCTTGTTCGAGCTTCTCCAAGTCTTCCAAGTGCTCTTCAATATCCACTTTCAAAGGGGAGGATCTTAACCAATTTTGCGCACATATTAAAGCTTCAACGGTGTGTGGTGTAAGAGAGCTCCTATAACAACTAAGAACTCTACCTCCAGTACTAAAAGCAGACTCCGAAGCAACAGTAGATATTGGCATAGCCAAGATATCTCTAGCCATTATACCAAGAGTTGGATATTTGGTGGAATTTACCTTCCACCAATTCAAGATGTCAAAATCTGGACTTTTCTTCTCCCTCGTCTCCATGAGATACAAATCCACTTCATTTTTATTTAAATTTGGATCCTGATCCATGTCCTTCTCAAATTCTTCATCCATATGATCAGAAGATGTAACAAATTCTGATGGTTCTACTTCTTGTGCAACACTTTTGGCTTGGCCTTTACTTAAGAAATGACTATAGCTTTCAAACATTTTGTTTAATGTTTGCCTCACCTTATCACACAAAGAATCGGCAACTTCCTTCTCATAAAACTTATCCAGTCCCCACCTAATAAACTGGAACTTACGTCGAGGATCGAAAATTACAGCAATAAATACCAACTTATTCATCTTTATGACATCCCCCCAATACTTACTATATTTTTCATGCATAATGTCAGCCATACTTGTAAGTAATGGGTCATCTTTGTGACATTCCTTCCAAGTCTTTAATGCCCCTAATATGGTACAATGTTCCATGAAATACGTAGAAGATAATACATACGTTGAACCTGAAACCTTCTTAGTGATTTCAAAAAACAACTTCAAAAATTTCACAAAACACTTGGCATTATCCCAATCCTCATTATTTGGTACACCACTTTCCAACATCGCATACTCAACACATTTCTCGCCTAATCTCTTAAAGGCCTTTTGAAACTTCAATGCACTTTCAAGCATAAGGTAGGTGGAGTTCCACCTAGTGGGACAATCATATTGCACTGTAGACTTGTCTTGTATCCTAACTTCTTTAATACATGTTCTGAACCTATGTAAACGACCAGGTGACTGACGAACATATCGAACCGCACTCCTAATTTTGGAAATTGAAGAATGCATGTTCTTCAACTTCAGCCCATCATTGACAACAAGGTTAAGTATGTGAGCACAACATCTAATGTGCAAATGCTCCCCTTTTAATGGATGGGAGTTCCAATCCTCCATTCTATTTTTTAGGTAAGTGATAGCAACATCATTTGAAGTCGCATTATCAACTGTGATGGTGAAAACCTTATCTATCATCCAACCCTCCAAACACGTTTCAATCTTTTTACCAATTATCTCTCCCTTATGAGATGTTATAGGACAAAAATTAAGAATCCTTTTATGCAACTTCCAGTCTTGGTCAATGAAATGTGCAGTAAGAACCATATAATTAATATTTTGCACAGAAGTCCAAGCATCAGTTGTTAGACAAACAGTTTGATTAGTAAACATGGTTCTTAACTTATGTTTCTCACTCATGTAAAGACTCAAACAATCCCTAGCAATTGAAATCCTTCCGGGAAGTGGGAATCTAGGTTGTGTAACACTCATAAAATGACGGAATCCTTCATTTTCAACAAAAGAAAAAGGCAACTCATCCACGATTATCATTCTAGCTAAAGCTTGTCTACACAATTCAACATCAAAATGGATACCAACAAGAGCATTATTAGATCCTTTAGAGCCTTCTTGAAGGCTAAGAGTGGTTTGAGTAGGATCAAGAACACTCTTGGGAATTTTTTTACATTGATGCAGCAGATGGTTATTTAAATTTGTGGTTCCATTCTTGTGTGAATCAGCCGCATAAGATTTGGTACACCAATTACACTTAGCCCGAGTACCCGAATCATCTCTTGTAAAATGATCCCAAACCCAAGATTTAGGCCTACAAGGTTTTTGTTTACCTGAATCTCCAACATTAGAATCATCGGCATTAGAATCATCAGCTTTAGAATCATCAGCTTCTCCAACTTTCCTTTTCTTTTTCTTTCCAACATTGTCACCTTTATGTTTGTCCAAACCAATAGTTTCGGGTGGATTTGTTGTAAGCATCGGTGGATTATTTTGAGGCTGCAAATACATAATGCATACGTTGTCTGTTATCTTTCTACATAATATAATACATAATGCAAAATACATAATACGGAGACCAAATTCATAATTAAATTGCACTTTCATAAATTAAAATCAGTTCAAGTTTAATTTATCAAGTTTACCTGATTTTCAGCCATTGAAAATGAACCATCAGAAATATCATTTGGACTGACTTCCTTATCAATAGGCATATCTAAGAAAGAAAGGAGCCAAGATATTAGAAATAGGAGAAAGTTTAAACTAATGCCTAAACTGATTTTTTAAACTACTGTTTCTCAATTTTTCATAACTAAGTTTTTGACATGTACAAATATTTAAACTTGAATGCTACTGTCATAGTTGTACAAATTATTTAAACTTGAATGCTACTGTCATCATTTTGTGTATTGATTTTTCATAACAGTGGCAATGTTAAAAGAGAATAAAGACAACTAATAGATAAAAATAACCAGAATAAAGTAAGTACACAAACCTTTATTTGAAGTAAGTACCTTAACAGTGATGACGACGATGACTTTCGAAAGAAGCTGCTGTCTGCTGATAATGTTTGTATTGCTCTAAATAATCTTTGTATTGCTGTAGAATGTTAATTGAAATCCTGGAAAATACCATAGCACACTGATAAATGTTTTGAAGAAATAAAATACTTCGGATGGTTGAAATAGAATGCTTCAGATATGAATTGCGGAAAGCCGGAAACATATATACTCAATTCCATAAATTGTCAGTATACAAATAACCCAATCCATTTTACTTAGTTACTTAGTTACTAGATATTTCAAAGTTTTATTTAAACTCATTAGATCACTTTTGAGGTATCTAAAATTGTCTCACCGAACAAAGATTCCATCCTCTTAGAATGTACCCTTAATACTATCTAAACTCTAAATTCATTTTTAAGATTAATTCACATATGTTGAATAATCAAATCATTCAATTCAATCATGCATTTCAATAACAAGCCAATTTTTAAGAAACTTCTTGAGAGTTAATGATTGCTACTACTTTTGATGACACAAACTCGCAAAGTACAGTACTAAAAATTATTAAGGTAAGATTTTTGGTTTGAAAAACTGACACAAGTTTTTTCCATTAAAAAATTGATTATCTATGACTAATGATGTAGCTCAAATAAAACAAACAAGTCACAACCAAAAACTCAGGTCAAAGAAAGCACAACATCCATAAGTTGACAGGAGGAGGAATAGCAAAACTGCCCTTAACATTGTTCATCGATGACATCCAACAAAGTTTCTTTAATAGACTGAAGGACGTCTTCCAGAAAATAGGGAGGGTACAAGATTCAATTTGAAGTTTAGATTGATTCTAATTTAATGATAAAAATCTATCCTGTAACATAGTCTTCCCAAAACACATATTTTAATGTAACCCAGGTGGCTAATACCACAACTCTTGATACTAGATAACCAGAAAGGGAAACACCAGAAAATATGTAAAATTCAAGTTAACTCACTTACAGAAGTGTTTATTTAAACTAGGGTAGACTTGCAAGTTTGAAGATAATTGGTTTAACGTTTAATGGTTCAACGTTTTTTTAAAACCAAAACACAATAGCAAAATGATAAATAAGGCAGTGCGCAAAATATGAACCTCACAGTGATGACTGATGACGACGATGACTTTCGAAGCTGCTGTCTGCTGCCGTGCTGTGGTGCTGCGTTTGCCGTTAGAAATAACCCTAATTGAAAAACAATGAACAAAAGTGAAAGCGTGTTCTACTGTTTCAGGGCAGGCTTATGTGTTTTTGCTTACTTGGGTTGGGCTATTAGTATTAATATTGGGCCTTTAAGTTAAATAAAATAGTGTAATTTATAAATAATGCGGTTTGGTTTGGTTTGGTTTGGTTTTAAAATATAAAACCGCAAACCGAACCGAACCGCGCAGTTCTGTTATAAAATGACCCAAATACATCCGAACCAAATGCGGTTTTTGCGGTTTTCGGTTTGGTTTGGTCCGGTTTGCGGTTTTTAATTGGGCTGGTTTGGTTTTGAACACCCCTACTTATTCCTGTCGAACTTCTCTTTTGACTTCAGTGGTTGGTTCTTCACAAGAGATTCTCACTGAATCCTTCTTGACATTATCAGTCCAATCCCATTCTTTAAGCTCATCTATGATCACGTCCCTGCTAATCACTACCTGCTTATTCACTGGGTCAAACAACTTATATCCTCTACTCGAATGATATCCTATCAAGATCATATGATTTGACTTGTCATCAAGCTTTCTTCTCAACTGATCTGGCACATGTTTATGTGCTATAGATCCAAACACCTTCAAGTGACTGAGGCTTAGCTTGACACCAGACCAACATTCTTCTGGTGTGATTCCTTCAAGCTTCTTCGTCGGACATCTGTTTAATATGTATGTTGTTGTCGAAACCGCTTCTCCCCATAATTCTTTGGGTAGATGTTTTCCATTCAACATATTTCTCACCATGTTCATGATGGTTCTGTTCTTCCTTTCTGCAATTCCATTTTGCTGTGGAGTGTAGGGTGGCACCACCTCATGCACAATCCCTTCTTTTTTACATAATGCATCAAACTCTTTTGACACATACTCTCCACCACCATCAGTCCTAAGAATTTTCAGCTTTCGACCACTCTATTTTTTTACCATAGATTTGAATATAGAAAATACCTCGATCACATCACTTTTCTTCTTGATGAGGTAAGTCCATAGCTTTCGACTGTAATCATCTATGAACGTGACAAAGTATCTGTTACCACCAATCAAATCCACCTGGATTGGACCACATACATCAGAGTATATAACTTCCAAAATTTCCTTCGACTTCCTTCATGCATCCTTGCTGAAGCTATTCTTGTGTTGTTTCGACTGAACACATTCTTCACATACTTCACTTGGAATGTCAATTTCAGGTAATCCTGAAACCATATTTCTTATCTTTAGCTCTCTGATGTCATTGAAGTTGAGATGACCTAGTCGAAAATGTCATAACCACTCATCTCTGCTGGTTGTAGTTGCTAGGCACTTGGGCTCCATCACATTGAGTTCAATCTTGAAGGTCCTATTATGAGACATTGGATTCTTCAAGATCAACCTACCACCTGCGTCGAGAACTCTCATCATCTTGTCTTCGATCGACACCTTGTAGTTCTTTTCGACCAACTGCCCTATACTGAGTAAATTACTCTTCATGCTTGGTATGTACAACACATTGGAAATTGTTGACCTCTTGCCATATTTCCTCATAATCAGAACATCACCAACACCTTCAGCTGCTAGAGTGTTGTCATTTGTAAACTTCAATGTGTTCTTCGACAAGGGCTTCATATTGATAAACCAATCCTTCCTTCTAGTCATGTGTGATGAGCATCATGAGTCCAAGTACCACTGCTCCTGGAATCTCTCTTCGTCTCTTGTTGTGACCATCAGCAACATCTCTTCTTCTTCATGTTTCGCCAGCTTTGCATCAGTTTCTTGATTCTTCTTCTTTTCTGGACAATCACTAAAATAGTGACCATACTTCTGACAATTGAAACATTGAATGTGACTTTTGTCCAGCTTTCGACCACCACCTCTTCCTCTACCTACAACACCACCTCTTTGGTTGCCTTGGTTCTAGGGTTTTCTTTGATTCGACCAGTTTCCTTCATGCTGATTTTGACCAGTTGAATTGTTGTAGCCTCTCTACCTTTGTTGTCATTCCAGCTTCCTTTGCCTTTCCATTCCTTTTATGACTGCGCCTGCAAAGCCATATCACTCTTCGACTTTCCTTCAACTCTTTCAGCCATCCTTTGTTCATGAGACTCAAGCATCCCTTGAAGCTCTTCCTTTGTCAATACTGACAAGTCTTTCGACTCTTCTATGGCTACTACCACATGGTTAAACTTTGGAGACAATGACCTCAAGATCTTTGCAACAACTGATCTTGATGTCAACACCTCTCCACATACCTTGATTTGATTCACCAGCTTTGTAACTTTGGTGAAGAAATCTATTATAGTTTCATTGTCTTCCATCTGAAGCAACTCATAGGTTCTCTTGTGAGTTTGTAACCTCACCTCTTTCACCTTCTCTGCGCCTCCAAATGACTTTTCAAGAATCTCTCACGCTTCCTTTGCTGACTCTACATCACTAACCTTTTCAAAGTTATCAGGATCGACACACTGATGGATTATAAAGAGAGATTTATAATCTTTCTTCTTCAATTCTTTGTGTGCAACCTTTTCTTGATCAGTCGCGTTCTCTGCAAGCGATGCTACTCCTTCCTTCACATGATCCCAAAGATCTTGATAACAGAAAACTACCTTAATCTGCTTGCACCAATTCTCATAATTATCTTTCTTGAGAATCGGAAGGCTCGCCGAAAAGTTCTCGTTTTGATGATTCATCGCCATCACGATTTTCCTTCCTTGAATCGCAACCAGAGCTCTAGATACCAGATGTTGGAATTAACCCAAAACCTTTTGAGAATTCCTATACAATCTTGATCTCAAGATTGTTAACAATCACACACAATGGCAACAAAAACAAAAATTGAGAAAGAAATAAAGAGAAAAGAGAAATAGTAGCGTTGAAGAAGAAGATGAAAAACTGCAGAATTCTTTCTGCCCACAAACTGTGGAAACTTTCAATATTCACTTGCAACTGCAAACTGTGAATTATCAAACTTGATTATTATAATGAAAATGGTTCCTCCCTATTTATAGATTTAGGTTAACTTGTATCTCAAGTTAAAGTCCAAACTATAAAAGCCCAAAAAAATCTAATATAATCTTTCAAAATCAAATCTGATCTTTTTAAATTAAATCTAACCTTTCTAAAACAATAAATTACATATTTAACACTACTAACCACACCTTCTTTTTCCGCGCCATTCTCTCACCTCTTCTCCCACCATTTTTCTCTCTGCGTCTCCAAGTATACTCAAGCAAATACATAAAATAATTACTATATTAGAAAAAAGAAATTTATTTTGCATCATTATGCAATGAATTTGAAGATTTAGCTCAATAAATTTCTAGATACCATTATAATTTTATCTAATGATATCAATCTTCTTCTTTTGGAGTCATATTTTCTATTGTTTATAATGAAAGATAAATAAAGAATGTTATAAACATGTACTCATGTATATGCGTTTATTAACCAATGTATACAGGCGATTAACCAATTTGGTACACACCGTTAACTAACTTTTTTTTACTGTTTCTTGATTATGTATATTTTTTCATGACTGTTTATTAACCATGCTCTGAAGTATATTCACCAACTTTGTTCACACCTTTAACTAAGTTTATTTACTGTTAATTGATTTCGTATATTTATTTAGGTTTGTTAATTAACCATTTTCTAAACTGTATTGAACCACTTGTTTCACACCATTAATCAACTTTATAAGAAATAATGTTATAAACTTTTACTCATGTCTGAGCGTTCATTAACCAACATATACAAAACATTAATCATCTTTTTACACCATTAATCAACTTTGTTATAAATCTATATTATACATCATATTGACATATTTTGAGTAGTTTTGGTGGTATAGGATATTCGGGTGGAATGTTTCATTATTGTAAATTTACTTTTGTCATGTAAATGTTGCAGTATTGTAAATTTTTAAATGTTGTACTAAACTTTGTTAGTGTGCATAATATATAAAATAATTGGTTAATAAAATATAAAGTTTGGTTAATACAGTTCCCAGGAATCAACAATATTTAGATGTAAATAAAATTTGGTTAATATAGCAAAAAACATTAGTTAATGTTATTGGAAATTTGGTTACTTCGTACCCAGACATTAAAAAAAGTACGGGAAATTAGTTAATGTAGTACACAATGTTGGTTAATTTTGTTTAAAACTTGGTTAATACAGGCCCTGACATCAAAACAAAAAAATTGGTAAAACAAATTTGGTTAATGGAATGTAGGAAATTGGTCAATGGAAGTTCAACTTTGGTTAATATAAGCACAGGTTTCAAAACATAGTAAAATTGGTAAAGCATAGTTGGTTAATGCAATGCAGGAAGTTGGTTAATGGAAGTTAAACTTTGGTTAATATAGGTCCAAATATCAAAACATAGCAAAATTGGTAAAACACACTTAGTCAATGCGGTGCAGGAAGTTGGTTAATGACCAGGGCCGGTCCTGACTTTTTAGAGGCCCATGGCTAATAATAAAATTAGACCCCTAATAAAAAATTAAAAAATTAATTTTGAAATTTGTTGTGTTCAATTCCTCTATGCCTCATTTGTTTGTTTATTTTTTTACTCATGATAGTTTTTGAAAAAAAAAACTAAAAACAAATTACATATGCCACAACCAAGTATCTAAGAAATTAATTTTGAAATTTGTTGCTTTATATATATATATATATATATATATATATATATATATATATATATATATATATATATATATTCAGTTTCATAAATAAAAACTAAACACTAATGGGCAAGTGGTTGGGAAGGTTTCATGTATTTCATAATTTATGTGTTCAATTCCTCTATGCCTCATTTGTTTGTTTATTTTCTTACTTATGATAGTTTTTGAAAAAAAAAAACTAAAAACATATTACATATGCCACACCCAAGTATCGAACACACAACCTAATGGAAAAACAACGCTCATTCTACTGCTGCTACAACATTACAAGATGACATTTATTTACATCAAATAATATATATAAAAGATTTATCATATTACTAAAGCCCAACATCCAATTTTTTTAGGCCCCATTTTTTTAAGGCGCTGGATTGTGGGTCTGGTTGCCCTGGACCAAGGGCGGTGATGCCCGAAAACGGCGCCAAAAACTTGATGACTTCTCGGCAAATGTACCGATAATATCACAGTAATAAAAAGATTGAACCCACAAGGAATGTGTCTGAACAAGACAATGATTTGTGCAATGTAATCTAAAAACAGTAAAATGGGGGGGGGGGGGGGTTGCAAGTTTCAGTTCGAAAAGTAATTAAACAGGAAAACAATGTCACAAAAGCGGCCATGTTGTGTTTTAGAATCCCCTTATCCTATCTTGTTGATGTAAGATTGACATGAGATGCTTCCCTTCGCTCTACATGGCTACAGAACTTTAGTACACACCTCTACTAGGGAAACTCTGTTCTCACTTGTATATGTCATGGAAGTTGTCCTTCCAATTGAGGTTGAAATTCTTTCAATGATGGTTATCATGGAAGCCAAGCTAGATGAAGCAGAATGGATCCAGACTAGGTTTGATCAGCTGAATCTCATAGAAGAAAATTGCTTAATTGTTCTCAATAACGCTTTTGACAGAACGGTTTGCCCTCGCGTATTCCGAGAAGGTGACCTAGTGCTCAAGAAATACTTGCCAATACATTCGGATCCACAAGGCAAGTGGACTCCTAACTATGAAGGACCATTTGTCGTAAATAAGTCATTCTTAAGCGGAGCCCTGATCCTCACCACCATGGAGTTTCCACTTCCAGTGAAATCTGATGTCGTCAAAAAATATTATGCATAAACAATGATGAACAAAGTGTCCGCTAGGTTGACATTCGAATGGATAACCTAGGCAACAATGAGTATCACGGTGGACCAAAAAAATAAATAAATGCCTAGGCAAAAATTAGGGATCAAATAAAAAATGATGATAATAAGCCCGCTAAGTCGAAAACCTAAAAAGGCGATTTAGGCAAAAATGGGTATCCCGGTGGACGAAAAAAATAAATGTCCAGAAAAAAGTTAGGGATAAAGGCATTTGATTGCAACAATTGAGCCCACTTCATCATGGCTAGAATTCAGACAACATGGATGAATTCAGTCATCTTCGACTGAAGTAGAGTATTGGGATTCAGATCTTACAGTGGATAATAACATGCGTTTAAATCAATGGAAATTCGTATAAATTTCCCATTGCCCTTTACCTTATTTTTCATTTTTTTTGTAATTTCCTCTTTTAGGATTTTGCATCCTTGTACTCACATCTTATGTACAAACTTTCTACATCCAATAAAAGTCTCTTTGTTTTCCTTCAATATTCCCTTTATGTATTTTGTTTGCAAAATATTAATTATTGTTGATAAATAATACTGCAAAACATTGAGAATAATAAAAAGCTCTAAAACAAAATCTAAGGGAAGACCAGTAATCTATAGTGTACGCTTAATACATGAGAACATCTCGACGGTTGTGCGATCAGGTCATAAATTATTCTCTCCCATCAAGAATCAAAATGAAATCTCCAGCAGCTGCAGTAACTTGAAGTTCTCTCATTCATTACAAGTTCTTTGGTCCAACTATCGAATGTCAGAGAATCAAAGTCCAACACCAAACCAAAAAACCCAAAACCAGAGTCTCATTCTTGTAGATACCAATAATTTACTTCAAAAAAAATTGCCAACATTGCTACATAACACACATAATTTCATGCATAATATAATCAAGCATAAGCATTGCATGCATAATGTATGACATAAGTCAAAATATGACCACAAACATCTCTTTCACGACTGATCTATTCCCCAACAAAGTATTTCAGTTAATCCTCAGCAAATAATCCCTAGAAAATCTACCTTCCATTATGTATCCCCAGCAAGATAAATTCTCAATAAGCGGCTACATAATCATTGTGTTGCATTACATTCCATTTTATGGCATAAAAGAGAAAATTTTGGGTCTTCCATATATTTAACTACCTTCCACCACGATCATATGAAAAATTTCATTCTTCATATCCTTTGGTTCAAGATAGTTAAATAGGGGCAGTTGTCATACCCCAAAAATTTCCCTACCCTTCATTCAACTTCATCTGGCTCATAGCTTTTGATTCATTTGCATACATTTACCTCAATCATCCATTTTAGTTTAGTTCATTCATTCATTTGCATCTACATGTAACATTATTAGGTTAAAAGGTTCATAATGGTTGGATTTTAATTATATGGTTAAACACCAGGTTATTAATCAGGTAATTAAGGTTAGCTTTCATTCCTATTTATTGTATAAGATGTTGTGAGTGCTATTGGATTCAGACGTCTCTATGACAAGTATTATGATATAAGGGTCTCTTAGTATGTATTTGCTTGGAAAAGAAGAAAGAGTATGCTTTAGTCAACTTTTGGTCAAAGTCAATTATGGAAGGTTGATTTTTGTTGACCTATTTATTGGGACTCTCTTATCCAAGTTGAACTATGACATAGTTTGGTGCACAACATGGAAAGGAAGATTTAGAAACTATTCGTAACAAAATTGACTTTTGGTCAACAAAGTCAACCATGGAAGGTTGACTTTTTGTTGTCCAAGTCATGTTGATTGGTTCCTTACTATTTTCATTGGAATACATTATGGTTTCAATTGAATGATGATCCTTACAATCATTGCACTCAAGAAGAAAGAAAATTCAAATTCAAATTATCAAAAAAGGAGGAAAATCTTTTTTCATTTACTTGAAAAACAAGTTATCCATATACAAGTTAAAATTTTAACCCAAACTTCATTTCAATGTTCAAATACAAGAGAATACACAAACAAAATAAAGATTACATGAAAAAAATCCTAAGTTTGACCTACAATTGATTTTTGGTCAATTGTTGACTTTTGGTCAAATAATTGACCAAGCCTTGACTAGAGTTTGACCTAAACCTATGTTGACCCTATACCTATTTCACTTCTAAAATCTCCAAGTCTTTATGTCATGTAATAATCACACCGCCTCCATGACCATTCATCATTTTTTGCACCAAGTGTATTCCATGCCTAAACTTCATGCCAAACCATGTTACTAACTTGTATCAGACCTACAACAACAAAGCATTCTGCAGCAGCGCAAAGAGAAACTGATCCATAACATCATGGTGTAATAAATTACACATATAGTCATCTACATATCTAAGACAATCCATGTTCATGAATCTAAACCATGCCATCCAAACATGGAAACTCAACACACAAACAACCCTAATGCAATACATAAGTCATGCCAATGCACACATACACAATACCACATGACCAAACAATGCATCATCGCAAAATTCACCTCAATTCAAAAACATCAAACCTATATATTCAAAACAGCCCTTCAATCCAAACATACATCAAAGTATAGTGCAAGTTCAACAATGAATGCAATACATACACACACTATCCAAGCTAAGCATAGTTCGTGAAAACCAAGAGCAATACAAGTTCAAAATAGCAATGCAAGACATCCCAACTGTCATGATAATTTGAATGCAAATTGACATCCAAGTTTAGCTCAAATGCAATGTATCATCATGATTCAATCCATAGTCAGTCAAAGCATAACTCGGCATACATGACAATAATTCAAGCACATATGCACACACAACATACCTACATAGTATCTATATCATGGACTAAATTCACACATAAAAATTCAGCATGCATACAATGTCATGGAAAATGCAATGCATTCATATAACATAGACTCCATACACATACTTAAAATAAGACAAGGGTAAGGGAAATCACATCACCATAGCAGCCATGACATAATTGTGTTCATATTTCCATCAAATTCATGACAAGAAGTTCATGCATGACACACATACATTGCCCCCAACTGTCATGACAATTAATAACCAACACTAACTACCAACATAACCAACTCAAGCCCTTGTAACTAAACTGACTATAACCAACCATATCAAACCCTAACTGATTCATAACAGCCAGCTGACACGTGTCTCATCTCAATGATTAAATTGCCCCTAAATCCAATTTCTCTCCAAAAACCTCCTAACTAATTTTTAAATCCCTAACTACCAAACTAACACAATCCCTATTCAAAATTTACACTAAAAATAGTTGAAAAACTAACACAAATCCTATCAGTTTTCTTCACTCAACAAAAACACAAACCTAACTAACTCATCAATCACTTTCAACCATTGATTAACCCCAGCCTAGGATCACTATCCAAGGGCTAGAATTAATTCATTCCTAACTGATTTAGTTAACATTTCCCTCCAAATTTTCCTCACTTGTCATCTATATAAATCGTAGCTAAATTACTTTATCATCAAGTCACATTCACCCTAACAAAGCTCTACACAAATCTCTCTCAAACGCTTCCAAAAACTCACTCAAAGCTTCCTCACCTAACCTCTTCAGAGCTATCAATCAAGCTCTAAGGGAGGAGAAGCATACCCCTCACCCATGATCTTAAACAGTTTTATCATCATCATCAAGACCTCAACAAATAATTCTAGTTTAATCTTAAACCCCTAATCTCATCACTCTACTATACTTCTATTCAACTAAAAACAACAATTACACTACAAAAAACTCAGAAGAAACAAGAAATTCAAAGAAGGGTGTAGGAGAAAAAAGTCTAAATTAAGAGTAAGGAATTGAGGAAAATACTCTTACCTGAGCATTTACATTTTTCTCCTAGTCTTCTTTTATCTACATCCTCAGCTCGTTTCACAATTCTTACTAGAGCCCTTCTCCACCTTGTAGGTAAATACAAGCTCTCCAATTCGTTACCATTCATGCTTTCTTTTGTTACCTTGTTGTAAAGTTAACATTACTGAACAAGAACCCTAAGGTTGCAGTCTGATTTCATGGATCAGAGGCATTTATTTTCTCTTAGAAATTTTTAGGGTTTGAGGTAGAACCACGACTTTGATTCATTATTTGAAAAATGAAGGTTGGAAGAATATAGAGGGTGAGAAGACAAACATAATGGTGTGGGTTTGGTGGAGTTCTGGGTCGCGCCGCCGCCAGAGGAGATTTCTGGTGCGGCAACGATGTTTTTAGGCGGCCAGGGATTTTGATAGTAGAGGGAGAGTGAGTCTGAAAGAGGAAATGTTGAATGAGGGAGCATTTTCCCTTTCCTACTTCGCTGACTATTCCTGGGCCTGGTCCAAGGCCCATTAGCCTATTTGCTACGGCGCACCGCTTCTTCTTTTACACCCCTATCTAAAACAAATAACAAATAAACATGGGCTTCATGACTTGGGCCCAACGCCCAGCTACTCCTCACACACTCCTTTAACCCTGCACCCCTAGGCAGCAACTTTTATTTTCTTTTACTTTTTAAGTATTTCATTGTTTTCATTATTTTTTAATACATCCAAGTTTAGTCATAATTAGGGATCAAGTTATAAGAAATTTTAAGAGTTAATTCATAAATTAGGATTATATTTTGATGAAAGGATTAGATCAGAATTAATTAGAAGTTAAGGTTTTATCCTTTAACTTGATCTTCTTCTCTTGATATCATGATTGAGTTCACCCTTTGAAATGCTTGCTTGGTTCCTCTTGATATAGCTTGACTTATAATCTTGCATACTCCCTTGGGTTTTTAGTCAATTAATTAGTTAAAGCCCCTTAATCGTTTAAATTGGATTAGAAACATTAGGGCTTGTACCATACATGTTTCCTTAGGTCAAATTTCCATTTCAAAACCCTAGAAAAAATAGACTAATATATGCATGACAACATTAAGCTTCATCCCCCATTTTTGGTACCCTATCCCATTCATTTAATCATGTCCTTTTTACTTATTCATATAAAACTAAGCCTCTTTTTACAAATAAACTTAAACACTTAACAAATACGATGTGAATTGTGCGCCACAAGCCTTAAGAAATAGAGAACGATGAGAGGGTGTATTCCTATCCTTATTTTGAATATCTTTGGATACGGACGCATGACCCAATTGTTTAAAGTATTCACCTTCATTCATATAATATAGTGCAATTCAAATGAAGGTCATTTTCATAATTAAAGGAAGAAAAAGAATGAGAATGTAGATTTTCTCTCCCCAAATGATTCAGACACTGCTGTAGAGCATCCTGTTTGAATATTTGTCTTCAGACTAAAATCAATCACAATCAATATAAAAAACATTCCATAATCATTCTCTCTTGGTTCCAATACAACTCCTCTTGGTTTTAACACCCATAATATTCCTCTTCCTATTTGCCTTATTAATCCCCTAGTTTAGGAAAACTCTTATTCTTCTTCACATTATCCTTGTTAATCCCCTGGTTTAGGCAAGCTCTTATTCTTCTTACCGTTTGCCTTGTTAATCTCAGGTTTAGGAAAACTTTTACAATTTTTTTCCTTGGTGCAAACACCGCATTTATAATTATTTGTCCTTGGTTCAGACACTGCCCTTACAATTCTTTGCCATTGGTTTAGACACCGCCTTTAAGATTCTTTGTCCTTGGTTTAGACACCACTTTTACAATTATTTTTCCTTGGTTCAGACAACACCTTTACAATTCTTTGTCCTTGGCTCAGGCCAAACAACAATTTCTTTTCATAAAAGAACTGTTATAATCCATTCCTTAGCTATCAGACTAACAACTTAGAGCATCTGAACCAGGATCAAACAACTAATGTCAAAATACTTCTAGGATACGATTATAACATTGTTCCCTAAAATCAACCAACAAATATTTATTTTATACTTTACGAACTACGAAGCTATGATTTTCTCATTACACTATGGGAATACGTAGACACTGGATTTTGAAATCTTGGAGAGCACATTAATTAAAAACTTTTTTTTCCTTAATTAAAACCAATCGCAAGTAACCTTTAGATAATAACACTCATCTGTGTAAAGAGTAATCAAAACGGTTCCCGTTGAGTACAACGGATGTGAAGGATGCTAATACCTTTTCTTTGCATAACCGACTTCCGTACCCTTATCTCTTCCCTCCAGGTTTTATTAATATTTTCTATTTCTCTTAGAATAAATAAAATTCAGTGGCGACTTTGTTTTATTTTGAGCATGGGATGCGCTCGAGTATTTTCCTCGCCACAACAGGTGGCGCGTGAGGTCTATGTGCAGAAGGAGAAGTGGCGTGTGGAAAGGCGGGCGACAGTGAGATTTTGGTGCCTCGTCGGTTTGGAAGAGGTGATTCCGGCGGTATAGGTATCTCTCCGAAAGGACGTCAAGAAAAGCGATGTTAGCGGCGACAATGTTAACTATGGCTATAAAAATGGCGGTATGATGGTGACTAGAATAAACCACCCAACATTTTTTCTCATTGGAAGACAATGGGTAAACCGGGTAAAACACGGCAAACAGTTGAATCTCAACAAGCTCTATATACCATATTGAAGTATAAAAGAGTGAGAGACATCTGAATAAATCGTGTGTTTAAAAGGCACTATGGAAACTATATTATATATAGAGAGATTACAACTAATTATATGTTATAGTCAATGTGAGACTATTTTATATACAAATATTCTTAACAGGAAGAAACAAAGCAGAAAGATGAAAAAAATGAAGAAAATATGAAGAAAAAAGTATTTTTCAACATAATTTATAGCATGACATTTGTTTAGTAATTTAATCATATCCAGAGTTTCGTAACTCAAATTGAGGCGGAATGTTTTGCAAATGAAATCTAACATCCAGGGCTACAACTTTTATCATTAAGTCAAAGTCTAAATCTGAATATAAATGGATGAAAAATAACGAGTAAAAATACAACGTTGTTACAATGTTGAATTATGTATTGGGTTTTTTCTCTCAACCCTAAAAGCCCAGTATAAACTTCTATTTAAAGAGAAGTAAAAGAAGGGTTCAGTGGGGATTGAATTCAGATTTTAGAGACTTTGACAACTGTAAGAGTTTTAGGAGCAATGAATGAAGTCTTTCTCAATTGAAGATCAATTTACAGCTCCAAATTCATGTATCTTTCTTCTAAACTTTTTACTATGAATAATTCAATTATGAGTAATTAAATTTTCTTAGATTAACCCTTTTGATATAAATTTATTTTGATTTGTTTGAACCATGTAATTGGTCAAGTACTATTTCATTAATTTTTCAATTCTAGTATTATTCAATTATATTTTGTTCTTAATGCTTTTTGTATGTTTACGAATATATGAATTGATCTATTTTTTGAATGAAGCCTGATCCTAAATTTTTAAACTTGACCTAGTTTAACTGTTCAAAATTAGAAATTACTTTAGGAATAAAGAATTATAATTTTGTGATATAGGAATTAACATGCGGTAAAATTTGTTTTGATTTCGAACGCACCTAAGGAATTAGGGTGTTTTTATTAGAAGAGAGGATTATACACCAATGAATTAGGTATAATCAATTTGTTAATTCATCATGATACTAGAAGAACAAGTTAAGGGATTTGGCACAATTACCAAACAGAGACAAATAAAGGATTTGAGAAATGTTTGATCTCTAGCAAAAAACTTCAAACAAGCATGGGACATACTCAACAAAACTTTCCCTAGCAAAATGCAACCACACATCATGCAACTCAAGGAGCGACTCACAAGATACAATAAATGCTCTAAATCTACCACAAAATACCTACAAGATATCAAGTCACTTTCAGATGAACTTGTTGTCTTAAATTCACCACTAGATGATATTGATCTAGTTATCCACACACTCAACGACCTTGGTCCGAAGAACCTCATGATCTCCTTCAAGATTATGAAAATCACCTTATACGTGACAATGTCATTCCTCCCATTACCTTAGCTTATGCGACATACAAAAGGCAAGCCAAACTTTGCCAAATGTGGCTATCCACCAAACATCTAACTATCCCTCAAACACAAACTGATTTTCTCAATCCCCGAAGACTATCACTTGTCATAATTGAGACAAGTCACGCCACATGGTCAATGTGTGTTATAAGCTTCATGGTTATCCTTCGAGTTACCCCAACCGCTGCTCAACTGCTCATCATGCTCGTTATGCATCATCTCACATTGATCCAAATTGGATCATTGGCTCTGGGGCCACTCATCACGTCACCATCTAGATTAACTCCACCTCACCAACCCTCATCGAGGCAATGATCACATCACAGTAGGAGACGATAACACACTTCTAATTACTCACACAGGTAAACTTATTTTACCCACAAAAAATCAAAATCTATACTTACCACGAGTGTTTCCTATTCCAAATATCTAAAAAAAATTGTTATCTGTATCATCATTGTGCCAAACTAAACCTATTTCTGTTGAATTTTTTTCTAATTGTTTTTTGGTGAAGGATTTGAAGACAAAGAATCCTCTTCTCAAAGGACGGCATAACCATATACTATACCATCTACCTCACTCCATCAGCCATCCCATGGCCTTAGTCACCAATTTCTCATCCCATCCACCATAACACCACATCCTTGGCCATCATATTAAAAGAATAATGCGACACCTTATTTCCCTTCATCAAATAAAGTTGACAAATTCATCACCATGTATCTCTTCTGAAAGTTCCAAAAGTCATAAGTTTCCTTTTACTCCTTCTAGTGTTATAAGCAATAAGCAATTAGAACTTATTTACAATAATGTATGGACTCTGTTGCTATTAGATCCTTAGATGACTACTTATATTACTAAATATTTAAAGATCATTCTCTACATATATTTTGTTATATCCAATGAAAAATAAATTTAATGTCTATGTTATTTTAACTCTGACATACTTGTTTATTTTAGTGGGATGTCATTAAAGTCTTCTCAAGATTAATAAGTCGTATTCAAATTCATTTTTTTATCTAGCAAACTCTTAATATCTTATTTTCTTTTAAGACACTAATTAAAGCTACACTCAGGGCCGACCCTAGGGGTAGGCCACCAAGGCTACCGCCTAGGGCCTCAAAACATTACTTTTATATTTATCTGGTTTTAATAAATTGATTTTTTTTAAATACTTTCTATTTTTTAAATTTAATATATCAATTAGACAATAACATATTTTAAAATATATAATAATAACTATTCACCATGTGTATTATTTGATTTATTAATTTAAAAATCACATTTATGAATAATAAATTTTTGAGTTTTTCAATTATAATTTTTTAAATAAAGAGAAGAGTGTTTAGATAAATTAATTTTACTATCAATTAAAAATAAAATGTTAAATAAAATTAATTATTATAATTTAATAATTTTACATCCTAAAAATCTAAAATATATATTAATTTTTTAAAAAAATATTATATTAAAAATATTTAATTTTAAAATCCGCTTTAGGCCTCGAAATGTGTTAGGCCGGCCCTGACAACATTATTCAACTTTTAATGATGTTTTACACTCTTCGTATTTAATAAGTTAATATTTACATTTACATTTCTATTGTAGTCTAAAAGACACTTTGAATGATTTTCATAAGATGACTATCCTCATTCTTACCTGCATTATCTTTTTTAAATATTTTTTCTTCTACGAAATTTCTAAGTAACAAAGTGAACGAAAAAATAAATCCACCAATCTTCCTTGTTACATCTATTGTACATAAATATTACTAAATAATTATTTTAAGTATACAATACTTATTAATTACTTAATCAATGAGAATCTAAATCTATATGACTAAAACAAATAATAAAAGATTAATTTCATATGAAGGAAAACATATTATTTAGAAGAAAAAAAAAGGCAATACATATAATATAACCAATATTTATTGTACAAACTTTTTTCCTATATATTCTTTTTGTTAGCATGCATGAACTAATACAATATTTTTATTAATATATAAAGTTAGTAAAAATAAAATAAAAACGTAAATTTAAAAATCGATCCAATGAAAATGCAGTATGAGTAAAAGGAAGCGTCAATACTCTCCAGCAAAATCCGATAGATAGGATATGAATTGAAGCATAGAATTGGTTTGTATTTTAGCGTAAAACTAAAACCCTCTTTTCATTTCTCTACTTCACTCTCTCCGCCTAATCTTAAAACCTTATCTCTTCTTTTCTTCATTCTTCATGGATTCTCAAACCCTATCTTCTTCTTCCCAAATTCATGAACCAAACAACCTACTTAACGGTGTTAACGGTCACGGTTCTGATTCCGACGACGGTTTCGTTAGCGGCGAAGACGAAGCTGAGCCTTCCACGCCCATTCTCGTTTACGATGCCAAATCCACCGTTCAGAAAAAAGAAAAAGAAGGAGAAGAGTCTTTCGACCAGGAATCACCGAGGCCTATTGCTAAGGTGACCGCTGATGACGAAGATGAAGCGGAGGAGGACGACGAAGATTCGCAGGGTGTCGGTTTGGAGAAAGGCGGTGGTGAGGAAGTGAAGGAGGATGAGGTTTTTGTGGAGGCTGATGATAAGGGTTTTGAGAGCGTGGATTCTGAAGGGGGTGATGTTGTTGGAGAAGAAATTAATAACGGTGTACGAGAGGAAGGGGATGGTGGAACTGAAATTGAAACTGTTCGTTCTGATTCTGTGGTTGTGGAATCGGTTTCTGGTGATAATTCTGGTGTTGGTGTTGTTGAGAATGGTGACATGGTTGTTGATGATGTGAAGTTCACTAGTGGTGGTGATGGAGGTGTGAAAGATGAGGTTTCTGAAATTGATGGGGTTGTGGCTCCCGCTCCTGTTGCGGGTCTTGATAATAGTTTTGAAGCTATTGAGAAGGTTGGCAGTGAAAGTGTTGTTGATGAGGTTGGTAGTAGTTTAGAAACTATTGAGAAGGGGGATGAAGCTGTTGTTGGCGGGGAAGTTGAGCCTAGTAAAGTTGTTGACAGTGGAGTTGAAGTTGGAGTTGATGATAATGTTGCACATGAGCAACTGAGGGATGTTGCTCTTACTGAGAAGGCTGGTGATGTTGTTGTTGATGATAATGTCGGTGGTGATGCCAAGCCTGATGAAGTTGTTGACATTGGAGTTGATGACGGTGTTGCACAAAGGCAAGTGAGTGACATTGCGCCTGCTGAGAAGGGTGAAGAAGAAGTTTCAGAAGTTGTCAGTCGGAGTTTTGAGGCTGCGGAAGATGAGATAAACATAGGGAGTCGTGCCGTTGAGGGTGGAATTGAGAGCCATGTTGATGATGCTGTTGAGGGAAAAGTTGAGAGCAATATTGATAGTGTTGTAGAAAAGGAGGCGGAAAGCAATGTTGTTGAGGTGGAAGATGGGAGCAATGTTGATAATGTTGCAGAAAAGGAGGCGGAAAGCAATGTTGTTGAGGTGGAAGATGGGAGCAATGTTGCTAATGTTGCAGAAAAGGAGGCGGAAAGCAATGTTGTTGAGGTGGAAGATGGGAGCAATGTTGCTAATGTTGCAGAAAAGGAGGCGGAAAGCAATGTTGATCGGGTTGTTGAGGTGGAACATGTGAGCCATGATGGTAATACTGTTGAGGGGGAAGACAAAAGCAATGCTGATCGTGTGCTCGAGGTTGAAGATGAGACCCATCTTGATAATGCTGCTGTGGGGGAAGCCGAGAGCAATGCTGACCGTGTTGTCGAGGTTGAAGATGATACCCATGTTGATAATGCTGCTGTGGGGGAAGCCGAGAGTAATGTTGATCGTACTGTCGTGGTTGAAGATGAGACCCATCTTGATAATGCTGTTGTGGGGGAAGCCGAGAGTAATGTTGATCGTGTTGTCAAGGTTGAAGATGACACTCATTTTGATAATGCTGCTGAGGGGGAAGCCAAGAGCAATGTTGATCGGGTTGTTGACGTTGAAGATGACACCGATTTTTATAATGCTGTTGAGGAGGAAGCCGATAGCAATGTTGATCGCGTGATTGAGATGGATGATGGTAGCCATGTTGAGGCTGCTGTTGATCATCATATTGACAGAGAGATTGATGACTTGGTGTCGGATACGAAGGATGAATCAATGATCTTTGGAGGATCTGATTCTGCCAATAAGTACTTGGAAGAATTGGAGAAGCAAATTAGGGCCAGTGAGAGTTCACAGGATGACAGAATTGATGGCCAGATTGTAACCGACTCTGATGAAGAAGGTGTATCTGACGATGAAGGAGGTAGCAAAGAGCTCTTTGATACTGCTACTTTGGCTGCTCTCTTGAAAGCAGCATCTGGAGCAGGGGGAGAAGATGGTGGCGGTATCACCTTAACTGCTCAAGATGGATCTAGGCTTTTCTCTGTCGAGCGGCCTGCTGGTTTGGGACCATCTCTCCAGACAGGTAAACCTGCAGTACGTTCAATTCGTCCCAATCTTTTTGCTCCTTCCATGAGTAGAGCAGGTACTGTTGTTTCTGACACCGATTTGAGCGAAGAAGATAAGAAGAAATTGGAGAAATTGCAGGAAATTAGGATAAAATATCTAAGAGTGATTCAGAGACTAGGTTTTACTACTGAAGAATCAATAGCGGCACAGGTGTTGTATCGTTTGACACTTGTTGCAGGGAGGCAAATTGGTGAAATGTTCAGCCTAGATGCTGCAAAGGAGAGTGCTTCCCGGTTTGAAGCCGAGGGAAGAGATGATTTTGCATTTTCTTTAAATATATTGGTTCTTGGAAAAACTGGTGTGGGAAAGAGTGCTACCATTAATTCAATTTTCGGAGAAACCAAAACCAGCTTCAGTGCATATGGTCCTGCTACTACTTCTGTGACAGAAATTGTTGGAATGGTTGATGGAGTGGAAATAAGGGTCTTTGACACACCAGGTTTGAAATCTTCTGCTTTTGAGCAAAGTTACAACAGAAAAGTTTTGTCTACGGTAAAGAAATTGACCAAAAAATCCCCCCCTGATATTGTTCTATATGTGGACCGCCTTGACCTGCAAACTAGAGATATGAATGATTTGCCCATGTTGAGATCAGTTACTAGTGCCCTTGGTCCAACAATATGGCGCAATGTGATTGTCACTCTGACTCATGCTGCCTCTGCTCCACCAGATGGACCATCAGGTTCCCCACTAAGTTATGATGTTTTTGTTGCTCAAAGATCTCATATTGTTCAACAAGCCATCGGACAGGCTGTTGGTGACCTGCGTCTTATGAATCCAAATTTGATGAATCCAGTTTCACTTGTTGAAAACCATCCTTCTTGTCGAAAAAATAGAGATGGCCAGAAGGTGCTTCCTAATGGTCAAAGTTGGAAACCTCTGTTATTGCTTTTATGTTACTCGATGAAGATTCTCTCTGAGGCTACTAACATTTCAAAGACTCAGGAAGCAGCTGATAACCGTAGGCTGTTTGGTTTTAGAAGCCGCGCCCCTCCACTTCCATACTTGCTGTCTTGGTTGTTGCAGTCACGTGTCCACCCCAAACTCCCTGATCAAGCTGGGATTGATAATGGTGATTCTGATATTGAACTGGCTGACTTATCTGATTCTGATGGAGAGGAAGGGGAAGATGAATATGACCAGCTCCCACCATTTAAACCTCTAAAGAAGTCGCAGATTGCTAAGCTTAATGGAGAGCAAAAAAAGGCATATCTTGAGGAATATGATTACCGAGTGAAACTTTTGCAGAAGAAGCAATGGAGAGAGGAGTTGAAAAGGATGAGAGACATGAAGAAAAAAGGAGGTAAAAACGTTGAAAATGACTACATGGAGGAAGATGAAGAGAATGGAAGTCCAGCTGCTGTGCAAGTTCCTCTGCCTGATATGGTGTTGCCACAGTCCTTTGATAGTGACAGTCCAGCCTATAGATACCGTTTCTTAGAACCGAATTCTCAGTTGCTGACAAGGCCGGTCTTAGACACTCATAGTTGGGACCACGATTGTGGTTACGATGGTGTTAACATTGAAAACAGCATGGCCATTATCAACAAGTTCCCGGCAGCAGTTACTGTTCAAGTAACAAAAGACAAGCAAGATTTCAGCATTCACTTGGATTCATCGGTTGCTGCTAAACATGGAGAAAATGGTTCAACCATGGCAGGCTTTGACATTCAGAACATTGGAAAGCAGCTGGCATACATTGTTAGAGGTGAGACCAAGTTCAAGAATTTCAAAAGAAATAAAACTGCTGCTGGGGTGTCTGTGACATTTTTGGGTGAAAATGTGTCCACCGGTGTGAAACTTGAAGATCAAATAGCACTGGGGAAACGATTGGTATTAGTGGGGAGCACAGGGACCGTGCGGTCTCAAAATGATTCTGCTTATGGTGCCAATGTCGAAGTGAGGCTTAGAGAGGCAGATTTTCCAGTTGGTCAGGATCAGTCTTCTTTGAGTCTTTCTTTGGTGCAGTGGAGAGGTGATTTAGCCTTGGGAGCCAATTTTCAGTCACAGATTTCTCTTGGACGAAGCTATAAGATGGCGGTTCGTGCTGGATTGAACAACAAGCTTAGCGGGCAGATCACTGTGAGGACAAGTAGTTCTGACCAACTTCAGATTGCCCTTATTGCTATTCTTCCAGTTGCCAAGGCTATCTACAAGAACTTCTGGCCTGGTGTTACTGAAAACTATTCCATCTATTAAGCTCTTTTTGCTAATCCTGCTAGTTAAGGAAGTAGACCATGAGGTAATAATGTAATGTTGCATCTTTTCATTAATTTCTTAAATAATGTATTTTTGTAGTTTTGTCTGGACTGTTGAATCTTATGCTGTATTTTGTTTTTCACCTGAAAGTTGTACTGAAATTGAGATGGAACCTACAGGGAATTTATTCACAATTGTTTTCTTAGCTTCTATTTGAATAAATGCCAATGTCAGATTATGTTTATTCTGTCATTCCTGACTTCTTTGTTCTTTCTATTTTACTACTACAACTTCTGTTTATTGGTTGAATAGTAAAGTATGTTTGAAATAAATTCTTGGACTACTTTGCTGAACAATACCTGAATATCAATATGCCAATGTGTATTTTTTGTTTGCAGGTTTGAGTGAGGTGGTTTATGTGAATTAGGAAATCGCGGCTTTGGAGCAGTGTTCCTTCCTTGTCAAAGTATTGATATCTTAGAAAATAAAGTGTTGAATTAGGGAATCATCTGTAGCAATGCTCAGGTTTGCTGAACTGAATTAAGAGTTTCAGAAAAAGGTGTTGCAGTTTGCAACTTGAAATTTTGATTGTAGTTTCACTCAATAACTATTCATAGTATTGTATGGTTTAAGTTCTCTTTCTAAAACCTATTAGGGTTCAATATTAGTATTAATCACAGTTCTCTTATTTGGGCACAATAAAAAATCATTTCTCTATTAATGAATGTTTCTGTTCCTACTGTCTTCCCCTAAATTACCCTGTAGATTGTTTCCACTTGATGCACCTCTTGAGATATGTTTGCAGGAAGTTATTAAACTATTATCTAGAGTTCAAATTGCAGGTCTTTTGCTTATTTTTTTCTTCATTTCTCTTAGTTCAGTTAATGAACTACCTACTTGAGACTGTTATATTTATATATAGTCACACAATAGAAACAGTAGAGCATGTATTGCAAGTTAAATCACCCAGTATTTTGAGAACTACTTTACCCTAATATCATGTGTTTGGTAGTATACTTTTGAATGGAAAAAAACATGTTTTGGAGCAGAGTTATTAATAGCGGAGCGGAACGGCCAATCCTAAAAATGGAATAAATGGGATAGGGCGGGATAAGTTTTATTTACTTTTAAAATTGACTAATTTTAAACTAAATATATAAATAATCTATACAAATATATTATTTTGGGTGATTGTTAAAAAAAATATTAAATTAGCAACACAAAAGTTTTATAAAAATTAAATTAATAAAATAAAAATGAATTAAATATTTAATTATTTATTCTAATATATGTCATTATTATTTTTATTATTAAATGTTATTATATTTATTAAATTTTAATGTTATTATATTTATTAAGTTTTATTAACAAATAATAAACTAATGGGTTAATATGGCTTTTTTTAAATAATAATTGAGATTCTAAACATAGGTCCAGCACATTTCACTATGTATGTATTCATTCAAAAATCCTTACACTCTCTTTCTTCCCCATTTCAGTATGTATGTATTCATTCAAAAATCCTTACCACTAACTTTCACTCTCTTTCTTCTCCGCCACCTTTCTTCTCTCTTTCTTTTCCGCCGCCACCCGCATCTTCAAACCAGCCAGAAAATCACAGCCGGAGAGAAAAAAACACAAAAGTAGCAAGGTGCGCAACGCGCCCCCGCGATCTCGTCGAAATCGGCCACAATTTTGAACGGAAAATCACACCTCTCGGCTGCAATTTTGAACGGAAAATCAAACCTCTCTTCGCACGCGGTGGTGGGCCTCCCTGGTCGGACCGCGCCAGAGCGGCCACAAATGATAACTCTGTTTTGGAGGTGGTGTTTAGGTGAGGTTCAATTAAGTCCCAACTAAAATAATAATGATTACATCTGCATTATTTACTATTTAATCTTTTGGATTAAATATATGTCATCTTTAGAAGATTTTTTTTTTAAATTTCTCCCTTATTAAATTTAGATTTCCTTAGCGCCATGTCATCTTTATAAGATTTTTTTTTTTTTTATTTCCCCTTATTAAATTTAGTTTTCCTTAGCGCCATGTCATCTTTATAAGATTTTTTTTTTTAATTTCTCCCTTATTAAATTTAGATTTCCTTAGCGCCACAATTGATAACTCTCTTTTGGAGGTGGTGTTTAGGTGAGATTCATTTTAAGTCAATAATAATGATTACATCTACATTCTTTACTATTTAATCTTTGGATTTGGATTTGGATTTGGATTAAATATATGTCACCCTTATAAGATTTTTTTTTTTTAAATTTCTCCCTTATTAAATTTAGATTTTCTTAATAAAGACTCTGTGGTCATATTTTCGCTCAGAATTTAAAAATATGTCCTATGTAATATTGAACAACTTGTTGGCTGTGTAAATTTTCACACGTGATATTGAGCAACTTCTTATATGGTAGTTAATTTTTTTTAATTCACTTAAATTTTTAATTATTTTTTTAATTTTATTTCAATTTTTTTACAGGTTTATTTAAATTTTTATGTTAATAATTTTAATAATTAAATAAATGTTAATACTTATAATTTATTTATTTTTAAAAAATTATTTTGGAAACTGTTATTATAGATTTGAAAATATAATATTTGGCCTTAATAATACCCACATTTTTTTCAATAGCAGCCCAATACTTCAAATTTATTTGGATAGTGTAAATAAAGTATATATAGGCTATATTTGATGTGGGACTTTGCTGGGGAAAGTAAAACCAATAAGAGTGAAAAGCAGTTATATCCCAATCATGGGAAGAAAATCAATTCTCTTTCATCGACGTTGAAGAGATAAACATCAATGAAAATCTCTCTGTGGAAGAATCACAAAAGCTCGAGTTCACTAATCAATTCCTGCTCCCAGAAGCATGGAGAAACCTTATACAACAATCCAATGTTAAGGTTGACTAGTCCTGCTGTCCAATAGCGTCATCACCACCACCATTGCCTAAAAAAAACCATTACTGAAAAATAAAACTCCATCGAAATTAACATTAACAAGAACATGACATCAAACATTCTCAGTACTCTTCATTCAGCCATTTCTCCAAACAGCTTTACCTCACATGATAATTGGTTTATTCATTTTCTTTCCTCTGAACATGGTTGTTTATTTTAAAACATAAGTCAAACTTCACACATCAAGGAAAAAGCATACAAAAGTCTTACTCTCTCCGTCCCACAATGAGTGACCTAGTTGACTATTCACACATATTAAAAAAAAATATAATAATTAAAGAGAGAGAATTGTGTTTTCACTAAAGTACCCTTTATTATATATTAGAGCTTGTATGCAAACTATTTGGGATAGCGTATAGATTGCAAAGAAATAGCTTATACATACGTGGCTATTTGATAAATACTTGATTCATCACACGTAATTAAGTTGTTTATTCAAACAATGACTAAATAATGTCCCGGAGCAATACTGTATGTCCAGGTGAAAGTTGAATAAAGTGCAGGGATCTACTATTCCAAGTAACACAAAAAAGTAGTTTATTTTTATGCAGAAGTTTACCTCATTTTGAAAGCTATTAATCTCTTGTGTGAGGCCGAAGATAAATCGTATATTGAACTGGAAGCTATTAATCTCTTATGCAGAAGTTTACCTCATTTTAAAAGCTATTAATCTCTTGTTGCTAATATTTCTCAAGTTGTTATTGCTAATATTCTGCTTCAGAACACTACCATTGATTTTAGTAACTGTATGTATGCTCCATATTTTTAAAGTTCCACATTGAATAATTTCACCAAATGAAAGTGTTTATAAACCTCTTTTACACACAATTTTCAAATCCTCATGTAGTGGGCCTTGCAAAAGATCATGGATCTTTAATATCATATGTGAATAAGAATGGCTCCAATTAAAATTATTTTTAAAAAAAATACAAAAAAGTTAAAAAAAAAAAAAAAAATATATATATATATATATATATATATATATATATATATATAAGGAAATTAAGAAAAGCTAAAAAAATAGTAAAAAGAAAAACCCATTAATACATGAAAAATTAAATAAAGGTCTAGGGCTTCAGACTTATTTACATTAATCTTACCTTTTTCCCTTTCATCTTACTTTCTGTCCATTCATCGTGAATAAAATTAGAAAATCAAGTTCAAAATTCTACAAATTAAAAATTATCTTCAAACAAAAGTTCCTCTAATTCTTTCCCTTTTTTACGAGCCTCATCTTTACAACAGATGTATGTACTCAAACTCAAAGCCATATCTTACTCTGACTTCTTGTTGTGGTGTCAAATTCCATTTGGTTCCTACTCGCATTAGCAAGTATGATATCAACTTATACCAGAGTATAAGGTACATTCTAGGAATTAATGCCCAACTCCCTTAACCCTCATGATGTCTGCTTGTAATAGAAAGTAGTTACAGCAGTTGTAAAGTTAGTTCAACTATGAAATCATTCACAACTTCTTTCTCTCTCTCTCTCTCTCTCTCTCTCTCTCTCTCTTTCTCTCTCTCACACACACACACACACACACACACATACACACACTCTCTCTCTCTCTCTCTCTCTCTCTCTCATTTCCATGGAATCAGATTATCATTTCTAACATGGTATCATAGAGCTTATTAGACCCTCTGATTTTTTTATCTGCTTCGTACAACTCATGCTGACAATTCTATCGTAATCTCAACTTTCAAACAAATCTCTTTCATGCTGGATGAAACAAATTATCAACAAATGGAAGCAACAATTTAAAGGTGTTCTCAGAGGTACGAAAATGGTGAAGTATGTAGTTACGCCTCAAATTCCTAAGTGATTCCTCTTTGTTGTTAATCGTGATTCTGGTACTGAAAACCCTAACTATGTTGAGTGGGAAGAACAAGATGTGCTCCTGTGGTTCTTATCCACGATTTCCGATACTCTTCTCTCTCTCTCTCTCTCTCTCTCTCTCTCTCTCTCTCTCTCTCTCTTTCGCTTTGTTCTGTTACGCCATTCTTGGCAAGTTTGGAAAGAAAACCACTCGTACTGTCACACGCAAATGAAAACGAGGTCTGTGTAACTTCAATCTAAATTGCGCTCCCTATCAAAAGGTACTTGATCCATTTCAGAATTTCTTTCGCGTGTACGAGTCATCATTGACACTCTGATGTCAATCGGCAATCATGTGCTTCATCGTGGCCATATTGAACTAATTTTTGAGGCCTTGCCTAGTGAATTTGATTCCGTAGTAGTTGTAGTAAATTCGAGACCTGAATTTGTTTCACTTGATGAACTGGAATCTTTACTTCTCACTAAATAAGTGTGTCTGGAAAAAGCAAAGAGGGGGGTAATTGAAACTGCATCAGTTAATCTCACTCAACGAACCTTGCCACCTTCTTATTCTCATACACCTGAAATGAGTGATCAAAGTCGGTTTAACTATCAATTTCCTGCTCCTAGTGGTTGCAATAAACAGTATTGGGGTAGAAATTCTTGCGGTGGAAGATTATGGGGCCGTGGTGGTACACATGGTGGTAGGAACTTTGTGCAATGTCAAATTTGCTACAAGCTTGGGTATGATGTCAGCTACTGCTACTATCGACACACAAGATCCGTATGGTCTACCTCAAACCTTTGGTCAATATGGTGTACCTCAGTCTAATGTCTGGACTCAATCTGGCTACAAACCTTCACCTTTCATGCCTTTATATTATTCCAAACACGCGAGTCCTTACATGCAGTCACAATACACACTTACAAGGCCTCAAGCTCTTGTTACATGCATTAATTCATCCTCCTTTTACAATCAAGCCTGATATGCATGGTTGTTAAAATCGCGATTTAAAACCTAAACTCTTAGATTTTACGTTTCTAGGTCAGCATTTGGTGTTAAATCGCATGTAAAATCGTATACTGAAATGATTTTACACGATTTAAATCTTGCTGAAATCTCTAAAATCGTGTAAAATCTTTAGATTTTACTCTTTGACTTGATTTTACCTTTTTTTTTGAAATTTTAAAAAGCCCAACGCAATAAAACTTCTTCCATTTTATTATTTTATTCACTTTAAATAATCTATTTTTTCATTAGATATTATACTTTTCATTTACCACAACAATGAAAATTAAAAACTTTTGAACCCTAACATCCCTTCACTCGTATGACGTCGGATCGGAACTTCAACAACAATATTATTTGAGCTTTCTTCTTTTGCTTTGTATATTGTGATGCTTTTGTGAGCCTTTTCTTTGAGGGAACGGATTCTCTGCCTTTAGCCCGCGAACTGCCTTCTACCTTTACGAATGATAGGTTGCCACGTATTAATTTTTATTTTTGTTTTAAAAAAACAAATAAAACACTATTCTTATTTTAAAACCTAAAATTCTCAGATTTTTACCGTTCCTCTTTCTAAAAAAAATCACTATGTCTATTTTAAACCTAAAATCCTCTTTCTCTGTTATTATTCCCAATTTGATTGAAAATTGTGAATCTTTGTTTCTCAATTATGCTCCATTTATTCTTCTTTCTCAGGGACGCTTCATCTCGCGACACACTTTTGAACGTCGTCGTCTGCCATGCTGCTATTCTATTTCTTTGTAGCTTTCCTTCATGCCGACATTCATATTCGACTCTGCTGCTGCATCCTTTCGTTGCCATGACTTCCTTATCCAAGCTTTGAAACGATTGTGTATTTATTATTCGTCGCCGCCGTATCTAAGCTTCAAAGCGACTTTGTCTTTTAAGATCTGCGGTTTTGTCAAAGTTTGCAGGATCTCTTGTAATGATGCCACATAATGCCACATAATCATTTACATGTGCAGAATGCTGGTAGGTTAGCAGAATCTGAACCTGAACACAGACCCCAGTTCTCGGTATCTTTACAAGACTTTAAAGTTGCGATGGAGCTAAATCCGCAGCAACTTGGAGAAGATTGGCCACTACAATTGGAGAAAATTTCTATGCAATCTTTTGAGGAATAACATATCAATAATTTTTTTCCTTCTTTTTCACAAGCAAAGATTGGATCTGTTTCTTCTGGTACTGATAGCTCACCAGCACTTTATGATTAATGGTGTAATTGACTCTGATCTTATCATCAAGATGTGCAGATCTCAGATGAATCAGATATATATTTAACTGCAACCAAGAGTATTATCAAATGAAACCCAGCATTGGTTGCACTGTTGTATGTTTAGCATTGGTATTGGCTGTATTGTTGCTATTGCAAGAGATCTCAAGGCTTTTGTTTGCATTGGTATTGCAAGAGATTGTCTGTGTAAATGTTGTTATTTTGGTTTGATGAGGTCTATGTTATGTTTCTGTTATTGTTAGAATATTGTAACTATGAGATTGTCTGTTGTAAATGTTGTAACTATGAATTAAAATTATGAAGTTAAAATATTATATTACAAAATTGTATCATAAGTATCATAATACATAGAATACACACTGTATGAACTATAACTGTGATTCTACAATTAGTTTGGTTGAAATTCACTACTTCAAAAAACTAGAATACACAGCCATCTCAAAATAATATAAGTACCAAAAAGTAATATTATCATCAAACAACTCTTTTTTTTTAGATTGTTGTTGAATCAATTAATCCAATGTTGCAATGTTTGTATCATTGAAAGGTGCCTGCATAATAATACAAACTAATCAATATTATTACAAAGTTATGCAGTCAAAACATAATTATGTAGCAGAATGCAACATAAAGTTGCAAAATTATGTTGGAAAATCTTGTAAAATTATGGAACAGAATGTTACTAAGTTATATAGCAGAATGCAACATAAAGTTGCAAAATTATGTTGGAAAATCTTGTAAAATTATGGAACAGAATGTTACTAAGTTATATAGCAGAATGCAACATAAAGTTGCAAAATTATGTTGGAAAATCTTGTAAAATTATGGAACAGAATGTTACAAAATTATGCAGACAAATATTACAAAATTATACAATAGAATTCTAGAAAGTTATATAGATTCTTTAGGCAAATTATACAAAATTCAGGCAAATTCTGCAATACGATTATACAAATTCTGCATTAAAATTATACATATTTTGCCGGCCAAAATTATACAAATTCTGTAACAAACATTATAAAAATTCTGCAGCCATCATTATACAAATTTTGTAGCAACATTACACAAATTCTGCAGCTACGTTATACACATTTTGCCGCAACATTATACAAATTCTGCAACAACATTATACAAATTCTGCAGCAACATTATACAAAGTTATACAAATTCTGCAGCCAAATTCTGCACCAAGAATACAGTAAAATTACCATCAAGAATGCTGTAAAATTAAATTGGCCATCTTGTGTATGAGGGAGCTCATAAGTTGGAGGTGCCGAACAAGATACTCCTTGAGAAAGATGACTTGCTACTTCTCTATCCTAAAATGATTATGTAAAATTAAACTAAGTGACTATACATACAAAATTAAAAATAGTGATGTATATGTCAACATATATTACCTTAAGTATTTGACAGTTTTGTTTTCTTCTAGGTTGCACATTTTTCTTTCTATTTTGCATAATTTCAACCCAACTTTTACGTCTCTTTCGTCCTTTTGAGCCAGGTCGTATCTTGAATCCATTGGGTTGCGTAACATCAGTAGTCACTGATGTCGGATCATCACCATTGTTGTTTCTAGCTTGTAAGTGAAATTCCATTAATTGCTTACTCAATAAATCTACCGTGTTATCTACTATCTCAAGACACTCTTCAAAAGGAGATGCTCCGGCTGCTACTCTAATGAATTTAGAAACAACATTTCTAAATTTTTGCGTGATAGATAACTTTGGATCTCCTACTACCTCTTTCCCCCTCAAATCTTGCACAACACCGTAACGAGCTTCTAATGTCCACCTTCTTAAAATATACTCATCAGGAATGACCTTAACATCATTTGCTTCAAACACTTTTAATGTGTGTGAACAAAGTATGCCAAATGTCTCAAACTTTCTACAACTGCAAGATATGGATGATGAAGCACGGTCAAATGATACTTTCCAAGATTTTCCATGATTGTCCATAGTGATGGTATATTTGCATAAAGTGGGAGATTCACTTCTCTCTAGTATGCTCATTGCTAAGAATAACTTAAACTCGTTTTGGAACAAATCAAATACAGCATGTGTATAAACTTTTCCCGTTTGTATTAATATTGGAGATGTCTCATATCTCAACCTTGCAAGCTTGTGTTTGGACTCATACTCACAAGTTAATTCGTTTCCTCTTTTCTCCTCAACAACTTGTTCAAAATGTTTGAAAAACTGTATAATATCCACATTTGGTTTCTTGCAAGATTTGAAGTGAGCATTCAAACTTTCACTAAGTTGGGTACTTCGCATGCCAAGTGTGAATGCTTTCTTCATGTAACACAAAGCCCATTTTCTTTTGATAACATAAACTGAATTGATCCATCTATTCTCATGAAGATTATATTGATTGACCAAGTCCTTCCAAGCTGTCTCAAATTCTTCTTCAGTGTCAAACTCATACATGCATTTCTTGAAATCTCTTAAAAAATAACTTCCTCCTTTCATCAAGTTTCCAAGATGTTTAATTCCATTCTGCGACAAGTGCCATGTGCATAAACCATGGTAAGTCTCAGGCATCACTTCAGCAAGAGCTCTAGACATTGCCTGATCTTGATCAGTAAAGACGGTATTTGGTTTTTTCTTACTATGTGCTTGCAAGAATGTCTCAAACAACCATTTAAATGATTCAATTGTCTCATCTTACAATAGTGCAGCACCAAAAATGATTGAACCCCTGTGGTGGTTGAATCCTGAAAATAGAGCAAGTGGCCTATTAGCATGATTGGTACAATAGGTAGTATCTAATGACACAACATCCCCAAAATATCTGTAATCCAACACCATATTTGCATCACACCAAAATACATTGGTGATTTGTTCTTCTATATTCATCTGGTATGCGTGAAAAAAAGATGGATTCTCCAACAATTGTTGTTGAAAATATTGTGAAAGACATCCGGCCTCGCCATACACCATACTTCTTTGTCTTTTTGCTTTAAGATAATTTTTTACATCCAAGCGTGTATATCCAAGATTAGATTTGTGCCCCGCATGTCTGCTCAGGAGTTGAAATGTTGATTTTTGTCTCAATCCAGAGTCATCAGCTAGATCAATCTCATGCGCTTGAACTTCAGTTATCTTTCTATGTGATGCAAGCATGTGTGTTATTTCCGGTGGTTGTAAAGAGTGATTATGGTCTTGTACAAATTCATGGATGACAAATTTTTCATTTTTCCATACAAGAGCGATCCTTGCTTTACAATCAGTTCTGGTCTCAGCTCTATGGTTGCTAACAAAGACATCTCTCTTGTCAGGTTGTCGCAATCCTTCCTTACTACAAACAAACCTACATGATGATATAGAACCATCTTTTTTACTCTTGTTCACATAACGTTTTCTGACACCAAAGCCAACATGTGCACCATATGCGAGCCAAAATTGATAAGCCGTTTCTATGGAGTCAAATTTCATACCAATGAATGGCTTCCAATCAATACTTGAAGATGCCATAATAATCAATACTCTGAAACAAAGTAATATGAAATATCTATAAAAACTCAATGTAATAACAAATAGAAGATTAAAAATAATTTTCATTACAAAGAAATACACAGTAATATAGAAAATGAAAAAAAGAACATGAAAAAAGAAATGCATAAACAAGTACACAGTGATATAGAAAATAAAAAGAAAGAAGGAGAAATTGAAAATATGAAATGGAGGTGATTTTACAAATACAACAATGAGTACATATAAAAAAACTTAACAGTTGCGATGATCAAAGATGTTGCAACGGTGAACTTCGACGGCGACGGCGACGACGAAACTGAACAACAAAGAACACATTTGGTGATAACAAAGCTTAGCAGTGATTGTGATGACAATCAAAGACAAGATGATGATGAATAAATGTCATTGTGATGAGAAGCTACAGTGTGCACGGCAATGAAGAAAATGAAAGAGCCACAACATAATAGTTATTTTTTATTTTCATATTTAAACTCTTTATTCTGTTTTTTTTAAAATAAAAATTACAATTTTAATTATGTGGCATATAATAGATTCTTGGATTGATCCAATGAATTAAAATTGTTGAAAGTTAGAATGCAGTTGCCGCCATAAAGTTAGGGGATCCTTTCCCTTTCTTTGATTGTTAAGTATCTAAAAAGTGAGTCTTCTTCAAAAATAAAAAACAGAGTAATATTATGTTACTATGTGATTGTATGTAACCTTGGTTTGTTACAGTGTTGCTAATTTTGTTATTCTGTGTCTTTGAATACTACTATGGTTTTTAATGTAAGTGATTGTTACAGTGTTTTGATATTTTTATTATTTTAATATATCAACTTAATAAAAGTTGATTTGATTTATTGTATATGTTTTTGACAAACTTATTTCAGTGTTTTACTCTTTTAGTTAAAATTTATTATTTAAATTTGATTATTTTTTCTTTGTTAGATTCACATCCATGGTTAAAACTGAGATTTGTGATGGAGGATTTGGTTCTTGTTCGTTTAGAGGAAAAAGGAGGAAAAATATTAAAGGTAATAAGACCGGTATTGGGTGGAGTTATGAGACAAGTGTTTACGGCGGGCTAAAAAAGTAAAATGTCGTTATTGCTCAAAAACCATTACTGGGGGAATTTTCAGATTCAAACATCATCTTGCGGGGACTAGCGATTATTTTAATATTATGTTAATATGAGATAAACTCTAAGATTTTACTCTTCGATTTTACATTTCGATTTTACTTAGCCAAAACGAGTCAAGGTAAAAACTCGTTTCCGACAACCTTGCTGATATGCAGACTCGGGAGTAACTCACCATGTTACTCTTGATCCATCCAATCTCATGGAATCCATTTCTCTCCCTGGTTCTGATCAAGTTCATGTAGTTAATAGACAAGTTTTGTCAATTACTTCTTTTTGGTCTATGACATTTCCTTCAAACTTATGGCCTAATACCTGCCTCAAAGTCAAAAATCTGATCTTAGTTCCCTCAATTACTAAAAATATTATTAGTGTGAGTCAATTTGTAAAAGATATCTCGGTATTTTTTTAGTTCCATGTTAACTCTTGTTTTGGTAAATGTCAGGCTACCTCTAGAATTTTGTTGAGTGGATCTCTTGGCAATGGCGATCTTTACAAATTTGACTGCACCACTTCTCCATCACTCTCTCAAGCTCTCAATTTTCCCATGTTCATTTCAAGTCAACAAGCTTCACCAAGTGTAGACTCTAGGGTTATTTTCAATACATCTTGTAATAAATCTAGCTCTAGCACTTCTAGTTTCATTTTGTATCATCTTTGGCAACATAAACTAGGGCACCCTAGTCATGAAATCTTACTGTGTAACATTTCTCTTCCCAATAAAAGTGTAAATGATTTCTGTAGTGCTTGTTATTTGGGTAAAGTGCATCAATTTCCTTCTACTGCTTCTTCTATTATTTACACAAAGCATATTTAATTGATTTTCTATGACCTGTGGGGCCCTGCTTAAGTTACACCCAAACGTGGTTACACCTATTTCCTTAATTGTGTGGATGCCTACAGTAGGCATACATGGATATATCCTCTCAAATTAAAGTCTCACGCTCTAACTACCTTTATTCAATTTAAAGCTATAGTTTAATTGCAATTGAATCTCAAGATCAAGTATGTCCAAACTGATAGTGGTGGGGAATTTCAACCTCTCATGGCATCATTCATAGATTCATTTGCCCCCCATGCTCACCATCAAAATGGCTCAGTAGAACGTAAACATAAGCATGTTGTTGAAACTGGTTAACCCTTCTTGCTTAAGCACATCTTCCTCTTAAGTTTTGGGATCATGCCTTTATCACAGCCACATATCTCATTAATAGAGTTCCATCCACCTCCTTAGATAATAAGTCACTTTTCTTTCTGCTATATTTCAAATTTCCAGATTACAAGTTTCTCAAGCCTTTTGGTTGTTCACGTTTTCCCCGTCTCAGACCATACAATTCAAATAAACTAGCTATGCATTATAGAGAATGTATATTCCTAGGTTACTCCCCTAATCATAAAGGGTACAAGTGTCTTGATCCAATATGGAAAAATATTTATTTTTAAAGATGTGGTATTTAATGAATATTGGTTTCCCTTTCTTTATTTGTTTCCTAATACTAAGCATGCATCTGTACCTATCATTGGTTCTGCACATCATGGAACTTCTGGCCCTTCATTTTATCTTCCCTCCAGGATTCACGCTTCTACTAGTAGTTCCTCAAGTCATACAATTTCCCCAAGTCAGGTTTCACCTGTGTCAGGCCATAATCCTAGTGTTTCTCCAAGTCCAACTCCAAATGTCTTAGGTCATAACACTAGTAGTTCCCATAGTCAGGCTCCTTCTGCCCTAGGTCAAAATACTTCCATGAGTCATGTCTGGTCCAGAGTCCTCTCCTAATGAGTCTCCCCTAACTAACACCTCACCCAGTCCTCAAACTAGCATATCTGCTCCTCAGTCCCATGCATCTTCTACTGATTCCCCACCTAGAGTTAAGCATATGTCTACTTCAATTACATACTCTTCATCATTTGCATCACTTAGGCCCATTATTCATCCTGTCAATGTTCATCATATGGTCACTAGGGCTAAAGATAGGATAGTGCAACTAAGGTTGCATCCCACACTATTACCTACTTGCGTTGAACCCTTAAACTCACAAACAAACACTATTTATTCCTAAATGGTATGCTGCCATGAAATCAAAATATGAAGCCTTATTGAAAAATAACACATGGACACTTGTTCCCCCTTTATCTCATGGGAAACTCATTGGCTGCAAATGGGTATTCAAGGTCAAGGAGAACCTTGATGACTCCATTAACAAGCATAAGGCCAGGTTAGTGGCCAAAGGCTTTCATCAAGTAGAGGGGTTTGACTACACTGAAAGATTCTCTCCTGTAGTCAAAATAGCAATAATTAGAACTATTTTAACACTTGTTATCTCTCAGAACTGGGCCATTCAAAAACTTGATGTCAACAATACTTTCCTAAATGGGTTGCTCAATGAAGAAGTGTATATGGTACAACCTCCAAGTTTTGACAAGGTGAACCAGGTTTGGTGTACAAGCTGCACAAAGCTTTATATTGCCTCGAACAAGCACCAAGAGCCTGGTTTGATAGGCTCAAAGGTGTTTTATTTACTCTTCGGTTCATAGCTATCAAATTCTCAATTATTCCTCATGCTACACCTTGGATCTAGTGTGGGTTGATGATATCATCATCATCATTGGTCCCTCCAAGTCCTTCATCCAATAACTTATCCTCAAGATAAAGCTATCATTTTCTCTTAAGGGTCTTGGACAACTTGATTACTTTCTTGGCATTGAAGTACAACATCTCTCCAATGGGTCTCTCTTGCTCTCTCTCAAAGTAAATATATCAGGGATCTCCTAACATAAGTCACTGATCCCACCGATTTTAGATCCATTGTTAGGGCTCTACAGTATGCAACTGTAACAAGGCCTGAGATTTCCTATGCAGTCAACAAGGTTTGTCAGTTTCTTTCGAATCATTTAGAAGATCATTGGAAAGTTGTCAAAAAATTCTGAGATACCTTCAAGGCGCAACAAATCATGGACTTCTTCTTTCTCCTTCCAACCTCAGTGTGCCACTCAGCTTCACAAGGTTTTGTGATGCTAACTAGGCATCTGACCCTGATGACAAAAGGATTACCTCCAGTGCTTGTATCTACCTAAGGCTAAATCTTGTGTCATGGTGGGCTAAAAAGCAAACTCTAGTGGCTAGGTCTAGTGCAAAAGCAAAATATATGAGTTTTGCACATGCTACTACAGAGATACTTTGGTTGCAGTCTTTATCACTTGAGCTAAAATTCAACATTAAACTCCTAGGGTATTGTGTGACAATTTGGGTACTGTCAGCTTGGCTCATAACCCTGTTTTTCATTCCATAACAAAACACATAGAGCTTGACATTTTCTTTGTTAGGGAGAAAGTCATTAACAAAAGGTTGGTGGTTGTTGGGGAGTCTGGGAGAGTCAGGAGCACCAATGAGACTAATGTTGCAGGACCACAAAAGACGGAGTGTCACATCTCAACCCAAAACCTTAAGGTGTTAAATAAATGGGTTATCTCTCTTATGAATCCAACATTCCACCCATTCATAGGCAATGTGGGACTTTAACCACTAACATTTGCACCCAACAGTGGTCACTCACATACTTGCCACTGATCAATGGACATATGTTCTCATTAAACCCTTATCTACCTATAGATTTTTACTTCTCAAAACCAAAATTATAGTGGTTGACAAGTTCACTCTTTATACACCACCCTCAGTCTGAGGGGAGCGTATTAGAGAATAAGGTAGATTCCACTATAATATAGGAAATGGGCCTAATGCCCAATTCCCTTAACCCTCCCCAGGCCTGCTTGTAACAGAAAATAGTTACAATAGTTGTGAAGTTAATTCAACTATGAACTGCTATATATAGCAGAATGTAATAGATTTATCATATCAATGAAATCATTCACAAATTCTATTACTTTCTATCTATATCTCTCTCTCTCCCACTCTCTCTCTCTCTCTCTCTCTCTCTCTCTCTCTCTCTCTCTATCTATCTCTCTCTCTCTCTCTCATTTCCATTGTTTCCATGCAATCAGATTATCAACTCTAACAACTTAGAGTAATATGAATTCTTTTACTCAGATAGTGTTAGTATGATGAACATGTCTTTCAAAAATTGTATCTTCAGAAGAATGAAAGATCAACTAAACTTTGTCATACTTATTCCTTAGTTATTGACTTTAAGTTAAAGGTTTGTTTCAATACTATCCTAGTGCATCTTTGTTTTTTTAATACTTTATGCAGATACTTGGCTCTATTTAATTCAAAACATAATTTTCAACTACCATTGAAACATCCAACATTTGTACTTACGTTGTTGTAGATGGAACTCATAGTCACCTTATATAGAGCCTTTGAGACATTTGTTGGGGTTGGTTGAAAATATAGACGTTGATACTCTTTATGGTGGAGTATGATTGTTAGTGAAGACAATGAAAGCTTATGTATTATTTTTAATCAAGATGGAGATTGTTGGGATTGGTTGAAAATATACATGTTGATGAAATCCCACATCGCTTACTTTTATGAATGAAGAGAGAGTCCAATGCTATATATGGGATACAGGTTCTTTGCAGTCCCAAGTCGTTTAGTTTTGTGAAGGAAGGGGGAGTCCAAAGCTATATATAGGATTCAAGTTCTTCATTCCAAGATAAACCAGTGAAAAACACTTTAAGCTTGTATTTGATTTCCTTTGTTCTCTTATACTTTTGTATTATAATGTTGTGAAATGTAGTTAAATATTTGTTTTTGAGGGTGTGGGTGTACTGGGGCCTGGGTTAGTTGAGGGTAAATTATGTGTTGTAACAATTTTCACATAGTGTTATTCTATGGTTGTCTATTGACAACGGCCATGGTTTTTTTGTCCGGTTTTGGAGTTTCCACATTATCTTCTTGTGTTGTGATTGTGTTCCTCTTTTTTCTCTGTGTTTTTTTTCCATCAGCTGGTATAAGAGCTTTTGGTTTGATCCGGGGAAAGTGTTCTTAGTATGCTCTGTGGTTGCAATTTTGTCTGATTTTCCACATCACAAAAGAAGGGTATTGTCGTGAAAGAGTTGTTGAGTTGCAATCACAAATTCTGCCGTGTAGTTCCGGCTAGAGAAAATTGATGGAAGAATTTTTTTTACTTGTGGAAAGTTTAAGTCAAAGATGTGTTGATACAATCAAGATTACACAGGGTGCAAGATTATGTCAGTGGTTGAAGGGGTTCCTACCAACAAGGAAGTTTCACCATAAGTTTTCAACTTGGTTTTCGACATGTGAAAGTTCTCAAAGTGGTTTAGCTTCAAGTGAAGTATACACTTCTTTAAGTGGAGTATGATAGTTTTTTAAAACTATGATTTCCTATGAAGACAATGTGAAAATTCTTGGAGTGATTTAGCTTCAAGTGAAATTTATTCTTCATGATAAAATATATGTTTGTTGGTGATGACAATGTGAAATTCTTGAATTGGTTTATCTTCCAGTGAAATATATTCTTCATGAGAGAGTATGATAGTTTTTAAAACTATGATCGTCTGTGAAGACAAAGTAAAAATTCTTGGAGTGGTGTAGCTTAAAGTGACTATACTTTTTATAGTGGAGTGTGATTGTCGGTGAAGACAATGAAAGTTTATGTATTATTTTTAATCAATGTGGAGATTGTTGAGGTTTTTTGAAAATATGCATGTTGATACTCTTTATGGTGGAGTATGATTGTGGGTAAAGACAATAAAAGTTTATGTATTATTTTCAATCAAGGTGGAGATTGTCAAGGTTGGTTGAAAATATACATGTTGAAAAAATCCCACATCACTTAGTTTTATGAATAAAGACGGAGTCCAAGACTATATATATGATACAAGTTCTTTGAAGTCCCACATCACTTAGTTTTGTGAAGGAATAGGGAGTCCAAGGCTATATAATATATATATATATATATATGGTTCAATTTCTTCATTCCAAGATGCACCAATCAAAAACACTTTAAGCTTGTATTTGATTTTCTTTGTTCTCTTATATTGTTGTTGTTAGACGAGGGCAACTGATCTAGAGGGGTGAATAGATCACCAATTAAAAATAAGAATTTAAAATTCAGTTTTAAAATTATTTTCTATGGTTTTGCGAAAGAGATTCCGGATAAAAAATGCGTCTATCCGAACCTGCTATCGAAAGGACCGGATATGCGTTTTAACCGTAATGTGTTAAGTTTAATACAATGGCAAGATGAGAATTAGAGAATCGATATGATTTTCTAAACACGTTTGAACTTTATAACACTTTATTAAACTATTTCCAATTAAACAAGTTGACAAAATTGACTTATGCAATTTGTCAAACACTTGGTCTGCAATGATCAGCAAGCATAATTTCTATATGTGTTGATAATGGTGGAATCCGATTACAATTGTTAGATTGCAATTCAATTAACAAAACAATTTGAAAAAAAAAATCCAACACTTAGAAATTTTCTGCAGTTAACTATTGTACAATTAATTCAAAACAATATCAAATGTAAACTAGAGAGCGAGAGAAGATTTATTTAAGAAGTTCCTCAATCGAGCTCGCTATGGGCACGTCTGCCCCCAATTCCAAACGGGAACTGAGATAGTTTCTATAACCTTTTGCAAAATGTTATGCAAGAGACAAAATAGTAATGCAAACCCTCAAATTCAGTATTTGATGTCGATCATATCTTCTTCTCTCCCCTTGATCTTAAGTAAAATCAAGTGACCCAAGAACTCCGATTGATCCTCCAATTGCCGCTACTCCCTTGATAGACACCACTATTCTTCAAGGCTTTCACTCGACTGAATCTAATCGCAAGCTTCTTGTGAACCTGCGCTCTTTAAAATGATCTGTTGGTTATCACTACTCCCTTGATATAACCCACCGTTCTTCAAGGCTTTCACTCGGCTGAATTCAATATCGCAAGACGCTTGTCAGAAACCCCCAAATCAATCCCGATCTTAGAGGGAAGACCCTATTAGTTTTATCAATGAAAATCCCGAAGATTCTCAACCCAGTTAAGATTTCACAAACCCTAACTTGGACGTTATCACTCTCAATCTAGATCACTCAACAAGAATGGTTATGTGTAATTGTTGAATGTATGCAAAGAAGAATAATGAAGATGAATAGCAATCTTTGTATATTTTTAGGTTTCAATTTTTTGAAATGAGATGCATGAATGCATTTATATGTGTGTGACAAAGAGGGAATATAACAGAAAATCCCTGCAAAGAATAACAAAAAATTTCAGCAAAAAGTAGCTATGAGTCAACCTATAGAAATTTCACGTGTCGACACATGATGGCCAGAGAGATATGATTTTTGAAAACACGACGTATGCGTCAACCTATAAAGCCATGTCTTGACTCATAGAAGAAAAGTTTCTTCTATGTGTCGACCTGTAACACAGGTGCGTCGACCTATACTGTCCAGAGAGGTTTTCCAACAATTTTTCCAAATTTTGGTGCATTAAGAGTCGACTTGTGGCTTTAATGAGTTGACCTATAAAATTCATTTTGAAACACCACTTTTTCTTTGACTTAGGAAATAAATCTAAATAGATAAGAATGATTCTAGGATGATTATGCACTCCTAGACATGAAAATACACACCTAGACTAAGAGGATACCGTCCAATGTACATAAATACTAAATGTCCTAGTTTTGACATCAATCAAAACATACTACTAGAAGAGAAATGCACGCACATACTCCCCCTTTTTATAATGGAATAACTTAACGAATTGTTTAATGTCTTGAAAGCTCCCCTTGAATATGTGCACCACAAATAGATGACTTCGTCTTAGTTTACTTTATTAGAGTGTTGTGAGATGTAGTTAAATATTTGTTTTGGAGGGTGTGGGTGTACTGGGGGTCTGAGTTAGTTTAGGGTATATTATGTGTTGTAACAATTTTCATATAGTGTTATTCTCTGGTTGCCTATTGACAATGGTCGTGATTTTTTTCTCCGGTTTTGGAGTTTCCGCGTTATGTTCTTGATTTGTGATTGTGTTCCTATGTTTTGTTTTTTCCCAACAACATGGACCCTTTTCATTCACTTCAACAATGTACAAAGATACTATAATATGATACCTCAAAAGTTCATTGATTTAATCATTACTTATTAGTGATGCCACACTACTACAAAACGCGTAAACAACAACGCCATGATCACCACGCTTATTCCCTACACCGTTGTGACATCTCTAAACTAAAGCGCTATCATAATATTATTGTTTTTTGATTAAACATTATTTGTATATAACAACGGTTAAGGAGCCAACCATTGTGATAAGTTCAAGCTTTCATGGGTTCAAACCTCAGGGCCCTCATATATGTTATTCCTTTAATGTTAAGTGGCGCCTTTTCTTTTTTAATTATTTTTAAATAAAAAACTTAAAAGTTTATGACGACGGTTGAAGAGTTCAACCGTTGTTAAGTCGCGCCTTTTCATTTTTAATTATTTTTAAATAAAAAACTTAAAAGTTTATGACGACGGTTGAAGAACCCACCGTTATTAAGTCGCGCCTTTTCATTTTTAATTATTTTTAAATAAAAAACTTTAAAGTTTATGACTATGGTTGATGATTACAACTGTTGTGATATATTTTGTTTTTTATTTAAAAATTTTAATTGTAAATACTCTGGCGTTTTTTTAATGAAATTTCACCATGAAAGTAAAATATCACTACGATTGTATGTATTGGCCGTTGTGGTAGCTTGATAATATTATACACTCTTATAGTTAGCTTGTCTCTTCAATATCATTTTTTCCATTGCAAATAGAAACTAGACGAAACAATACACGATTTCAACCCAAACCCTAACGTTCAATACTGTTAAACATTACACGATTTCATCCAAAACACCATCGTTCACACTTCACTGTGTATTTGTCATTGTCGTCATCATCGTCAACCAAGTTGACAAGACCATCATGATCAACCAAGTTGTTACCGTCTAGAAGGAAAACAATAACAACAATGTCGTCACCACAAGGAAGGAAGACAACACCATCAACAACACCAACATCATTTACTTAGTCATCATATTTAGGGTACGTAAAATATTTTTCCCCATGCATCTACAGTAAACTTCATTTGTCATTGTTGTGGTTGTTGTTGTTTTATTTTGTGGTTGATGTTTATGTTCTTGTTTCTCGTGTTGTTGTTGTTTTTTAACTTAGATGTCGCCTTGTCGAGTTCTTCATCAGAAACCAGCGAAGAAACCCAAACAAATGAGAGGTTAGCCAATGAAACTCAAACAACTGAAAGTCAAACAAAAATATCACAAAGAGGTGTCACAATGATGCCCTAATTCACATCAGTCTGGAACGCATCAGGTGAAAAAATTCCTATCCAGTTTGATTCGTTGTACAGAGTAGTGGATTGTGAACACTACTCTACTTTTAAGAGTTATGTTTTGTTCCTTGCACGTAGCAAGGTCAGTATATTGATTGATTATTGGAAACAAGTTGATGATAACGTCAAAGAAAGCATATGGACTGACGTTAAGGTATTACATACTATAATTTTTATATATCATCGATATCAATATTTATAATTTCTAATACATACTTATATATTGATTTAAATGTAGTTGAATTTTGAGTTTACCGATTACTCAAATTTGAAAAAAAAGTGGATATCATATGTTGGTACTCGTTGGAGGGGATTTAAGGCACAACTCACGGCTGACTACATTAGGAGGCCTAAGAGCAGTCTTGCTCATCCATGGATTCAATATAGTTTTATATCGAATAAGCAATGGAAAAAGTTTGCAAAGATACGTCGTTCTAAGGAATTCAAGGTTAATACTATTCTCATGTAACCGATAATGTTATGCTAATGAGTTATAGATATTAATCATATATTTTTTTCACTATGTTCATAACAGGTTAAAAGCAAAGTCGGAATACTCAATAAGTCCAAGAACATGTACCCCCGTAGATTGTCTCGTGGGGGTTATAGGAAACTTGAGAAAAAAATCATGCTTGAAAGACAATCAGAAACAGGAGATGATAGCATCCCATCTCCACCTTCAAGACATGAGAAATGGAAGAGGGCTCGATTAAGACCAGATGGAGAGTACACCTCTGAGGGGTTAAGAGTAGTCGCCGAAAAAATTGTAAGTATGATTTGTTTTACTTATGTTATTTTTATTTAAATGTGTTGGTAACAATATATGTAAGTTTCTCATGTTATGTAGGATAAGTTAGTTGAGGTGGCCCGTGAAGGCACATTTGTTTCGCAAGCACGACATGACATATTAGTTGAAGCTATCGGATCAGATGAGCATGGTGGGTGTGTCCGTGCTGTTGGAGAAAGTGTCGGCTTGAGGTTATTCTTTGGGTCTCAAAGAAAAAGTACCGAAAGCCCGGAAATTATTGCACAAAGATAAAAGATTGAAAATTTTGAGAAGCAATTAGAAGAACAACGAAAAATGTTAGAAGAGGAGAAGGAAAAAAGGGAGAAAGATATGGAAATGTTTCAAGAGTTATATTCGGTATGTACTTTACTTGAGATGTTAGTGTTCTATCAGAAATGTATGATATATATTGTGTTTACTTTTGTTTTATGTTTTAATTGAATATTATGATGTAGAGATTAAGTGAAAACCTTGAACAACGAACAAATGAAGATCACCCTAATGTTGATGGTGATGATGATGATCGGACTCCTAGTAGAAGTGTTGTACGTCATGCTTCTACAAAAGGAAGTAATTGTTCAGTCCATCCCCCCTGCGGTTAACCGCAATTATATAATGGACCCTAATCCAAATGAAATCACAATGTTATACTTGAAAGTTGCGGTGATAAATGAAACACAACTTCTCCCGCTAGAACATTGTCCACGTTTGGATTTATTCTATTATAGTCCTGAAGATGTAAGGGATTTTCTTGGTGGGTATAAGTGGCTGGACATCGGGATATTGTAAGTTTGGTGCACGTAAGTATATAGTTGAATATACATGTCATTATAGAACATTATCATTTATAGAACATCACCCCTAATTTATTCATTTTCTTTAACCATTTAAGTACATTCACCGTCTTTGTATAGAGTTGAATAAATCGAGTACTTACGGAATCTTGGATCCACTTTTTATTCGTTGGCCTTTTAATTAACTAAGAGATATCCAAGAGTACTTGAAAACACGGTTAAATGAGGGAGGAAAAGAATGTTATTTAGCATCATTCCTCTGTTCGTAAGTATTTTTGGAATTAATGTTTATGTATCCTATATATGCTCTTGTTTATTCAGTGGTCATTGGCAATTAATCATCATATCATTTAGGACGAATACGATAACTTTTCTGTGTTCCTTGCATGATCCACTGGAAAAGAAAATGAAAGATATTATTAATTCGTAAGTGTATACTTAATTCATTTTTTTTTACATTGTAATTAGTTTATCATGTAATATGTTTAATTCAAATTCAATGTACAGTGTTGTGGAGCAAGTGAATATGATGAACAATGTTAGAAGAAAGCCCACATGGATATGTCCTAAAGTAAGTGTCCTGATTACATGTTTATTTCATTTACATTCATGTGTGGTTGTATTCATATCATTTTTGCTTAAATTTGTAGAAAAGGAAACAACCCGGGACTTATGAGTGTGGTTATTATGTCATGAAACACATGTTAAACATTGTCCTTGCTGACATTGTTGATTCATGGGATAAGGTATACATGTCATAAAATGTTTACATATATTAATATATAAGTTGACTATTGAATTATTATCATACATGTTATTCACTCTTTCTTATGTAGATGTTTAACGACGAAATCCTATTCCCCGTTGAGGACTTCGTAGATCTTCGTAAACGTTGGACATATATCCGCAATGTTCTTGAGGGTCCTGCTGATTGATGATGTGAATAACATTTTTCTGTAGAGATGATGTGAATAACACTTTTCTGTAGAGATGATGTGAATAACACTTTTCTGTATTGATGACATGAATATAGTGTTTGGTGTAAATATGGTTATAATAGTTACAATACTTACAGAATGTATACCTTATCTGTTAGCAGTATTTTATGGTTATAATAGCTGTGTAAATATGGTTATAATAGTTACAATACTTACAAATGAACAATGTTAGCTGTATTTTATGCTCTTTATACATGTATACCTTATTTATTATGGTTTAAATGGTTACAGGTTAAAAAATGGGATGAATTTGAATTGCTGAGAAATGCATATTTAAAACATAGGAAATATTTTATGCTCTTTATACATGTATACCTTATCTTTTATGGTTAAAATGGTTACAGGTTAAAAAATGGGATGAATTTGAATTGCTGAGAAATGCATATTTAAAACATAAGAAGTTTTGACAGCGGTTATAAAACCTAGTCGTGGTTGTATATTTGTGTCTGCAGAATATATAACGACGGTTATATAATATAATCGTCATAATATCTCGTGCACTGCACAGAAAAAAAATCAAAACGTCGCAGCTGGAAATCGAACCAAGGACCATTATATTTATCACAACGGTTCGTTTAAATAACCGTTGTGATAGAGCGCGCTGTTTATAGGTTATTACAACGGTTAATGAACCGTGATTATAAGTATCATTATACAACGAAACTCTACATAATAACGCCTGCGACAACGTCATTATATACATTTCCCAACCGTTGTTAATTGGTATTTACGTAGTAGTGCCATTTTCACATGAAGGTTGAAAGTGTAAATCTATATAGTATTAGAACGTTCAATATTTTTTTAAATGTATTAAAGACAAACAGAAAGTTTTACCATCACTTATTCATATGGATCTTGGTCAAGTAGACATACAACACCGAAGGCGCCCAAGCTAAGTACTCTAAAGCCAATTAAACCGAATCATTCTAATGCAGCAAGATAAATGGCAAGTGACATAAATCAACGTATGTTACTCAACAAAATGACAATCAAATTAGTATTAATTAATTGTGTGTGTGTTGGGGAGATTAGGAGAGTCGGAAGCACCAATGAGACTGACGCTCCAGAACCACAAGAGAGGGATACGTCACATTCATAGACTATGTGAGACTTTAACCACTCACACTTGCACCCAATATTCTTCCCCACAAGTGTGTATCGGATCCAGCTCCCACTCCCCCACAAATCAGAACCACGACTCTAATACCACTGTTGGGGAGAGTGCGAGAGTCAGAACTAATACCACTATTGAGGAGACCGCAAGAGTCAGGAGCATCAATGGGACTAATGTTCCAGGACAACAAGAGAGAGAGACGACACATCTCAACCCAAAACCTTAAGGTGTTAAGTAAATTTATTCTTTCTCTTATAAATCCAATATTTCACTCATTCATAGGCAATGTGAATGAGTAAGTTATATGAGAATGTGAGAATGAATAAGAACCATAAGATTTAAAAAGGAAAGGTTGAGATTAAATTGTGGTTTTCACTAAATCATGTGTCATTAAGAGGAAAGAGAAATCATTAATCAAATTTTAAAATATCTTTTAATCTCAACCTTTCCTTTTTAAATCTGATGGTTCTTATTCATTCTAATATTCTCATATAACTTACTCATATAACCTTTCCTTGAAGCCTGTTTAAAGAAAAGACTCACGGTATGTTTTTTCTTGTTGTATGGTTGTTGTGTTACTTTCTTAACCCTCTTGTTCTTTTTTGAGAATGAAACAATGTTTCTAATAAATTCTCTCAAATTCCTATTCCCATTAGAAAAACATAATGTTTGAATGCATAATCACCCCGTGCTGTAAAGATAAGCAAGAGAAATACATACAAAGGGGAAAGAAGAAAAGTGAATTCATATTTGAAGAAGATAAATTTTAATTTTAGGGGGTTTAATTTGATTTTTTATATTTTACTCACTAATGGTTAAAGGGTGAAAAAAGGTACAATTATTGATAGCCCGGGGGATTACTTTACTTGGTCTAACAAGCATGATGTGGGGACAATCTACTCAAGAGTTGATAGAGGCCTTGGAAATACTGATTGGTTTAACAACAATATGAAGAATAGCCTAAAAATCCTCCCCCCTATATATCTGACCATGCCTTGCTGTTCATGGATAGTAAAGAGAAGCAGAAAAAATTTAAGAAGCATTTTAAATTTAGCAACTACCTTGTGGATCTTCCTGATTATGATGAGGTGGTTCAAAAGAGCTGGGAGAGTCCTATAAGAGGAAAACCTATGTATATTTTATGGCATAAGCTCAGAAGATTGAAACAGGAGTTGAGGAGCTTCAGCAAACCTCTATCTGATGTGAACCAAAGATTGAAGAAAGCCAGAAATAATCTTACCAATGCTCACAAGAAACTTGTTGTTAACAGGATGAACAACCAGACAATTGACAAAATCAAGAAGCTGACTGAGGAGGTTTTATCCCTTAATGATCTTGAAGATATGATTCTGATGCAGAGGTCAAAAATAGATTGGCTGAAGAAGGGGGGGTGGCAATAATTCCTACTCTTTGCCTCTATCAAAACCAAGCACTACGCCAATAGTTTGATCAATTTGAAGAAAAGTGATGGCACCATAATACAAAACCAGCAGGAAATTGGCAAGGAGGTTCTGGATTTCTACAGTAATCTTATGGGAAGAGTGGATAATAACCTCACCCATGTTGATATAGAAGCTATGAGGATGGGAAGTGATCGGAAAAATAGCAAGTGTACTATTTTTACCGATGTAGTAATAAAATGGGGTATTATCCCCAGAATCGGTCTCGAGGACTGCGTAGGAAATATAAGTTTGATAGTGATTCAATTAAACAAAAATTACTTTGGGGGTTAGGTTTGTTTAGAAAATAATAACGGTAATGAGAAAATAGAGCAGAAGAATAAAATTGACTTTTAAACAATATTATGAAACATGCTAGGGCAAGGTGTGTGAATTACTCTGCGATAACCTCAATCCTTATTCTATGATATTTTGATTTCAACCAACTCTTAACAATTCTTAAGATTATTTTTCCCTAATTCCTTAGTAGAAAAACCTTTGAGATTCAGTCTCTACCTTAATTCCTTAGCAGTCTAGAAAGAATCACAAGCATTATATTTTATCAAGAATATATCGGTTATTACAGGGTATCCCCATTCCTAGGCAATATCTACTGTAATATTATTATGCAAAAGCGTTAGGTTGGTTGGTCCGACCTAAACCCTAACCGTAAATCAGTTTCAATTTCTCCGATCGAAAAAGCATTAAACACATTGCATAACAAAAGATTAAGGAAAAAGCAATAGCTCATAGAACAATGGAAATCAGAGTCATTACAAATGCAATTCAGGGACACCCTCTAGCATTGGGGGATTTAGCCACTCATAGTACTAAAAGAAATTACAAAATAAGAGATAGACATTACAAGAATAACGGATGAATTCGATCTTCAATCGCGATGGCTCATGAAAAATCTTCCTTCACCGAATCACTTGATAGCATCCAAACTTTATCGTACAATCTTTTGTAATGTCAAAAGTCCTTCTTCCTTTCTCAAAAAGTGTCTTAAATACTCTCAGGTCCAATACATAAAAGGGGAAATGTCCAAAATACCCTAATGGAACACAAAGGTCAAAAATCAAAGAAAATAAGAAGATGAAGCGTCCAACCCAACACGGGTCGTGTCAGCTGACATGGGCGGCCGTGTTGGCTCCCTGTTATTCTGGAAAAAAAACTCATCAGTCCCAGACTTGCTGACACGGGCCGTGTCAGGTGACACGGGCCGTGTAAGGTGACACAGGCACCCGTGTCAGCCCACTGTTTTTCTTCATAATTTCGTTCTCTTGGCTTCTTCCTGACACGGCCCGTATCAGGTGACACGGGTGGCCGTGCCAGGCCACTGTCTTCATTCCAATTTCATTCTAAATCTTGCGATTTTTCTCGCTTTTTCGCTCTGATTCCTCTTGAATGTTTATATGAACCTGAAAACACTAAAGAACACAACCAAGGCATAAAATGTGGTAAAAGAGATATAAAACAAATAAACAATAACAAAATATTAACTAAAACAAATATTGAAATAACGTATGAAAACCACCGATCAAACTCCCCCAAACTTAAATTGTTGCTTGACCTCAAGCAACAAGCTTGCATAAAGATTTTTCAGATTAAACGGTACATATCAAATGAAAGACTTGTGAAGGTAAGGTGTGTCGATACTTATATGTGAGCCTTTGTTTTGATCGGCTAAACTAGTTCTCTTAGTAATCGTCTGTTAACGAAGGTATTACACAAACATATACCGGGTAGAACCACGGATCTAAATCCCCGTTTCAGTTACCTCTCCAACTATGCTTTAGGCTTAAGTCTTTTCTTCGATTTTCTACCCCTTTCATTCGGATAATCTGATTAAGGCATTTTTTTTCGTTTTCCCTCACATTTACAAGATTGACCGAGACTTTTTCTGGCACCTTTATTCTTTTTTCTCGCTCATTGGCGTTTATTAGTCCACTTTGGGACGACAATTGATACTCAACCGCCGTTAGGCTAAGTAAACGGGTGACGGTTACCCAACTTAGAAGGACTAGTCGTCTTTATCGCCATTATTCAATTTGTTTTCGGTGCCTTAAGTCATTCTCTCAAATAGCCCTATACATACAATTCTTTTTAATTATGCCAGACTATCACTATGAACTACTCGGGGAATACTTCTCAAATCCAAGTACTATGGCACAAATCTACACGTTTGACTCGTTTCAATTCTCCAGGGAATCTAGGGTGTTCAGGTAATACCTCACTTTCCAAACTTTCCCAATGTCCCTAATTCTAGCTCCTCTTCCCTCAAACTCTATATACTTTCTTGACCACCTCAAAATCACAATATTCACAAGAAAAAAATTTTACGGCTCTAATTCGGGGAGAATTTAAAGTGGTTTCAATAAAATAACATACAAAAACACAAATAACAAGTCTAAACGGAAGAACTAAAAACAGTAAATCCTCCCCCAAACTTGAACCACACATTGCCCCAATGTGTTAGAACAAGAATGAGATAGGTTACTCACAGATATCCTTACTGAGGAGGCAGACGGTAACGCAACATCAACTGCTATATCATAGCTCGCACCCGTAAGGTCTTATTTATTTCCTGCAAACGAAACAAAACAAACAACAAAAATAAAGTGCTCAATCATTAAAAGCGTGGGTTGCCTCCCACATAGCGCTTCATTTAACATCGCATGACTCGACGGATCACCCCCCCAATGTTATAGGGGATACGTCAGCTTCCATGTTTTGTTGCTTGACCTTTCTGCAACAGATGACCAGTCAGGTTCAGAGACAAGAACTACTTTATGTCTCAACTCACATCCAACTTCCACATTCTTCCTTTGATGTTTTTTTCTCTTCTTTCTTTGATGTTTCTTCCTCTTATTGACTTCTCGGCTGGATTTTGGAGTCTTGCTATGTGCAATAGATGACTCAGATGTTGCAACCTGATGGATTATTCTAGAGACTTTTTCATGAAGTGGTTTTGAGCTTTTGCTTTTTTCTACCGTTCGGACCATTCTAACTGAGGGGTGGTGACCTTCCTCTTGACCTTGCTTCTCGAGCCCCAACACTTTTGAGGTTCTTTCCTCCTCAAAATATTTCAAGGTTAGAGTACCAGCTTCAATATCCACACTGCACCAACTAGTCATCAAGAATGGTCGACCCAGTATGATAGTTGTCTCTTCATCCTCAGGAAGATCAATGATCTCAAAGTCCACTGGATAGGTGAAGTTATCAATAGTCACAAGCACATCTTCTGCTAAGTCATATGACTGCTTGGTAGTGTGATCGGCAAACTTCATATTTGTTTCCGTTTCACTTATTTTTCCTATACCCAGCTTTTTGAAAATCGAGAGAGGCATGAGACTCACGCTAGCACCCGAATCAATCAGAACTTTCTTAAAAGTTTTATCCTTGACAGCATAGGGGATTGATACGAAACTAGGATCTTTCCGTTTGATGGGAATTCTACTACCTTATGATCCCTCACTGCTCTCCTCAATTATACTCTTTAGCTTCTCCCCACTAGGTTTTTTTTCCCAACGACCTCCTTCATGAATTTCTTATATAGAGGCATTTGTTCAAGTGCTTCAAAGAAAGGCATATTAATCTCTAACTTTTTGAACAATGAGCTGAATTTCTCAAAGTATTTTTCTTGTGTCTCCTTCTTTGTCACTCTTGAGAGGTACGGTAACTTGATCTTTGGTTTAACTGCCTCTTTTCTTTTCTCTTCGGTTGGCTTTATTGGTGGCCTGGCTTCTACTGGTTCTCTCTAACTTTCTCGCACTTCCAGATCCACCTCTATACACTGATACTCATTGGCTGCCCTTTCTTCTTCTTCTACAACTTTCCGGATCCTTGTGGTAACAACATTGACATTCTCATGACTCTTCGAATTTGGTATGGTGGCGCTTAGGAGGGTGCCTGGTGCTTGAGAATTTGCAAATTGTTGAGCTATCTTACCCAATTCAACCTCTAGATTTTTTATGGAGGTTGTGGTATTCCTTTGGTTATTCCGGGTCTCTTCCTATAATTGCATGTTGTGAGCTGCCATCTTTTCAATGGCAATCTCCCATTGCTCTTTTTGGGAAGCCTGTTGCTGTTGTGGGTATTGGTGTTGATTCTAATCTTTCCAGGAGAAGTTAGGATGATTATTCCACCCTGGATTATAAGTTTGAGCGTAGGGGTCATTCTGCTTTAGGAATTTTATCTCTTCAATTTGTTGCAGAGTCGCAACACAATGTGCAGTATAATGGGGTCCACTACAAATCTCACAACTCATGGGTTGACCAGTTTGAACTTGTGCCACACTTTGAGTACCCACTTTCATAGCCTTTAACCTTCTTTCAACTTCCGCAGCAATCTGATCTTCCACCTTCACAACCTGATTATTCAACTTCAAGTCAATCACACCCTCAGATTTACTCACACTTCGATCATATAACTCCAAATGTTCATTGGCCGCAATAGCTTCAATAATTTTCTTGATCCAGTCGTGGTGGTGAAGTTGGATGATCCACCGCAGTTGTATCAATAAGTTGCTTAGTTTTCATTCGGAGGCCATTTACGAACATTTGCATCTGCTCAGTTTGATCCATGTTGTGAGTCGGACAGGCTACCAAAATCTTCTTGAACCTCTTGTAGGCTTCGCCGAGTGATTCTCCGTCCTTCTGTTTAAAGTTCATAATATCATATCTTTTTCGGATATAAACAGAGACCGAAAAATACTCATTCAGAAACACCTTCTCCATCTCTTCCCAAGTAGTAATATTCCCAACAGCTAACGAGTAGAACCACTCTTCAGCATCTTCCGCAAGAGTGAAAGGAAACATTCTTAACTTTTTTGCTTCCTGGGTGTGCCCCTCAATCTTGAGAGTGGTGCTCATAGTCAAAAATCTTTGCAGATGTTTGTTGGCATCTTCATTAACCTTTCCGGTGAAAGGTATCCTCTCAAGTTGAGTGATGGTGCTCGGATGCAACTGGAAATTCGACACATTCACCGGTTGGTTCACAATTATTAACCTACCAGCCGGTGCATTTACTTCGCCGTAATCGCGTCGGAACCTGTTTCTGAACCTGAATCTGATTGCTCTGAATGAACAAAAACTCTTTCTTCTTCTGGTGTTTGAACTGACGGTTCTGCTTCTGAAGCTGCCAGTCTTGCTTGTCTATGCCTTGCGTGTAAAGTTCTTTCGATTTATGCGTCAAAATTAAAATTAGCTGAGGGTTCTCCTCGCATAAAAATGTTAGACGCAGATTAGTAGTAACAGTATTAAACCAAAAGTTATAAAATAAAAAAATTAAAATTAAAATAACAAAATTCCAATTGAATTACAATAAAAAACTCATATTTTGGCAGTCCCCGGCAACGACGCCAAAAACTTGATCGGAAAAATAGCAAGTGTACTATTTTTACCGATGTCGTAATAAAAGGGGGTATTATCCCCAGAATCGATCTAGAGGACTGCGTAGGAAATATAAGTTTGATAGTGATTCAATTAAACAAAAATTACTTTGGGGTTATGTTTGTTTAGAAAATAATAACGGTAATGAGAAAATAGAGCAGAAGAATAAAATTGATTTTTAAACAATAGGCTTAAATGCACTTTTGGTCCCTCTAGTTTGAGTTTTTTACACTATTAGTCCCCCTATTACAAAACCTGCGATTTTGGTCCCTTAAGTTAGATGCACTTTGCATTTTTGTGGTCCCCCTCCATTTTTGCATATGTGGCATTGATGATTAGGATTAAAAAATTACTTTTAATGACTTGTCATTGATGACTAGGATATTTTAATATTTAATAATATTTTTAATTAATTTAATATTTTTTATTAGAGAATTAATAGTTTAAATTATTATTTAATTAATTTAAATTTTGAAAAGTATTTAGGGCATGTAGCCCATTTTGTATCAACATATATCAAACTCCCAAAGGCCCACTTCCATCCCAAGTTATTTAAGTGATAGCTCAATTTTGATCAAGCTTTATAAACCCTTGAATTATAATAGAAATAAACAATGTGGGACTCAATACTGCTACTGCAATTAACACAAACCAGACCATTTATCTTTGACACACAAACTGCAATCACCTCTAAAACAACATCAACAAGTAGAGTGAAAGTGGAGAGATTGAAGTGAGTGACTGTTGGGTTTTTATTGCTTGTTGTGAGTTTAGTGGAATGGAGTGAAAATTAGTGATGGAATTGAAAAGTTGTAAAATGAAGTACTGCATATTCTCAGAGAAACTGCAAGCTTATAGTGAAGTATCATGAAAAACTGCAAGCTTTTTCCAACATTATTTTGGCCATTAACAGGACTCAACATTATTTTGGCCATTAACAGGAGTTGAAATTGAAAAGTTGTAAAATGAAGTACTGCATATTCTCAGAGAAAGAGGGAAATATATTCTAAAATACCTTTCCATTTGCTGCAGATTCGTTTACTACATCTACTACTTCATTTGATATCCTAGAAAAAGGATGCACAGATTCTCCACTAGGAGAACCGTAAGGGCCATTTAAGGACAGCCTACTTTCTTGATAAAAACCTGTAACGTAGCTTTATTAGTCAGACCTTTAGGCATTCTACCCCTTACTTCGAAGTTCTTAAACACCAAGTTGGGAAAAAAATGGTTCACAAAATTTCACAGTTGGTAATGTGGTTCACATGAAAGACTATCAGTATCAGGGCTTATAGTTTCTCATTTTAGCCACTACATTCATCATAAATTTTTAATTGATGCTATAGGAAATAATGTCTAAGAGAATAAATAATTCAGCGTATTGAAAACACCAATCAACATTTCAAGCCAAAGTTTTTAATCTCTGCTTGGAAGCAAACATGTCACTGGGGATAAACGGTTTTACATCTGGATGACCCCACCAATGGTTCAAGGTTTTGTATTTTGGAATTCTACCATGCTCTGTTCAAGCTTCTTTCATGTATACAAACTGCAACAACTTACTCCATGTTGAGAAGAGAGAGTGTAACTGAAATAGTGTAAAAAATAGTCCCACATCGATTTCTCAAACAATGGAAATAGTGTTTATATAGTATAGTAAATCTACCAATTCCAAAGTGAACCACATGTGAGAGAGTGAGAGTGGTTGATTGAGTGGGTGACCTGTCAGGATCAAATGTTATATAAATTAATTTTGAAAAAAAAAACTAAAAATATTAATTTATTTTATAAAAAATAATCCAATCATCATATCATTTAGTTGATTTAAAATATTAACTTATTCTATAAAAAAATAAATATCCTAGTCATCAAGGACAAGTCATTAAAAATAATTTTTTAATCCTAATCATCAATCCACATATGCAAAAATAGAGGGGGACCACAAAAATGCAAAGTGCATCTAACTTAAGGGACCAAAATCGCAGGTTTTGTAATAGAGAGACTAATAGTGTAAAAAGTCCAAACTAGAGGGACCAAAAGTGCATTTAAGCCTAAACAATATTATGAAACATGTTAGGGCAAGGTGTCTGAATTGCTCTCCGATAACCTCAATCCTTATTCTATGATATTTTGCTTTCAACTAACTCTTACCGATTCTTAAGATTATTTTTCCCTAATTCCTTAGCAGAAAAACCTTTGAGATTTAGTCTCTACCCTAATTCCTTAGCAGTCTAGAAAGAATCACAAGCATTATATTTTATCAAGAATATATCGGTTATTACATGGCATCCCCATTCCCAGGCAATATCTACTGTAATATTATAATGCAAAAGTGTTAGGTTGGTTGGTCCGACCTAAACCCTAACCGTAAATCAGTTTCAACTTGTCCGATCGAAAAAGCATTAAATGTAACACCCCAAATTTGTAAGAATATTTATTTAATTTATTTAAATATAATATTCGTGAATTTTGGTAAATTTTGGTGGTTTGTATTGATGTTGGTATTTTGTTGAGTTTTGGTTATTTATTTAAATAATAGTATATAATATGGAATATATTGTATTATTATTTATTTAAATAATATTAGATGAGTTAAGGGTAAGATAGACTTTTGAGGAGGATTAGTGAGGGTAAATTGGGGAAAGTCCAATTTAGAGGCCCAAGGGTTAGGTTTAACAAAAAGGAGAATTTGAGAGGAATAGGATTCATTTTGTTAGATCGTGAAAAGAAGGGAAAAGGTCAGAGCTCTGAGGAAAGAGGGAAAATCTTAGGATTCGAGAAAGTTTCCAAGAACTCAAGAGAGAAAGGCTTGGAATCGACAATCTAAGGTATGGGAAGTATTGCCTTTCATTGTTTTCAATATAGGGATTCAATGTATTTAAAGTGGATTTTGAGGTTTATGTGATTTTTGTGGGTTTATGAGTAAACTGAGGAAATTATGATGTATTAGTGAGGTTTATTTGATTTTTGTGGGTTTATGAGTAAACTGAGGAAATTATGATGTATTAGCGAGGTTTATGTGATTTTGTGGGTTTATGAGTAAACTGAGGAAGTTATGATGTATTAGTGAGGTTTATGTGATTTTGCGGGTTTATGAGTAAACTGAGGAAGTTATGATGTATTAGTGAAGTTTATGTGATTCTTGTGGGTTTATGAGTCAATTGAGGAAATTATGATGTATTCGTGCGTTGATGACAAAGGTGAAGGGGTTGTGAGGACTTTGGGGGTATTGGGGTATTTTGAGGGTTAATGTGATTTTGAGGCTTAGGATAGTGTAATGAATTGGCCTAATAGTCGTAGACTTTTGTGCCCTTGATGCTATGATAGTGTATGATGGGTAATACCATATTTAGGATAAAAATCTCTAATTTCCATGGTGGTTGTTATACGATGATTATATGATGAATTTGTGTGCCTTATATGTGTATTCTTTTTTTTTTTTAGGATTGAACTTATATCCATCAATTTACTTGAGATAATTACAGTATTGGATGGGTTGTAATTTTTTGAGAGTTTGGGTTTTTACGGAATTGAAATCGGAGGTCCAGAAGGCCTCAAACGCTGAAAAACGCTGAAAATTCTGCATGTTGTTCGTCACGACTGTTCATGTTTTCGGTCGAAATCGTTTTGGTCATAACTTTTGATCGTAAGTCCGTTTTGATCCCCGTTCGAAGCGTCGGAAAGGTAATGAATAGATCTATAACATAGTATAGATAAGAGAACTGGTTGCCCAAAATTTTTATATCGAATATGTTTGGAAAGTCAATTGTGTATATGTTCTATTAATGGATTGTTGTGCTGTTTGCTGCCGGTTGTGAAATTATTTGTGGATAATTTATCGAATGCTTGTGTGTGTGTTTTGATATATGAATTACCACGAGTATATTGATGATTATGAGATGTTTATACATGATGCTTGATGATTAGATGATTATATGAATTACCACGAGTATGTTGATGATTATGAGATGTTTATACAGGATGTTTGATGATTAAATGATGATGTGAATGACCATTAGTTATATTGATGATTATGATATGATGATACATGACTATTTTGATGTGAATTACCATGAGCTATATTGATGATTATGAGATGATGATTCATGATGTTTTGAGGATTAAATGATGATATGGATTAACATGAGATTTTGATGAATGGTGATGCACGTAATGACTTTTTGTTGATGATGATGATATTGACGTTGTGCATCATGCATTCATAGCATTATAGGACTTCGGTCCAGTGAGTTAGACTTTGGTCTATTGACGGTTGTAGGACTTTGGTACAGCGGGTTAGACTTCGGTCTATTGTGGCTTCAATCCTATTGTGTGGATGTGAGGTATTTTGATTTGCTCCGGTTCTTGTGTGGAAACGATCCTATTGACGGGGATCTTTGGAGGGTGATGACCTAGTGTCCATCGACTTTAATGAATTGGTACCACATGCATGAGTCTTGTTGTGCATTGCATTTATGTGGCATCTTGATGTGATTTATGATGTTGTGACTTTTGATGCTTTTTGATGACCCTGATGATGTTGTATATGATAATGACGTCATTTTATACATATCCTATTTTTATATTGATTATAATGAATTGTGATTACTCACCATGCCTGTTTGAATGTTGCCTCCACGTGGGTAACGTGCAGATGATCAGGTTTTGTGGTGGATGCCTTCGAGGACCTTTTGGAGTATTTAGTGCTTTTGGTCGACGTAGAGGGTCTTGCTCTGATAGCGTAACATCAGGTTGGGTCGTTGAGTCGAAACATGTTATATTGACATTTTGTTGTTAGTTGATTATTATGGTTTTTATTTTAAAACCTTTTGAATTTGGTTTATTGTGGTTATGGTGGTTCCGCTGCTAATTTTGATGGCATTTGAATATTTTGAGGAAAACCCGTGTTTACGGAGCAAATGTTTTATTTTGAGTTTATTGAGAAAATGTGCACCCTTCTGAGGTGATTTTTACTCTGATAATTTGTGAATTTTTTTTCGTGTATATTTGTGGGGTAGAAAAGGGTGTTACATTAAACACATTGCATAACAAAAGATTAAGGAAAAGCAATATCTCATAGAACAATGGAAATCAAAGTCATTACAAATGCAATTCAGGGACACCCCCTAGCATTTGGGGGTTTAGCCACTCATATTACTAAAAGAAATTACAAAATAAGAGATAGACATTACAATAATAACGGATGAATTCGATATTCAATCGCGATGGCTCATGAAAAATCTTCCTTCACCGAATTACTTGATAGCATCCAAACTTTATTGTACAATCTTTCGTAATGTCAAAAGTCCTTCTTCCTTTCTCAAAAAGTGTCTTAAATACTCTCAGGTTCAATACATTAATGGGGAAATGTCCAAAATACCCTCATGAAACACAAAGGTCAAAAATCCAAGAAAATAAGAAGATGAAGCGTCCAAGCCAACACGGGGTGGGGACCGTGTTGGCTCCCTGTTATTCTGAAAAAAATACTCTTCAGTGCCAGACTTGCTGACACGGGTCGTGTCGGGTGACACGGGCACCCGTGTCAGCCTACTGTTTTTCTTCATATTTTCGTTCTCTTGGCTTCTTCCTGACATGACACGTGTCAGGTGACACGAGTGGCTGTGTCAAACCACTGTCTTCATTCCAATTTCATTCCGAATCTTGCGATTTTTCTCGCTTTTTCGCTCCGATTCCTCCTGAATGTTTATATGAACCTGAAAACACTAAAAAACACAACCAAGGCATAAAATGCGGTAAAAGAGACATAAAACAAATAAACAATAACAAAATATTAACTAAAACAAATAGTGAAATAACGTATGAAAACCACTGATCAGGAAGCCAACTGACTAGGAATCAAAGAGAAGCTTTGATAAGCAGAGTGACTGAAGCAGATATCAAGAAAGCTTTAAAGGGAATTGGAGACTTGAAAGCCCCAAGAGTTGATGGATTTGGAGCTAGATTTTTTAAAGTCTGCTGGAATGTTATAAAGGTTGATGTGACTGCTACTGTGAATGAGTTTTTTGACACAGACCAACTGTATAAAGCTTTCAACAGTACTATTATTTCTTTGATTCCCAAGAATAATAATGCTTGAGAGATTAAATACTACATGCCTATTGCAGTGTGTACTGCTTTCTACAAGATTATCTCAAAAATATTGACAGATAGGTTGGGGAATGTACAACAGACTATGATTAGTCAATTTCAAGCTGCTTTTGTCCCAGGGCACCACATACATAATCACATCTTGCTTGCTAATGAGCTTCTCCAAGGCTACACCAGAAAAGGAGGAACCCTTATAGTTTTAATGCAGTTGGACCTTCAAAAGGCCTATGATATGGTCAATTGGAGATCTCTTGATTGTATCATGAGGGACATTGGTATCCCTAATCAGTTTATACAATGGATAATGGTTGGAGTTTCTACTGTCTCATATAAATTCAACATAATGGGAGATTATACTGATTACTTGCAGGCTAAAAGAGGGATTAGGCAAGGTGATCCCATATCACCTTTGCTTTTTGTTCTTATCATGGAATACATGAATAGGCTCTTGTCTAAAATGTAGTTAAACCCAAACTTCAACCACCATGCAAAATGTGAAAAGATGAGACTTACTAATATTACATTTGCTGATGATCGCATGCTTCTTTGTAGGGGTGACTCAGTTTCCATTCAACTCATCCTTACAGCATTCAACAAATTTTCTCAATCTACCGGGCTAGTAGTCAACCCTAGTAAATGCAAGATTTACTTAGGGGGACTGGATGGTAGTAGCAGAGAAGCTCTAAGAATTCTGACTGGCTATCAAGAGGGTGTTCTACCCTTCAAATACTTGGGGGTTCCCATCACTAGTAAAAGGTTGAACATCCAACACTATCTTTCCCTATTGGATAGAATTGTAGCCAGAATTCATCATTAGTCAGCAAAACTTTTCAGCTATGCTAGAAGATTTGAATTGGTCAAGCGCATAGCTTGTGCTATTGCTCAATACTGGATGTAGTGTATGCTAATTCCCAAATTTGTTATCAAGAAAATCAACTCCATCTGTAGGAGTTTCATTTGGTCTGGAAAGGATACTATAAGCAAAAAAAAAAAATCCTTGTGGACTGGAACAAAATGTGTAAGCCTATTAACCAAGGAGGATTGCAAGTCCTAAACCTGGAAGTTTGGAATGAAGTCTTACTGATGAAATGTTTATGGAATCTCTGCAGAAAAGCTGACAACTTATGGGTTAGTTGGATCCATACCTACTATATTAAAGATAGTGAGGTGATGGTCTATGATACCAAAGTGCGCAACTCTTGGATCCTTAAGGGGATATTGAAGCAAAAGAGCAAAATCCCAAAAGTCCAAGATCTGTGGGAGCAGGCTTTGAAGAACCAAAGATTCAAGGCCACTGATTTTTACATTGAACTCATTGATGATGGGAATAGAGTGATGTGTAATAAGCTGCTGAAGCACAACAGAGCAAGACCTCGTGTTATATAGTGCTTATGGATGGCCTGCCATAACAGTCTTGCCACAAAGGAAAGGCTTATGCGGTTTGGGATACTTAATGACAACATATGTAAGCTCTGCAAGAATTAAGTGGAAACCATAGATCATCTCCTCTTCAGCCGAGATAAAACAAAGAAGATTTGGAAAGTTGTCTTAGATTGGATCAATGTTAACCATGTCCTAACTCAGTGGAGTGAGGAAAGTAAGTGGATATGTGGGAAGGTTAAAGGAAAAGGGTGGAAAGTTGACATCTTGAAAATGGCTGTGGCAGAAACTATTTACCACATATGGAATTACAGAAATGATATTGTTTTTGGGAAAAATATAAATAGCAATAATATTGTGAATAATATAGTTGACACTATGGTTTATAGAGGATGGCTCAATGTTAAGCTTAGAAGCCATCTAATAGAATTTATGATGTAATCCTAGTCTCTTAGATTTGGTTGGATCCCTTTGGATCACCTTGTTTTGTAATTGTTTTTTTGAATTAATATATATCTTTTCCCTTGATTCAAAAAAAAAAACAGGTACAATTAATGATTTACATTTCAAGAAAATGTTAAATATGAATGTATGTAGGTGTTGACATTTTTATTTTGACTCATCTTAATCATATATTTGATTTATGGGTATTATTTGAAGTTTCAAGAGGGACTTAATTGAACCCTAGATGCATGTTTTATTTTGTTGGAAAATGGAATATATACATTGAGTGTAAAATTTCTTTTCATTGATATCCAGTCAAATATTGTTACATGATATTTTACAAGTTAAACATAAATATATACACGTGATTGAAAGTAGATAATTAATATTGAAAGTTGATAATGAAACACATTAGAAAAAATCCTTTATATAATAAACACAGGTTGTTCTTCCCACTCTTAGTGGTGAAGAACCACCCTTAAGAAATTTGAAATATGTCATTTAATAATTCAGAAGTATACTTTCAGACGCATCTATCGCAGACCTAAACATGTTCTAAATAAGACACACTAGACACGCCACCATTTTCCAAACATTAATCTAAAAGTGTATCTTTAGGCTTAATCTTACAATGATTTTGTTTAAAAAAACACCACCTGGCATGTATTTCACAACTTAATGATTTATTCAGAAGTGCATTTTCGGATATGTCAAGCAAAAAATTTAATACAACACCACCTTGCATGTTTGCTTCAAACCCTACCAAAACCTCCTTCCACACTCAATCAAATTTTTTAATTCAAAATAATATTTCTCAAATTTTCACATCAAAAGGAGTAAAATAAATTGGAATTTAAGGTAATGGACATTTATTTCATTCCTCGTTACTTGCTAGAATCTGATTTTTTACCTGAAAAAATGAATGTTATGTCTGGAAATGTATTTCCAGATATTTGTTGAATGTCATACGATTTTTGAATTTGTTCAATGTTGCTTTTAGTCAATTTTTAATTTTTTCTGTTATGATTTACCTTAGATATAGTGGACCTGATGTTGACCTAAAAGTTATTGTGGATATGGATATTAAATCGGTTGATGTCAAGGTAGACATGGTAAACAATTTACAAATGATCAAGAGTTTGCTATTCGTGAACATATGCTCAAATGGATTCACACGGAGGCCGCCAAATTAGGGTTAGGCTTCTTAATCAGGAGGCCAGATAATGGTTCTGATACAAGATTGATATTTGTGACACTGAGATGCGAAAGAAGTGGCAAGGGCACAAAACCTATCCGGAAGTTGAAATGAGATGACACTGGTTCGGGGAGATGTGAGTGTTTTTTAAGTTGTGTGGGTATCTTATGGAGAATAATACATGGAAATTTAATTCTTGTGCCTGAAGAAATTTTGCGCGGGTATTTCATGGTGCGGTCTTAAACCGTTGGCCTTCCTCGCACTAAAGTACAGGCAAAATGGGTATGCCCAATGTGTAATACCCCGTATTTGGTAAAATGCTCTAAATAATATTAGTTGAGATAAACTGGGTTCTGGTGTGCTCTGAGAGTTATCTATTGAGATAATTAGAGCAACTGGTAAGCTCAAATTTGATTTAATTAATATTATCTGACTCTGAGGTTTTATTAATTGGAATTTGAGATATTTTGGATACCCTTAATTTTGGACATTAAACCAAGTTAGTCTTACTAACTTCTCATGTTACTACTTTGTGCCTTTGTTCCAATTTTGTGGGAGAAGTATTAAAGAAGGAAAAAGAAAGGAAAGAAAAGTTAGTAAGAGAAAAGGGAAGGAAGAATAGAGAGAAAGAAGAGAAAGTAGGGAGAAGAATAAGAAACTTCACCATTCATCATCAAATAATTTCATCTTCACCATCAACAACTTCTTCATTATTATCTTGAGGTGGGTTCTAGTAAGAAACTTGGGTTTGAAATTTTCTAGATAGAAATGTGTGAGTTTGGATTTGGTAAGATTTCTTCATTTATATGGAAATACAATTATTCTTGTTGTACTCATGATATTGTTGCTTGGTATGTTATTCTTATGCTTTAATATGTTGATACCATGTTAGATTGAGTTTAGAAGGAGTGGGGTGAAGGAACCCCTTGGAATTGTCGTACTTTTTGCAGAGATTCTGGAAATAGCAGGGCTCGTACAATGAGCTGAAGGCGAACGTGACAGTCTTCCATACTTGCACTGCAAGCTGAAGGCGGTACGAAGGCGAGCATTCGCCCAGGGCTCGCACAACAAACACTGAGCCTTTTTTCCACACCTCGCCTGGCCTTCGCACGGTGCACCTAACAGTGTTTTTCATGCTTTGTTTTGATGCTTGCTTGGTTGTTTCACATGCACGTTTATTGTTACTATATCTTATTTACATTGATTATTATGAGTAATTTGCATGTGGATTTATGGATGTTGGATTGATTAAAATGATGATCTTGTGATTAAAAAGGATTAAGAAAATTGAGGAAAACTTTATCACAACTCAATGGAATAACCTAGAGATGTAACTAGAAAATGATAGATAACTTAGATGAAATGCTTGTGCATTTGATTCCTAGGTGTGCATACTTGAAAAGTAGTTGTCTAGTGGAGAGGTGAGACATTATATGGAACATGTGTTTGTTTTGTGTTACTTTGAGAATAAGGTGAATGTGGTCGCCTTGTGATTGTCGAATACAATCATGTTTGTGTATGTGATCACGTAGTCGGAAGTGATCCCTTGAGATGTGTCGTTCCAAGAGTTGAGGCTTATATAGAGAACTCCTCCGGGATGTGCGTATTATTCATTAATAAGTATCCTTGACTCGTGTCGAGAAATTTTGCGTGGGTTGGCCGGGGAAAGTTACTTATTAGATAGGTATCTGTGACCTGTGTCGAGAACTCTCGTGTGGGTTGGAGGGGAAAATTACCTATGAGCTAGATATCTGTGACCTGTGTCGAGAACTCTTGCGCGGGTTGGCCAGGGAAAGATATCTATAATACAAGGATCCGTGACCCGTGTCGATAACTCTAGACGTCAGGTTGGCCGGAGAAAGATGCCTTGATGTGGTTTTCGACTAGTGATAGTTTGATTTGTTGGACTCAAGCAACATGTTTCCATATAGTGTGTAGTTTGTGAGCTCAACTCTTATTCCTTCCCTTTTGACTTGAGTTAGGATTGGTTAGAACCTTGTAAAGCCGAGAGAATCCATAAGATAGGGAACCCACTGGGATTATTCTCTCACCCCATGTTTGTTGATTATATTTCAGGTGGTTCCAGTTCCGTGAAGGGTAAGGATAAAGCAGTTTGATATCCTTACGTGTCTTGACCATTTTGGGATGACATTGTTTCCGCTGTGAATACTCTATTTTGAGATTATTTGATATGATCGAGTTCTTTGTCTTTGGATCATCTTGGGTATATTATGCCATTGTTTTTAGATTTTATGTTTTGGCATGTAATGTATACAATGTGGTACTAGGAACTTATTTGTATTTCAGTATAAAACTTGCAAACATGTATAATATGTATCTTCTAGACATATATATTTATATATGGGAGTTACACAATGGATTGGGACCATTTTACTATCGTACTCAAAATATCTCAATTATCAAGCAAGTATACAATGTTCGTGCCTGGAACAACAAGGTGATAATAGGTCCAAAAACAAAAATACAACAATTTTTTAAGCTTTTGGATGATAACCATTATGTATCTAGGTATAAAGTGTGCGAAAATGGAGAAATTGTTTGAGATATATTTTAGAGTTATCCTGATTCAATAAAGTTGTTTAACATATTTCTCGTTGTACTCATTACTAATTCAATATTTAAGGCCAACAAATACATACTTTCACTTTTAGAAATTATTGATGTTACTTCTGCGGAGATGAATTTTTCAGTTGAGTTTGCATTGTTGGAAAGTGAAAAAGAAGACAATCTTACTTTAGCTTTAGAAGTGTGTCGGACTATGTTGAAGGACCAAGATAACATGAAAAATGTCATTCTCATTGATCACGATACTGCACTAATGAGTTCGGTTGCAAAGTTATTTCTTACATCATATGCATTACTTTATAGGTATCACATAACAAAATAGTGGGAAGTAGAGTTAAGCTTGCAGTATGGACCAAACAAATAAATGATGAAGATGTGAAAATGGTCAAAGCTAGTGTGATTTCAGAAAGCATAATGGATGCTTGAAATATTATAATAAATTATTCTACAAAAAATTTATATGTCGAATCTGTAATATATTTTAGGAGTGTGTGTGAGAAATATCTAAATTTTTTGAAATATGTTAAAAGTATAATTCTAGGTCAGGTGAAGGTAGGAATGAGAATGGGCAAGGTTTGGGCAAGGTACTATAGTACCCATCCCCATACACGTGATTCGAAAAAATCCTCGTACCCGAGCCCATACCTGCTTGGGTGCCAAAGTTAGCACCTGTACCCGTGCCATATGGGTGTGTAAGTACACATACTCGTACCTGTTACCTGCATTCCTATTGAAAATAAAAGATCAAATATAAAATATCATATAATTTTAAGTTTTTTAAAACATTAAAAAGTTTTCAAAAAATATATTATTAAAATAAACGAACACTTATATTAAATATGTAATGGTTTAATATTGATAAACTTTTTAAAATTGATAAATAAACATTTTTATCTAATAATATAAATTAAAATATATAAATATAAATTAAAATACATAAATATATATTAAATATATATTGTGTGAGTATGAGACGGGGTGGGTACTACTGAGGTGCCCATACCCGCACCCATGCCCGGTTATTTTTGTGGGTAATTACCCGAGCCCGTGTCCGTGTCTATTTTTGCGGATTTTTATCCTGTCCATTGTGGATAATTTTGTGGGTGCCCATTGGAGATGGGTCAAACTGTCATCCCTAGGTGAAGGAGAAATTATAATGTTATAACACAGATTCAGAGACAACAATCTTATTCATAATTGGTGGATAATATATCTTGAACGAGATTGAATTTTATTTATCATGAAGGCAAACGAGATGAAAAAGTAGGTTCAATTAACTCAAAGTGTAGTTGTATACTAGAAGTGGAAATAGGTCAGGTCATGCTTTAAAAAGTTAGAGTCTGATCTACTATAAATTTAAACGGCCAGAAAGTCTATTTAAAAGTCTATTTCACATTAAGACTTTCAAATAGTGAGTAAGTTCATAGAACAATCAGATGTATCTCACTTAGAAAATGCTAAAAAAAATCTAAGATATCTCACTAAATTGAAAGAATATGAAATATTTAATTATAAGAAAACTTGAAAATAAGAAAGACAATAATAAATCTCAATGAATTATTATCACCATTACCCCATAATTTCTATTAAAATAAATAAATTTAGAATAAATTAAAATCTATCCTCTAAAATAATTAGATGTTACGTTCTTAATAATAATGGTGATGATAATACATACAATATACTAATAAAACTTGTGCATGTGGTGAAAGCCTGAGTAGCTAATGAAGGGTGAGGATAGCACCAGTAATAGAATATATTGGGCTTTTTTACCCAATAAGCCCAATTCAGCTTCTGTTGACTGCTCTTCATTTTTGTGAAAGACAAAAGAAAAAATAAAAAAACCGTTTCATTCCGTCACTGTTGCGGTAATGTCAGAGAAAGAATCAGAATCGGAATCGATGAAATTGAGCTCGGAAGAGCTTTCGAGTGAGTTCAAAACCCTCGTTAGTTCCGATGATCTTCGTTCCCTTAACCATTTACAACACACCATGTAACTTCCTCTTTCAATTTCCCTTTGTTTCATACATTCTAATCAATAAATTTATACTGAATTGAATTTCGGAGTGTTGAATTTCAGATTGGGAAGATTGCAAGATAGCAATGCAGTTTTATCGCATTTCAATGATTTCTCTCAACATTGTTTTGCTGAGATTTCCGGTGATATGGCCAAAAATACCCGTGTCTTGAAGTCTATCAAATCTGACCTAGATTATATTTTTCTCAAACTAAGGTATTATTATTATTATTTGATTCTCACTTTTTATCATTTATCTTCATTGTTTATTGAAATTGGTGTGTACATTGTATTAGTTCATATAGCTTATTTTTGGCTCTGCGGTGAAAATGAGTTGGAGTGAAATCTGTAAAATTGATTAATTTCAATGTAAAAATAGCATATAAACTCAGAAGCTATAAATTCTAGCTTCAAGTAAAATGGACTCTGGAGTCAAAATCAATTATACTTTAGAAGAACTAAACATACACATAAACATAATCAGGTAGAGCTTTCCAAGCTTGAGCTTTAGATCTCAAAATTTTTAGTCAAAATAATCAGTTTAGTTATAACTAATATGCAAGATAAGTTGTAGATGTTTGTAGAGCTCAGTTGGTCATAGTATGGGCCTTATATCATATCCTCTTTGACGTAGATTCAAACCTTGGGTTCTGCAAATTTTGATTTTAATTGATTTTTTAGGTCTCTAAACATGTTGGACTGACACGGTAATCAGAGAGTGCGTATCAACATTTTAACTTTTCCCAATTTGGTATGTGGTGGAAGGTGTTGTGGGTGCTGAGACAGTTACTGGAAAGGCTTAAGGACTCTTGCAAGTTGAGGGACTACTTCAGTAGTTGGGATACCTTTCTGGCTCAGCAACTATTGAGTTTGGTAACTCTTCAAAGAGAGGGGCCATCAATCTTGCTAATAAAAGTGGTAATGTAGTGCTGTTGTTTAGGAAAATATAGTTTGGTCTTTGCCTCTTAGTGTTGCAATCTTGTAAGGATGCAAAATTTTGAGAATGAAGGCTGAACACCGAGAATAATATGTTTTTAAACCATGACGAAGTTATCTCGGGTGATGACAATGAAGGTTGACATTGGGGGAATAACAAGGGCATCTGGTGCTAGAGAAGCTAGTGAACACTAGATGCAATACCAAATGTTGAAGATGAAGTTGTCTTTGGTGATGACAGATTGACGTGAAGGTTTTTCTTTGAGGTAACAAACAAGGGCACTTGTTACTAGTGAAGGTTTTTCTTTGAGGTAACAAACAAGGGCACTTGTTACTAGAGAAGCAAGTAAACAATGGAAACTAAGCCAAGTGATGTTGTCTTTGGTGGGGATGATGATAGGATTTTAATTGGGGTAACAAGAAGGGCATGTGGTAGTAGAGAAGCCTCAATGTGACTTCTTATTGAACCAAGAGAAGGAAGTGGTGACAAGTATGGAACTCAGTCGCAGATGTTGATGCCATTGGTGGCTTGATCTGATTTCTCTTTTGCTAACGTAAGCTAGACTATTTGTTTTTTGGGCCATCTCACCCCGATTTTGTTTATAAACTACAAAATATTTGATAATTGTGATAGATGGTGGTTGATGAAGTGAGAGTAAAACTAACATTGCACAATACAATACAGAACCTTCTATATATGTTTAGCTTATTTGTATCTGCTTTCCATTTGTTTACATTATGAATTCAAAAGCTAAAATTTCAATCAACCTTGCCTTTTGCAGAAACATGAAGACGAAACTTTCTACAACTTATCCAGATGCATTTCCTGAAGATTCAATGAGCAAAGTGATTGATAGGAGACCAGATCTGGAAATGCCTAAGTAGCTAAGGATGTTATTGAACACAAATTTCAGAACAAGTTATACAAACTTATGTATGTATTTAATTTTCTTGCAAGTTAAAATCATAACATATTCTGTTTTATTGTAAAAAAGAAGTGCACATGCATTGATTTTTATTGTTTTAGCAGTTTCTTGATCATATTCAAAAACACATGGCTTTGCACCTCAGCACTAATCAATAATAGCGTATTTTGCCTCATGGAAAACGTTATTTCAGGGGGAACTGCGCGGATGAGTGAGGAAGAACGACTAGAGTGACCTATGAGAAAAATCCGGCTATAATTTTATTTAAGGCTGCTTATGAGAAGAAGGGACGTTTAGCTTTCTCGGGGTTTAATTTGTGTAGCATATAGTGAGGACATTATTTGATAAATGTATAACGTGCGTGTAATAGACAGATTCAAATTTTATAGGAGATAGTGAGTTTTTGTAACCATAACTAATCCTTCGTCCACTGCATTAGTAGCAGACTAGTATCCCACTTGGGTTTGAAAGAAGACATTCAGAGATTTCTTTTCAATATCCAGGGAGAACATGCATCTGTCTACTCTTATCTCAATTAAAAAAGCAAAATTGAATATTATAAGACAGTTATTTTCAAATAAAATATTTTTACAAACTGTTTTTGAACAGAGTAATGAATATTCAACAAGTGAAAGATGTAAATCATGCAAATTTAAAATACTTATAAGAAATTATTTGGTAATATGGGGAGAGGGATACGACAAGCAAAACAGGCAAATATCATCGATATAATAATATATATGTTTTGGCAGCTAAAGACTCATTAATTAAAAATAGTTAAATACTTAAACTGGATATGGTGAACTTCAAAGCCAGAAAATCACCCGAATACATAATAGATTGTCCACAATATATTATCTCTGGTTTGCGCAATTCAATCATCAAAAAAGTAATTTAACCAGACTAAAAAAACTTAAAGCAAACTATATTTCAAGTATTTCCCATCTTGCATCTACCCCTTGTTGTAAGTACTAAAAGAAAGCTACTCGCCAACAAAGACAGACAGGAAGAAACCAACCATCAAAGGAAAAAAAACGAAGAAAAAAAAAGAGGGGATAAAAAGCGATAACAAAAATATAAGAATCTTATGCAGAAACCCTAAAACCCAAAAAACCCTAGGAGTAAAAAACCTGTTAGGAACTAACCACTGTAAACAAAACGCAATTACATGGGGTTGGTGCTAGCATTCTATCAACTAACTCCGCTCAGCCTATCTCAATGTACAGATCTCACTAATCACCCATTCATCTTCGCACAGCAAGAGAAGGCGAGACAGATCCAATCAGGCGGAACCAAGTTGCTGAGTTTTAGTATGCAAAGGATGAATATATATGCCATTAAACTCGATCACCGCCATCTTTGGAAACGGTGGACAACTTAGCAACCATTAGCAACCCCATTGGGTACAATTTTACTCTCCGATACAACTGGCTTAGCACCCTTTGGGGCATCTCCAGTTTTTGCAACAGCTCCATTCTCAGAAAGTGTGTGGTTTTCAATGTCCTTCACAGCTAGGGCAGTAGACTCCTTGAGCAACTCAGAGGTGACTTCAGATTTTTGAGTATTTATTTCCCCATTCACCTCTATCTTTTCCTCTGTTGACTTCCCTTCCCAAACCTGCATCAAAATAAAATAAAAATTAAACACAATCTCTAAATATGAGAATAAATCACATAGAATAAAACATGAGCAAACTAGAGTGATTAAAATACTTGCCTGCTTTGGGTATTGCTGTTTTGCTTTCTTCTCCAAAATAGTCTTCTGACGGCCCTCATAGAACCCAAAATCATCCAGGATACACGTCTTGCTAGAGTATTCCTTAAAAAGCTTGATCAACTTCAGACCAGGCTCCAACAATACCTGCAATTATAAACTTCATTAATCAGATGAGAACCGACTATTACAATCAATTGACAACTATGAGACCAAAACTCTGTTACCTCTTGTGTATCCCTACTGTTTGTGACAGGTTTGTTTTCATTGTTCAGCAAAGTAATGTGCCTCAGCACATTGTTAGGAACATCCTTAACAATGTGCCACTTCAAAGGAAAACAACCATTCCACTTGTCTTGCTGCCAATACTCCAAACTTTTGTTAAAATCAACAGGACCAATCATTTCTGCAAGCCCAACAAACTGCCCACTTGTATTAACCTGAAAATGAGTCTAATGTTAGCAAACTATAACAAACAAACATAGGAAAACATAATTTGCAACAGACCTAGATGCTTACTGAGAACAAAAGGAATATAGGACAGCCACCAGGTTTCTGCTGGGCCTCTTGGTAGGCAGCATCAAGCTTCTTGTTGCCATTTTGTGTACTTGCCCATACATTATACTTTATGCTTTTGTGAATGTCATCCTCACTGTAAGACTTGATGACAAAAAATTTAGCATCGGTGTATTCTTCTGGAAAATCAGCCTTGTTGTATTGCTCACGGTCTGGAATATTAGAAATCTTTTCTTTCTCTTCATCAGTAATAGCTGGCAAATTCTGCCCTTTAACAGCAAGAACAGTTGGTGCAAACACCTTTTGGTTCTTGCCACCCTTGGCCCTAGGTCCCCTGTTCAGTTCATTCAAACCATCGGTGTTCTCATTGCCATACCCAAAATAACCACCATTTCTTCCTCTTGTTTTGTATTTATTGTCAACAGCAAGCCAAGTTCGCCCATTTGTACGAGAATCATACCCATGTGCTCCATAACCCATACCTGATCTAACTGCATTGCCATACTGACCATATAACTTGTTCGGATACATTCGACTCATGAACCCAGGGTTGGCTCCCATAGCAGGCATTGGTCTAGGATGGTGCAAGCCCTGAGAAAAAGAAAGGTTTCCAAATTTTAAATTAACAAAACTAAAGCTAAATAAACACAACAACGTTAGAATTTCACAGATGGTAAAATTGAAACAGAAGTAAAAGTGAAAAAAAATTGCTTTCAAAGCTATCTTATACTATGCAAATTTGATAATGCTTAGCATACCATATACTGAGAATTTGGGCGGTAAGTTTGGTTCCTTGAAGCAGTACCATTGTTGCCATTTGATATTGAGGATGAGATTGCAGTGCTAGTTACAGGTCTTGGTTGCCCATCTGAAAATATTGGGGCATCTAGCCATGGGACAGGTGAGCGAGCTCCATCAAAACCAAATCTGGGATCCTGATAGCCAGAAGTAGCAGTGCGACCTGTCAACACAAATCACCTCTTATACAGAATTCAACAGATAGTATAATTTTGATAGGGTTGTGCCAGATGTATCAAAACCCTTACCTTTAGCATTTACCCCATTTGAAACAACATTGGAATTTCCATTTGCAGTATCCACAGAGAGAGGCTTTTGATCAGCAGCTACAGAGGTGGAAATTTCACCCTGGGGATGAACAGCAGGAGTAGGTGTGAATGGCCCACTGGTTGGAGTCAGTGGCTGAAAATAAGGGGGATACTGATAGTGTTGAGGCCCATATAACTGACCGTCATTTCCCATGGTTGGGACTGGAGAACCAGCCGGAGAGTATGGGGCGTAGGGCGCATATCCATATCCATGGTGATAGACTAGAGAACCGTTATCCCCGTAGACTCCCTGAAAATGCAGCATCTAATTATATAAATAAAAATAAAATAAGAAACAGGATAATACTAGACATCATTAGAAGGAAAAACATACTTACAGAAGTCAAATCAACTCCATCAGGACTCATGTATCTAGAAAAATCCTCCCACTCAAAATTACCAGCCCCTTCATATCCTAGAAGAAACTTGCATATCAGATCACATAAAATTGCATTATGATTATACAAAGATAAATTTTTCTTCAGAATATATATGCATACACTTACCACCATAATAAAAGGCAGTAGATGGGTAGCCGTTTGGAAGATAGCACATGGCAGGATCCATAAATTCCGGCAACACGGGGGTTAGGGACCTTTCATATGATGGGATCTGACCATTTGGAGTATTTCCAGTATCAGCTGATCCATATTGATTACCTGACGCCTACAAACAATTGAAAATTTGACTCAGCACAACAAGAGAGAATTCAATCATTAGTTATTAATCTCACTAAAACCGAATAAAAAAGCAAAAATATGATATTTTATCCTCCGATGTTTACTCTAACAACATAGTAAAACCAAATCAACTACAGCAACGATAAAAACCCAAAATTGTTACCTTCTTGTTCGGCTCGGGAATTTCCACGGACTTGGGCTGAGCATCTAATGTGAACTTCTGGAGCAAATCAACTGCTTCTGTGAAGACAATAAAGTGAAGGAACAAGCAAACTCGCAAAATTCAAATTTCAACGAAAACCACAAAACAAAATTACAAACACACTGAAATCCAAAACTTTGACTCAACTCAATATAATCAACTTTAATAAAAAATCAAGTAAAAAAATTCAAAAAAAAAAAGCATCACAGACACACGCAGAAACCAGTCCGATCCAATCAACAGTTCGTAAAAACAGATCAAGCAACGAAAAATACGGCAAATAAATAAAACAGTTAAGAAGGATACGATCCGCGGGATTTGCGACGGTAGCCATATTCAAATCGATAACGAGATCTCGTTCTTCTGAAAATAAAAATCACGAAACAGAAACCCCAAAAACGAATCTGAATCTGAATCGAGATACAAAGGGTTTAAGCCCCAAATCGAAGAATTGAGAAACCCTAAAAGGAGTGATAGATAGAGAGAAAATGGATAGAGAGAGAACGAGTCTCGCAGCCGCCAAGGGTTTGGGTTTTTGGGGAGAGAGGGTTTTGTTTCACCAAAAGCAGTGATTCAAATAGCACCACCTACACTCTATTTTCTCACTGTCCTTATCTCACCCGCGGGTCACGCGGTGATCTCATTGCCGTTTTCTAATTGGTGGATATTAACACGTGGTGAATTATTATTGGCTTCGTTTTTAATTGTTAATTTAATTATTAATTTTTAACTGGTCTGTTGTTGTGTGTAAGTTGAGGAGGCGTGTGAGTTTAGTGTAGCTCGTTTTGAATCTTGAAGATGCAATTTTTGGGAAACCCTAATTAGAAAAAGACACGAATGTCCTCGTCCAGCTGGATTTGCGGTAGCTCTTTCTTCGGTTTTTTCTTAGGGCGCCTTCTGTCATGTGCTCAACCACATATCATGCGTTTCTTCATTTATTTGAATTCATTGAATTTGAATTGTATGAAGATAAAATATCTAGTACTCTCTTTGTAAAAACATACAAATGAGAGTAATGTCACACTTAGCGGATGAGTATTATAACAAATACTGAATTTTATAAGTTGATTAATATAAAATTTAAATTATTTGATAAAATGGAAGAAATCAACTACTAATATAAATAATTTAATTACTTTTATATTTTTATAATTATCTTCATTGAAATTAATTTTTCCATTAATTTTTTTTTAATTTTGGTATTCAGTCTTGCGATCGAATAATTCAAGAAAAATAATTTCACAGTTCACTAGCGAGGTCTCTGTTTAAAGCCAGAGTAAAGTTCTGTATGAACTACCCCAACACAAAGATTGTTAGCGCCGAGTAGGATTCGAATATGAGACCTTGAGAATTGCACACTCTTAAGAACCAAACCTTCACCACTAGGTCAACCCTTGGGAGTTTAATTTTTCCATTAATTATGTAGTCTTTGAATGGATTATGTAGCCTTTGATGTTGTTTTGGGTTCGCCAACGACCTAATAAAATCTGCTCACTACAAGGCTCAATCCAACATGGACACATATTTAGTCAATATAGTGAAGGTCCATATCGAAGCATCGCATTAGAGCATAGCTTCGCTTTCGCCTTCATCATCTATATTTATCCAACGACACTTGTATCTTGCGTCGTGATACCCGGTGATGGTTCTGACTATCATCTCTTCGTCGCACCAAGGTATGATTAATTCACACGGTTGCAATTTCCACCTCTCTCGTGTGCTAACTTGAGCGTTTAAGAGTTTACCTTGTTGTTATCACAAATCTTTAGGGGTGTTCGCGGGCCGGTTTGTTTTGGTTTTGGGAGAATCCGATACCCAAACCGATCAAAAATATATGGATTGGTTTGGATTGGATTTACACAATTTTGTGATAAAATCCAAACCGAACCAAACCAATAAACAACGGATTGGTTTGGGTTGGATTGATCGGGTACATTAAAAACAAATGTGGAAAAATATTTTTAAAAAATATTAACTTATATCAACTAATTTTCTAAAATAATATAAAATTTTTAATTTTATTGTTTCTCCATATTGGTTGTACATATCACAAATGACGTTTCATTGTTTTCTTCTTGAAGTTGAATACCTCATTCTAGTTTCCTTGATAATGATGATATATACAGTATTATACTAATTAATTATGATTGGTTCGGGTAGACGGGCTCGCGGGTAGAATTTTGCAAATCTGTTGCACGAACCAATTAACATCGGGTTTCATTGGTTTGATTCGGTTTTTGCCCGAACTAAAAAATGTCTGAACCAAACACAATGGTTTGGTTTGGATTTGCCCGAACCAATGAACACCCCTACATATCTTCGGTCATCGAAAACACTTGTCATCGCGTCAAAAATCTTTTATGCGGTGGTCACTGTAACACCCCAAAATTTGCCCTAATATTTTACCATCAATAAGTGGCTTTTGCTTCACATACATATGCATCTCCATTAGGTCATTCGCATAGCATGCATGCATTCAATGAGGCACTTTGGTTCAAAAGGATCAATGACAATTGCAAGCTAGGATTTCACAATGGTCCAAGGTATATATAACAAATAAGACTGACTTGTCTGGTTTTTCAAGCGGTGAAGTGTGGAATTAGGGTTTTGATTCATGGTTATCGAGGATCTCTTCTGCATCAAAGGTTATTCTTCTCCAAAATTCACCAAGGTCTTGGATCAAGGTTTATTTCTCTGTATTTCTTAGAAGACCAGGGTTTCATTCTCTTGTGTGTGGAATGAATTAGGGTTTCTTCTCAGCACGAAAAGCTTCTTTCATTAATCTTCCTCAAATATTAGGGTTTTCTACACTATAAGGGTTTGTTCTTCAACCAATATGGTAGGAAGCATGGGTTGATATTCTTCTCTTGTGCTTACATTTGCCAGTTAGTCCCGAAGCTAGTGACGATTACCGAGTGGATCATCTCATTAGGGTTTTACTTGTGACCATTCATCATTGGAAAGTACAAGTAATTAGTTTTTGTTGTGTGTGGAGGATCATTGATTAGGTTTAAGACACGTTCATTCATACTTGGTCAAAGTTTTGAATTGGATTTAACAAGCTATTTGTTTCTATGGTAGTGAAGCTTCTTAACCAGATGTTTTTGTGTGGTTAAGGTCCTACTTCCTCATGTATGTGGAATGATTCCCACTTTAGTGATCAATTGGCCTGTGATACAAGTTAGTGATTACTGGATCTCACTTTAGATTTGAATTCAAAAAGAAGTTTGGACTTCATCAAGGTTTGATTAAAGGAGGAGAAAATGTATTTAGATTTCATTAAGACTTTTGAAGACAATAGAACTTCTGTTTCATTGAATTTTAACTTAGGTTACAAGTTATTCCATTTACAAAAATAAGGCTGCAAAGCATTACAATACTACCAAAAGGAAAATTTTCAACTAATATCCAAATATCCATTGTCCAAACCAAAAATCCATATATCTATCTAAATATCAACTGCTTCATTTCACGGGAAAGAAACTTCCCATGCACAAATTCATCTCCTCCAAAATGAAAACACACTGCCACACAGTACAATTACTTTAGTATTATGGTATCTTCTTACTTCACCAATGGAATCCACCAAGATAATGTTTTGTTCGTCTCCACTTTTTACTCCAAGAATTCACCCCTAGAACACTCTTCCTTCATCTTCTTATACTTATATTTTGATGCTCTGGGAACAAGTTGCGCCAATGGTCACATCATGGTGTACTAGCTTTTTGGTCCAGAATTTTCCTACTTCAGTTATTTTACAAGATCAATGTAATGAGTATAGGCCTCTATTTCATATTTCAAAGAAAGACAAGACATGTCAGGCAACATTAAATACAATGCAGATGGATATGGTTTTGGTTCAAGAAGAGAGTGACACTGACAATGCTGTTTAGGTGGCACATGACTTCAGGAAGCGCCTGCATCTCTTGCCTCGTTTAGAGAACGTATTAACTTTCTCACGAACAGGAGAAGCCAATGCTTCTTCAACTCTACAGAATGCAAATAGTTTGCAATGTAGTGCAGTTTCTCTTACTAGGAAAGCTTTTCCTTCCTCAAAACAAGCAGCCTCGATAGCCAAATACTTGAGTTTGATTAAAGCATACGAGGATGCTGACAATTCAATTTCTTCAGGTCTAGCCTCTGCTAGTTTGGTTGAACCTTCACTTGGAAGAAATAAAACCAAGATCAATTGGCTTGCAAACAAAAACCCAAAACAGTACCATGCACGCATACAACCATCCATCTTATTCTACTGGAGGAGTTTATGCAGTCATGTGGTAAAGACATCCGGAAGACCATTATACGTCTTCAGTTCTGGTTGCAGTGTAAATATTCAACAAAGATCTAAAAGCACATACAGACAATGTCTCACTTTCGTTTGATCTCGAGGGTGGTCACCAGATACTACCAAAGGTAATGTCGCGGGATTGCCCTGCAAAGATATTTGAACTAATTCGTTAAGTCAGTAAATATAATGGAAAGGAACTGCAGTATGCAAGGGTTAGTTGAAGAAGATCAGCGCATAAATGAAGCTCACAACAGACTGTTCTAACCAAACAATTCAGCAAAGACTACTAGCTGTCGTACCTTGAGTAATGTTTTTGAATTTCGACACGGTTTCGTCGTCAAAAACACAGCAACAGCTTCCTCATCATAGCTTCCAGCAACAGATCGAGATATACAGTGGGACCATAGCCGAAAAAGTATCGTTGTCAAGCCGTCTCCAAAACACCGAGATCAGCTGCTTCTCAACAATATCAACAAACCGCCAATAGGACTTCAGACTTCCTTTCCTAAACTGCAAAAAATCATCACAGTAGAATTCAGAAAAAGCTTCAACTCAGTAACAAAATTTTGGAGGAGTATTTCACACTTAGCAAGCTAACTAAATTGGGATTCACGGTTACTTTTTATTACAACAGCCCTGGTTAAACTCACAATCAGTGACGGTTCAGTAACATCATCCTAATTTTTCACCATATACCACCATTAACTGTCACCAAAGCATTGCATTGATACAACTAACTTTCAACAGTTAACATCTAACTGTTAACCTACTAATTGTCAAAACTAACTACCTAGCAGAATTTCTCCAAACTCCTTTCAGACTGTAACTGACTGTTATAACTAATTCAAAATAATTTAACTAACTGTCAATAACAAAACTCAAACCAACCATAACATATCGTAACTAATTCTAACCAATTCCAACTGTTATAACTAACTTCCCAAATTCCCGAACTAACTTTCACATTGGACTTCCCAGTTTGGCCTCAAACATTCTCACTCTATAAATTCAGAAAGGAGCTCGCCTTGTTTTCTTCTTCTTCACTTCCATTTTTCATCCTTCTCATCTCTCTATTATTTTTCTTCTTCACTCTTCACTTGTTTTCACATTCTTCTTCACCTTCTTCACCAATTCACTGCACACAAAAAACCACAACGTAACGAACCAAACTCAAAAAACACAAGTTGTGCAAGAAAGGTAAAAAAGAGGATTCATAGTGCAATTTCAGAGCATCAACAACAACAAATTCAGATTCACAACATGGAATAAGAGAAAACAACAACCACCAACTCATCCACGAAACAAGTTCACACTCGGAAATTCCACAGAAATCGTAACAGGAACGAATAAACCTTCAAGAATTCAACAAATTCACGACATCAACAAATCAATTGAATAATTTTGAATAACTCAACACGACACAACGAATTCAAACTCACAATAACCAAATTAAAGAGTCGATCTCAGAATTGCGAAGAAGAAGAGGAACAACGAAGAAACAACATAATCGAATTGTACATGAGCGTATCCTCTTGCGCCACCGCTGAATCGTGTTCGAAGGTAAGGATCTGTTTGTTGTTGATTTGTGATGTAGTCGTAGCTTTATATCTTTAAATTTTGTTTGCGATCCATGGCGTAGGGTGAGAATTAGAGGAGATATAGAGCGTAGAAGCGCGATGTAGGAGGTGTCATCTCCGCCGCCGTCGGCATGAGGCCACGGCGCGGCGGAGGTTGATGTTGATGGCGCGAATTGTGGAAGAAAGGGGGAGGAGAACGTCGTCTCGCAACGGCGTATTTTGGAGAATCGGGAGAGTGAGCGAAAGTTGAGTGAATGAAGAATGTGATGAGTGAGGCATGTCCTTTGCGTTTAGTTCTTTATCTTACTAGGTTAACTCTTGATAATCAGACCAAACCTAAAGCCTCATACTCCATGGAACCATTATTCGCACCCTCCCAAATTATTGCTTCACCCTTTCGTTTTATTTGAATTTAATTCCTAAATTGAGTTTTGATTTAGATTTTTTAGATTTTAGTTTTAGAAATTAATCTTGTTTTAATTCTTGATTAGTGGGTTAGAATAATTAAATTAGAAGTTTTTTTTCATTAGATTTTTAATTAGAAATTAAACTTGGTTTAATTCTATATTAGATTTTAATTTTGGAATTAGATTTTTCTTTAGAATTAGTTTTTTAGTTTTAGAATTAGATTAGTTATTAATTTTTAATTAGAACTTAATCATGTTTGAATTCGATTTAGTTTTTAATTTCATAATTTGTTTTTGAATTAAAAATGAATCTTGACTTGATTTGTTAATTAGTTTTGATCTTGATTTTAATTAGATATCATTAAGAGTTGATCTTGAACTAAATTTTGACTAGAATTTTCCTCAATTTTGATGCCAATCTTGATTAACCTTGTTAATGGTTTTAATTGTTGACTTTGTTAATTGTTCTTAAGTGTTAGTTTTTATGGTTTTTCTTAGCTAGATTTCGATATATTGGATTAGTCTTTGATTAATTGCTTGTGAATTTTTACTAGAATCCTTGATATTTGCTGCTTAGATTGGCTCAATTTTTTATTTATTATTGCTTACATATTGGTTTCAATTTTACTTAATTCTTGGTGTTAACTTCCATTAGAACATTGATGATTAACTTTAGTTATTTTCTTGAATTGCCTTGACTAATTTTTTAGTTATCTTTAGTAGTGATTCATACTTGAGTTGCTAAGTTGTTTAAAGGTATGAAGTGTTGTTACATACACGGCTGCTGTGCACAAGGTGAGCTGTTAAATGTTGCAATTCTGTCCAGACTTTTTATACCTATTCAGTTCTGAAAAACAGGAGCTGTTAAAAGCTGTTCTAACTTGTTGCTGGATTTTATCACTGTACAGGTGCATGAGCGTTGTTGTTGCTGTTGTTTTTGGTTTATTGTCCTGTCTTCTGTTTTCTTTTGGAAGAATGAAGAGTCACTCAACTTCATCATAGTTGACATCACGACACCGTTTTTCCTTGTTGACAAAGAGTCACTCAACTTTCTCATAGTTAAGATCACGACATCGTTCTTTCCTTGTTATTTTCTGTTAGTCGAGGACGAAGAGTCACTCAGTTTTGTTTCTTAGCTGAGATCACGACATCGTTTATTTTGTGATTGATTAATATAATGTTTACTTGTGTTTGTCCACATGATCCTTTAGGATTCCTAAATCGACTTAATTTTCGATTAAGCTTGAGGTATGAGAGACATTAGGCTTTCAATTCTTTGTATATTAACAATTAGGATAACCTCTTTTTAAACTCTAACATTAGGTTTCCAATCCAAGCATGCTAACATAGGTAAAAATTCGTTTTCCTATCCTCAACTATAGGATCAATCATTGCATGATAACCTCTAGGATGAAGATCCCCTTAGATTTTCTTTTAACCATTTGAGTCTCTCTTCTCTCTCTAAAAGAAAAGCAAAAACACTTAACAAATATTGTATGTGGAGGGCGTCACGAGCCTTAAGCACATGGGAAATGATTAGTGAAGGTCTCCTTTACTATTCTAGGGTGCTTTGCAAACATTCTGTTAGGGGCGACCTTGCGAGGTATTCGCTCCTATGTCATAGTCTTTAGCACGATACATATCACAAACAAAATAAATCAAAACACTTCTTCTAAAAGACAAAAACAAATTAGTCATCTTCCTTCGGGATTCTTTTCTCATCTCACTCCCTCTAATCGTAAGTGTAGCACCCCAAAATTTGCCCTCTCATTTTTTTCATATCATTTAGCATGTGATTTCATTTCATTGCATTGCATTCAAGCATAGAAAAATAAAACATTAAGCATTGCATTGCATCTTGCATAAGGGCATGGGATCAGGTGTTTCTCAAAGGTGTGGATTGTCCAAAGCAAGAGAACAAGAGCCAAGGGTCTCTCAACAAGCTTCAAGGGTTTATTATATCATGTATCATCCCACTTGATCTCACAAGGCATTGGAAGAGGAGAATTCATCAAGTAGATTGAACAGTGCATCATCTCCTATCAAAAATAGTCAAAATTAGGGTTTTGGATTCAAGTGGTCTCCTGATGAAATTTTGATTCAAACTTGATCTCAATGTTTTCTACATGATGTCAAGTGTCTAAGGATGGAAGATTGGCAATTGGTTCATTTCAGAAGAGGTTCAATCGATCAGTTGCTTGATAATCAAGAAATTGGGGAAAAAGTCAACTGTGCAGTGAAAAAAGTCAACTCCTAACTTTTTAAGGTCAAATTCATGAAATTCAAGTCACATATGTTCATTGGACAAAATTTGATCAAGAGATGATGGAGGAATCATGAAAAATCAAGAAATGTACAAAGTTTCCTTTTTTGGAAATTTAGGGTTTCCAAAAATGGCAAGTTTGGACCATTTTGCACCACACTTTGAGGCTTCCTTTCTTCATGACGAAAGCTCCAAACCTCAGGCCCAAGTTGAGTCAATTAAAGTTCATGTTCTAAGCTTCAAATCCATATAAAGAACTCTTCCATCGGATCAAAATTGAGGGAGTTATGATCAATCAAAGTTTGGTAAAATCAAGGCAAATCTCAAGTCATGGCAAGGCAAGCGCAGGCCCATAGGCCATAATTTCATCGAACAGTTGGCGTGCCAAAAGTTAAGCCATTTTTCTCCATCAAGTAAGCTTCAAATGGAAAACTTTCCAACATCAAAGTTGTTCCTTTCCATGCCCTCTTCAATGTTCATGTTGGACATTTTTTTATTTGAACAAGTTATGAAGGTCATATGAGGGCTCGAACATGGTGGTTTCATGCTGAAAGTTCACAAGTCACAAAAGGCCTTGCTTGCAGCCCAAGTCACACACCCATACACTAGTTGTGTTTCCTTATTTTCCAAGCAACCGAGTTGATCCTAACTAACCGAGTTAACTAACTTGACTCGGTGAGTTGAGTCTAACTAACTCCGACCCTAGCTCCAAACCCAAACCTCATTCTAAACCTCACTCCGAACCACTTATACTCCAAACCTAAAATCTATTTAAGAGATGCTTCATTCATTTTCAAGGACCTTCAACCATTTTCTCAAATTTCTCACATTTCACTCTCATTTTCTCTCTTCACTTTGCTACAACTTCTACTTCTCTCTTCCAAAAACCACACACAAAAGCTCTTATTTCTTGAAGAATAATCACTTTTTACATTGAAAAGTGATTAATTCTTGAGCTAAACTTCATCTCTTGGTTTGCATTGGTTGGATTTTCTGGAATTGCAGCTTGTTCTTCTCCATCCAAAGGTTTCTCACCATTTATTTTGGTGCAAGTTGGATTTTGGTGGATTTTTGCGATTTCGTTCGGTTTCGACGCGTTTCGACTATTGATTGAAGAATCTCTGATTTTCTTTCATTTTCTGCACCAAGATTACTTTGCAACAATTACCAAAGCAAGTCTCCGCTTTGTAGGTTGGTTCTCCCTAAATCTACATTGTTTTTAGTTTATTCGCAACGTATTCGATGTAGATCTTTGTGGATTTTCGATTTGGATTCATGTGCTTGAATATGATTTTTGATATGGTTGTTAATTGAATCCAATTGATGTTTGTTGACTGTAATTCAATGTAATTTCGTGCCTAATTGGTTACATGTTCATTTGGAAGTTTGAAGAAGTGATTTGCTGCTGAAAATTGCTTTTGAAACTAGTTTTTTTGGCCACTGACCCAGAGTAACCGGTTACTCACCGTTTGTTAACCGGTTAACATGTGTATTTTTGCGTAAATTGTCTGATTTTCAACTAAGTAACCGGTTACTCACCGTTTGTTAACCGGTTACTCTGGGACAGAATGTGTATTTTTGTGCATTTTCTTGCTTGTTTGACATCCTTAACATGTTTAAACTTCATGGATCAATGCATTGATGATTGGTGGATTATTTTTTAGATATCTTAACTCACACCACAGTACGAACTTGATTTTTTTCAACACGCGGCTTTTGATTATTAATCGATGAATGTCTATGTTTGCGTGGTTGATTAATTGATGCAACGATCCCATAATGCACACACATTGAGCTTGTTAATTGTTAATGGATGCTTGTGTTGCTGGATCTGTTATGTGCATGTTCATTTACTTTCTATTTCAAGAGGTGCACATTTGTTTTAATTTGTTCACATGCTTAATAATGTGTATTCTCTTACAATGTGCATCATTCCATGTTGTTTTTAAGACTTGGCCACCATGATTTATAATGAGTTTGTGATCATGTTGTGTTAATAGAATAATGTGCAAGGCTTGAAGCATGTTTGTTCTTTTATGAATGAATCATTTGTGAATGCATGTTGCCCCTGATTTTTCATTGCTGACTGTACACATGTATGTTGTAGTATGTGCTGCCAAATGCTTGTTACACCCATTTTGTATGCTGAACATGAGCTGATGTTTGCTGTTTGGTATATGAAGCTGAATTTACTGCTGTTCTGTTGCATGTGGGCTGTAATAGCCGTTGTTTTCGTTATTTCCTTCCATTGGCTTGTTTGACTAAGCTCTTTTACTTAGGATTTCTTGTGAATAGTTTTGAACTAACTTTTTCATGTAGGTGCTAAGGGTAAGTAAGTGTGTGGATATGCTTCCACACACACTTCTTTCTTTCATCTTCTCTTATTTCTTTTAAATTCAACTTGTGATTATGATAAGCATTTATGTGCTTTCTTTGAATAACTTCTTTCTTCTCCCCTTTGAGTTACAACTCATCTTCTACTTTTGAAGTGAGTTGTTTAATTCATTGTTCTTTTCCTTTCTCTTAGGATTAGGTTTCTTAAACCACATTAACCATAGGAACTTCCAAGCATGCTAACACTAGGGTGAGTCTTAGGCCCCTTTAGTTTTCACCTTTTGCTCCCTTTGAGTCTTTCTTCTCTCATCTCAAAATAAAAATAAAAAACACTTAATAAAGGCATAACATATATTGTATTTGAGCCTTTCATGTGAGAATGAGGAGGTGAGGGGTCTTCTCTCACTTTCTTAGAATGTTTAGCGTATGTCCCGTCTTGGGTCGATATGCGAGGCATTCGATCTTACATGAGGGACTTAAGTACAATATGTGTTACAAAACCCAAAAATGATCAAGACACTTCTTTCTTAAAAGACAAAAACAAATAAATTCTCTTCTCATCTCTTTACTCCTTTCTAAAAGGATTCGTCATGTCCGTTCCACCGCAAACAGGTAACGCCTAAGTCTCCCTACAGCGAGCTGCAACACCTAACTGCTGGGACGCGCACTCTGACGTTTCCACTAAAAAACACAAACAACTTTCCCTTAGGTGAGGGGAACTACATCGCTCTGATTCTCATGTTCCCGATGAGATACGTAGGCAGTGAGGTAGGGCCCATTCGAGCACTTCTTTTATTTTCCCTACATTTGTTTCTCTTTCTTTCTCCTTTCCTTTTCCAGTTTTCCAGCTAGCAGTTCCTTTTCCAGTATCCTTTCCTTACACCCTTTGATTGAAGCAGCAAGCGTGGATCCCATCGGGTACGATGGACGTGAGGGGGTGCTAATACCTTCCTCTCACGTAACCGACTCCCGAACCCAGTTCTCTTGGTCGTAGGACCATGCTCTTTCCTTTCCCTCAAGTTTATGCAGTGTTTCCTTTCCCTCTCTTGGGATAAATACACATTGCTGGCGACTCTATTTCGGTGCCACTTTTGCGTTTGTACTTGGATGAAAATCCCGGGAGCGACAGTAAGGATACATTATTTTCATTCTACCGCAAACAGGTAAACGCGCAAGTCTCCACAAAACGAGCGATAACACCTAAACTGTTATAACGCGAGTGTTAGCATCGTCCACCTAAAAAACACAAACAAACGGCCACCCGTAGTAGGTTAAACTACGACTGCTCTAATTTCCTCTCTCCTGTCCGATTGAGGATACGTAGGCACAAGACGACGATGTCTTGGCGAGCAACCTTCCCCCATTCACCCGTAGTCCTCCAAACTACGCTGACTCTGACTTTCCCATTCCCGAGGGAATACGTAGGCCTAGGATGATGATGTCTTATCGAGTCACCTTTTCTTCTCTTCCCCCATTTTTTCGTGTCTCATTCTATTCTTTTCCAGTTAGAAGTTAAGCTTCAGATACCTACACCCTTTGGTCAGAATAATAAGCGTGGATCCCATCGAGTACGATGGACGCGAGGGGGTGCTAATACCTTCCTCTCGCGTAACCGACTCCCGAACCCAGGCTACGGTTGCGACGACCATGTATTTCCCTTATTCAGGTTTTCTTCGATCGTTTCCTTTCCCTGCGTCGGGATAAATAACGTTCGGTGGAGACTCTTTTGTCTTTCCCACCAGTTGATTTTCGCAGTTGCGACAGCTGGCGACTCTGCGGGGGACTCTGGTTCCCTAAGCGAGTCAATCCTAGCGCTTGTCTGATTTTTGGTTATTAGGTGTTTATTTGTATGTTTTACCTACTTTATTTATGGCTTTTATTGCACGTTTATTGCCTTTATCGCATTTATCTGCTTTATTGCATTCCATTACTGCCATATATATGTATTGGACTGTGTTGGATTGCTGGTTTTTTTTGGTGGGCAGGGTGTTCTGAGAGATAAGCCCATTACCCAGGCTTGAGTGTACATGCTGGATTTAGAGTGGATAGTCGTGTCGCTTGCGTGGTGGTGACCACGTATAGTGTTCACGAGATCCATAGTCAGACGAGGTTCCTCTGGGAGATATCTTATACAACATGTTGACGCAGGTCAGATGTTCCCATTATGAGTTGTCGACTATGGTGACCATTCCTGAGGACTCAGTTGAGGCACTCCTCTAAAGGGGTAATAATGTCAAACCAGAAATGGTGAATGCATTACTGCTTCTTGACTCGAGGACCCAAAGCTAAGAACTTACTATAGGATAACATTTTTAAGGGGAATCATTGAGGCCCCCTCGATTGATGATGATGCCAAACCATAAATGGTGAACGTATCATCATTTCTCGACCCGAGAGTCCATGATACTGAGGATCCTTTGTTTTAGAACCCACATGTGAGGAGGGATGGGTGTTTATAGGTTTGCAGGTAACTTTGACCTCCAACCTACCCGTTTATCTGGTATTCTTACTGAAGGGAACAGTTGATCCTATTATACTCAGTCGTCTGTTATTCACACAGTTCAGCACAGACACTATTCACACAGTTCAACACAGACACGTCCAGCTATATGTGGCACCTCTGATACCATGCCTATGCATTGCATCATTCCATGTGCATACCCTAACATTCATGTTTTTCATTTCTAGGTTTATATCTTACTCTTGATTCCAGTCAGTGGGTTTCTAAAAGGATGGATACTGATATGAAGAAAAATATCATCATCTACAAGTTTCCTAAGCCTAATCTAAGCCTCGTTAACAGCTTGAAGGCTATGGCAAATCCTGAGGTGGTGGGAGTTTTTAAGGAGAAGTACAAGTGGATCCTATCTTTTGTTCATAACATCAGTGTTTATGAGTACAGAGGTCTTCACACGTTGTTGCAGTTCTATGATCCTCCTTTGAGGTGTTTCGTATTTCCAGACTATCTATTGGTCCCAACCCTGGAGGAGTATGCAAGTATCTTGGGGATTTCTATCAAGGAGAGTGCATCGTTCTTTGGCTCCAAGAAAGATCCTGAGTTAGTGGATGTGGCTGGTGCTCTTTATTTAAGTAAATCAATGTTGGAAGCTAACATGGCCGGTAAAGGAGGTTTTCGGGGTTATTATCTGGGTTACCTAACAAAGAAAGCTCAAGAAGCTACTGAAGCCAAAAGATGGTATACTTTTAACGCAATATTGGCCCTCTGTGTGTACGGTATTGTTCTATTTCTGAATGTGCCTGACTTTGTTGATGTGGACGCTATCAGAATATTTACGATGGAGAATCTGGTGCCAACTTTATTGGGGGATCTCTATCATTCAGTGCATCAGAGAAATGAGAAAAGAAGAGGAGAATTTATCAACTGTTGTGCACCTCTCTTTTACAAATGGTTTGCAATCCGTCTACCTCGTTCGGGCGCTTTCGTGGATACCAAGGATTCTCTAGAGTGGTGTCAGAGACTGATGGGTTTGGCCGCCAAAGATATTGTTTGGATAGATCATGGGTTGCTCTGTAAGGATATTATACATAGCTGTGGTGAGTTCTCGAATGTGTCGTTGATAGGGAGGAAAGATGGAATCAATTATAACCCCTCTTTAGCTATCAGACAATTTAGGTACGCTTTGACGGGTCCACCAGTCAAAAGGGATGTCGAGGAGTCCTTATACTTCCAAGTGACGGATGGTTTGGAAATAATGCAGAAAGCTTCTGATGCTTGGCTTAACATACAGAAAAGAGGGAAAACTGTTTTAGGGAAGGTAATAACCAAACCTATCCTCTGTATGAAGACTGGCTAAGGAAGAGGGTTGAGGATTTCTATTTACCTTTTGATCTGGCACCTCCTTTGTATCCTGAAGTTGTAGAAGAAAGAACCACTGTAGCTATTGAAGAATTCAACAGGCTGCAAGCTATTGGGAATGAACTCCGCGTGGAAAATTCCTACCTGAGTAGCCGCCTTCAGGATGCTTTACATATCAATAAGGAATTGGAATGTAAAGCCCAAGACGCAACAAAGCTGCAAGCAGAAAATAAGAAAGACTTTGCAGATAGGGCTCAGTTTTATCGAAAAGCTAACATGGTCGTAGAATCCTCCGCCAAGGCTCACAAGCACACTAAACAACTCCTATTTGAGGTGAATGTCAAGCTCGCTGACTCTCGGAAAATGTTGGATGACTTTGCGACCTGCGAGAAGAAGAGAGAAGATGAAATCGGGGCTGAAAATGAAGAATTAAAGGAAAAGCTAAAAGTGAAAGAAGAAGAGCTCCAGAAATGCAAAAAGAGGTAAAAAAACACTTTTTCGACAAGCTGAAGGAGACTCAAAGGGAAATAGAAGAGCTTAAAGTTCAAGCTGGAATAAAGAAGGCAAAGCTAAGAGATGTCTTTGGAGATGATGACAACGCAGAGCATATTGGTAAGCTGAACCAGGGTATTCGAAAGAGAAACAAGTTGATCAATGGATTGATAGACTCATGGCGCGCAATTTGAATTATAATTGACAAGTGTTGAAGAATCTTGTTGTTGTTTGTGGTTGAACAGTGCTCCAGCCTTGTTGCTTAGTGTCTTCAAAATCTTGAAAGAAACTTGACTTCAGTGTGAAGTCTTGAAATCTTGAGATCCAGAGCAGCTCCAGTACATGGATTGATCATGTCAAGTGATCAAGAGATGACCACTTGATTAAGACGAAAGAATTACGTGCAGTCAACTGATCTAGTTGATCAAAGTGACTTTGATCAACTTGATTGGAGAGTATGATATAGTTAGGCATGAAAAATCAAAGGAGGCCCAAGGTTATGCCTCATGTTGATGTTCATCAAGGGGTGGTGCAAAGTGGATTAGAGGGTGTAATAAGTACTTCAATAGCCCTGAGGGTTTTTGAGCCCACTCACACAACCAAGAGAGAGGACACAAATTCAGAAAGTAGCATTTTAGTTTAATTATTTGAAAACGAGTTTGAGCCTTTCTTGAGTCAATACTCTGCTACGCCGGAACTCACCACCAGCGGTGGTGAAGGTGCAAATCAACCAAAACACATGTCAATTTGTTCACTCTTCACTCTTATTCCATAATTCATAACCACCTTGTACTAGTTCTCAAACAACACTTTGAATCGAACGAAAGAAGTTCGAACCCTAAAACATGAAGCTACGCAATTAGAGCGTAAAGGAAGCACAAATCAAATCCAAACCATAGGGGTTTGGTTCAATCACGTCTCTGATACATCTTGATGCAAAGAATCAAGCGCAAACAAATCGAATTGGGGAAGAAACTGAAGAACTCACCGATGAGGCGGATAGTGGCCCCGGTGTAGTAAGAGTTGAAGTAAAGCAAGATTGAAGACTAGAGAGAGAACAATATAACAGGTACTCTTCGAATTTGACTTCTCTTTCTTCAAACTCTTATTTCTTCTTCTACTTCTCTTCTTTAGTTTGAAGGCTTTGTGTGTTGTGTGTTGTGTGTTGTTGATTCTGTTGCGATGAAATGTGAGGTTGGTGAGAGTATGAGAGACGCAAATAGTGAGAGAGTTGCAGAACTTAAGATGTTCAGCTCTTGTTGTTTCAGAGCTTCAATTTGAAGCTCTGATCAATAATGGAGAAAGAAAGCTTTAGAGTGAAGGTGAGAGAGGATTCAGAGAAATTAAGGAGAGATCTTCTGAGAATTTTGCAGGGAAAAAAGTGAACCCTTTGAATTGAGAAAGAAAAGAAGATTAAATAGGGAGAAGGTTCAGAAAAACACGCTTAGGAGTTAGCTTCAGAGTTTGTTAAACTCGGTTAGGAATTAAGGTTGGACAAGCTGATTAAAATTAGAATTAGTTAGGATAAACTCAGTGAGTTAATTATGTTAACTCACTAATTTTGTAGTTAGCTTCATTCTCTCAACTTAGTTTGTTGGTTTAAGTTTTGTAACTGTTAGGAAGTTATTTATTAGCTTGCCAATTCAGTTAGAAATATTTGAATAAGAATTGAAGTGTTCAGTTAGTTAGTGCTAGACTGAATTGATTCAGTTAGTTATCAGTTTTGTAGTTAGTTGGTTGATTGAAGATGAAGTTACTTGAAAGGGGATTTAATTAGTTTATGAAATGTGAATGAAATATAACTGTGGATTTTGTTAGATTACTGTTGCAATTGGAAAAATAGACTCGTTAGTTGTTGAGTTAAAAAAATGAAGTCTAGTCGTGGACTGTTAATTCGGCGGGCCTGTATAGTGGAATATGAGGCATTTGTTTGAGTGTCTTTTCTTGCCACAACTAACTTTGGATCAAGGTGTTGTATGTCATCAACACTTGCCATCCAACTGACTATTGTAGAACCTATGCTAGGTTAGCAATTAAACCCTAATGTCCTCATGTTAATTTCCGTTGACACCTAATGAAGTGTTGTGATGATTCTTGTTGCTAATGCCTGTTGTGTGTTGAAATGTGCATTGACCATCATGCTGCAGAGTAGTTTAAGGTTAAATTTGCCATGCCTTGTTTGAATTGATGCTTATATTAGGGTAATGAGATTTTTCTATTCACTGAGTTGTTATTGTTTAAGTGGAATTGGATTGATGAATGCACAATTTTTACATGTGAATGGTTTCTTGTTGATTAATAAAATGAGTTATCACAAAAATTAAAGTTAGTTTATTTGGATGGAACTAGCAGTTTTGAAACTTTGTTAGAATTATATACCAACGTCAATTGGGATGCAATTAAAAAGTGGTTTGAAATGTCAATTGGTGGTTAGCATGGTCAGTTTGAATGTTGATTCCTGTAAGTGTTATGTTAGCTAATTATTTGGTTGGATTGGATTGGAAACAAAGCAAAAGAGTCTTGCAACTATTATTGTAATTTTGGATGAAAAGAATAGCTCCCAGTTGGAAAGTCAACAAGGCTAAAAAGTTAGGTCACCTTTAAATTAGAAACAAAAGTTATGTTAGAACCTTGCTTGAAATTGGTATGGGCATTGCTTGGTTTGATATGGCTTATGTATGGGTTGTAATGTTCATGTGCGTTTATGCAAGTGTATGCCTTATAGGTTATGGAGGCACACGATGGGAAATGACTATGTTTGGAACGGGTCATGGCATGATGAAAAATTGGTGCACCCTTGAAACTCATGAAGCATTTGGAGAAATAGTATGATTTAGGGTTAGGGGTAGAAAGTTGGCTTTGGTCAACTGATTGACAAAAAATTCAACAGTTGACAAAAGTCAGTTGTAGGTTAAAAGTGCATTTTTTGTGTAAAGATTTGTTGTGTAGTGGCTTTGTAATGGAAAATGAACTTGTGTATGGTTTGTAAACGACAATGACTCTGTAATTGGATTTCTGAATGAGTTTTCTCCAAATATGTATTTTGACTTAGTGTTGAGCTTGAATCCCTTGTATGATTTGTCTTAAAACCAAATTAAGCACTTTAAAGACCAAAATATGGAATCAAACCCATCAAGAGGCCAATGGGTCTAGTGCAAACCTCTATAAATGACCACCACGAGCCTTGTAAATTCTGATCAAATCCAAACCTAAGATATAACACATGTGACCTATAAGTACCAAAAAAGTCAGCAAATTAGGGTTTTAAGAATCTTGGCTCAACAAATAAGAGTCTTCCAACTTGAGCACACATCACCCAAATATAATATAGGGAAAACCTAGCCTCTTGTCAGTCATAAGTAATACAACCTTGAATCCATGATGCCTATTTTTGGAAAGTGTTAATGTGAATGGATGATATGCATGAACTTGGCCTGCATGTATGCAGATGAATGAATGATTTCATGGCTAAACAAAGAACTATGTATGTAGAGGGATGCAACAATAAACCAATCAAAAATTGAAAAAAGTAGGACAAATTTTGGGGTATGACAATGACACACGAAGGGAAAGCACAAGTGAAAGATACCAAAGCTCTTGCCTTGATTAAAAATATGACGTATTTAAGATGGAAGACGATGAAACAATTGAGAACATGTTCTCAAAGTTTCAAACACTTGTTGCAGGGCTTAAGGTTCCAGACAAAAGGTATTCTAATGCTGATCATGTCAAAAAGATCATCAGAAGCTTACCTAAGCGTTTGAGACCTATGGTAACTGCTCTCAAGTTTTCAAAGGATCTCAACAACACCTCTCTTGAGAAACTGGTTATCTCCTTAAAAAGTCATGAGATTAAGCTCGAAGCTTATGAGCCTTCAAGCAATAGTCAATCTGAGAAAATCGGTTGCTCTATGTGCCTTCAAGCAAGAGTCAATCTGAGAAAATCATTTATAAAGCTCCTACATGTTCTGTTGACATCATAGAAAAGTATGATAAATCTTTCCAGAAGTTTCTTGTTAGAAACCTGAATATAAGCTTAATGTCTTCCATGATCTATGGCATCAACAAGAACATGACAAGGGGTATTGGTTATGATTTCGACGAAGAACCTGATTATGAAAATAGATAATAAGCTTAATACTCTTGAATCTCACTTTGTTCCTCCTGGGAAACAAAATGATGCAAAACCTAAAGGTAAAGCACTTGTTAAACCCAAGGCTAAAGCAAAAGCTCATGTTCGTTCATATCATGCATTAATGTATATATATCCTGCACAAAAACCCAATGTTGTAAAAGTCTCTAGAAAAACTAACCCTAAAGGACCCAGAAAGATGTGGGTACCTAAGGACAAAATAATATATGTTGCAGATATCCTTAGCAATTGAGTTAAGACACCACTCATGGTACCTGGACTCTAGATGCTCATGGCACATGACGGGAATAAGGCATATATTCCAAGACATGAAACTTAAACCTGGAGGCGTCATAGGTTTTAGAGATGATCAGAAAAGGAAGATCATTGGCTCCAAAACAGTAGGTAACGATAATCTCCCTTCCATTACTAATTTTCTTCTTATTAAATGATTAATGCATAACCTTCTGTCCATAAGTCAAATAAGTGACAATGGTTATGACATTATTTTCATTCAAAAGTCCTGTAAAGACGTCAGCCAGAAGGATGGCTCAATTCTTTTTAATGAAAAGATGAAGAACAACATCTATAAGATCAGACTCTTTGATTTGAAGAATCAGAATGTCAAATTTCTTATGTCTGTTTACGAAGAGCAATGGAAATGGCATAGACGATTGGGTCATGTTAGCACGAGGAGGATTTCTCAACTTAACAAGCTCAATTTAGTTAGAGGTCTGCCAAATCTAAAGTTTGCTTCAGACGCTCTTTATGAAGCATGTAAGAAAGGCTAATTTTCTAAAACGTTTTTAAAAGTTAAGAATGTTGTTTCTACCTCCAGACCATTGGAGCTTATTCATATTGACTTGTTTGGACCAGTGAAAATTGCTTATGTCGGTGGCAAGAAGTATGGACTAGTCATTGTTGATGACTACAACAGATGGGCATGGGTGAAATTTCTAAGACACAAGGATGAGTCACATTCTGCGTTTTCTACCTTCTGTTCCCAAGTGAAAAATGAGAAAGATCTCAAATTTGTAAAAGTCAGAAGTGATCATGGTGGTGAATTCGAAAACAAATATTTCGAGAAACTCTTTGATGAGAATATAATTTCCCATGATTTATTCTGTCCTAGAACTCCACAATAGAACGGGGTTGTAAAAAGGAACAATAGGACTCTGCAGGAAATGGCAAGGACCACGATCAACGAGACTAATGTGGCTAAGCACTTATGGGTAGAGGTAGTCAATAGAGCATGTTACATTCAGAATAGTATCTCTATAAGACCTATTATGGGTAAGACTCTCTATGAATTATGGAATAACAGGAAATCTAACATTTATTGTTTTCACCCGTTTGGATGTGTTTGCTTTATATTGAACACTAAATAAAATCTGGGCAAGTTTGATTATAAGGCACAAAAGTGCATCATGTTAGGATACTCTAAACGTTCAAAAGTCTACAGAGTGTATAACATTGAGACACAGATTATTGAAGAATCAATTCATGTCAGATTCAATGATAAACTTAACTCTGAAAAATAAGCTAGTTGATAAATTTGTAAATTTGGAGATAACTTATTCAGGTTCTGAAGAAAAGACTCTAGAAGTAAAAGAAGCAAAGGTCAAAGACTCTAAAGCTCATCAACCATAAGCGGTTGAAGCTTCTACACCTCTGAGAAGGCGCAAACAAGTATCTTTACACTCTGAAGAATTGATTCTGGGAGCCAAGACTGAACCTGTCAGAACCATATCCTTTTTCAAACCCTTTGAGGAAACTCTTCTAAGTTTGGTGTCTCTAATAGAGCCTACTTCTATTGATGAAGCTCTTCAAGATTTATAATGGATTATGGATATGCAAGAGGAACTCAATCGATTCTCAAGAAATGACGCTTGGGATCTCGTGCCAAGACTCAAAGGTATTCATGTTATTGGAACTAAGTGGGTCTTCAAAAACAAGCTGAATGAACAAGGATAAGTGGTAAGAAACAAGTCTCATCTGGTTGTACAAGGCTATAGTTAGCAAGAAGGAATTGACTATACAAAAACCTTTACACTAGTTGCCATGTTATAGTCTATTAGTCTCTTAATTTCATTTGCTGTAAATCATGACATCATCTTGTATCAGATGGATGTTAAGAGTGCATTTTTGAATGATTACATTACTGAAGAAGTGTATGTACACCACTCTCTGGTTTTGAAAACTCTAAAAATCCAGATTTTGTTTTCAAGCTTAAGGAATCATTGTACGGTCTGAAACAAGCTCCTAGAGCATGGTATGAAAGACTGGGCAAATTTATTCTTTAAAATGATTTCACCAAATGGAAGGTTGATATAACTCTTTTCTGTAAATAATTTAAAAAGGATATTCTTGTAGTACAAATTTACATTGATGATATTATTTTTGGTTATGCAAATGTTACGTTGTGCAAAGAATTTGCTAAGTCTATGCAGACAGAGTTTGAGATGAGTCTGATGGGAGAACTTAAGTTCTTTTTGGGAATTCAGATCAATCAGAGTCCAAAAGGGACGTACATCCATCAGAGCAACTACAACAAAGAATTTATGAAGAAGTTTGACATGTCAGAATGCAAGGTGTCTAAGACTCCTATGCATCCTACATGCATCATTGAGAAGGATGAGGTAAGCGGTAAGGTATATCATAAGGTATACAGAGGTATGATTGGATCTCTTCTGTATTTGACTGCTTTTAGGCCTGATATATTATTCAGTGTATATTTATGTGCTTGCTTCCAATCAGATCCTAGAGAATCCCACTTAACTATTGTTAAGAGGATCTTTAGGTATCTGAAAGGTACTATTAACCTTGGCTTGTGTTATAGAAAATCCAAAGATTACAAGCTAACAGGTTACTTTGATGCTGACTATGCTGGAGATACACTCGAAAGGAAAAGTACTTATGGAAGCTGTCAATTTCTAGGATACAATCTGATCTCGTGGTCCAACAAGAGGCAATTAACAATAGAATTATCAACTGCATAAGCTAAATATATTGCAGCCTCTAGATATAACACTCAGATGCTCTGGATGAAGAGTCGGTTAGAAGACTTCCAGATATATGAGAGTAACATTCCCATCCTCTGTGATAATACTTTTGTTATTTGTTTATCTAATAATCCTATTTTGCATTCTACAACAAAACATGTTGAGATAAATCATCACTTTATACGTGACTATGTTCAAAAGGGTATTTTATATTTAAAATTTATTGATACAGACAGTCAATGGGCCGAAACCCCTTGCTGAAGATAGATTTGTGTTCATTCTGAAAAACTTAAAAATGGATTTATGGCTATAATGAATCTGATGACTATCTCAGAATGATAATCTCTCATAATGATAAAATATGACTCTAAGATTTGTTTTGACTCTGAGTGTGTGAATCTTCTGAAGTGTGAAGGTCTCACATGTTCAGAGTTATCCACTCAGCATTTGTGTTCTATCAAATTTGCGTTCTGGATACTGAACAGTCGATTCATTAAATAATTATCAATCAGTTTTGGGAAACGAAATAGTTTTAAAGATAGTTGTCTTAGAAAACTGAACCAATTTTTCAATAACTGCGTGACAAATGGGTATAATCATGATTTTTGGGATTAGGTTAAATCTTTTCACATTACTCCCTTTGTCAGATAATCGTGTTAATTGTGCTTAAATGCTATTAAATGTCATTATTACCTATTATCATCGTGATTACTTTATTTCCTATTTAAAACCCAATTCACTCAACTCACATACTTACGCTACTTTCATTCCCCACACTTTATCTTTTCAAACCTAAAATCTCTCAAAACCCTAAAGACATTTCTCTGCAACAATGGCTTCATCTTCTTCTCAACCACAATAACAACATCTTTCACAACATCAACTCACAACTGAAGAAAATCATGAAGCAAAATTTTGAAAGGTTGTTCACATAGTTGAGGCGTATCAACCGCCTGAATTCATTCCACATATTCTCAAATCACACAAGTCACCATCAACTGTGAATCCTAATATGATGGTATACACGGAATATGCTTATGAATTTCCTGAGATCACTCATTCCACACTTGTTGAAGACCTGGAAATTATTTGTGAACCTATTATTGATTTTGTAAGCCCAAAGGTTCATGGTTTTGATCTTCTTCCTGTTGTTTGTACACAAGGTTGGAACTAGTACTTTGACCGTCTTAATGGTCCAGTTTTTCCAGCTCTTGTAAGGGATTTATGGATTCATGTAAAAACATCTCAACATCAAATAGTATCTTTTGTTTTTGGCAAAAAGATTGTCAATACGGAAAGACTCGTTGCAAAACTCAAAGGCCATGATATAAGTGGCCTCCTGTGTGAGCTTATGGGAGAAAGAAGGAAGTTTATAGTTAAGATGGGAAAATCGATCTTCATTGATGGAAATGTTTCTGGATATATCAAGGATCTTTAATCTACTCTTAGACTATTGTGCAAGAAACTAACTTGCAAATTATGAGGGAGAAGCCAATTGTTGAACTTGTTAAAATTATTGATGAAATGCAAGCATTCATAGCTTATTTCACGCCAATTAAGGTTGATAACTCCTTGACCTAAGGACACTCTAGTGACATATTCTGGTGCAACAAAGGTTGTTGTTGCTGATGTTGTTGGTGCTACTGTTGCTACTAGCTCTTCTAAAGTAGCTACTACTTATGTTGCCCCTCAACTTTATGATGTTTGTCATCCATCCCCACATCGACTATAACCTATTCCATTCCATTCATTCTAGAACCCATCACTTCCTCTACTTCTCAAACCATAAATCCAAATATTGATAACTTTATTCCCAACCTATCTATTCCTATCATCATACCTTCGTTTGTAGTTGAACTCTTAACTCTTCCACCATCTCTCTTAACCACATCTCAAAGAGCTGAAATTTATAAACATGGGCTCTCTCACCCCCAATCCCAAACTATTCCACCAACACCAAACACGTCTCTTTCGGACAACTACACTTTTCAATCACCCATCACGCCTGATGATAAGTCATAAACTGAACTCATTGTCTATCCAGACAGACCCTTTCAACCGTTCTTCAACCAAACGCTCTCCAAAACTAACATTTGCCCCACTCCCTTGGATGACTTATTCACTCAGTTTGAAGAGGATGTTGTCGACAAACTCAATGCTTTCACTGAAGTTTGTAGAGGAAACGCAAACTTCTCTGAAGTATGTGCTCTGACTGAGGCCTTCAGAAGATAGCTCAATGGTGGTTATAAAGAGGTAAGTATTGCCTTTTTTAAAGAAGCTAAGAGGAACCTCAATGTCAGACTCTCTAGTATTATGGAGCCTATACTTCATAAAGTTTCTGCTACTATTCTGCTCCCTGCACCAGAAATGATTCCCCCTCATCCTGTTCAGACTTCCTTGGTTTCTATTGAGAATGCTCTTGAAGATACAAGTGATTCTGGTACCAAGAAGACTTCGGATGCTGATGACTATGTTCTGAAGAAGTTGGAGTTTCTAGCTGCAGATAATTCAGAAGTGAAGGAAATAACTTCAAAGATTAAAGGGTTGCTTGCAGAGATTCTGTCTAGACTTCCTGAAAACCCCTCTAAACCTTAGTTTTTGTTTAAATTATGTGTTATCTTTGTTATGTTCTTCTGTTTTCCTCTTTTTTGTACTCGTCATTCTGATTAATGACAATTAGTATTTTTTTGTCTATTTTATCTTTTTCTGTTTATTATTTTTGATTGATGACAAAGGGGTAGAAAGAGAAAATGTTTTTGATATATCTAATTTTCCATAATGATAACCCAAACATGTTTCTAACTATTTGAACTTGGAAATTTTTTTAGAACTTTGAAAAAGTTCATCTTTCTGACCAAGTGTTTCAGGTTCTAAGTATATACAACTTTGATCAAGACTTTACTAGATTATGAAGTCAAGGCTCTGAACAAGCTCATCAATCGCTCTGAATAAACTCTCTAACTCGCATGACCTTGTTCTGATACCACTCAACACAAAAGCTCTGAGATAGCAAACTATGATTAAGCATGCTCTGACACTTAACCAGAATTTTGATAGAATGCTTCTGGTCTCAAGCTGATGCAATCTAAGACATTCCCTAAATCACTACATCCTGGTTGCTGCCAAAATGGAAGACAATGAAGCGATTTCTATCTAAAAAGAAAGTTGTAACAACCTGGATGTTGCCATAAGGGAAGTTATTTCTTTCATGCTAATTTATAAGGATTTATAAGTGTTAAAATTATTTTAAGTCTAGAATTCAGGGGGAGCTTGTGTAACGCCCCGGTTTTTGTTAGATTTATTTAATCGAGTCGATTTAATTATTTTTGGTCTTTATATTATTTTATTCTTGGTTATTATGTTTTATCGCGTTTTGAGAACGTTTGCGAGAAAATTGAGTGTAGGGGTATTTTGGTCTTTTTGGCTTGGTGGGTTATTGTTTTTCATAAAATAGGAAATAGAGAGAAAAATAGAGAGAATAGAAAGAAAAGAAGGAAAAGAGAAAGGAAAGAAGAAAAAGAGGAAAAGCTTGGAGTGTAAGAAATTGAATCAACCGACACTTCGAGGCACGATTAATCGGGTAAGGGTGTGAAACTCGATTATCTTATCATTGTGTATGAATATGTATGTGTGTGTTTGAAGTCTACTTGTTTTTCCATAGTTTTCAATTCTAGGTTGGAAATGAGAAAATGATTGGGAATCAATGTTTTCGCGGTTGGAATGTGATATAAATTTTGTAGGATACTTGTTGTTATGATTGTGGTATGTTTTAGTGGTTATGTTATGGTTTGGAAGTGATTTTGGTTGAAGGAATATAGTTTTTGGACCCATAACAGCGCTGCAGAATTTCTGAGTTTTCCTTGGTTCGCCTAGCGAACCTGGGGCGAAGCGAAAGCGAATTATTTTCGAGGGTTCGCCTAGCGAGCCCGTCAGCGAATGTTCGCCTAGCGAACTTTGTATCTTTTCAGTTATGTTTGTTGTTGCCTTGGTTCGCCCAGAGGTTCGCGAAGAGAACGGCAAGGCGAAGGTTCGCAAGGAGTTCGCCTAGCAAACTTTGTGTCTGTTTTGGTCTGGTTATGGTTTCGCCTGGACATTCTCCTAGCGAAGGTGGTAGCGAATGCTCGCTAGAAGGTTCGCCTAGCGAACATGACAGTTTGTGCAGTTTTGTTTCCTTCATAACTTTTGATCCGTAGCTCGGATCGAGGCGCGGTCGGACGCGTTGGGAAGCTAATGAAATGTTATTTCTTATAAAAATGGTTTTGAGATTAATGGCCGATTTAATTGTGTCGGGAATTTGGAAATGTGTCATTTTGTCGACTTTTACCGTTGTGATTGTGTGCGATTGATGTGCTATCATGCAATATGTTTTGATATATATAACGTATAGCTTGTGTGATGTTATATGATGTGAATGCATGTAATGCAAATGTTGTGATGATGGTTTGTGGCCTTATGGCAAATAAATGCATTGTTTTGGGTTTGATTTCAATGCATGATTATTGATGTTGAGATGGTTCACATGGCTGTATATGTATGCATTTGATTGTTATAAGTCATTGTATGTTAAGCATCATGATATACATTCTTGTGATGTCGTGTGCCCTAGTGGGTGTGAGCGACGAAACGATTCCAGAGGGAATCTGCTATAACGGTCGTGAGCCTTATACAAAGAGGACCTAAAGCGACGTTATAAGGCTCATTGTGTGTTGGTGATAAATGCATTGAGCATGATTGATATGTCGTTGTGATGGATGTATGAGATATGGATTGTGGTGTTTGTATTTGAATTATGGTGTAAGTTGTGGTGAGAATGTTTTACATGTGTATTTTGTGTCATTATATATTTGTATGCAACTATATTATAATTGTGTTTCTCACCCTTCTGTTGTTTTGAATGCTTTATGAGGCATTGCAAATTAGATGCTGGAGGTCTTTTTGTGAAGATTATGTCTCCATTCTTTTGTCGGTCTGCTCTGATATGTAGCACCGGGAAGTCGGGGAGATCGTTATGTGATTTATGTGTATATGTATATATATCTTTTTGGATTGTACATGTATGATTCTGTGTATGACAGACAAACTTCCATGTTTATATATATATATATATATATATATATATATATATATGAGATTTCAGTTGTAGATTTTCCGCTTTTATTTTGTATCTGAATAGTGGGTGATAGAAACTGAGTTCCTCTGCTTATGTTGCTACCGGATTGTTGCATATATATTTGAGCATGTTATTTTATTTCATCATTTTGATGTGACGCTCCCGTCTATGCCATAAATATTTTAATTATACTTTGATTATCTGTTATCGCCTTTAATTGCTCATGCTATAGATTGGGGGTGTTACAGCTTGCAACCCTAACTCTGACATTCTAAGATTAAAAATAAGTGTTTAACAATATAAAATTCAGGGGAAGCTTACAAAACTCACTCTAATGTCTTTGTAAAATTCAAGGGAAGCTTAAAAACCTCACTCTGAAATTTTTATGTGATTAAATCGTGTAAAATTGTTCATCAAAATACATGGTTTTGTCATCATCAAAAAGGGGGAGATTGTGAGAACAGTTTTGGTTCTGCACCTGGCCTCGAGTTTTGATGATAATAATACGCGGATTGATATGGAACAATTTTGTACACTAATGATTTTTGTTAAGTGTGCAGCTGTTGCTTAACAGGTTCTAACTCTAAAGGTCTGACGCGCGACGCCATCAGATTCTTGAATCAACACATTCTGACTTTAAGAAAGTATAAGTATTCACAAGACTCTGTCAAGTTAGAGAAAGCTCGCAAACAACGGTTCTGAAGAACGTTTATACTCAAGCTTCTGACTCTGACTTTGAGTAAAGAACATCTGAAGGACTGGCTCGCTTCAAGACTCTAAGCTGAAGCTGAAGATTTTTAAGAACAAAGTGCTAAAGATTTTGAGAACCAAGTTCTGATGAATAGTGTAGTTCTGAAGATTCTCAACAAGGCCCTTGACTCTTCTGACCATGCTTCAAACATCTACATTGAGAAGCCTTAAATACTTAGAATGAGAGATAAATAATAGCTCTTACAAGATAAAAACATTCCCTCCACTAAGTGGATTTTGTGGAGTATGGACATTTATGTTGTAGGATTTGTCTCCTACCTTAATAACGAATATTCAAGGCACCAACTCATATTTGAAGATTACTATTCTACCCTCCAACGAATCTTTCCTTGGCTATATAATGAAGACTTAGAAGAATGGATAATGCTGCTACTTTAATCAATATTCACAAGGAATTCACTGCTATTCAAGTTGCCACACTCTCTGATATTATTTCTGTGAATTTTGTAAAAACACACTAAGAACTGTTGTTCATATCGTGTGAATATTTCTCTTGTACTTAAACTCTGTTTTAATCTGCTTTGTAGAAGCAGTCTTTGTAAACACAGTTCTAAAACCTCAAATCTGTTTAAGTGAATACTGAATACCATAAATGACTAGAGTATAGTTTGTATTCTCAAGAAGACTGAGACAATTGTCTTTGTGGTGTTTGTAATCAGTTTGATTATAGTGGATTAAGCCTTTTGAGAAGGCGAAATCACCTTGGCGGGTAGACTGGAGGTAGCTTCGTTAACAATAAACCAGGATAAAAATAACTTGTTATTTTTATTATTCTTGTTCTTGTTTGTTTGGTTTTGAAAAAGCTTTGATTTTTAGAAACTCAATTCAAACCCCCTTTTTCTTGTGTTTCTCGTAACCTTCAAGAATTTGTGTTTGTTTGATAGTTTTGTGTTAGTTTGGTAGTTATGGTAGTTAATGGTTAATCGGGTAATTAAATTATTATGGATGTATAGGTAGTTAAGGACAAATGGTGCTTGATTTTTGCAAAAGTACCAAGTTAAATGTAAGGTAAAGGGTCACTAGTAATAAACTTGAATTGGAATGCTTTGGCCTTTGATTTTCACCACTTTTGGCTTGAATTTTTGGTGAATTATTCCATGACTTTAAGTGCTTAGAGAAAGTGATTTTGTGTTGAAAATAAGCACTTTTGAATGGTGTAAACTCATGAATCAAATTCTGAATTTTTTGGGCATGAATCAATGTTGGAAAGTGTTGAAAAACAAGTCTCTAAATTACTACATAATGCAGAATTTTCCTTTTATTTCTTGAGTTTTTCATGACTTTTCTGTGACTTTTTGATGATTTAACATCATGCTATGAATGTCTAACTTGGTGTACCCTTTTCCTTGTAGAAAAGTGAGCATTGTAGTGGAAGAATAACTTTCAAGCAACATTGGGAATGAAAGAACAAGCCATGGAAGTGAAGCTTGATGGAAGATAGATTTTGCTGGAAATTAGCACTGGACATAATCATGACACAAGTCATTTGTGATGAATGATGATGAATCTATTGATCAAATTCTTGTAGAATAGGTCTAGAAAAATCCAGGAGTCAAAATCGAGTCAATGGTCAATAGTTGACCAAAAGCCAATAGTTGACAAAAAAAGTAAATTGTACCCAAAATATGTAATTTTTTTACCCTCTTTCCTTGTAATCCATTATTTTGATTTGTATCTCAAGCAATATGCATTGTACCATGAATTTCCAATAAATGAATAAAATCTTCTTTTTATTCCAACTTTGCCCTCTTCTTTGAGTTCAAGTAAGCTTCTGAATTAAGTGACAATTATTCCAATCTCCCTACTACCATGAATCTCAAATAAAGAGATGATCTACGTCACAAGTAATATGGGAAATAAACTCAAATAATTACCAAATAATATGTGCCTTGAAAATCCACTTAAACTGATTAAGTCCATTATTGTCGAACCTTTGGCCCATTGACAAATTATGCAAAATACGATGAATGAAATGCTAAACCAAATGATCTAATTGGATGACTCAATAACCATGCATGCATATGATTTAAGCCTGAACCATATGGATATGAAAATAGGTAAGGAAAATTTTGGGGTATGACACTTTGTACATGAAATTCTGGCATAGCAGGTCGCAGATGTCCTAACACATGTAACGACATTGTTCTCTGCATAACTTTAAAACAAGGGCAGAATAAACAAACTGATATATTGAATATCAGCAACAAATTCATAACAGACATTTCAACATCTGTTACGACATGTTAATCAATACTGAATTATAAATTGCAGAATGATAAACAACACAGAATATGATGACACAGTTTGGTGCAAATCACCTACATCTGGGGGCTACCAATCCAGGAAGAAGAATCTACTACCATTTGTATAGTTTTATGTAAACAACCTCTGGTTTACGGTAAACAACCTCTGGTTTACCTATCACTACTCAATGAAAACTTTATTATTATAAGTCACATCTAATTGATAAGAGAAGCCCATCTCACTCCCTAAATCTCAACCTGTGATATCTAACAGTTACAATCGACAGCAACTGCATCATCCTACTTGAAAGACACCTCTTTCAATGCAAAGTTCAGTTAAGCATTCTCGACTAACAACACAACTCGGATTTGCTTCAAAGCTTCATCCGAGAGCAATATACAATTCATTACCTAAAGGTTTCTAAATCTGTATAAACCACTATGTCTACCACAGTGTATCAAACTGATACAAAGGGAGACTTACAACACAAGAAAGTCCCACGACTCTCAAAACCCTAAACTCTATTTTCTACTTTACAAGTATTACAATAAGGATTAGTTATCCAGCCCTAGGTCTAAGTTTTCTTATATAACCTTCTGCTTCCTTGGGCTTCAAATCTTCTGTCCTTGATCCACTTCCAAACGCGCCTTGAATCTTGAAACAAAATTAAAAACAAAACCTGTTGTGACAGTCATGATGTTGAGTCTTCATGCTGGGACATCTCATTTGACATCTTCAAACTATAACATCTTGTTTAACATTATGTTTTACCAAAATTTAGTCAAATCCTTGGAGCTTTCAATCTTCCCCTTTTGACAAATTTTGGCTAATACATTCTTCAGTTTTATGGTGCATGCAGTGGGAAATCTTAAAGCAAGTGTCAAGGAAGAGGGAGAAGATAATTTCTTGACCCTCTCCTCATTCATGTGGGAGAGAGAAGATAATTTCAAAACCCCCTCCTCATGAATGAGAGAGTGAGAAGATAATTTCCAATCACCCTCCTCATTCACCTTGTGATACATAGTACATAGAGAATGTAACTCAGATCACAAAACATAATTTGCTTCATAACTCTGATCACAAAACATAAGCTCCCAAAGATGTTAGACCCCAGAACGTTAGAACATCCTTTGAGACATTTTTGCAGACCAGCAGCACAAATGCACACATACAACTCACAACAGTAAGCAAGTAGCCATTCTCCCCCTTTTTAGCCAAAAGTTGGCAAAAATGACCAACACAGTTCCATACCCACATGGTACTTACCCAAACACGGATAAAACCCATTTGATCTCAACTTAACAAGGAAGATGTTCTGCAACTCAAGCAACACGAGCCTCCTTAAATATTGAAGAAGCTACATAGGCGGTGACGATCCATTTGGACGAAACAAAAGACTAGTCAATGAATGGAATATTGACCACTGGCCAAGTTAGTTTCAAAAATTTACATTTTTTCTGACTTGTCCTTGAAACCATCGTCTCTTTAATTGTCTTTATCTGAAACAGATTCTGAGCAATATCCTGACACCTAATATGACATTATTAGTTTTCTCAAGAATGACCCAAGGACCTTCTTTTACATAGACCAAGACCCCACAATATTGTTTCATTTAGCACAGACAAAACAAGTTTACAAAGATAATCACAATCTTCTTCTCTTCATTCTAAATCAATTCCCTAATCCATAATTAGCAGACTTGATCACAACATCTTTAACATATTAACATAATGCTTCCATTGATCTTCCAATCTGCAGAGAAAAATAAATTCTCCCAGACACAAGCAATGGCTCTCAGGACACTCCCAAGACGCTTGTACAACTCTGATTCAATCCATCGACACCCAATGGCAGAACCAAAATCAACCAGTCAAGTTCACCCAGAACTAAACCAGTAACACAATGTCATGACATCTCGTCTGACATTACACCCTCACCAGAGGTATTCTATCACAAACTGCTTGAAGCCACAAACACTCTTGATAAACAACTGCATTACTGCAGCAACAAATCTAAGACAAAAGTCTAACTCCCCCTGTCTAAGATAACCAGTGCTCCTTTGCAAGAAGAACACCTTAAAGTGAATGGAAAACATAAGATGCATCTTCATGTCTTCAAGAGCTCACTCCTTGTTTAACACACCTACTGAACACATTCACAAGCTGCTTGATCCATAAGCAATCCATGTAACTCAAAGGTACACCTATCAGACAGAAGTTCTCCCTTATCTTTCATAAAAGATGCTTCTTCCAACAAGAAACATTCAAAATCACCACATGATATCACATGACAAACTTCATGTTCATATAGTGAGAGAGTACCAGGATCACATCCTTGTACTATAACCAACAAACTCTTGGATTGAGACCAAAATCACCATTGATCATCCTCATCCAGAAACCATCCATACCCTGTACAAATCCACCTTGAATTTTACAGTCATAGATATCCTTGTTCCTTGAGAATAAATCTAATTGAATCTGGAATGAGAGACATACAAAATCTCCTAGTTTGTTTGCTGGCCCAGATGTTCTTCACACTTGAAAGACATCAAATATATGCTCAAGAAATCCTCAGCTTGCTTGCTTCACAAGCACCAAACTGATCCACTTATTTCTAGAGTTACTTGTAGTAGAAGAAACCACCTCTCCACAAGCATTCTGACCTCAACAAGAGTCAGACTTCCAGATAAACACCCTATGATCCAAGACAGCCTTCACTTCATCATTCTCCCGTATGATAAGACATAACACTTATGATTCAACTGGCAAATATTAGCTTCCACAATCTGAACTCCAAATTCAGAAAACATGATGATGTTCTAACATCAGTTAGGACATCCTAATCATATCACAGACACCATACACTATGGTTCTTGACACAATTGCCACTGGACTTACTATCTGCATAGTAATCCAACTGAATATCTTCAGAGAACACAGCTCCACCAACTTGATCAATAAGAACTCGAGACAACCAAAGAGAGAAATAAACTCTCATACATCTCCCAAAAGAAGGTAATTTCCCATAAGCAACTTGGGGATTCTACCACAAGCTCTAAGATATGATCAAAACCAAAACCTCCATTGATTTTCAACCAACTACCCTTTTACACAAGAGTAATTAGTTCCAAGCACACTGCTTGAATTCACATTAGAGATCAACCAAATGCCACTGTTTGGTTAATCTCAGCTTTCTTCAGAGCTTCAGATAATCTTCTGATCTATCAATGCAACCTAATCTTCAAGTTACATATCCTACATGCTCCATAGCAAGGCATCTTTGCTACACCAAGACTCGGACCTGTAACATCTACTCCTTCTCGCAGCTCCCGCAAACTGCATGAGATAGACCTTTTTGAAGCATTAATTCCATTTATTTATGAGAAGATCAACTTATCTCACGATGATGCCCCACAACATTAACTAAGACCCTGAAGTTTCCACTTGATGTCACAACATCTGATCAGACATCCAGCTGGAGAGTTCAGTCCCTCATTTTGTCACTTAGAAGAACCTCCTCCCTATAACAAAACAAGAGTTCCATGTTCTCATAGACTTGATTAATGATATCAAGTTTGAATAGACAATCTTTATCCTGCTTTAATGTACAACAACCACCTCATCTTCAGAGAAACCAAACATGCCAAAGCTTGATTCTTTAGAAGAGATTAGTCACACAAGATCTTTACAAAAGGAATCCTGTTTTCCTTAAGTAGAGACTTATTCAGAAGGTCAGAGATAACTGCCACTTATCCTTAACCTACATGATGAGCAAGATCACATGCTCCTAAAGCAGAGACAGGAACACACCTGCTGCACTCCAATGCACCTAGTTCAGAAATAAATTGATCCAAAACAAAATTCTTTATCTTTAATTCCATCACCACCATATTTTAGACAAGTTTCCTGCCACGAAACTTCCTAGTCAGATAATGTGTCTCTGCAGATCCAACCAGAAGAGGGTTCCCAACACTTTATGTTAACACACAGAAGTTTGGTTCCCATAGCACAAGCTACTCATCTCTCTTGTCCCAAAGATTCACTCCTTGAATCAACAAGATTCTGCACAATCTCCATTGTCAAGATGTTTCAACATTTGATAGAACATCAGTTCCTTATCTTGACTGTATCCATTCTCTAAAGAACAGATCCTTGAGCAGATGCAACTAGAGATGCTGCACTTCCTGATGTACCAACTTGTCGCCAGGAATCTTGTACTCCAAAATACAAGGATAATCAATTAAATATTTGTGAATTCCACAAATAGCATTTGATCTTAAATCCTTGTCCACAAAAACATACATCCTGTAGGATATATGATCTACCAGATATCAGCACAAATCAAGAATTTTTGTGTCAACATCTTTCTAGTCAAATAACACGTTGAGACATCAAGTCGATCACCATTGATTAAACCTGCCTATTACTTTCCTTTGCTAATAGAATTCTTGCAAATCATGAATGGTGAAAATAAATCACCTCCCATTATCTCCAAGTTGAATAACATCCATCAGCACCAGAGATCTTCAGAAATCCATCTTCAGCATGAGAACCAGATTATCTTTCTGAAAGAGTTCTTAAACATGACCAGAGATGCCTTTATGAGTGGACTTGAGTGAAAACTCAAGTATCTTTGGAAACTTTATCGAAAAGAATATTTACCAAATTCATAGATCATGAATTTGATAAACACGATCTTAACTCAACTTCTCTTCAAACTGACTTCAAGATACAAGATGAAACCAAACTTCCACGTACCAAGTCAACACGACAAACATCAACCAACAACTTTCTCCATTCCATTGCTCCCGACTTTGGAACGACTAGAGCTTCGTAGATGCTGATATCTTCAAGAATAGAAGCTAACAATCAAGATCTTCCACCATCTTTCTTCTATCACAACTCTAGAATCAGATAAATACCATAGTTCTTCCATCAGAAACATATGCAGCGGAACCACCAAAAAACATCTTCAACATGCCCAATAAGATGTCAAAACATCTTATAAGACACCATATAGGAGAACTAGCCACTCCTTCTGCAGTTGCTGTAGAAACTCCTCAGAAAACTTGAACAACCATCAATAGTTGTTACCTTTGATCTAGAACATCCATCCCATCCATTAATACCCTTGAGTATGTCAGAGTGAATGATCTGATCTCACCAAACTCTTCCTTGTTTAAGTCACCAGAAAGTATCTCCCAAGATCTAATCCAGAAACAGACAGGATGCCTGCTTTGATACCAATTGAAATTCTGCCATAGCAGATCGCAGATGTCCTAACACATGTCACGACATTGTTTTCTGCATAACTTTAAAACAATAGCAGAATAAACAAACTAATATATTGAATATCAGTAACAAATTCATAACAGATGTTTCAACATCTGTTACGACATGTTAATCAATATTGAACTGTAAATTGCAGAATGATAAATAACATAGAATATGATAACCCAGTTCGATGCAAATCACCTACATCTGGGGGCTACCAAGCCAGGAAGAAGAATCCACTATCAGTAGTATAGTTTTATGTAAACAACCTCTGGTTTACAGTAAACAACCTCTAGTTTACCTATAATTACCCAATGAAAACTTTATCATTAGAAGTCACATCTAATTGATAAGAGAATCCCATCTCACTACCTAAATCACAACCTATGATATCTAACAGTTACAATCGACAGCAACTACATCATCCTACTTGAAAGACACCTCTTTCAATGCAAAGTTCAGTCAAGCATTATCGACTAACAACACAACTTAAATTTGCTTCAAACTTCATCCAAGAACAATATACAATTCATTACCTAAAGGTTTCTGAATCTGTATAAACCACTATGTCTACCACAGTGTATTAAACAGATACAAAGGGAGACTTACAACATAAGAAAGTCTTACGACTCTCAAAACCTTAATCCCTATTTTATACTTTACATGTATTACAATAAGGATTAGTTATCCAGCCCTATGTCTAAGTCTTCTTATATAACCTTCTGCTTCCTTGGGCTTCAAATCTTCTGTCCTTGATCCACTGCCAAACGCGCCTTGAATTTTGAAATAAAATTAAAAACAAAACCTACTGTGACAGTCATGATGTCGAGTCTTCATGCTGGGACATCTCATTCGACATCTTCAAACTAGAACATCTTGTTCAACATTATGTTTTACCAAAATCTAGTCAAATCTTTGGAGCTTTCAGTACCTAAGGGATATGGCTCGACTAGCAGATAGGGTACGACAGGTCGAGCGCCTGAAAGCTGAAAAGGCCAGATCAAGTAAGTACCATAAAAAAGAAAAAGTAACTTGTGTCAAGATAGATGAAATAAATAGTTTATCTGACACTGACAATGACTGTTTCAAAGAGAAAGAGGTTAATATGGCAAAATTAAAGCTAGAACCCCCTTATGTGTGTAAATTATTGAAACCTTCAAATGATAAAAACTCCATTGAACCTAAAAATAAAAAATTTGTCACAAATACTTATACATTCAATGTAACTAAGTGTGACGAGATTTTTGATCTTTTAGTTTCTGACAGCTAGATAATGATTCATAAGGGATTGAAAACTCTGTCATTAGAATAGAGAAAGAAAAAAGTTTCTATAAATTTCATATTTATCCTGGACATAAAACCTCACAATGCGTGCTTTTCGGGGATTTAGTTCAAAACACACTAAAGTATGGAAGCCTCAAATTTACTGAAAAGTCGAAATCTCAGACAGAAGAGGAGCCTGATCCTAAAGTTGAAGAAGTTATGTCTGTCGAGCTTGTCAACATATTCATGGTGGATATATCTGAAAGCACAAATGTAGTTGAACCTGACTATCAGGAGCAAATAAAGGTTGTTTTTTCTAAAGTTTGAGAGGAACTAGTAGACTTTTTGAACAAGTGCAAGCTCAAAGATTTTGAGGTGATGCTTTGTCCATGCTGCAACGCCGTCTTAGACAAAAAAGCTACAAGAGAGTTGGAAAAGACTAACACTTAACACTTGAATACACCTGGTCGATGAGACTAGTGACAAGAATTTTGCTTTAACAAGAGGGGAGTCCCTTAAAGGGCTCACATGCCTAAGACTTATGTGCAACCTGTCGACACTCCTGTTAAAGAATGGTTGAGGCCTGTGGGAAGGTCAGCTGCTGAGAATTGGAAATGGAAAAAGATTGAAGTTGGTGGGGGATCTTCCTACCTAGACAATACCCAGACTTCTAAAAAATATTCATATGTTTCAAAAAATTACATGGGAAAAAACTGAATATCCTGCACTCAATGGATAAGGCACAAGAGAAATAAAAAACATGCCTATGAAGCTGCGAGTGCTAGTAAAGACATCAGTGTTAAGGCTCTGGACGATGGATAAAAGGAAGAGAATCCTGTGAAACAAAGGTTATTTCCTCCACTACCACCATTGGTCGAGAATGGACTTAAAGTTTCCATCGGGTCATATAAGGAAATGGCCAACAATGACTTCGACTCTGGGTCGAGGGGCAAGTTGGACATCATATGCAACATGATATTCGTACTGCCATTGGAATATGACATATTTATTGAGGTTGCAACACTCCAAAAATTTAGAATTATTTATCTAAATGATAATTTGTGATTATTTGTTAATTTTGATTTATTTATATGATGTATGTTGATGTGCTGTGGGGAAATAAGAGGAATATTAGGCGAGGAGTAAAATTATTTAGATTTAAATAATTTAGTTATATTATTTAGATTTATAATAATAATTAAAATAAGAATATTAAAGTGAAAATAAGGATAATGGCATAGTGGTAAGAGTGTGTGAGTTAAGTGAAGGCATAAGAGGCAAGCCATAGAAAGGGTCCTAGGGTTAAACAAGTAAAACAAAGAAAGAGAATTCATTTTGTGCGATCATAACATTTGAGAAGAACGGAAGAGAGGCTAGGGCTTACAGAGAACCAAGAGGAGAACTCGGTAGAACATAAAGGAAGGGAGTTAATCGCTAGGAATCGAGGTAAGAGGTGTAATCCTGGTTTATTATGATTGATAGATGGTTAAGATAGATGTAGGTTTTGTCTTGTATGATGATTTAAAATAAAGTATGATGAAAAGTATGGCGAAATTGTTGATCATGATGTTTGATATGTCATTGATATAATTGTGATCTTAAGTGTGTTAATGGTGATTTAGAGATGATGAATTGATGTTGTGATGTGTTTAATTTCCTTGATTCATGTACCATATGATATAATATGTTTTGGGTTTGTTAGAGGTTAAGACTTGGGGTTTGGGGTCTGTTGGAAGGCTGAAAAACAAGAGAGATCGCAAAAAATCACGTAGAAAAAGTGAAATTTTGGGCCATACTACGGGTCGTACTAGCTGCTATAGGTGTCCGTAGTAGCCCTCTGGATTGGGGTGCCAGAAATGAAAAAAAAAAAGGAATTTTGGGTTGGGAGCACTACGGGCCGTAGTAGCTCCCTAGTTTTGTACAATGAAATCGTTTCTATCATAATTTTTGATCCGTAAGTCCAAATCGAGCACCGTTCGAAGCGTTAGAAAGCTAACGCACAGGGCTATAACATAAAAATGATTGGTGAATGTTTTATTAATATTAATGTGTCTATTATATGGATGTTTGTAAAGGTTTGTATGCTCGATTAGCGAATCATGGAGTTATAACGAAGTAACATGATTGAGTGTATACAGTTGTGCAAATGTAAAGTTATTGCTATTGATGTCGGTTGTTGATTATTGTGAATGATGAGTAATATTATAAATTATGATGAAGTTTGATTATGTTATTATATTGACATTGTTACGATGATATTGCTAAGATGTTGATGTTGGTGATGTTGCTATGGTGATTGAACTTGATGATGCGTATGTTTAATATGTATACATGCTATGTGATGTTGATATAATGCATTACTTCAAATGTGATTATTTTGAGTTGTTGTGATTGCATTATATATATATATATATATATATATATATTTGTATGAACTATATTTTATGCTTGGCCAATTTGGGCGGTGTACAATAACCATGGTGGTGGGTTATTGTGCACGGTGATGTTGTCGTTGTTGTATGCATAAATAGTCGCATTGCATACATTTGTGGACAATGGTCCGTTGTTGATGAACGTAAAATCCTATTGTATGGATTGGGTCGGTAGCTGATTCCGGAGGTGATGGATCAGTGAGTGGTTCTGATCCTAGGTAGTGGGGATCAGAACGGTGAACTTGAGTGTTCACAAAAATTGGTACCACATACATAAGCATTGAGTCAGGTTGTGAGTCTCATTGTATTATATATTAACTATATTGTTATGTTGTTAATATGTGGCATTTGCATGAGTTTTGTTAATGAGATGGGATATGATGATATTTGAGACTATGTGATTATATGATGTTTTATGACGAAAGATGTATAAGTGCTATTATGGTGTGTAGGTGTGAGTATGATTCGTTTATAAATGATATGTGTTAATATGACGATGATTTTACTACTAAGTCTTTTCCTTATATCTTTCATAATGAATTGTGATTACTCACCCTACCAGTTTGAATGTTGCCTCCACGTGGGTAACGCGCAGATGCTATGGACTAGCTTGTAGAAACGGTGAAGATAGATTTGGAGTACTTTATTAGTTTATGTTAATTAGAAGGTGTCTTGCTTTAATATGTAACATCAGGTTGGGAACGCTAATTGTGCGAATGTTGTGTTTCCTTTACTAACATATTTTTTGAGGACTTTGAAGATGTCTAACTATTGTAATTCCAATTCAGATGATATGTTATTTTTGTTAACATATTTCATGAGTTTGAGATGTTAAATTTATTTAAATTTAAACTTTTTGACGATACTAAGATATTTTGGCATTATGAAGATGAATGGAGTTTATTTTATGATTATGATTCTGTTGCAAAGTTCAATTTATGTGTTGAAGTTATAAAATAAAATGATGTTATAGATGTCATAACCCGTGTTACGGAGCAGGATGATTATTATGAATATTTTCTATGAAGTGTGACACCCTTGAGTGGTAAATTATGTTGAATTATCCTTATTAATTCGTGAAATATTCCTTTGGGGTTAGAAGGGTGTTACAGAGGTAACTGAAGAGGAGGATGAGTTTAGTGAAGAAATGTCAACCCACAAGCCTTTATGTTATTACGTGAGTCACGATGGCTCAATCAACAAGGACAATTCCATCTTTGAAAGGCCCGACATATCGATGTAACAACATCTAAAGACTTTATACACAAAGGCCAAAGTCGAGGCCGTCAGAGTCAACAAGGTTCTTATTGATTGGGAGCCTGCATTAATGTCATGCCACATTCTATACTCAAGAGGACTGGCAAGTATGACACCAACTTGAAGTCTAACAATATGGTCTTAATCAATTATGAAGGAAAGACCAACATGCCCTTGGGTGTGATCCAAGTGGATGTAGTTGTAGGGACCATAACTCGACCAACATTATTTCTTATAATTCCAATCAAGGGAAATTACAACCTCCTTTTGGGTCGAAAGTGGATACATGGAGTTTGGTGTATCCCATCCTCTATGCATCAAAGAATAACGATCTGGAAGTCGGACGGGATCCTTGAGCACATTGAGGTTGATCATAGCTTTTTTCCTATAGAAGTAAACCATGTCGACAAAAGACACTTTGATTGATAATTAGTGAATATTTCTCCATGTTTACCGGCATGAATCGACTTCGACTTTAAGGGAGCCGACATATATTACTCAATGAAGCTACATCCTTAACATGGCTTTACTTAGGAGTATGAGACCATTGGTGGACATAATATATGGTCTGGATCAGACGATGAAGATATCTGAGTCAAGCGTCCTGGATTGAATACTTACCTATGTGGCAAAAAATAAATTAATGGAGACCTTAGAGGCCAAATCACAAGAAATGATGGTTGTCGAAGCCACCCAGTTTGAAAATTTTGAATTTGGCTAGAATGGCCAAGAAATAGCTTCGGAAAGCCATAAACTCACTGCATTAATGATGATGACCCTTTGGGGTTTGAGAAAGACTCACTTACTTCAACGAAAAGGATGCAAGCTTAGTATCCTTTGGAAGAAATTGATCTAGGGGACGGTTCGATGAAAAGATCAACTTATATAAGTGCCAAACACGACCCAACCTTAAAAGCAGGAGTAATCGACATGCTAAAGGAGTTCAAGGATTGTTTTGCATGGTATTACCATTGGATTCAAGGCCTTAGCCAGGAGTTGGTGGAATTAAAACTACCAATCAAGCTTGACAAGAAGCCCATGAAACAGACTTCATGGAGGTTTGTGCCAAAGATTATGTTGAAAATCAAAGAGGAAATCGAAAGGCTGACGTAAAATAAGTTTATAAGACCTGCAAGGTATGTTGACTGGTTATCCAACATTATTTCAGTAATTAAAAACAATGGCATAATTTACAGATCTGTATTAAGTTTAGAGATTTGAATGTAGTCACTCCGAAAGACGAATACCCAATGCCAGTGGCATAAATGCTAGTCAACTCAGCGGTTGGGTTTGAGTATTTGAGTAATTTAGATGGTTATTCAAGTTATAACCAAATCTTCATTGCAAAGCAAGATGTTTCGAAGATGGATTTTCGATGTCCTGGAGCCTTGGGCACTTAAGAATGGGTAGCGATACCTTTCAGGCTTAATAATGCTATCACAACCTACCAACGAGTAATGAATTTTATGCTTCATGATTTCATTGAAACATTTATGTAAGTTTATATAGATGACATAATTATTAAATCCTCATAAAAAAATGTCCATTTAGACCATCTTCGACAATCCTTTAAAGGATGAGGAAATATAGATTAAAGATTAATCTATTAAAGTGTGCATTATGTGTTAGTGCAGGTGACTTCATAGGTTTTGTGGTTCATAAGAAGAGAATCGAGACAAACCAGAACAAAATGAAGGCTATAATTAATACAGAGACTCTGAAAACCAAGAAGCCGTTACAATCCCTATTGGGAAAGATCAACTTCTTGAGAAGATTTATTTTGAATCATAGTGGCAAAACAAATGTATTCTCACTTTTGTTACATTTGAAAAAGGAGGATGTTTCATATGGGAACCAAAGCCTTAAAGGGAATTCGATGATATCAAAGAGTACTTGTCGAAGCCTCGTGTGTTACTACCTCTTATACCAAACAAGAGCATGAAATTGTACATTTCGGCATCAGACTCGACAATAGGCAGTATGTTAGCCTAGGAAGATGATGATGTCGTCGAAATAGCCATATATTATCTCAGTCGCTTGTTAATTGATGTTGATACTAGGTATATGTCGTACCTTGAAAAATACGATCCTCGCGATGGACGCGGAAAAAAGCTGTTCGAAACAGAGTCGCCACCGAACTTTATTCATTCCAAGGAAGGAATAGGAAAATATCGATAAAACCTTTGAAAGGGATAAGAAAATGGTCGTCGTAACCAAATTCGGGTTCGGGAGTCGGTTACGCAAGAGGGAAGGTATTAGCACCCTCTACGTCCGTTGTACTCAATGGGAACCTCTTGATTCGATTCGTGACATAAGTTCATATACACTTAATCCACAACTCAAACACCTTTCCTAAAGAACATTATTTAAGTCATTCTTTCGCGCATATGAACTCGTGCTTCAGCCTCCCCTAGCGAGCAGACAAGCCAATGTTTAGCAGTCAGAATGCAACCTAAACTCTCGTTTGCCTAAAACACGTCGAAATCAAACTCTTTTCTTAATCAAATCTTTAACACACTTAATCCAAATCAAACAACTTTTCACAAAAAGAACATTGTTTAGTCCATTCTTTCGCGTATATGAACTAGTGCTTCAGCCTCCCTTGATGAGCAAACAAGCCAACGTTTAGCAGTTAAAATGCGAATTAAACTCTCGTTCGCCTAAAAAACACAAACCAACCAACCGTAGTCCCACGAACTACGAATGCTCTGACTTTTCCATTGCACGAGGGAATACGTAGGCCCAAGGGTTCTGATCCTTGTCGAGCACACTAATAAAAAACCACCCATTTCCCCCTTAAAAAACAATATCTGTCTTAGAAGAAAACAAACAAACCAAGCTAACTTATCTCCCGAATCGAATCAAGAGGTTCCCGTTGAGTACAACGGACGTAGAGGGTGCTAATACCTTCCCTCTTGCGTAACCGACTCCCGAACCCGAATTTGGTTACGACGACCATTTTCTTATCCCTTTCAAAGGTTTTATCGATATTTTCCTATTCCTTCCTTGGAATGAATAAAGTTCGGTGGCGACTCTGTTTCGAACAGTTTTTACCGCGTCCATCGCGAGGATCGTATTTTTCGAGGTACGACAGATGGCGACTGGGGATAAGCATAGCCCTATGCTAGAGAGAGTCAAGCCTAACTTGACTCGATTCGAGAGTGTTAGCTTCGCTTGTTTGGTTTCTCCTTGTTTGTTTTTTTTTCTATTACTTCTTTACTTGCTTTGTGTTGCTTTCTCTTTATTATATGTTGTTTATCATACTTGTCTGTTGGATTTTGGGTGATATCACAAGTAAGGCTCCATACCCGAGTCTTGGAAAAAGAAGAGAGAACACCTAGTTTAGATTTTGGAAGTAATTAGTGTTAGTCCCCAAGGACCTGCTCCTTGTGTGCCCAGCATGAAAGCTTCCCCTAGAGTAGACCTTTTCGTAGATCTTGTTGTAACGCAGCTAGCCTGTCGCACGACTTGATTCATGAAGGGTCTGTGACTCTGGGACCCACTCTTAGCACCAGTTTTCATCTTGGTGGTTGTTAGTGTTAGTCTCCGAGGACTCGCTTCTCGTAGGCCTAACATGAAGACTACACCCAGGATAGACCTTTTTGTATCCCCGTTGCAATGCAACTAGCCTGTTGCGTGATGTTGATGGATTAGTGTCCGAGACCCTGGGAACCCTATCCATCAATATAAGAGTTATCCCGTGAGTGGGTTTATGGGTAAAGAATCTAGAACTATCCTTATAAAGCCTACCTGTTATGAGGGTTGGGAAGTTACTTGTGATATCCTGGATCCTGGATCTTCCTGCATTGCATTTGTTTGCATATCATTGCATTTGCATCTCATTTGCATGGCATACCCTTCCAACCAAAACTCATTCGATCCTCTGTCCATTTCCTGCCAGCTGATTTCCTGACGCTCATACTGAACCTGTGGTAGCCGCAAAGCATTTAAAGCAAGTTTAAGCGGAGATAAGAGGAGCATAGACAATTTGAAAGTTGTGATGGCTATGTCAGAGGATAGTTTTCAACATGTTGGGATGAAGGATTCTGACCCCCCATCAGGTTTTGCTGTGTCAACTAACCCACTGTATGGTGATCATCCTCCATGAGTAAACATCCCTGCTCAGTCTCAGATGATGTCGCTGACTGATTCCATGGAGAAAAGGTTTTGTTCCCTCGAAGAGAAGGTTCAAGCTATGAAAGCGCGCGATACTTCTGGACTCAATGCTGTTGATATGTGCCTAGTGCCAGACTTGGTAATTCCTTCGAAGTTCGAAGTACCCAACTTCGAGAAGTACGCTGGTCTCAGTTGCCCGAAGCGTCATCTAGTGATGTTCTGCCGAAAGATGACTTCTCATGTCCGCGACGACAAGTTGATGATTTACTGTTTTCAAGACAGTTTAAGTGGTGCATCTTTGAATTGGTACATGGATTTAGAAAGAAGCTGTATCCAATCATGGAAAGACTTATCCAATGCTTTCATAAAGCAATATGAGTACAATTTGGACATGGCTCCCGGTCGCACGCACAAAGCCTATCTCAGAAGAGCGGTGAATCCATTAAGACCTATGCACAACGGTGGAGAGAGTTGGCAGCTAGGGTGCAACTGCCACTTTTAGATAAAGAATTGATTGACATGTTTTTGGTCAGTCTGCATGCCACCTACCTTGAAAGAATGACTGGCAGTTCATTCTCAAGCTTCTCTGACCTTATAATCGTAGGAGAACGCATCGAGAGTTACCTCAAAGCTAAACAAGTCCAAGACGTCTCGAGTAATCAAGCTAGTGAGACTGAATCCTTTAGCAATCCCCAAGAGGAAGAGGATAATGAAATTGATGCAGTTATAGCAAATGTTGAGTATTCTCAGGGTACACCAACAAGACTTTATGGCCCTTCAGCTTCTAGGAAGTTATCATTGTCAGCGCCATATCATCCTTATGGGCAACCTGTCAATCCTAGGGCGTCATACCAGAAACCCATGATTTCTCCTCGTGCTAATCAACGAGCCCGTGGTCGAGGATATCAGAATTATCATCAGAATCAGCATAGGCCTCGAAACAACTTGGAAAGAAGGACTGCTCCTCTTCACCCAGTTCCTATGTCGTACAGTCAACTTTTGCCGCATTTGGTCCAAAACTCACTGGTAGAGCCCAAAGCTATCAAGCCTTTGCCAGAACCATACCCACCTGGGTACGATCTCAATGCGCATTGTGAATATCATGTTGGATCAATGGGGCATTCGACTGAAGATTGCAAAGCTTTTCAAGCTAAGGTGCAATAGTTGATTGACAAGAAGTACATATCCTTCCAAGAAGGAGACTTGATTGTGCACGTCAGCTTCTCGCCCAAATAAGTTCCAAGACTTCAAGAAGCAGCTAGCGGTTCAGACAGGAAGACTTCCTCAGATACTTGCAATCATTGGATTGTTTTTATCATTCGCATTTATAATTTCTTTATGATTAAATGCTACTTGTTTCGAACATTGTTTATTTTGAATGGTAATATTAATGAAGTGATCATGCATGTTTTGAACTAATCACGTCGCATTCGCTCATTTTTCTTCACTTATATCAAAAAGCAAAAAATATATTCATCTATATACCTCTCTTCTTTTTTTTCTCTACCAAGTTGTTGTTTAGCAAATATTGGAGGGAGGATGATGACAACAAAGTACCCATAATTGTTGATGATATGCTTTCGGATGAAATCCTGCCAAGGATGTACAGGCATTGTTTCAAACCCCCAAACACTGGAGAGATAAGGAGTTAGTCCCTAGTTAACCACTTCGAGCCTAGAAGTAGGAGTTTCCTTCGGATCTAAAACACCCTTATACTTAACCCGGGGCATAGGTAGTGTTCAGTTAACCTAATTACGCACTCAGTTCACAAAAGCAAAATCCAAAAGCATGACGGTTATTCTTCAATGACCAAAGACTTGGCAGTCACAAGCCTGACTCAAAAATAAAATAACAAGAAAAAAGCCTGCTAAGTAGAACACCTCAAAAGGAGACTTAGGCAAAAATCAAGGCAATCCCGATGGACTCAAAAAGAGAAATCAGTCCATGCAAAAGATAGGGATTAAGAGAAAAAACAAAAGAGGCCCTCGGGTCCTCAACAAAAACAAAATAAGATCCGGTGACCACCATAATCAAAACCAAAGAGTCACTGACATCCATCAAAACAAAATAAGGTGACTGCCATCTCAAGAAGACCTTGAAGCCTTGTCTTCACTATTATACCGTCAAGCTCTCTTAGGAGACAAATATGTGTCAATTTAACTGAACGTAGGACTGGAGAACATCATGAAGAAGGGGTGGGTACAAAATAAATTTTGGGCCTTATATCCTTTGTTTCTATAACCGTGAACCAGACCACGTTACAACCCTCAAAAGACCTAATTGAGGCGGGGTTTAGTCTGAAAGCATACTACAGCAAGGTTGCGTAAACTGACTCCTACAAATTTGCTAATAACTTGCATTGGTGTCATATTCTTGCTATATCTTTCACCTCAGCTAAATAAGCATTGTGTTTGGGCTAATGGTCCATTCGTCATACACTATCGTATCATTCTAATAATGACTGATTTTTCAAAACTTGCATGAACATCGCATTAAAATTTCCATTTGTGAACGAACAATTTTGACTACAAGTCAGTGTTTGACATCAAGAAAATTCCAACAAGGAGCAATCAAAGGGGGCTGGGTCATTCAACTATGTTGGCTGGAATTGACATCACCTCATAACCCTATGGAACAGGGGCATTGACGTCCGATGATTACGGAATCAGTCAGTTTCAAGCAAGTCCCCGAAGCATTAGTTGATTATGGGGCAAATCATTCAAGAACAGGTTGATCAGAGTAAATCATCTCAAGACTCTACCAACCAGGGGCAGGCCACCCAGAGGTTCTTTTGATTAAAGGAAAACCTCTCTAATGTTCAATCAGCACAAGTTAAGTCGCTCCAGCGCTCATTCTGGGGCAAACTACCTCAAGAGTACTTTGAAGCCAAATACTTCAAGAGTCATTCAATGAAGGAATAATCCTTTCATGACTTGGAATTCTGGGACAAGCCATCTCGAGTCCATCTCATGGTACAACTGCTTCCAACTTCCTTTCAAGGAAGAATCCTTTCATGACTTGGAATTCTGGGGCAAGCCATCTCGAGTTCATCTCATGGTACATCTGCTTCTGAATTTTCCTTTCAAGGACAAAGCCTTTCACGACTTGGAATTCTGGGGCAAGCCATCTCGAGATCATCTCATGGTACAATTGTTTCCAATCTCCTGACAAGGAAAATTCTTCATAGGCCCAGACTGGGGAAAAATGGGCTACACAGGGGCAAATCTCTTCGTTGCTTTCAATCTGCTCAAGTGAACACTGTCAAGTGACCTTTGAGTTCAAGACGAGTGTCGGGGAATCATGCTATCACCCCACCAGATAACCTTTTGCCTTCCTTCTGTCAAGAAGCCTCGCTGCGTAGGAACCTATTCGTCCATTATCCTCTCCTGGGGCATCTTTGGAAACCTTCATATCATTGCATAAATCGCTCATATGCATTAGTCATGTCGCTTCGCTCATTGCATAGACATGTGTCTCATGCCTCAAGCCTAACCTTCCAACAAGATTTGACATCTCAAAGCCTAGTATCGTTAGACTTGACACCAAAGTCCAACTTAGCTTGGCAACCCAAAAGTCCAATTTAGCTTGGCAATCCCAAAGCCCAACTTAGCTTGGCAACCTAAAGTCCAATTTAGCTTGGCAATCCGAAAGTCCAACTTAGCTTGGCAACCTAAAGTCCAATTTCATTTGGCACATATCCAAAGCCCCTACTCGTTGGCAACTTCAAATTTACCCTCCAAAGTCCAATTTAGCTTGGCAACCCAAAAGTCCAATTTAGCTTGGAAATCCAAAAATCCAATTCTTTATTGGCATGTACCCAAAAGACCACACTCGTTGGCACCTCCAGATCTTTTTAAGGCCCAGTTCTCGTCTGGCAAACATTTCAAGGTCCAATTCTCGCCTGGTAAATCTTTCAAGGCCCAGTTCTCGTCTGGCAAACCAATTTAAGGTCCAGTTCCCGCCTGGCAAATCATTTAAGGTCCAGTTCTCGCCTGGCAAATCATTTAAGGTTCAGTTCTCGACTGTCAAATCATTTAAGGCCCAGTTCTCGACTGGCAAATCATTTAAGGTCCAGTTCTCGACTGGCAAATCATTTAAGGCCCAGTTCCCGCCTGGCAAATCATTTAAGGTCCAGTTCCCGCCTGGCAAATCTTTTAAAAGGCCCAGTTCCCGCCTGGCAAATCATTTAAGGTCCAGTTCCCGCCTGGCAAATCATTTAAGGTCCAGTTCTCGACTGGAAAATCATTTAAGGCCCAGTTCTCGACTGGCAAATCATTTAAGGTCCAGTTCCCGCCTGGCAAATCTTTTAAGGCCCAGTTCTCGACTGGCAAATCATTCAAGGCCCAGTTCTCGTCTGGCAAACCAATTCTAGGTTCAGTTCTCGCCTGACAAACAAAAGTTTAAACATCAGTTCTCGTCTGGTAATCTATCCTCCAATCTAGTTCTAGTCTGGGAGTTTAACCTAAAGTCCAATTTCATTTTGCAATTAACCTAAAGTCCAATTTCACTTGGCAATTCCTAAATCCAATCCCTGGTACTACCCTCGACAAGGAAACCTATCCCCAGCACGCCCGATCATTTGCATTGTCATATGCATGGCATGCTAGAATCATAATCATATCTAGCATTAGCATATTAGTCTTGTGCATTCGTATGAGCATTAGATTCCATAGCAGTTGCATTTTAGTATATGTTTCAGTGCATCTTGTAGTGCATGGCATATCCATCCCCAACATAGCATGACAGGATCCAGGATCAGTTCACAAGCATCTTGGCCAGTCTTCCATCAAAGTCGGCAGTATTCTTCAAAAGAGAGTTTATACTCCGCACGTGCTCAAGGAATTCTATTCCCCAGCAGAGTCGCCATCTGTCGTACCTCGAAAAATACGATCCTCATGATGGACGCGGTAAAAACTATTTGAAACAGAGTCGCCACCGAACTTTATTCATTCCAAGGAAGGAATAGGAAAATATCGATAAAACCTTTGAAAGGGATAAGAAAATGGTCGTCGTAACCAAATTCGGGTTCGGGAGTCGGTTACGCAAGAGGGAAGGTATTAGCACCCTCTACGTCCGTTGTACTCAACGGGAACCTCTTGATTCGATTCGGGAGATAAGTTAGCTTGGTTTGTTTGTTTTCTTCTAAGACAGATATTGTTTTTTAAGGGGGAAATGGGTGGTTTTTTATTAGTGTGCTCGGCAAGGATCAGAACCCTTGGGCCTACGTATTCCCTCGTGCAATGGGAAAGTCAGAGCATTCGTAGTTCGTGGGACTACGGTTGGTTGGTTTGTGTTTTTTAGGCGAACGAGAGTTTAATTCGCATTCTAACTGCTAAACGTTGGCTTGTCTTCTCGTCAAGGGAGGCTGAAGCACTAGTTCATATGCGCGGAAGAATGGACTAAACAATGTTCTTTTTGTGAAAAGTTGTTTGATTTGGATTAAGTGTGTTAAAGATTTGATTGAGAAAAGAGTTTGATTTCGACGTGTTTTAGGCAAACGAGAGTTTAGGTTGAATTCTGACTGCTAAATATTCGCTTGTCTGCTCGCTAGGGGAGGCTGAAGCACGAGTTCATATTGGTTACCCAATCCTTTCGAGATGAACTTATGGTCTTTTCTAAGATCTGTTTGAGTTGACGATTAAATACCTCTACTTGGCCACTTGTTTGAGGATGGTAAGGGGTGGCAATTATATGCTTCACATTATACTTCTGGAGTAGCTTCTCCATGAGATGATTTAGGAAATGTGTCCCTCCATCACTTATTAGAGCTCTTGGTACTCCGAACCTTGCAAAGATATTTTCCTTCAGAAATTTTACCACCACTTTTGCATCATTAGTTGGCAAGGCAACAACTTCTACCCATTTAGAGACATAATCCACTGCCACTAGAATGTAACTTTTTCCAAATGATGGTGGAAATGGGCCTTTGAAGTCTATACCCCAAACATCAAAATACTCGACCTCTAGCATGGCATCTAATTTCGCTTTGAAATATTGCCTGTTCGCTGACATCTGTCACACTCCTTGACTATCTCTTGGGCATCTTTGAACATTGACGGCCAATATAACCCTGACTGGAGGACTTTTACTGCGGTTCTATCACCACTAAAATGTCCTCCGTACTCTGAGTCATGACATGCTTTAAGAACATCTCTCTGCTCCTCCTCTGGAAAACTCCTTCGAATTAACCTGTCTAAATCTCGTTTATATAAGAATGGGTCATCCCATAAGTAGAACCTGCAATCATGCAAAAACTTCTTTTTCCTGTTATAGTCAAAATCATCAGGGATAACACCACCTACCAAATAATTCGCATAGTCTGCGAACCATGGAACACAAATAACAGCTAGGATGTGTTCATCAGCGAACTCATCCTTTATTGGGCGCTTTTCCTATGTTTCTTCAATTGGTGACATTCGAGAGAGGTGATCTGCAACAGTGTTTTCACACCTTCTCTTGATACGAATCTCCACATCAAACTCCTGCAGGAGCAAGATCCACCTCAGTAGTCTTGGCTTAGAGTCCTGCTTAGCAAACAAATACTTCAAAGCATCATGGTTAGTATAAACAATGACTTTAAAACCCAACAGATATTACCTGAATTTGTTAAAGGCATACACTATCGCTAACAACTCCTTTTCATTAGTTTCGTAATTCATCTGTGCAGGGTTCAAAACATGACTAGCGTAATAGATAACATGTAATATTTTTTCTCTTAGCAGTCCTAACACTTCCCCCACTGCAATATCGCTCGCATCACACATGATCTCAAATGGTAAAGACCAATCAGGGGCAATAACAATTGGTGCCGACACTAATTTACTCTTTAGTGTCTTAAAAGCATCAGCACACTCTTTATCGAACACAAAAACCTTATCCTTAACCAAAAGAGTAGTTAGAGGTTTGGTTATCTTAGAAAAATCTCTTATGAACCTGCGGTAAAAACCCGCATGTCCTAAGAAACTTCTTATACGTTTTTCATTTACCGGGGGTGGAAGTTTTGATATCACCACAATTTTTGCTTGGTCCACTTCTATTCCCCTGTGAGAAATTTTGTGGCCCAAAACTATTCCTTCACGCACCATGAAGTGACATTTCTCCCAATTAAGAATCAAGTTGGTCTCCTGACATCTTTCTAAAACTAGAGAGAGGTTAGTCAAGCAATTATCAAAAGAAGAACCAAAAACAGAAAAATCATCCATGAAGACTTCCATATGCCTTTCAGGCATATCTGCAAAAATGGAAGTTATGCATCTTTGAAATATGGTCGGCGCATTACACAACCCAAATGACATTCTTCTGTAAGCAAAAACACCATAAGGGCATGTGAACGCGGTCTTCTCCTGATCTTCCGGAGCGACAGCAATCTGATTATAACCTGAGTAACCATCGAGGATGCAATAGTAATCATGACCGGCCAATCTTTCCAACATCTGATCAATGAATGGCAGAGGAAAATGATCCTTCCTCGTTGATAAGTTCAACCTTCAATAATCAATACATACTCGCCACCCTGTAAGTGTCCTTGTAGGAATCAACTCATTCTACGGCCGTTCCTCCTTTCTTAGGGACCACATGAATCGGATTCACCCAAGAGCTGTCAGATATAGGATAGATAAGTCCTGCATCTAACAACTTCACTACTTCTTTTCTTAACACTTCTTTCATAGCGGGGTTAAGCCTTCTTTGTGGTTGGACAACTGGTTTATGATCATCTTCCATGAGAATTTTGTGCAAGCAAACTATAGGACTAATACCCTTCAAATCCTCAATAGGCCATCCCATCGCATTTTTGTACTTTTTTAGAACTTAGACGAGCTCATCCTTCTGAGTACTTTTGAGGATATACCTTATTATAGCTGGGCATTTTCCTTCAGTGACGAGAAAGACATATTTGAGGTTTTCAGGTAACTGCTTCAACTCTGTTCCTTTTTTAATCTTCACATTTCCTTCTACTAACTGAGGTTGCCTTAAATCTTCCCACCGGTATGGTCTCGATCCTTTCAATGGAGGTTGTGCTTCCATCATAGCTAGCACCTCCGACTCCTGTTCATTCACTTCTTGATCATTCTCAAAAATTGACAAGCTTAACACTTTTTCCAAAGGTGACGGTGGTGCATTCAAAAGATTGTCATTTGTGACGACTTGATCTATCACCTCTATACTATGACTAGTGCCAATATCATCCTTGTACTTCATGGTATTGCGTGCATTAATCTTTAATTCTTCATCGTAGACTTTCAGAGTCATAGTTCCTTCCCCTATATCTATCAGACATCTACCTGTCTCCAAAAAAGGCCTCCATAGAATAAAAGGGATCTCTTCATCCTCCGACATTTCAAGAATAACGAAATCTACCGGGAACACAAACTTCTCAATTTTTAAAAGAACATCCTTGACTACCCCATAAGGCCTCTTCACTGAATGATCCGCGAACTGGAGTGTCATCCTAGTATCCTGCACTTTTCCTATCCCCAATTTCTTATAGATGGATAAGGGAATTAGACTCACACTTGCCCCCAAGTCAACCAGAGCCTTTTTAAATGATCTATCCCCAATTGTGCAAGGAATGGTGATTGAGCCTCGATCTTTCTTCTTCACTGGAATCTTCATACCCTACAAAATAGCACTATAAGTTTTGGTTAGAATAATCGGGTCAGTGTCAATGGTTCGCTTCTTTGAGATGATGTCCTTCATGAATTTTGCATAGGTAGGGATTTTCTCAAGCGCCTCCAAGAATGGGATGTTGATTTCAAGCTTTTTGAACATCTCTAAGAATTTTTCAAAGTTTTTCTCTTGCTTCCCCTTCTTTTTGTTTCTTGTTGGAAAAGGGAGCTTGATTACCGGTTTTGGTTCAATGATTTTTTGTTCAACCACCGATTTCGTTCTCATAACCTCTTCGTTCAAAACTTCATTCTCTTTGATTTCTAAGTCTACTTCAAGCAACTTGTCCACATTTTCAGGATTGCTCTCAAGAGCTTCATGAGATTTATCGCTCCTAGTGGTCACCGCACTAACATTATTGTGATCTCTTGGATTCGTCGCAGTTGCACTAGGAAGAGCACCTTGTGCTTGAGAACTTGCTATTTGTTGTGTTATCTGGCTCATATGTACTTTAAAAATTTTAATAGAAGCACTTGTGTTCCTTAGATTGCTTCTTGTCTATTCTTGAAATTGGAAACTTTGAGCGGCCATATTTTCAATGGCAATTTCCCAATCCGCTTTTCTCGGTACCTGTTGTTGAGGTTGTTGGTATTGTTGCTGATATGGTTGCTGCTGTTGGGGTTGGTATTGTTGTTGTTGTGGTTGGTTCTGATATTGAGTGGGTCCTTGCTTCTGAACATTCCCTTGTTGATTCTTCCAGGAAAAATTTGGGTGATTTTTCCAACCTGGACTATACGTGTTAGAATAGGGATTGTTCTGCTTCAGAAAATTAATTTCTTCAATCTGTTGTGCAGTAGCAACACAGTGCATAGAGAAGTGAGGCCCCCACAAATTTCACAATTTACCGCTTGAACCGGTTGAACCTGTGCCACTGTCTGAGTACTTAGATTCATCTTCTTAAGTCTTCTCTCTACCTCAGCTGCAATCTGGTCTTCCACTTTTACCACTTGCTCAGTAAGCTTCAAATCAATCATCTTTTCTGGTTGGCTCACACTGCGATCATACAACTCCAAATCCTCGTTTGCGGCTATGGCTTCAATGATCTTTTTGACACCAGTGGCTGTTGTAAAATTAGATGAGCCACCGGCAGCTGTATCAATTAGTTGCTTAGTCTTTATCTGGAGGCCATTGACAAAGTTTTGCATCTGTTCGGTTGCATCCATGTTATGATTAGGACATGCAACCAACAACCTCTTAAATCTCTTATATGCATCTCTGAGTGACTCTCCATCCTTCTGTTTAAAATGTACTATACCATACCTCTTTCGAATGTACACAGAGGCGGGAAAGTACTCATTCAAAAATGTTGTCTCCATCTCTTACCAAGTGGTGATACTCCGGACAGGTAAGGAATAAAACCACTCTTCTGCATCATCTGACAAGGTAAAAGGGAACATAACCAGCTTTTTGGCTTCTTCAGAATGTCCCTCAATTTTTAGTGACATGCTCATAGTTAGAAACCTTTGGAGGTGCTTATTGGCATCTTCGTTAATTCTTCCAGAGAAAGGTCTCCTCTCGAGCTGTCGGATGGTGGATGGGTTCAACTGAAAGTGATCAACATTAACCGGTTGATTTACGATGGTCAAACGACCTATTAGAGCATTTTCTCTTCCATAATCCCCCAGAAGTCTCTCTGCTGGAGGTGGATCTGCAGCCATGATAACTCTCTCTGGCTCTGTATTTGTGCCTGAATCAGTATGCTCGGAATGAACCAAAACTTCTTCTTCTTTTTCTTGTTCTGAAATTACCATTCCCAAAACAGATGTTGCCGGTCTTTCCTGCTTGGCTTGACGGCGTCTAGTGTGCAATAGTCTTTCGGGTTCTACGTCAAAAGAAAATTCCGCTGAGAGCTTGCTTCGCATACACAGGTTAGAAAAATATTAGCAATATATATAAAAAATATAAAAATGACAGAAAAATAAAATTTTGGTTGCAGAGCAACAAAATTTCAATTGAATTAACAAAAACTTATAATTTGGTAGTCCCCGACAACGGCGCCAAAAACTTGATCGTTAAAATAGCAAGTGTACTATTTTTACGATGTAGTAATAATAGGGGTTATCCCCAGAATCGATCTCGAGGGCTGCGCGTTATTGTAAGTGCATATGCTAATTCAATTAAACAAAAGTTTTCTTGGGGTTTGATTGTTTAAAAATTATAACTAATAATAATAATAAAATGAACAAAATTATAAACTTTACTTAAGACAAATATGAGAAGGCATGCTAGAGGAAAGTGTATGAATTGCACTGCAAAAACTCTCAATCTGTATTATAGGAGACATTACTCTAAACGAACCTTACCGATTCTTAAGGTTATTTTTCCCTAATTCCTTAGCAGAAAAACCTTTGAGATTCTTTCTCTACCCTAATTCCTTAGCGGTCAAGAAAGAATCACAAGCATTATATTTTATCAAGAATAATTCGGTTATTACAGGGTATCCCCATCCCTAGGCAATATCTACTGTAATATTATTATGCAAAAGCGTTAGGTTGGTTGGTCCGACCTAAACCTTAACCGTAAATCAATTTCAATTTGTCCGATCGAAAAAGCATTAAAAACATTGCATAACAAAAGATTAAGGAAAAAACAATATCTCATAGAACAATGAAAATTCGAGTCATTACAAATGCAATTCAGGGACACCCCCTAGCATTGGGGGGTTTAGCCGCTCATAGTACTAAGAGAAATTACAACATAAGAGATAAACATTACAAGAATAACAGATGAATTTGATCTTCAATCACGATGGCTCATGAAAAATCTTCCTTCTCCCGATCACTTGATAGCATCCAAACTTTTTGTCAAATCTTTCGTAATATAAAAAAAAGTCATTTTCTTCTCTAAAAAACAATCCTAAATAGCCATAATTCACTTAACAGCAACAGAAAATACCTAGAATGCCCTTTGGAGGACCCCAAACATAAAAATGAGAAAAATCAAAAAATCCTCGCCCAGGCCAACACGGGCCGTGTCAGACAACACGACCGGCCGTGTTGGCTTTCTGTCCTGATAATACAAGAATTTCTCCATACCAGACTTGCTGACACGGGCCATGTCAACTGACATGGGCACCGGTGTCAGCCCCCTGCCTTCCATACAATCTTTAACTTCTAGCCTTCTCCTGACACGGGCCGTGTCAGGTGACACGGGTGGCCGTGTCAGGACTACTGTAACTTCAAAAATCTTCTATTTGAAACTCCAGAACTCCCGTTTCGCATGCATAAGATCATTGAGTTTTTTTACCTAAATCTGAGAACAAAGAACACTACCACAAACAAGCATAAAATGCAACAAAATAACATAAACTACTAAGAGTAACAATGCTTGAAAGAAATTTATAAAAATAGAAATAATTTGAAAAGTAATGAAAATACAAAACAAATTGTTACCGATTTCGCGGTTTCGTGCCGAATAACAGACGGAAAGCAAGTATAAATGGTGATCGATCAAATATCAAAAGAAATATTGGAAAAACTGATTGTGATCAGATACAAGTTGATTTCGAATAGTGTATTAGCTCCAGAATCGTTAAAGACGAAACTGGTGGGGGTAGAAGAATTAGGGGAAATAAATCCCAAAATTTTTAAAACTTTCGCCATTGACAATTTGTCAAATGGCGAATGGAGGAAATAAATCATATAGTTCCTGAAAGATCCAACAGGAACTATAGATTGAAAGATAAGATACATGGATTTAAGTTACATGATCATGGGAAATTAGTTATATAAAAAGACTCTTGAAGGAGTTTTGCTTAAATGCCTGAGTGAAAGTGAAGTCTATTTGGAAATATTTAGTGCACATAATGGATCATGTGGCACCCTTCAAGAAGGACACAAAATGAAGTGGTTATTATTCCGTCGGGGAATCTACTGGCCTGCCATGTTGAAAGACTGCATAGAGTTCGCTAAAGGGTGCCAGGAATGTCAAAAGCACGTAGGAATTCAACATGTTCCAACCAGTGAGCTCCATGCAATAATCAAACCTTGGCCATTCATAGGTTGGGCCTTATGTTTGATAAGTGATATTAGACAATCGTCATCTAAGTCCCACAAGTACATTTTGGTAGGTATAAATCATTTTACCAAGTAGGTCGAGGTGGTACCTCTGGTAAATGTCGACCAAGAAGTGGTGATTAATTTCATTCAAAGTAACATAATATCTAAAGTCGGGATCCATGAAACCATAACCACAGATTAAGGATCAGTCTTTACTAGATGAAAGATGGTATAGTTTACCTCGAAACAGAGATCAAATTATTGACCTTTACCCCTTATTATGCTCAATCAAATTGTCAGGTTGAAGTTGTAAACAAGGTTATAATTAGCCTGATTAATAAACATGTAGGCCAAAAGCTAAATAACTGACATAAGACACTAGATCAAGCACTTTGGGCTTGTCAAACATCCCCTAAGGAGGCAACTAATGCCACACCTTTTAGGTTAGCCTTTAGGCATGATGCAGTGTTGCCTACAGAAATAGATTTGCAATCAGTAAGAATTCAAAGGCAAGGAGAAATTTCTGTAGATCATTATTAGAGCATAATGATGGAACAACTAGTTGACCTAGACGAAGAGAGGCTAATCGCTTTAGATGTTTTGATTAGACAAAAAGAGCATGTTGCTAAAGCCTGTAATAAGAAGGTCAAACTGAAAGTCTTTTCGGTCGGGGATTATGCGTGGAAGGTAATATTACCTATGGATCAAAGAGATAAGACCTTAGGGAAATGGTTTCCAAATTGAGAAGGGCAATTTAAAATTAATCAGGTGTTTTTAATCAAGGCCTATGAAATTGAGGACTTAAGTTCTGATGGTCGAATATTTCGAGTAAATGGAAAAATACTTGAAAAAGTATAAGCCTATGTTGCAAGAAGTAAAGATATCGACATAAAAATGCATAAAAGGATAGCCAAATGGTAGTAATAATGCCAAAATATGGAAAGCCTTACAAAACTTAAAAGTGCATTACCAATTATAAAACATAAACAAAACAACATCAAATAGAAGACTTCAGCTTCTCACTCAATTATTCTAAGCAAAGCTTGGTGCATTCGAGCTTTTTGTCAGTCTGCCGATCAAAAGCCTTAAACTTCTCCACTTCAGTTTCTGGTATCTTAGCAGTCATGGCTTGTTCCAAGCTGGTGCTGGCAGCCTTAACAAGCCTTTGATCAACAGAGTCCAGGTCAGAAACCTTTAATTCCTCACTCTCTTTCTTAGCTACCTCGAGTTTCAGTTGCAACCAGTTCATTTATTGGGTCCAGGTCAAGATGTCACCCTCTAGAGTTACCAATTTATTCTTTGTTTTGGCCTTTTCATCTAACTTATCAACTAGAGCTTGAGAATCAGAAACCAAGCCTTGGTGTTCGCATAGAATATCGACTATTAACTTAACACGACTACCACTTTCTTGTTTCTGCCTCGCCACTTGGACAAAATGCTCAAGTAGAGGTTCGATATCCAAGACAATATCAGCAATGGGGTTTGGAACTTCAGGTCTGCTCAAATTAAGTACCAACCCTTGAATTTTGAACAGAGCGATGGGATCATCCCTAGTAGACTGGAGGAGGTCTATGTCAATAAGTTTGAGCTTTATTTGCCTAAACATTTCATCAAAATTGGCAAGCTCACCACCAGGTGAGTTGGGAGATAGATCAGAGAAAACCTATTAGTTCTCGACGATTCTCTTGAAAGCCTCAACCGAATTCTTTGGTTTGTCAGTAGTTGTTGAAGCATTCAGGGTGGATGCAGATACTTCACTGATACTTTATGGGGAGTGGGATCCTGGAGTTGGAGAGGAATGAGTGTGCTCTTAAAAACCATCATGAGAAGGATACTCTCCAAGTGGCTGTAAGAGGTTAGGCCCAGTGAAGTCGAGAGTCTTCTCGACATGGGCACTAACAGATGTTCCTTGGGGATAACTGGTTCTCATAAGAGCCTTCGACATCAGAACCCTGGCTTGTTGGTTTGTGGGGGTGGTTACAATTGCGCTTGGATTTTTCCTTTTCAGCTGGAGATTGGGTGGGTGGATTGGTAATGTTCACCACAGTTGGTTCTAAATCTTGAACACTAACTGGTCATTCCTAGTTAATTACCCTGTCATTACCAACATCACTATGATGGTTGTCAGAAGGATTAGTCGTCGTAGGAGTAGTGTATTTGATGCCTAAGTCTTCATCACGACTGTTAGGCTCAGTTAGTCGAGGATGGTAACTTTCAGTGTTAGTGTTAACCGACTGCCAAAAACAAGTTGAATTAGTATGGCCCAACGTCAAAAATGAAGAGGAAAAAAGATAAAGTTACATGTTCAGTTTCATTCGATGTTGTTTCAAATTATTGTTGGGGTTGCTTATAGGTGTTGTCGCTCATTTTCTTTTTGTTTGGATGTGGCAGTTCACTCTCTTCAGTATCATCATCTTCGAAGACTATTACAAACTTGATCCTTACTCTATTCTTTTTCTTCCTAACAGAGGCCTCACATACATATGTGTTCACCTCTTGTGGTACAACACTGGCCTCAACAACGTGGACGCTTACATTCGATGTTGATGGTGGAGGAACGAGAGGAGTTTGTTGGCCATCACTGATGTCGAACTCGCTCTATTTCTAGGGAGACTAACGAAGTTAGACAATATGAGTAAAAAATAAATTTAGTAAAAAATATATGATAAATGAATATACAAACCAAGATTTAATCATCAGAGGAACTGTCGGTGCCATCGTCTAAATCTCTTGGTTTAGCTGGCCTTTTAGAGGCAGAGGTTTCCGCTGTTTTCTTCCCCTAAGTAAGCAGGCTTGGGTTAAGAATGTCGACGAAAATAAAAAGGAATGATTAAAGGGGTTATTGTTTACGCTTAGATCCCTTAAAGTACAGATGCCTTGAGAACCATAATTCGAAGCCTTTGGATTAATGGGAATACCTGCAAGGGGGTAAAAAGTGTGTTAGCCTAAAAAAACCTAAAGTAAAATAGCAAATCAGTTTGAGACCATTTGACAAAACATACCTCTTTCTCTCAAGAAAGAAAAAGCATTAACCAGAAGTTGTGCTATGAGGGTATGGTCAGGAACAATAACTTAAGTTGCGTCCACCGCTCTTCAAATTCTTGAGTGTAATGATAAGAGGGTTTATAGTCGAAAACATGAAGGAAAACTTCCTTCTTTTTGCAATATGCATGGTTGCCTTTAAGCCACTTCTCTGTAGCAGTTTGAATAGAGCAAAAGAAGGCTTTACCTCTGGGAATGAAGAATTTGGGAAACATATGGCTCAGTCCAAACTGCCTGGCTACCGGGTTTGGTTGGTAGGGAGCCACCCTCAAACCTGTTTTAGAAGTAGTAAGTCTTGTCCATAGAACACTGGGATTGAAGTAGGCAAACAAAGTGTTGCATGTCTCATGTTATTCTTATCGTAAAGGATTAGGGGAAGGTTTCCTAAACCACCCAGGGTCGTATTTCCGACTAGCAAAAGGTGTCATCATTGAAGTAAATGTTTTGCACCTATAGAACATTTGGAAATAATTTTCAAATGTCTCTAATGAGACCACCTTCCCATCACCAGGAGTAAGCTTAATTAGCCTAAGCCCTTCGAACTGTATTTTGGGTTAGGAGGAACTCTAGTTTTTAGAGAAGGTTCAAAAGTGGCATTGAGCCACAGTTGTAAAAGCCAGATATGCCTACCTATGTGAAGGATGTTGGGGTTTTCTTTCCTTGTCATGTCTGCAACGACCAACCCTAGGGATTCATAAAGGCCCATGAGGATTAATCTACTCAGGAAGATTTTTCTCCCTTCGTGGAATTGAGTAGCTAAGGGAACATACTTCTTTGCTACTTAAACAAATCAAGCACGAAAGATATACTTTGAGAGCTAGTATGTGAGGAAGGCAATGTGTTTTTGGTCAATTATTTGATTTGATGAATCTCGATGGTTTTCTATAAAGAAGCTATAAGTAGTCCTAGAAAAGCTGAAAGCATGTTCGGTCTTTGTTATTGTTGAAGGATCAAAATCCTCCCAGTTGGTTGAAGGCCCACTATAGCAGTTACATCGAAGAGGTTAGGACTTAGCATCCCACAGGGTAGGTGGAACAGGTTTGTAAATATGTCGCAGAAACACATGGAAGAGACGAGGATGTGAGAGTTATATGAGTGATCCACTCTTGACAGTTGGATTAGGTCAAATATGCCTAAATCCCTCCAAAAATGTTACTTATTTTTCTCAACCCTGTCCAACCACTTCACGTATTCAGCGTCCTCCAACGGAGGAAAAGGGCAAGAAACTCGGTTCTTGAAATTATTAAATTTGAAAGGTTTGTTAAGGAACACCAATGGTTCATAACCAGGATAAGTGGGGAATAAGTTTTGCAACACTTGAGGTTTCTTGATGTATTTGGGTAATGGACCCATGAAAACATGCACCTTACTAGTAAGAACATGTGGGATGAAAGTAGAACGATACCTTATTATCCTTTTTTATCCTCCATGGGAGGTTCAGGGACATAAGTGTGGTCATTGTTGTATAAAGGTGGGTCGATATCAATAGTGAAACCTGGATGATGTTGGACTGAAAGCGCCATTGTAGTGAATGAGATTTTTTAGTAAGGAGCTTAAGGAAGAACAAGCAAATTTGAAGATCTTTCTTTCTGTGTTTAAGTTGCAGAAGGATGGAGGTGAAATGAAAGTATTTAAGCGAACACGTTAAATACACGAAGAAACAATTAAGTTTTTCAAGTGACTTTTAGCCACATGGCGTGCTGGAGTAGACCAATGGCGCCATAAAAGTCACAAGGAAGGATGAAATGGAATTGAGAACATTTTTAAGAATTTAATTTTCTTTTAAAGTTCATAGGAAATAAGAGGTGATCATCATGGATTTGCACACATGTCTGTGACGTGATATTTTTGTGTAAAGTGGTCATAATGGCCTCAATAATAATTAATTGATTTAAATGCATTTTTGGTCCCCCTAATTTGGGGGTTTTAAACATTTGGCCCCCTTATTACAAAACCAGCGATTATGATCCTTTAATTTTGATGGTCTTTGAATTTATGTGGTCCCCTTCCACTTTTGCATGCGTGGCATTGACGATTGGGATAAAACAAAATTTAATGATATGTCACTGGTAACTAGGATAATTTATTAATTAATATTTTTATAGAATAAACTAATAATTAATTGTTTTAATTAATATTTTTAGACATTTATTATTCAAAAATTTGAAAAGAATTACTGGGCCTATGCCCAATTCATATATGCATCCATTTCAAGCTTGTATCCGATAATACATTGGGTAATGCATTGTTGACTTTTATAAACACTAAATCTGTTTATGAAAAAATGATGTAGGACTCTAGTGCAATTACAAGCTTGTACCATTTCACCATCTTCCTTGGCTTTATCTTCCAACTGACTCTAAATGAAAGTGTTCTTTCTATTCAATCGAATTTCCAAGTGTTCTTTGTATCGACTCTAAATGAAAGTGTTATTTTTTTAATGAAAGTGTTCTTTCTACTCAATCAAATTTCCAATTTCCTAACACTTAATCTCTTCATTTGTTGAAGATATTATTGTTTCTTATTAAGATTAATGTGTTTACTGTGCAGGAGCATTGAGCATGTTGCATTTGACTAACTTACTGAAACAACTTACAAAAAGAGATTGGTAATAAGCTTTCCTTTACCCACTTTTTTTAAGAAAGGGCAACATGGTACTAAAAACTCATCTTGCCATAGCAAGGTCTAAGGAAGGATCAGATCCATTATAGGTTTGTTCTAGATAACTTTACCCTGCTTGCATTTACAAGAGGTTGATTTTAGAATATGAATTCATTACCTTTTAGTCACACAACTCTAATCGTTGTACCAAAATTCTTTCTCTCATATTAAGGCGTACATACCTTACCTATCGGGAATATGCTTTGGTTGTTGCTTTTGAAGAATAAAGTAGGTAGTTTATAAGTTGTAATCCAGTATTTTCTAAAAAATTTGGTAGGCATGTTGTGGAAGCAGAAATTCAAAAAGTACTGCTCATAAGGTTTCAAAACAAGTTACTCTAACTTTTCTAAAACGCACTCTTGGAAGATGTAGAAGATATGAAGAAGCTGGCATTAGCTGCTTTAGTGAACTTACTCTGCAAAATATTTTGGTTTCCCCCCGTTCATGTGAAAATGGTGCACAACCTGCAGATTGCATTATCTTTAGCACAACGAGTGATACAAGTAACAAAGTTTTGTATCAAATTGAAGCCAGAAAACTAGGTATTTATATTTGCCAATACTTAAGATATTTATGCTTAAGAGTCAGTTGGAAGCTAAAGCTAAGAAAGAGGGTGAAATAGTACAAACTTGTAATTAGGTTGGAATCCCGCATCGTTTTTTCATAAGTAATTTTAGTGTGTATGAAAGTCAACAATGCTTTACCAAATGTCTTCTCAGGCACAAGTTTGAAATGGATGTTGTTATAAATTGGGCTTAGGCCCAATAATTCTTTTCAAAATTTTAAATCATTAATTTCTAAAAATATTAATTAAAATAATTAATTATTAATTTATTATATAAAAATATTAATTAATAAATTATCCTAGTTATCAATGACATATCATTAAAAATTATTTTTTATGCCAATCACCAATGCCACGTATGCAAAAGTGGAGCGGGACCACAAAAATCCAAAGACCATCAAAATTAAGGGACCAGAATCGCTAGTTTTGTAATAGGGGAATCAATTGCTTATAACACCCAAACTAGGGGGACCAGAAGTGCATTTAAGCCTAATTAATTACCTTGATGTTTCATTGATGTGATGTGTACAGGGTGAACAGTGTCGAAGAGTTTCAAAAGTTCCACCTTTCTTCCATTCGATCATGATCGAAAATGGCCTTTTTGGGGGGCATCTGTTGACCTACGGTTTTCTACCTAGTAGGAAAATCAAGTCAATGTTGCATTTGGTGAAGTACTAAGTGATAAGTGATGGACAAGATTCGACAATGATGGCACGTCAACTGGAGCTTCTCGACTGGCATCTTGAGATATAGTTTAGAAGAATCTCATGAACACATTTTGAGAATTAGTTGAGTCTCAGGAACAGACTTAAATAACTACTTGACACCATGTCGAGTAAAGACTTTTCAACAGACTCTAAATACTTATAAGATTGAGGAAATCAAAGATGAAGAGCTCTATGCACTCAGTGACTGCCTTCGACGAGCAAGCAGTTACTAGCCTCTACGTAGTTAGAGAATGTGGGATAATGGTTTCAGCAGTTTCAAAGCCTTGATGACATGGAAAGACGCGGAGACAAGATTTGCATGTATTCGAATGACGTGTCAATTTTTATAGAGTTAAACTATTGAAGGCAGTTATTCCTAATTATTATTTATAGCAAACTCATGTGTTATAATAGTGGTTCGTGAATTTTCACATGTATTCTCTATAGAACTAGAGTACCCAAGCCAAAGAGCAAAATAATAATTATGTGAGTCCGCGTCCCTTTTTTCTTTGTACTTTTTATGTTTCCTTAATTGAAACACATGTTTCTTCCTTGTCATTTACTGCATTTCATTTAATGTTGTTTATTTCAAGTTCTTTTTACTTTAATTTAAGCCTTATTATCTTTAAAGTCTATTTCCAAACTATATGCAACCAGACATTCGTAGTTACGTCTTACACTTACATCATAATAAGATTTTTCACACAAAACCGATCCCGAGATTTTTTGATTTAATCCCAAAGACTTTCAAACTTGTGATTGTTTGCTAAAAACACCTGCGAACAAGTTCATGACATTCAGGAATGAAGTACCAGGCTTCTTACAGTTGAAGCATCCTTTCTAATCATCCTTCTTTTTTATGGAACTAGATCATTTGAAGCCACTGTTCTACCAGAGAATCTTTTGTTCTTCATGGCCAGATACTAAAACCTTTTGATGATAAAGGTCATTTCCTCATCATTCGAGTCATCTTCAGAACCTTCTACATGATAAGCTTCTTCAGACTCACAGACTTGAGGAGCTTTGGCAGCTTTAGCAACATATTTCAAAGCCAAAGGTTATAACTTCCTGAAAGGTTCATCTCCATTTAGCTCCATCTCATGGCTCTAAAGATTGCTAATAAGACTTTCAAGACATAATGTGTTTAAGTCTTTAGACTTCTAAATAGCTGTTAATTTAGGTTTGTATATGATAGGAAGCCTCCTACTAATCTTATTGACATGATCAGATGTAGTGTAGCTCTTGTTTAGAACCTGAAGTCCAGACACAAGAATTTGAAACCTATAAAACATGGTTTCAATGTATTCATCCTCCTTCATTATGAACAACTCATATTACTGAACCAGAAGGTTGGTCTTAACTTCCTTAATCTGTTTATTCCCTTTATATGTGGCACACAGGGATTCAAAAATGGTCATAGTTATATATTTATCAATGGTTTTGATGTACTCGAAATAAGGTAGAACATCAACCAAGATGCCTCTAACTCTATCATGTTTTCTATAGGTCTTTTCCTGAACTGGTGTGAGAGTTTTTCTATCAGACACCATTCTAACTCCATTGACTGAATATCAATGTCATCTTCTAAAATATCCCATAACTCATCATCAATGCATATGATACGAGTACACATCTTGCTCTTCCACCAGTAGAGTATCCAGTGAAATTTGGAGGTCTAGATGTATAATTGTTCTTTTCTGAATTGCTATAATCATTATTAATAACAGGATGTGGATTGGGAGTACCACTTCCAATATCAAAAACACCAGACATGATTCAATACGTTTTTCTCATGATCTTTTATGCACCACTATCTACCATATAAGAAAGGTAGATACTCTGGAAAAGACCAATTTATCCCTTTGATCCCACACGCGGCCACGTGGATGGTCTTAGAAACCAGCATCTCCTGTTTTGCTACACAGCTTGCATGTTTTCCAAAACCAAATTATATGAAAAATTACAATTTGAAATTTGAAATTTCTTCTCTTCTGACACTCTCTCGTCCTTTCTTTCTTTCTTTCTTTCTTTCTCTCTCTCTTCTTCTTCCTTCTCCCTTTTCTTCTTCTTTCTCCCTTTTCTTCTTCTTTCTACCAACAGCAGCATATTTGGATGCGAGTGGCAGCGATCCAGATCTGAAACTTTGATGATCATATGCGAACTTTCACGACGGCAAGGATGACACCACTTTTTCCGGCGACCTTGAAGGTGACTATTTAAAGGGGTTTCACGACAAGGATGACACCACCTATATTACTATCTATTCTAACCAATATACATTGTTCACATAAATCTCTAATCTTTTTTTAGGTTTTGTGAGTTGTTGTCGGTTGGTACGATCTCTTCCTATAACTGTTAGTTCTAACTTTCTTTGGCTTATACAACTGTTAAATAATATGAAAGCTCTTGTCTTTTTTTCTTGGTTCTAACTTGCTTTAGCTTATACAACTGATGTAACTTTGTTTCAGGTTTTAGGTATTTTGGCTCAAGTGAAGACTAACAAGGATTCAGGTTTCAGATTTTAATGTATAATCTAGATCCAATTAGAATAATTTATTTTAATCAACTTATTCTAATCTACCATTCCATATCTACTTCTATATCTTACATGTTATTTGTTAGGTTTCATAAGGTAACCCTAATTCCTAATGATTTAAGAAAAAAGTATTTTTTTTCTGTTCTTTTAACAGCCTTTAATGATTTATAAGTTTAGGTTATGATGAGTTTCAATCGATTCACAATTTAGTTCATGAAATTTTTCTATTCAGTTTAATTGTATTATTAATAATAATATACTGAAATTTGTTTAGTTTAGTTAGTGAAAGAAGGAACTGGAGGACGACTTTATCAATATGTGATGGTGCAAATGATGTCCGTAAGATTCAAGAAGCTGACATTGACATTGGTGTTGGAATCAGTGGGGTTGAAGTCATGTAGGTTAGTATCAAGCTCTTTAAACATAATTATGGAACACAACTGCAAATGGTGGATTTTAAGATTAATTTTCCATTTATAGTGTTACTATTGGTGATTGTAACTCCTTATGAGGCTATAAGATTAAGGTAAGCAAATCCATGTTTTTAAAGTTGTTTTCAACTTTACCCTATTTATTAAAATAAAAACTTATACTATATAATTATTCTCTTGATCTGGGACACAAAAGAAGGTGTTGCAATTTCTTTATTGATTGCAGCGTATTTGGCTTTCCGTTATAAGACACATTTAGATCCTATAATATGAACTCTTTTTCTTATCGAGACAATTATTGTTTTTTCAGTTGTTTACAATGTTTTAGATATGATGTTTCTGATCATATTCTTCTTCTATTGGTGTTAAGGATTAATATTAAAGCATGCATCTTCCCATCTGATATTCCTTTTGTTTTATGTAGATTGAGGTTCAACATGACTATTTCCTGTTTCGCAACATGACTTTTATGTTTTGATCGAGACAACCGGAAGCGATAAATCTTCGAACAAGTAAAGTCCTTGTCGTTTTAAATTTTCATTTTTCAAGAATGGTTTTCTGTCATCAGTGAATAAAATTTAATTTTGATATGAAAATTTTCATTGTTTTTCGTTGAAAAGACCGTCAAAGTTCTTGGCTTTTTAAAATTTTACGTAATTGTTTATGGGTATATCATAGGCAGTGATGAATGCGGGAGCTGTTTACAAGTATGATTTACCGATACCTCTTGAGAAAGAGTAAAATGTTGTCATAGAAATGTGCTCAAAATTGATTTGGCTCAAGAAGTTGGGAGGAAAAATTGATGAAAATGCAACAGACCCTGTGCCTGAGCCTAAGGTGCTGGATCTCGTCCGATGGAAGCTTTCTGATCTATATGTTCAAAATGACCAATTCCTGATTCGCGACATGAGTTTTATGTTTTGATCGAGACAAATGATAGTGATTAATCTTCGAACAAGTAAAGTCATTTTCGTTCTATGTTGATTGATTTGTTTATTAGAGTAGAGTCAGGGACTGGAGGCACTATTTCAGGAACTGGAATTTATCTAAAACCAATGAACGAAAACACAAAGGTTTTGATTATTCCTTCATATGCATTTTGCTTAGGTTTCACAAAGTTAAATAGAGAGAAAGAAGACATTTATAGAGTTTTTCTTCTTCTATATATTTATTAGAAGTGTCAGTTGAAGGTGCTTTGTAGCAGGTGCTATATGCTTTTATTCGACCCGTTTCTGTTGTAGACAGAGAGCATTTTATGATGCATCAGTTTGAAGTGTTTCTGGTTTTCTATAGTGAAAGGTTTTAAACATAATGTTGTTCACACGTTATTAACTGTTGCTTCAAATTCTAATGGCTGAAACATTTACCTTCACTAAGATTTGGGTGTAGTTCAGAATAAGTTGACTGCCATCTAATTTTGCTTGTAATTTCATAGTGAAAATTGTTTATGTGATGGGTTCATACAAAGGTTTGAAGCAAGTTAGAAGGATTATTGAGGAATGCAGGCTGAATAAAATGGTCTTCAACATAAAGGTTTTTAAATTTGTATTTTCTCCAGATTATTTTTTAGTATAGATTCCTTTTATAGCCACTAATTTAATATGAATTTTATTTACCTAGAAATTTATCTAATTGTCTTTCATTGGATACATTCTTGGAAAAAAATACTATTGACAACTTTGAATGTGTGTTTCCTTTCTCTTTGTAGTTTAGTCTTTTGGAAGATAAAGGTTCAAGAAGCTGGTTATTATGGACTATCAATGTGGTACTTTGTTTGCAAACTATGATATATTACAACTCATGAATTATAGGTGCATATGCATGTCATAAATGATTCCATTTGATCATTGTTTCTGTAATTTTTCTATCTCAGGTTAATACTGAGCATCCTCTGGTGTTATATCAGTATTAGCTTGGGTTAGCTCAGCAGCAGTGTTTCAGTTTCGTAGAATAACACTCGCATTATCTGTTAATCAATTTTAATAGTTATTTATATTTTGCTTTGGAATATTTTCAGGTTTGGCTATTGTTGTAGTTTAAATTTTCAAGACTTTTGAAGCTGCCTACCCTTATAGTGTTTGGAAACTAGGTATGGAAAGATACAACATTAGGTTTTGATTCATACATTAAAGACACATATTGAATTGTGTTTTCATTTTCTTATTTTACCTGAATGTATTTTTATTTCTGCTTTAGCTGTTCAGATGATAAGGGTCATCACAAGATGTGGATCACACGGTAGTTGAAACTCCAAGTTGAAACAATCGGTACAGGATTTGTTTAGTGATACACTCGGCATTAAGTGAATAAGTTTTTTTCTCTTGGATATCAAGCTACATGTCTTAAAATAAAATGAAACTCTAGAGAAAGAAAGAAGATTGTTGTCTTATGGTTTTTATTTATTTATTTATTCAATGCTTGTCATTTGCATATTAAATATAGGACAAAGAGCTATGTTAATGAGTTCTGTAGTTTGCACCTGGAGGTTTCAAATGGAGCAACTTTTAATGAAATAGATTTTTATGGAAAATATAGTGATTTTTCTTTTAATTTTGAGAATTTAGCTTCTGCTTCAAGTTTTCTTGAAAACTGGAGGAATATAATTTGTTCTCTTAGTTTGTTAGGTAAGATCATTGAAAAATTGAAGTTGTATATAGAAACGAATTATCTTCTCTTATCTTATTCAATCCGGGATCTTGATTTGGTCAAGCATACAATTTTAAAACTTAAAGCAAATGATAAAAATTGGTTAACTTCCACAAAGTTTTAATGGGTTACATGATTACTAATCAGAGCGAGGGGTTACATGATAAAAATAACTAACTTTAAGATTCAGAAATTAAATAAATGTTTTATAATAAGTTAGAAATAAATGAATTATTAAAAAATATTTATTGTATTTTTAAATACATTTAAAGAAAATATTTAAATAAATGCTTTTAATTAAAATTTATACAATTAAAGCTATAATTGTATAACTAAATACAAGAAAAATTAAAAGAAGTTTTAAATTAAATTTATGATTTTATATAAATGAAAATAATAAATTACTAAAATAATTTTAATTGAATATCTTTTAAATTTTAGTTTATAATTTAATAACATTAAATGATAGAATTAAATATGTTTTTTTATCTTCTTTATACAACATTCATTCTTAATTTATCTAAAAATAGATAAAAAATATTAATTGAACATATATATCTACAGGGAAAAGGTGACATATTTACAATTTATTAAATACTTATTCATCAATTAAAATACGAGAAAAATTTGACAATTATATGTTATTGATGTAAATAAGGGATATATATATATATATATATATATATATATATATATATATATATATATATATATATATATATATATATATATATATATATATATATATAGGGAAAAAGTGTACTATTTATCCAAAAATGAGAAAAATGAGTTTAAGGTTAGTTATTATGCAGAGGTTTTGAAAAATGTGATTATCATAACATTCGTTTAAGATAGACACATATACATATTTCTATAGAGTTTTTTTCTTCTATATACTGATTAGCACTGTCTTGCAAAACGTGTTAGAGTTTTCCCTTAAATCTTTTCCTCTGACTTTACGAGAGCATTTTTCGGCAGCCGTATAAATATAAGTTCCAAGGCAATATACATAATTTGTTACGTTGTAAGTAAAATATAAGTTTTGTTCCTGGTTTGGCTTCAAGGTTTGAGCTGCGGTTCAGAATCGGAATTGTTGCGATAAAGAAAATCACTGATATATTATTTTGCGTGAGATCAGCTACTGAAAGATCAAATATTGCATGTACCTTAGTATATTTTAGTGTCTGGCCTGATTAAAAATGTAAAATTGTTGTAAGAAGATATTATTGTGATGTGTATTATATTTAAATGTAAAGTTGTTGGAAGATAGAAATAATAATATTTTGTATTGGGCAGTGCATTTTATTGAAAAAATGTGAAAGACTGACTCAAATATCACATAATTTATAATACAATTTAATTTTTGAATAGCTTTGATTGTCAAATCATTCGTATTTTCATCTTCCTTTTCCATTCCCAATGTTAATTTATAACATCAAAATTAATTCCTTGTGCTCTGATAAGAGAATCAAATAACTAGGGTAAAATATTACTCCCTCCGTTCCTTTTTAAGTGTCGTTTTAGAAGAATTTTTTTGTTTCCATTTAAGTGTCGTTTTATAATTTAATGTTATAATTTGTCAATTATGCCCTTACTTTCTCAATAACTCCACTCACATTTTCCATAAAATTAATTATTTTTTCAATTGTAATTATTGGAAAAAGAGAGTGTATGGTTGAATTTATTTGAAAAGAGAAAATAAATGAGGGTATAAAAGGAAAATTAACTCTAACAATCCACTATCTTGGTTGAAGAGCTTAATGCTAAAATGACACTTAAAAAGAAACGGAGGGAGTATTAAGAATTAACATTATTAAATACTAATAATTTTGAAATGTGTCATAAATGAAATTTAATAACTTTTAAAATATTAACAAAATTAATTTCATTAGTTAGAAACAAGATACATAACTTAAAAAGAATCTTAACACAAAATATAACATTATTTAAAAATAAATAAAAAACAAAAATATTAACGGGTCAAGGTCATCATTGATCAATATATATTTATCTATATAATTAAAAATATATATATATATTTAAACGTAAATATACAAGCATTCTAAATATAAAACCTACTAATAGAACGTCGACAGTTCTAACGTTCAAACTCGACATTATAATATTAACAACTATTCAAATTAATATACAAATATTTATTGTCATTATATCAAAAATAATTAATACATTAATTAAAAACATCAATATAATTATAAAATTATCTGAAAAATATTTACTACTAACATATATATTATCATTGTATTCAAAAAGGAAAATTCATAAATTAATACGATGACATATTAAAAAAATATATTAATATAAATATAAATGTTTTTTTACCCAACCAGATCAATATTTCATTTGGCAATGATGCCAATGATAAATAAATTTTATATGATAAATAAATTATAAATGATAAGTACTATTTATAATAATTTATTATTCAAGACTTATTGTAGATCGATACAAATAAAAAATATAATTTTGTACATAAATTTCTATTAGAATGTATAAATATCTCTATATTTATAGACTATTGTAAGTTATTATGAACAATTGTTTTATTGTAAAATTGTAATAATTTATAATTACTATTTATAATAATTTATTACCCAATAAAAAGTACAATATTGTAAACAATCTTTCTATTTTTACCCAAAAAAAAAATTCTATTATAATATATAAATATCTCTATATTTATACATTATTGTAAATTATTATGAAGGATTGTTTTTGTATTATATATTTGTTTGGTTGGTTAAATTTATCGTACATATTAGCCAAATATGATATTTATAATTGATTTTTGAGTTAAATTATTTTTTAAAATGGATTAAACTAAACTTTTTAATTTTTTTTAGATGTATCGTTCATATCCATTGTATAAATATAATTAAATATATTTTATTATGTATTAAATATTTATGAAAAATATTGATAAATTTAACATTTTATTCTTGAAATGAGTCAAATACCAATACTTGAAATTTCAACTTTATTTTCAAAAATCGTTAATTATTTAAAATTTTGTTATTTAATTATGATCTTTATGGGTATCTCACAAAAGAGATATTTTTAATAATACTTATATAAATTAGGAGATTGTAATATAAAATATATAGCTACGGTAAAAACTGAATTAATGAAACAGCGAAAATGAAGTCATTGATAATATAGAAAAACATACGCGACAAATTTTTTTATACACGGGAAAATTTTTAATATTTTAGATTGAACTTTATTTTTATATATGAAAAAAGTGTATAAATGATCCAAATACTTATATAATTGAGAACAAATTTTTTATTCATCAAAATATTTTTATAAATTATTTGATAAATAAATTTATAAAAAATATCAATCGGTGTCTGCGGTTATTAATTCTATTTTTATAAAAAATATAAATTATATTTTTTATACTTACTAATTCTTATTAATTCTATTAATTTTTTTCAAATTTTAAATGTAGACAAATGCGCGTCACACCGACGGGTACCCGTGCGAAGGCACGGGTATCCCGCTAGTTAAGTGTTAAACACATACCATGCTCTAATGCCAACTAAAGGTGATAAAAGCACAAGAAAGGGGGTTGATTTGTGTCAACTTATTTTTTAACTCTTAGGTCTGATTCTAAACACAAAGTATAGAATCTGACTCAGTCAGAGGCGGACAACGAATATGTAATACAAGAGAGAAAAGTGACACACAGAGTTATCCTGGTTTCTCTCACAACTTGAGAGTAATTTAGTCCCCTTGTACTTACGATAAATTTTCACTATAATCACACAATATTACAATTTGCTCAAGCACGCAAGCAAGAGACAGGATATCTTGCATTAATTGAAAACAGGAACTGGCATACATTGCTCAATCCCCCCCACTAGGCTTAATTATGAGATAGTACGAGAATTTTATGTTAATGCGATTCCGGTGGATGTAATGCGCTATTCTTACACAACTTTTGTGCGGGGGAGGCAGGTTTCTTTTACTCGGGATGCCATTAACACATATTTGGGTAACCCGCTGACTTTGCCTGAAGGAGAGCAATGTGCTTATTACCAGAGGGTGACTAGGAAGAGTTGGAATTTAGAACATGGGAATGATGCTTTGGTGCATCCGGGCAGGTCCTTTGTGCTAAACAAATCCGACAAGCCGCTGAAGTTGAAAAGGGGAGATATGAACACCCTTGCGCAGGTAATGATGACCTTGTTCCTTCACAACATAAGCCCATAAGTCACATTTCTACCATTCCTATTGACACAACTTGCCTGATTTATTACATGCTGGATGAGAGGCAAATTGATGTAGTTGGGATCATTTCTAATGAGTTATGTGCTATTGCCTATAGTGGTCACCAGCTTGGTACCAAGACTCTGGATATTCTTTCTCTTCCAGGACTCATCATTGGCTTGTGCAGTCAAGCGGGTGCTCCAATGCCTGACATGGTTCATAAGACCATCGACGGTGTTATGAACGATGCTTACATATAGAGTCATTGTATGCCCGGATTGGATACACCCAGAGATCCACAACAATAGCTAGCAGCCAGTAGCCCCTCTAGCTCAGCAGGAGTATAATGAGAGGGTCGCGTGCATGTACACTTGGGACATGCACCTGGCTCATCAGAGAGCTTTCAAATCTCTTTATTTTTCTTTGCGCAAGTTGCAACTTCAGATCCGCGAGCCGCTTATGGATCATTCATTACCCACTGGTGAAGAGTTTGATGAGTTTGTTGATTGGCCTGAGGACAAGCCGTTTCATTTTATGAGAGTGGAGGCACCTCAAGCAGATGCAGCTTAGGATGCTGATGATGAGAGTGGCAAGACTATTTGGGAGGAGGAGGCTACTAGTGAGGAGAAGTGATGATTTGTTTATTATTAGTTTTTTTTTATGTTGTTATGTTGTACCATGTTAATTTTGTCATTATTTTTAAAACTTTTGTGCTCTTTGGATTTCTTTTGTGCCATCCTTTTTAGGATGAGGATGTGTAAACTCATTTTGGTGCACCATGTTTTAGGTGTTTTACGTTTAATATTATGTGGTTTATGTTTAATATTAAGTTGTTTATTTATTTATTTTGTGTAGTTAGTTAATTACTAGTTTAGTAGATTTTTTTTTTTGTTTTTGTTGTTTGTTCCTAAGTTTCAAGAACTTGAAGGAACTCATTTTGTGCACTTTGAATTTCTTTTGTGCCATCCTTTTTAGGATGAGGATTGTGTAAACTCATTTTGGTGCACCATGTTTTAGGTGTTTTATGTTTAATATTTTGTGGTTTATGTTTAATATTAACTTGTTTATTTATTTATTTTGTATAGCTAGTTAATTACTAGTTTAGTAGAATTTTGTTTTTGTTTTTGTTGTTTGTTCCTAAGTTTTAAGAACTTGAAGGAACCTTGTGAACATGTCAAGATTGACTGAATTAACATACAATCGAGTGGCAATGATATGCTTAAATAGAGGTATAATTGCAAGGTACATGTTTATGCTTTCTAAACTTAGCATGAATATGAAACTTGTGATTTATGCACACCATTATACCATTAATTCTTTTGAAATGCATGTTCAAACGTGAATCACTTAGATCACAAACTTGTGCGAGGAAGCTTCCATTGTGTACTAAATGCGGAAGACCAACATCCTTTTTTTAACTCGATTTTATTATGTTTAATCATGCATGTGTGTTGATTTGTGTGAAAGTAGGAAAAATATCAAGGAATTTTTTTTTTGAAATTGAGTAAAACCATTTGTGTACTAAATGAATATTCAATCTACCTTGTGAGTGAGTGAGCATTTGAACAAAATCATATTCAATCTACCTCTAGCTCAGCATTTTTTAACCCATTCTTAAGATCCTTCCCGTGAGAGCAGGCTTTTCAATGACATACTTGATTGGATCCATTTCAGAGATTAACCAAGTGGTGTGACGAATCATGTACTGGCGAAGACGTTTGGCTGCCCCAGCCAGAGCGCAGCAAGTTTTCTCGAGCATAGTATACCGAGTCTCGCAGTCGGTGAATTTCTTGCTCAAATAGTAGATGGCAGACTCTTTTATTTTTGTTTCGTCTTGTTGGCCAAATACACAACCCATTGAGTCTTCCAAGACTATTAAATAGATGATCAACGGTCTTTCTTCCACTAGAGGTGATAGAATCGGCGGGTTCGACAGGTATTCCTTGATACTGTCGAAGGTGATTTGGCAGTCTTCTGTCCAAACGCAATCTTGATTCTTTTTGAGTAATTTGAAAATCGGCGCACATGTCGCGGTCATGAGGAATATGAATCTGGAAATATAGTTCAAACGTCCCAGGAATCCCCTGATTTGTTGATGAGTGAATAGTGTAAATATTGTTCATAACAATAAATTCATCATTAAATTTTGGAATGGATATTGATTTTTGTTTGTGAAACTTTTGAACCTCAACCACAAAAGTGTGGTTGCTTTTGTTTCCCTTTGCCTTAGTTGTGTGAGAGCATTCTTGTCACCATATTGGGTTGTATTCAAAGTTGGGGAGAAAGAGGTAGGTTGTTACGTTGTGAAAAATAAAGTGGTTGAAAATAATAAAAGGGCTAAAAAAAGAAGCAATGAAAAGAAAAGTTTGAAAAAGAAAGAAAAAAGGGCATGAAATATGCCAACAATTGAACTCAAGGTTGGAATAATGAAAAAGAAAAGAAAACAAGAGGGTCAAGGTCTTAGATTGTGTAAGAATGTGAGAAGTGAATGTTCTCATAGGATTAGACATTTTAGTTTTAATGACTTTGATAAATGACACTTCCTTGTAACCCATGCCAAATTACAACCTTTGAAAGTCCTTATGATTCTTGCTTTTGTACTAATTAATGCATGTGTTTGATGAATGCATAATTCGATCTAGATGTTTGCAGGATTGTTTGGCGAGAGAAAAAAACGTCATGTTGTTTTTCATCAAAGGATGAATGTGTGCTTAGGTGTGATTCATGTTTTGAGATTGTGTTACTTTTGAATTTTTGATATGTGTTTGTCGTATCAAGAAAAATACGATCTTCACGATGCGTAAAACTAGGGTTCGCATGACTACAGATGAACTTATGAGAGTCGCCACCGAACTTTATTTACTCCCACGAGAGGAAAAGGAAAATATCGAGAAAATCTACAGGGAAAAATGATAGGTATAGTCATCGCAACCATGTTGGGTTCGAAAGTCGGTTATGTAAGTAGAAGGTATTAACACTTTCTACATCCATCGTACTCGATAGGAACCGTCTAAGTTGTCTAGGCATGAAAGGTATTCGACATCTTATTGCTTACTAAGGGAAAGAAGGATGATTACTTGAGGGGAAAAAAGAAAGTTTTTTATTATTAAGTTCGTCTGAGTTTTCAACCTAGTGCCTACGTATCCCAGAGGGAATCAAAACTCCATAGTTCGTGTTGAAAATGTTTTTGTCTGTTGTGGGTTTTTTATGGACGATGCTAGGAAACATGTCTTTTTTGAAAAGTTTTAAACGGAAAAGTCAAGAGGCAAAATGGTTTGAGATTTGTAAGATGTTTTAGGGATTTTTTGAAAAGAGGACAGAGATAAGTTAATGTATTTTTGGATTTTTTTAGAAAAGGTTTTAATCTTGAACGAAAAGGATATGTCTAACCTAATTCCATGATACAAAAGGTTAAGATTGAAAGGGAAAGCTATCTTATTGTTGTCATGCAAAGGATTGATCATAAGACCTAATATGATTCAATTTATCAGAAATAAAGTTGAATCATGAACCTAAATGAGCATATGAATCAAAATCAACGAAAGCATATGTCATAATCTCACAGGAAATTTAAACAATAAATAATTACAGTTAACTAATTAAAATTTTAACTAAGATTAACTAAAAATTTAATTCGTTAATTAGGATCTTAAGAATTCCATTAATCAATTAGAAATTTTGTTAATTCAAAATTAAAGATTTAATTAAAAAAACTAATAATTAACAAAATGAAAACTAAATCAATCAAAGGGAGGTAAAAACAAATTGAAGGTATGTACTTTTTAGGAAAAAAAATAATGATGGGCTTAACTCAAAAGCCCAAGAAAATTCAAAAAAAATAAAATTGGGTTTGGGCCCAAAGCCCACCTGTGCCTAATCCAAACATGAAAGGGGAAAGGAATAGATGAATAGTAATAACATTGGTTCAACATATCTCCTCTTCACTTTCTCTCTCGCATTCACTTTCCTCTTCTCCTTCGCATTCGTGATTCTCACTCTTTCGCACGACCTATTTTCCTCTCAGCTCCATCCCTCCCTCGCGATGCTCTCGTTCCCCTTCTTCAACTCACATCACCGGTTTACCCCACAAAGTCCACCACGCCACGACCTTTTGGCCGACGACAGTGGACATCGTCCACAATGCACTCTCGTTCGTGGGTTCCTCAAAACAAAATTCAGAAAAGAGTTTTCCCTAATTCTAAATCAGACTAACGAATTATGTTACAGGGGCGGAATTAAAACGAAATTCACAACAAATGGACAGCAGTGATGAGTCAAAGCCTTTGAGGTTGGCATGAATTTTGGTAAAACTAACTTAACAGAAAGATGTTAGACAAGATTTCCTATCATGTTGATTCGACATCTTTGTCTGTTACAGTTTGGAATAATTGTTTCTGTTTTCCAGGTTTTATGGAAATATGATTTGGTCCTAGGTGGCATCTGAGATTGAGGAATCATAGATTCTGATTCTAAAAGGAATATGTTGTTTTCGAGTATGGATACATTTTTGGAAACGTAGGATTGAAGAAACTATTCTAGAGAAGAATAGGTCACAGATTCTGTGGAGCTGAATTGCTGCGATTCTGAAGCCCAAATCCAGTTCTGCTTAGTAATATAAATAGGATGGATTTAACCTAGAATAGTCATTGAAGATATACAGCTGTTATCGAGTAATAGGGTTTGTACTTTTGTGAGCCTCCCTTGTATTACGTGAATACCTGAGTTGGACAGTTTATTGAGTTGTAATTTTTCAGTCACTGCTGTGATTGAAAGGGAATTGAGAAGGGTCTCATACCTAGGAGAGTCTTAGGTAGAAATATAGTACGGGTAGTTTATAGGTGTGAAGTTGTAAACGTTGGAGTTTAGCTTAGAACCAATTCTACTTAGTGGATTTCATTCCTGGCTTGGTAGCCCCAAGACGTAGGTGTTGTTGATCACCGAACTAGGTTAACAATTCTTGTGTGTTGTTTTTTTTCTGCTGTTTGCATTCTGTTCTTCATTATCCTTATGCGAGAAGCAGATATCTAGTGTCACGACATCCTGTTCGACATCTTAGTGATCTGCTTAACCAGAATTTCAATTGGTATTAGAGCAGACATCTTGCTCTGTATCTGGGTGAGATTCAGGGATGATACTTTCTAGTTCGATGGATAAAGAAAGAGGAATTTTAAATAGACCACCCATACTTGATGGTTCTAATTATGAATATTGGAAAGTGTGAATGGTGGCGTTCATCAAGTCCATGGATGGTAAAGCTTTGAAGTCTGTGGTTAAAGGGTGGAATCCACCAAAGACTAAAGACAAAGATGGGAAAATTACTGATGAGCTGAAACCTGAGGAAGACTGGGATGATGAAGATGATAAGCTTGCTCAAGGTAATTCCAAAGCCTTGAATGCCTTGTTCAATGGCATGGACAAGAACATCTTCAGGCTCATTAAGAACTGCACTGTTGCAAAGGATGCATGAGAGATCTTGAAGACTGTCCATGAAGGAACGTCAAGAGTAAAATCTTCAATACTTCAGCTTCTCACCATTAAGTTTGAGAACCCGAGGATGAAAGTATACAAGACTTTCATATGAACATTATTGATATTGCCAACACATCAAGTGACATGGGAGAGAAAAATCTAGAAGCCAAGTTGGTTCAGAAAATCTTGAGGTCTCTCCCCAAGAGATTTGATATGAAGGTGATAACTATTGAGGAAGCTCGGGATATAAATACTATAAAAGTAGATGAGCTCATGGGATCACTCCAAACTTTTGAAATGGCTATCAGCGAGATGGATGAAAAGAAGAAAAGTCTAGCCTTGGTGACTAACCAAGAAGAGGGTGACTCCAACGAGGACCTATCCAAAGCTGTGGGGTTTCTTGAAAAATAGTATCACCAACTGGTGAAGAAACTTGATGAGAAGTCTAAGAACAATGTCAAGGCTCAGACTTCTGACATCTATAGATCGAGAAACTTTGGAAGAAGACCTAGCTATGATAAGAATCCTAACTGAGGAAAGGGAATTCAATGCTTTGAGTGCAGGGGTTTCGGACACACAAGAGGTGAATGTCCCACCTTCCACAAGAAGGAGAAAAAAGGTTTATCCACCTCGTGGTCTGAGGATGACTCCTCGAGCGATGAAGAGTCTGCTAAAAAGGTGTCTGCACTCACTGGAGTTTATGATTCTGACAAGGAATCAGATATTGGTGATCTTGCTGCCTCATATAAGGAGGTATGCATTCGAAGTGCTGAACTGTGTCAATTAGGACAAGATCAGCAGAATCTTATTTCCCAACTTTGTGATGAAAGACTAAATCATTTGGGAACAATCTCTGATCTGGAGGATGAAGTGGTGCTGTTAAACTCCAAACTTAACAACATGACCAAGTATATAAGGATGCTGAACAATAGCTCTGATGTGCTAGATGAAATACTTATATCAGGAAGAAATACTGGAAGTGGTAGAGGTCTCGGCTACAATGATCAAGTTGAGATCAAAGGACAGAGAACTGGAGGGAACTCAGCTTAAGTGATGTCAAGAAGAATGTCTCAACATCGTCAAAGGCCTCAGAATATCTCTCTAGGAAGGAAAAAATAGGACAAATAGTGCTATTACTGTGGCAATTACGGTCACCTAAAGGCTCACTGCTATAAGTTGAATGGTTATCCTAAATCATCAACTCGATCCAGAAGAAGAAAGGAGGTTCCTAAAGGGAAGAAGAAGTGGATCCCTAAGGATCAAACTATCGCCTTCATAGCGCATACCTCCTTGAGAGCCTTTACTAAAGAAGACTGGTATTTTGACAGTGGTTGTTCCAGACACATGACAGGTGTCAAGAAGTTCTTGGTGGACATCAAACCCCATTCCACTGGCCATGTCACCTTTAGAGATGGTTCAAAAGGAGAGATAAAAGGTGTTGGTAAGTTAAAGTATGATGGTCAGCCCAGTCTTGATAAGGTCCTGTATGTCAAAGAATTGACAGCAAATCTAATAAGTATTAGCCAATTGTGTGACCAGGGTCTTAAGGTTAACTTTTCTGAATCTGAGTGTCTAGTAACAAACGATAAAGAGGAACTTATCATGAAAGGTACTAGATCTAAGGATAACTGTTACTTATGGGCTCCTCGTGAAACTAAGTGTCCTTCCACCTGCCTGGTGTCAAGAGAAGATGAAGTGAAGATACGACATCAGAAACTTGGTCATTTGCACTTGAAAGGAATGAAAGAAGTCATATCCAAGGAGGCTGTCAGAGGTATTCCTAATCTGAAGATAGATGAAGGCAAGATATGTGGGGAATGCTAAGTTGACAAACAAACTAGAATGTCACATAAAAGGCTTCAACATCAGACCACCTCAAAAAACTTAGAGCTTCTTCATATGGACTTAATGGGACCTATGCAGGTTGAAAGCCTTGGTGGAAAAAGGTATGCGTATGTTGTTGTAGATGATTTCTCTAGGTACACTTGGGTGCATTTTATCAAAGAAAAGTCAGAGGTATTTGAAGTTTTCAAAGGATTGTGTCAGAAACTTCAAAGAGAGAAGGATTGTGGCATTGTCAGAATCAGAAGCGATCAAAGGAAGGAGTTTGAAAACAGTAAGTTTAATGAGTTCTGCTCCTCAGAAGGAATCAGTCATGAGTTCTTTTCACCCATCACTCCTCAACAGAATGGTGTGGTTGAGAGAAAGAATATAACTATTCAAGAATGTGCAAGGGTCATGCTTCATGCCAAAAAACTTCCTTATCACTTTTGGGCTGAAGCAATGAACACAACTTGCTACATCTTAAACAGGGTAACCATCAGGTATGGAATATCTGCCACACTGTATGAATTGTGGAAAGGTAGAAAGCCAACTGTGAAGTACTTTCATGTCTTTGGAAGCAAATGCTACATCCTTGCAGACCGTGAGCAGAGAAGGAAAATGAATCCCAAGAGTGAAGAAGGAATCTTACTAGGATACTCCACAAATAGAAGAGCCTACAGAGTCTACAATTTAAGAACTCAAGTGGTACTGGAGTCCATAAATGTTGTGGTTGATGACTCACCTATAGAAGTCGAAGCTACAAATGATATTGGAGCTTTCTTTCCCATGGGGGAGGAAGATGTCACAGAGGATATTGAAACACCCCAAGATAACTCTGAGGGCGTTGCAGAATCTAATGATGACAATCATGAACCTACAGTCACTGAGAGGATTGACAAGGGACCTCCATCAGAATTCAGAAAAATCATCCCAAGGAACACATAATAGGGGACCCAAATGGAGGAAGAATGACCAGATCACGAGAAGTTGTTGCAAGTGCTTGTTTTGTGTCAAAGATGGAACCCAAGAATGTCAAGGAGGCCTTGATTGATGAATTCTGGATTAATGCGATGCAAGAAGAACTATGGGAGTTCAAGAGGCATGAGGTCTGGGATCTTGTACCCAGACCAGAAGGATCAAATGTGATTGGGTCAAAGTGGGTGTTTAAGAACAAGTCTGATGAACACGGTGTAGTCACAATAAACAAGGCTAAACTTGTTGTGCAGTGGTACACTTAGATAGAGGGAGTGGATTTTGATGAAAATTTTGCTCCTGTAGCCAAACTGGAGTCTATGAGACTGCTACTTGGAATAGTCTGTCTGCTGAAATTCAAGCTTTTTCAAATGGATGTCAAGAGTGCCTTTCTGAACGGATACCTGAATGAAGAAGTCTATGTGGAACAACCCAAAGGTTTTGTTGATCCTACATTTTCAGATCATGTATATAAGCTAAAGGAAGCCTTATATGGGTTGAAACAAACTCCAAGGGCCTGGTATGAAAGGCTAATTGACTTCTTTGTCACTAATGGCTACAGAAAAGAAGGAATTGATAAAACCCTCTTTGTCGGAGAAAGGGAAGACAAACTCATGATAGCACAAATTTATGTTGATGATATTGTCTTTGGACGAATGTCAGAAGAGATGGTTCAACACTTTGTTAAGCAAATGCAATATGAGTTTGAAATGAGCCTAGTTGGAGAATTAACTTACTTCCTTGGTCTTCAAGTCAAACAAATGGAAGATTCTATATTTCTCTGTCAAGGGAAATATGCCAAAATTATTGTTAAAAAGTTTGGTTTGGAGAATACAAAACACAAGAGGACTCCTGCTCCTACTCACCTGAAATTGTGTAAAGACGAGAAAGGGGTAAGTGTTGATCAGAGTCTCTATAGAAGCATGATTGGAAGTCTTTTATACCTTACAGCTAGCAGACCTGATATAATATTTGCAGTAGGAGTTTGTGCAAGATATCAGGTTGAACCCAAAGTTAGCCATATTAATCAGGTCAAAAGAATTATGAAGTATGTTAATGGTACATGTGACTATGGACTACTCTATACACTCAACTTTGACTCTGTGTTAATATGATACTGTGATGTTGTTTGGGCTGGAAATGCAGACGATAGAAAAAGCACCTCTGGTGGATGCTTCTTTCTAGGAACAATTTAATCTCCAGGTTTAGTAAGAAGCAAAATTGCATCTCCTTGTCTACTGCTGAAGCTGAATACATTATAGCAGGGAGTAGCTGTTCTCAAATGATATGGATGAAGCAAATGCTGACTGAATATAATGTCATGCAAGATGTTATGACACTTTTCCGTGACAACTTGAGTGCAATAAATATTTCAAAGAATCCTATTCAGCACAGCCGAACTAAACATATTGACATCAGACACCACTTCATTCTAGATCTTGTGGAAGACAAAATCATATCCCTGAAGCATGTTGCCACAGAGAATCAAGTAGCTGACATTTTCACTAAAGCTTTGGACGCGAATCAATTTGAAGTGTTGAGAGGCAAGCTTAGAGTTTGCCTATCTGAAGAAGTATAACATTCCACTGGGAGTGGGAATGCTATTCAAATATCTGAATATGTATTCCCATCACAGTTGAGAGGGTTGTCAAGCATTCTCTCAAGTTCAAGTTTATTTTTTGTTTTTGCTTTGGTTTCGTAAGGATTTAATGCCCAGGATAATTTACTTTTGTTTGGGTGTGTACTTTAATTACTTTATACTGGTTATTTGGCTTTTGAGTTAGTCTTTCTGCCTTTATCACATTATGGCTAAAAAGGGGAAGTAATACTAACTTCACTAACCACTGTTGACTGCTACTAACCATTGAGGGGGAGTAGTGTTGGTGCTGCTTGCAGAAGAAGGTATTGGTTGAGGGGGAGACAAAGTTTAGTTTGTGTTCCGCTGCTGTTTTGATGATCTGGTCTCCTTGTCCTGAATAATCATGTCTGCAGGATAATTGTAGTTAGTTTTAGTTAAAATCTGCCAAAGGGGGAGATTGACGAGTCCAAGCCTTTGAGGTTGACTTCAATTTTGGTAAAACGAACGTAACAGAAAGATGTAAGACAAAATGTCATATCATGTTGATTCGACATCTTGGTCTATTACAGTTTGGAATAATTGTTTCTGTTTTCCAGGTTTTATGGGAATATGATTTGGTCCTAGGTGGCATCTGAAATTGAGGAATCAGAGATTCTGATTCTAAAAGGAATATGTTGTTTCCGAGTATGGAGACATTTTTGAAAACTTAGGATTAAAGAAACTATTCTAGAGAAGAATAGGTCGCAGATTATGTGGAGCTGAATTGATGCGATTCGGAATCCCAAATCCAGTTCTGTTTAGTAATATGAATATGATGGATTTAACCTAGAATAGTCACTGAAGATATACAGATGTTATTGAGTACTAGGGTTTGTACTTTTGTGAGCCTCTCTTGTATTTCGTGAATACCTGAGTTGGACAGTTTATTGAGTTGTAATTTTTCAGTCACTGCTGTGATGGAAAGAGAATTGAGAAGGATCTCATACCTAAGAGAGTCTTAGGTAGAAATCTAGTACGGGTAGTTTCTAAGTGTGAAGTTGTAAACGTTGGAGTTTAGCTTAGAATCAATTCTACTTAATAGATTTCATTCCTGGCTTGGTAGCCCCAAAACGTAGGCGTTGTTGATCACCGAATTGGGTTAACAATTCTTGTGTGTTGTTTTCTTTCTGCTGTTTGTATTTTGTTCTTCATTATCCTTGTGTGAGAAGCAGAGATTAAGTGTCACAACATCCTGTCCGACATCTTAGTGATCTGCTTAACCAAAATTTCAAACGAAGACACTAACCTTTGAAGAATTGCGACGCAGCGGCTTCGACAATGTCGACGAATTCAAAGGTATGTCTTTCCTGCTTCCCCTCTTTGTGTAGTGTATGTTTCTCTGTGACACTATGATTTTCTGCCGTGTGTGTTTGTATGTTGTTGTTGTTACGGTGATGTTCTCCCCTGCAATGCGTGTGTGGTGTTATGATAATTGCTTTTTTGTGTGAATATCTCCCTGCTCTGCTGTGAAAAATGTGAATTTTATGCCTGAATTTTGTACTGCTATGTGTGTGTGACGTTGTGAATTTTGTAGGTGTCTGAGGCTTTGTTTGTGAATGCCTTTAGAATTGTGATTGCTTCTAATTTATAGACTTGCTAGCCAAAAATCTTAATTGAATCCCATTGACAATCCCAATTTCAATTTGTCTGATCATGTCGGTAAATTATTTTGGAAAGAAACAAGCCGTTATGGATTGTGATTACATGATGATATATTTTCCTTTTTTACTCAAAATGTCTAGTCTTGTGTAATTGCCATGATGAATATGTGGCGAAACTTGCCATTTTCGTATTGCTTATGTCTTGAAAATTGTCGATATGCTGGCAGATTCTTGCGATGATTTTGAGCCGCAACTGTGTGATCCAATTTCCAACAAATATACCAGGGGTGGAATACCTCCAGTAGCCGTGATTGCCCATTTGTCATTCAAATTTTGAACTTCCAAAACTATTTCAACATGGGAATCGCATACACAACACACGAGCTCTCTGTTCCTTGATTCAATAACCTATCTTGGCAAGAACTTCGTCAATTCTCCAACGAGCTCGTACAAAGAACCAACAAGTGCTACCAGCAACAACCATAAAGCAAGATACTGACTTACAACAGGATCCTCAAGGTTGGAAATTACAAGCATGCTGTGGTGCGGAACCGTCTACGTTAAACCATTTTGTTGGCCTTCCATCAGCAGAGAACCAGTCTGCCTGATGACGACCATACAACAACATCCAAATTCTGAAAAGTATCGAGTAAAGTCGCAGGTCTTCTCCAAAGTAGCTTTATGCTTCAATGTTAACCCCAATGCAGCCAATAACCTTAGTTAACTTTAGGCGTTGGGTATCATTTATTTTTTTGGCTACAAATCTCAACTTGTGTAAACTAGTTATGATAACATCCTTAGATCTTGTAATTGTAATTAGTAAATGATAACATCCTTAGTTATGCTGAGTTGAAAGATTTTTAAACCGAGTATAACATCGGCCAGCGTCTTCCAATGGATTGAGACATCATCCTTTATTGCTGTCATTCTTAGAAACCTGCTTAATGAAATACTTCAAAAGAGCATTACCACCACCGACCACCTTATGTGATAACAAATACTTGGGAAATAAGGGTGAAAATATCAATTAGCACTTCCTTTCCACTCACTTTGTTGTCCAGTGCATTTTAAATGCAATAAGTGTCTCCTCATTTCTAATGTGAAGCTTATACCGCCAATGATTCATGCATGAGTAATTCGTATCATTTAACTTTGTACATTATGTAATGCTCATGCGGAGATCCGAAGCCACTAGTAGCGTAATTAGTGCGATATCAGCTTTTGTTGGGTACTTCTTTTACTTCAGAACAAAATTGAATCTTCAAATTCCAAAGGATAACGACTCGAATGTGAACTTTGAAATTTTTGGTTTTTTTTTTTTTGGAAATCTTGGTATCCGGCCTTGCGACCGACTAATCCAAGAGGGACCAATCCCACCGCCCACTAGCGGGGGCCCCGTTTAAAGCCGGAGCAAAGCTCCGTATAGACTGACCCACACAAGAATTGATTGCACCTAGTAGGATTCGAACCTGAGACTTTGAGATGAGCAAACTCTCAAGACCCAAGCCTCCACGGTTTTACCTTGAGTTTGGTACTCTTAAGAAGTAAATCCTCAAATTTGAACCTTCATGATGAGCGATCTTTGCAACTTGAATTATGAATGGTGATATCATGAATCTCGAATTCCATTTTGAGAACTTTTGACATATACTTGATTCGAGACTTTTTATCCAAACTCTATCACTTCAAAACACATTGATCACAAACTACCAACAAGAAAACTCAAACTCTTTCTCTTAAGATCAAAAGAAATTAAATTATGATCAAACTTCATGAATAAGAACAAAGTCCTGCTTGACTTTTGTTACCTGCATAATCAAAGTTTTGGATGATGACGAACTCGGTACACAAACCATGAGGATACAATTTGTAATACCTCTTCCCACGAAACCCTAACCGGTATTTAAACGTCAATGCTCAATACTAGTGGAAGGAAAACCTTAATTTCTTTTCGGGAGTATTGATCGAAAAAATAGCAAGTGTACTATTCTGCCAATGTACTAGTAATAAAAGGGAATTTCCCCGAATGTCGATCTCAAGAACTGCCTGACATATGGAGTTCTAGTTCTATTTTAGTTAAACAAAAGCTTTGGGGTTTTGAAATTGTTTGTTTTAAATATAAAAATAATTTCGAAAACAAGAAGGAAATTGACTAAGTGGTTTCAACAAATATGAGTAAACTATGCTAGAGATGGTGTGTGATCCGACTCAGTAACAACTCTGAATTAACACTAAAATAACTTATTTTAAATAATTAATTACCGATTCTTTAAAATGTTTACCCCTAAGTCCTTAGTGAGAAAACCTTTGATTTCATAACCTAATTACTATGTCCATAGATAATCACGTTTGAAATCAAGAAATCAATTATCAAGAATATTCCGGTTTCTATAGGGTATCCTTAGTCCTAGGTGAAATCTAATATAGAATAATCTAAAGCAAAACATTAACAACGGCGGTCCAGCCTAATCGTTAATCGAAAATCAAACTCTGTTTGTCCGACAGGGCAAGCATTAAGAATAGCTAGAGATCAAATCAATTATGAAAAAGAAAGATTATTATTGCAATACTGATATTAGAGTCATTACAGATCCAAATCAGGGACACCTCCCTAGCATTAGGGTTTAACTACTCATATTATTCAAAAGAAAATCAAAACAAAGATTATACATTACAAGATAATAGGATTACTTCGATCTTCAATTGCTTTCGCTCATGAAAACCTTCAGTTCTCCAATCGCCTTGATCTCTCCAATCTTTGACTATAGAATTCTTTTGCAGCCAAAAAGTCCTTTTTTTTCTTCTCCAAACACGTCTTAAATTCTCCCATGTCTATTACAGCAGTTAGAAAATATCCAAAATACCCCTAAGGATCCCAAAGGTTAAAAAATCAAGAAATTTAGCATATGACACGTCACAGCCAACACGAGCCGTGTCAGGAGACACGGGCGGCCGTGTTGGCCCCCTGGCTCACTGATAACAAAATTATTTGCTCCAGACCTGCTGACACGGGTCGTGTCAGGTGACACGGGCACCCGTGTCAGCCCACTGCCTCTTCTCTAATTCTCATTCTTCTGGTGCCTTCCTGACACGGCTCGTGTCAGGTGACACGGGTGGCCGTGTCAGGTGACACGGGTGGCCGTGTCAGGCCACTGTATCTCTTCCAAAAACTCTTACGAATTCCCGTAAATCTCGTTTTCTTCGCACGAGTCCTTTGGGCTTTTCCACATAGACCTGAAATCATCATAACTACCAACAGACGCGTAAATTGCAACAAAATTGACATAAAACTAAAAATGGGAGACTTGTTATATAAGAAACATAAAATTAACTTTAAAAACAATGAAAAGACTAAACAAAAGATTACCGATTCATGAATAAAATGCCGAATAAGTGACTGAAACCTGGTAGAAATGGTGACCGATCACAACCCCAAACTTATCTCATTGCTTGTCCTCAAGCAATGCTCGATACAACAGAAAGGTCACCCCCCAATTACCAACTATCAACTTACCACAATACCGCTGATATCTTTCGCAACCCTCTTTTCACTGTACCAACAAAGTTTCCCGCTTCCCCGATCCGAACAGTCTGCTACACTTCCACATCACAGCACCTTCTTTACCTGTCAGCTTATTCTCACTCTCACAAAAATCTCTCCAGGTTAAGGTGTTTACGCTCAACAATCAGAGTATGCAAAATCAACTCATAAACTTGAATACCATCAATTTTCATTTCATACGCACACCACACACACTTTTTGAGGACTTTACAGGTTGTAACAGGGCTTAGGGTTAAAGGTGGGATAAACAAGAAAATGGGTAAACAAGTGGTTTTGAGCTCAGAATCAGTGTCATTATTCTTTTCACTGTTTTAATTTCATTACTCAACATCGAGGTCTCAGTCACTTTTTCATCAGGATTCTCTAGCTTATACTCAATTATTTCTCTTGAGCATGTTTTCTTAATTTTAAGCTAAATTCCTCCTCTAGGTAAGTGCGTTATTCTATTCTCATATTTTTTTTCGATCACATTTTTTTTTCTTTTTCACTTGCACTTACCTAGTTATTATAGGTGTCTCAACCCCAAACTTAAAATTTTTCCACATATCAAATATTAACAACACCTATCTGAGCGGGTAGGGAAGTGTTTAGGCTTACAGTTTACATGATGTGGTTATAAAACAAACAAAGGGGAAATGGCTCATATTTGGTTAACAAAGGATAACACGCAAACGGTGGCTAGAAAATCTCAGGGTTAAAAGAAAACAAGTGCCTCAGTGTGTATAAGTGTGTAGTCAAAATCCAGCAGCCAATACACAAGCTCAAAGTGATAGAGACACACCTGAACAACTCTCATGATGATTTTGTGTTTGGCTTTTTATAACTCACCATGGTTTGTATAGCTTGACAGGTTCCAAAGTACTCCTAGTGTGGTGCAGCTTCCTATCCGGCTCGGGTGCACAGTACTCCAATATCAGTCCAGTGTTCGAAAGTCACGTCCAATCATCATCTTCAGCAGTATCAACTTTTGGGGGCTTCCAGAAGAACAAGTAAAGGTTGAATCTTTAATCCACTAGTACAAGTTTCATCACTCATAAGACACAAAACTCCACAAATCTGCAACACAAGAACACAAAACACCAAAACAACAATGAAATAAAAGTAAAACTGAAAGGAAATGACATAACAGAAATGATAAAAAAACAATAAACCCCCCCAACACTTGAACTAAACATTGACCTCAATGTTTAAATCCAAGATAGAGAGGGGACTCACAAAGGTCCTTACTGAGGAGGCGGAAGGTAATGCAACACCAACTGCTACATCATAGCTCGCACCCGTAAGGTCCTGTTTATTACCTGCAAACGAAACAAAATAACAAGAAGAAAAATGACTTAGTAAATAAAAGCGTGGGTTGCCTCCCACGTAGCGCTGCGTTTAACGTCGCATGGCTCGACAACTCATTCTCTGTTAAGGTGGCATATATGAAACAAAGAACACATCATCTTTTTTCTTTCTTTTGTTTGGTAGCAATCCCATGAACTTGAGGTATTGATCATGTTGCTTCCAAATCATTTTCAGTGGGATTTTCACGAACAAGGCATAAATGAAATCCAACACTTTATCAATTTCTTGTCTTTCATCTGCCTTGTCAAAATAGTTTTTAGGTATACTATTTTCTTGAGGATTCTCTTGTTGGATGTCTACATCTACACAAATTGTTACATCAATATTTTCATCCAGCACTAGATCATCTTCAAGTGACATTTTTTCTCCGTCCCCGTATTTCTTGTTTACCTCCAATTCTTCTATTTCTAATGCATCTTAGTCGTCTGACGTCATGCCTTGTTCTTCTTCTTTCGCACATTCTTCTTCCATCCTGAACTCTCGCCAAATAAAATTATCTGGATAAAAGTTAGCTTCCTCACATTCATTCATAAGGATTCTTACCTCAATTCTATATGCTTTAAAAACTTTAGTCGCCTCTTCCAAAGTGATTCCTGAATCAGGCGACCAACATGTAGGAGATACAGGTGGCAATGTATACAAAATATCCATAACTACACAGCTCAGACACTTTATTAGTCGCACAATATAGAAGAATTCATGAAGCAACAATGATCTGATTTTTTTAATGAAATAAAATAAAAATAAAAATAAAATTAAAACTAAATTTTAATTGCGAAGCAACAAATTTTTAACTAACATAAAACTCTAAAATCTATGATCTCTGGCAGTCCCCGGCAACGGCGCCAAAAACTTGATCGGAAAAATAGCAAGTGTGATATTCTACCAATGTAGTAATAAAAGGGAATTTCCCCGAATGTCGATCTCAAGGACTGCCTGACGATATAGAGTTCTGATTCTATTTTAGTTAAACAAAAGCTTTGGGGTTTTGAAATTGTTTGGTTTAAATATAAAAATAATTGCGAAAACAAGAAGGAAATTTACTAAGTGGTTTCAACAAATATGAGTAAACTATGCTAGAGATGGTGTGTAATCCGACTCAGTAACAACTCTGAATTAACACTACAACAACTTATTTTAAATAATTGATTACTGGTTATTTAGAATGTTTACCCCTAAGTCCTTAGTGAGAAAACCTTTGATTTCATAGCCTAATTACTATGTCCATAGATAATCACGTTTGAAATCAAGCAATCAATTATCAAGAATATTCCGGTTTCTATGGGGTATCCCTAGTCCTAGGTGATATCTACTATAGAATAATCTAAAGCAAAGCATTAACAACGGCGGTCCAGCCTAATCGTTAATCGAAAATCAAACCATGTTTGTCCGACAGGGCAAGCATTAAGAATAGCTAGAGATCAAATCAATTGTGAAAAAGAAAGATTGTTATTGCAATACTAATATTAGAGTCATTACAGATCCAAATCAGGGACACCTCCCTAGCACTAGGGTTTAGCTACTCATATTATTCAAAATAAAATCAAAACAAAGATTATACATCACAAGATAATAGGATTACTTCGATCTTCAATTGCTTTCGCTCATGAAAACCTTCAGTTCTCTAATCGCCTTGATCTCTCCAATCTTTGATCGTAGAATTCTTTTGCAGCCAAAAAGTCTTTTTTTTCTTCACCAAACACGTCCTAAATACTCCCAAGTCTATTACAACAGTTAGAAAATACCTAAAATACCCCTAAGGATCCCAAAGGTAAAAAAATAAGAAATTCAGCATATGACACGTCACAGCCAACACGGCCCGTGTCAGGAGACACGGGAGGCCGTGTTGGCCCCATGGCTCACTGATAACAACATTATTTGCTCCAGACCTGCTGACACGAGCCGTGTCAGGTGACACGGGCACCCGTGTCAGCCCACTGCCTATTCTCCAATTCTTATTCTTCTGGTACCTTCCTGACACGGCTCATGTCAGGTGACATGGGTGGCCATGTCAGGCCACTATATCTCTTCCAAAAACTCTTCCGAATTCCCGTAAATCTCGTTTTCTTCGCACGAGTCCTTTGGGCTTTTCCATATAGACCTGAAATCATCAAACCTACCAACAGATGCGTAAAATGCATCAAAATTGATATAAAACTAAAAATGGGAGACTTTAATAAGAAACATAAAATTAACTTGAAAAACAATGAAAAGACTAAACAAAAGATTACCGATTCATGAATAAAATGCCGAATAAGTGACTGAAACCTGGTAGAAATGGTGACCGGTCAAGTATACACTGAAATCTCTAGAAATCTTGAGGAAAATGACCAGTAGAAAACCCTAGGACCCCTTGAATTAGACTCCATTGGTCACGTCTTGAAGTACTTGACTGAGAGAATGAGTATTATCTCCATTTGAAATAAATGCACCTGCACAAACTTGTTAGTCGTGATAAGCACACACATGAGACCCTATGACCTAATTCACAAAGGATCATGGCTAAAGGCCGTATGATCTTACAAAGAGAACGCTGAGAAAGGTAGGATGAATTTGGGGTATGATAAGGTTGTGCACTTAGCAATTGTTTCATCATCATGGTTTGTTTAGAGTAGTGGTAAGTTTTATCTTGCTTTTACCTTTACGTTTGAACCATGAAATTGTTGTTGTTCTAAAAATTTGTTGGTTCCGGTTTCTTGCGTGTTGGTTTGGGTTTTCTTTGTGTTTGTCAAACTTTAGTTTAGGGACAAACAAAATCCTAAGTTGGGGAGAGTTGTTAAGGGTCAAATTGTGTATATAATTGATAGTATTTTGTGGCCATTTTCAAACGATATCATGGTGAAGTAGTAATAAAACCATAATTTTAGTGTAAATAAGTAAATTCATGCTTATTCTTGTAAATAACTCGTTGGGTGATCAAATTGGTGAATTTTTGTAGGTTTCATCACTTAAATGGATGCTTGGGACCTTTGGAGAAAGAAAAGCAAATGTAGTAGAGATTTTGAAGAAATTTTGATGCCAGCTCACGCTTAGAGTTCGATCTGCAGCACGAATCGCACTTAGCCCATTATGCAGTGTGGTTTCAAGACCAATGCACTATCTAAGGGTGCCAAATTGCACTTAGCCCACTCCACCGCGCTTAGCGCGCTTTCTGGGATTTTGACAGATACTTTACTGGTCGCACTAAACGAGCTCTACATGGGATTAACGCGGTGTCACTTGGAGGAACTTGTATAAAAGGAAACTTGGAAGATATTTTGGAACACAGTCCCACTTTTCAGATTTTTAGAAGATATTTTAGGTCAAGAAGCTCAAAAACTTCAAAAGGAGTAAAAATCAAAGCTTTGGAGCATCAATCTTAATCTTTCGACTTTGTTGCTAGTAGAACTTTCTTTCTTACTTGTTGCTCAAGCTACCATGGTGATGGATAGCTAAACCTCCTTTTGTGTCAAGATTAGAGGTAGTTAACCTTGTTAATATGTATTTCTTTTGATCTTTTGTATGTGAACAAAGTTGATGATCAATATATGATGAATATCTTTGCTTTTAATGGTATATTTTTTATTTAAATCACTATTGAAAGGTATTTTTCAAACCATGACCTAAGTTATTCATCTATAAATAAACAAACTCTAGACATAGATTTGTGAGTTGATATTCACTTTGTATCAAGATTTAAGATTATTGTGTTGATTGTTAGCATGAGACATCATCTAAAAATTAATACGATAATATTCACAAAATCACTTTAGAGATAAACGGTATTACGAGGATACGTGATTATAATGATCATAACCAAGTTCACATGCTTTATTATAAGGATATGTATGAAAGGGGTTAATGAAACCTAATCTTGACATGCTTTCTAAACAAACATCTTTTACATTTTACTCTTTGCTAAGAAGCTCTTGTGAAATTAATGTTACCAAACAAAATCACTTCAAAACCCCCACTTAAGACAATATAAATTGTAGAACAACGACAATATCACGATTAGGGTAGAAAATCTAGTACAAAAGAGCATAAATGCAATTCAAATGATAATATTTATCATAAATAAATTTTAAGAAATCTCATAACTCTTTCACAATCTTGTAGTGAGTAATAATATATTAAGTTCACCTATCAATATAGTTTACAAGTAAGACCAAAATGTATTTATCTTTATAGTTTATATTGGTAGTACTTTTGATTCTTTAGATCCATCCTTTTCCATTTCTTTGAGACTAACTTTCACTAGATACTTCCACTCCACATTTTCACCATCCCCATCAAACTTGAACTTGTGAGTTTTGTGGACATAGTAATAAATACAATTCTTAAAGCTGCCTTTGATGTCAAGAGTAACACATATTGAAAGCTAGAGGAAAATTCTAAAATGAAGTTCTATAAAAAGATTTAAATAAATTCTTGTGAAGTTATTAATTACATTGTAAGTTTATGATATTTTATTTAGCTTTTTTATTGAACTTTTTTAGATCTAAACTCTTCTATTAAATTTTTATAATCAAATTTTTTTAATTTATAATAAAGTCAATTAATAACAATTAGGTATTCACCCACACATGAGGATTTGAAACATTTTTAGTAAAAAACTATTATCTTGATTTTTCTTTTTACCATAGAAAAAACTATCTAATACAGACAGTTGTATTACTATTCTGTGACATTCCCTTATAAAAATAATAGGATAATATCAGAGAATGTCATAGCTCTTTCTATTCTTTCATAAATATTAGGCATAATTAATCTTCTTCAAGTCCCATAAATTATGAGTTGCAATTCAGTCCTCCAATAAAAAATTGTTTTAGTTTGGTCCCATAATATTATTTCCGTTAACATATTCGATCCCTTCTGTTAATTCAGATGTTAAAATATTAGTAAATACCAAGGTGGCATGCCAAACATGCAACGCGTCAGCAAAAATAATAACAAATAATTCTAATTCAAGAAAAAAACACACAAATAACTTTAAATTCAAAAAACTAAAAAAAACATAAAAATCATTAATTAATTTACATAAAAAAATTAATTTACAATAACTATTATAAAAATCATTTACATAAAAAAAACAAAATTTACAAATAAAAATCATTAATTAATTTACAATAACTATTAATTAATTTACAATAAATAACTCATTTACATAAAAATTAATTTACATAAAAAACATAATTTACAAATAAAAATCATTAATTAATTTATAAATTAATTCATAATAACTATTAATTAATTTACATAATTAACTAAAAATATATAAAAATCATTAAAATGTGTCTCAAAAGACATCCTATTACTCTAATGAACACCACCACCACCATGAAAATCATACTCAAATTTCCTTGGAGGAGTAGAAGAAGTCGTCCTAAAAGAAGAGTTAAAGTAATGCATTGTAGGGTGTCCTCCAGGTCTAGGAGTTCTAGATCTCAAAGTACCAACAAAAGTTGAAGAACCACCACCACTACTTCCACTAGCATTGTCATCACCATTATTAACCCCTTCTTTAAAATCAGTAATTTGTGGATACAAACAACCTGCAAAATTTACATTCAATTCAAGCCATCTGTCAAATCAATTTCTAACCACAAAATAACAAAAATTCAATTAAAACAAGTTCAAATGAGATCTAATATCATCCCCCTTGAACCGGTAACTAGCATATGAAGAGAAGTTAGCAAACCAGCCTTCATAAAATTCCAAAAACCAGCAGGAACAAGATCGATACTTTTTTTTTACACAAGTGCACCACTATAATAATAGAATATGGACGCTTCGTGATTACAGATACACAAAAATGAGAAACATTACTCATCAGTAATAAAGTAAAAAATAAAAGGACGAAAAAAAAGCGATAAAGATCTCCTTCACTTATATGAATCTCGATATCTAGTTCATATCCATGTCGTCCCCAACTTGGCTGCAGATAGGACTGACAACAGAGAAAGATCTCTCGAAAGGAGAAGGATGAAACTATGCATCCCGCCTACGCTTACAACCGATGTTATCCACAGGCGAACTCTCTGCTGCGCCGAGCTTCCTTCGAACGTATCTCACTGCCTGTTCTTCTGTTGGAGTCAGGGGAAAATCTGACGACTTGTTCTTCATAGGCAAGTTCAGGATAATCATGGGGGAAAATCTGACAACTTGTTCTTCATAGGCAAGTTCAGGATAATTATGAATTTTTCTTCTGATTTTCTTAATCCACTTCACTATATTGGGATTATTTGCAATTTCAAGAATCAGATTTTTCTGCGAAACAGTGTGGCAGAAAAAAGAAAAAAATTAAAGAGTGAAAAAAGAAAAAAAAAATCTAAGAATAAGAGAGAGGAAGGTGGCTACTAAGGTTTTGGAGAAGGGATTTGAGAAAGAGAGGAACATAAATTAAAAATAACAATAATAATAATAATAATAATAATAATAATAATATAACTTATGCACATTGTTTCATATTATTAATAATAAATAATACTAAATTGATAATAAACAAAACAAAAAGCCAGATAAGAGAACACACTGCCAAGTAGACTGCCACGTATGCACAGTTTAACGTTTTTTCTCAAAATTTAATAGAATGGATTAATTTGACTAACAGAATCGTTTTAAAGGACTATGATGTAACGTTTTTTAACCAAATCGAAACAATAAATTAAATTAAGAGACAAAAAATGAATTAAGCCTAAATATTACTATAATATATTATTATAGTTGTTAATGAAGTATGCAATCTCTCTCTTGGTTTAGTTAATGTGACATAAGAGCAAGCTACATCATTCAAATGATATCATAATATCTAAAGATACCAGATCTTAACTTGGTAAAGAAAGCAGTAAAAACAATGAAAAAAATGCATTAACAATACAACAAGTAAGCAGTAAAATTTATAGAAATGACATTACAAGCACCTCCAAGAAAGTGCTCAAAAACAAATACTGATCATGAATACAGTTTGGACCAGAAGATATGGATGGACGCCGCCAAAGAACCTGTAATAAAAGGTACGGCAATGCATGGTACTCAGTTTTTTCATGGTTACTACTGCTTTTCAAATGGAAATCATTGATCCAAGGGGAATACTCTAGATTCTAAGATACTCCTTTGACAGTGCATTTAATATGTGAAAGATTTACTCTCCAATGTTCCTATTTAGCCATTAATATCAAAACCTCTAAGGCTCCTAAACTTGTCCTTTGCATTAAGGATGTTTAACTCACCATTTAATTGTTTACCCCATATTATGGATTTAGGATCAATAGAGATGTTGGACTTATATTGTGATATGTTAGCAAGTCTGTAGTTATGAAAGGAATCGTATGAAGTCTCCAATTTGCTGCATAAGAGTCCCGCATCGGTCAGTGAAGTAAGAAACATAAAAATGTCAGATATAAAAGACACAACAAGCATATATTTCAACTCATACCTTTCTCGGCCTTTTGGCTAAGATCAAGTGTAGTATCTGTTCTTATCAGTTTAATATCTGATATGTGGGCCAATGGTCCACACGATATTAAATATATTTCTTGAGGGAGAGAGTCCACTTCAATAGCTTGCTATTGGGTCTCTCAAATGTCGCTTTTGCCTTGCACTATTGCAATAGCCTGGCACACCCCACCAAACCTAGTTCAAACTTTAGTCGTTTTTTGTGTTGACACTTTACATTACATCTGCAGAACTCAGTACGGTTAAAATTGTACATATATATTCACCTTACAGCATGTTGTTTGTTATCTGTGTGCATTGTAGATTATTAAACTAACAATTAAATAGATTTTATCACAATATTTTTTAAGAGTACTGTAGCAGGAGGATTGATCTATTTTACTTAATCTAGGTAACATCTTAAATCTCGAAAGTTTCAAAACAATTCATCACAGGACTAATGCTTCTGATATCAACTGTCATAACTGGTTGCAGCCAGAGTTTAAGGCTCTCACCCAGAAACATACCAAACTCCTCCCGATAAGCAGATTCCACTCCCCACACTGGTGTGGTACTCTGAGAACAAGGTATCAATGTTGCACTTGATATAACTTCGAGGAGGAAGTTGCCATTTAATGCTGCACCTGCCGTCTTGGCCCATCCATCATGTCCAATTGTCGTGCAGTCCGCCACTCGGCTTGTAAACAACTCCCTCCGATATACTGCATCTGCCGCTCTCTCTGATTTGTTGTCCCAAATTGATGAACCTGCTCCTCCATAATATCATAGAAAAAATACTCTTTCCTACTTTGACAGTGCATTTTAGTAAGTGAAAATTTTCTCTCCAAATGTTCCTATTTAGCAGCAGAGCATGCTCTGTCTCCACATGTCCAGACTTTGACAAGTCTGACTGCTCTTATTACACAGCAGCAGCAGCACGTGCTCTGCTGTCTCTGACTCCATTTTACACCATCAACAATCAATCCCAGTTTGCACTCTTTTGTCTATTAATCTTACACAAATCGGTAAACACTTTCTGAAGGCAGGTAATTTTGTCTACCGGTAAAGAGGGTGAGAAATACATTGCTTCCTGGTAGTTGAGTTCCACGTCGAAAAAGAACGTAAGGTATTGAGAAATGGAGTATAAAACAAATTGAATAACTACATTTAATCATTGTAACATTGGTATGATTTATCCTTTTTGGAGATAGTAACATTAGTATGGTTAATCCTTTTTGGAGATAATAGAGAAAAAATTTGGTATGGTTAATACTTTTTGGAGGCAAAGACTTAAAATGTATTAATAGATACATTGATATCTACAGCTTCTTGTAACAAGGGGCCTTATAAAGCTCAAGGTAAATTGCCAATGGTATATTGCACCAAATTAGTCACTACATATAGAAGGATTAAATCTATTCAGAAAGTTATACGCAGACTAAATACACATAAATAAATGATCCAAAACCAATGACAGAGTAGTGGAATGCAGCACATACAATTATTAAAGTGAACAAACATATATACCTGGTTTAGCTTAGAGTAACAAGCAACATTATAACTTGCCACTGCTGCTTCATCAGGCTCTGGCTTTGTTCTTCAAATTTCTCTAATGCTTCCCGTACTTAGCACTCCTTCTGTATGTAATCCAGGAATGTAATGGACGGTGGGATTATATGTTGCAAGTGCAAACTAAATTTCATAAAATTCACAATAATAACCTATGTGAAATAACAATTCTAGAGAAGAAATTGCACTTAATTTCTATTGCATATTGAAAATATACTGCCACTCAGAAATGTCAAAAGCAAGATAAAAGAAGATAAACGGTAAAGAAAAACGAAAAAGGATAGATAAAACAATTTTTTAATTTTGGTAGTTTTACTTGTATAATAGTAAGCCTTCTCTCAAATCATTTTCCCGCCGCACTATCAATTCTTAGTTCCATAGACAGTTTTGCATCTGAAATTTTTATCATATCTCAAACATTTTGATTCAGTCAAAAAATATGATGCATACATTGTTCTTCCATATTCTACAACTGGCCAAGACAGTGATTTGTTAGAAATGATTTTGCTTAAATAAATGATAAACACGTGGACATAAAAATGGTGTTCACTTCAACCAAACTACCAATTAGGAACACTAGTATAGAAAATATTATAAGCCAACGAGCTAATTTACAAAGTAGTTTTTGCTGTCAAATGTTTAATCACTAAGTGAAAATATTTAGAATCAAGAGGAAGCAACTTATGTTTGACTATAAACGCATAAGAGTCCCACCTCGGTTAGTGAAGTAAGAAACATAATAGATGTCATTATAAAAAACACAACAAGCATATATTTCAACTCATACCTTTCTCGGCCTTTTGGCTAAGATCAAGTGTAGTATCTGTTCTTATCAGTTTAATATCTGATATGTGGGCCAATGGTCTCTTGATTCTAAATATGTCCTGCCAATTTTATGTTGTTCATTTCATCCTGCCAAACTATCTGATAAATAGAACCAAACTATCTGATATGTAGTATCTGTTCTTATCAGTTTTTTCTGTTATGTTTTAGAATCTATGTCTCGATGAAATAAACAATATAAAATTGGCAGGATGAAATGAACAACATAAAATTGGCAGGACATATGTAATCAGAGACATAGAAAACTTGCCAAATGCAATTTGTAGTAAGACATTTAAAAGTGCCGTCAAGTACCTAAGCGCTTGCTCATTGAATTTGAAACTGAAAGTGAAACTAGGCCACTTGCTTCACATGTCTTCAAATTTCTTAACAAAATGATCCTAAAACAAGTAAAACATGCTCTACTGAAAGCTGAATGCTGCAAGGAGTTATACAAGGAAGAGTCAAATGAGATCCAGGCATCCTCTTGCTTTCTTGAAAGGTTAAATTTCAGCTTCAAGGAATGTTGTCCATACGTCATCAACAAAAGGTGTATAAGGAAACTTTAAAAATATCACAAACAGTGTTCAAAAAATTTAATAGAGATTAAATATTGTTTGCTTTTTTTTTAAGGACAGTGCCAAACTTGAAAGGAATGATGCACATCAAACTGTAAGTGGAATTCAAGATATAGAAATTTAAGCTAAAGTATTTGTAATTTTTTAAACAGTTCTAAGAATAGATATGAAAAGCTATCTAATCCAAAAATTATTCATTTTATTAATCATGAATTCTCCAAATATGAACCCTACCACCAAAAAGAGATGGTTCAAGGGGCTAGCCTCACCAGGTGTTGTGGGCCAGAGGTGCAGCGACCCGTGATCCCTCCACTGTCAAGAGTAGGAAGTGCTCGCTGCTCTGTTAAACCAGCCTCACGCTGTACCCTCCTGTCTAAGACCAACAAGACCCATGCCTTCGCATAAGTCCCGTGGGTCAACTCGTAATTTGGAGCGGGCAGGCCAGCACGGTGCAACAACCAGACCAACCTGTTAAGCCTTAGCCTTGTTCCATCACCTTGTTGCCCCCACATGGGTCACAAGCTGGCGTTACTCAGCTCGGCGAACTAACTAGCATGTCAGACATTTATAAACACTTGCTTGTGTGATCTTCTAGCCATTGTGGGACTTAAATTGATTCAAAATGGTGTAGAATTATGTTGGAACATGCTTTCTTAAATTTTATAACACTCAAAAATGTTGTGGCTGATGTCATAATACATATATAGAAGGATTAAATCTATTCAAAAAGTTATACGCAAAATAAATACAATACCAATCAATAGGCAACATTATAACTTGTGAATGCTGCTTCTTCAAGTTCTGGCTTTGTTCCCAATCAGACTCAAATTTCTCTCATGTTTCCTCGTACTTAGCTTTCCATCAGCAATGAATCCAGGAAAGTAATGGACATTATTATCAGTAAGATTCCATTAATTCTTTAGTCCTAATCTATATTACAATTTCAATTCATATGGAAAATGTTCTGTTTCTGATATGTCTATCAACCCTATATTCCTTTTTTTTTAATAAGCAAATGAGTAATAAAGGAAAAGACTAATTAAATCCAGCTCAACATTTTGATTCAGTCCATAAATTTGTTGTACATTGTTCTTCCATATTCGCCATTTGTTTGTTATAGTTGGCTTACTAGCATGGTTTTAAACCAAGGTTGTATTTCTTGCAATTATGAAATCACAATTGACAAAGTCATGCATTTTGGACATCTGATCAAGATCCCATGTCTCACATCCGACCATGTATAATAGACTCGATTATGAAATTTAAATGCAGACCATCTGATCTTAATTAATTTGACAATGCAGATTGTATGACTACGGAAGATGAGGGACTTCCTGACTACAGGAGTTTGAATCCGCAAATGCTTATAATAAAATGTCACAAATAATAATTGTGCAAATAAAACATGAGATACTTTTGAATCTAAAAACAGTGTATTGAAATTTCTTGTTGAAAGCATTATCAAAACATGCCTGGAGCAATATAAACCATGTGTGCAAGCAAACCATGCAACACCAAAATCAGCAATTTTTGCCTCATAATCTTCCTCAAGCAAGATGCTGCTAGATTTCATATCCCTATGAATAACAGGTGGAGAACATTCATGGTGCAAATAGCAAATCCCTTTTGCACATCCCAACACAATTGTATACCTCTGATTCCAATCCCATGCGACCTTCTCATCTTTTATATTTCTATGAGGAGCTCAAAAAGAATACCAAATGATGATTTGCTTAGACCTAACAAAGACCTAGGAAACTCTTTCACTTTGTTCTTAGGATGAAGTATTTCCCTATACTGTCTTAAGATCCATAAGCAGAGGCTGAAAGTGTTATTTATGGCTTTCATAGCAAATAAATAATCAAATCATGTCAATCTATGACCACGGATGTTCGCTGCTCTGTGAAACCAGCCTCACGCTGTACCCTCCTGTTTAAGACCCATAAGACCCGTGCCTTCACACAAGTCCCGTGGGCCAACTCGCAACTTGGAGTGGGCAGGCCAGCATGGTGCAAACACCAGACCAACCTGTTAAGCCTTAGCCATGTTCCATCACCTTATCGCCCCCACACGGGTCACAAGCTGGCGCTACTCAACTCGGCGGACTAACTAGCATGTCAAACATTTATAAACACTTGTTTGTGTGATGTTCTAGCCAATGTGGGACTTAATGGATATAAATTTGTATAGTATATATACTATTAATATGGAACATGTTATAAAACTAATCAGTGAAGACATGCGGTTGTAAAGGTTTTTTAAATGGCTTACTTTATACTCGGCACTCTCCAACTACTTTTGACATGTTATAACACTAATCATTTAAAAGATGTGGTTGAGAGATTTAATCTACATCTATAAAGGATTATCGGACACTCAAAAAATGATCCAAAACCAGTGACAGAGTAGTAGAATGCAACGCATACAATTTGTAGAGTGAAGAAACATATATACCTGGTGTAGCTTAGTTTAGAGTAACAATGAACAACGTTATAACTTGCCACTGCTGCTTCATCGGGATCTGACTTTGTTCCTAAAACTGACTCAAATTTCTCTAATGCTTACTTAACATTCCTTCAACATTTAAACAAGTAATGGACATTAGGATTATCAAGAAGATACCATTAATCCTTTTAATTTTAATCTAGATATACTCCTAGCAAATTGGATGCTTCAAAATTAAAGATTTTTTCTGCCTCAAACTAGGCGTTGCAGATTACAATTTAATATAATGTCAATCATGTAGTTACAAGAACAAAGTCGCCAATCCTTGATTCCTTATTTTAATAAGCAATTGAGTGATAAAGGAAAATATAAAGGAAAATTCAGCACAACGTTATGAGTTTTGTATGTTTTGCATGATTATATGTTGCAAACCAAATTTCATAAAATGCCCAATAATGACATATGTGAAATAACCGTTCTAGAAAAGAAATTGTACTTAATCCAAATATGACGAAACTTACTTGAATTTCCCTGAGTTTGTTACTGACTACACCAGAGTTCCTCTCAGCTCCGATGATCTTCTTATCAGTGAACTCACCACCAGTTTCTATCTTTCCTATTAGCTATTCTCTATAACAGAAAATAAACAAAAATGAAACTGTTATTATCTAAACTATTAGCTATTTTTTAAGTTATCATGGAGAGCGTGTCAAAATCAACTGAAAACAACTTGTGAAATATGAAATAAATTCAAAGAAACAAACCCTAATCCTTCAGTTAAAATAAAATGAAGAGCAGAAGTGTGGTGGCGAGTACATTATCACCGACATTGAACACTCCAGCCTTGTGAGTTGATCCACCAGGAGCCATAATGCTATAATTTTAAAAGTGCTCTTCTGTATATGATACTCCGCATAATGCTATAATTTTAAAAGTGCTCTTACTGAAAATTTGAATCAAATTAATTCTAAAATTTTAAAACCACCAAAATTTTCGATAGTGTATTTAGTATTTACGGTGTATCGAAATTTTTAAAAATTATGTTAAATTATGTTCATTATGCATCAAATAAAGATCCAAAATTTTATCTAATAAAAAGTATAGTACATATGTCTAAGTAATATTACACATAATATACAAATAATACATAAAAATAATAATAACATCTAAATAGGTCATCCGCCAACTATGTGTGATGCTCGCGATAATCGAGTAAAAATCTCACCATCTGGGTTTATCAAACCCATTAAGTTATCCATAATAAATGCAATCATCTACATGTGTTTTGGTCATCGACATCACCTAGAGGTGGCAGTGGCGACACGTCATCGGCAGGTACCCCAGCATCCCAGGTAGCCATCAGACCTTTCTTATTTTCTCTGAAGTCCTTATTCTTTGGTTTGTCTTTCTTCAGCTTGCGACACCCATTATTGTAGTGACATGGCTCCTTGCACTCAAAGCAAATCACGTCCTTACCAACACCTGACTTCTTTAGTCCATATGTAAACTTAGAGCGGCCACATATCCTTCTAGAGCCTCTAAACTTGCCATGTCTTTTCTTCCAGAGTTGATTAACACGTCTGGAAAGAAGAGACAATTCATCTTCTTCTTCTTCATCTTGAAAGGCTTTGGTCTTCTCAGACTTTCCCATGGATTTCAAAGCCACAGACTTAACTTTTCTTTGAGGCTCATCCTCTTCAAGATCTCTCTCATGACTTCTCAAAGAACTCATAAGTTCTTCAAGAGTTGCGTTGTTCAAACCCTTAGAAAGTTTCAGTGCAGTTACCATAGGCCTTCATCTCTTGAGTAAGCTTCTAATAATTTTCCTTACATGATCTGCAGTTAAGTAACCTTTGTCCATAACCGTCAGTCATGCAACAAGAGTCTGAAACCTTGGGAACATGTTCTCAATAGTTTCATTGTCTTCCATCTCGAAGACTTCATACTTATGTATCAAGGCAAGTGCCTTGATTTCTTTAACTTGAGTGTTTCCTTCATGAGTCATTCTCAGAGAATCAAATATAGACTTTGATGTGATCTTTTCATACTCAGTGTATGAAATATCATTCAACAAGATGTTTCTTGCTTTGTGATGATTATTGCAGTCTTTCTTTTTTTCATCGGTCATCACTCTTCTTTCCACCTTGTTACCACTAGCATCAACATGATGAATGTAGTCATCAACTACCATATCCCATAGATCTACATCATGACCAAGGAAAAAACTTTATTTTATCTTTCCATTAGTCAAATTTTTCTCCATCAAAAACTAGAGGTTTTGCACTATAGTGATCTCTATCAGCAGGTGCAGCTAGTGGAGGGATAGAAGCCATTGTGTTTCACAAACGAGATCTTTATCTGACACAGTGAAGTGTTTGATAAACAATCAATACCAGAACCGGAGCTCTGATGCCAATTGAATGTGAAGAGAAACACGAGAAAGGGGGGTTGAATTGAGTTTCTAAAAATGAATTTTTTTTAACCCAATACAAAAACTGGAACACAGAGGATAAAAATAATGAAACAATTATTTTTATACTGGTTCGCTATAAATAAAGCTACCTTCAGTGCATCTACCAAGGTAATTTCGCATTATCAACAAGGACTTGATCTACTATAATCCAACTTGATTATAACACAAAGACCAACAATTAATGTCTTCTTGCGCATACAGACTAAACCCTGGTCACTCAAGGAATAAAAATACAATCAAACAAATTGATACAAAGTGTGTTTACAAAATGCTTCTAAGAAAGCAGAATAGTCAAATGAAATACAAGTATATCACACAAAATATTTAAAATGAATAGTATGAACAAAAGTTCTTGTGTGAGTGTTTCTTTTCTTTCAAAGTATTCACAAATAGCACCGTTCACGTATGATGATAGTGTAGTAAAATTCGTGATTTTCAATTCTTCCAAGTCTTCTTTATATAGGCAATGAAGAGATTTGTTGGAGGGTAGAATTGGAATACCGAAATGCAGTTGTATCATTGCATAACAGTTTGTGAAAATGGAAGACAAAATGGTACAATAGTACAATCCTTAGCCCACAAAATCAGTGTAATGGAAGGAATATTTGAGTTTGTACTGTGTAATATTTTTCTCACGTAAAACCTTTTAATCTTATCTTCAATATTTAGAGACTTCTGATAAGTTGGTGATGAAGCATGCATAAGAGAAGATTAAGACCTGGTTGAGAGAATCTTCAGAAATTTGGTCTTCAGAGTCTTGGTCCAGTTCCTCATCACCTGGTCTTCAGAATCTGTTGACACTGCTCAGAGTTGAGTTGAGCGCATGGCTTCAGAGCGTAACACCTTCAGCAGCTTCAGAGTATCAAAGCCTTGAATAAGTATATGTCAGAAGCATTGAGTACAGAATTCACACGATATTAAATTTATTTCTTGAGGGGGAGAGTCCACTTCAATAGCTTGCTATTGGGTCTCTCAAGTGTCGCTTTTGCGTTGCACTATTGCAATAGCCGGGCACACCCCACCAAACCTAGTTCATATTGTAAACTTCTTTTCTCTTACATTATACATTACTTTTGCAGAATTCACAATTCACTATTGTTAAACTTGTATATTCTTTAAAGTATGAGTTGAAGTTAATTTGTCTAAGATAATCATCATTGTTAAGTCTTTGTGCTCTTAACAAAACTCAACATCCAATTCAGCCTGCCAACAAATACACTTGTTTTATAATTTGACTGTATTGAAAACAAGTTATAATCCAGGCACAGCTGAGCAGAGAGTGTCCACATCCCTTTTAGAATCCAGGTACAAAACAACTTGCTTACAGGCCAGCTCTCGTACCCACTTCAACGCTGCTAACATGCCTAATGCCTCTCTGATATCAACTGTCATAACTGGTTGCAGCCGCACAGTTTTGGCTGCCACAAACATGACCAACTCATTCCCATACACTGGTGTGGTACTATGAGAACGAGACATCAACTTTGCACTTGATATAACTTTGAGGAGGGCGCTTCTATTTTATGTTGCACCTGCTGTCTTGGCCCATCCTTCATGTCCGTTTGTCTTGCAGTCCACCACTCCGCTTTTAAACAACTCCCTCCGATGTATTACATCTGCTGCTCTCTCTTATTTTTTGTCTCAAATTGATGAATTCCTCCTCTATATGACGCTGCCATTAGAAGGCAAACATACTCTTTTCCTACTTTGACAGTGCATTTGATATGTGAAAGATTTTCTCTCCAAATGTTTTTATTTAGCAGCAGTGCATGCTCTGCTGTCTCCGACTCCACTTTACACCACCGACAATCAATCCCAGCCTGCACCCTTTTGTCTATCAACCTTACATTAATTGGTAAAGAATTTCGGAAGGCGGGCATTTGGTGATAATGGACAATAAAGGAGTTGAACAACCAAAGATAATGGATAAAATAACCTCATCAGAATAATTACACAAAATCAGATCAAAGAAAAAGGAGTTGAACAACCGAAGATAATGGACAATAAAGTATGTGTAAGCATATAAGCTATGACAATATTGTGAAGAGGACATAATCTTCAGTGTTTTGAGTAAAAACTTACTTGAAATGTAGGATTATGAAAATCATTATGAAAGATGGTATCAAGATCATGAAAAATCCTATGCTCAGGTGTATCATATCTGCCACCACATAGATCCAGACCACTGATAAATGCGGTTATTTTCCGATTATTCCCAAAACCTTGAGTGTCTAAAAGCACACATTTCTGGTGATACGTAGAGGGTTCCCACAACCTGGGCCAAAAGATTCAACTGAATTGGTACTATACTAACTGAAAAGGAAAAAGAAAAATGTACTACTTCTGATCTTGATTATAAACAAAAATAACTAACTTCACCTGTTGCTTGAAAATACTGAGTTTATTGCTTGCATAATGCGGAGATAATACACAATGAATGGTTGAATGTTTAAAATGCAATAAAAAGAATCAACCATTGCTATGTACATAACATTAATACATGAACACAATTGTAATATTCAACTATGTCCGCATTAAAAAACCAGGAAGCAAATTGTAAACATAAACTTCAAATTTAAGGAGAATAAAAATTACTGCTTTCAAAAGAAACTTGTCATGTGAAGTTCTATCATCTCAAATCATCATAATAACTCTTAACCCTTTTTGTGACTTGTACTTCAACAACTCTCCAAGTGAAAGCTCTCCACCACAAGGCAATGGTCTTGTTGGCTCACGAACAAAGCTTCACAGGATGAAAAATAGACCATCCAATAATACATAGCATATGCTAAGCTTCCAAAATTGCGTGACAAATATCCTCCCACCATTTACTAGGCTGAAACATTTTTCATCTTCAAGTTCAATCTCCGGTAGCATATTGCCTGGCACATGCGCATCTTGAAAAAGAGTGCCATTCCCACCTTTCCTAAGCGGAAAATCTGTATCAGGAACACCTAAATCAACACTTCCCTTTTTTGTCATTACCATTACCAATTGGTTTATACTGAATTGAAATATGCATTTCAGGATAAGGTTTTAAAGCAGTTTCCATATCAACCAATAACTAGAAACCAATCATTCAGAGCGATACCAGAAAGTATCTTCCGAACAGGTATTTCCACAACTCCAATAAGTTCAGCACCAAGAAAGAATATCATTATCTTTTACTAGAAACTCAACTTTTTGAACAAGATGAGCAACCGGAACAACAAAGTGTTGATCCCATAAAGGGTTTTTGCAATTCATAATAACTCTTGATTATGCTGTAGTTGCACCAGCTAAAAAAATAGATATATACTAGTATCAAGATAAGAATGGCATGAAGCCAGAATTTGTGACATTAATAAGTCTAAAAATAGTGTAGCATATCAACATAAGTACACTGTTTTACTTTTCAAAACATTATATATACAACATGGCACCTCATTTAATTTACCATAGCTATCATATGTGTAAGTTATTTTGAAGTACTAAAATCATATTTAAAAGATGTATTTATCTTGAACATGATATGTTAGTACTCTGATCACAAAGCTATACCAAGTTGCCATTTTCTTAATATGTTGTCAAAAACTTGATTATTTTTAATTTATTTATGACAGAACAGCTTGAAATTAGCCAAGGGAAAGAGGCAGGAGAGTTACAGTTGAATCTGATTCCACAAGTTCAACAAGTGATGGTTTCAAGATAAATTGCATCACTTTGATATCTTATCAAAACAGGTTACATGTTTCATATAGAAGCTGCTGCATAAAAGTCTCACCTCGGTTAGTGAAGTAAGAAACATAACAGATGTCAGATATAAAATGCACAACTAGCATGTATTTCAACTCATACCTTTCTCGGCCTTTTGGCTAAGATCAAGTGTAGTATCTGTTCTTATCAGTTTAATATCTGATATGTGAGCCAATGGTTCACACGATATTAAATTTATTATTTGAGGGGGAGAGTCCACTACAATAGCTTGCTATTGGGTCTCTCAAGTGTCGCTTTTGTGTTGCACTGTTGCAATAGCCAGGCACACCCCACCAAACGTAGTACAAAAAATTTATCTGCTTTAAAAAAGCTTGTGTTCTTAAGATTGTGAATATTTGTCAGTAGCAAGAAGCTTGTGTCTTAAGATTGTGAATATTTGTCAGTAGCAAGAATGTTGCCGGGTAAGATGTCCTCATGAACCTCATCCTTTACTCCATATGTGATTCAGCGAACGCTCACTTTAACAAATCATAATTTGCTTAGATCTATTAAAGGCCCTCCTTATGGATCTGCAATCTTACACAAGTTGGGAAATACATTGCCTATCCTTCATGTATTACATTTGCTGCTCTCTCCGATTGTTACGAATTGATGAATTTTTACTCTTCCGCAAACTCCATACTATCCTAGCAAAGATATTCCTTTTACCTTTGACAATGCATTTAACGTGAAAGATTTTCTCTCGAATGTTCCTATTTAGCAGCAGTCTGAATGCTCTTATTACCCTGCAGCAGCACATGCTCTTCTGTCTCTCTTCTGTCTCTGACTCCACGCTACAATCAGTACCACAGTGTGCACCCTTTTGTCGATCAAATCTTACAAAAGTTGGGAAATACATTGCCTACGGGTAGTTGAGTCCCACATCGAACGAAGGTGAACGGTATTGAGATAAGCAAGAGTATAAAATAACTTGTATACCACCATTGCAAATTACTTACCTGGATGGGGTCAATGGTTGATCATGAAGGACCATGGCCTAAGAGAGTGACCTCCATTGCACTTAGGAGGGGTGCTATCCTAAAGTCTACCCAAGTGGTGGAACCTACATCATAATTTGTTGCAGTGGGGGCTTGCGTTCGCGCAGCCCCCTCCTATTTTGATATAAATGTTGCCTTTTTTACTAGTCTGATCTTATTTGTGTTTAATTTGTGTTTAATTTGATATATTTATTGAAGTATATTAATTTTGTCAAATTGTGCATTTTTATAGTATTTTTTAATATTCTGAGAATGACTCTCCATTTTTTTATAATAATGCTAGAATTCTAGATTGGAAAACCAAGTTTTGGTTGTGTGCAAACATGAAAGACCCAAATGAACAAACATATATATGCTTGGTTCAGCTTAGAGTAGGTTTAACTTAGGTTGAACAACAATATAACTTGCCACTGCTGCTTTGTCAGGTTCTTGCTCTGTTCTTCAATCAGACTCAAACTCCTCTAATGCTTCATCATACTTAGCATTCCTTCTCTATTTAATCCAGGAAAGCAATGGACGGTGAGGTAATCAGGAATATACCATCAATTTTTTTAAGTCTTAATATACATATGTATATTCCTAGCGAATTGGATGCTTCAAAATTGAAGCATTTTTTCCTACCAAACTAGGTGTTGCAGATTGTAATTTCTGCCATGCCTTTACTAGGAGAAAGTCACCAATCCTTTAATCCTTATTTTAGTAAGCAATTAAGTAATAAAGGAAATGATTAACCAAATCCAGCACAATGACTTTTGTATGTATGCATGTTTATATGCTACAATTGCAAACTAACTTTCATAAAAATGCACAATAATCACATATGTGAAATAGCAATTCAAGAGAAGAAATTGTATTTAATCTCTATTGCATATTGAAGAATATACTGCCACTCAAAAATGTCAAGGGTAAAAGAAGGAAAAATGTTGAGAAAAAAAAAGGATTGAGAAAAACAAGTTTGAGTCTGGTAGTTTTACTTGTATAATAGTAAACCTTCTCTCAAATCATTTTCCCGACGCTCTGTCAAATCTTTTTTGCTTATAAGCCAACAAGCTAATTTACAAAGTAGTTTTTGCTGTCAAATGTAGGAACCCACCCACGCCAAAAAGAGATGGTTCAAGGGGCTAGGCTCAACAGGTGTAGTGGGCTTTTTTGCTTATAAGCCAACAAGCTAATTTACAAAGTAGTTTTTGCTGTCAAATGTAGGAACCCACCCACGCCAAAAAGAGATGGTTCAAGGGGCTAGGCTCAACAGGTGTAGTGGGCTTTTTTGCTTATAAGTCAACAAGCTAATTTACAAAGTAGTTTTTGCTGTCAAATGTAGGAACCCACCCACCCCAAAAAGAGATGGTTCAAGGGGCTAGGCTCAACAGGTGTAGTGGGCTGGAGATGCAGCGGCCCGTGATCCCTCCACTGTCAAGAGTAGGAAGTGTTCGCTGCTCTGTGAAACCAGCCTCACGCTATACCCTCCTGTCTAAGATCCACAAGACCCGTGCCTTCACACAAGTCACATGGGTCAACTCACAACTTGGAGCGGGCAGGCCAGCATGGTGCAACCACCAGACCAACCCGTTTGGCCTTAGCCATGTTCCATCACCTTGATGCCCCCACATGGGTCACAAGCTGGTGCTACTCAGCTCGGCAAACCAACAAGCATCTCAGACATTTATACACACTTACTTGTGTGATGTTCTAGTCAATGTGGGACTTAATGGATCTAAAATGGTGTATTATTAAGTTGGAACATGCTTTCTTGAATGTTACAACACTCAAAATGTTGTGGCTGATGTTATAATACATATATATAGAAGGATTATTGGACCGGATTACTCATAACATATGTAGAAGGATTAAATCTATTCATACGCAGATTAAATACACTCAGCAAAATAATCCAAAACCAATGAAGAAATAGTGAAATGCATACCTTATTTTCCTTGGAGTATCAACAAACAACATTATAACTTGTGAATGCTGCTTCTTCAAGTTCTGGCTTTGCTCCCAAAACAGAATCAAACATCACAAATGCTTCCTCGTACTTAGCATTCTATCAGCATTAAATCAGTTAGATACCATTAATTTTTAGTCCTAACTATATTACAATTTCATATGGAAAATGTTTTCTATCTAACATGTTTATCTTATCTTTACAAAAAAGAGTCACCAAGTCTTCTCTCAAATCATTTTCCCAACGATCTGCCAATTCTATTTTCTCAAGACAGTTTTGCATCTGAAATTTTTATCATATCTTAAACATTTTGATTCAGTCCCAAAATATGCTGTACATTTTTCTTCCATATTCACCATTTGTTTGTTATAGTTGGCTTACTAGCAATTTGTAGATACCTCAATATGTTGTACATTTTTCTTCCATATTCACCGAGGTTACAGTTATGGTTATGCTGCAAACATATATATGGCAAGAAAATACGGCCAATGTATTGTTGTGGATACCTCAATACTTTTACACTGAATTTGTAGTTCCAGAATGCAATTTAAAATCACACTTAAAGTCATGCATTTTGGACCATCTGATCAAGATCTGATGTCTCACATCCGACCTTGTATAATGGATTCGATTACGAAGTCTACATGCAGACCATCTGATCTTAGTTAATTGGACAATCTAGATTGTATGACTGCGGCAGATAAGGAATTTTCTGACTACAGGGGTTTGAATCTGCAAATGCTTATAATAAAATGTCGCAAATAATGCTTGTGTAAATAAAACATGAGATACTTTTGAAACTAAAAACAGTGTATTGATATTTCTTGTTGAAAGCATTATCTAAACATACCTGGAGCAATTTAAGCATTACCAAAGAGCATTCTTCTATGACCATGATTTTTATCACAAATCTTCAAATCAGAATTTAATGAAATTTTTAACTAAAAAAGTTTTTTTTTTCACCTCAAACTAGGCGTTGCAGATTACAATTTAATATAATGTCTATCATGTAGTTACAGAGTCACTAATCCTTTATTTCTTATTTTAATAAGCAATTGATTGATAAAGAAAAATATTTACTGTGAAGAAATGGAAACCTAGGTTCACGGATACATGAGCTTAGCTCAGAATCAGGGAAACATTGGGAAAATGCATACAAAATAAACTAACCATATCTTTTCTGCATTCTGCTTCTTCTTTGGATGCTTCTTCAGATGAAGCTTTAACCACAAAAAGGAATGGTTTTGAGAAACAGTAAGAAGAAGAAGAAGAAAGGTTTCTTGAAGAAAACAACTTGGTAGTAAGGAAGAATTTGATTTTTGTATTCTTATAATTATTTTAAATTTTTATTATTTATTAAAAAAATTAATTCAAATTATCAACGTTCTAAAACTATTTATTTTAAGAGAAAATGGATGGTGCACTGACAGTGTAAATTATTTTTACACTGTCAACCAATGATAACCATGTATCCCGCCAAATCAGCCCGTAAATTTTAAATTATTTATATGATTTGGCACTTTAAAATATTTTGATTTGATGTATGTGTAATATTTTTTTACACTGACAGTGCACTATCATAGAACTGTTTAACTGGAATCGAAATCGCTACCGGCAGAAGCGGGAAGACTTGGCTGCGAGTTTGGCTATCATGGAAAATACTCGCAGGGCTAGTGATGAGGCTGGTGTAGCCCGTTTCTTTGAAGCACAGAGGAAGTATAATGAGATCCTTATTAGTAAGGAGGTTTTATGGAAGCAGCGCGCGAAGATGCATTGGCTTCAAAACGGTGATGTGAATACAAAAAATTTTCACAAATCAGCCACGATAAGGAAGAACTGCCAAAAAATTAACATGTTACTCGATGATGTAGGAGGCGAAGTCAGAAATCAGGAGGGTCTATGTGATATTGCTAGGAACTATTTTGTGAATCTTTTTGCAGCCAGGCACGGGGCTTATGATCCAGTCGTGCAGCTTCTTAAGCCGGTGATTTCTTCTGATGATAATAGTATGCTTACTGCGGGCATTACTAAGGCATAATTGTTTGAAGCTCTTAGCCAAATGCACCGGATAAATCCCCGGGTCCAGATGGTTTCAACCCAGCCTTTTACCAGAACTTTTGGGAGATGTGTGGGAATGACATTTTTGCAGCAGCTTCCAGTTGGTTGGATAGGGGTTATTTTCCGGCGGGTCTGAATGGCACTAATATTTGCCTCATTCCAAAGTGTGCGAATCCGAAAGATATGAAGGAGTTACGTCCCATCTCGCTTTGTAATGTGGTTTATAAAGTTGTCTCGAAGATGCTAGCTAACAGATTGAAGGTTGTCTTAGATAAGTGTGTCTCCGAGGAACAATCAGCTTTTGTGGAGGGTCGGTCCATTCTTGACAATGCTATGATTGCCACGGAAATTATTTATGCTCTAAGGCGGAGAACCCAAGGGAATAAAGCCCACCTTGCGCTTAAAATCAATATCAGTAAAGCATATGATAGAGTGGATTGGAGTTTTCTTAGAAGTACTCTTCTTCGATTGGGTTTTGATGAGAAGTGGACCAATTGGATTATGATGTGTGTGACTTCGGTTCATTATTCTGTTTTAGTTAATAATGATAGAGTGGGACCAATTCAACCAGGAAGAGGATTGAGGCAAGGAGATCCATTGTCTCCATATCTCTTTATTCTCGTTTCGGAGGGTCTTTCGGCCCTTATTAGTGGGGCAGTATCTCGCGGAGACCTTCATGGAGCTCAAATCTGCAGGGGGCACCTAGTGTGTCCCACTTGCTTTTTGCTGACGATTTTTTTTGTTTTGCAGGGCTAATATTTCTGAAGTATCTACTCTCATGGAGCTCCTCCATATTTATGCAGAAGCAACGGGGCTCGAAATCAATCTTATAAAATCTGAAGTGTTCTTTAGCAGCAACATTAGTCGGCCAACTCAGGAGGATCTTGCTAAGATTATGGGTGTTCGTCATGTGTTGGGTACAGGAAATTATTTGGGATTGCCATCGATGATTGGTAGAAGTAAGAAAGTTGTTTTCTCTTTTATCAAGGATAGAATCTGGAAACGTATAAACTCTTGGAGGAGTCGTTCCTTATCTAGAGCTGGGAAAGAGGTTATGATCAAATCTGTCCTTCAGGCTATTCCGGCATATATTATGAGTGTTTATTTGATTCCGGATGGGGTGGTAAAAGATATTGAAAAAATGCCCAACTCTTTTTGGTGGGGGGAGGAAGCAATAATAAAGGTATTAGGTGGATGTCCTGGGAAATAATGACTTGTTCGAAAAGTGAAGGCGGCATGGGCTTTCGGAATTTCAAGGCTTTTAATTTGGCAATGGTAGCAAAGCAGGGTTGGAATATTATGTCAAAACCTCATTCACTTGTTTCTAGGATCTTCAAAGCCAGGTATTTTTCGAATTCCTTTTTCCTTGATTCTAAACTTGGGAATAATCCGAATTTTGTGTGGAGGAGTCTGTGGAAGGCTAAGGATGTGTTAATTGTGGGATGTAGATGGAGTGTTGGTAATGGGAGTAGCATCAGAGTCATGTATGATCCGTGGCTTCGTGAGGGTGAAAATAAGTGGTTATGTGGGCCACAAAAAGATGAAGTGTACGACCTTTATGTAAAAGACCTTTTGTTGCCAACTACTAAACAATGGGACGTTCCTAAGGTATTCCAGTGTTTTGGGGATGAGGGGGCTGAAGTTATTCTTAGAGTTACATTGGTGGCGGAAGTGGTTGAGGATAAAATTATTTGGCAAAAGGAACGGAATGGTGAATATAGTGTTAAGACGGGATATATATTGTGGAGGGATATTCAAGACAGTAACCGTAGTTATGGAGTGGAGGGTTATTGGAATAATCTGTGGAATATTATCGCCCCACCTCGAGCCAAACATTTGTTATGGAGGATTTGTCGTGGTTGCCTTCCGAGTAGATATAATCTCCAGCATCATCATGTCCAATGTTCTTCTCTTTGTCCTTGGTGTGAATTAGACGAGGAGGATGATTGGCATGTTTTTTTGGGTGTTTTTCTACTTCTCAGAGTTGGTGGGCAGCAGGTTTGTCATCTATTATCGACTCCCGTTTGCATTCCTTTTTTGATGCTAAATCCCTCATTCTTGATGTTTGTAGTAGAGAGGACCGTAAGGTTGCGGGTAGATTTGATGTCCTTCTTGAGGTTCTTTGGCGGAGTAGGAATGATGTGGTTTGGAATGAGACCCGCGAGGACGCTAACAAGATTGGGTTGCAAGCTTATCATAACTGGTTTGATTGGCTTTTAGCGAGAAAAGATGCTAGTGTGAATATTTCTACTATCCATCATGATGAGTGGTGTCCGCCTTTGGAAGGAAGGGTGAAGTGTAATGTGGATGCCGGTTTTAATTTGTCGCTCGAAACAACTAATCGTGGGTGGTGCGTGAGGAACCATTTGGGTAATTTTATCATTGCAGGTGTGGCCTGGGATCGCGGTTTGTTATCCCCCGCGGAATCTGAAGCCATAGCCTTGAAGGAAGCTGTCCAGCATGTTATTTCCTTACAGCTTTCCCATGTTACTTTTGAAAGTGATTGTCAATCTGTTGTCTGGTCGCTTTATTCTAAGCGCTCAGGCTGCTCTGAATTTAGTGTTATTATTAATTATATTAAGAGTCTTTTGAATTTGTTTTCGAACTTTGAGGTCAAGTTCATTAGGCGCCAAGCGAATTCGGTTGCTCATACGTTAGTCAAGGCGGTCAATTCTTGGTCTAGGCGTTGTACCCTTAGTATGTTACCTCCTTGTATTGAACAATGTTTGATTAATGATAAAAGTTAAATTTCTTGCTGTAAAAAAAAAATAATAACTCAAACGTTCTAAACACTATCTTTTAAAATTAAATATTTCACAAATCACACGAACATGTACTCTCTTCGGTCACAATTATAAGTCAAAATAACTACTTTCACACGTATTAAGAAAATTAGTTAAGTGTAATTAATTTTCTTGATTTCATGTACAATCAAAGTAAAATTTACGATAATATCCTTAATTTATTTAATGAATCAACTACCAACATTAAATGTTTTTGAATTAAATTAAGGGTATAATAGTAATACAAGTATTAATTAGTCTAAAATTTAATGACTTTTGCTTATAATAGTGACCAAGATTTATGGTGTTTTTTTTTCTTATAATAATAACCGGAGAGAATTTCATATAAAATAATATCACACCGAAAAATATTTCTTCGATAATTATTGCGTTGATCATAATGTAAAGTTCAAGATTTTGATCCAAATTAATTATTAACTCTAATTATTTATCTGCTAGAAATAATTTTTTAAATACATTACTTTTACTAAATGGTGAGTAATTTATATATTCCCGCTAGAGCACATCACTTACATAGATACTCATATGATATTAATGGGTCTCAATTAAGGAGTTTTTGTATTATTCAATTAAATTGAACCGAATTATATTAATTGGTCAATGTAATTTTTAAAAATTATTTTAATAAAAAGTAGTTAATTTATTAAATCAATTCAATTCAATTTAATTTAAAATTATTTGAAAATCAGTTCATAATTTTAAACAAATTTAATTTATTTTAACCAATTTTTTAAAAGAATTAGATTATGTTTTTCACCAAGTTTTAAACTAATTTTCTTATATATTTAAAAAACCGTTTTTTTTAATAAAATTGATTTCAAATCTAGATTTTTTAAAAACATTAGTTTATATATAACAGTTTTTTAAAAACTTTTTGGCTTAAAATTTTTGGTTTAACTAGCAATTTTTTATCATCAATTATAGGTGTTTCTTATCATATTTTCTTTATTAGAACCATGTCCTATACGTACAGACATGTATTATTATTACATCTTTTATATTTATCTATCATTTATTTTTTTGCACGATCTTAGCTAGCTATGTGCTATGGTGTGTGGCAAGTGGCAACTATGCAATTCAACTCTCATTTTATTCCATACGAAATGGTTCATCACAATTTTTACTATAGTTGTTAAATAGATTCCCCAACCATTACTGTACAGTTTTTATTATAGCTTTTTTATTATAGCTGCTAAATAATTTTCACGCATAAGAATACAAACCAATATATTTCTCATCAATTTTCACATCCAAAACACAAGACACAACAAACAAACATCAGTAAGTAAGTTATTTCAATTCAAAGTGAAATTAAGCAGAAAATAATAGACTTACCTCAAAAAGAGTCGAGAGAAGAGTTTGCACGAACAAGAATGGAGTAGAGAAGGTGAAATCAAGTGAAATTGAAACTCAAAAAGAGTTGAGAGAAGAGTTTGCACGAACAAGAATGGAGTAGAGAAGGTGAAATCAAGTGAAATTGAAACTGAATTAAATCAAAATCGAATAAAAATGAAACCGAGCAAAAATAAAATCGAGTAAAAATTGAAATCGAATGAAAACGAATAGAAGGTAAAATTGAAATTGATACTGAGTTTGAATTTATTGAATTTGCTAAATAATAATATTAACATTTTGGATAAAATTGTGGGAAGAGTTTATAACAGTTTAAACTGGTTTTTAAATTCAATTAGATTAATTAAATTGGTTAAAATAAACAATTCAGTTTATTAAGCATTTAAATGGTTTAAATTTTGAGGTTCAATTCAGTTCAGATTAGGTATTTAGATCAGTTAATCAAATTTTGGAACACCCTTAGTCTCAATGACTCCCTAATGTTAGAACATGATTTGGTTCTGCATCTAGACCTTTAAGTTTTTATGATAATAAGGCAGTATTTGTGTGAGAACAATTTTGGTACTCTAACGTTTTGTTATTGTGTAGCTTTAACAGCCAGTTCTGATTATGAAAATATGACGTGCAACGTCATCAGTTTCTGAACTTTTGTGTTCCAAAATTCATTTCCGCTCTGATTCACTCCTAAGAAGCTTCTGAGAAGATGTTATGTTGCTACTGTAATGCTCTCTTTGTTTCTGTTTCTGGATGTGACTCTGATTACCAAGCTTATGAAGAATGGAAAGCTTCTGAAGTTTCTGTTACTAAGCTGAAGATTCTGAAGATTTTCAAGCCAGACGCTGACAAAAGGTTCTGAAGTTTCTGATCTCAGCTATGTGTTTCTTCGTTTTCATGCTTCATCAACTTTCTACCAGAAGCCTATGAATATGAAGATAAGGATAAAAGGATACGTGATCAAAATAGTACATGGTACAAAACAAAAATATTCCTTCCACTATCTGAAATTGTGGGCAAAAGGAATGTACTATTCTTCACACCTATCACTATTCCGTTAGTGGACAGCTGCAATTCTCGTATTCCTAATTTTCCCTCCAACAGTTCCTTTTTCATGCTATATAAAGAGGACTTGGAAACTTGAAGAAAGTTTCCAATTTTACAAGAATGTTTCTACGTGAAAAGTTCTCAACTTTGTGCGTACTTTTCTTTAAGTGTTTGTATTTCATTTGTATAAATCTGCTTGTGTAGAAGCAACTTGTAGACACACATTCTTTATTCAAACTTATTGTTTGTATTTCCTTAAGTTAGGTCACAATCCTTGAGAAGACATTGATTGTTTATCTTTGTGATCTGTTAGTCACTAGCTGTTACTAGTGCATTTGTAATCAGTTGATTATAGGGGATTAAGTCCTTGTGTATAAGGCAAAATCACCTTGGTGGGTGCACTGGATTAGCTTTGAGTTTCAAGCGAACCAGGATAAAAATCCTTGCGGCTCTCTCATTGTTCAATCTTTTGATTGTTGAGTTTTTGAGTTGGTAAAAAACTTTTGATTTTAAAAACCCAATTCAACCCCCGATTTCTTGTGTTTTTCGCGCCTTCACCTAAAGTATAAGTTAGTATTCAGTATGTTTAAAGAGGTGATATTAAGGTGGTATATGAACCTACCTAAATTTTTAGTAGTCAAGTACCAGGATCTCTCGAGTAATCATATCAATTAGTTATCGGAGAGTAAACATCGAAAAGTCTCGACAATTATGAAATTGCTCAGCCTCTTAGGGTTTGCTCTTGTTTATCTTTTGTTGCTTGTCAATTTAAGGGTTGGTTTGTCGTAATTAAGTCTTCTCACATAGTTATACATTATATGGTTAAGTGTTGACCCGTTTTACACATACATAACTTAAACTATTTGCTTAAAGTCTACGCAACATGATTCTAGTCATTTAGTCGAAGGTTTGGATCAAGAAACACATGAAAACATGATTTAAATCGTGACAAGTCTAGATTAACATAAGCACTTTGTTTTTCTTAAAATTTGAATTTTTTGAAGTGTGATTCGAATTAGAAAATTGGTTGACTCAAATAAAAAATTAAATGTGAAGAACAGAAATCAACTATGTATTTCTTATTCAAATCATAAAAAAGCCTAAGTCAAATAAAAATTGAACTTGAAAAATAAGATTTTGCCTCAGTATTTCTGATTCAAATAAAAAAAATCTGATTCGAATCATGGAGGTCTTGATTTGAATCACAATATAGCATGACATGAATCAGAAATTGCATGCAAATTTTGGACTTTGCTTTTGCATTTCTGACTCGAACCATGGATTTTTCTAACTCGAATCAATGACTCGAAACTCTCATGCTTGAGGGACTGTGTATTGGTATATTTGTAAAGGATCCATACGAGGCGATGTAGAATGATGCGATGTAGAATGATCACTAAAGGAAGCCAACGTAACATGTCACCTACATTTTCCTTCTAGATGTCAATTTAGTGGAACGAGCACCCATTTCTTGGTTGTGTCACTCATTTCCTGGATTACTCGCCCGATTCACCAGAATGTGGGAAGTGACATGTCTCAATACACAATAGTGCGAACAGGAAGTCAATGGAGAATTTATCACGTTATCCTGAATTATAAGGGATTAATTGCTCAGTCCCCCGCTCCTAAAAATGGTTTCTACTCCTTGGGAGCATGAGGTTCAGACCCAATGACTTCTATAAATACCTTAACCTTAGGGTTAAAAGAGGGTCAATTCAATTCAATATGCAAAATACCACATATAGAGCTTCTCATCATCCTAGCGTGAGTTTTCTCTAACACCAAAACAACCCTAAAAATCTATGACAACCCTTAATCACTAGGGGGTTGTCACGTATTTTTCTTATAGCAAGTTCAAACTTGTATTGAAATAATCGATTTTTATTTTGGGTTTTTAGATTAAAAAAACAAATTATAACCGGATCCAAAAATAAAATATAGATGAAAACCAAACCAATTATAAATGAATCGGTTGATAATCACTTAATCATAAATGAATACTTAAAATGAATTTGGATTTAGATATAGATTTGGACCTCATAACAAGATATTTTCCACACCCCTAGTTACACATAATTCTAAACCTCAAACTCACGACTTGTATTACTTGATCATAAGAGTGTTTGTAGGTACACCACAACCATCAAACTCGATAACATAAGATGTTCGTCAAGGAGGGTTTCATCGTCACCAATATCTCCATACTCATCACTTGAAGATAAAGGTCTATCTAGATAATTTGGTGTTTTATGTATGAAATGTTCTCAATATTTCCATTTCCCTTCATCTAACAAAACTAAGGAAAAAACTCTTATTTCGACCCATAGGTCAACAACCTTCTCAAAAGGTATTTTGATTGTCATTCGGATACATCTATAAGTCATCCAAAAGTAGGATTACCACTTAAAACACATAAGCTAAGTTTGAGAAATGAAGTTTGATGCAGAGAAACAAGCTATCAAATATTCCATTAATAATATAACTGAAAGTTGGCTCATATGGATAGTTGTGCGTTCAAGGCGCGAATCGATGTATGAATACTCTTTAAGTTGAAAATTCTTTGAGTGATGAATATTCTGAGGACACCACTTCCACTGTGAAAGGAATGGCAATGGTTGTGGACAAATTAATGAATACGAGGCAGTTCTAATCAATCCAAAGTATTTTTTTTAATCAGTGAAATCATCTCCTCACCATCATGGGACATATCTAACAAATATACACTTCATGGGCGAGCCTAATTTCCAACACCAATAGGGAACACGAAACAACAAGATAGAGTCACGTGGATACGATTCTTGTTATCACAGAAAGACGTCAAGACCCCGAGAAGGAGCTACACCACTCTTAAAACAAGAGAAAGAAAAGGTGACCCTCATTTTCCTTCATTACGAGGAATTAGTTAATTTGGTTCCTAACTTATGGCTTATTGGCAAATGTACCAATTTGTCATCAAGTAATAATAATTATAATCATTTATATTTGCAGGAATTATTCTGGTTTATATGCAATAATTTTAATTTACTAAAGTTGTTTTATTAGGAGGTATGATGAACATATACTTAGAAAAAGGGAATTTAAAACAACTTTAAAAATGAACATAGATTAAAGATGGCAATTACTAGAATTGCTTCCCTAGTATCACGATGAATTAAAAAAATAGTTACGACTAATGTCTTGGATCATAACCCTCTCATTTAATCACAACTCCCAAATATCTTAGGAAAGTTCATAGTTAAACAAGTTTTTACCGATAGTTAATTCATGAAGTCACAAGCAAACAATACAATATGTCTAAAGATATTATATATTACATTTAAGCTAGATGAGGTTGTAAAAGCAATGGTTAGTAATCATCCCAACTTAAAATCAATTTACACATTTTTCGTTATATGAAAGTACGAGACATGAACTTAACTGAATAACATTAGATTGGCAATTGCATAAATCAGTACAAAACAAATTACATGGTTCAAGCAACTCAAAACCCAAAAAATAATATAAATACCTAATCAAACGAGAGTTTAGCTACTCATAATATAATTATTCATGGATAAATAGTTCAAGAAGTAATACATGAGTTATAAATGAAATATAAGCTTTAACTATGTAGAAGCAACAATCTCTATCTCTGAAAACCTTGTAGTCACAATCTCTAGTGTACAAATTTGATCTCTTGTGTTGCGGTGAGAATCAGATATCAAGTTATTAATTAACTTGAATCACAAATCATGAAATTCACCACTGAGCTTTGATTTATCCGAATAAAGGGGTAAAGATCGAAGAAAACCCTAAGTGCACTATGTAACAACAAAGCTAGAGATCTAAGGTTCGGGGGTTGGTTATACCTAGGGAAGGTGTTAGCATCCTAAGTATCTATTACTCTATAGGAACCTCTTGTTAGTATTTGTGTTATGTTATTGTTTGATTGCTAAGGAAAAGGTGCTAAGGTAAAAACCTAGGGTATATACACAGTATGCTCGCCTAGACATCGCATCTCGTGCCTACGTATCCTGACTAGGATAGAATCAAAGCATTCGTAGTTCACCTAACTAGGGACAAGGAACTATTGACCGTGGTTAAGGTTCCAAGGGGAAGCAAGTGTCTATAACCATGACACTTACACGGAGTTCGACGACTCCAAACCTAAGGCTATGCTAAACGAGGAAAGTAAGTGTTCATCACCATGACACTTACATGGAGTGTGGCGACTCCAATCCTAAGGCTACGTTAAACAGGAAAAGTAAGTGTTCATCACCATGACACTTACATGTAGTGCGGCGACTCCAATCCTAAAGTTAGGACAAAGGGTAAGGTAAACTAGTCTAGATCGCACGACGGCGAAAGATAAGGGAGTTAGTTGTTAGTTGTTAGTTGGCTCGGCAAGATATCACATCTTGTGCCTACGTATCCTGACTAGGAAAAAGGAATCAGAGCCTCCGTTATTCGCCTAACTAGGGGTGAGGAACTCTTGATAATTATCAAGGTTCCAAGGGGAAGTAAGTGTTCATAACCATGACACTTACATGGAGTACGGCGACTCCAGACCTAAGGCCATGCTAAACAAGGAAAGTAAGTGTTCATCACTATGACATTTACACGGAGTGCGACGACTCCAAACCTAAGGCTAGGATAAAAAGGAAGAATCTCAAGTTTTCCTAAGCTATGACATGGCAGTCAACGGGAGTGGTCATTTCCTTTGGAATTGGGCACAGGCAAATAATACGAGAAAATAGGATCAAGTATCAGACACAAAATTGAATCAGGCAAAGAGAAATGTTATGACCTAATAGAAAGTGCACGAATTAAATGAATTATATACACAAGATAGGAGCAAGAGACAAGTCAAGAATAAGAATCAAAATCATAAGTCGCAAACTCACAAATTTAGTGGTTAAAAATTAAAGAAAATCTACATAATTAGAAATCAACAAAACCTAAATATTTAATCAAAAATGGAAATGATTAATTCATAAAAATAATTAAGAAAATGTTTTTTTTGAATTTTTATGTTTAATAACTAAAACTAAATAGTCTACAATAAAAGCTATCAAAAAATTAAGACGAAGAATTAATGAAAATTGAAATAAAATTAAGTTATCTAAAAAAGAATTAAAAACTAGAGTTAGTGAAAATTAAATAAAATTGAAAGTTGTCTCAAAATTAAAACTAAAGAATTAATAAAAAATTAATTGAAGTTAAAAGTTGTCTAAAAAAAAAAAAAATTAAAAGAATTAATAATAATTAATTGAAATTAAAAGTACAAGAGAGTAATCAAGAACATGGGTCGGGTACATCTCAAAGCCCAATAACCACAAGAAAGACCTGAAGAAGCTCGCTCCTTCTTCTTCTCACAACGTCAAAAATTATGCACGCGCATTTGAAGAAGAAAGGTGGTGATTTGGTGTTATAGGCTATGGTCTAAATCAAGAAGGGTTTCAAAAGGGAGAGAGGGAGCGGTTATGAGAAAGGAGGAGGGTCCAGTTTTTGGAAGAAGAAGAAGAAGAAGATCTCTACAAGGAAAAATGAAAGGTGGATTTGTGTGGAGGAAGTGCAAAAGGCTTTTTGATATTGCTGTTATTCTGCTTGAAAACCCGGTTAAAGACATGGATCTAAAAGGTATATCCTTTTTTAAGTTTTCTTCCTAGAATTTTCAGAACATTTTCTCCCTCCTTTTTCTCGGTTCTCTCCTCTCTTTTTTAACTCCAAAACAAAATTTTTACTTCTTCACTTTTTGAGTTTTCAATTCTTGTGTTGTAGCTTTCACGAACCTGTTATGCAGAATTGTTGTTTTGTTGTTTTCATCTTGCGGGTTTTGCAAAACTTGGAGCAGTGTATGTGTAGGCAGTGTAGTGTCACAGGTTTGTCGCAACGTTTTTGGGATGTGGTGTTTGGAGTTGCAGAATTTTGTTTTGGCTCATGAGCTGTTTGAAGCAGGTTTTGTAGCAGTATGTTGATGTAGGGTCATTTGGCAGCTCGTGGCATCGTTGAAACGTCGATGTTTTGGAGTAGCAGAAGCTTGCAGGATGTAGTTGCAAGGTAGCAGGTTTTTGGCTTATTGTTGGGTTTTTTTCATTTTTGGTGGATTTCCTTGTAACATGGGCCTGATAAAAGGTGGTAATGGTCTTCACATAATTTGTAATGGACTTTTGTAAATTTGGAATAACTTTTGGTAACTGAAAAGGACTTGATGGTTTGTGATTTGAAATTCAAAAAAAAAAATGAAAAATTGATTTTATTTGAATAACAAAAAAATGGATAATTAAAATGGATAATAAATATGTGAATGAAGTGGATTGAAAAAAAATAGATTTGGATAATAAATTGAAAAAAAATGGTTTATGGTTAAAAATAAATGGATAATTGATGTGAAAATGTGGATATGGATTAGAAAATGGATTTAGAAAAAAATGGAAAATAAATTGGATAAAGATTATGGTAATGGATAAATTAAATTTGGAAAAATGGAAATAGATTAGAATTGAAAATGGATATGAAATCAAAAGACGGAATACTGATGGATTTAATGGCTTAAAATGAAATGGACAAAAATGAATTGGATTATGAAATTGGTTATGAATGGATTTTGCAACAAAAATGGAAGATGGATTAAAAAGAAATGGGTGATTGGATAAAAAGAATTGGATAATGGGTGGATATAGAAAATGGTTACGGGAATGGATTTGGCCAATGGTAATGTGCATCCACAACATTTATAAACTTGACAGCAATGAATTAAATCGAAGAAGATCCTCCTTGAATCAATTTCTGATTAATGACGTCACAACAAAATGAATCCATCTGGTTCAGGTCACTTGAGTATTGACAGTCAAAATTTTCATTTCGAACCAATCTTCAAAACAGTTTGTGCCACAAATGACTTGTAGATGAAGCAAAACCACTTATTTTGACCAAGATTAAGTCATATCCAAGTGAACTGAAACAACACTGCATACACATTCAACCTGTTAACCTCAAGCGAAACTCAATTGATCGACACTTGCCTATCTTAAGCACAAAGGGTGAGAAACCCTAATCTTCATGATTTACGTGCATACTAATGAAATAATGACATTGATGAGAATCAAAACCCTAATTCAGAATCTCTGCCATAACCAACCATTTGACCAAGGTTAAGTCAAACTTCCACTGAATCTTAAACCACCGCACACACCCAATCTGATAACCTTTCCTGATACTTGATTCAGAACTTATGATGAAAATAAATTACACTAGATTATTGAGGAAGAGAGGTCTCTTGAGAGCAAGGGAGACTGCTTGCTTGAAGCCTCTGGAAACAAACCCTAATTCAAAAGTGAAACAAAGTAAACAAAGTCTAATAATTTGGTTAGTTATGCAATATGATTGACCTAAATGATATGCAAATGATGATGACATCTAAGGAGTAAAATTTGGGGTATGACAGTTGCCCCTATTTAAATATCTTTACCGGATGACATGAGTGATGACAATCCTCATGAAATCATGGTGAAAGGTATTTAAATATAGATAACTGAAATTTTTGCCCTTAGATGCAATGACGTGTTAAGAACAAAGGAAGCTATGCAAATGCTGACATACCATGAAATCTAACATGATGATACGATGATACAAAATGCAGACGAAAATAGGAAACAAAAAGGATGAAGGTCAACACCCAAGGGGTAACACTCACTGGGGATGACCCAGAAAACACTGGGGAACAAAGACAAAATAAGGGAAGTCTAAAGTGATCGAGCATCAGGTTCAGACATGACCAGATGACACTTAGGAGCGAAAATCCTCATTGGAGATAGAACCAAGACAGATGGCCTTCACTGGGGGATATCTAGAGCAGTTAATCAACAGGTTCAGACATGACCAGATGACGTTCTAGAACAAATACGAGTAAACGAGCTCTTTACCGGGGATAAAACCATAAGGAAATATGATTTCCTCGGGGGATCAATTAAACAAAGGGTTGATCTTCTGACAAGAAAATAGAACAAAACAAGAAAATGATCTTCTAACAAGAGATCAAAGAAACTAAAAATGATCCCCTGACAAGAGATCAGTCAAACATTGGGAAACAAGAAAAGACTTTCTGAGAGTTTCTTAAAATAAATAGTTCAAACGGGATCCTGAAGAAACACCAGAAAAAGACAGGGAATATAAAAACTCTGTACGTGCCAAATGAATTGGACTTAGACCACAAGTAAGGGTAACAACTGACTTCTGGCAGGTCGATGCCAATAACTACAGGACTTCAAAGGGGTGTTGGTGACAACCAAACTTCCAATATCAATAACAAGATCGGATAGGAGTGCAAATATTACTTGGACTTTAGGTACCAATAACAATTAAATTTTAAACAATGCCAGTAACCACTGGACTTTCAAACAATGCCAGTAACCACTGGACTTTAAATACCAACAACCATTGGATTTTCAACAATGCCAGTAACCACTAGACTTTAGATACCAATAACCATTAAATTTTAAACAAATACCAGTAACCACAGGACTTTCAAACAATGCCAGTAACCACTGGACTTTAGATACCAATAACCATTGGATTTTAGACAATGTCAGTAACCACTGGACTTTAGATACCAATAACCATTGGATTTTAAACAATGCCAGTAACCATTGGACTTTCAAACAATGCTAGTAACCACTGGACTTTAGATACCAATAACCATTGGATTTTAGACAATGCCAGTAACCACTAGACTTTAGGTATCAATAACCATTGGATTTTAAACAATGTCAGTAACCACCGGACTTTCAAATAATGCCAGTAACCACTGGACTTTAGATACCAATAACCATTGGATTTTAGACAATGCCAGTAACCATTGGACTTTAGATACTAATAACTATTAGATTTTAAACAATGCCATTAACCACTAGACTTTCAAACAATGCCAGTAACCACTGGACTTTGGATACCAATAACTATTGGACTTTAAGCAATGCCAGTAACCACTAGACTTTAGATACCAATAACCATTGGATTTTCAAACAATGCCAGTAACCACTGGACTTTCAAACAATGCCAGTAACCACTGGACTTTAGATACCAATAACCATTGGATTTTCAACAATGCCAGTAACCACTGGAATTTCAAACAGTGCCAGTAACCATTGGAGTTTAGATACCAATAACCATTGGATTTTAAACAATGTCAGTAACCACTGGACTTTCAAACAGTGCCAGTAACCACTGGACTTTCAAACAATGCCAGTAACCACTAGACTTTACAAAGATATTGGTAACAACCAGTTGAACAGAAACTGATAACAGCAAACTCAAATATGCCAATGACAATTGGACTTGCAAACAGTGGTGTTAGTAACAACTAAACTTCAAAGTGGAGACTGGTGACGACCAAACAAACAATACCAATAACGATTGGATTTGCAACAAGTGCCGATAACAATTGATCTTTCATTGGAGATTTCTAGTAACGACTAGACTTTAAATATATGGTAACAACCCGATTCAATAGTACCAATTATGATTGGATTTAAAAACAAAGATGCTAGTGATAACTAGGCTTCCCGGGAATATAGGTAACAACCAAAGTTTAACAAAATATTAGTGACAACCAAAGATCTTAACAAAGATGTCAGTTACAACTGGACTTGGGGTGGAAGTTGGTGACAATCAAAGATCTTAACAAAGATGCCAATCACAACTGGACTTTATTGGGGATCTCATAAAAGAAATGCAGGTTGGTTGCTTTATGAGCAAATTTTCTCAAATAAAGAGAAAAGCCATTAGAGTCTTCATCAACTTTCTCAAAGAGGACTTGCTGAGGAATCATCACTCGCAATAAAATCCTTGTAAAAAAGGTAACTCAAATAAAGAGAAACCATTTGTAAGGTCTTCAACAAAATCCTTCTGACAAACTTCTAGGGGAATACCAATTGTAATTGCAAAAGGTTAAATAACACAAAGACGGTTAAGCTTCTCAGAAGAGACTGCCACTCATCGCCATAGAAAACAAGCTTCTCAAAGAGATTGCCACTTGTTACTGCAAAATTTGAAGGAAGCACCAAGGACGAATAAGCTTCTCGGGAGAGATTGCTACTTATCGTTGCAAAAATATCAATGACAAAACAAGCTTCTTAAGGAGACTACCACTTGTTGTTGGGTATAAATTCCAAGGAGATTTTATAACAACCCTGTTGGAGAATGGATTTTGTCTTCAAAAAGGATTTGCAAAAGATTCTTCCTGTAAGACACTGTGCAAAATTAATGCACATTCAAACTAGGTTCGACGACTTAATTAGATTTAAAAGCAACACCTGCAAAGGACCAAAGTTAAATCTAGGAACAAGCTAGAAAGAAAACAGTCAAACAAGACTCTGCCCATTGAGGAATGAACTCAAACAGGGATTTATCGTATCCAACCATGGAAAGGATAACTGAAGCTACCATCATCCACGAGGGTCAAACTCTGTGGGGAATTTAGAAAGGATGGGCACTTTATGCCTAAAGGTGACGACCCTATTGAAGAGAAGAGACAAACCCAGTCACTTGGGAAATAAATGCCAAAGTGAACAATACATGTAAACACCAGAATGGTAGCGAAAATGCTAGGATGCCTTGCATATGTATAAATGCATGTATGCCATGTTTATGCTTATGCTTATGTTGACAACAGACAAGGGGAAGCAAAACTGGAGATGAAATAAGCATCTCAACAAGGATACCCAGCCAACCCCACCAGATTGGAACATCCCTAAGGATGAACAAGTAGAATCAATAGTTCTACTTCAAGGTTATAACCTTCTATGGGGAAAAGAGTACTCCACTCGAGGTATAACATCATGACTTCACTAGGATTACCATCATGAGCCTGATTCCCTTGTTGAAAGAGAAAAATCCATGAGAAAATTGCCAATATCTACCTAAGTAACAACTTACTGGGGAGCTAGCAATGACTATCACAAAAACAAAGATGTCTCAATGTCTCATCTGCCTCAGATTAGATGGTCTATGAGAAGAAGCCATCAAGAGGATTTTACAGAAGAATTGGCATACAAGATGTCTCAATGTCTTCAAACTCTTGGAGAGATTATACATACCTCGACGTAACTTCCCTAGTTTAACTGCATTTACACAACAAAGTCCTCGAACTTGTCCTTCAAACCGTGGGAATAACAACTGAAAACAGACTTGCCCCTGTTGGTGGGTCATTGGAGTCCTTACCTTGAAACAAACTTGTCATAAGACAACCTCAAAATGGCTTGCCCCAATATTTTGAACTTTGAAGAGTTCTGCCCCTGATTCACTGACTCTTGGAATGGTTGATTATCAAATCCTCCAAATGGTTTCCCCAGGCTGAGCTTTCTTCACGAAGTCAAATTCCCTAGTTGACTGTATTTGTTGGGATTCCTTCGATATTGAGTTGTCTTGCAAACAATCTTGTTCACTAAAAATTGGCAATTTCAATGCAACATTCATGCAAGCTTTTGAAATTAAATTTTATTGATAAAGCACATAGTGGAGTGATTAAATGATCAAAATGAAGTGGATCTAGTCATTTACGGAATGACAGATAAGGTGATCAACACAAACAATTAGCAAAGATCATCCAACCTTGCTGTAGTATGCTTTCGAAATAACCTTACCTCAACTAGGTATTTTAAAGGTTGTAATGTGGCTTGGTTCTCGGATCATGAAAGAAAGGATAAAGACTCAAAGTTTGTTTGTCCCCACCCAATCTTCATGATGAACTTCAATCTTACGTTTACTTAACTCAGGCTATACATTCAGGTGCCTATAGGCTAGGAATTGAACTGATGACAGCTGGTGATGGTTCAGACACCTAAGACAGTCACTACTCCCTTACAACATTCGATTTTTTTGCTAATGAGGACTTTTAGAGTGAAAGCTTTAAAGAATTCCTCTGTTTATTATCCCTAACTTTTGTCTGAACTGTTTCTTTTGGATTTACAGTCAGCGGGATGCCCCATTTTTGCCTAAGTCTCCTTCATAGGTTTTGACTTAGTGGTTTTTTTTTTCTTTTTGAGAAAGAAGGTGACTACCTGGTTTAATGGCTACGCCAAACCATCATTGGCCTTTAGGCTTGGGAAACACCTTCGACACTTGTTTGCCGTGTGCGAAGGAAAACCTGTGAGCACAACCTTTATATGAAAGGTGTCTTGTATGTATATATCTCCAAGTTATCTGAGACCTACTCACACCAAGGTTGAGATTACGGGTTTTTTGTAAGGAAAGAAAACTCCTACTTCTAAGCTCGAAGGGGTTAACAAGAGATTATCTTCCTTATTTCTCCAGTGTTTGGGGATTGAAACAATGCCTTACATCATCGACAAAGTTTAATTGAAAGCATACCAACAGCAGTTATGGATATAATATTTTCGTCATCCTCCCAAATCGTTGCTTAAACAACAACAGTTTGGTAAAGATAAGTGGATGGAAAAAGATAAATATTTTTGCTTTTTATGATAATAAAAGAAAATGAGTGGTTACAAATGAATTGATCCAAAAGATGCATAAACATTTCATTAATCTTGCCAATTTAAAAAACAACAAAGCTTACAAGCAGACATGAAATCAAAAAGCAAGGAAATACAATTGAAAATACTGAAATAATCAATATACAACCAGCTTTAGAGAAATGACTTCAGCAGCCTTCAATTTCCATGTCCAGGTAAGGGAACACCTCCATCATAGATTACTTGCTCCTTATGGTACAAAACCTTGAGGGGCTTCATAGGTCCCTTGTCTTTCAAATCAGGAGTTGAGACATCAGCATTGGCTTACCTTCTTGAGGTTTCAACAGTCCCAACAAGCTTTGTAATCTCAACTCGAAACCCTTGCACTCTTCAACTGGATGACCCATTGTCCCAGTGTGGTACTTGCATTCGACCTCTGGGTGATCTTCTTCGATGATCAGATCTTTGTCATAGATCAGCTCTTGCACAAAAGATCATAATGCCAGGCAAGTATCCAGGTCGTGCCCTTCAGCCCCTTTGTAAAACTCACAAGTCAAGTTCGCGTTGTTCCATGGTCCTAGCACAGGGTTGAGAGGTCGCGGAGTCACCAACGAGTTATGAATCAATATCAGATAGAGTTTGTTCAGCGGCACAGGAATTGGCTTGTAGAGAGCCTTATTCCTTTTGATAGGATTCTTCTTCTTGTTCATGTTCTTGCTTTGAGAACCTTGAGGGGAAACAACCACTAGATACTGGGATACTATTCTGGTAGCCACCCGATGGGGATGACATCTTGGTACATGACCATATGCTGGTTGACACGAAGTTTCTGCATGGGAGTGCCCTTGATGTGGAATAGCCACGGGGGATGGTGAAGTGATAACTTCTCTAGATGTAATAGGGTAAGGGCGCCTCTCTTTCTTCATCAAGTTTTGCAAAGTCTCCAAAACCTAATTCATCTGACCTTTGAGAACTCTGATCTCCTCCTTCAGGGCTTCTTGACCTTTCAAAAGCTCATTCATCGTCACCATTTGTCACGAACGCGTGCTATATAGGAAGAGGAAAATGAGACTCAAGCCTGAGAAATGCAAAGGAGATGCAAATGTGACGACATGCGCATGCAATGCAAATGCAAACCAAATGATTTCAAAGAACTCAAAAGCAAGGTTGCAAACATTTTGAAAAACTGAAAAGTTTCACTTTAAAATCCATGATCTCTATTGATTTTTGCAAAGGAATAAACATCTGAATTCCTTGAAACCAAATGGCTATTCATGAATGCGTGAATGTATGGATGAATGTATGCACAAACACACGTGTATACATATTCACATATATGTTGACAAGCAAACAAAGACCTAGGTTTGAAGATCACGAGCATGAAGCCATGGTCTACCCATCCCAAAAGGCGTGTACTAAGGGTTCTGGATCTACAGAACAGGGTTCTAAAAAGTTCCCAAAGTCATCGATAAATCTTTCAGATATTATCGCCTTACACGACTACTCATGCGGGCTAAAAATATTCTTAAGATAAACTCGTCTGAGCGTAGTATCGCATGACAACCATCACAAGTCTACACCTGGATAATCACTGCACTACGTCCTAAAAAGGCTCGGAGAGGTAAAGGGTAGCTAAAGGTCCTCAGCTTCACGGACTCCCAGGTTGGAAAAACTGATGCCAATATGACTACTCGCATCTGACATCAATAATCCCAAAGGGGCCTCCACTGAGCATGGTTATCATCTACTAGACATGTTAGGACTACTCCCAACAGCTAACTATTGATTATACCATATCCTATCATAGGTGTACTCTCAAGTCCGGGTTAAGACTTTTCTCACCACTCAAGGTAACCACCCTGCATACAGAAAAACCCAAGCACAATCGACATATATACAAATATTTTTAAATATATAAGTATACAAGCAAGCAAACATATAAATAACACAAATACAAACAAGGTGGGTTTAACCCTCTTAGGGGAAGTATCCTTAGTAAAGTCGCCATTTCTGTTGCTTTGAGAATCGGATATCAAGGTATTAATTAACTTGAATCACAAATCATGAAATTCACCACCGAGCTTTAATTTATCCGAAGGAAAGGGTAAAGATCGAATAAAACCCTAAGTGTGCTATGTAACAACAAAGCTAGAGATCTAAGGTTCGAGGGTTGGTTATACCTAGGGAAGGTGTTAGCATCCTAAGTATCTGTAATACACTACAGGAACCTCTTGTTAGTATTTGTGTTATGTTATTGTTTGCTTGCTAAGAAAAAGGTGCTAAGGTAAAGACCTAGGGTATATACACAGTATGCTCGCCAATGCATCGCATCTCGTGCCTACGTTCCTAACTAGGATGGAATCAGAGCATTCGTAGTTCACCTAATTAGGGATGAGAAACTCTTGACTGTGGTCAAGGTTCTAAGAGGAAGAAAGTGTCTATAGCCATGACACTTACACAGAGTGCGGCGACTCCAAACCTAAGGCTATGCTAAACAAGGAAAGTAAGTGTTCATCAACATAACACTTAGATGGAGTGCAGCGACTCCAGTCCTAAGGCTACGTTAAACAGGAAAAGTAAGTGTTCATCACCATGACACTTACATGGAGTGTGGCGACTCCAATTCTAAGGCGGTGAAAGATAAGAGAGTTAGTTGTTAGTTGTTAGTGGGCTCGGCAAGATATCGCTTCTTGTGCCTATGTATCCTGACTAGGAAAAAGGAACTAGAGCCTCCGTAGTTCGCCTAACTAAGGGTGAGGAACTATTGATAATGATCAAGGTTCCAAGAGGAAGTAAGTGTTCATAACCATGACACTTACATGGAGTACGACGACTCTGGACCTAAGGATATGGTAAACAAGAAAAGTAAGTGATCATCACCATGACACTTACACGGAGTGCGGCGACTCAAAACCTAAGGCAAGGATAAAAGGGAAGAATCTCAAGTTTTCCTAAGCTATGACATGGCAGTCAACGGGAGCGATCATTTCCTTTAGAATTGGGCATAGGCAAATAATACGAGAAAATAGGATCAAGTATCAGACACAAAATAGAATCAGACAAAGAGAAATGTTATGACCTAACAGAAAGTGCACGAATTAAATGAATGATATACACAAGATAAGAGCACAAGACAAGTCAAGAATAAGAATCGAAATCCTGAGTCGCAAACTCACAAATTTAGTGGTTAAAAATTAAAGAAAATATCTACATAATTAGAAATCAACAAAACCTAAATAATTAATCAAAGATGGAAAGGATTAATTCATAAAAATAATTAAGAAAATGTTTTTTTTGAATTTTTATATTTAATAACTAAAACTAAATAGTCTGCAATAAAAGCTATCAAAAAATTAAGACGAAGAATTAATGAAAATTGAAATAAAATTAAGTTATCTAAAAAAGAATTAAAAACTAGAGTTAGTGAAAATTAAATAAAATTGAAAGTTATCTGAAAAATAAAACTAAAGAATTAATAAAAATTAATTGAAATTAAAAGTTGTCTAAAAATTTAAAAAAAAAATTAAAAGAATTAATAACAATGAATTGAAATTAAAAGTAGAAGAGAGTAATCAGGAACATGGGTCGGGTACAACTCAAAGCCCAATAACCACAAGAAAGATCTGAAGAAGCTCGCTTTCTCTCTTCTTCTCACAACTTCAAAAATTATGCACGCACATTTGAAGATGAAAGGAGAACCAAATATGAACGCTCCCTCCATCGATTCTCGCTCTCGCTCGATTCTCTGTGCTCTTCTCACCAGCGGTTTTCCTCAATCTTTCTTCCTTGCTTCTCTGTTTCTATTGGTTGTGGTTACAATGGCGGTTCGATTGTGGTGGTTCTGGCACGGTTACGACGAAGAGGAAACCATGGTTGATGAAGAAGGTTGACACGATGGAAGAGGGTTTTTTGTTCAGGTTTGATTTCTGAATACTACTTCATTATTTTCCTCTCTTCTATTCAACTAGGTGTCTTTGTTTGAAATAAATTTAGGGATAGGTGGTGATTTGGCGTTACAGGCTGTGGTCTAAATCAAGAAGGTTTTCAAAAGGGAGAGAGGGAGCGGATATGAAAAAGGAGGAGGTCCAGTTTTTGGAAGAATAAGAAGAAGAAGATCTCTACAAGGAAAAATGAAGGGTGGGTCTGTGTGGAGGAAGTGCAAAAGGCTTTTTGATATTGCTGTTATTCTGTTTGAAAACCCGGTTGAAGACATGGGTCTAAAAGGTCTATCCTTTTTAAGTTTTCTTCCTAGAATTTTCAGAACATTTTCTCCCTCCTTTTTCTCGGTTATCTCTTCTCTTGTTTAACTCTAATATAATACTTTAACTTCTTCACTTTTTGAGTTTTCAATTCTTGTGTTGTAGCTTTCAGGAACCTGTTATGGAGAATTGTTGTTTTGTTGTTTTCATCTTGCAGATTTTGGAGAACTTGGAGCAGTGTATGTGTAGGCAGCATAGTGTCACAAGTTTGTAGTAGCGTTTTTGGGATGTGGTGTTTGGAGTTGCAGAATTTTGTTTTGGTTCATGAGCTGTCTGAAGTAGGTTTTGTAGCAGTATGCTGATGTAAGGTCATTTGGCAGCTTGTGGCATCGTTGAAACGTCGATGTTTTGGAGTAGCAGGAGCTTGCATGATGTAGTGGCAAGGTAGCAGGTTTTTGGTTTTTTGTTGGGTTTGTTTCATTTTTGGTGGATTTCCTTGTAACATGGGCCTTATAAACGGTGGTAGTGGTCTTCACATAATTTGTAATGGACTTTAGTAAATTTGGAATAGCTTTTGGTAACTGAAAAGGACTTGATGGATTGTGATTTAGAATTTTAAAAAATGAAAAAATGGATTTTATTTGAATAACTAAAAAAATGGATAATTAAAATGGATAATAAAGATGTGAATGAAGTGGATTGAAAAAAATAGATTTGGATAATGAATTGAAAAAAATGGTTTATGGTTAAAAATAAATGGATAATTGATGTGAAAATACGGATATGGATTAGAAAATGGATTTAGAAAAAATGGAAAATAAATTGCATAAAGATGATGGAAATGGATAAATTAAATTTGGAAAAATGGAAATAGATTAGAATTGAAAATGGGTATGAAATCAAAAGACGAAATACAAATGGATTTAATGGCTTAAAATGAAATGGACAAAAATGAATTGGATTATGAAATTGGTTATGAATGGATTTTGTATTTAAAATGGAAGATGAATTAAAAAGAAATGGGTGATTGGATAAAAAGAATTGGATAATGGGTGGATATAGAAAATGGTTACGGGAATGGATTTGGCCAATGGTAATGTGCATCCACAACACTTATAAACTTGACAGCAGAACTTGAATGTCACAACTCTTGAATTAAATAGAAGAAGATCCTCCTTGAATCAATTTCTGATTAATGACTTCACAACAAAATGAATCCATCTGGTTCAGGTCACTTGAGTATTGACAGTCAAAATCTTTATTTCGAACCAATCTTCAAAATAGTTTGTGCCACATATGACTTGTAGATGAAGCAAAACCACTTATTTTGACCAAGATTAAGTCACATCCAACTGAACTGAAACAACACTGCATACACATTCAACCTGCTAACCTCAAGCGAAACTCAATTGATCGAAACTTGCCCATCTTAAACACAAAGGGTGAGAAACCCTAATCTTCATGATTTGCATGCATACCGATGAAACAATGACATTGATGAGAATCGAGACCCTAATTCAAAATCTTTGTCACAACTTGGTAACTTGATACTAACACAAACTAACCGTTTGACCAAGGTTAAGTCAAACTTCCACTAAATCTCAAACCACCGCACACACCCAATCTGATAACCTTTCCTGATCCTTGATTCAGAACTTGTGATGAAAATAAATTACACTGGATTATTGAGGAAGGGAGGTCTCTTGAGAGCAAGGGAGACTGCTTGCTTGAAGCCTCTGGAAACAAACCATAATTCAAAAGTGAAACAAAGCAAACAAAGTCTAATAATTTGGTTAGCTATGCAATATGATTGACCTAAATGATATGCAAATGATGATGACATCTAAGGGGTAAAATTAGGGGTATGACACCTTGCAAATTTCTCAAGTTTTCCTTTTATAAAGTAGGCACGAATCCATGATTCGTCTTCATTGTGTTGCAATTTTTCATTTAATCCACTTGGCAACGTGCAAATGGACGTTGAATTGCACCACGATCTTATACCATTGCGAAGATTTTTTCACAAAAAAAATCTTCTTTTGGAATAAGCATGCTTTATGCCTCTTGTCACTATAACACCCACCAAGTACAAAACAACACAAAGTTGTCAAGTTAGATCGATTCGAGGTGCAATGAAAACTTATATAATTGTCTTAACTTCTGCTATAATTCACTAAAAATCATGCATTATTAATCAAAACCGCTAAAAGACTATTATAACTACTAAGAAATACTAGTATGGTAAAGTTTCATCACTAACCACCAAGTTCAATTATTAGTAAGGGTTGTATCACTATAACTCACCCATAATATACAACCATATCAATGCGACATTATTCATGGATTCAACGACTATAACACTAAACCACAAGGCCGTGTATAATTATTGGTAACCTTTGGAAAAATACCATCAAGACTCAGTCTTTGGTAATCAATTGCAAGTTTGTGTGACTGTATAATCAGTTGTCCAACACTGATGACATTTAGGGCATTATAATCAACAATCCATTTGAAAATGAAGTATTATAACAACGACAAATAAGTAAAAATAATTAACACCTATTTGGAAGCATGTGGTTTATGTTTCCGCACGTTAGTAAAAAATTCACGAGGAAATTAAAGGGCATGAGAGTCCCTAAATATTCTAAATTCCAAAACTTGATGAGGCCACTGAAGTAAATCTAATTCAATTCAACGCTTGTCAGGAGCCACGCCCCGTAAGCACTGAAAAATAAAACATTGAGGAATAAAGGGTGGTCGAATGTCTAGAGTCAAACATATATTTATTATAGGTATGAGTGAGGACTAACCCATCAAGACAATCATGGTCGAAGTTGGTCTACCCAAAGAGGTAAGAGATTAACTCACAAAATGCTTGTAGAAAAATGAGAATTTATTTATTTAGACGATTGTATAAATGTCAGGTATCGATCCAAATGTTAAATGCCATTCAATATCTATTCAGAAGGATGTCCATTATGTGGCTTGACACAACGGAAAACAATTGCCTAAAAAGGCTGAGGTCGCTAGGAAGCTGATAGAGAACCTCAAAAATTTTGATTTCGAGGTTGAAGCCAAATATATCACATAATTGATAAATGACTTACTTATTAAGAAATTGAACAATAAATGTTGAATATGTGTCGAATACTTCGATCTCAAGAGGGTTTGTACTAAGGACTTTAACCCCCTCCATAGCATATACATGATTGTGGATGATTGGTTTGATTTCAAAGTTTGTCTTTCATGTACACTTATTTAGGCTACAATCGAATACCCATGAACCCCAAAGATTATTTAAAAACGACCTTTAAGACCGAAAAAAGGGACTTTTGTTTTGAGGTAATGCCACTTTGACTAAAAAACGATGTGCGACATGTTGTGTACAAGTGTGAGTTGGAAGTCCCACATTGTTTAGAAAAATAGAGGTTGAGTACTTTATAAGTGAGAAGACCCATACACCTATCACCTTAAAGTTTTGGGTGAATATGTGGCGTCGCTCTCACTTGTATGTTGCTCTTGACCCAATATGGATGCTCCTCATGATGACCCAATAGTGGTATCAGAGCCTATGGTTAAATTAAAGGACTGACTCCTTATATCGAAAGTCTTCCTGATAATGTGGTGGTCAGGCGAAGTGTTTTGTTGTAGTGTCCGCAGCGAAGGTACAAGTGTATGTGGATGAAAGAGTTTCTGCTTGAGGAGGAGTATAGTGGATGAACTCACACTTAATGGGGAGAATCTTATGTACAAGTTCGAGTTAGAAGTCTCACATTGTTTAGAAAAGTGGAGATTGGACACTTTATAAGTGAGAGGACCCATACACTTATCACCTTAAAGTTTTTGGTGAATATGTGGTATCTCTCTCACTTATGTATTGCTCTTAACCCAATATAGATGCTCCTCATGATGACTCAACACGACGTACTGACAAATGAAAAACAATACATTCAACGAAAAAATTAAAGATATACTATAGGTGTAAATGGACAAAATGATCATCAAATTTGAGTAGGATATGATTAACATTACCCATTTGGAGGTTGTGTTTTAGGAAGTATGAAGATATAACATGCGACGTAAACTAGAAAAATTTATGTTTAGTGTTAAGAAAAGGAAGTTCGTGGGGGGTATTACCTTGCTAATAGAAGTGTATAAATAAATCCCGACAAGTGTAAAGTTGTGATAGACATCACAACCCTCATGATGAAGCAAAGGATATAATGGTTGAATAAAATGTTAATTGATCTATCAAGGTTTATCTCGATGTCACCCCGTCATGCATAACCATTTTACATGCTATTGAGGAAAAAGACAAACTATGAATGGACTCTCGAATGCGAAATCACTTTTACCAAACTTAAATAAGTATTATCCTAACTGCTTGTCTTGACCAAACCCAAGGTAAATATACATTATTTACTTGTTAGTATAAACGAAATAACTTATAGCCATTTTAGTGCAAGATGACGAAGAGGCTAAGAGGTCGACCTACTTTAATGCTAGAATGACTTCAAATAATAATTCAAAATTGAAGAAAATTCCTCTTGCACTAGTTACAATCACACGAAGATTAAGTGTGTGTTTGGATTAGCGATGGACATAATTAATTTTGACAGAGTTTAGTTTGGTAAAATTGATTTTAACAGAATTAATTTATGTTTGTATATATTTATATAAAAACGAGTTGAACAATAAATTTATGTATAAAAATCACGTTTAAACTCATAAGCTTTAATTATACCTTCAAGTAAAATCAATTTTAAAGGCCGAATCAATTATACATCAGAATAATCAAACATCTTATAATCACTCCAAAATCAATTCTAGACTAGAATTGCCTTTGGCCATTTCAAAAGCCAATAAAAAATGCTACTCCCTCCGTCCCACAATGAGTGACTCAGTTGATTTTTTACACAGATTAAAAAAAAGGAATAAATGAAGGAGAGAGAATGATATTTTTACTAAAGTACCCTTATGATGTATTGGAAATGATAAAAGTAATATTAATTAGAGGGTAAAATAGAAAAAATTGCATTTGAAATTGAAATGAGTCATACATTAAGACACTATTTTATTCTAAATGAGTCACTCATTGTTAGAGGTGTCAAAAAAGCCCTAAATGACAAAGCCCCAATAAATAGGCCCCTTGCTGGCCCCATTTTTTTAGGCCCCTTACTAAATGAATATTTTCCTGGCCCCTTATTTTTAAGCCCCTTCATATTTTTGTCTTTAATGGGGCTTAAGTGAAGGGCTCAAAATCTAATTTATTTGAAATAAAATATTTTATATTATAAAACCGATTTTTTTCTAAAACCGATTTTTTCTTAAAACTGTTTTTTTTCCTAACACCGGTTTTTTCCAAAAATAAAAAAAAACCGATTTTTTCAGAAAATAATAAAAACTGATTTTTTTCGAAAATAAAAAAAAACTGATTTTTTTCGAAAACAAAAAAAAACTAATTTTTTCCGAAAATAAAAAAAAAAACGGTTTTTTCAGAAGAAGAAAAAAAGCCGATTATTTCCGAAAAAAAAAAAAAAACTTGATTGGGTCAAAGTGGGTGTTTAAGAGGCATGAGGTCTAGGATCTTGTACCCAGACCAGAAGGATCAAATGTGATTGGGTCAAAGTGGGTGTTTAAGAACAAGTCTGATGAACACGGTGTAGTCACAATAAACAAGGCTAAACTTGTTGCGCAATGGTACACTTAGATAGAGGGAGTGGATTTTGATGAAACTTTTGCTCCTGTAGCCAAACTGGAGTCTGTGAGACAGCTATTTGGAATAGTCTGTCTGCTGAAATTCAAGCTTTTTCAAATGGATGTCAAGAGTGCCTTTCTGAACGGATACCTGAATGAAGAAGTCTATGTGGAACAACCCAAAGGTTTTGTTGATCCTACATTTTCAGATCATGTATACAAGCTAAAGAAAGCCTTATATGGGTTGAAACAAACTCCAAGGGCCTGGTATGAAAGGTTAACTGACTTCTTTGTCACCAATGGCTACAGAAAAGGAGGAATTGATAAAACCCTCTTTGTCAGAGAAAGGGAAGACAAACTCATGATATCACAAATTTATGTTGATGATATTGTCTTTGGACGAATGTCAGAAGAGATGGTTCAACACTTTGTTAAGCAAATGCAATCTGAGTTTGAAATGAGCCTGGTTGGAGAATTAACTTACTTCCTTGGTCTTCAAGTCAAACAAATGGAAGATTCTATATTTCTCAGTCAAGGGAAATATGCCAAAAATATTGTTAAAAAGTTTGGTTTGGAGAATGCAAAACACAAGAGGACTCCTGCTCCTACTCACCTGAAATTGTCTAAAGACGAGAAAGGGGTAAGTGTTGATCAGAGTCTTTATAGAAGCATGATTGAAAGTCTTTTATACCTTACCATTAGCAGACCTGATATAATATTTGCAGTAGGAGTCTGTGCAAGATATCAGGTTGAACCCAAAGTTAGCCATATTAATCAGGTCAAGAGAATTATGAATTATGTTAATGGTACATGTGACTATGGACTACTCTATACACTCAATTTTGACTCTGTGTTAATAGAATACTGTGATGCTGTTTGGGCTGGAAATGCAGACGATAGAAAAAACACCTCTGGTGGATGCTTCTTTCTAGGGAACAATTTAATCTCCAGGTTTAGTAAGAAGCAAAATTACATCTCCTTGTCTACTACTGAAGCTGAATACATTATAGCAGGGAGTAGCTGTTCTCAAATGATGTGGATGAAGCAAATGCTGACTGAATATAATGTCATGCAAGATGTTATGACACTTTTCCTTGACAACTTGAGTGCAATAAATATTTCAAAGAATCCTATTTAACACAGCCGAACTAAACATATTGACATCAGGCACCACTTCATTCTAGATCTTGTGGAAGACAAAATCACAACCCTGGAACATGTTGCCACAGAGAATCAACTAGCTGACATTTTCACTAAAGCTTTGGACGCGAATCAATTTGAAGTGTTGAGAGGCAAGCTTGGAGTTTGCCTATCTGAAGAAGTATAACATTCCACTGGGAGTGGGAATGCTATTCAAATATCTGAATATGTATTCCCATCAGACTTGAGAGGGTTGTCAAGCATTCTCTCAAGTTCAAGTTTATTTTTTGTTTTTGCTTTGGTTTCATAAGGATTTAATGCCCAGCATAATTTACTTTTGTTTGGGTGTGTACTTTAATTACTTTATACTGGTTATTTGGCTTTTGAGTTAGTCTTTCTGCCTTTATCATATTATGGCTAAAAAGGGGAAGTAATACTAACTTCACTAACCACTGCTGACTGCTACTAACCATTGAGGGGGAGTAGTGCTGGTGCTGCTTGCAGAAGAAGGTATTGGTTGAGGGGGAGACAAAGTTTAGTTTGTGTTCCGCTGCTGTTTTGATGATCTGGTCTCCTTGTTCTGAATAATTATGTCTGCAGGATAATTGTAGTTAGTTTTAGTCAAAATCTGCCAAAGGGGGAGATTGATGAGTCCAAGTCTTTGAGGTTGGCTTCAATTTTGGTAAAACTAACGTAACAGAAAGATGTAAGACAAGATGTCCTATCATGTTGATTCGACATCTTTGTCTATTACAGTTTGGAATAATTGTTTCTATTTTCCAGGTTTTATGGAAATATGATTTGGTCCTAGGTGGCATCTGAGATTGAGGAATCAGAGACTCTGATTCTAAAAGGAATATGTTGTTTCCAAGTATGGAGACATTTTTGAAAACTTAGGATTGAAGAAACTATTCTAGAGAAGAATAGGTCGCAAATTCTGTGGAGTTGAATTGATACGATTCGGAATCCCAAATCCAGTTCTGTTTAGTAATATGAATATGATGGATTTAACCTAGAATAGTCACTGAAGATATACAGATGTTATTAAGTACTAGGGTTTGTACTTTTGTGAGCCTCTCTTGTATTTCGTGAATACCTGAGTTGGACAGTTTATTGAGTTGTAATTTTTCAGTCACTGCTGTGATTGAAAGGGAATTGAGAAGGGTCTCATACCTAGGAGAGTCTTACGTAGAAATCTAGTACGGGTAGTTTCTAGGTGTGATGTTGTAAATGTTGGAGTTTAGCTTAGAATCAATTCTACTTAATGGATTTCATTCCTGGCTTGGTAGCCCCAAGACGTAGGCGTTGTTGATCACCGAATTGGGTTAACAATTCTTGTGTGTTGTTTTCTTTCTGCTGTTTGTATTCTGTTCTTCATTATCCTTGTGTGAGAAGCAGAGATTAAGTGTCACAACATCCTGTCTGACATCTTAGTGATCTGCTTAACCAAATTTTCAAACGGAGACACTAATCTTTGAAGAATTGCGATGCGGCGGCTTCGACAATGTCGACGAATTCAAAGGTATGCCTTTCCTGCTTCCCCTCTTTGTGTTATGCCTGAAAATTTTGTACTGCTATGTGTGTGTGACGTTGTGAATTTTGTAGGTGTCTGAGGTTTTGTTTGTGAATGCCTTTTGAATTGTGATTGCTTCTAATTTATAGACTTGCTAGCCAAAAATCTTGATTGAATGCCATTGACAATCCCAATTTCAATTTGTCTGATCATGTCGGTAAATTATTTTGGAAAGAAACAAGCCGTTATGGATTGTGATTACATGATGATATATTTTCCTTTTTTACTCAAACATGTCTAGTCTTGTGTAATTGCCAAGATGAATATGTGATGAAACTTGCCATTTTCGTATTGCTTATGTCTTGAAAATTGGCGATATGCTGGCAGATTCTCGCGGTGATTTCGTGTTGCAATTGTGTGATCCAGTTTCCAACAAATGTACAAAGGGTGGAATACCTCCAGCATCCGTCATTGTCCATTTGTCGTTCAACTTTTGAACTTCCAAAACCATTTCAACATGGGAATCGCATACACAAGACACGAGCTCTCTGTTCCTTGATTTAATAACCTATCTTGGCAAGAACTTCGTCAATTCTCCAACGAGCTCGTACAAAGAACCAACAAGTGTTGCCAGCAGCAACCATAAAGCAAGATACTGACTTACAGCAGGACCCTTAAGTTTGGAAATTACAAGCAAGCTACGATGCAGTACCGTCTACGTTAAACCATTTCGTTGGCCTTCCATCAGCAGAGAACCAGTCTGCCCGATGACGACCATACAACAACATTCAAATTCTGAAAAGTATCGAGTAAAGTCGCAGGTCTTCTCCAAAGTAGCTTTACGCTTCAATGTTAACCACAATGCAGCCAATAACCTTAGTTAACTTTAGGCGTAGGGTATCATTTATTTTTTTGGCTACAAATCTCAACTTGTGTAAACTAGTTATGATAACATCCTTAGATCTTGTAATTGTAATTAGTAAATGATAACATCCTTAGTTATGCTGAGTTAAAAGATTTTTAAACCGAGTATAACATCGGCCAGCGTCTTCCAATGGATTGAGACATCATCCTTTATTGCTGTCATTCTTAGAAACTTGCTTAATGAAATACTTCAAAAGAGCATTACCACCACCGACCACCTTATGTGATAACAAATACTTGGGAAATAAGGGTGAAAATATCAATTAGCACTTCCTTTCCACTCACTTTGTTGTCCAGTGCATTTTAAATGCAATAAGTGTCTCCTCATTTCTAATGTGAAGCTTATACCGCCAATGATTCATGCATGAGTAATTCGTATCATTTAACTTTGTACATACTATGTAATGCTCATGCGGAGATCCGAAGCCACTAGTAGCGTAATTAGTGCGATATCAGCTTTTGTTGGGTACTTCTTTTACTTCAAGACAAAATTGAATCTTCGAATTCCAAAAGATAATGACTCGAATGTGAACTTTGAAATTTTTGGTTTTACCTTGAGCTTGGTACTCTTACGATGTAAATCCTCAAATTTGAACCTTCATGGTGAGCGATGTTTGCAACTTGAATTATGAATGGTGAAATCATGAATCTCGAATTCCATTTTGAGAACTTTTGACATATACTTGATTCGAGACTTTTTATCCAAACTCTATCACTTCAAAACACATTGATCACAAACTACCAACAAGAAAACCCAAACTCTTTCTCTTAAGATCAAAAGAAATTAAATTATGATCAAACTTCATGAATAAGAACAAAGTCCTGCTTGACTTTTGTTACCTGCATAATCAAAGTTTTGGATGATGACGAACTCGGTACACAAACCATGAGGATACAATTTGTAATACCTCTTCCCACGAAACCCTAACCGGTATTTAAATGTCAATACTCAATACTAGTGGAAGGAAAACCTTAATTCCTTTTTGGGAGTATTGATCGGAAAAATAGCAAGTGTACTATTCTGCCAATGTACTAGTAATAAAAGGAAATTTCCCCGCATGTCGATCTTAAGGACTGCCTGACGATATGGAGTTCTAGTTCTATTTTAGTTAAACAAAAGCTTTGGGGTTTTGAAATTGTTTGGTTTAAATATAAAAATAATTTCGAAAACAAGAAGGAAATTGACTAAGTGGTTTCAACAAATATGAGTAAACTATCCTAGAGATGGTGTGTGATCCGACTCAGTAACAACTCTGAATTAACACTGCAACAACTTATTTTAAATAATTAATTACCGATTTTTTAAAATGTTTACCCCTAAGTCCTTAGTGAGAAAACCTTTGATTTTATAACCTAATTACTATGTTCATAGATAATCACGTTTGAAATCAAGAAATCAATTATCAAGAACATTCCGGTTTCTATAGGGTATCCTTAGTCCTAGGTGATATCTAATATAGAATAATCTAAAGCAAAGCATTAACAACGGCGATCCAGCCTAATCGTTAATCGAAAATCAAACTCTGTTTGTCCAACAAGGCAAGCATTAAGAATAGCTAGAGATCAAATCAATTATGAAAAAGAAAGATTATTATTGCAATACTGATATTAGAGTCATTACAGCTCCAAATCAGGGACACCTCCCTAGCATTAGGGTTTAACTACTCATATTATTCAAAAGAAAATCAAAACAAAGATTATACATTACAAGATAATAGGATTACTTCGATCTTCAATTGCTTCCGCTCATGAAAACCTTCAGTTCTCCAATCGCCTTGATCTCTCCAATCTTTGATTATAGAATTCTTTTACAGCCAAAAAGTCCTTTTTTTTCTTCACCAAACACGTCTTAAATACTCCCAAGTCTATTACAGCAGTTAGAAAATACCCAAAATACCCCTAAGGATCCCAAAGGTTAAAAAATAAAAAAATTCAGCATATGACACGTCACAGCCAACACGAGCCGTGTCAGGAGACACGGGCGGCCGTGTTGGCCCCCTGGCTCACTGATAACAACATTATTTGCTCCAGACCTGGTGACACGGGTCGTGTCAGGTGACACGGGCACCCGTGTCAGCCCACTGCCTCTTCTCCAATTCTCATTCTTCTGGTGCCTTCCTGACACAGCTCGTGTCAGGTGACACGGGTGGCCGTGTCAGGCCACTGTATCTCTTCCAAAAACTCTTCCGAATTTCCGTAAATCTCGTTTTCTTCGCACGAGTCCTTTGGGCTTTTCCACATAGACCTGAAATAATCATAACTACCAACAGACGCGTAAATTGCAACAAAATTGACATAAAACTAAAAATGGGAGACTTATTAAATAAGAAACATAAAATTAACTTGAAAAATAATGAAAAGACTAAACAAAAGATTACCGATTCATGAATAAAATGCCGAATAAGTGACTGAAACCTGGTAGAAATGGTGACCGATCACAACCCCAAACTTATCTCATTGCTTGTCCTCAAGCAATGCTCGATACAACAGAAAGGTCACCCCCCAATTACTGTAACGCCCCATTTTGTCCGATTTATTTAATCGAGTCGATTTAATTATTTTCGTTTTTATATTAATTTATTCTTGACTTTCATTTGACAATATATTATTTTTCATCGTTATTATGTTTTATCGCGTTTTGAGAGCGTTTGCGAGATATTTGAGCTGATGGGTAAAATGGTCATTTTGAGGGGTTAGATATTTTAGAAAAATTAGATATTTTTATAAATAGAGATTTGACAGAAAAGGAGAGAAAAGAAAGAGAAAGGAAAGAAAGGAAGAGGAGAGAAAGAGAGGAGAAGAGGAAATCTTCAATACTCCGTTTCAAGCGCGATTAATCGGGTAAGGGTGAGAAGTTTCGATTATATCTTGCTTGTATATGTATATGTATGTATTTGTTTGAATGTTTGGTTGAAAAATATATGTTTTCCACTTGATTGGAATTGTGATCATTTCGATAGAATTGATGTTTTCACGGTTGGAAATCGATATGAATCATGTAGTATGATTGTATTATATGTATGAACATTGTTGATTGAAAACGTTTTGGTTGGGAAAAGTTGGATTTTGGGGTTTGGAACCGTGTAACCCGCAGTAGAAAAATTCTGGTTCTGATGCGATTCGCCAGGCGGATTGGGATTCGCCAGGAGAATTAGGTCTCGCCACTAGTTCGCCAGGCGAAGTGCTGGCGAAGAGGGATTCGCCAGGCGAAATCATAAGTCGCCAGGCGAAAACGGGGAGACAGAAATGTGTTAGCTACTGGAACTCTTGGGTTTTTTCTAAAATTGTGGTTCGCCACTAGTTCGCCAGACGAAGTGCTGGCGAAGGGGGATTCGCCAGGCGAAATCCTAAGTCGCCAGGCGAATCTGGTAGTTTTTCAATAAATTCTTTTCTTTGAAAATTCATAACTTTTGATCTGTAACTCGGATCGAGACGTTCTTAGTACCGCTGGAAAGCTAATGAGATGTTATTTCTTATAAAAATGGTTTTGAGATTAGTGGCCGATTTAATTGTGTCGGGAATTTGGAAACGTGTCGTTTTGTCGACTTTTACCGTCGTAATGGTGTGCGATTGATGTGTTATCATGCAATATGCTTTTGATATATAACGTATAGCTTGTGTGCTGTTATATGACGTGAATGCATATGATGAAATGTTGTGATGATGGTTTGTGGCCTTATGGCAAAATATTTTGTTGAATTGAATACAAATGTATGGTATTAATGTATGTTGTTGTGGGTAGCCTTCGTGGCGTGAATCCTAGTGTTGTGAGTATCATTGTATGATGGCATGATTGTTGTGGTTGATGGTGAGTAATTCTTGATGTGAATTGATATGAGTGTATATGCTAAAATGCTAATTTTTGTGGTTTGTGGATTATGATGAAATGCTTTGTTTATGTGAAATTCAATGTGTGTTATTTGGTGGCCTTATGGCAAGTAAATGCATTGTTTGAATTGATTTCCAATGCATGAATAATGATGATGAGATAATTCATATTGTTGATTTGTGAATGTGCATTTGATTTTCATGAGTCATTGATATGACATGCATCATGATATGCACCTTGTGACGCCGTGTGCCCTTATGGGGTGTGAGCGACAAAACGGTTCCAGAGGGAATCTGCTGTAACGGCCGTGAGCCTTATACAAAGAGGACCAAAAGCGACGTTACAGACGATCGTGAGCCTTATACAAAGAGGACCTAAAGAGATCAGATCGTGAGCCTTATACAAAGAGGACCTAAAGCGATCCATAAACGTCGTGAGCCTTATACCAAGAGGACCTAAAGCGACGGGGAACATCGTTTTCCCGACGGGGAGTTACACTAAGTAACAAGCGATGGTTCCAATAATTCCTGAGTGAATTAATGATGATGAGAATGATGGATGGAATGGTACCTGTAGCACCTCAAAATTCACCCTCTTGCTTTTAGCTTTTACTGGCTTATGCTGCATTGCATTTTGGCATAATCATCATTTGCATTTCATTGGTTCTTTGGCATGGGATCAGGGTGTCTAAATCAAATCCAAGGAGCCTTGAGCCTCAAGAGGTCTTAATTGGTCATCACATTATCATATGATCAAGTTTGACAAGAGAATATAGGGAACCACATCACCCTAATCAGTGCAATGGGCAAGATCTTTGAGTTTTTATCACCTCCAAATGTCATATCTCATCTTTGTTAGACAGGATATACATCATATTCAGAGGAATTTGGATTTGGAGGATGTGTTGTTTTCTCCTAGACTGAGGGTTTAAAACTAGGGTTTGCCATTGATTCATTTCAGAAGAGGTTTAATTGGTCAATTGATTGAGAATAAGGAAATTTGGGGAAAAGTCAACTGTGCAGAGGAAAAAGTCAACTCCTGACTTTTCAAGGTCAAATTCATGAAATTTAAGTTACATATGTTCATTGGACAAGATTTGATCAAGAAATGATGGAGAAATCATGAAAAATCAAGAAATGTACAAAGTTTCCATTTTTTGAAACTTAGGGTTTCCAAAAATGGCAAGTTTGGACCATTTTGCACCACACTTTGAGGCTTCCTTTCTTCAAGATAAAAGCTCCAAACTTCAGGCCCAAGTTGAGCCAATTAAAGTTCACACGCCAAGCTTCAAATCCATACCAAGAACACCTCCATTAGATCAATATTGAGAGAGTTATGATTGATCAAAGTTTGACAAAACTAGAGCAAAAACCAAGTCATGACCAGGCAGAACTAAGTTGGCACGCAGTAATTTTGTCAAACAGGTGGTGGGTCACATGTCAAGCCATTTTTCTCATTGTAGGAAGCTTCAAATGAAAAAATGTTGAACATCAAAGTTGTTCATATCAATGTCCTCTTCAACTTTGATGTTGGACATTTTTCCATTTGAACAAGTTATGATGGAGTTATAGTGGTCCAAAGTTGAGGGGTTCACTTTGAATTTTCCAAGTCATGTTGCCATGCCATCCTACCAGGTCACACGCCCTTAAACCAGTTTTGGCACCTTGAGGTTCTAAACCATTTTCCACCATCTTAAAGGCTTCAATTCATCTTCATTTCAACATCAATCTTGTCCTCTTATGTCTCCTTAATCCAATGACACTTAAATCTCATCAAACCATGCACCACACATGGAGAATTCCACCCTCAAACATCCTTAGTTTCATTGAGGTTTGGCTGCCAAAGTTAGAATGTCATGGCATGGTTGTTGATTATTTTGTTTTGCGCATACCCTTCTACACCAGCCACTCTTTGCCATTTTAAAACTAACATTCCCTTACACCATCATGCTATACACGCCATGCCATGCATAAAAGAGGAAATGACGTGAAACTTGCTCACTAAGCATGCTTCAACATAACATCACACGGTTCCCTCTCATTTTCAAATTTTTTAGCTCACCATAGCATCATGAACCTCTCCACACCATAGCCAACCTTCCCAACTCGCCCCTAACTAACTTAACTCAGTTAGTTAGGTTGAACTCATTTAACCCAACTCAAACTCACTTAACCAACTCACTTAACCACACCAGTTAACACACTAACTCAACATATATAATTCAAATTCTCTCAGAATTGAACAGCAACTTCATTTTTTCACTCTCCCTCCAAAAACACTTTAAGATTTCTCTCTGAACTCTCTCTCTCTCTCTCTCTCTCTCACGAATTCTCTACTTCTCTTTGGTTCATCATCATCATCATCAATAATGCATTATTGAAGCAAGAACAAGCATAAGCAACACCAATTCTCTAAGTGTAGATTCCTCACATTTTCGAACCTCTTTCTGTTTTCAAGATTTCAAGATTCAACAGCATTTATTTTGCTCGACTTAAGCTCAAGATCAAGTGCTTCTCTCTGGTTTTCTTCAGATCCAAGAGTTCTTCCATTTTCAGGTTCTAATCTCCTCAACTTTATTGCTTCGAATTCATGTAATTTTAGCTTGTTTTTTCTGTTTGAAGCTTGCTAGAAGCAATGTATTATATCCGGCTAGTGATAGGCTCATTAGGAGCGTAGTTGTGTTTGTTAGGGCAAAATGTTTGTGGATGTTTCTTGCTGTGTGTGCATGGTTTGATGATTTCAATTGTGGATTCATGATCTCCTAAACTTCCTCTTCATTTTGGTATACGGTTTGTAGATTTCTGGAAATGTGATGCTTGCAGGTGGCTGGAGAGTGGCCGGAGGTCATTCTCCGGCCGGTGAGGATGCATTTAGGGTTTTAGGCCAGATTAAAACACCACTGTCCGATCATTTCCATCCAACGCTCATAAACATGCCAACGCATTAATGATCATGTGCATCTCACGTGCTTTGTTTTGTGATCTGAACGCTTGTGTGCATGTGTCTCATGATTGTTATCGTATGCCTCACATCTGATCCACTCATCTTGCATGCTTGATCATCATGAAATTAATCCAACGCTTAATAATGCGCTACCACATTAATGAACACACTCTCCCTCACGTGATCTTCTCTCTCTCAGATTGTTGACTTTGATTGTTAGCATGTGAGTGCATGTGTGTTAATTATCATGTGCTTGCCTTGTGGACCATTGGATTGGGTGACTTTGTTGATTGATTGTGATTAACATGATTGTGTGGCTTTGATTGCATCTACATTTGACTGCACGTACACCATTCCACACATAAACATGTGTATATTTGGACTGGGTTGATATTTGTTATTGGCACACCCCTTTTTAAGCCCAATACATATTTTCAACATGTAAATTACTTACGGTGCACCCCCTGCACTCTTTTAGTTGCATTTTTAATTTCTTTTTCCATATTGTTTTGATTTCTTTTTAATAAAAATACTAAAATGCATTGGAAAATTCTAAATAAATTCATGTGGCATCTTTACACATTTAATTAATTTTCTACATTTTTTAATTCTGGTTTTATTAATTTTTGAGCATATTTCCACAATTTCTTTTCAATTTCTTTTTCATTTGAACCTTTCTTTGACACTTGAACTTGTGCATTTTATTTCTCCCATCTCATACAACATTTTTGACTCATTCTTTTTGTATTGGTAAGATAACACATTTAAGTATATAAATAAATTTTATTTTGATTTTTAAAGTCATTTTATCATGTGTTTAGGAGTTCTTATTGAGCATTTTTGTGGTGTGTTTCAATGTGTTTTCATGAGGCCTTTTAATGCACTTTTCTTTTGAGTTTTGCCATGAGTTTTTTATACATGTTTTTGCTTCTGACTTGGATTGTTTAGGCCCTATTTTTTACAATTTTCTCATGTGCTTTGATATTTGTTTAATGTCTTGCATTTGAAGATACATGTATGCACATTCTTCTACTTCATTCTCATATGATTTTGTTGAGGCACTTGTGCCACCTCTTGTGTTTACTTTGTATGATATTATAGGTCATATTGAAGCATGATTATAGGTCCTTTGTTTTCATTCTTTTTCATTTGTACATAACTGTTCTAAATGTCATCCTTACATGAATATTTTTGTCCTAATGCTTGCATCTTCTCTTCTTAAGCTCTACATGTTTTATGTGTGCATTTTTGTATGCCATTTCATATATTCCATTTGCATCTCATTAATAGTATGCCACTATCCATATGCATTCATTAATCATTCCATATGATACACATCCTTAACATGTAAATTTGTGCATATAATTGAAACTTGTTTCTTCTCCTTATTTCTATTTCATCTTACTTCCTCTATTTGTATCATTGCATCCATGATTTGTATGATGATTCATATGCATTGTGAGACATTTATAAATGGTATATGGTTCTGACCTTGATCTTTTGTGAAACATTATTGCATGTTAACTTTGCATTTCTACTCATTCTTCATCTATTCCTTTCATGTTGCACTTCTTTGATGTTTAGGACATTTGATTGTGCAAAGTTTGTTCATGTTTAATATCTTAACATTAGAGAACATCCTTAGAGCATAGGTTCTGACCTTAAATGATTTTTATCTCTTAGGATCTTTATTCTTTGGTTCTTAATTTGTTTGATCATTATTTGGTATTCTTTCCTTATTTCACTACTTGTAAATAGTTTTTGAACTAACCTTTTCATGTAGGTGTTAATGGTAAGTAGGTGTGTGGATATGCTTCCACATACACTTCTTTCTTCTATTTTCTCTTATCTCTTTAATCATTCTACTTGTGATCATGATAAGCATTTATATGCTTTCCTTGAATAACTTATTTCTCCCCCCTTTTGAGTTATAACTCATCTTCTACTTTAGAAGTGAGTTGTTTAATTCACTCTTCTTCTCCTTTTTCTTAGGATTAGGTTTCTTAAACCACATTAACCATAGGAATATCCATGTATGATAATTTTAGGGTTTGAGTCTTAGTTTCCCTCATTAGATTTTACCTTTCTCAACCTTTTGAGTCTCTCTTCTTCTCACCTTAAAACAAAATCAAAACACTTAATAAAGGGCATAACATGCATTGTATTTGAGCCTTTCATGTGGGAATAAGGAGGTGAGGGGTCTTCTCTCATTTTCTTAGAATGTTTAGCGTATGTCCCGTCTTGGGTCGATATGCGAGGCATTCGATCCTACATGAAGGACTTAAATACAATACGTGTTACAAAACATAAAATAATCAAAACACTTCTTTTCTAAAATACAAAAACAAACAAACAATTCTCTTCTCATCTCCTTCATTCTATTCCTTAAGGATTCGTCACGTCCGTTCCACCACAAACAGGTAACGCCTAAGTCTCCCTACAGCGAGCTGCAACACCTAACTGCTGGAACGCGCACTCTGACGATTCCACTAAAAAACACAAACAACTTTCCCTTAGCTGAGGGGAACTACGTCGCTCTGATTCTCATGTTCCCGATGAGATACGTAGGCAGTGGGGTAGGGCCCATTCGAACACTTCTTTTATTTTCCCTACATTTGTTTCTTGTTCTCTCTCCTTTCTTTCCCCCCTTCCTTTCTACCTTTCTTTTCCAGTTCTCTAGCAGTGGAGCTCCGGTCGACGACACCCTTTGATCGAGACAGCAAGCGTGGATCCCATCGGGTACGATGGATGCGTGGGGGTGCTAATACCTTCCCTTCGCGTAACCGACTCCCTTACCCGTTTCTCTTGGTCGTGAGACCATGCTCTTTCCTTCCCCTCAGGTTTATGTAGTATTTCCTTTCCCTCTCTTGGGATAAATACACATTGCTGGCGACTCTGTTTCGGTGCCACTTTCGCGTTTGTACTTGGATGAAAATCCCAGGAGCGACAGCTGGCGACTCTGCTGGGGATCGAACCCAGAATCTCTGGTTCCCTAAGAGAGTCAATCCTAGCGCTTGTCTGTTTTCTTTCATTGGGTGTTTATTGTGGTGCTGTGTTTTGCTGTTTTACTATTTTACTGCATTGCTGTTTACCGCTTTACTGTACTTTACTGTATTTATCGCATTCACTGCATTACATATGATTATTATGCTGGACTGTGCTATTGTTTTCTGTTTGGCGGGCAGGGTGTTCTGAGAGATAAGCCCATTATCCAGGCTTGAGTACACACATAGGTATTATAGTGGATAGTCATGACGCTTGCATGGTGGTGACCACGTATTGTTGTTCATGAGACCCACAACCAGACGGGGTTCTATCAGGAGCTATCTGCTACTGTATGTTTATACAGGCCAGTAGTTATTCTCTTGAGGAACTGTCGACTCTGGCGACCATTCCCGAGGACTCAGTTGCGACACTCCTCCCAAGATGTGACAGTGGCAGACCACGCTCTGTGGCAAACCCATTGCACATTCTCGATCCGAGGACCCAATGCTGGGAACTTGCTATAGGATGTCTTTTTTGAAAGAGAATCAGTGGAGGCACTCCTCGATTGGCGATAGTACTGTACCCCGAGGGATGAATGTACTATTGCTTCTCGACCTCAGTGCCTGAAGCTGAGGACCTTTCGTTTTGGTGAATCAGTTGAGGCCTCCTCGATTGATGATGATGCCAAACCAGAAATGGTGAACGTATCATCATTTCTCGACCTGAGAGTCCGGGATACTGAGGATCTTAGTACCCACACGTGAGAAGGGCGGGTTGTTTACAGGTTTGCAGGTAACCATAGCCTTCTACATACCCGATTTTCTGTTGACGTTACATAAAAGGAGAATTTATCCTATTGTATTCAGATGGTTCCTATCCATGGTTCTATATTGTTCTCAGAGCTACACTGACACCATTCACAGTTTAGCACAGACACTTGGCACCTTGATACCATGCCCTTTGCATTGCATTTACATATCCTAACATACATGTTTATTCATTTCCAGGTGCATATTTTACCCTCGATTCCAGTCATCAGGTTCTCATAAGGATGAATACTAAAGAGAGGAAGAATATCATCAGTTACAAGTTCCTCACGCCTACTCTAGGCCCTATTATTGTCCTGAAAGGAATGGCGAGCCCTGAAGTGTTGGAAGCTTTCAAAGAAAAATATGGGTGGATTTTATCTTTTGTTTGCAATGTCAGTGATTACGAATACAGGGGTCTCCATACTTTGATGCAGTTCTACGATCCTCCTCTGAGGTGTTTTGTATTTCCAGATTATTTGTTGGTACCTACTTTGGAGGAGTATTCCAACATGCTAGGGATTGAAATCAAGGAGGAGCCTTCTTTCTTTGGGTCTGTGGGTGATCTTGACTTTGGAAAAGTGGCTGGTGCTCTTTATTTGAGCAAGTCAGAACTAGAAGCCAATATCTCCAACAAAGGAAAGCTTCGCGGTTACAAGCTGGAGTATTTGATAAAGAAGGCTCAGGAAGTTGCGAAAGACAGGAATTGGGTTGTTTTTAATGCTTTGCTAGCCCTTTGTGTATACGGTATTGTATTGTTTCCCAACGAGCCTGATTTTGTTGATACGAACGCCATTTGGATATTCATGATGAAAAATCCGGTACCAACGCTGTTGGGAGATCTTCACTACGCCCTATATAATAGAAACGAAAAGAAAAGAGGAGGGGTAGTTTGTTGCTGTGCACGTTTGTTCTATAGGTGGTTTGCAAGTCGCTTACCGCAATCAGAGGCTTTTGTGGATTCTAAAGATTCTCTAGAGTGGAGTTAGCGCTTAATGGGGTTAGTTGCCAAGGACATCATATGGGTAGATCATGGGCTAATCGACAAGAATATTATCCACAGCTGTGGTGAGTTTCCTAATGTTCCACTAATAGGAAGAAAGAGGGGAATTAACTACAATTCTTCTTTGGCCGTCCGACAATTTGGGTACGCTCTGACGGGTCTGCCCATTAAGAGAGATGTAGAGGAGTCCCTATATTTCCACGCATCAGATGGTTTGGAGACATCACAAAAAGTCTCTGAAAGCTGGGTTAGCGTACTGAAGAAAGGGAAAGTTTCTCTAGGCAAACCCAACAATCGGGCTTATCCAGCATATGAAGAGTGGGTGAAGAAAAGAGTTGAAGATTTTCACTTGCCTTTTGGTAAGGCGCCCCTTCTGTATCCTGAGGATGAGAAAGAAAGGAGTACTGCCACTGTGGAAGAATTCGACAAGTTGCAAGCCTCGGTGAAAAAGCTTCAAGGAGAGAATTCTGAGTTGAGCGGTCATCTTCAAGAAACGCTATATACCAACAAAAGATTGGAACAGAAAGCCCAAGACGCCGAACTAATCTTAGCAGCAAGAGAAAGGGATTTTGCAGAAAGAGCTCAACATTTCCAGAAAATTAGTAAGGGTGTCGATGCTGCTACTCAAGCTCATAGGAAGACCAAACAGGCTTTAGCCCAGACTAAAGACGCGCTAGCCAAGCTTCAGCAAGCCTGGGATGAGGTCAGAATGGAGAATGCAGAGCTGCGAGAGCAATTAAAGGCCAAAGACGATGAGCTTCTTAGAGCGCATGAACAACAGAGAAAGCATCGGGAAGACTTTGGAAAAATCCAAGAGCAGCTAGAGAATGTTAATGATGAACTAAAAATGTCCAAGAAAAAGCTTGAGGATGCCATGGTGGAGATGGGAAGACTCAAGATACAAGCTGGGGTGAAAAGGTTTAAGGAAGTGAGTACTGGTGAAGCTCTCCTGATGCCCGCAGATTCATTAGCCGAAGCTCTGAAGAGGAGAGACATTTTGATCAAAGAGATGATTGAAAGGCCAGGTCATCAGCGCACCAGAATCCTTTTTGAAGAAATCAAGCATTTTAGCGAGAAATTGAAAGATTTGGAGTTAGATGTTTGATCTTACTTTCCCATCATCTTAATGTAGTTTTGTTGATGTACTGTTGGCTACCATCAGGCTTGTTGACGGAGCCATTTCCTTGATGTACTTCCCATTTACGGACTCATTGTAAAATGCTTCGGCACTTATTAGTTTTCTGTTGAATTCAATGAATGGCTTATTCAAAGGGGTTTCTTCAGCATCACGCTATTCACCAGCACCATTATCACAACATTTTATCACAGCACAGTTCTTCGCAATATTTTCCTCTCAACATTATGTGACCATTATTGAGATTCTTGTGATTAAGACTGGAATCAGGGTGTGAAACGCCCTGGGGATGAAAAAACATGACATTTGCATTTTCATAATCATAAACATTTTTGCATAACAGGTACTTGCTCCGGTTTTTCCTAACCTTTATTTGGTTTCAGGCAGGATAGCTGACCAACCGATTCATCAATATTCTACTCGACTCAACCAGAAAAGAGTAATGGAGCGAATGCAAGCAGAAATGGTTGCCATGCAGGCTTGCATGGCTCAGTTCATGGAATTATTGCAAGGCGTGGCACAAGAGCAAGAGCAGCTGGGGACCCTTGTCCAACCCTTGGTGGCGGAGCTGACGGAGGTACGGAGCCAAATGAGGCTGTTTATGGGGAAGATGCAGGCTTTGGTTCAAGACCAGAAAATGCTGAAGGAAGAGGTCAACCAGATGAAAACTCAGATGGGCTTGGTCATGGAAATTTTGAATACGGGGCTAAAGAAGGAAAACAATCTTGCGCTTGCTGCAGCAATGAAAGCCCTTACTCCTCTCATCTCTTTGGAGTCTTCTCTAGATCATGGATTGCCTCATGAATCCCCTCCACAAACTGAAGTTTCGGGGCTCTCTCATCAGCAATCACTTCCTGCTCCTCAAGAGGATCCTAAGTTGGAGGGGCCTAAGAGGAAGTTCGATCCTATTCCAATGCCGTATGCACAGTTGCTTTCTTATTTGCTCGAGCTCAAATTGGTTGAACGTGTTAGTTTGGGACTTATTCACACAAAGCGTCCTCTGGGACCTAATGCTAATGCTAGATGTGAGTTCCACTCTGGGGCACCTGGTCACAATGTTGAGAATTGTACAAGGTTCAAGCATAAAGTCCAAGAGCTCATTGATTCAGGGGCAATCAAGTTTACGTCAGTCGGCACTGGTAAACAAAGTGATTCTACTCCCACTATTGTAAAGGAATTGGGGGCTCTTTCCTTGTCCAAAGGGTCCACCTCATATCATAGATCTCTTCCACAACCTGGCGCTTCAGAGGTTCTGCGTCAGCAACCCTTGTGTGTGCCTTAGCCTAATACAGAAAGAAAGGTTCAAGGACGGATGGGGCGCCCAAATAAACATCATCAGCAGAATTATCAGCAACATGAGCAACTTAGATCAAGAAGGCCCAAGAGGATATTTGATCCTATTCCCATTCCTTATAGTCAGTTGTTCGCTCGCTTGCTCAAAATCTCCCTGATTCAGCTGAGGAATGCCATGCCAGTGCCATACCCTATCCCTCCAGACTATGACATGAATGCTAGCTGTGAGTTCCACTCGGGAACGTTTGGGCACACACTCGACAACTGTAAAGCGTTCCAGCACAAGGTGCAAGATTTGATTGACGCAGGAGTCATTACCTTCATTGCAGATGGTATACATTTCACCTGAAGCTTCCCGAGTGGTCACTGGGAACTGTAAGAGCGTCATCAAATGCAATAAGTCCAGACGGAGTCAAGTCTCCTCAACAATGGCAATCTTCAGATTCTTTACTGCATTTTCATATGTAACTTTCATTTGTTTGTTTAAACAGTGTTTGCATGAAAACTTGTTTGTATTTTGAATGTTGATTTTAATGCAATGAATGTGTTATTCCTGAAGTAATTTACTTTTATGCACTCATGTCATGTTTATATGCAAGGCAATACCAACTTTCTTGCCTAAACTCTTGAGGGGGATGATGAGGGAAAAATGCAAAATCTCTGGTTGTGTGCCTTCGGATAAAACCCTGTTGAGGATGTACAGGCATTGTTTCAATCCCTAAACACTAGAGATATAAGGGAGATAGACCCTCGTTAACCCCTTTGAGCCTTGAAGTAGGAGTTTCTTTCGTATGAAAAAACCCTCACACTTAACCCAGAGGCAGGGTAGGCGTCAGTTAGTTGGACCGAGCATTCAAATTTCAAAAAGGAGTGTGCATCTGAGGATCCATTACCTTCTATTCCACCGCCAAGAGGTCAAGAGATGCGAAACCACAATGGTTATCCATCAACAATCAAGGAGTGAGGCGGTCACAACCCTTTCCAGCAAGTCAGACAAAACGGTGTCACACGATTTGTTCAAAAAGGAAGAAAGAAAGCCCGCTAAGTCGAAACTTGAGAACAAGCGACTTAGGCAAAAGTTAGGGCATCCCGCTGGACTTCAAAATCGAAAAGCTCAAAAGAGTCAGTCCAGGCAAAAACTAGGGATAAAAAAAGCAAAAGAACGAAAAGCGAAAAGGATTACAAAAGAAAAAAATCCTCAAACAAGAACAATTTCGTGTGGCTGCAGACACAAAAGACAAAAGGGGTAACTGTTGTTCCAAAACCTTATTAGGTCTCAAACCATCAGTGCACGGATTCCTTAAAGATCATGAAATCTTTTTGAGAGGTGAGCGCTTGTGTCAGATTAGCTGAACGTAGGACTGGAGAACATCACGAAGAGTGGGTGGGCACCGATAAACGTCGAGCCATAAATCCTTTTTTCTAAAACCATGAACCAGGCCACAATACAGCCCTCAAAAGTCCTAATTGAAACAGGGTTTATTCCGAAGGCGTACTTTAACGAGATAGCATTTTTGACTCCTATGAGTTATGCTAATAAGATTTTTTGTTGGTATTGCATGTGCGTATTGTTTTCCATTCAAAAATCAATGTCGCATCCCAGCCAGTGATTCGTTCACAAGGCTTGGTGACACATTTTCAATAAAACTTCAAGGTTAACACGAGTGTTGCATTAGAATTGTCATTCTCATAATAAACATTTTCTGCTTGCATGTGTTTGACATCAAAGAAGCTTACATGATGAACATCAGTTGAGAAGCTCGATCACGCCAAGTTGAGATTGCGAAGACTCCGAAGGACAGTCATGTCAAGAGGTATATGGTCAAGAGAATGTGCGCAGCTTGGGGGTTCCCCATAAATGGTGATAAGATGCAGCCAATCTGGAGCAGTCACGTTGAAAACTCTCCCCAAGTTCAGCCAAACTGGGGCAATTATGTCAAGATTCCTTTGTAAGATCAGTCAGGGGCAAAGTTTCTTCAAGATTCGGGGCAGGCCACCCCTAGAGCGTGAGAAGTTGTCCAGTCCTGAAGACGATTAATTGAAAGCACCTCTTCAAAGTTCAGAATACTGGGGCAGAGTATTTTCAAGCCATTACAAATCCTCTCGAGGTAACTTACTTCAGGGAATATGTAGTCTGGGGCAGTTATGTTGAGATCTGATAAATCTCTCCAAGAGTTTGAAGACCCTGGGGGCAGTGTGAATGCCCGGTCTCATATAAAATCCTCTTGAGATGATTTCTTCCTTTAGATCTGGTGGTCTGGGGCAAATGGAGAGTTCAAAAGGCTGTTTATGGCCATAGAGACAGGTCAGGCAGGGTAGCAGGACTTCTCCCCAGTAGAGTTACTCTCCTCAGCATTTGAAAGATCATCATCCTCAGCAGAGATTACTCTTCCCTGTAAGTGTACAGGGGAGTATGTTCCCAACCAAAGTCATGGTTGATCTATTACTCCTCGGCAGGTAGTCAAAAATGGGTTGTTTCAAGGACAGGAAACGTATGTTTCACTAGCAGCTGAGTGCTCTAATCCCCATCAGGGTAAAGTGAATCTTTTCCTCAGTAGGTTATTACTCTCCCCATCCAGAGTACAGAGGATTGTATCCCCAGCTAGAGTGGTGGTTGGTCCATTACTCTCTTAGCAAATAGCCAGAAGTTGATACGTCTGTAGCCCCAGCAAGAGACTGGTGGAGTATCTTATTTGGACAAAGATGTTATTCCCCCACAGAGTCTGAACACCTATCTCCCTCAGCTAATCAGGAAATGTTTTCTCACCAACAATGGTTTGGTCTGATCCCCAACAGAGGATTAATCTTGGTGGTATCCCCTAGCAGAGCTAGTGTTGTCAATCACCATTTTCCAAGCAGATTTGCTGGTAGCGGTTGATATTCCCAGCAGGATAGAGGTAAGAGTATCTCCCAGCAGTAGGGTAAGTTCAATAATACCCCCAGGCAGGGTTGGTGTTATTGACTTGTATCCCCAAGCCGAGTTGGTGGTGATCCTCACAAGTGGTTTGTTCAACAGCAGTTGATATTCCCCAGCAGGCCTTAAGTCCAATCCTTATTGGCATTATTTCAAATCCAGGTGGTGAGTTCTATCTTCGATGGAAGTATTTAGTAATCCCCAGTGGAGAGAATTTCTCTTTGGGTTCCATCCTCAATATTCGTTTGTCCATCCCCAACAGGGTGGAATTTCTCTCAGAATTCTCATCTCCAGCAGAGTTTGGGATCAGGAAGTCATTCCTGGAAGCCTTCTTCAGCAGGGTCTTTTATGTCAGAGGGAAACTTGGTTTATCGTCCCCGGTGGAGCTGCCTTGGTCTTCAACATTTATTTTGCTGAGACGCTTTTTCTGCATTGCATAAGCATTCTTGCATGGCATCCTCCCAAACGCGTAGCATTTCCATTTCGTATGGAGCATTATGCCATAGAAAAATTAAACATATGCCTTCGAAGCATAAGCCAAGTTTGATATCTGTGACCAGTATCTTTCCCCAGCAGAAAGAGATGTGATTCAGGAGATGTTGTTTAACATTACACAGTAACCAATGGATACGTCCTTCCTATTCCTTCATATACTCCCCTACAGAGTTGTCTGTCTAGATTTCTCTTTTCCCCAGCAGAATCCTTTTTGCGGGTATGTGAATTCTACCTAGCTGGGGTTTGAAAGTCTATTTTTGACTTAGTCCTTCTTTGAAATTCCGCTTTCGGTCGGTCTTTCTTTTCGAGTCCGCTTTCGGTCGTACTCGTTTGTTGTTGAAATTTCGCTTTCGGTCGGTCTTTCTTTTCGAGTCCGCTTTCGGTCGTACTCGTTTGTTGTTGAAATTCCGCTTTCGGTCGGTCTTCCTTTTTGAGTCCGCTTTTGGTCGTACTCGTTTATTGTTGAAATTCCGCTTTCGGTCGGTCTTTCTTTTCGAGTCCGCTTTCGGTCGTACTCGTTTGTTGTTGAAATTCCGCTTTCGGTCAGTCTTTCTTTTCGAGTCCGCTTTCGGTCGTACTCGTTTGTTGTTGAAATTCCGCTTTCGGTCGGTCTTTCTTTTCGAGTCTGCTTTCGGTCGTACTCATTTGCTGTTGAAATTCCTCTTTTGGTCGGTCTTTCTTTTCGAGTCCGCTTTCGGTCGTACTCGTTTGCTGTTGAAATTACGTTTTCGGTCGGTCTTTCTTTTCGAGTCCGCTTTCGCTCGTACTCGTTTGTTGTTGAAATTCCGCTTTCGGTCGGTCTTTCTTTTCGAGTCCTCTTTCGGTCGTACTCGTTTGCTGTTGAAATTCCGCTTTTGGTCGGTCTTTCTTTTCGAGTCCGCTTTCGGTCGTACTCGTTTGCTGTTGAAATTCCGCTTTCGGTCGGTCTTTCTTTTCGAGTCTTCTTTCGGTCGTACTCGTTTGCTGTTGAAATTCCGCTTTCGGTCGGTCTTTCTTTTCGAGTCCGCTTTCGGTCGTACTCGTTTGTTGTTGAAATTCTGCTTTCGATCGGTCTTTCTTTTTGAGTCCGCTTTCGATCATACTCGTTTGCTGTTGAAATTCCACTTTCGATCGGTCTTTCTTTTCGAGTCCGCTTTCAGTTGTACTCGTTTGATATTGAAATTTCGCTTTCGGTCGGTCTTTCTTTTCGAGTCCGTCTTCGGCCGTCCTCGTTAACAATTCTATTTCGTTATCCCCACAGTTCACAAATTTCAGGTTATTTTAGTATTCAATCTCCATGTATCTCGATTGTCTGAAAGCCGTCGCTATCATACCCTCGGATCCAAGAAGTTTGAATAGGGGCAGCTGTAACACCTCAAAATTTGCCCTCTTGCTTTTAGCTTTTACTGGCTTATGCTGCATTGCATTTTGGCATAATCATCATTTGCATTTCTTTGGTTCTTTGGCATGGGATCAGGGTGTCTAAATCAAATCCAAGGAGCCTTGAGCCTCAAGAGGTCTTAATTGGTCATCACCTTATCATATGATCAAGCTTGACAAGATAATGTAGGGAGCCACATCACCCTAATCAGTGCAAAACTAGGGTTTTGGAATTCTTGAGTAGAATGCCCCAATGGGCAAAATCTTTGAGTTTTTATCACCTCCAAATGTCATATCTCATCTTTGTTAGACATGATATACATCATATTCAGAGGAATTTGGATTTGGATGATGTGTTGTTTTCTCCTAGACTGAGGGTTTAAAACTAGGGTTTGCCATGAAATCAGTTTATTTCTGATTTCTTGGGCAAGACTTGATCTCATGGTATTCTACATGTCCTCAAGGGTCTATAGATGGAAGACTGCCCATTGATTCATTTCAGAAGAGGTTCAATTGGTCAATTGATTGAGAATCAGGAAATTTGGGGAAAAGTCAACTGTGCAGAGGAAAAAGTCAACTCCTGACTTTTCAAGGTCAAATTCATGAAATTCAAGTTACATATGTTCATTGGACAAGATTTGATCAAGAAATGATGGAGGAATCATGAAAAATCAAGAAATGTACAAAGTTTCCATTTTTAGAAACTTAGGGTTTCCAAAAATGGCAAGTTTGGACCATTTTGCACCACACTTTGAGGCTTCCTTTCTTCAAGATAAAAGCTCCAAACTTCAGGCCCAAGTTGAGCCAATTAAAGTTCACACTCCAAGCTTCAAATCCATACCAAGAACACCTCCATTAGATCAATATTGAGAGAGTTATGATTGATCAAAGTTTGACAAAACTAGGGCAAAAACCAAGTCATGACCAGGCAGAACTAAGTTGACACGCAACAATTTTGTCAAACAGGTGGTGGGTCACATGTCAAGCCATTTTTCTCATTGTAGGAAGTTTCAAATGAAAAAATGTTAAACATCAAAGTTTTTCATCTCAATATCCTCTTCAATATTGATGTTGGACATTTTTCCATTTGAACAAGTTATGATGGAGTTATAGTGGTCCAAAGTTGAGGGGTTCACTCTGAATTTTCCAAGTCATGTTGCCATGCCATCCTACCAGGTCACACGCCCTTAAACCAGCTTTGGCACCTTGAGGTTCTAAACCATTTTCCACCATCTTAAAGGCTTCAATTCATCTTCATTTCAACATCAATCTTGTCCTCTTATGTCTCCTTAATCCAATGACACTTAAATCTCATCAAACCATGCACCACACATGGAGAATTCCACCCTCAAACATCCTTAGTTTCATTGAGGTTTGGCTGCCAAAGTTAGAATGTCATGGCATGGTTGTTGATCATTTTGTTTTGCGCATACCCTTCTACACCAGCCTCTCTTTGCCATTTTAAAACTAACATTCCCTTACACCATCATGCTATACATGTCATGCCATACATAAAAGAGGAAATGACATGAAACTTGCTCACTAAGCATGCTGCAATATAACATCACACGGTTCCCTCTCATTTTCAAATTATTCAGCTCACCATAGCATCATGAACCTCTCCACACCATAGCCAACCTTCCCAACTCGCCCCTAACTAACTTAACTCAGTTAGTTAGGTTGAACTCATTTAACCCAACTCAAACTCACTTAACCAACTCACTTAACCACACCAGTTAACACACTAACTCAACATATATAATTCAAATTCTCTCAGAATTGAACAACAACTTCATTTTTTCACTCTCACTCCAAAAACACTTCAAGATTTCTCTCTGAACTTTCTCTCTCTCTCTCTCTCTCTCTCTCTCTCTCTCTCACGAATTCTCTACTTCTCTTTGGTTCATCATCATCATCATAAATAATGCATTATTGAAGCAAGAACAAGCATAATCAACACCAATTATCCAAGTGTAGCTTCCTCACATTTTCGAACCTCTTTCTATTTTCAAGATTTCAAGATTCAATAGCATTTATTTTGCTCTACTTAAGCTCAAGATCAAGCGCTTCTCTCTGGTTTTATTTGGATCCAAGATGTTAGTTCTTGGATTGGCTGGAATTTTGGTAAAACAAAGTATGTTCAATGTCGATGTCAAGGTGTTGATGTTGCAACATTGAGTCTTAACACTGGGCTGTGTTAAGTATTTAAATTACTAAAGTTGGATGTCTGATGTCACATGGCGATGTTGTGACATTAGATCTGCAGAATTAATAACATCAGGTTGTGATGTTGTTAGGGGTTGCGTGTTAGCTGGAATTGTGGAGAGCAAGCTGTCTCATTGGATGCGAATATCTTGGGATAGATATTTTCAGCTGCAAAGGAGATCTGGTGCTGATTTGTAGGAGATTTAAAAGGTTGAAGATTTAAAAAGATTTTAGGAGAAAATCTGTTTTAAATATTCAGTTTTAAATAACAAATCGGGCGAGATTTTGTAGGAGGTCCAAGTCCAATTCAGGTTGCTATTTAAAGCGCACAAGATCAAAGGAAAAAGTGACAGAAATACAGAGAAAGAATCAAGAGCATAGGCTGAGTGTCTTGAGTATTTTGTACGAGTCTTGTATCCAGAATTCTAGGGTGAATTGCTGAGTCGTATTTTGTTCTCTCTTAGAAGTTGTGAAGCAATAGAGAGTTATTACTTGATCAAAGCTGTGAAGTAAGATCAAGGTTGCTCAAAGAGGTTGTTCCTTGAGTATTGTTTTAGGGATTGAGTAGTGTTCTCATATCTAAGTGGTTTCTTAGGTTGAAAGTCACTAGTAGGAATTAAGTTTAGGAGATTGTCAACTAGGTTGTTGAGTCTGTAAATTAATTCTACAAGTAGTGAAATTCATCCCTGGCTTGGTAGCCCCCAGACATAGGTAGTTAGACCGAACTGGGTGAATAATTTGGCGTGTTATTTTGCTGTTAATTTTGTCCATTGAGCAGAGTGTGTTGTTGTGACATCACACCTTAACATCACACGTCTGATACCAGAATTTTAATTGGTATCAGAGCAGGCATCCTGTCTGTCTCTGGGTGAGATCTAGGGATGTTACTTTCTGGTGTAAAGATGGACAAAGAAGTTGGAGGATTCGTCAACAGACCCCCTATTTTGGATGGATCTAATTATGACTATTGGAAGCCAAGGATGACTACTTTCTTAAAATCCTTGGACAGCAGGGCATGGAAGGCTATTATTAAAGAGTGGAAAGCACCTGTTATGTGTGAGAAAGATGATGCTGGCAAAGATAAAGAAGGCACCTCAAAGCCAAAGCCTGAAGAAGAATGGACCAAGGAAGAAGATGAGCTTGCCCTTGGAAATTCCAAAGCTATAAATGCAATTTTCAATGGAGTGGATAAGAATATTTTCAGGTTAATCAATACCTGTGAAGTTGCTAAGGAAGCGTGGGATATTTTGAAGGCCACTCATGAAGGTACATCTAGAGTTAAAATGTCAAGACTTCAGATTCTAACATCAAAATTTGAAAGCTTGAAGACGAAGGAAGATGAGACTATTCATGACTTCCACATGAGTGTTCTTGAGTTGGCTAATGCATCCAGTGCTCTTGGTGAAAAGATGTCAGATGAAAAGCTTGTAAGGAAGATTCTTAGGTCCCTTCCTAAGAAGTATAAGATGAAGGTAACTGCCATTGAAGAATCACAAGACATCAGCAAGATGAGAGTTGATGAGCTCATTGGATCTCTTCAAACTTTTGAGCTCTGAGTCCTAGGAGGATCTATCTCAGGCCATAGTTATGTTGGGAAGACAGTTCAACAAAGTGTTCAAGAGGATGAACAATAACTCCAGGCCTAATGTCAAGAACATATCGTCTGACATCAGCAAGTCAAAAGAGAAGGATGAAGAGAAAACTGCCCAAGATAAAGGAGTTCAGTGCTTTAAATGTGAAGGATATGGACATGTCAAGAAAGAATGTCCCACATTCTTGAAGAAGCAGAAGAAGGGCATGTCAGTTTCCTGGTCTGACTCTGAAAGTGAAAGTGAAGGTGAGTCAGCAAAGCATGTTAGAGCTTTAATAGGAACTGTTGTTTCTGATGATGATTCTAGTGATGGAGAAATAACGTATGAGGAGTTGGCATCTACTTATCAAGAGCTGTGTTTAAAAAGTGCTGAGATTTGTCAAGAAAACAAGTGCCATAAGCAATAGATTGCTCAACTTGAGAATGAAAAAGCTGATCTGGAAAATGAGGTTGTTCTAGTTAAAGCTCACCTTGATTAAATGACCAAGTCTGTTAGGATGCTGAGCTGTGGTACAGACACACTTGATAAGATCCTTCAGACAGAAAAAGTGGCTGGTGATAAGTCAGGTATAAGATTTGTGGCTGAGAAAAAGGGTTCTGCTGAAGCAAGCTCTTCAGGAACAAAGGAGGAGGTGTCCCAACCAATGTCTCAACCAAAAGGACAGGTTCCTACCCCTAAGAAGATTGTTCAGCCTCAGAATGTTGAGAAAAAGAATGGTCCCCATCAGAGGAAGATGCAACTTCGAGGAGCTAGTCAGTATATGCCTCCCCAATATCACAAGAGCATGCAAGCTGCAAGGTTCAAACAGAACATGTCTCGTCAGATGTTTCAACATCAGGAAAACTGGTATGGATATGGATACAACAATGCTGTGCCTCATCACTATGGAAGAAGGAAGCCTCATCACCATAGGAGACAGCCTAGAAGAGAGCATCCTCAGTACAGAAGACGACAATCGAAATATGGAAGAAGGAGACAACATTATGGGTGGCAGCCACAACATTATCATCATAATAGTAGAAGACATAAACAATTTAGAGATGACAGAGTAAGATGCTTCTATTGTGGCAGGTGTGGTCATATGCAATACTATTGTTTTAAATTGCATGGTTATCCACAATCTGCTCCTCAAGGCAAACAAAAGGAGGTCAGACCTAAAGTGGCTAAATAATGGGTTCCTAAGGAAAAGGTGAAATGTCTTTTAGCCCACACCTCAGATAGCCAGGTTAAAAGGGATACATGGTACTTTGACAGTGGATGTTCAAAGCATATGACTGGATTTAGAACTCTGATACTTGAAGTCAGTCATTGTCCCTCTCATGAGGTTATGTTTGGCAATGGTGATAAAGGTGTAGCTGCAGGAGTTGGAAAAGTGAAAGGTGATGGTAGACCTGAACTGGACAATGTTATGTTTGTCAATGGTTTAAATGCAAATTTGATCAGCATAAGCCAATTGTGTGATGAAGGGTACAAAGTTAACTACACTAAAGATGAGTGTGTGGTTTCTGATGAGCATAATCAGGTTGTTATGAAGGGTGGCTGAACCAAAGATAACTGCTATCAGTGGATTTCCCTTGAAGGTAATTCAACTAATGATGCTCAAGTTGATGTTATAACATCTGACTATGACGTCAGGATGCTGGAAGGTCACTCAGAGTTAATGACTTCTGATGTGAATTTTTTTAAATTTTTAAAAGGAAAGTCTTTATGGAGGGAGAAAATTAGTAATTTGTCTTTAAGAGGGACTCAAAATCAGGCGCCTTACCACATTGATTCTAGATCAAGATTCATCAAAGAGTCTTCGCCTCAACGGTTCATCTCCCTCAAATCTTCTCTAAACCTAGTCTGTTACAAAGGAATGATGTCTTCTCCATCCAAGAACTCGGATCCTCAAAGACCTACGCATGTACGACCTAGGGTTTCTTCGGAAAAAGAACTTGGTGACAAAGTACACATTCCTATGGCACATCCAGACTCAGGTAACTCTAAACATTCAACCAAGCTGAATAAAACTGAAACTAGGTCATCATCCTCTCAACCTATTGAGGAGAAGTATGATGTGGACATGCATTTGGAGCAGATTGCCACCAAAATTCTTGAGAAGGGAATACGGGTGAAAGGGATTTCTGTCCCATTAAGGCAAATGCCTGCTGAACAGGTAGACTCTCAAAGTGAGGACACAAATCTTCAACGACTGGCCTTGACGGTGATTCAAGACGCTGAAAGTGGTAATAAAGAAGAAGATCTTGAAGATACTGACGTCTTCTTTGATGTCAGAACATCGTCCCATTGGAATGAAAGTCACAGGTGTAAAGGGAAGGATCAGGTTGAGGTTATAGATGTTGAGGACTCATCTGATAGTGAGGATAGGAAAGGGAAAAGAGTGGAGTCCCTTCCTAATGAAGATAGGGTCAAGGATAAGAAAAGGACTTTAGTCGCAGACTCTCCTAAGTCGTGGAGCAAAGTTGCCAGGTCTGGCAAGAAGAGGAGAATCAGAGAAGAATCAGATTTAGAGTGTGATGGTCAAGACATCAACCCTGTGATGAAAGGAGCTGTTGATCAAGTACCTGATAACATCTTGTTTCACTGTGCCAGAAGTGCATCCATGTGGAATTGTGTGAGCCAACGAAGGATAGCTCTGGAAAGAGAGTTAGTAGGTGATGACTTAGAGTCTACTGGTATTGTAGATCTAATTAAGTTTGCTGGTCTCATAAGGACTGTGTCAGGAGTGTCTAGTTGCTATGATGGACTGGTCAGAGAATTTATAGTGAATATCCTTGAGTCTATTGATAACAGCAAAAGCCTAACCTTCAGAAGAGTTACAGTCAGGGGTAAGTGTGTCTGGTTCTCTCCTAAGGTGATCAATGCCTACTTAGGAAGAAGTGAGGAAGATGTTGGAGAATTAGAAGTTTCTAATAATGTTATCTACAAAGAGATCACAGCTGGTCAGGTAGAAGTTTGGCCTTCAAGAGGAAAGTTGTCAGCAAGTTTATTAAGTGTGAAATATGCTCTTCTTCATAGAATAGGTGCGGTTAACTGGGTTCCTACTAACCACAAGACCTCTGTTTCTGCTGGACTGGGAAGATTAGTTTATGCCATTGGAACAAAGAAACTAGTTGATTATGGCTTTTACATCTATAATCAGACTATCAAGCACACTGCAACAAGAGCTGTGAAATTGCCTATTGCATTTCCATCCCTCATTTGTGGGATAATTCTGTCTCAGCATTCTGGGATTCTTAACCAGGGTGATAGTGTGTGTAGAAGGAAGCCTGGATTGTCGCTTCATCAGAAGCTGTTTAAAGGAAGACATGTTGCTGATAATGTTAAAGCATCTGCCTCAACATCTACTAATCATACTCATGTCAAGACTGATATGATTTCTGAACTGGAGAAAGCCTGTAAAGAACTTGATGAAGTCATCAGAGTAAACATTGAAAGGAAGGACAAGCTTAAAAAATTACGTATGTCCCTGAAGATGAAGGAAAAAGAAAGTGAGAAAGTAGTTGCTGATAAGACAGATGAGTCTGACAATGACAGTCCAAAAGAAGATGAAGAAAATGATGATCTCAGCTCAGATGATCAAAGTTTTTAATGTTACTCTTAATTAGTAGTTTTAGTTTTATTTTCTGCTTTTGGTTCTGCACTGAATGTGCTTGGTTATGTAATTTGAATATTGTGCTGAATATGCATATGTTCATGTTTTTCTTTCTATGATTTGTTTTGCCTGGTTGCTATCTGTGAGGCTAACAATGAGAGCTAGGGTGTACTAACTGTAGTTAATAGGGCTTCTGCTTGAAGATTGCCTAATTGTGGCTAAAAAGGGGGGGAGGTAGCCAAGAGAGCCTAGAGTATCAAAGAGTACAAAGGTCAGTGTCAAGAGTTGATTGTTGCTGCTAAGGAATGAAGTCAAGAAATATGCAGCTGATTGCTGATGTTATAGTTCAAAAGTGCAGAAATTAAGGGGGAGTAATTGCTGAACAGCTGCTATGCTGGTTGTTGAATTGAGGGGGAGTGCTAATTGCTGCTAATAATGAAATATGTGCAGCTGCTCGAATGTTTGAAGAATGTAGCTGTTTTGTTGCTGCAGCAGAGTTTTGTAAAGAAATTTGAAGATGCTGCTTGGTGTTTCAAAATCATTGATTGAAGTTCTTCTGCTGCTGAAGTCTCTGAAGAAGTCTCTGAAGGTGCAGAGTGCAGAGATTTTTTTAGCCAAAATTAGCCAAAGGGGGAGATTGTTAGTTCTTAGATTGGCTGGAATTTTGGTAAAACAAAGTATGTTCAATGTCGATGTCAAGGTGCTGATGTTGCAACATTGAGTCTTGACACTGGGCTGTGTTATGTATTTAAATTGCTGAAGTTGGATGTCTGATGTCACATGGCGATGTTGTGACATTAGATCTGCAGAATTAATAACATCAGGTTGTGATGTTGTTAGGGGTTGCGTGTTAGCTGGAATTGTGGAGAGCAAGTTGTCTCATTGGATGCGAATATCTTGGGATAGATATTTTCTGCTGCAAAGGAGATCTGGTGCTGATTTGTAGGAGATTTAAAAGGTCGAAGATTTAAAAAGATTTTAGGAGAAAATCTGTTTTAAATATTCAGTTTTAAATAACAAATCGGGCGAGATTTTGTAGGAGGTCCAAGTCCAATTCAGGTTGCTATTTAAAGCGCACAAGATCAAAGGAAAAAGTGACAGAAATACAGAGAAGAATCAAGAGCATAGGCTGAGTGTCTTGAGTATTTTGTACGAGTCTTGTATCCAGAATTCTAGGGTGAATTGCTGAGTCGTATTCTGTCCTCTCTTAGAAATTGTGAAGTAATAGAGAGTTATTACTTGATCAAAGCTGTGAAGTAAGATCAAGGTTGCTCAAAGAGGTTGTTCCTTGAGTATTGTTTTAGGGATTGAGTAGTGTTCTCATATCTAAGTGGTTTCTTAGGTAGAAAGTCACTAGTAGGAATTAAGTTTAGGAGATTGTCAACTAGGTTGTTGAGTCTGTAAATTAATTCTACAAGTAGTGAAATTCATCCCTGGCTTGGTAGCCCCCAGACGTAGGTAGTTAGACCGAACTGGGTGAACAATTTGGCGTGTTATTTTGCTGTTAATTCTGTCCATTGTGCAGAGTGTGTTGTTGTGACATCACACCTTAACATCACACGTCTGATACCAGAATTTCACAAGAGTTCTTCCATTTTTAGGTTATAATCTCCTCAACTTTATTGCTTCGAATCCATGTAATTTTAGCTTGTTTTTTCTGTTTGAAGCTTGCTAGAAGCAATGTATTATATCCGGCTAGTGATAGGCTCATTAGGAGCGTAGTTGTGTTTGTTAGGGCAAAATGTTTGTGGATGTTTCTTGCTGTGTGTGCATGGTTTGATGATTTCAATTGTGGATTCATGATCTCCTAAACTTCCTCTTCATTTTGGATATGCTTCCACATACACTTCTTTCTTCTATTTTCTCTTATCTCTTTAATCATTCTACTTGTGATCATGATAAGCATTTATATGTTTTCCTTGAATAACTTCTTTCTTCCCCCTTTTGAGTTATAACTCATCTTATACTTTAGAAGTGAGTTGTTTATTTCATTCTTCTTCTCATTTTTCTTAGGATTAGGTTTCTTAAATCACATTAACCATAGGAATATCCATGTATGATAATTTTAAGGTTTGAGTCTTAGTCTCCCTCATTAGGTTTTACCTTTCTCAACCTTTTGAGTCCCTCTTCTTCTCACCTTAAAACAAAATCAAAACACTTAATAAAGGGCATAGCATGCATTGTATTTGAGCCTTTCATATGGGAATAAGGAGGCGAGGGGTCTTCTCTCATTTTCTTAGAATGTTTAGCGTACATCCCGTCTTGGGTCGATATGCGGGGCATTCGATCCTACATGAAGGACTTAAATACAATACGTGTTACAAAACATAAAATAATCAAAACACTTCTTTTCTAAAATACAAAAACAAACAAACAATTCTCTTCTTATCTCCTTCTTTCTATTCCTTAAGGATTCGTCACGTCCGTTCCACCGCAAACAGGTAACGCCTAAGTCTCCCTACAGCGAGCTGCTGGAACGTGCACTCTGACGATTCCACCTAACTGCTGGAACGTGCACTCTGACGATTCCACTAAAAAACACAAACAACTTTCCCTTAGCTGAGGGGAATTACGTCGCTCTGATTCTCATGTTCCCGATGAGATACGTAGGTAGTGGGGTAGGGCCCATTCGAGCACTTCTTTTATTTTCCCTACATTTGTTTCTTGTTCTCTCTCCTTTCTTTTTTCCCCCTTCCTTTCTACCTTTCTTTTCCAATTCTCTAGCAGTGGAGCTCCGGTCGACGACACCCTTTGATAGAGACAGCAAGCGTGGATCCCATCGGGTACGATGGACGCGTGGGGGTGCTAATACCTTCCCTTCGCGTAACCGACTCCCTTACCCATTTATCTTGGTCGTGAGTCAATGCTCTTTCCTTCCCCTCAGGTTTATGCAGTGTTTCCTTTCCCTCTCTTGGGATAAATACACATTGCTGGCGACTCTATTTCGGTGCCACTTTCGCGTTTGTACTTGGATGAAAATCCCGGGAGCGATAGTACCGCATGCATAAAGTCGTTGTGTCGGTCTCTGTGCATTTGCATAAATCATGAATGGATTGATTATGTGTGGGAAATTGTGAATTGATTTATTATGTGTTGGGCTCGTGATAACATTGGTAATTTGATATGTATTGGTTATGGATGATATGTTTTATGTATAAACATATGCTATGTTTTGTGGGGATGTTGTACATTACAATGATTGTATTAATTATCTATGATATGCTATATATGAATATATGTGATGTGGTGGTGTGTTTCCATATGTCAAAACTTTGGTATGCCGTAGGTGTGAATATGTGATTATGTTGGTATAATTGATATATGTTATGTGGTCGGATTATTAGAAATATGTTATGTATCTGTGGCATGCCATATGTATTAGTATGTGATGCTTGTGATGAGAATAATTATGCATGTGAATTTATAAGTGTTTGCATATTATTATGCAATCTTAATTTAGTTGTTATTTCTCACCCTTCTGTTGTGGTTTGATGCCCTTTGAGGCAATTGCAGATTAGTGTCTTGGAGGCTTTTGTGAAGATTAGTTCTCCATCCTTTTGTCGGTCTGTCTGCTCTGATACGTAACACGGGAGTTGGGGGAACGCCTTTGTTATATCTGTATACATTTGTTGGATCTATTTTGTATTACCTTTGTATGAATATTTTGATGTTATAAAACAATTTATTTTGTAAAACGAGTCAGTTATGGATCTTTCCGCTTTATTCCATAATTGAACATTTCTTTTGTTGGAAAAAGTTTCCCTTTTATGTTTATTCCATTTTGTGTTATGTATCAAATTTATGAGCAGGGATTATGTTTTCTTTCTTTAAATGTGGCATCCTTGTTTCTGTCTAAGAATAAATTTTTATTCACTCTGATTTATTTATGTATTATTTATCCGCGGTGGGAATTGGGGTGTTTGAATTACCAACTATCAACTTACCACAATACCGCTGATATCTTTCACAACTCTCTTTTCACTGTACCAACAAAGTTTCCTGCTTCCCCGATCCGAACAGTCTGCTACACTTCCACATCACAACACCTTCTTTACCTGTCAGCTTATTCTCACTCTCACAAAAATTTCTCCAGGTTAAAGTGTTTACGCTCAACAATCAGAGTATGCAAAATCAACTCATAAACTTGAATACCATCAATTTTCATTTCATACGCACACCACACACACTTTTTGAGGACTTTACAGGTTGTAACGGGGCTTAGGGTTAAAGGTGGGATAAACAAGAAAATGGGAAAACAAGTGGTTTTGAGCTCAGAATCAGGGTCGTTATTCTTTTCACTGTGTTAATTTCATTACTCAACATCGGGGTCTCAGTCACTTTTTCATCAAGATTCTCTAGCTTATACTCAATTATTTCTCTTGAGCATGTTTTCTTAATTTTAAGCTAAATTCCTCCTCTAGGTAAGTGCGTTATTCTTTTCTCATATTTTTTTTTATCACAATTTTTTTTTCTTTTTCACTTGCACTTACCTAGTTATTATAGGTGTCTCAACCCCAAACTTAAAATTTTTCCACATATCAAATATTAACAGCACCTATCTGAGCGGGTAGGGAAGTGTTTAGGCTTACAGTTTACATGACGTGGTTATAAAACAAACAAAGGGGAAATGGCTCAAATTTGGTTAACAAAGGATAACACGCAAACGGTGGCTAGAAAATCTCGGGGTTAAAAGAAAACAAGTGCCTCAGTGTGTATAAGTGTGCAGTCAAAATCCAACAGGCAATACGCAAGCTCAGAGTGATAGAGACATACCTGAACAACTCTCTCATGATGATTTTGTGTTTGGCTTTTTATAACTCACCATGGTTGGTATAGCTTGACAGGTTCCAAAGTACTCCTAGTGTGGTGCAGCTTCCTATCTGGCTCGGGTGCACAGTACTCCAATATCAGTCCAGTGTTCGAAAGTCACGTCCAATCATCATCTTCAGCGGTATCAACTTTTGGGGGCTTCTAGAAGAACAAGTAAAGGTTGAATCTTTAATCCACTGGTACAAGTTTCGTCACTCATAAGACACAAAACTCCACAAATCTGTTACACAAGAACACAAAACAACAACGAAATAAAAGTAAAACTGAAAGGAAATGACATAACAGAAATGATAAAAAAAATAATAACCCCCCCCTACACACACTTGAACTAAACATTGACCTCAATGTTTAAATCCAAGATAGAGAGGGGACTCACAAAGGTCCTTACTGAGGAGGCGGAAGGTAATGCAACACCAAATGCTACATCATAGCTCGCACCCGTAAGGTCCTGTTTATTACCTGCAAACGAAACAAAATAACAAGAAGAAAAATGACTTAGTAAATAAAAGTGTGGGTTGCCTCCCACTCAGCGCTGCGTTTAACGTCGCATGGCTCGACAACTCATTCTCTGTTAAGGTGGCATATATGAAACAAATAACACATCATCCTTTTTCTTTCTTTTGTTTGGTAGCAATCCCATGAACTTGAGGTATTGATGATGTTGCTTCCAAATCATTTTCAGTGGGATTTTCACAAACAAGGCATAAATGAAATCCAACACTTTATCAATTTCTTGTCTTTCATCTGCCTTGTCAAAATAGTTTTTAGGGATACTATTTTCTTGAGGATTCTCTTGTTGGATGTCTACATCTACACAAATTGTTACATCAATATTTTCATCCAGCACTAGATCATCTTCAAGTGACATTTTTTCTTCGTCCCCGTATTTCTTGTTTACCTCCAATTCTTCTATTTCCAATGCATCTTCGTCGTCTGACGTCATGCCTTTTCCTTCTTCTTTCGCACATTCTTCTTCCATCCTGAACTCTCGCCAAATAAAATTATCTGGATAAAAGTTAGCTTCCTCACATTCATTCATAAGGATTCTTACCTCCATTCTATATGCTTTAAAAACTTTAGTCGCCTCTTCCAAAGTGATTCCTGAATCAGGCGACCAACATGTAGGAGATACAGGTGGCAATGTATACAAAATATCCATAACTACACAACTCAGACACTTTATTAGTCGCACAATATAGAAGAATTCATGAAGCAACAATGATCTGTTTTTTTTTAATGAAATAAAATAAAATTAAAATTAAAATTAAAACTAAATTTTAATTGCGAAGCAACAAATTTTTAACTAACATAAAACTCTAAAATCTATGATCTCTGGCAGTCCCCGACAACGGCGCCAAAAACTTGATCGGAAAAATAGCAAGTGTACTATTCTACCAATGTAGTAATAAAAGGGAATTTCCCCGAATGTCGATCTCAAGGACTGCCTGACGATATAGAGTTCTGATTCTATTTTAGTTAAACAAAAGCTTTGGGGTTTTGAAAATGTTTGGTTTAAATATAAAAATAATTGCGAAAACAAGAAGGAAATTGACTAAGTGGTTTCAACAAATATGAGTAAACTATGCTAGAGATGGTGTGTAATCCGACTCAGTAACAACTCTGAATTAACACTGCAACAACTTATTTTAAATAATTAATTATTAGTTCTTTAGAATGTTTACCCCTAAGTCCTTAGTGAGAAAACCTTTGATTTCATAACCTAATTACTATGTCCATAGATAATCACGTTTGAAATCAAGCAATCAATTATCAAGAATATTCCGGTTTCTATAGGGTATCCCTAGTCCTAGGTGATATCTACTATAGAATAATCTAAAGCAAACATTAACAACGGCGGTCCAGCCTAATCGTTAATCGAAAATCAAACCATGTTTGTCCGACAGGGCAAGCATTAAGAATAGCTAGAGATCAAATCAATTGTGAAAAAGAAAGATTGTTATTGCAATACTAATATTAGAGTCATTACAGATCCAAATCAGGGACACCTCCCTAACACTAAGGTTTAGCTACTCATATTATTCAAAAGAAAATCAAAACAAAGATTATACATTACAAGATAATAGGATTACTTCGATCTTCAATTGCTTTCGCTCATGAAAACCTTCAGTTCTCCAATCGCCTTGATCTCTCCAATCTTTGATCGTAGGATTCTTTTGCAGCCAAAAAGTCTTTTTTTTCTTCACCAAACACGTCTTAAATACTCCCAAGTCTATTACAGCAGTTAGAAAATACCCAAAATACCCCTAAGGATCCCAAAGGTCAAAAAAATAAGAAATTCAGCATATGACACGTCACAGCCAACACGGGCGGTGTCAGGAGACACGGGCGGTCGTGTTGGCCCCATGGCTCACTGATAACAACATTATTTGCTCCAGACCTGCTGACACGGGCCGTGTCAGGTGACACGGGCACCCGTGTCAGCCCACTGCCTCTTCTCCAATTCTCATTCTTCTGGTGCCTTCCTGACACGGCCCGTGTCAGGTGACATGGGTGGCCATGTCAGGCCACTGTATCTCTTCCAAAAACTCTTCCGAATTCCCGTAAATCTCGTTTTCTTCGCACGAGTCCTTTGGGCTTTTCCATATAGACCTAAAATCATCAAACATACCAACAGACGCGTAAAATGCATCAAAATTGACATAAAACTAAAAATGGGAGACTTTAATAAGAAACATAAAATTAACTTGAAAAACAATGAAAAGACTAAACAAAAGATTATCGATTCATGAATAAAATGCCAAATAAGTGTCTGAAACCTGGTAGAAATGGTGACCGATCAAGTATACACTGAAATATCTGAGAAATCTTGAGGAAAATGACCAGTAGAAAACCCTAGGACCCCTTGCATCAGACTCCATTGATCACGTCTTGAAGTACTTGACTGAGAGAATGAGTATTATCTCCATTTGAAATAAATGCACCTGCACAAACTTGTTAGTCGTGATAAGTACACACATGAGACCCTATGACCTAATTCACAAAGGATCATGGGTAAAGGCCGTATGATCTTACAGACAGAATGCTGAGAAAGGTAGGATAAATTTGGGGTATGATAAGGTTGTGCACTTAGCAATTGTTTCATCATCATGGTTTGTTTAGAGTAGTTGTAAGTTTTATCTTGCTTTTACCTTTACGTTTGAACCATGAAATTGTTGTTGTTCTAAAAATTTGTTGGTTCCGGTTTCTTGCGTGTTGGTTTAGGTTTTCTTTGTGTTTGTCAAACTTTAGTTTAGGGACAAACAAAATCCTAAGTTGGGGAGAGTTGTTAAGGGTCAAATTTTGTATATAATTGATAGTATTTTGTGGCCATTTTCAAATGATATCATGGTGAAGTAGTAATAAAACCATAATTTTAGTGTAAATAAGTAAATTCAAGCTTATTCTTGTAAATAACTCGTTGGGTGATCAAATTGGTGAATTTTTGTAGGTTTCATCACTTAAATGGATGCTTAGGACCTTTGGAGAAAGAAAAGCAAATGTAGTAGAGATTTTGAAGAAATTTGTATGCCAGCTCACGCTTAGAGCTCGATCTGCAGCACGAATCGCGCTTAGCCCATTATGCAGTGTGGTTTCAAGACCAATGCACTATCTAAGGGTGCCAAATTGCGCTTAGCCCACTCCAGCGCGCTTTCTGGGATTTTGACAGATACTTTACTGGTCGCACTAAACGAGCTCTACATGGGATTAACGCGGTGTCACTTGGAGGAACTTGTATAAAAGGCAACTTGGAAGATATTTTGGAACACAATCCCACTTTTCAGATTTTTAGAAGATATTTTAGGTCAAGAAGCTCAAAAACTTCAAAAGGAGTAAAAATCAAAGCTTTGGAGCATCAATCTTTAATCTTTTGACTTTGTTGCTAGTAGAACTTTCTTTCTTACTTGTTGCTCAAGCTACCATGGTGATGGGTAGCTAAACCCCCTTTTGTGTCAAGATTAGAGGTAGTTAACCTTGTTAATATGTATTTCTTTTGATCTTTTGTATGTGAACAAAGTTGATGATCAATATATGATGAATATCTTTGCTTTTAATGGTATATTTTTTATTTAAATCACTATTGAAAGGTATTTTTCAAACCATGACCTAAGTTATTCATCTATAAATAAATAAACTCTAGACATAGATTTGTGAGTTGATATTCACTTTGTATCAAGATTTAAGATTATTGTGTTGATTGTTAGCATGAGACATCATCTAAAAATTAATACGATAATATTCACAAAATCACTTTAGAGATAAACGGTATTACGAGGATACGTGATTATAATGATCATAACCAAGTTCACATGCTTTATTATAAGGATATGTATGAAAGGGGTTAATGAAACCTAATCTTGACATGCTTTCTAAACAAACATCTTTTACATTTTACTCTTTGCTAAGAAGCTCTTGTGAAATTAATGTTACCAAACAAAATCACTTCAAAACCCCCACTTAAGACAATATAAATTATAGAACAACGACAATATCACGATAATCTCTGTTGAGACGATACAACAAATACCTACCGAAAACACTTTCAACAACGGCCAAAGCAATCATCCATGCCCGACCGATTCAACCCTATACAATCCAAATTAATCAAATAAATCAATCCGACACTATCCGAACTGTTTGCATAAAAAGTACAATGGGTCGCTCGATTTCAATCAGACGGTTGAAATTTATCCACCCCTAGTACTGGGGATATACTGTTCATTCTTTATTCGTTTTATGTCTTACTTATGTTGGACTTTTGTTATTCTTTTGATGTTGAGGCTTATATGTTGAACTTAATGATTTTTCGCTGCTTATTATTAAATGACTATGTTTTGTTGTTGTTTTTAGGCTATGGTGAAGCATGTGTGACACTATAATTGTGGAACTTTATTTGAACTCTTATTAAATGTCGAGTCGAAGATTAGAGTGTTGCATAGTGGTATCAGAGCAGATTGGTCCAACTGACCTGGTTTTGTGGTTTTTATCTATTTCCTTGTATGCGACATGTGTGTGAAACACTTTCGGTGCTCGATTATTTTTCTAACTGCTCGCCAGCATGAGCGGGACCAATACAAGTGAGAGAGGAATTTCTGCTTCTCTGAAGTGGTTCAGGTGTGGAGAGTTGGTTTAGCGTGCTGCTGATTACAAGAGTGCAAGTTTTTGGAGGAGGTTGTGTTGTTTCTTGAACCGAAGATAATACAGTTTCAAGACTCATGTTTGTTGGTTAAGTTGAGATGTCTTTGCGGGAGGGCGATCGGGCGCTCGTGATGTTCGTTGCCTTCAGAGTAGAGGGTGATGTTGTAGATAGTAATATGCATGTGGTGTCTGAGTTTCCTAACGTTTTTCTTAAAGACATTGGTGGCTTGCCTCTGGAACATAAAGTTGAGTTCGCCATAGATTTTGTACCTGGTTCTAGACACGTGTCGATGGCTCAATGCATGATGTCTCTAGTAGAATTGGGTGAACTAAACAAACAATAAGAAGATCTGCTTGAGAAGAAGTTTGTCAAACCAAGTGTATCGATGTTGGGAGCTCCAGTGTTATTATTGAAAAAAAAAATAGAAGTTTGATGTTGTGTGTTGACTATCGTTAGTTAAACAAGGTTATTATTAAGAACAAACATCCTCTTCATAGAACCGATGACCTTATGGATCAGCTGGTATGAGCTTTTGTATTCAACATAATTGATTTGAAATCGGGCTATCATCAGATTCGAGTGAAGGATAAACATATTCCGAATACTGATTTTAGGACACGATATGGTCACCATGAGTACTCAGTGATGTCGTTTGATATGTCTAATGCCTCTGGTGTGTTTATGGAGTATATGAATAGGATCTTCCATCCCTATTTGGACCAGTTTGTGGTAGTATTTATTGATGATATCATGGTGTATTATAAGTCGTGCTTCAAATTTTGAAAGAGTATAAATTGTATCCCAAATTGTCTAAATGTGAGTTATGGTTGCGAGAAGTGAGATTTCTCGGTCATGTGATTTCGAGTGGTGGTATAACAATGGATTCATCCAAAGTAGACACGGTGCTACAATGGGAGGCTAATAAGTCAATTACATAGATAATAAGTTTTATGGGATTAGCCAGTTACTACCGAAGATTTATCAAGGGTTTTTCAAAGTTAGCTCTACCTTTGACCCATTTGACTCGAAAGGGTCAAGCTTTTGTGTGGGATATCTAGTGTGAAGAAAATTTTCAAGAACTGAAAAATAAGTTGAAAACAACTCTAATTTTGATATTACCAGACTCGATGGAGCCTTTTATAGTGTATTGCAATGCATCCAAGATGGGTTTAGGTGGAGCATTTATGGAAAATGAACAGGTTGTAGCTTATGCTTCGCGACAACTGAAGATTCATGAAAGGAACTACCCTGCCCATGATTTAGGGTTAGCAATTGTAGTATTTGTGCTGAAGATATGAAGACACTATTTATATGGTTCTAGGTTTGAAGTATTCGGTGATCATAAGAGTTTGAGATATCAGTTTGATCAGAAGGAGCTAAATATGAGATATAGGAGATTGTTAGAGTTTTTGAAGGACAACGACTTTGGTTTGAATTATCATCCCAGTAAATCCATTGTTGTAGTAGATGCTTTAAATCAGAAGTCCTTACACATGTGAACATTGATGTCTAGAGAGTTGGATTTGATCGAGTAATTCTAAGACTTGAGTTTGGTGTGCGAGGTGACTACTAATAGTGTGAGATTGGGCATGCTGAAGTTGACTAGTGGTTTTCTTGATGAGATCAGAGGGATTCAGAAGATGGATGTAGCTTTGGTTGACCGTCTGTCATCAATTAACCTAAGTGAAGATGAAGATTTCTGAGTTGACGAGAATGTGATCATAAAGTTTCGAAATAGAGTTTGTGTGCCTGCTGTACTAGAGCTTAAGAGAATGATTTTAGAGGAAAGTCATATGATAAATTTAAGTATTCATCCTAGGGATACTAAAATGTACTAATATCTAGAGAAGATGTTTTGGTTGCCAGAGATGAAGAGAGATATTGCACAGTTTGTTTAGGCATGTGTGACTTGCCAAAAGTCAAAGATTAAGGATCAGAAGTCGTCTGGATTGGTGCAACTGTTGGATATTTCCGAATAGAAGTGGGACAATATCTCAATTGATTTTGTGATTGGTTTTCCAAATATTCCTAGAGGGAGCGATGCATTTGGGTGATGATATACTGACTAAATCGACGCACTTCATCCTGATTAAGATCAGTTTTTCATTGTAGAAGCCAAATGATATATATATATATATATTAGTGTGATTGTGAAACTGCATGGTATTTTGTCGAGTATTGTCTCTGACAGAGACCCAGGATTCATATCCAGGTTTTGGGAGAGTTTGCATGAGGCTTTGGGTACTAGACTGAGGTTGAGTTCTGCATATCATCTGCATACAAATGGTCAGGCTAAGAGGACTATTCAGTCTCTGGACGACTTATTGAGGGTTTGTGTCTTAGATCAAAGAGGTGCTTGAGATAGTTATCTACCATTGATCGAATTTATGTATAATAATATCTACCACTCTAGTATTGGAATGACACCATTTGAGGCATTATATGGTAAGAGGTGTAGGATTTCCCTATGTTGGTGTAAGTTTGGAGAGAGTGTTGTACTTGGACTAGAGATTGTTTAGTAGACTACTGAGAAGGTGAAGATGATCCAATAGAAGACGAAGGCATCGTAGAGTGGGAAAAAGAGGTGCCATGATAAGCAAAAGAAGGCTCTGGATTTTCGTAAAGGTGATCGTGTATTTCTAAGAGTCACTCATGTGACTGGTGTTGGACGCGCGCTAAAGTCTAAGAAGCTTACTCCCCGTTTCATTGGTCCATATCAAATTACCCAGCGAATTATATATGTTACTGTGTTGGCCAAATGAGGTTTGGAAAAAACCCCACTAACATTGATCAAATAAATATTTTTATTGTTTGTATGTTATTATGGTGACCAAATGAGATTTGAGACAAATCCCATATGGTTACCGTAATATGATTTTTTATTGATAAAACAATATGAGTTTTTGTATTCATGGGATGAATTGGTTGTTCGTTATGAGTAGGTCGATGGAATTGGCACATTTTGGTAACTGTGATTTTTCCCAATTTCCGTAAATCTCAATTTCTGTAAAATTGTACGATCTGTGTTTTCTCAACTTTTTCCCAAAAAGTAAAAATAAAAAACATATTCTTTGAAAAAAACAAATGTTTTTGAACAAAATCGAAAAATTGAGTTTTAGAGGCGGGGGGCACGAGGCAGAGCCGCGGCGGCCGAGCCATGTCGCAATGGCGGTGACTTAAGGTCGTGAAGCTGCGTCGTGATGGCGAAAGCCGATGTTCGGGGGATCAAACCATGACGGCCAGAGTTTGGAGTTGTGTCGCGGGTCAGTGGTGGCGGGCGCAATTCGTATTTGAGGTTTAATGACCTTTTTCTGACCTTTGGGTCAATTTTGAGTAATTTTGGGTTATATGTCAGCCCTTAGGATTAGTAGAGTTATCACCTGTGAAGAGTTGTCAAAAGAGCATTTGAGCACTTCAGAGTACTCTTGGGTACTCTAGAGTCATTTTGAGAGTTAAAAGTTGTTTTTGAGTTTTTTGAAAACTCTATTGATTTATAAAAATTATAATAACTTTTTGAGATGTTTTTTAGTGTTTTGGTTGATTTTAGAGTTGTTGAGTAACAACATATCTTTACTCAATTTGATTATGTAATATAATTATTTAATAAATTAAATTTTTGAGATGAGTAATCTAGTGGGATTACAATGAGGCCTGTTTATTGGCAAACATATGGTTCAAGAGTGAAACCTATTTTGATGATGGTTTTAGAGATGATTTTGATGATTGCTCTAGTTGCATGTATGTTTGCTATACATGATTATTCATGCATATATTTTGGAGTTAGGTAGGATTTTGGTCAGGTTCAGAGAGGAACCATGACGATCTCATGTTCAGAGAGAGACACGGTTTAGAGAGGAACTGAAGACACGGGCAATCAATGACACACCTCTGATCCCCAAAACCCGGTTAGTGCATTAGCATTTGAGTTATAAAATGTGATTGTGTTTTGTGAGAATAATATACATGTGATTGTTTTGTTTACCATCATGCTGTTAATTTTCACCATTAACATATGTATGGTGTATTCTCACCCTTTTTTGTTATTGTGGCATTTGTGCTCCTCTGGAGTACAAATAATCAGGTACAAGAGTAGCCACTTGAGTTAGAGGACGACATTGATGCCTCTTTATCTTTAACATTGGGTCTAAGAGGAGTCGCTCTGATATGTAGCACTAGGGATGAGTCGTTCATTCATTATTTATTTTATGCCTTACTTAAGTTGGAGTTTTGTTATTCTTTTGATGTTCAGACTTATTTGTCGAATTTAATGATTTCCTGCTGCTTATTTTTAAGTGACTATGTTGTGTTAATGTTTCTATACTATGGTGAAGCACGCATGACACTCTAATTATGGAACTTTATTTGAACTATACTATTAAATATCAAGTCGGGGAATAGGGTCTTACACCCTAAAGTAATGAGCATCCATTCATTGCATCCTCTATTCCGTCAAACTTTCTTCTCAAAGTTTGGGTTAGAGTGTTGTTCCAGTACTGTTGTGTCGGGACTCATAAGAAGTGATCTCTACACAAGTAACAACTACATACAAACTCACAAACGAGAGCATCTATTGTGTTATTTTATAATTTACTCAAAAACAATAAAATGCACTAAATTAAACTAATAAATAACTAAATTAAAAATATAACATCAAGGTTAGGGTCTATAATACCTCACAAAAAGTGAGTTATCAGTTTACATATGAGGTACAACCCTGAACCATCACACATGTCTAATATTTTTCAATCAACATCAAGTATACATACTTGCCAGATCCCATCTTTACATAAGTCCATATCACCAAAGTCTGTCAATGACTTCAGACCCAAGCAACCACAAAACAAGGACAATAATTCTACCTTCTCACAAGACCAATTCAGTTAGTCCAAAACTTCTCTGTCTCATCCATTTCATAGAATAATAAACGAGTCAGAGCATAAATGTAACGCCCCAGACAACTTTCAGGATTACCTACTGACCACACAAACCAACACAAGCCTTTTCAGCATGTTTTGTCCTCACTTACACGCTCACTGGAAAACTTCCCATAAGGCCACCCATTCAAATACTACTCAAAGTCAAGCACGCTTAACTACGGAGTTCTTATTTCTTAGGCTATCAAAAAGAAAATGCATCTTGTTGGTCTAGGTAGTACCAATTAATCCTTATAAGCATTCCTTCAACCATGCAGTCCCATATATGCACAACCTCAGGATCTTCTCATTATGATGTGAATTCAGGCGACCATTCCCCGCCCTCTTCGGCCTCGGGTGTTACAACCACTCCCCGCCCTCTTCGGCCTCGGGTGTTACATGTCCACCAGCTTCTGCTTGGTTCGTCCCTGAATCACGTCGTACTGGAAGAGGTCTGCTATGATACCATTTGTAATGCCCCAGACAACTTTCAGGATTACCGACTGGCCCCATAAACCAACATAGGTCTTTTCAGCATGCTTTATCCTCACTCGCATGCTCTCCGAGAAATTTCCAAGAAGGTCACCCATCCAAATACTGCTCGAAGTCAAGAACATTTAATAATGGAGTTCTTATTTGTTAAGCTACCGAAAAGAAGATGCTTCTTGTAGGTATAAGTAGTACCAATCAATCCTTATAACCCTTCATTCAACCATGTAGACCCATACACGCATAACCTCAAGATCTTCTCATTCCAATGTGAACTCGAACAACCACTCCCTGCCCTTTTCGGCCTCGAGTGTTACTTTCATACCCCAAATTTTGACCACCAAGATTTTTCACCATTATCACCATAATATGGATATACCTTCATGCCTCATCAATCTCCCAAAGATTGTTGAGCATCCACCACGATCAAGAATTAGGGTTTTGAGCCCTCCCAGAGCATTTAGACAAAAGATCAATCAAGAAATGACATGATCTTCAACTTGTCTAACCTCTTAAAACATCCACAAAGGATCAAGAGGACCCTCACATAAAAAATCAAGCACAAAAGTTGCCACATTCCAAGTGGTTTGATCCTCGAAACACCCGATATCGCCAAATTAAGGTTTTGGACGACTGGGACCCCTAGAGTGAGATTTTCACAAGAGGATGAGCCAAGACATCAACATGTGACTCAACATGCTCAAAATATCCCTAAGAATCCATTTGCAAAAGTTGGGAATTAGGGTTTTTACGCGCCAAACCGCTCCGGAGCCAAAAGTCAAAACATGACTTTTTGGCAAAAATGATCCTTATGACTCATATTTTCATAAAATATGATTTATAATGTCATTTGAACAAGAATTGATCAATAAACCAAGATAACTTGTAAAAGGGGTAATCTTGATGAATTGAAAATTTTTCTAAGTTACTAAATTTGGATGGTTTTGGTGCCAACTTTCAAGGATCATAACTTTTGATCCAAGCAACCATTTTGAGTGATCCAAAGCCTAATTTTTAGGTCTTCCTACATTCTACAAAAGCTTCAACTACATCAAACTCCATTTCTTCATGGATTTTAAGTTATGGAGTGATCAAAATGACAAAAATGAAGAAAATGACACTTTTTCAACACTTAGTGAAAATCTACCTAAGTTACCAGCCTTGAACATCAAAGTTCATGAGGTTTTTTCAATGGGATACAAATAGTTTCAAGACCAACTATGATCACACATGGATTTTACCATATGAGGGCTTTCTAAAAAGCACAAGAGCTTTCCATAACTCCATTTGAGCAAGGAGATATGATCCCATCAAAACCACATTCTCAAACTGTCTTGTGCAAGACAGAATTTGGCATTTTTGCTCGAATTGGAAAAATTGGACAAGTTCAAGCATGGTTATCCATTTGTACACCTCAAGGGGGAACAACCAAGGGACAAACACTGATTCACAAGCCTCACAAGTCCATGGATCTATGTTTAGGCATGACACCACTAAAATTCAAGATGCTTCAAATGGTCAATTTTGTTTCAAAGCATTTAACTGATGCATAGAGGTGGTATTCATCAAGACAATGTTATCTAAGTTCAGTCAAGCCTTATCCCTGCCACAGAAAACTCATAGTCTGTGCTCTAACCTTACATCAATGGCTAGAGGAGACTTGAGATTCCATTGGATCACCATTTGCCACAGGCCTGCTGCAGTTGCAATTCACTATTGCAGCTAAAACAAACTTGCTCTACTATAAATAGAGCTCATTTGTGATCAGTTTGAGTACACCAAAGCACCCAAACTGATGCTTTACTCAAAATCTCTCTTTCACTCCAAATTTGACTTCTAACTCAAGTTACTATCGGGTTTTGAAATTGAGAGTGATTCAAACCAAACCAGTCATACCAACACCTCATAAACATCATATGTAGGTGATCTAAAAACTAAAACAACATCTGGAACATCAAATTTACAAAATACCAGCCAATTGCTCAAGTTCTTGACAGAGTTGCAGTTGAGGTGACACACTAAGTTCCAGCTCATTTTAATCCACTCTAAGCATTCAAACACACTCCTTGGCACCTAAGGAAGCTGTCCAGATCATTGGAACACCTATGTAACACCTCCATCATTAAGCTCGATCACCAGCTGCAAGAGGTAAACATTAAACTTTCAAACTCAATGAATCATGCATCATAAACATGTTTTTAAATTACCATTGTGTTTCTGAATGTTTGTAGATCACTAACCCTCAATTAATTAATGTTTATGATTCGTGTATAGGATTTCACATAGCTCTTGCAAATTTTAGAGTTCATCTGGTTTTACCATGTTATATTTTGATTCACTTAGTTTAAACAAAATTGAATATTGCCATTGTGTTCCTTGTTTAAAAACGCACGATTTTCATCTTTACATTGTGTGAATTGGTTGATAAATGAGTGAGATAGGAGGCTTCACATAGCTTGCCCAAGGAAGAAGATGACCATGGTGCCATTCTTCAGAAAATCAACTAGTTTTGATATATATTATACACTTGCCATATTATGTTTGAATTGGCATTGCGCCCTAGTGGAAACACTAGTATTTGTGTGTGTGTGTGTAACGAGGTTTTTTAAACTACTTTCAAAAGGATTTATCACATATTATTCATTGTTGCCATCCTCTTTCAGCCCACGCACATGGCTCAGATGGTAGAATTTTAAACTCTCCACCCCAATGGCGTGAGTTCAAGCCTTGGGGGACCATTCCTAATTTTTTACCACTGGTTTTCTTTTTATTTTTTCACCATCTTTTTAATAACTTCAAAAATTAATTCCTCACTCATTTTTTTATCATTTTTTATTGGTTCTTTTTTCAAAAAGTCACAAAAATGTTAAAATATTTATTCTACAAAAATTTCACAAAAAATATTATTTATTTTATATATTTAATATTTTCATAAAGAACTTATTTTATTTGTTTTTTAACATTTGAAAATATTTCTTTTCTCTTGATCTTTTCAAAACCAAATGAATTTTAAGTCATCTTGTGATTAAAACATCATTTTTCAAACCTTAACCAAAAATCACATGTGGTTTATTTAAAACTTATTTGGTGTTTTTATCATTTTTAATTAATTTTCTTTGAAAAATTACTTTTAGAAATGAAATTGGGGTTTCTTTGAGTTTGATATTTTTTTCAAACATTTCATAAACACTTTGGGCCTCTAATAGAGTGTAAGTCCCAACCTTTTTTATAAATAAATAACTTTTTGGGCCTCAGTCGTTGTATAAGTCCCGATAAAATCTCGGCGCGATCGCCAATTTTAAAACAATTTTCAACTGGGCCTCCCCTCGTGTTGTAAGTCCCATTCTCTTTTCTTTTAACATTTTTTGGGACTCTAATAGAGTGTAATACCCAACCCTCTTTTGTACATAAATAATTTTGGGCCTCAGTCATTGTAAAAGTTTCGATACGATTTTCAGATCAATGGTACGATTACTGTTTTTCATCTGGGCCTCTCCTTGAGTATAAGCCCCAATCTTCTTTTCAAAACAACTTTCCCTTTTGATTTAGGTTCAAATTTATAGTTGTTATCAAAACTTTCTTTAATTTATTGAACAACTAACCATACAGCTGTTACAATGGAAGCTTGCCCACCTGTAAGTTTTAAACAACTTTCTTTTACATACTTGCACACACACACACACACACACACACACATATATATATATATATATATATATTGGTTTGTGCTAGAAGTTTGCTCACCTGTAAGTCCTCCTACCCTCTTTTACATACTTGTCTATATATCTGTATATATGCTTGTATATATCTGCTTAGAGTTTTCCCCGACAATTAGGTCTTGGATTAGATAAAGCTAGTGGTCACTCTTTCAACACAGTCAAAACTAGTTCCCCGTAGGAATTTCCAGATATAGTCTTGCCTCCTCTTGGGCTTATACAATATGGAACAAAGAGAAAGACATTATTCCCGGTGAAACATTTCTCAGACTATCACTATTATAAATCTGTCAAAAAAATTCATTCCCCCAAAGAGGATTAATTCCCGATGAAACTTCTCTTAAATTTCTTCAAACCCTATAACTGTTCACTAAAGGATTAATTCTCGGTGAAACCTTTCTTGAATTTTTCTTAGGTTTGGACCCACAGGCTTCCTAAAAGCATCCCCAGCCTCCTCTTGAGCTTTGTACAAGGACCCTCGGGCTTCTTAGAAGTTCTCATGCCTCCTCTTGGGCTTAGTACAAGGACCTGAGACCTCTTAAAGGTATAGGACATTACTTAGTCATCCTTTGTTAGAGCAGTCTTTCCAAAGAGTCAAAACCTCAGACCAATTTAGGGTTGATTCTCATCCCTTAAAGTACCAGCTTCCTCTTGGACATCATACAAATATAAACCTTTCATACCAATAGACTTGGACAGTCTAATCTCCTTTAGGATCTTAAGAAATCTTCAAGCTCCCTGCAAACACAGGAGAAACCCTGGTCATTTAATCAATCTCCAGCAGAGTTAAAACCCCATAGGTTCTAAAACTCAATCTTTCATCCTAAACTTACCCAGCTAAGGGTCAGCTTATCATCAATACAACAATATCCAAAATCAGAACCTCAAGGCATCTGATATCTCAACTCTTTTGTAATCCTCAGCAAGAGTTGATTCCCCACTTTGGACCTGCCTCTGGATCTCAATAATCCTCAGCAGAAGATAGCCTCCTCTTAGGCTTTGTATAAGAAATTCCCCAGCCAACCTCCTCTTAGACTTTGTATAATGATTCTTTCTTCTTCCTCAATCACTTTTCAGCACTCTCTTGTTGAGTCAATCACCTTTCAGCACTCTCTTGTTGAGTCAATCACCTTTCAGCACTCTCTTGTTGAGTCAATCACCTTTCAATACTCTCTTATTGAGTCAATCACCTAAAAAACACCCTCTTATTGAGTCAGTTCTTTTAGCCTCAATCTTCGGCTTTGTACAAGACAGATAAAAAACACTCTCTTGTTAAGTCAGTTCTTTTAGCCTCAATCTTCGGATTTGTACAAGACACCTGAAATATCCCAGTTAAAGTAACCCTCCTTTATAATTAGTCACCCAATAGTTGTGATGAACAGATGAGATATCTCATTTAGAGATGACAAGTTCTCTCTCAGTTAAATCTTTAGCTTCAATCTTGGGCTTTGAACAAGACACAAATACTCATCTAGCTTCAATCTTGGGCTTTGAACAAGACACAAAACATCATCTTTTCCTCCCATAGAATAGGAGGGAACTACGATTGCTCTGATTTCCCTGTTTATCTCTAACGGGAATACGTAGGCATAAGATTGCGAAATCTTAGCGAGCACACCAATCCAAGAACTTTAGGTCCAGTACCTTCACACACAAATCAAAAACCTTAGGTCCAATACCTTACAAAAAAACATCGTAAAGCCCGAAATCAACAAAAACTCTCTCTCTCAAAACCTCCCAAAGGAGAAACTTTCCCAATAAACAGACAAACACCAGTAAGTAGAAAGCAGTAAGGCAAATTGCTAACAACCTGTGGATAACCACATATAGGATGGGTAATTGACAACTCCCCATTGTATAACCTAACCCCGAACTCCCCAATCTCATTAAGCATTTGTTAAAGAAAACATTTGCGTGCAAGGTTAGTTTGAGATAGCTTCCCTTTCCTTTCCAGCTTCATAGGATAAATAAGAAATCAGAAAGTAGCACCCAACTCCTACCATTGCGGTGAGGAAAAACCAATGGCGATAAGGTGATCGCGTCAACGACAAAAATTGCACGCTACAGTAAAATGGAGACTCTGCTGGGGAGTCGTTAGGAGCAGAATTCCTAAGAGGTCTAGGTTGTTAGAAATTTTTCTACATATTATATATATATTTACCGCTTTTCCTACTTGATATTCGTGTTTATTTTTTTGTCAATGGGAATGCGATTGATACACATCTGGATAGTTTGAGAGAAACCTAAGATAAGGGGTGGCATAAACGGGGGGACTTATAGGGAGTGAATCCCGAATAAGCGATCCTGGTAGACCACCAAATCAGGCGAGGGCCCGTTGGATTCTGCCTGCTGAACAACCGATTATTGTGAAAGCAAAGTTTTCCTAGTGCGGCACCTGTGAACCTGAGGATTTAGTAGGAATTAACCTTATGACCACTTGGTAGTGCGATGACTATCGGGAATAGTTGATACGCGATACTACACTCAAATGAGATTACCCTAGGATGCTACAGCTCGCTCGGGTGAACCAGCTTACTGTTGATATCCCTAGGGGGTCAATGATTTTGGGAACCTTAGGATCCGTTCTACCGGTATAAAAATGGACCATAATACAACCTTTGGGGATGGGTAGAGCCATGACTCCATGCTCGTGACGTTGAACCATTGAACCCATGTTTTTTCAATGTTTTTGTGTGCTGCATTCATGCATTCATATAAAAAACACTTAAACAAAGAAAAAAATCTTCTCTTCTCTTCCTCTCTTCTTTTTCAAAATTTAACTAAAATAATGATTACAAATATCAGAGAGAGATTGCGTTATGGATTTCGGTAGAAGAAAGACGCACAAGTACACCTTCAAGGCTCCAAAACTAGAGGATTTAAGGGGGGTGGCAAGGATGATCACCAACCCTGATGCTTTCAGAGCTAAGCACGGAGGGATGTTGTCTCTGCTAAGGGTCCATGTAGTTGAAGGAATCTTGTCTACGTTAATTCAGTTCTACGATCCGGTTTATCACTGCTTCATGTTCCCGGATTATCAACTAGCGCCAACGTTAGAAGAGTCTCTCATCTGATTATTTACCTATCATTGATCAAGCTCCATTTTCTGGACTGGAGGAAATTCCAAAGGATTAGGTCATCGCAAGAGCCATTTGTTTTATGAGTCAGAAGTTAGGACTCACATGACCATCAAGGGAGGAATCCAAGGTTTACCAGCCAAATTTTTAGTGGAGAAAGCCATGTACTTTGCCAGTATAGGAAATGTAACTGCTTTCGAAGATATCTTTGTCCTACTCACATATGGGTTGTTCCTTTTTCCCAACATTGACAACTTCGTTGATACCAACGCTGTTAAGATATTTCTGATTGAAAACCCCGTACCAACCCTGCTTGCAGATGCTTATCACTTTGTACACTTAAGGAATCTGTACAGCAGAGGGATGATCACATAATGTGTACCCTTGCTTTACAAATGGTTCATTTCCCATTTACCCAAGTCCGCTGCTTTTTGGGATCACAAGAGTACTCTACGTTAGTCACAAAGGATCGTGTCCCTTACCAACTTTGACATAGATTGGTATGATAGGATTTACGAGGGAATAAAGATCATCAACAGTTGTGGAAATTTCCCTAACATACCCCTCATAGGAACTAAAGAAGGAATCAATTATCATCCAATTTTAGTTCGCCGTCAACTCGGATACCCGATGAGGCATATCCCGCATAATGTTCATCTCGAAAGTCTTTTCTTCAAGGAAGGGGAAAATGACAGGGCACTAAAGAAGGAAATAATGCATGTCTGAAAACATGTTCACAAGAAAGGAAGAGAGTCTCTAGGAAGGCCAAACTGTACCTCCATGGAACCTTATCTCCACTGGGTGCAAACTAGAGCTCTCAAGTTGAGGATGCCTTACCCTCGTCAAGAAGTTTTTCCGTTAAAGGAATATGTCCTGTATTTTATGTCTGACACGGAAAAACTTCAGGTAGCTCTCAACAAAGTTCAACGCGAGAAGAGCTCTTGGAAAAACAAGTACCAAATCCTCAACGTGGAGTGTACCAAGATTCAGGAACTGCTAAAGGAAAAGGATGCTCTGATTAAGATACTAGAGCAACATGTTATGGAGAATCAAGAAGACCGAAGAAATTTGCTCGCTCCTTTCACTTGGCAAAGGACTGACAACCCGACAACGGCTAAAGAGCCCCGGTTAAAGAAAAGGAAAATACCAGAACTAACATCTAAGCTCTCTTCAAAAAGGACTCAGGATCCATAAGCTTAGCCATTTTCCTTACAGCACTTTATAAAATACTATATTTTCCATTTCCGCAATCTTTTGAATTCAATAAAACAGGGTCTTAACCCTTTACTGTATGATATTTGCAATCTATTTGTTGAAGTTTATTTTTGATTAAAACTAAAAAAAATGTATAACTTTACATATCATTCATCATTCTCACATAACGCATCTTCTTATCTTCGAATCTCACGTATACGTCACGATTCTAGAGTTAAACTGTCTCACTCATACAATACTCGGGCCAATCGACAAAAGAAAATGGAAGATCTCGAGGAAGAGAACAGAGAGCTGGAAGAAGAAGTCAACACTCTAAAGGAATGTTTGGAAAAACTTCACAATGACATGCAATCCCTGGTAGCAGCCCAGGAGCAGCGACAACAAAAGACTGTAATCTCGGAGATTACATCGACGCCCATAAGAGAGGCACGGGAGAATCATCCTTGGTACAACATGCCCAAAGGTCGGCCCTGGGGCATGCCTCTCAACTTCATCCCTGAAGGATATATCCCACCGGTCACTGAAGACCTAGCAACTGTAGCAGGAATCGTTGGTACTGAAGGTTACAAACTTCGGGAAAGCGAAGACGCAAGGGTTATGACAGCAACTCCTGAAGGTTACAAACTTCGGGGCATGGAAGCACCAAGAGTCACCACTGTGTTAGGTGCGGATTTGGCCTAAAATTGGCATATCTTTCTTTGCACTTTTTCATCTCTTTTCTCATGTTTTCATGGTTTTTATCCATGATTGTTGTTGTTCTTCTACACATTGAGAATATACCTTTGGTGCTTGTAATGTGTGTGTTATTGTGCAGGAAGTGCACTAAATGATCAAAGTTTGAAGACACAAAGAAATGGTGCAAGCTGCTAAAGAAAGGAAGTTGCAACAGCAGGATTCGCCTCGCGAGTGCTGGCGAGCTCCTAGCGAAGGTTCGCCTAGCGAACTTTGGCGAGTGTCCCAGCGAAGGGTGGCAGAAAGTTTCAGTAGGAAAAGTCCCTAAATTCGCTGGGCGAAGGTTTTGGCGAAGGCTCGCTTCGCGAGTGTTTTGTTTGCTTCGCGAATGTGCGTGAAATTTTAGGGGCGGTTTAACTGTTTGAAGCACCTGATGTGCCTATTTTTTTAACCATTCGCCTAGCGAATGAATTGGTTCGCCTAGCGAACCTTCAAATTTCTGAATTGTATAAATACAATTTTTACTCTTTTTAGTTTATGTTTTTTTATGGGGGTTCTGATGTTGTTGTAATTTTGGGATCAGAACTTGATATCTCTTTCATTTCCAAGGGAGAAAAGGTAGGATCTTTGATTTCTTGTTGGAGAGGGATGTAATCTTTTGATACCTATTGTATTTCCTCTAATGTATGTATGTGATTTGAATTCTGATTTTCTATTGTTGTTGTCTTTGGTTGATTATTTGTGGTCTTGACAAAACCTTTACAAATCTTTGATCTTAGATTTTTATCTATCAATGAACAAGCTTTTGACATGGTTTTGTGAGTTGATATTCATTTTATCTTTTGTTGTATTGTGTTGATTACGTAGCATGGGTAGCATGAGTAGGATCGATACGGTATCGCGAGGATGCGTGATAATAGTGATGAAGAAGGATATTCACATTCATTGGGCAAATTAGTTGAATACATGTAAAAAGGGTTAAGCGTGTGTACGTATTTTGATCTTGCTTAAATATGAAGAAATCATTTATTTGGTATGGATGTTATAGTAATATCTGTTGGGACTGAACTCTAGAGATAGATTTAGGCTTAACACTTGCGTGAGTATCCGTTCTTAAAGCTCTGTGTTGGTTTTGTTGCGTGAGACATCACTGATGAGACAATACAGTTGGCCTCTCGACGTTGCGTTAGACATAACCTCTGTTGTGAGTGATACGTGAGGATATTTGGCGAATGATTGATTTGTGTTTGCTTGATTAGAAGAATGCATGTGTTATCAATTGATGAGATCCAATTCCAACAAGGCCCCGTTTATAATTCTGTCTTTACTTTATATTTTCCTTCTTTATATTTTCCGCATTTGCTTTTGGTTCGTCTTTAAACCAGAACTTTTGATCCATGAGCTTAGAAATATAGAAACCGTTGAATGGCATTCTTTCCCTCGCACTGATCCCTGTGGAGAACGACAAAACTGGGTTACTTATTATATTTTTGCTTGCCGCTATTTCTAGCTCCAACACACTGTAATGTCCATACCATAGCCAGTGGTACACACTGTCCCGGAATGACAGATTCCACAAGTAATTTCTGGTGGAAACGAAGACATGTACAAAAGAATGAATGAGTTCCAAGAACAATTCTTGGAGATGCAGAAGGAACTACATGCCATTCGCGGTCAGGATTTATTCGGAAAGGACGCCACAGACCTCTGTTTGGTCCCTAATGTAAAAATACCTCACAATTTCAAGGTGCCTGACTTTGAAAAATACAAGGGCAACTCTTGCCCTCAAAGTCATTTGGTGATGTACGCTCGAAAGATGTCAACTCAGACAGAAAATCAAAAGCTACTGATCCATTACTTCCAAGACAGTTTAACCGATGTCGCACTCAAATGGTGGGTTTAAACCGCACCAAGATCAGTACTTTCAGAGATCTTGGGGCAGCCTTCGTCCAGCAGTATAAATACAATTTGGACATGGCACCAGATAGGGATCAACTTAGAGCGATGTCGCAGAAGGACAAAGAAACTTTCAAGGAGTATGCTCAGAGATGGCGTGAAATTGCCGCCCAGATTTGTCCTCCTCTTGAGGAAAAAGAGCTGACAAAGATCTTTTTGAAAACCTTAAGTTCATTTTACTACGACCGAATGGTTGCAAGTGCGCCCAGTGACTTTACTGAAATGGTGAACATGGGAGTGCGCCTTGAGGAAGCAGTCCGAGAAGGAAGTTTGGTCAAAAATACGGAACCATCAAGCAGTACCAAAAGATACGGTAGTGCTTTCCAAAAGAAAAAAGAGCAAGATATCGGTAATATCTCTCTCGAAAAGCAAAGGCGAAGGTATCAACCAGTAGCAGCAGTAACTCCTGCTATCAACCTTGCGCCAGCTCCGACTTATCAACCTCAGGTTGCTCAGAGCCAACCAAATCAACAACAGTATCAGCAAAGGACACAAAAGCCTCTTCAGCAGGCTCGTCCATAATACAATAGCAACAATGGTACGACACAACCATCAAGGTTCGACCCTATACCGATGTTGTACGCATAATTATTTTCACTTTTACTGGCCAAGGGGCATGTCCAAACCAGGTCTCCTCTTACAGTACTGGAAAAAATTGAGAACTGTATCAATTTCAAGTTTGATGTGCAGAAGCTTGTCAGGAACGGGGTCTTATCCTTCAAAGATACTAATCTGAACGTTCAGACGAACCCGTTGCCTCAACACAAAAAGACTGCAGTAAATTTGATAGAGGAAGAGGTTAGCCGCAGTTATCAAATTCACGTTGTACTCCTATTAGGAACCAATCTGGTCAGGATGTATTGTAGACAGAGCGGGTACGGTCATGTACAACCTCACAATTATCACTAGTGTGATATCTGCTCAAAGAATAATCAAGGATGTTCCGTAGTGCAATTAACTCTACAAGAACAAATGAATTTGGGATGGATTCAAGATCATCGAATCCGTGAAGTCAATATCTCCCATGCAAATCCCAACGTTATTCAGAACCACGACATCCGTGCAATGAATGTCAACTTAGTGGCGATGCACTCAAGGTAAAGTCAATACCATAATCTGCCACGGCACGATTACAATACCTGTCCGATCTGATCAATAAGCAATCAGGGATGCTCTTTTGTACAAGAGGCCCTCCAGCGTCAGATGGATCTCGGATAGATCCAGGACTATCGTGAGAGAAGTTACCATCAAGTTAATATGATTCAGATTTTCGACATACGCTTGATGAATACCAGTCTGGTAGAATTACACGCTAAGCAAGTCCGGCTCGGCTTTCTGGCTTCACATGATTATCAAGACTGTGAACAATACCATGAAGACGATCAAAGATGTGCACTTGTCCAAAGAATACTTCAACACTTGTTGGACCACTGGTGGCTTCCAATCTACTTGGATGAAGTTACACAGTAAATCAGTATGACTGATGGGAATCCTAGTAGATATCAAAGTCAGGATGTCCGCTCGATGGAAACAGATCTAGTAAAGATGCACTGGATACAAAGAGGACGTGGCCGGGTGCCACCACATAATTATGAGCGCTGTAAAGTTTGCTCAGATAACAACCAAGGATGTTATCTCGTACGAGCGGCTCTTCAAAATCAGTTGGACCGGAAAGAGATTCGACCATGTTCAAGTTCTGGTTCGATCAACGTGATACAAAACCATCTCCCTGATCAAAGCAAAGACATTGTCATAATCTCTGATCTTGGGAGGACCAGAGACGTTTGTGCTATAATACCTCTACTCGATGAATCGAGAATTCCTCTGGACGGCAGAAAGGTTCCCAACCAGGAACTTATTGAAGTTGCCTATAACGGTCAGAGAAATCAAAAAGCTCCCGTGGTTATCTACTTGCCAGGTCCAATACCGTACAAATCAGAAAAGGCTATCCCTTACAAGTACGGTGCAACAACCATCGAAAATGGAAAGGAAACTCCATTACCCTCCATCGTAAACATTGCTGACATCAATCAAGTGACACGGAGTGGCCGAATCTTCAACAAAGGAGTGGGAGAACCCGCCAAGGAAAAGGAACCTCAAACAGAAGTTCTCAATCAACAAATCGGGCAGTCCAGTAACCCAAAACTTACAAAGAACAATGATGAGATACTGAAGCTCATCTAGAGAAGCGAGTACAACATTGTGGACCAACTGTTGCAAACTCTATCTAAAATCTCTAAGCTATCTCTCCTACTTAGTTCCGAAGTTCACAGGGAAGCTTTGCAGAAAGTCTTGGACCAAGCTTTCGTAGAACAAGATGTGACGGTAAAACAGTTCGGCAACATCATTTACAACATCACTTCATGCAACAACTTAGGATTCAGTGATGAAGAACTGCCATAACAAGGCAAAAATCACAACATGGCGCTTAACATTACAGTCAATTGCCAGGACGATGCTTTAGCCAACGTACTGGTAGACACAGGATCAGCTCTGAATGTTATGCCAAAATCTACTCTGATATGACTATCATTTCAAGGATCTCTGACTAGAGGCAGTGAGGTCATCTTCAAAGCCTTCGACGGATCTAGAAAAATAGTTATCGGCGAAGTTGATCTTCCCATAACCATCGGTCCTCATACTTTCCAAGTCACTTTCCAACTCATGGACATTCGAGCAGCCTACAACTGTTTATTAGGAAGACCTTGGATACACGAGGATGGGGCAGTCACTTCAACACTTCACCAGAAGTTGAAGTTCGTCAAGAATGACAAGCTAGTCACAGTTTATGGAGAGCAGGCCTTAATCGTAAGCAACTTATCATCATTATCCTGTGTAGAACCCGAGGAGGTTGTTGGAACCCAGTTCCAAGCGCTCTCGGTGAGCAATGACAATCAATTAGAAAGAGGGACGTCGATTTCCTCATACAGAGATGTTCTCAAAGTGATCAAGAGTAACAACATAAAAGGATGGGGACATCTTGTCATTCCTACTGATAACAAGACGAAGAAAGGTCTTGGTTTCTCCTCAGCTTGTACCCAGACTGCCAAGAAAAATGAGAGTGTTCATCCCATTCAGGACTTCTTCTGTAGTGGAGGCTTCCTCCACCCAGTGTCTCAAGAAGTATACACCATCAATAAGAGTAACTCCTCCGATACAAATGAGGAGTGGAAATCTTACCTCAACAAGGACAGTTATATGTCTCAGGAAGAAACACATATGCCATTCTATTTTCCCAAACAGAGCCTGAGATATATACCAAGATTAGACGTTCGAATGATCTATGGAGATTGTGATCCTGAGGGATTTCATGCTCCACCAAACTCATTAGAAGACGATCTGATGAAAGACAACTTCGTCTACAACTATTATGACCCACTGGATGACTTGCCTATCTGGCAGCCGTACCCAGAAGACTTGGGGAAAAAGAGTCAGCCAAATGAAGCTTATCAGCTGAGCAATATTGAAAAGAATACCTGCATCCCCACCGAGTTATGGGATCATTACTCAGGACATTCCGAAAATATCCAGCACAACGATGAATCTACAAAGATTGCAGGATAAGAGTTCATCAACTATGCTTTTCCTGAGGTCAACGTCATCGAGAAGGATGACTCCTCCAGTCCCACAGAAATATGGGACACCTTAGGGCAGCCGAGTGGCAACTACGACTTCCTGGTCAAGTACACTGCTCCTAAAAGCTCTCGTATCAGGCTCAAAGACATCCATCCAACTGGATTGGAAGATCCGCCTGAGAGTGGAAACACTATGCAAGATACAACAGAAGAGTTCGTTTACGACAACTCTGCATGGGAGGAAGACTCCAACGATCCTGCTCCGCCAGAAATCAGCGTCATTTTTTAGGATAAACCAAGAAAGAAGGTACCAGACTTTGTGATTCACCGAGGAGTTCGCCGCCAATGGGTTGCTGTCGATGTCCCAAAAGTCATCCACAATTCTAAGTAATTGTCGTCTCTGTTTTAACCTTTCTCCCTGCCCAGGTGAAACAAATGTTTTTATAGGGCTCACTTTTTTGTAAATATCCCTCTTTGCTTCGTCCAAAGCGACATAGTTTTGTTTTATAGGGTTGTATTTCGAGAATCGACAAAATCATAAATAAAATAACGTCGTTCTATCATTCCCGCATTGATTTCTATTTTTACTTTTCACTTTTCAAAAAATGGTAATCCTAAAACAACCAAAGTAAAAACAAGCATTTTTCAGAAAATACACTACACACACTCTTGCATTCTCTCTATCTTTTCTAAAAAATGAATCATCACGTCATGCAAATTGCTTGTTTTAAACCCCGTTGAAACATACGATTCCATGCCTTCTCCCAACTTTGAATTCTCGGTATTTGAGGCTGAAGAAGAAGAGGACGCAGACATTCCATAAGAGATCTCACGACTACTCAGGCAAGAGGAAATGTCTATTGAGCCTCACAAAGAGTCATTGGAAACGGTCAATTTAGGGTCAGAACAAGAAAAGAAAGAAGTCAAGATTGGAGCGCTGCTCAGTCCGATTATCAAAGAAAGCTTGATAAGACTTCTCAAAGAGTTTTTCAATGTATTTGCTTGGTCCTATCAGGACATGCCAGGGTTGGATACCAGCATCATGGAACATCATCTACCGTTGAAATCAGAATGTCCTCCGGTGAAACAGAGACTGAGACGGACTCATCCGGACATGGCCATCAAAATCAAAGAGGAAGTGTAGAAACAGATTGACGCAGGTTTTCTTGCCACCTCAAAATATCCTCAATGGATAGCTAACATACTGCCAGTTCCGAAAAAGGACGGAAAAATCAGAATGTGTGTAGACTATAGGGATCTGAACAAGGCCAGTCCAAAGGACGACTTCCCCTTACCACACATAGACATGCTGGTAGACAGTACAGCAAAGTTCAAAGTCTTCTCCTTCATGGATGGATTCTCGGGCTATAATCAAATCAAAATGGCGCCATAAGATATGGAGAAAACCTCATTCATCACCCTATGGGACACCTTTTGTTACAAGATAATGCCGTTTGGTTTGAAGAACGTCGGGGCAACCTATCAAAGGGCCATGACTACTCTGTTTCATGACATGATGCACAAAGAAATCGAAGTATATGTCGATGATATGATTGCCAGATCTAAAATAGAAGAGGAACATGTGACCCACTTGTCAAAGTTATTTAAGCGTTTGAGGAAGTAAAAACTCCGCTTGAATCCCAATAAGTGCAAGTTCGGTGTCCGCTCAGGAAAACTATTAGGGTTCATCGTTAGCCGAAAGGGAATTAAGGTTGATCATGACAAGGTCAAGGCCATTCAAGAAATGCCTTCTCCAAAGACTGAAAAACAAGTTAGAGGATTTTTGGGACGTCTGAATTACATTTCCAGATTTATATCTTTCATGACCGCGACATGCACGCCAATCTTTAAATTACTAAAAAAGAATCAAAGCTGCGTATGGACGAAAGATTGCCAAAAAGCTTTCGATAACATCAAAGAGTATCTGTTAAATCCACCAATCCTGTCACCTCGGGTAGAGGGAAAACCACTGATCATATACTTAACAGTCTTGGAAGACTCAATGGGTTATGTACTTGGCCAACAAGACGAAACAAAAAGAAAAGAGTCTGCCATCTACTATTTAAGCAAGAAATTCACGGACTGTGAAACTCGGTACACTATGCTTGAGAAAACTTGTTGTGCTCTGGCTTGGGTAGCAAAACGTATTTGCCAGTACATGATTTGTCACACTACTTGGTTAATCTCCAAAATGGATCCGATCAAGTATGTCTTTGAAAAACCTGCTCTCACGGGAAGGCTTGCCCGGTGGCAGATGTTGTTATCAGAATACGAAATTAAGTACCATGCTCAGAAAGCCGTCAAGGGAAGTATTTTAGCCGATCATTTGGCTCATCAACCGATTGACGATCAGGAATCAGTCGGATTTGACTTCCCAGATGAAGATGTCATGTACTTGAAAATGAAAGATTACGATGAACCACTACCCAGTGAAGGGCCAGAACCAAGTTCCCAATGGGGATTAATTTTTGACGGGGCTGTCAACATCTACGAAAATGGGATTGGGGCAATCATCATGACACCTCAGGGTACCCATATTCCTTTCACTGCCAGACTAACTTTCAAATGCACAAACAACGAGGCCAATTACGAAGCTTGTATCATGGGTCTCGAAGAAGCAATTGACTTGAGGATTAAGAACTTGTATGTGTATGTAGACTCAACCCCGGTTATCAATCAGATCAAAGAAGATTGGAACACATACCAATCAGGACTGATTCCTTATAAAGACTACGCGAGAAGGTTGTTACCATTCTTCAACAGAATTGAGTTTCACCATATCCCTCGTGAAGAGAATCACATGGCTGATGCACTAGCCACTCTCTCTTCTATGATTAGTGTAGGTCAATGGAATGACGTACCAAAGATTAACATAATGCGCCTTGAAAGGCCAACCTATATTTTTGTAATTGAAGCAATCATAGACGATAGACCTTGGTATCACGATATCAAATGCTTCCTTCAGAAACAATAACACCATAAGAAGATTGGCAGGTAACTTCTTCCTGAGCGGTGGTACACTCTATAAGAGAAACTTTGACATGGTCTTGCTCTGATGCATAGACAAACCAGAAGCAAACATGCTGATGAAAGAAATTTACGAAGGATCCTTTGGCACACATGCCAACGGACACACAATGGCGAGAAAAATTCTGAGAGCATGATACTATTGGTTGACCATGGAATCCGATTGCTACAAGTACATGAAGAGATGTCACAAGTGTCAAATATACGCTGACAAAATCCATGTACCACCAACGCATCTCAAAGTTCTTTCTTCCCCATGGCCTTTTTCTATATGGGGAATCGACATGATTGGCATGATCGAACCCAAGGCTTCAAATGGACATCGGTTCATCCTGGTCGCCATTGACTACTTCACCAAATGGGTCGCAGCAGTGTCATACACCAATGTAACCGGACAAGTCGTGGTCCGATTTATCAAGAACAACCTCATCTGCCGTTATGGTGTTCCAAGCCAGATCATTACGGATAATGGATCTAACTTGAACAACAAGATGATGAAAGAGTTGTGTGTTGAGATCAAAATCAACTTGTGTGTTGAGACCAAAAATCACTCCAAATCTCATCTAATCACCTGAAAATTACCAATAGTGTGCACAACAACATCTATCTAACATGTCTCAGCAATTATGAACATTAAAACATGATTTCAGACACATTTTGAATCAATTCCCAACAATTTCAACATATTATGGTTTTAGTTCTATATCCAATTTCAACTCAACAACAAACAAAAACAAACATACATAATCATACACAAGTATAAGATAATCACTTTAAAACCCTTACCCGATTAATCGTGTTTTCAAAAGTCGGTTGATCGATTTCTTAAATCCCAAGTTTTTCCCTCTTTTTCTTCTCTTCTTTTCCTTCTTTCTCTTTTTCTTCTTCTCTTTTTCTTTCTCTCTATTTTTCTCTCTTTCTATTTTTATGAAAAACATAACTAACCAAGCCAAAAGACCAAAATACCCCTACACTCAAATATCTCGCAAACGCTCTCAAAACGCGATAAAACATAACCACGATGAAAAATAATATATCACCAAATAAAAGTCAAGAATAAAATAATATAATAATAAAATAATTAAATTGACTCGATTAAATAAATCTAACAAAAACTGGGGCGTTACAACTCTCCCCCACTTAGAAATTTCCGTCCTCGAAAATATTACCTGAGACGAACAACTTCGGATATGTCTCCCGCATCCGACTCTCCAACTCCCAAGTAAAATTGCCCTCAGCAGCGCCTCCCCACGCTACTTTCACAAGCGCAATATCCTTGCCTCTTAACCGCTTTAACTCGCGATCCAAAATTCTCACTAGTAATGCCTCAACCGTAAGGTTCTCCCTTACCTCAACTTCATCCATCGGAATCACATGCGACGGATCCGGAACATACTTCCAAAGCTGTGAAACATGGAACACATAATGAAAATTCGAAAGACTCGGTGGCAACGCCACCCGATAAGCTACGGTACCCACCCTCGCGGATATCTGGTAAGGACCAATAAACCGAGAAGTAAGCTTTTTCGACTTCAATGCACGACCAACACCCGTCACCGATGTAACTCTCAAAACGCTTAAACGGTTAATAGAAAATCATTAGTGACCTTTAACATACCAAGCCTCACGCTATCAGATGTCAATTCACACACCAAACTCAAATCTCTAAATGCTTCCAAAAGTTCCCACTCTTTAACCATCAAAACAGACATATGCAAAGATTTCCGGCTCAACGCATCGGCTACCACATTAGCTTGACCAGGATGGTAATTCAAGCCAAAATTGTAGTCCTTCAAAAATTCCAACCATCTTCGTTGCCTCATATTCAACTCTTTCTGATCAAACAAGTATTTCAAACTCTTATGATCACTAAAGACGTCGAATCTTGCATCATAGAGATAATGCCTCCAAATTTTCAACACAAAAACCACTGCCGCTAATTCCAATGAGTAGGGTAATTTTTCTCATGAATCCTCAATTGCCTCGAAGCATAAGCCACAACCTTACCTTCTTGCATCAACACTCCACCTAAACCAATCAAAGACGCATCACAATACACCACAAACAGTTCACTAGGATTCAGTAAGATCAAAATCGGTGTTGTAGTCAATCTTCTCTTCAGCTCACTAAAACTTTCCTCACACTGAATGCCCCAAATAAATGCTTTACCTTTACAAGTCAACTGGGTCAATGGAAGTGCTAACTTAGAAAAACCTTCAATGAACCTTCGATAATATCCAGCTAAACCCAAAAAGCTTCTAATTTCAGTAACAGATCTAGGAGCCTCCCATTGTAGAACTGCATCTACTTTAGATGGATCCACAACAATACCATTACCTGAAATCACATGCCCAAGAAAACTCACTTCTGACAACCAGAACTCACACTTGGACAACTTGGCAAAAAGTCTCCTTTCCTTCAAAATTTGCAACACAATTCGCAAATGTTCCGCATGTTCCTCTCGGGACTTAGAATAAATCAAGATGTCATCAATAAACACAACAACAAATCGATCTAAATGCTCATGGAAAATACGATTCATATACTCCATAAACACACCCGGCGCATTAGAAACCCCGAACGGCATCACAGAATATTCGTAATGACCGTATCGTGTCCTAAAAGCCGTCTTCTGAATATCTTCCTCTTTCACTCTAATATGATGATAACCCGACCTCAAATCAAACTTACTAAACACACCCGCACCTACCAACTGGTCCATCAAATCATCAATTCTCGGAAGAGGATACTTATTCTTAATTGTCACCTTATTCAGCTGGTGATAATCAATACACAATCGCATACTTCCATCTTTCTTTTTCACCAATAACACTGGAGCTCCCCAAGGCGATACACTTGGCCTCACAAACCTCTTCTCTAACAATTCATTCAACTGCTTCTTTAACTCAACCAACTCAGATGCCGACATACGATAAGGTGCCATAGATACAGGTCTAGTACCAGGAACTGGATCTATAGAAAACTCCACCTCTCTCTCTGGCGGCACATCTGAAATATCCTCTGGAAACACCTCTGGAAATTCACACACAACTGGAAACACATCAAGTACAACTTGACTCTCCACAGTCAACGATGCAAACAACCCGAACAACTGAGCTTCTGTCGCACCCTAATTTTTGACCCTAAGATCCCTGCCTTGTTTTTCTTGCATAACATATTAGGCCAACCATCCTTCGTGCATAACTAATCGCTTTATCTAGATTTTGCTTGTTTGTTTCATTTATGAATACAGGTGCTGCTGTAGAGATTCCAGCGTCTTGAAGGCTATGTTGTGTGTGTGTTTGTGGAGGTTCCCTGGTCCTTGTAAGATGTGTGTGGATTCCCGTGAGATTGTGTCCTTACCCTTTTGGTCCCTAATCCACTACCCAAGCCTCATTTCCCTCAAGATTCCTCAGTTTTCCCCCGCAGAAGATTAGGCCTTTATACCCTATGATATGAATAATTGGTCCCTAGAGGTTGATCACTGATTGTGTTACAAGTTGGCATCTTCTCCCCTCTATCAAGCTCCTCAAGATTCAAGATTTGTGTTTGCTCAACCATGTTATGTTCGTAAGTAATGAAGGTTCACTTTGAAAGGAATTAAAAGTTTGGATTCCAAGATGTAATTCCAAGTCCTCTTTTGTCACAAGCTCAAGTCGAAGTTCCTACGATTCTATTTTATATGGTTCCAGTATGAAACTTTGTACTTTCTGCTTCAAGAAGAATTTTCTATTCTTGGAGCTGATAAGTTTTCTTCAAGCAATTTTGAAGATCAATGGAAAATTAAAGGTTCAAGATGTTTTGACCAATGGAGAAAGATTAAATCCTCAAGTTTCGTCAATAAAGAGACGTTTTGCAGGGCTTTATTTGGGAAGTACCACCAAAGTTTAAAAGTATACAAAGATCAAATGAGTGTGAATTCAATCCAAATTAACAAGGTGCATTTGAATAGTTTTCTAGACAAGGAATTTAAATCATGTTTCATGTTGGTCTTAAATATTTCTTTTCTTTGATAAATGTCCAAGCTTTTCGATTCAAATGGTGTGCGTCCCACTATGGAAGATATGTTTCTAAGGTCCCACCGTCCCAACTCGCAACCAAATCCTTAATGAGGACAAACCGTTCAACTTTTCTTGAATGCAGAGAAACTTTATAAAAGACAATTCATAAAACAAACCCGAAGGACCTCAAGTGTCCAAGATTTCATTACAAAGTGTTAAGGTGTCACTTGAATCACAACATTTGAATTACAACTAAAGACGAATTCGAATCACTTGGAGACTCATATTTACACACAAGGTAGTGAACAAAACTGAAATAATTATTTGGGATTGATGTTGATTCACACCCTAAAAGGCCAAGTTCAAATTAAGAATTCATTAACTTCATGAATCATTACACCTTACAAGCATTACAAGTCCAGGTCTAGAATGCCTACAATTTCCATTTCCTTTTCCTTGGTTACATTTCTGTTGCAATGCTTAGAAAAACCTCCAGGCTGCTACTATTATTGAAAAAACATTTGGTTCCATTTGATTCCAAATCTCGGATTTGGCGTTGCTAACTCACGATCAAGGAAGTATTTAACCCTTTTAATTTGAAGCTTTAACTTGCTGTCAAACAAAGAACGCTCCATTAATTTTAAAGAAATGCTTCCCTAACATCTCGAATAAATAAGCGACGGAAGCGGTATATAAAATTTCTATCATAAATGCAAGAAGCTAATGACTTCCCTGTTAAAATCTCATACGGACAGACCCTTAAAGCCTCCAGATCCTCTCGATAGCCATAGCTTTCCGGCCTTGGATTGAGCAGCCACAGTAGGAAATTTTGTCTCTTTCGAGTTTGTCAAACTGTTCTTTTCATAGAAGCCAAGAAGTACTTACCATCTATGAACCTGCCACAATGGTAACGAAATTAGAATACAGTGTGGGTGTTGCTCAGAAACAATAAAGAATCGTATTGAACAAAGTAAGATACCAACATTCGGGACCGTGCTGCGTTGAATGAGGGAAATAATGTCGAAGCCTAACTGATTATGAACGACAGGGGCATTAACTGTCAATGAGTTCGTACTAGATTCCAAGAAGTGCAATATTGATACAACCTTACAGGACTATACCTAGTCTAATTCTACAGACTATATTAAGAAATTAGGACTAAGGCAATGGAAAATGTGACTTTACACCTCGTGATAATTCCAAAGCCACGGCTATTTGACCCTCCAGAGTCTTTCGTGCCTGCATTCTTCAACCTACAAAGGACAAAGAGGTTACTTTTTAGTGATGAATTACGAAGCAATATCAGATAGTAGAGAAGTCCAAAGGCGATATGGATTTGTAGGCAAACCTTTGTATTACTCAGGGAAATCCGGGCCTCCAAGCTTAAGTGTCTGTGTTTGACAAAAGAGGTGCTATATGAAAAGATAAACACGTTAAAATCAAGACAGAGATGACAACACATTCTGAGCAAGAATTACGAATCCCTCGCCAGCAATCTTTGACAAAGGAGAGAATCAAGAGCATCCATTGCAATCCACGATTCCAAACACAAGCAATATGGAGATGGAAACTCATTAAGTTCTAATCATTTGAACAAAATTGAATGGAAAAGTTATGATTGGACAAGCTCGAAAAAGGAAAACATGGTCTTAATTTTTCTACGAAACATTTGCAAGAACGCATTTCAACACAATCAAGGGTATTCCCGACATGATTAATAGCATTCAAGAATCAAGGAATCAAGAGGTGGCTTTTAACACAGAGAAAACAAAGTATCAGACCATACAATTTCTTTCCAAAATCAAAGCGATAGGCCTCAGAATCTTCACCCAAACATGTTTTAATTTGAAGAGGAAAAGGAGTTATAAGCATTAAGTAAAGGATCTGCTAATAAGAGCAACATCATTACGGTTCAAAAAAGGTTTAAAGATCAAAATATTTTTCATCATTTTAAAAACCAATGAGTGAATAAGCATCACAGTGATTATAGGAGCTTTCTTTTCCTAAACCAGAAAGGTTGCTATTCAAAGGAGATTTGTTTCCAAAACAAGCATCAGACCAAGAATTCATAATCCTCAACATTTTAAAACCGTTCAAGACAGCAACGATTTCTTTCCAAAATAATTTCAGACAACATTTAAGGATTTCCAAAGCGAGACATTCATCATAGCCCTATATAAGAGGGCACATTTTCATCAGAAGGGGGCACGATTTCACACAGAGAAAAATTCCAAAAAATATCTAAGCATCTAAATTTCATATCCAACAACCCAAATAACCAGAAATTATCATCAAACCGATAAACAGAAAATGCAGCAATAATCTCAAAAGTTCAGAACCTCACATTCTTCATCAGACCTCAACCAACGTCACTAGAACGTTCAATCCCAGAAGAAGAAGAAGAGGATAGATCAGAGAAATTAACAACAACATACATACACACGGACAAGAAGCAGGAAACTTATCTGAAGCGGAAACCTTGAGGTTGCGACCACCTTTCATCGCCTTCAACTGCCGGCATCTCCTTTATTTTCAATTCGCTCTATTTTTGTAATTGTAACAAAATCATAGTAAAAATGGGGCTGGGAATCGTGGGGTTAGGGTTGATTGATTGTTTGATTCGAGAGAGAATGAGAGGTTGAGAGAGTTGAGAGCGGCGGTGCCGGTAGGGTTTCCAAACCCTAGTTCCTCTTTTCATTTCGAGAGATAGCGAGAGACGAGAGAGAGCAGAATGGAGAGCTGAGAGGATCCACGTCCCCTTTTCTTCCCTTGTTTGGATTGTATGCACGCACGTAGCGAGGCCACATGGTGCACACTCACCATTCATCCATTAGATCATAATACACACACATCATACGGTAGAGATTAGAGAGTCCATCGTGGACTCTCTCTCCATGACCACACTAGATCCCTCCGTTTTTCCTTTTTAATATTATATTTTAATTAATTTCATCTTTTTTTAAATAAATAAGTTCATATTTTCTAAATAATCGAAATCTGTTTTTTAACTAAATTTAAATATAGAACTTTTTCTAACCCTTTAAAAATATTAATTTCCTGTTTTTAAAAAAACTTCAATTTTTTTTTATAAAATGTAACTAAAAAACAAATAAGGAACTTTTTTTCACATAATTATAATCTTTTTTTTTTGTGTAGATAATTCTTTTTTTTTAATAATTAAAATATCTTTTTCTCTTAATATACATAACTTCATGAAAACCTTTTATTAAAACGTTAAAACTAATCTTTTTCTAAATAAAATAAGCCTTCAACTCTCTTTTTTTTTTCAAAATTATTATTAGTATTCACCTTTTAACATAATAACTTTTTAATAAAACTTTTAATATTAAAATCTTTTATAAGAAATTAACAATCTCTAACATAATTAAACTCTAAAATAATAATAAACCTTAATATCAACCAACTCTTTTCTTAATCTCCCCCCCCTACGCTTGAGTTTACGCCTGTGTGTTTAGCATGTTGTTCATGATTGATGCTTGTTACCATGCCTTTGTATGATTGCCTCTATTTGAATGTATGCTTGCATGTCTAAACCCTTTCAAAAATATAAAAATTTCTCGATCCAACGTCGAGCCCATTTTCTACCCATATAAGTCGATTGCCTTAGGGCATCGCATTCGACCTATCGATCACAAGACACAAGTCTAGCATCACTTTGCTAGCACCCTCGCCTAAATAACAATAATTAACCGCATAAAATATCCAAGGGAAAATCCCATGCATGATAACCATGTTATTGTGCATGGTGCACATCATTTGCATCATAATCGACACTTTAAGATAAGTCAATTAGATAACTTAGGATAGATTTCCTAGGTTAGTTCCCCCTTAATTTTGATTTTTTAATCAAACTTTACCCCACCTAATTCTCCACACAAGAGAGTTAGACGTTAATCATCTCAAAGAAGGGACATACAATCCCATACCCCACAAATACAGATATTTTCAAAACTGTGGTGGTTTTCTTAAGATGATGACTCATCTTCTTTTCCTAAACCTTTAAACCTTTAGTATCCTTAATAAGGAACTACAAGTGCTCTGATTCCCTCCTGACAGGATATGTAGGCACAAGATGCGATATCTTGTCGAGCACACTTAGGAATACAAATAATAAATCACCTACCCCTAAACCCTTAGCAAAACAGATAACAAATAACATAAAATAAATCAAGAGGTTCCTGTAGAGTACTACAGATATCTAGGATGCTAACACCTTCCCTATGTATAACAAACCCCCGAACTTAGAATCTTAGTGCATTTGCATTGCATTGTGGGTATTCGGTTTTTTCTCCCTTCCCTTGGATAAAATCAAAGACCGGTGGTGACATTAAAAATACGATCCTAGTTAACAAATAACTATGGTATCTAATTTTCACCGCGACAGAAATGGCGACTTCACTAGGGAAGGTCGAAACTGAAGAAGTTCATCGGGGATTCTTAGGCTGCCCGTCGGAGGAGTCTCCTTAGATCTATCATTATCAGCTTTTATTTAGCTTTACGTTATGACTGTTGTAAGGCGTACAGACGCGTTTTGATTTTGTATTAAATCAATTTTTAGTATTTCCGGTAATAATGATTGTAATCGCTTTTTCATGATTATTAAGCGAGCCTGTTGATATTCCTCAATGATTATAAATAGCCGAGTTCCATGAATCTTGTTGCATAGCATTTGCATTTGCATTCACATTCCTTTGCATTCCAGGCTCTCATTCGTGTTTCTCTTCTCAGTCAAGCTGAACATCGATACAATACTCGAGCCGGTCGCAAGAAAAGAATGGATCAACTCGAGCAGGAAAACAGAGCACTCTAGGAAGAGGTTTCAACACTGAAGGAAAGTCTGGAGAAGATTAATGGGATGATGGAAGCACTGATGGCTGCTTAGAACTAGCCATCACATAGTACGCCATCACACAACACTGTTATCTCTGAGATGATATCAGCGCCGATCCCAGTGGTGCCCACTACAAGTGAAGTTTAATATTCTATGCCTCCGGGTTACCCGTGGGGTATGCCTCCTGGCTTTACTCCAGCTGGATACCGCCCACCGGGTTCTCAAGTTATTGCCACAACTACTGTAATGACTGTGCCATCACCCGTGGTAAACACTACTCCTTTTCATCTGGAAGAACCTGTGTTTCATGCCGCTCCTAGTGAGAGTGTTGGAATGGAAGAACGAATGGATGATTTCCAGGACCATTTTTTGGAAATGCAGAAAGAAATCAAGGCCCTTCGCGGGAAAGAGTTGTTTGGGAAAAGTGCCTCTGAGCTATGCTTGGTTCCTAATGTTAAGGTTCCTCCAAAGTTCAAACTCCCTGATTTGGAGAAGTATAAAGGAAATTCATGCCCGCATAGTCACATAGTTATGTATGCCCAGAAAATGTCTGTTCATAAGGATAATGATCCCCTATTAATACATTATTTCCAGGATAGTTTGACTGGCGTAGCCCTTAAGTGGTACATGGGGCTAGATAGTTCAAAGGTCCGCAGTTTTAGTGACCTCTGTGAGCTTTTTATTAAGCAATATAAATATAATGTCGACATGGCACCAGATAGAGACCAGCTGAGAGCCATGGCCCAGAAAGAAAGAGAGAACTTTAAGGAGTACGCCCAGCGTTAGCGTGAATTAGCTGCTCAAGTTACGCCACCTCTGGAAGAAAAAGAGATGACCATAATTTTTCTGAAAACACTGAGCCCGTTTTTCTACGAGAGAATGGTGGCAAGCGCTCCAAGTGATTTCACCGAGATGGTGAATATGGGGATGCGCTTGGAAGAGGGCGTCCGCGAAGGAAGACTAGCTAAGGAAGGGAATACTTCCAACAATGTCAAAAAGTATGGAAGTAATTTTGGAAAGAAAAAGGAATAAGAAGTTAGTGTTGTGTATCAAGGACGATCAAAAGGAAGGTATCATCCACGCCCATATGTTGCTGTTGTGATCCCAACTATCAATACTTCTGCTTACCAACCACAGTTTGCGCAACCACCTCAAACTCCACCTGCTTCACCACAACAACAGTATCATCAGCAAAATCAGAAACCTCCTCAACAAGCCCGACAATCGTTCAACAACCCAAGTCGTGCACTGAGGAAACCAAACTTTGACCCGATTCCTATGTCATATGCAGAACTTTTCCCAGTATTGTTATGCAAGGGCCATATCCAGACTAAGTCCCCACCAGCGGTGCCTAAGAACCCTCCTTTCTGGTACAGAGCTGACTTATTCTTCCCTTATCACCAAGGAGCGCCAGGTCATAATATTGAAAGTTGTTATGGGATGAAAGCCGACGTTCAGAGATTGGTTGAAAGTAGAATCCTAACTTTCAAAGATTCCAACCCAAATGTACAGAATAACCCTTTACTACAACATGGGGAGTCAATGTGAACATGATACAAGAATGTCCTGCAGGTGAAGACTAGAGGAGGTCCAAGCCGGCGAAATCAAGAGAAGAGCATGTTCCCGGGCTCATCAGGCTGTTTATTTATTTGCTTGCACTTATGACTATTTCTTTGATTGTAAAAGTTTGGTTTGCATGCAAGAACTTGTTATTTTGAATAATTAATGCAATAAACATGTTTGTCATGAAGAAATCCATTCGTTTCACTCTTTTTAAAATGTTTTTCTATTTTATAATGCCAATGTTGCCCAATCTCTTGCCTTGGCAGAGAATTGAGTGGAGGATCACGAAATCAAGCGCAATTTCTCATGTCGTATGCTTTTGAATAAAAATCTTCTAGTGATATAAGGCATTATTTCAAAAATCCTAAACACCGGAGATATAAGGAGATAAACCCTCGTTAACCTATTTTGAGCCTTTGAAGTAGGAGTTTTCTTCTTCTGAATAAAAAACCCTCGTTCTTAACCTGGGGCAGGGTAATTTTCAGTTAACAAAAATGGAGTAAATATCACGAAGATGGGGTGGGCACAAACAAACTTTGAGCCTTATATCCTTTATTTCTTAAACCGTGAACCAACCACGATACAACCCTCAAAAGACTTAGTTGAAGCAGGGATTATTTCAAAAGCATACTCATTGAGATATCGTTTCCTGACTCCTATGAGCTATGCTCAAATTTGCGTGGGCATTATAAAATCGGTAATTCAACCACAAATATTTTAAATAAAATTTCAAGAAAAACATGGTGTTGCATTAGCAATTTTAGAATTAACATTTTCTACTTGCTAACATTGCTTGACATCATAGAAATTAACATACGTGTGGCATTGATGAGCTAAAATTTAGTATTGTTTCAAGGAGATGATATTATCCAGGGGCGCGTCACCTAAAGACCTTGCTGAGCAGGGGCAAGTTGTTTCCCAGCTGTTTCTTTCGCCGTCTGACCTCAAGGAACAAAGTCTGAAGACTCAGAACTCCGTCAATCTGGGGCATTTATGTCGAGATTTGGTAAATCTCTCAAAGAATTTGAAGAATCGGTTACATAACACAGTCAATCCGGGCCAGTTACGTCGAGATTCGACAATCTCTCCAAGAGTTTGAAAACATTGGGACAGTTGGACGCCAAGTTTTCTGTAAAATCCTCTTGGGATGACTTCTTCTTATAAACCAAGTGATTTGGGGCATTTGAGAAATGAAGATTGCTTCTCATCCACAACAATTGTTGTTCAAAATGGCGACTACCATGCAGGTTATCAATACGGAGTTACATCAATCTCATAATAGTCTTCGCCCAATTTCCCAAAGAGTTTTGTCTTAAGTGGTGTGTTGCTTCCCCAGTAAGTCTTTGCTTCAGGTAGTCACGACTAATCCCCGGTAAATCTATACTACAAGAAGTTATGGCACGTTTGACGTAAGATTTCTCTAGTCGGCAACTTAAGAATCCTCGGTGGATCCTCTTACAACTTCAACCTTCCCCAGCGAAGTGAGTGTTTATTTCACTCCTCAATGGATTTTCTCACTATCTCAATCTTCTCCACTGCAGACGGCTGTTTATCCTCTCGAAGTTTTATCTCCGACATTTCCAACTACTATTGATCCAAGTTTCCCCGATGAAGTGGATATTTATTTTATCCGGTTACAACTTTCATTCAGACTACGTCAGTTCGCAGTGGATATTTATTTTATCCTCCATGAAGTCTTTTCGATCATGAGTTTGATTCGTTCCTAGTGAATCTTTCTCATCCCCAACAGAATCACGAGGTTCATCTTGACAATCCTAAGTGAAGTCACGATGTTCATCCCAAGTGGAGTGCTCTCTTTTCCACAGAGAAAGCTTGAAGTTGTGAAGTGGGGTTTGTTTCCATATATGGTTTTTCATTTACCCCCAGTGATGCTTCTTATATTGCGAAGATTGGCCGAGTATCCGTATCGAGATGTTTATTTCATCTCCAGCTTTGGTTGCTTCTCCTTGTTTTGTTTTGTCAGCATAAGCATAAGCATAAGCATATCATGTCATTCTTTCATGTAGATTCATGGCATGTGCGCATTTTGCATCTTGCATTTTTGTGTTTGTTTGTTTGTTCTTTCACTTTGGTTGCGCTTATCTCCAAGTGACGGGGTTTTGTCTGCTCCTTCCAAGTAGAATAGTCAGCCCTAGGCAGAAAGAGCACATACTTTCTAATTCCCCACTGAGTTTGATCCTCGTGGAAGATGGTTGCTTTAGTTTTCTTTTCCATTTTGGATAAAGATAAACCCCGTTGAGTTCAGTCCTCAATGGATTGGGTTCTTGTTTGACCGTTTCTTTCCAGTTATTTCCTGGATTGAACTTTGGTCCCTGACAATCACAATTTTGGATATCTCTAGGCTGTTGAACCTAGATCAAGCATGCATTTATTTTGCACTTTGTCTCCCCAAGAAGAGTTTATTTGAAGATCTCTAAGGAAGACAAAACTTATTTCTCCAGTAGTATTATTTCAACATTTCATGGAATTTATACCAGACGACAAGTGGTAGCTCTTTATTTGAGCTCAGTCTTCTATCTGGATGACAAATGGCAGTCTCCTCAAGACAGTTCGTCTATCCCCGGTGAAGTTGTCAAGATTGTCAGCTTATTCTCCAGAGAAAGTTATTGAAGACCTTCCAGGTGTTTCTCTTTATTTGAGAATCCTTTTGCAAGAATTTTATTACTTCAACGAAATTTCAACTACATCAATATTACTTCTTAGTGGTATTCTCCCCAGTGAGCCCACAATTCAATTTTCTTTCGTCAGCCGGCCCACATCTCTTCTGAGGATCCCCGGTGGAACTTCCAAATCTCCAACAAGTTATGGATTCTAGCTGAAGTCACAAGATCTCCAGTGAAATCCCAACCCCCTGTGAAGTTACCTTTCCAGGAGGAGTTCCAGACTTTTGCTTGAGGCAGACAACTTCGTAGCGTTTCTATTTCAAGATTGTGCTAGAGGCAGGCAACCTCGTAGCAGTTTATTTCAAGATGCATGCGATGCAGACAACCTCGTAGTATTCAATTTCAGACTTATTTCGAGACAGACAATCTCGCAACACTTATTTCGAGACAGACAATCTCGCAAGACTTATTTCAAGACTTATTTCGAGACAGACAATCTCGCACCATTTATTTCAAGAGTCTGCTCGAGGCAGACAACCTCACGACATTTATTCCAGACTTTGTTCGAGGCAGACAACCTTGTAGGCTTCAAGATTTTGGTTCGAGACAGACAACCTCGTAGTATTCAATTTCAGACTTTGTTCGAGACAGACAATCTCGCAACACTTATTTCAAGACTTTGTTCGAGACAGACAATCTCGCGACACTTATTTCAAGACTTTGTTCGAGACAGACAATCTCGCAACATTTATTCCAGACTTTGTTCAAGGCAGACAACCTCGTAGCTTTCATTCGAGATTTTGGTCTCAGGATTTTGCTCGAGGCAGACAATCTCGTAGCGCTTTATTTCAAGACTTTGCACAATAAATTGAACCATACCGAGAAGCGTGTTTTGCTTGTCATCTTTACAATATACATTTTCGTTTTCACTGGAAGACACCCAACTGCTCAAAATACCTTGTGATTGTCAATTGGTAGTCTCTTTCCCCCGGTGGAGTTAGATCTTCCCCCGTGGAGCCATGCTTTGCTAAGTTGTTCCTCGTCGGGTCTTCCTTTCTTTGGCTGTGTTTCAGCATTTCAACATCAGTTATCCCCTGTGACATTTTTTCCCTCACAGGATCCTTGTCTTGCATTCATATCATTTCATACCATCTCATGTGCATTCTGCGGCATCTTATGGCCAAAAATTGTGCATGTTTGTATTTAAGTCCCTCCTATCTCGTCGAGACGAAGATTTCAATCTCCATATCTCCGAAAAGGAGAAACTTAAATAGGGGCATCTGTCGCACCCTAATTTTTGACCCTAAGATCTCTGCCTTGTTTTTGTTGCATAACATATTAGGTCAACCATCCTACGTGCATAACTAATCGCTTTATCTAGACTTTGCTTGTTTGTTTCATTTATGAATACAGGTGCTGCTGCAGAGATTCCAGCGTCTTGAAGGTTGTGTTATGTGTGTGTTTGTGGAGGTTCCCTGGTCCTTGCAAGGTGTGTGTGGATTCCCGTGAGATTGTGTCCTTACCCTTTTGGTCCCTAATCCACTACCCAAGCCTCATTTCCCTCAAGATTCCTCAGTTTTCCCCCGCAGAAGATTAGGCCTTTATACCCTCTGATATGAAGAATTGGTCCCTGGAGGTTGATCACTGATTGTGTTACAAGTTGGCATCTTCTCCCCTCTATCAAGCTCCTCAAGATTCAAGATTTGTGTTTGCTCAACCATGTTATGTTCGTAAGTAATGAAGGTTCACTTTGAAAGGAATTAAAAGTTTGGATTCCAAGATGTAATTCCAAGTCCTCTTTTGTCACAAGCTCAAGTCGAAGTTCCTACGATTCTATTTTATATGGTTCCAGTATGAAACTTTGTACTTTCTGCTTCAAGAAGAATTTTCTATTCTTGGAGCTGACAAGTTTTCTTCAAGAAATTTTGAAGATCAATGGAAAATTAAAGGTTCAAGATGTTTTGACCAATGGAGAAAGATTAAATCCTCAAGTTTCGTCAATAAAGAGTCGTTTTGCAAGGCTTTATTTGGGAAGTACCACCAAAGTTTAAAAGCATACAAAGATCAAATGAGTGCGAATTCAATCCAAATTAACAAGGTGCATTTGAATAGTTTTCTAGACAAGGAATTTAAATCATGTTTCATGTTGGTCTTAAATATTTCTTTTCTTTGATAAATGTCCAAGCTTCTGGATTCAAATGGTGTGCGTCCCACTATGGAAGATATGTTTCTAAGGTCCCACCGTCCCGACTCGCAACCGAATCCTTAATGAGGACAAACCGTTCAACTTTTCTTGAATGCATAGAAACTTTATAAAAGACAATTCATAAAACAAACCCGAAGGACCTCAAGTGTCCAAGATTTCATTACAAAGTGTTAAGGTGTCACTTGAATCACAACATTTGAATTACAACTAAAGACGAATTTGAATCACTTGGAGACTCATATTTACACACAAGGCAGTGAACAAAACTGAAATAATTATTTGGGATTGATGTTGATTCACACCCTAAAAGGCCAAGTTCAAATTACGAATTCATTAACTTCATGAATCATTACACCTTACAAGCATTACAAGTCCAGGTCTAGAATGCCGACAATTTCCAATTCCTTTTCCTTGGTTACATTTCTGTTGCAATGCTTAGAAAAACCTCCAGGCTGCTACTATTATTGAAAAATCATTTGGTTCCATTTGATTCCCAATCTCGGATTTGGCGTTGCTAACTCACGATCAAGGAAGTGTTCAACCCTTTTAATTTAAAGCTTTAACTTGCTGTCAAACATAGAACACTCCATTAATTTTAAAGAAATGCTTCCCTAACATCTCGAATAAATAAGCGACGGAAGCGGTATATAAAATTTCTATCATAAATGCAAAAAGCTAATGACTTCCCTGTTAAAATATCATAAGGACAGACCCTTAAAGCCTCCAGATCCTCTCGATAGCCATAGCTTTTCGGCCTTGGATTGAGCAACCACAGTAGGAAATTTTGTCTCTTTCGAGTTTGTCAAACTATTTTTTTCATAGAAGCCAAGAAGTACTTACCATCTATGAACCTGCCACAATGGTAACGAAATTAGAATACAGTGTGGGTGTTGCTCAGAAACAATAAAGAATCGTATTGAACAAAGTAAGATACCAACATTCGGGACCGTGCTGCGTTGAATGAGGGAAATAATGTCGAAGCCTAACTGATTATGAACGACAGGGGCATTAACTGTCAATGAGTTCGTACTAGATTCCAAGAAGTGCAATATTGATACAACCTTACAGGACTATACCGAGTCTAATTCTACAGACTATATTAAGAAATTAGGACTAAGGCAATGGGAAATGTGACTTTACACCTCGTGATAATTCCAAAGCCACGGCTATTTGACCCTCCAGAGTCTTTCGTGCCTGCATTCTTCAACCTACAAAGGACAAAGAGGTTACTTTTTAGTGATGAATTGCGAAGCAATATCAGATAGTAGAGAAGTCCAAAGGCGATATGGATTTGTAGGCAAACCTTTGTATTACTCAGGGAAATCTGGGCCTCCAAGCTTAAGTGTCCGTGTTTGACAAAAGAGGTACTATATGAAAAGAAAAACACGTTAAAATCAGGACAGAGATGACAACACATTCTGAGCAAGAACTACGAATCCCTCGCCAGCAATCTTTGACAAAGGAGAGAATCAAGAGCATTCACTGCAATCCACGATTCCAAACACAAGCAATATGGAGATGGAAACTCATTAAGTTCTAATCATCTGAACAAAATTGAATGGAAAAGTTATGATTGGACAAGCTCGAAAAAGGAAAACATGGTCTTAATTTTCTATGAAACATTTGCAAGAACGCATTTCAACACAATCAAGGGTATTCCCGACATGATTAATAGCATTCAAGAATCAAGGAATCAAGAGGTGGCTTTTAACACAGAGAAAACAAAGTATCAGACCATACAATTTCTTTCCAAAATCAAAGCGATAGGCCTCAGAATCTTCACCCAAACATGTTTTCATTTGAAGAGGAAAAGGAGTTATAAGCATTAAGTAAAGGATCTGTTAATAAGAGCAACATCATTACGATTCAAAAAAGGTTTAAAGATCAAAATATTTTTCATCATTTCAAAAACCAATGAGTGAATAAGCATCACAATGATTATAGGAGCTTTCTTTTCCTAAACCAGAAAGGTTGCTATTCAAAGGAGATTTGTTTCCAAAACAAGCATCAGACCAAGAATTCATAATCCTCAACATTTTAAAACCGTTCAAGATAGCAACGATTTCTTTCCAAAACAATTTCAGACAACATTTAAGGATTTCCAAAGTGAGACATTCATCATAGGCATATATAAGAGGGCACATTTTCATCAGAAGGGGGCACGATTTCACACAGAGAAAAATTCCACAAAATATCTCAGCATCTAAATTTCATATCCAACAACCCAAATAACCAGAAATTATCATCAAACCGATAAATAGAAAATGCAACAATAATCTTAAAAGTTCAGAACCTCACATTCTTCATCAGACCTCAACCAACGTCACTAGAACATTCGATCCCAGAAGAAGGAGAAGAGGATAGATCAGAGAAATTAACAACAACATACATACACACGGACAAGAAGCAGGAAACTTATCTGAAGCGGAAACCTTGAGGTTGTGACCACCATTCATCGCCTTTAACCGCCAACATCTCCTTTATTTTCAATTCGCTCTATTTTTGTAATTGTAACAAAATCATAGTAAAAATGGGGCTGGGAATCGTGGGGTTAGGGTTGATTGATTGTTTGATTCGAGAGAGAATGAGAGGTTGAGAGAGTTGAGAGCGGCGACGCCGGTAGGGTTTCCAAACCCTAGTTCCTCTTTTCATTTTGAGAAATAGCGAGAGACGAGAGAGAGCAGAATGGAGAGCTGAGAGGATCCACGTCCCCTTTTCTTCCCTTGTTTAGATTGTATGCACGCACGTAGCGAGGCCACACAGTGCACACTCACCATTCATCCTTAGATCACAATGCACACACATCATACGGTAGAGATTAGAGAGTCCATCGTGGACTCTCTCTCCATGACCACACTAGATCCCTCCGATTTTCCTTTTTAATATTATGTTTTAATTAATTTCATCTTTTTTTAAATAAATAAGTTCATATTTTCTAAATAATCGAAATCTGTTTTTTAACCAAATTTAAATATAGAACTTTTTCTAACCCTTTAGAAATATTAATTTCCTGTTTTTAAAAAAACTTCACTTTTTTTTTATAAAATGTAACTAAAAAACAAATAAGGAACTTTTTTTCACATAATTATAATTTTTTTTTGTTTAGATAATTCTTTTTTTTTAAATAATTAAAATATCTTTTTCCCTTAATATACATAACTTCATGAAAACCTTTTATTAAAACGTTAAAACTAATCTTTTTCTAAATAAAATAAGCCTTCAACTCTCTTTTTTTTTCAAAATTATTATTAGTATTCACCTTTTAACATAATAACTTTTTAATAAAACTTTTAATATTAAAATCTTTTATAAGAAATTAACAATCTCTAACATAATTAAACTCTAAAATAATAATAAACCTTAATATCAACCAACTATTTTCTTAATCTCCCCCCCCTACGCTTGAGTTTACGCCTGTGTGTTTAGCATGTTGTTCATGATTGATGCTTGTTACCATGCCTTTGTATGCTTGCCTCTATTTGAATGTATGATTGCATGTCTAAACCCTTTCAAAAATATAAAAATTTCTCGATCCAACGTCGAGCCCATTTTCTACCCATATAAGTCGATCGCCTTAGGGCATCGCATTCGACCTATCGATCACAAGACACAAGTCTAGCATCACTTTGCTAGCACCCTCGCCTAAATAACAATAATTAACCGCATAAAATATCCAAGGGAAAATCCCATGCATGATAACCATGTTATTGTGCATGGTGCACATCATTTGCATCATAATCGACACCTTAAGATAAGTCAATTAGATAACTTAGGATAGATTTCCTAGGTTAGTCCCCCCTTAATTTTGATTTTTTAATCAAACTTTACCCCACCTAATTCTCCACACAAGAGAGTTAGACGTTAATCATCTCAAAGAAGGGACATACAATCCCATACCCCACAAATACAAACATTTTCAAAACTGTGGTGGTTTTCTTAAGATGATGACTCATCTTCTTTTCCTAAACCTTTAAACCTTTAGTATCCTTAATAAGGAACTACAAGTGCTCTGATTCCCTCCTGACAGGATATGTAGGCACAAGATGCGATATCTTGTCGAGCACACTTAGGAATAAAAATAATAAATCACCTACCCCTAAACCCTTAGCAAAACAGATAACAAATAACATAAAATAAATCAAGAGGTTCCTGTAGAGTACTACAGATATCTAGGATGCTAACACCTTCCCTAGGTATAACCAACCCCCGAACTTAGAATCTTAGTGCATTTGCATTGCATTGTGGGTATTCGGTTTTTTCTCCCTTCCCTTGGATAAAATCAAAGACCGGTGGTGACATTAAAAATGCGATCCTAGTTAACAAATAACTATGGTATCTAATTTTCACCGCGACAGAAATGGCGACTTCACTGGGGAAGGTCGAAACTGAAGAAGTTCACCGGGGATTCTTAGGCTGCCCATCGGAGGAGTATCCTTAGATCTATCATTATCAGCTTTTATTTAGCTTTACGTTATGACTGTTGTAAGGCGTACAGACGCGTTTTGATTTTGTATTAAATTAATTTTTAGTATTTCCGGTAATGATGATTGTAATCGCTTTTTCATGATTATTAAGCGAGCCTGTTGATATTCCTCAATGATTATAAATAGCCGAGTTTCATGAATCTTGTTGCATAGCATTCGCATTTGCATTCACATTCCAGGCTCTCATTCGTGTTTCTCTTCTCAGTCAAGCTGAATCATCGATACAATACTCGAGCCGGTCGCAAGAAAAGAATAGATCAACTCGAGCAGGAAAATAGAGCACTCCGGGAAGAGGTTTCAACATTGAAGGAAAGTCTGGAGAAGATTAATGGGATGATGGAAGCACTGATGGCCGCTCAGAACCAGCCATCACATAGTACGCCATCACACAACACTGTTATCTCTGAGATGATATCAACGCCGATCCCAGTGGTGCCCACTACAAGTGAAGTTCAGTATTCTATGCCTCCGGGTTACCCGTGGGGTATGCCTCCTGGCTTTACTCCAGCTAGATACCGTCCACCGATTTCTCAAGTTATTGCCACAACTGCTGTAATGACTGTGCCATCACCCGTGGTAAACACTACTCCTTTTCATCTGGAAGAACCTGTGTTTCATGCCGCTCCTAGTGAGAGTGTTGGAATGGAAGAACGAATGGATGATTTCCAGGACCAGTTTTTGGAAATGCAGAAAGAAATCAAGGCCCTTCGCGGGAAAGAGCTATTTGGGAAAAGTGCCTCTGAGCTATGCTTGGTTCCTAATGTTAAGGTTCCTCCAAAGTTCAAACTCCCTGATTTGGAGAAGTATAAAGGAAATTCATGCCCGCATAGTCACATAGTTATGTATGCCCGGAAAATGTCTGTTCATTTGGATAATGATCCCCTATTAATACATTATTTCCAGGATAGTTTGACTGGTGTAGCCCTCAAGTGGTACATGGGGCTAGATAGTTCAAAGGTCCGCAGTTTTAATGACCTCCGTGAGCTTTTTTTAAGCAATATAAATATAATGTCGACATGGCACCAGATAGAGACCAACTGAGAGCCATGGCCCAAAAAGAAAGAGAGAACTTTAAGGAGTACGCCCAGCGTTGGCGTGAATTAGCTGCTCAAGTTACGCCACCTCTGGAAGAAAAAGAGATGACCAGAATTTTTCTGAAAACACTGAGCCCGTTTTTCTACGAGAGAATGGTGGCAAGCGCTCCAAGTGATTTCACCGAGATGGTGAATATGGGGATGCGCTTGGAAGAGGGCGTTCGCGAAGGAAGACTAGCTAAGGAAGGGAATACTTCCAACAATGTCAAAAAGTATGGAAGTAATTTTGGAAAGAAAAAGGAACAAGAAGTTAGTGTTGTGTATCAAGGACGATCAAAAGGAAGGTATCATCCACGCCCAATGTTGCTGTTGTGATCCCAACGATCAATACTCCTACTTACCAACCACAGTTTGCGCAACCACCTTAAACTCCACCTGCTTCACCACAACAACAGTATCATCAGCAAATCAGAAACCTCCTCAACAAGCCCGACAATTGTTCAACAACCCAAGTCGTGCACTGAGGAAACCAAACTTTGACCTGATTCCTATGTCATATGCAGAACTTTTCCCAGTATTGTTACACAAGGGCCATATCCAGACTAAGTCCCCACCAGCGGTGCCTAAGAACCCTCCTTTCTGGTACAGAGCTGACTTATTCTGCCCTTATCACCAAGGAGCGCCAGGTCATAATATTGAAAGTTGTTATGGGATGAAAGCCGACATTCAGAGATTGGTTGAAAGTGGAATCCTAACTTTCAAAGATTCCAACCCAAATGTGCAGAATAACCCTTTACCACAACATGGGGAGTCAATGTGAACATGATACAAGAATGTCCTGTATGTGAAGACTAGAGGAGGTCCAAGCCGGCGAAATCAAGAGAAGAGCATGTTCCCGAGCTCATCAGGCTGTTTATTTATTTGCTTGCACTTATGACTATTTCTTTGATTGTAAAAGTTTGGTTTGCATGCAAGAACTTGTTATTTTGAATAATTAATGCAATAAACATGTTTGTCATGAAGAAATCCATTCGTTTCACTCTTTTTAAAATGTTTTTCTATTTTATAATGCCAATGTTGCCCAATCTCTTGCCTTGGCAGAGAATTGAGTGGAGGATCACGAAATCAAGCGCAATCTCTCCTGTCGTATGCTTTTGAATAAAACTCTGCTAGTGATATAAGGCATTATTTCAAAAATCCTAAACACCGGAGATATAAGGAGATAAACCCTCGTTAACCTTTTTTGAGCCTTTGAAGTATGAGTTTTCTTCTTCTGAATCAAAAACCCTCGTTCTTAACCTAGGGCAGGGTAATTTTCAGTTAACAAAAATGGAGTAAATATCACGAAGATGGGGTGGGCACAAACAATCTTTGAGCCTTATATCCTTTGTTTCTTAAACCGTGAACCAACCACGATACAACCCTCAAAAGACCTAGTTGAAGCAGGGATTATTTCAAAAGCATACTCATTGAGATATCGTTTCCTGACTCCTATGAACTATGCTCAAATTTGCATGGGCATTATAAAATCGGTAATTCAACCACAAATATTTTAAATAAATTTTCAAGATAAACATGGTGTTGCATTAGCAATTTCAGAATTAACATTTTCTACTTGCTAACATTGCTTGACATCATAGAAATTAACATACGTGTGGCATTGATGAGCTAAAATTTAGTATTGTTTCAAGGAGATGATAGTATCTAGGGGCACGTCACCTGAAGACCTTGCTGAGCAGGGGCAAGTTGTTTCCCAGCTGTTTCTTTTGCCGTCTGACCTCAAGGAACAAAGTTTGAAGACTCAGAACTCTGTCAACCTGGGGCAGTTATGTCGAGATTTGGTAAATCTCTCAAAGAATTTAAAGAATCGGTTACATAACACAGTCAATCCGGGCCAGTTACGTCGAGATTCGACAATCTCTCCAAGAGTTTGAAAACATTGGGACAGTTGGACGCCACGTTTTCTGTAAAATCCTCTTGGGATGACTTCTTCTTATAAACTAAGTGATCTGGGGCATTTGAGAAATGAAGATTGCTTCTCATCCACAACAATTGTTGTTCAAAATGGCGACTACCATGCAGGTTATCAATACGGAGTTACATCAATCTCATAACATTGCTTGACATCATAGAAATTAACATACGTGTGGCATTGATGAGCTAAAATTTAGTATTGTTTCAAGGAGATGATAGTATCTAGGGGCACGTCACCTGAAGACCTTGCTGAGCAGGGGCAAGTTGTTTCCCAGCTGTTTCTTTTGCCGTCTAACCTCAAGGAACAAAGTTTGAAGACTCAGAACTCTGTCAACCTGGGGCAGTTATGTCGAGATTTGGTAAATCTCTCAAAGAATTTAAAGAATCGGTTACATAACACAGTCAATCCGGGCCAGTTACGTCGAGATTCGACAATCTCTCCAAGAGTTTGAAAACATTGGGACAGTTGGACGCCAAGTTTTCTGTAAAATCCTCTTGGGATGACTTCTTCTTATAAACTAATTGATCTGGGGCATTTGAGAAATGAAGATTGCTTCTCATCCACAACAATTGTTGTTCAAAATGGCGACTACCATGCAGGTTATCAATACAGAGTTACATCAATCTCATAATAGTCTTCGCCCAATTTCCCAAAGAGTTCTGTCTTAAGTGGTGTGCTGCTTCCCCAGTAAGTCTTTGCTTCAGGTAGTCACGACTAATCCCCGGTAAATCTCTACTACAAGAAGTTATGGTAAGTTTGACGCAATATTTCTCTAGTCGGCAACCTAAGAATCCTCGGTGGATCCTCTTACAACTTCAACCTTCCCCAGCGAAGTGAGTGTTTATTTCACTCCTCAATGGATTTTCTCACTATCTCAATCTTCTCCACTGAAGACGGCTGTTTATCCTCTCGAAGTTTTATCTCCGACATTTCCAACTACTATTGATCCAAGTTTCCCCGATGAAGTGGATATTTATTTTATCCGGTTACAACTTTCATTCAGACTACGTCAGTTCGCAGTGGATATTTATTTTATCCTCCATGAAGTCTTTTCGATCATGAGTTTGATTCGTTCCCAGTGAATCTTTCTCATCCCCAACAGAATCACAAGGTTCATCTTGACAATCCTAAGTGAAGTCACGATGTTCATCCCAAGTGGAGTGCTCTCTTTTCCCAAGAGAAAGCTTGAAGTTGTGAAGTGGGATTTGTTTCCATATATGGTTTTTCATTTACCCCCAGTGATGCTTCTTATATTGCGAAGATTGGCCGAGTATCCGTATCGAGATGTTTATTTCATCTCCAGCTTTGGTTGCTTCTCCTTGTTTTGTTTTGTCAGCATAAGCATAAGCATAGCATGTCATTCTTTCATGTAGATTCATGGCATGTGCGCATTTTGCATCTTGCATTTTTGTGTTTGTTTGTTTGTTCTTTCACTTTGGTTGCGCTTATCTCTAAGTGACGGGGTTTTGTCTGCTCCTTCCAAGTAGAATAGTCAGCCCTAGGCAGAAAGAGCACATACTTTCTAATTCCCCACTGAGTTTGATCCTCGTGGAAGATGGTTGCTTTAGTTTTCTTTTCCATTTTGGACAAAGATAAACCCCGTTGAGTTCAGTCCTCAATGGATTGGGTTCTTGTTTCACCGTTTCTTTCCAGTTATTTCCTGGATTGAACTTTGGTCCCTGACAATCACAATTTTGGATATATCTAGGCTGTTGAACCTAGATCAAGGGTGCATTTATTTTGCACTTTGTCTCCCTAAGAAGAGTTTATTTGAAGATCTCTATGGAAGACAAAACTTATTTCTCCAGCAGTATTATTTCAACATTTCATGGAATTTATACCAGACGACAAGTGGTAGCTCTTTATTTGAGCTCAGTCTTCTATCTGGATGATAAATGGCAGTCTCCTCAAGACAGTTTGTCTATCCCGGTGAAGTTGTCAAGATTGTCAGGTTATTCTCCGGAGAAAGTTATTGAAGACCTTCCAGGTGTTTCTCTTTATTTGAGAATCCTTTTGCAAGAATTTTATTACTTCAACAAATTTTCAACTACATCAATATTACTTCCTAGTGGTATTCTCCCCAGTGAGCCCACAATTCAATTTGCTTCCGTCAGCCGGCCCGCATCTCTTCTGAGGATCCCCGGTGGAACTTCCAAATCTCCAAAAAGTTATGGATTCTAGCTGAAGTCACAAGATCTCCAGTGAAATCCCAACCCCCTGTGAAGTTACCTTTCCAGGAGGAGTTCCAGACTTTTGCTTGAGGCAGACAACTTCGTAGCGTTTCTATTTCAAGATTGTGCTAGAGGCAGGCAACCTCGTAGCAGTTTATTTCAAGATGCATGCGATGCAGACAACCTCGTAGTATTCAATTTCAGACTTATTTCGAGACAGACAATCTCGCAACACTTATTTCGAGACAGACAATCTCGCAACACTTATTTCGAGACAGACAATCTCGCAACACTTATTTCGAGACAGACAATCTCGTACCATTTATTTCAAGAGTCTGCTCGAGGCAGACAACCTCACGACATTTATTCCAGACTTTGTTCGAGGCAGACAACCTTGTAGGCTTCAAGATTTTGGTTCGAGACAGACAACCTCGTAGTATTCAATTTTAGACTTTGTTCGTGACAGACAATCTCGCAACACTTATTTCAAGACTTTGTTCGAGACAGACAATCTCGCAACACTTATTTCAAGACTTTGTTCGAGACAGACAATCTCGCAACATTTACTCCAGACTTTGTTCAAGGCAGACAACCTAGTAGCTTTCATTCGAGATTTTGGTCTCAGGATTTTGCTCGAGGCAGACAATCTCGTAGCGCTTTATTTCAAGACTTTGCACAATAAATTGAACCATACCGAGAAGCGTGTTTTGTTTGTCATCTTTGCAATATACATTTTCGTTTTCACTGGAAGACACCCAACTGCTCAAAATACCTTGTGATTGTCAATTGGTAGTCTCTTTCCCCCTGTGGAGTTAGATCTTCCCCCGTGGAGCCATGCTTTGCTAAGCTGTTCCTCGTCGGGTCTTCCTTTCTTTGGCTGTGTTTCAGCGTTTCAACATCAGTTATCCCCTGTGACATTTTTTCCCTCACAGGATCCTTATCTTGCATTCATATCATTTCATACCATCTCATGTGCATTCTGCGGCATCTTATGGCCAAAAATTATGCATGTTTGTATTTAAGTCCCTCCTATCTCGTCGAGACGAAGATTTCAATCTCCATATCTCCGAATAGGGGAAACTTAAATAGGGGCATCTGTCGCACCCTAATTTTTTACACTAAGATCCCTGCCTTCTTTTTCTTGCATAACATATTAGGTCAACCATCCTTCGTGCATAACTAATCGCTTTATCTAGATTTTGCTTGTTTGTTTCATTTATGAATACAGGTGCTACTGCAGAGATTCCAGCGTCTTGAAGGCTGTGTTGTGTGTGTGTTTGTGGAGATTCCCTGGTCCTTGCAAAATGCGTGTGGATTCCCGTGAGATTGTGTCCTTACCCTTTTGGTCCCTAATCCACTACCCAAGCCTCATTTCCCTCAAGATTCCTCAGTTTTCCCCCGTAGAAGATTAGGCCTTTATACCCTCTGATATGAAGAATTGGTCCCTGGAGGTTGATCACTGATTGTGTTACAAGTTGGCATCTTCTCCCCTCTATCAAGCTCCTCAAGATTCAAGATTTGTGTTTGCTCAACCATGTTATGTTCGTAAGTAATGAAGGTTCACTTTGAAAGGAATTAAAAGTTTGAATTCCAAGATGTAATTCCAAGTCCTCTTTTGTCACAAGCTCAAGTCGAAGTTCCTACGATTCTATTTTATATGGTTCCAGTATGAAACTTTGTACTTTCTGCTTCAAGGAGAATTTTCTATTCTTGGAGCTGACAAGTTTTCTTCAAGCAATTTTGAAGATCAATGGAAAATTAAAGGTTCAAGATGTTTTGACCAATGGAGAAAGATTAAATCCTCAAGTTTCGTCAATAAATAGTCGTTTTACAAGGCTTTATTTGGGAAGTACCACCAAAGTTTAAAAGCATACAAAGATCAAATGAGTGCGAATTCAATCCAAATTAAGAAGGTGCATTTCAATAGTTTTCTAGACAAGAAATTTAAATCATGTTTCATGTTGGTCTTAAATATTTCTTTTCTTTGATAAATGTCCAAGCTTTTGGATTCAAATGGTGTGCGTCCCACTATGGAAGATATGTTTCTAAGGTCCCACCGTCCCAACTCGCAACTAAATCCTTAATGAGGACAAACCGTTCAACTTTTCTTGAATGCAGAGAAACTTTATAAAAGACAATTCATAAAACAAACCCGAAGGACCTCAAGTGTCCAAGATTTCATTACAAAGTGTTAAGGTGTCACTTGAATCACAACATTTGAATTACAACTAAAGACAAATTCGAATCACTTGGAGGCTCATATTTACACACAAGGCAGTGAACAAAACTAAAATAATTGTTTGGGATTGATATTGATTCACACCCTAAAAGGCCAAGTTCAAATTACAAATTCATTAACTTCATGAATCATTACACCTTACAAGCATTACAAGTCCAGGTCTAGAATGCCTACAATTTCCAATTCCTTTTCCTTGGTTACATTTCTGTTGCAATGCTTAGAAAAACCTCCAGGCTGCTACTATTATTGAAAAAACATTTGGTTCCATTTGATTCCCAATCTCGGATTTGGCGTTGCTAACTCACGATCAAGAAAGTGTTCAACCCTTTTAATTTGAAGCTTTAAGTTGCTGTCAAACAAAGAACACTCCATTAATTTTAAAGAAATGCTTCCCTAACATCTCGAATAAGCGACGGAAGCGGTATATAAAATTTCTATCATAAATGCAAGAAGCTAATGACTTCCCTGTTAAAATCTCATAAGGACAGACCCTTAAAGCCTCCAGATCCTCTCGATAGCCATAGCTTTTCGGCCTTGGATTGAACAGCCACAGTAGGAAATTTTGTCTCTTTCGAGTTTGTCAAACTGTTCTTTTCATAGAAGCCAAGAAGTACTTACCATCTATGAACCTGCCACAATGGTAACGAAATTAGAATACAGTGTGGGTGTTGCTCAGAAACAATAAAGAATTGTATTGAACAAAGCAAGATACCAACATTCGGGATCGTGCTGCGTTGAATGAGGGAAATAATGTCGAAGCCTAACTGATTATGAACGACAGGGGCATTAACTGTCAATGAGTTCGTACTAGATTCCAAGAGGTGCAATATTGATACAACCTTACAGGACTATACCGAGTCTAATTCTACAGACTATATTAAGAAATTAGGACTAAGGAAATGGGAAATGTGACTTTACACCTCGTGATAATTCCAAAGCCACGGCTATTTGACCCTCCAGAGTCTTTCGTGCCTGCATTCTTCAACCTACAAAGGACAAAGAGGTTACTTTTTAGTGATGAATTGCGAAGCAATATCAGATAGTAGAGAAGTCCAAAGGCGATATGGATTTGTAGGCAAACCTTTGCATTACTCAGGGAAATTCGGGCCTCCAAGCTTAAGTGTCCGTGTTTGACAAAAGAGGTACTATATGAAAAGAAAAACACGTTAAAATCAGGACAGAGATGACAACACATTCTGAGCAAGAACTACGAATCCCTCGCCAGCAATCTTTGACAAAGGAGAGAATCAAGAGCATTCACTGCAATCCACGATTCCAAACACAAGCAATATGGAGATGGAAACTCATTAAGTTCTAATCATCTGAACAAAATTGAATGGAAAAGTTATGATTGGACAAGCTCGAAAAAGGAAAACATGGTCTTAATTTTTCTACGAAACATTTGCAAGAACGCATTTCAACACAATCAAAGGTATTCCCGACATGATTAATAGCATTCAAGAATCAAGGAATCAAGAGGTGGCTTTTAACACAGAGAAAATAAAGTATCCGACCATACAATTTCTTTCCAAAATCAAAGCGATAGGCCTCAGAATCTTCACCCAAACATGTTTTCATTTGAAGAGGAAAAGGAGTTATAAGCATTAAGTAAAGGATCTGCTAATAAGAGCAACATCATTACGGTTCAAAAAAGGTTTAAAGATCAAAATATTTTTCATCATTTCAAAAACCAATGAGTGAATAAGCATCACAGTGATTATAGGAGCTTTCTTTTCCTAAACCAGAAAGGTTGCTATTCAAAGGAGATTTGTTTCCAAAACAAGCATCAGACCAAGAATTCATAATCCTCAACATTTTAAAACCGTTCAAGACAGCAACGATTTCTTTCCAAAATAATTTCAGACAACATTTAAGGATTTCCAAAGCGAGACATTCATCATAGGCCTATATAAGAGGGCACATTTTCATCAGAAGGGGGCACGATTTCACACAGAGAAAAATTCCACAAAATATCTCATCATCTAAATTTCATATCCGACAACCTAAATAACCAGAAATTATCATCAAACCGATAAACAGAAAATGCAGCAATAATCTCAAAAGTTCAGAACCTCACATTCTTCATCAGACCTCAACCAACGTCACTAGAACGTTCGATCCCAGAAGAAGGAGAAGAGGATAGATCAGAGAAATTAACAACAACATACATACACACGGACAAGAAGCAGGAAACTTATCTGAAGCGTAAACCTTGAGGTTGCGATCACCTTTCATCGCCTTCAACCGCCGACATCTCCTTTATTTTCAATTCGCTCTATTTTTGTAATTGTAACAAAATCATAGTAAAAATGGGGTTGGGAATCGTGAGGTTAGGGTTGATTGATTGTTTGATTCGAGGGAGAATGAGAGGTTGAGAGAGTTGAGAGCGGCGGCGCCGGTTGGGTTTCCAAACCCTAGTTCCTCTTTTCATTTCGAGAGATAGCGAGAGACGAGAGAGAGCAGAATGGAGAGCTGAGAGGATCCATGTCCCCTTTTCTTCCCTTGTTTGGATTGTATGCACGCACGTAGCGAGGCCACACGGTGCACGCTCACCATTCATCCATTAGATCACAATGCACACACATCATACGGTAGAGATTAGAGAGTCCATCGTGGACTCTCTCTCCATGACCACACTAGATCCCTCCGTTTTTCCTTTTTAATATTATGTTTTAATTAATTTCATCTTTTTTTAAATAAATAAGTTCATATTTTCTAAATAATCGAAATCTGTTTTTTAACTAAATTTAAATATAGAACTTTTTCTAACCCTTTAAAAATATTAATTTCCTATTTTTAAAAAAACTTCACTTTTTTTTTATAAAATGTAACTAAAAAACAAATAAGGAAATTTTTTTCACATAATTATAATCTTTTTTTTTTGTTTAGATAATTCTTTTTTTTTTAAATAATTAAAATATCTTTTTCTCTTAATATACATAACTTCATGAAAACCTTTTATTAAAACGTTAAAACTAATCTTTTTCTAAATAAAATAAGCCTTCAACTCTCTTTTTTTTTCAAAATTATTATTAGTATTCACCTTTTAACATAATAATTTTTTAATAAAACTTTTAATATTAAAATCTTTTATAAGAAATTAACAATGTCTAACATAATTAAACTCTAAAATAATAATAAACCTTAATATCAACCAACTCTTTTTTTAATCTCCCCCCCTACGCTTGAGTGTACGCCTGTGTGTTTAGCATGTTGTTCATGATTGATGCTTGTTACCATGCCTTTGTATGCTTGCCTCTATTTGAATGTATGCTTGCATGTCTAAACCCTTTCAAAAATATAAAAATTTCTCGATCCAACGTCGAGCCCATTTTCTACCCATATAAGTCGATCGCCTTAGGGCATCGCATTCGACCTATCGATCACAAGACACAAGTCTAGCATCACTTTGCTAGCACCCTCGCCTAAATAACAATAATTAACCGCATAAAATATCCAAGGGAAAATCCCATGCATGATAACCATGTTATTGTGCATGGTGCACATCATTTGCATCATAATCGACACCTTAAGATAAGTCAATTAGATAACTTAGGATAGATTTCCTAAGTTAGTCCCCCCTTAATTTTGATTTTTTAATCAAACTTTAGCCCACCTAATTCTCCACACAAGAGAGTTAGACGTTAATCATCTCAAAGAAGGGACATACAATCTCATACCCCAAAAATACAAACATTTTCAAAACTGTGGTGGTTTTCTTAAGATGATGACTCATCTTCTTTTCCTAAACCTTTAAACCTTTAGTATCCTTAATAAGGAACTACAAGTGCTCTGATTCCCTCCTGACAGGATATGTAGGCACAAGATGCGATATCTTGTTGAGCACACTTAGGAATAAAAATAATAAATCACCTACCCCTAAACCCTTAGCAAAACAGATAACAAATAACATAAAATAAATCAAGAGGTTCCTGTAGAGTACTACAGATATCTAGGATGCTAACACCTTCCCTAGGTATAACCAACCCCCGAACTTAGAATCTTAGTGCATTTACATTGCATTGTGGGTATTCGGTTTTTTCTCCCTTCCCTTGAATAAAATCAAAGACTGGTGGTGACATTAAAAATGCGATCCTAGTTAACAAATAACTATGGTATCTAATTTTCACCACGACAGCTTTATCCGCCAAAAGTTTCTTCAACTCTTTGGTAGATAAGAAACTCGATTCCTTGTCTTCTTCAAGAGAAGGAAATCTTACCAACTTATGATAACAATCAATATGAACCCGATTGAACTGCAACCAGTTCATACCCTGAACCACATCTAAACCCTCCAACGGCAAACACACCAAATCCATCTCAAAATATTTACCATAAATGGTCAAAGGACAACTTAAACAAACCAAAGAAGTAGTTACCGACCCCATTGCTGGAGTATCAATAACCATCTCTCCACCCATCAAAGACAACAAAAGATTCAAACGCTTCACGCACTCATACGAAATAAACGAATGAGTCGCTCCGATATCAATAATAGCAACTAAAGGCGTACTATTAATAAAACAAGTACCTCTGATCAGACGGTCTGCACTAGTAGTCTGAGTCCCTGCCAATGCAAATACTTTCCCCCCAGCTAGAGCTTGCTTTGGTTTCGGACACTTCGGACTAACATGACCAGGTTCACCACAGTTGAAACACTTCACCACATTCCTCTTACAATCAGCTGCGACATGTCCTAAACCTCCACAATTGGAACACTTCCTCATATCCTTCCTACATTCAAACTGACGACGTCCTAAGTCACCACACCTAAAACATCTCGGAGGATTAGACATACCTCCCCCACTTGGCCTTTTCTCAAAATTACCCCTTTGCTTACCCTTGTCAGTTGGTGTCACATAAGGACCACCACGAAACAGTTGCTTCCTTTTCCTTTTGTTCACACTCTTATAGTGAGTAGAACGAGCTTTGCTATCTTCCTCATAAATTCTACAACAATCCACCAAGTCCGAAAACCTCCTAATCCTTTGATAACCAATTGCCTACTTGATCTCAGGACGCAATCCGTTCTCAAACTTCACACACTTGGAAAACTCTGCAGTCGCTTCAGCATAATGTGGATAAAACTGAACAAGCTCCACAAACTTAGCAGTGTAATCAATAACAGACATATTGCCTTGTTTCAATTCCAAGAACTCTATCTCTTTCTTTCCTCTAACATCTTCGGGAAAATACTTCCTCAAAAATTCCCTGTTAAACAAAGCCCAAGTGACCTCTTCACCTGTAGCTTCCCAAACATGACGCGCACTAACCCACCAATCATCAGCCTCCTCCTACAACATGTGAGTACCCAGTCTCACCTTATGTTCCTCAGCGCAGTCCATCACCCGAAAGATTCTTTCAATCTCCTTAAGCCAAATCTGAGCACCATCAGAATCATGTCTCCCTTTAAAGACAGGCGGTTTGTTCTTCCTGAACTCATCATTCCCACCAGCATTAGGTGCACCCTGCACAGCCCGAGCCATAGCTTGCATAGCAGCAGCCAAAGCAGCATCATTCCTACCAGCCATACTCTGTTCATATCTAATAACAGCAACTATGGTTAAACAAACAGCTCACCCAAACACAATGACTGACAAGGACTGACACGGACTAACACAAACTGACGCGGACTGGCTCTGATACCACTTAATGTAACACCCCTAATCTATACCCCCAATTAATTAAAGCGATAATAACTAATCAGAGTATAATTAAACATTCATGGCATAGACGGAGGCGTCACATCAATTGGGACAAAATACAACAACCTGCTCATAAAGATATGCAACAATCAGGTAGCACATAACAGAGGAACTCAGTTTCTAACACCCACAATTCAGATACAGAATAAAAGCGGAAAATCTGCAACTGAATCTCGTATATATAACATAAAAGTTTGTCTGTCACATACAGATTCATACATGTACAATCCAAAAGATATATATACATATACACATAATCATAAATGATCTCCCCGACTACCCGGTGCTACATATCAGAGCCGACCGATAAAAGAATGAAGACCTAAGCTTCACAAAAAGACCTCCAGTATCTAATCTGCAATGCCTCATAGAGCATTCAAAACAGCAGAAGGGTGAGAAACACAATCATAATACAATTGCATACAATTATATAATAACACAAAAATACACATATAAAATCTTCTCACCACAACTTACACCAGAATTCAAATACAAAACAACACAATGCATATCTCATATATCCATCACCAAGGCATATCAATCATGCACAATACATTTATCACCAATATATATATATATATATATATATATATATATATATATATATATATATATATATATATATATATATATATATATATATATATATATATATATATATCCCAACTCCTCAATTCCATTCACAATTCCACACAAAATCAATCCATTCATGATTTATGCAAATGTAAAGAGACCGACACAACGACTCTATGCAAATGCGGTACCATCCATCCATCAATCTCATCACTAGTTCACTCATGAACTATTGGAATCATCGCTTGTTACTTAGTGTAACTCCCCGTTGGGCAAACGATGTTCCCCGTCGCTTTAGGTCCTCTTTGTATAAGGCACACGACGTTTATGGATCGCTTTAGGTCCTCTTTGTATAAGGCACACGATCCGATCGCTTTAGGTCCTCTTTGTATAAGGCACACGATCGTCTATAATCATCGCTTTAGGTCCTCTTTGTATAAGGCACACGATGTTATAGCGGATTCCCTCTGGAACCGATTCATCGCTCACACCCCACAAGGGTACACGACATCACAAGAATGCATATCATGATGCTTGGCATACAATGACTGATGACATTCAAATGCACACATATACACATCCATAATCATGCATATATAATCAAATACAACACAGTGCATTTTCTTGCCATTAGGCCACAAACCATCATCACAACATTTCATCACATGCATTTTCATCACACAACAACACACAAGTCATACGATATCCATATCATCGGCACATTGCATGATACACATCAATTATACACAATTAAAATGGTAAAAATCGACAAAATGACACTATTTTCAAATTCTCGACATAATTAAATCGGCCAACAATCTCAAAACCATTTTAATAGGAAAGAACATCTCAATAGCTTTCTAACGATACCAAGTATGTTCAAAACGGATAATCGGAACACAAGTTATGAAAGTAAAAAGAAAAGGAATCGCGAAATAACCAAATTCTGCACCCTCGCTGGCCATACGTATATTGCCCTGAGCCATACGCGTATTACCCAGCCCACTCGCCCATTCCATACGCGTATTGCCCAAAGTGATACGCGTATGGGCAGAGACCAAATTCTCCCCAAAAATCCCACTAAAAACTCCATACGCGTAATGCCTCACACGTTACGCGTATTGCCTTGCAAAATACGCGTACCATTATGCATTTCAGCAGATGGCCGAGGAAAATGGATTACCATACGCGTATTGCCTCAATTCCCCTTGCCATACGCGTATTGCCCAAACCAATACGCGTATTGCCCTGCGTTTTATGCGTATGGGCAGAGAAAACCCATAATTTTTCTGCAGAATTTTTCTGCTACGGGTTCAACCAAAAATCACTCCAGATCTCATCTAATCACCTGAAAATTACCAATAGTGTGCACAACAACATCTGTCTAACATGTCTCAGCAATTGTGAACATTAAAACATGATTTCAGACACATTTTGAATCAATTCCCAACAATTTCAACATATTATGGTTTTAGTTCTATATCCAATTTCAACTCAACAACAAATAAATACAAACATACATAATCATACACAAGTATAAGATAATCGAGTTTCGCACCCTTACCCGATTAATCGTGTTTTCAAAAGTCGGTTGATCGATTTCTTAAATCCCAAGTTTTTCCCTCTTTTTCTTCTCTTCTTTTCCTTCTTTCTCTTTTTATTCTTCTCTTTTTATTTCTCTCTATTTTTCTCTCTTTCTATTTTTATGAAAAACATAACTAACCAAGCCAAAATACCAAAATACCCCTACACTCAAATATCTCGCAAACGCTCTCAAAATGCGATAAAACATAACCACGGTGAAAAATAATATATCATCAAATAAAAGTCAAGAACAAAATAATATAATAATAAAATAATTAAATCGACTCGATTAAATAAATCTAACAAAAACTGGGGCGTTACAGTTTGATCCTCAAAACACCCGATATCGCCAAATTAGGGTTTTGGACGACTAGGACCCCTAGAGTGAGATTTTCACAAGAGGATGAGCCAAGACATCAACATGTGACTCAACATGCTCAAAATAACCCTAAGAATCCATTTGCAAAGCTAAATTACCCTCAGAGGATGCATTCCCCAAAAGTCGGGAATTAGGGTTTTACGTGCCGAACCGCTCCGGAACCAAAAGTCAAAACATGACTTTTTTGGCAAAAATGATCCTTATGACTCATATTTTCATAAAATATGATTTATAATGTCATTTTAACAAGAATTGATCAGGAAACCAAGATAACTTGTAAAAGGGGTAATCTTGAAAAATTGAAAATTTTTCTAAGTTACTAAATTTGGATGGTTTTGGTGCCAACTGTCAAGGATCATAACTTTTGATCCAAGCAACCATTTTGAGTGATCCAAAGCCTGATTTGTAGGTCTTCCTACATTCTACAAAAGCTTCAACTACATCAAACTCCAATTCTTCATGGATTTTAAGTTATGGAGTGATCAAAATGACAAAAAGGAAGAAAATGACACTTTTTCAACACTTAGTGAAAATCTGCCTAACTTACCAGCCTTGAACATCAAAGTTCATGAGGTTTTTTCAATGGGATCCAAATAGTTTCAAGACCAACTATGATCACACATGGATTGTGCGATATGAGGGCTTTCTAAAAAGCACAAGAGCTTTCCATAACTCTATTTGAGCAAAGAGATATGATCCCCTAAAAACCACATTTTCAAACTGTCTTGTGCAAGACAGAATTTGGCATTTTTGCTTGAATTGGCAAAATTGGACAAGTTCAAGCATGGTTATCCATCTACACACCTCAAGGGGGAACAACCAAGAGACAAACACTGATTCACAAGCCTCACACCCCTAAAATTCAAGATGCTTCAAACGATCAATTTGTTTCAAAGCATTTAACTGATGCATAGAGGTGGCATTCATCAAGACAATGTTATCCAAGTTCAGTCAAGCCTTATCCCTGCCACAGAAGACTCATAGTCTGTGCTCTAACCTCAAGTCAAGGGCTAGATGAGACTTGGGATTCCATTGGATCACCATTTGCCACAGGCCTGCTGCAGTTGCCATTCATTATTGCAGCCAAAACAAACTTGCTCTACTATAAATAGAGCTCATTTGTGATCAGTTTGAGTACACCAAAGCACCCAAACTGATGCTTTACTCAAAATCTCTCTTTCACTCCAAATTTGCCTTTTAACTCAAGTTACTATCGGGTTTTGAAATTGAGAGTGATTCAAAGCAAATCAGTCATACCAACACCTTATAAACATCATATGTAGGTGATCTAAACACTAATACAACATCTGGAACATCAAATTCACAAAATCACCAGCCAATTGCTCAAGTTCTTGACAGAGTTGCAGTTGAGGTGCCACACCAAGTTCCAGCTCATTTCAATCCACTCTAAGAATTCAAACACACTCCTCGGCACCTAAGGAAGTTGTCCAGATAATTGGAACACCTCTGTAACACCTCCATCAGTAAGCTCGATCACCAGCTGCAAGAGGTAAACCTTAAGCTTTCAAACTCAATGAATCGTGCATCATAAACATGTTTTCAAACTACCATTGTGTTTCTGAATGTTTGTAGATCATTGACCCTTAATTAATTGATGTTTATGATTCGTGTATAGGATTTCACATAGCTCTTGCAAATTTTAGGGTTCATCTGGTTTTACCATGTTATCTTTTGATTCACTTAGTTTAAACAAAATTGAATATTGCCATTGAGTTCCTTGTTTAAAAATGCACGATTTTCATCTTTACATCGTGTAAATTGGTTGAGAAATGAGTGAGATAGGAGGCTTCACGTAGCTTGCCCAAGGAAGAAGATGGCCATGGCACCATTCTTTAGAAAATCAACTAGTTTTGATATATATTATACACTTGCCATATTATGTTTGAATTGGCATTGCGCCCTAGTGGAAACACTAGTATTTTTGTGTGTGTGTGTGTAGCGAGCGGGAGGTCTGGGGTTCGAATCCCCCTCGCCCCAGACCTTTTGGTATTTTTTTTAACTATTTTCAAAAGGATTTATCACATATTATTCATTGTTGCCATCCTCTTTTAGCCCACGCACATGGCTCAGATGGTAGAATTTTAAACTCTCTACCCCAAGGGCGTGAGTTCAAGCCGGGGGGGGGGGGGGGGGACCATTCCTAATTTTTTACCACTGGTTTTCTTTTCATTTTTTCACCATCTTTTTAATAACTTCAAAAATTAATTCCTCACTCATTTTTTATCATTTTTTATTGGTTCTTTTTTCAAAAAGTCACAAAAATGTTAAAATATTTTATTCTACAAAAATTTCAAAAAAATATTATTTATTTTATATATTTAATATTTTCATAAAGAACTTATTTTATTTGTTTTTTAACATTTGAAAATATTTCATTTCTCTTGATATTTTCAAAACCAAATGAATTTTAATTCATCTTGTGATTAAAACATCTATTTTCAAACCTTAACCAAAAATCACAAGTGGTTTATTTAAAACTTATTTGGTGTTTTTATCATTTTTAATTAATTTTCTTTGAAAAATTACTTTCATAAGTGAAATTAGGGTTTCTATGAGTTTGATCTTTTTTTCAAACATTTCGTAAACACTTTGGGCCTCTAATAGAGTGTAAGTCCCAACCCTTTTTGTAAATAAATACCTTTTTGGGCCTCAGACATTGTATAAGTCCCGATAAAATCTCGGCGCGATCTCCAATTTCAAAACAACTTTCAACTGGGCCTCCCCTCGTGTTGTAAGTCTCATTCTCTTTTCTTTTAACATTTTTTGGGCCTCTAATAAGGTGTAAGACCCAACCCTCTTTTGTACATAAATAATTTTGGGCCTCATTCATTGTATAAGTCCCGATACGATTTTTAGATCAACGGTACGATTACTGTTTTTCATCTGGGTCTCTCCTTAAGTATAAGCCCCAATCTTCTTTTCAAAATAACTTTCCCTTTTAATTTAGGTTCAAATTCATAGTTGTTATCAAAACTTTCTTTAATTTCTTGAACAACTAACCATACAACTGTTACAATGGAAGCTTGCTCACCTATAAGTTTTAAACAACTTTCTTTTACATACTTGCACACACACATACACACACACACACACACACACACACACACACACATATATATATATATATATATATATATATTGGTTTGTGCTGGAAGTTTGCTCACCTGTAAGTCCTCCTACCCTCTTTTACATACTTGTCTATATATCTGTATATATGCTTGTATATATCTGCTTAGAGTTTTCCCCGGCAATTAGGTCTAGGATTAGATAAAGCCAGTGGTCACTCTTTCAACACACTCAAAACTAGTTTCCCATAGGAATTTCCATATACAGTTTTGCCTCCTCTTGGGCTTATACAATATGGAACAAAGAGAAAGGCATTATTCTCGGTGAAACTTTTCTCAGACTGCCACTATTAGAAATCTGTCAAAAAAATTCATTTCCCCCAGAGAGGATTAATTCCCAGTGAAACTTCTCTTGAATTTCTTCAAACCCTAGAACTATTCACTAAAGGACTAATTCTCGGTGAAACCTTTCTTGAATTTCTCTTAGGTTTGGACCCACAGGCTTCCTAAAATCATCCACATCCTCCTCTTGGGCTTTGTACAAGGACCCTCAAGCTTCTTAGAAGTTCCCATGCCTCCTCTTGGGCTTAGTACAAGGACCCGGGACCTCTTAAAGGTATAGGACAGAACTTAGTCATCCTTTGTTAGAGCAATCTTTCCAAAGAGTCAAAACCTCAGACCAATTTAGGGTTGATTCTCATCCCTTAAAGTACCAGCTTCCTCTTGGGCATCATACAAAGATAAACCTTTCATACCAGTAGACTTGGACAGTCTAATCTCCTTTAGGATCTTAAGAAATCTTCAATCTCCCTGCAAACACAGGAGAAACCCTGGTTATTTAATCAATCTCCAGCAGAGTTAAAACCCCCATAGGTTCTAAAACTCAATCTTTCATCCTAAACTTCCCCAGCTAAGGGTCAGCTTATCATCAATACAACACTATCCAAAATCAGAACCTCAAGGCATCTGATATCTCAACTCTTCTGTAATCCTCAGCAAGAGTTGATTCCCCACTTTGGACCTGCCTCTGGATCTCAATAATCCTCAACAGAAGATAGCCTCCTCTTAGGCTTTGTATAAGAAATTCCCCAGCCAGCCTCCTCTTAGGCTTTGTATAATGATTCTTTCTTCTTCCTTAATCACTTTTCAACACTCTCTTGTTGAGTCAATCACCTTTCAGTACTCTCTTGTTGAGTCAATCACCTTTCAACATTCTCTTGTTGAGTCAATCACCTTTCAACACTCTCTTGTTGAGTCAATCACCTAAAAAACACTCTCTTGTTGAGTCAGTTCTTTTAGCCTCAATCTTGGACTTTGTACAAGACACCTGAAATATCCTCAACTGAGTCAATTCTCCTTTAGCCTCAATCTTGGACTTTGTACAAGACATATATAAACTTTCTCCAGCAAAGTCAAATCCTTCTAACCTTCTCTTAAGCTCTGTATAAATATCTCACCAACAGAGTCAATTCCTCCCAGCCCTTTTTTAGGCTTTGTTAATTAATCTCCCTAAAGCAGAGTCAATCAATTTTTAGCCTCCTCTTAGGCTTCGTATAAAGATCTTTCTTTACTCTCTTGTTGAGTTAATTCTCCTTCAGCCTCAATCTTGGGCTTTGTACACGACAGACAAAAATACTCTTTTGTTGAGTCAATCATCTTTTCAGCCTCAATCTTGGGCTTTGTACAAGACACCCCAAATATATCCCCAGTGGAGTCAATAAGGCTTTTTCACCTCAATCTTGGGCTTTGTACAAGACAGATAAAACCCTTCCCCAAAAGTCAATGTCCAGCCTCCTCTTAGGCTTTATATAAATAATATTCCCCAAAAGAGTCAGTCTCTTTCCAGCCTCAATCTTGGACTTTGTACAAGACATATATAAAACTCCCAAATAGAGTCAACCTTTCAGCTTCAACCTTGGGCTTTGATCAAGGCACATATAGAAACCAAGATCCCCTCAGAGGAAATCAAAAACCTCTCTGAAGGAGGATATTTCTCTGTACATCAAAATAGAAAATCAAAACAAACCTTGATCCCAGATAACTGCTATAAGTGGCACACTTGTTGATTCAAATATCCAAGCTGTAGTCCATCTCTTATCCTGGTAAACCACTTTCATCTAATTACTGTAAGCGGTAAGCCTCTGGATTACAAACATCCACGCCACTGTCCCTCTCTTAGCATAAAAGATTCCTAAGGAAAAATGGCATTGCTCAACACTGAGTTAAAGTTTCCTCCTTCAGGACAAATCCCATATAAAGGAAATTATGACATTTCTGGATTCCCATATCCAGTTAAAGTAACCCTCATTTATAATCAGTCACCCAACAGTTGTGATGAACAGATGAGATATCTCCTTTAGAGATGACAAATTCTCTCTCAGTCAAATCTTTAGCTTCAATCTTGGGCTTTGAACAAGACACAAATACTCATCTAGATTCAATCTTGGGCTCTGAACAAGACACAAAACATCATCTTTTCCTCCCATAGAATAGGAGGGAACTACGATTGCTCTGATTTCCCTGTTTATCTCTAACGGGAATACGTAGGCATAAGATTGCGAAATCTTAGCGAACACACCAATCCAAGAACTTTAGGTCCAGTACCTTCACACACAAATCAAAAACCTTAGGTCCAATACCTTACCAAAAAACATCGGAAAGCCTAAAATCAACAAAAACTCTCTCTCTAAAAACCTCCCAAAGGAGAAACTTTCCCAATTAACAGATAAACACCAGTAAGTAGAAAGCAGTAAGGAAAATTGCTAACAACCCGTGGATAACCACATATAGGATGGGTAATTGACAACTCCCCATTGTATAACCTGACCCCGAACTCCCCAATCTCTTTAAGCATTTGTTAAAGAAAACATTTGCGTGCAAGGTTAGTTTGACATAACTTCCCTTTCCTTTCCAGCTTCATAGGATAAATAAGAAATCAGAGAGTAACACCCAACTCCTACCATTGCGGTGAGGAAAAACCAATGGCGATAAGGTGGTCGTGTCACCAACAAAAATCGCACGCTACAGTTACAACCACTCCCCGTCCTCTTTGGCCTTGGGTTTTGGAATAAGCATATACTAATTCTAGTTATCCATGACACAATCTGTGATACCGAAATGTAACACCATATAATAAGTATCAAGAAATTATTATACATTGTTAAAATAAAATTATGCAGAGGTGGTCCTCTATAATTTAATCAGTAAGGCCGCCTCAGAGGAAAAATATAAAATAATAAAAGAAGTAAAATACATCAATGGAGTTACATGATTAACAATACCACTTTTAAGACATAATATAATTCTTTGCTTGGTTCGTCTTGACAGTCCTGTATTTGAATTCTTGAATAAAATGACAAACAACTTGGGGTGAGAAGTAAATTCTCAATGGTTTTCCTACTAGGAACATCAACCTATCCCCACACTATCTCATTAGTCCTCTAATCATTTATTGTCTATACTTACTAAAATACTAATAATGACATGACTAATTTTCATATAGCATATTCTCTTAGCTATTAGGATTAATTTATTGATGTTCTAAGATTAACCATACGAGTCTAAGAATAACTCACTCAGAATTATTCTAATTCGAGATTGGTTTTAACTTAATTTGAATCTAAATGTTTATATCCCTAAACGTGTGAATAATTTGAGAATCTAAACACATATGAAATGTGAACACGAGGGAGCCTAATAATTAGAACTACTCTTACAAGTCAATTATGGGTTCATGACAATGTGGCATCCGTCATGAATTAGATACATATTATATTTTGGTAAGACTAGAGATGGATTAGATCCTCAATTGGTGCCCCAACCATCACGACTTACTCGTTCCGTGTTATAAATAGATAACCCACTTAACTATAGTGGATCCATTATTTCCCCTTAGTCCTAACATAATGTGTGTGTGTGTGTATAATTGATTACATGCATACTTTCTTAAACAAGGAACAAGATAGGTTATATCACTCATTCATCACAATGCGTTAGAGAAACCTTGATGTTCATTACCATATGGATTTTCTACTAACCTCGCATATTCACTTACTAGGTATCACTAGGTTTACCTATATGGAGTTCCTCTTGATCCTTAACAATTCCCTAATCATATCTTGCATTCTTATGATCACTTCTTAAGCGTGGTTTATGGTAAGCATTAGGGTAGTTACTCGATGGATGATCTATGTGTTTAATTAAGAGTTAAAATCACATAACTTAGAGTTTTTGGTCATCACTCAGTTGAAATTACGGCCAACCCACAATGTGAGCTACAAAATTGGTGAACAAAAGACAAAATTATGGATTGGCTGTAATTATAATTACGACCGTAATTGGCCTATGAGAAGAACTTCATGCATTATTTTCTCTTCCAATTCATACAACATTGCTCTATTACAGCCAAAACCCAACTTTTAGACCTCACTCTCATGATCCCTTATTGCTCCTAGACATGGTAATAGGCTCAATACTACATCAATTAACATTATTAATTACCAATCACACAATCTAAAGTTACAATGTAGACATGCATGCATCAATTGGGGGTTCAAGTTCATACACAAAGAAATCATAACCATTAAATATAAGACAAAGCACAAATATAAGATGGAAATTGGGCAGTACACCCATTTCCTTAAACTCACACTTTGGAACCATCAACATGGGTAACACAATTGTTGTGAAAAAACGATATCTTTAAGCAAAGTATAAAACAGTTTCTTGATGATCAAGAACCAAACAAGGGTTAACGGAAAACCAAGAAAGAAAACACAAGAAGAAGAAGGAGAAGAAACAACAAGGATTGGGCAAATAAATTCTGTTTACTATTCACTTTCTCATTAAACTCACAAATGATTACAAGTGAATATCACAATTTGCCACACTCAACAAACTGAGTGTACTAGCCTATTTATAGACTAACTAGGTAACTTGCAGCCCAAGAAACCTAAACAATTGGATCCTTAACACAAGGCCCAATTCGACAGTATATATTAGAACAGACTTCGACTACAATATATAACAATCAGGCATCAGCATGTGAACAAGCTTCGACTGCATGCTTGCCTCCTGTCGAAACACATGAAAGCTCTCCTTCGACACAACATGAGTTCGACCAGTGGCGGAGCCAGAAATTTTTTGAAGCCTGGGCAAAATTTTGAAGACCGCAAATTCAACAAGTGTATATATAATATAAATATAGAACCGAAAGTAAAACTTGAACTCACGGATTGATATCTTGAACAAGATAGCTACAATGTACAAATCAAAACTTCTTTCATGGGTGCCACTTTATGCTGCATCCAACACTTTATACAAATAGAAAAACACGACCATGACAGATACCATAACTTTAAATTTTCTCAAACAATCAAAAGGTTAACTATATGTCAAAGTACCTAGGTTTTGGCTCTGATGGTACTAGCTGATCACTCAGAACACGATCTACTGCCAAGCTCAAGTCTCTATGTATTTAAATAAATATATTAAATCAAAAGGTTATGATACCTTCAAGAGATTTAAAATGTTGAATGTTAATTCAGCTATAAGAAACTAACCTTTCAGTTACTGGTATGTCACTCTTACTTGGCCTTGAATCATCAAAGTGACCATGATAAACCAGCTCAAACAACATTCAACCATCTTATTACTATTTGGTTAATTTATAGAAAATACAACACTTTACTAAAACGGCGTTTAATAAAACCACCACTATTTACAGTAAAATATGGCAGTTTATAAACTGGCGTAATGTTAATAGAAAAATAACGGTTTTTACCGCATTTATTTTGACACCTCTGTTGCTTTACGGTGATTTTTATTTTTATTGTTTTTGTAAATCGAATATTTCCGTTTATAGTTTTGGAAATTGATCTATTGAATTGTATAGAGTCCTAATATATTTTTTATATTATTTGAGGATAAAATTTATTCTTTTCTTCTTCTTTTTTTACAACACTTTACATATTTTTTTAAATTTTAATAGTTGCTACTTTTATATTAATATTTATTTCTCCTAAGTATTCATTATTTCAATTCTTGCACTTTTTGTAATGTAGTCAAATTTAAATATTATAATATAAAAAAATTGATGTAATGTAAACTTAATTGCATAAAAAGGTAAAAAAGAATCATGTTTTTATTTGTGAAAAATGTTTAATATGGCAGCTAAAACTGCCATTATCAATGACAAAAAACCGTCACTTTCTTCTTTGTGGTTTAAACCTATATTTTTCTGATTTTCGTTAATTGTGGCGGTTTAAACCGCCATAATAGCACTTTTTAACCGACGTAATTTTCATTTTTTTTATTGAAAAGAAGGAAAAGTTTTGGGCTAGAGCCTGGGCACATGCCCAGCCTAGACGGACCTTAAAACCGCCCATGAGTTCGACCCGAATCTCATAAATCTCCACCTTGGATCTAACTCAGCAACATGGGAATCAACTAGCTTTCATCATGCATCTTTATCAACTGCATATAGTGGAAAAACTTGCAACTTGGCAACGTCTTGGTGATCATATCAGCAGCATTGTCTTCAGTCGAAACCTTCAGCACCTGGAGTTCACCACGCTCGATTATCTCTCTGACGAAGTGCAGCCTCACATCGATGTGCTTAGTTCGCTCATGATAGGCTGAATTCTTCGAAAGGTGTTTTGCACTTTGACTATCACATTTAACAGTGATACTTCGACCTTGAAGTTTCAACTCCTTTGCAAAACCTTCAAGCCACAATGCTTCCTTCACAGCTTCAGTGAGGGCAATATATTCAGCTTCAATGGTTGATAAGGCAACAACCTTGTGAAGCGTCACTTTCCAACTGATTGTTGTGCCAAACATTGTGAAAACATATCCAGAAATAGACTTTCTGGAACCCATACAACCTGCATAATCAGAGTCAACAAATCCTTCGATTTCGACTATGTTATCACCACCACAGGCTCCAATATAAATCAAGACTCTTTTCAGAGACCCATTTATGTACTTGAGAATCCACTTACAACTGACTAACCTTGCTCCTGCAGGTTTCTCAATCAGCTCCCAAGTGTTATTATCATGAAGAGATTTCATCTCGTCATTCATGGCTTTTCGCCATTCAGTCTTGTCTCGACTCCTTATAGCTTCCTTGTAATCTCTAGGTTCTTCGTCAAGTACCTCACTTGCCGAGATTAAGGCAAAAGCTATAAGATCTGCATAACCAAGTCTCTGAGGTGGCTTGATGACTCTTCTCGACCTATCTCTTGCCAGTAGGTAGTCATCGACAGTTTCCTCAGCCTCTTCAGCATCTTGCTCTTCGACTTCATTAGGGTTATGCACTTCAGCATCACTATGCTCCACCTCAACAGGCATCTCTACCTGTTCCAGCTCCTCTTCAGAGATTTATGCACTTCGACCAACATCACCAGTTTTCTTGAAAGCCATTTCGACCTTATTGAAAACTACATCATGACTTGTGATACATCTTCGGTGACCTGGTTCTAGGCACCAAAGCCTATAACCCTTGACTCCCTCAGGATATCCAAGGAACATGCATCTCAGAGCTCTAGGTTCGACCTTGTCTTGCCTAATGTGAGCATATGCTAAACAGCCAAATACTCTCAGTTTGCCGAAATCTGGTGGATGACCTGACCAAACTTCTTCAGGTGTCTTCATTCCCAGCGCAGTCGAGGGACATCTATTTATCAAATAAGCTACTGTCGAAACAGCCTCTGCCCAGAACACCTTCTTCAATCCAGCACCAACCAACATACATCTAACCCTTTCAAGGATTATTCAATTGAATCTCTCAGCTAAGCCATTTTGTTGAGGAGTACCTGCTACAGTCTTATGCCTTGCAATCCCAAACTCAACACAGGAACTGTCGAATGCTTCGTTGCAGAATTCAAGGCCATTGTCGGTTCTCAACCTCTTAACCTTTCTGCCAGTTTGAGTTTCGACCAGAACCTTCCAACTTTTGAAATTCTCAAAAGTTTCATCCTTCATCTTCTGAATGAATACCCATAGCTTTCTGGAATAGTCATCAACGATGGATAGAAAATACCTTGCACCTGAGTGTGAAGAATTCCTTGCAAGCCCCCAAAGATCAGCATGAATGTAATCAAGGGATCCATGTGTTCTTTGCTTGCCTCTGTTAAACTTCGCCCTACAGGATTTACCAAATACACAAGATTCACAAAACTCCAGCTTTTTGACTTTGTCACCTCCTAGCAGGTTCTGCTTCCCCAATTCGACCAGGCCTCTTTCGCCGACATGGCCCAATCTCATGTGTCATAACTCTGTCTTCGACACAGGTTTCGTGGATACAACATTTGTCGAACCACTTACAACCTCAGCCTCAAGGGTATACAAGCCTTGTTTCTTCACGTCTCTCAAGACTTCCTTCGACCCCTTCATGACTTTCAGGATACCTTGCTCTCCTTTGAAGACATATCCTTTCTTGTCGAATTCACCAAGAGAAATTAAATTCCTCTTAAGGTCAAGTATATACCTAACCCCAGTCAATAGCTTTATTGACTCATCATGGAGCTTGAATCTAACAGATCCAATGCCTGCAATCTTGCAAGCTTTATTGTTCCCTAGCAGCACTGATCCACCATCTTGATCACACAATTCTTTAAACACATTCTTGTTTGGAGTCATATGCCAAGTACATCCAGAATCCATAATTCACTCTTCGCAAGAGTTGCTGCTCGACACCACAAGGACATCAGATGATTCATAACCATCTTGCACTATAGTTGCATTCCCATTGTCCTTACCTCCATGATTATTCAGGCGCTCAGGGCACACCTTTCTTGTGTGACCCTCCTTCTTACAATGATAACATTTGATACTAGACATATCACCACCATAAGACTTCTGCTGAGCCTTTCTTTGACGATCTTCCTTTCACGGACAACCCTTCGCCAACTGATGAAGGTTTCTGCTCCTTTCTTTCGTTCAAATCCTTCGAATACAAGGCTGCTTGAACTTCTTCAAAGGTCAGGGACTCTCTTCCATACAAGAGAGTTTCTTTGAAGTGAGCATGCGATCTGGGCAAAGCACATAACAGCAACAACGCTTGATCTTCGTCATCGATCTTCACATCAATATTTTCAAGATCAAGAATCAGCTTGTTGAACATATCCAACTGCTCAGCCAAAGCTTTGTCTTCACTCATCTTGAATAAATACAAAGCTTGCTTCAAGTACAAACGATTTACCAACGATTTGGTCATGTATAAGCTTTCAAGCTTTACCCATAATCCTGACGCCGTCGTCTCTTTTGATACCTGCCGTAGAACCTTATCACCAAGGCTCAACAATATCGCGATGTGTGCTTTCTCGATCATTGTCGTCTTTTCTCTTTCCGTCAATGCAGCATCCATGGCTGCCTGTCCCTTCAACGCTTCCAAACATCCCTGCTGTACCAATAGGGCTTTCATCTTCAAGCGCCACAGACCGAAATCGTTCACTCCGGTGAACTTTTCAATCTCATACTTTGTTGAAGTCATCTTCTCCACGCTCACCGCACCAATTTGTTGTTTAAAAACGATATCTTTAAGCAAAGTATAAAACGGTTTCTTGATGATCAAGAACCAAACAAGGGTTAACGGAAAACCAAGAAAGAAAACACAAGAAGAAGAAGGAGAAGAAACAACAAGGATTGGGCAAATAAATTCTATTTACTATTCACTTTCTCATTAAACTCACAAATGATTACAAGTGAATATCACAATTTGCCACACTCAACAAACTGAGTGTACTAGCCTATTTATAGACTAACTAAGTAACTTGTAGCCCAAGAAACCTAAACAATTGGATCCTTAACACAAGGCCCAATTCGATAGAATAATTCGACAGTACATATTAGAACAGACTTCGACTACAATATGTAACAATCAGGCATCAGCATGTGAACAAACTTCGTCTGCATGCTTGCCTCCTGTCGAAACACATGAAAGCTCTCCTTCGACACAACATGAGTTCGACCCAAATCTCACAACAATAATGATTATCATAATGACTGAAAGGAGAAAAATATATTAATACCTATCATATGATCATTAGTGTCAAAATTAATGACCCAACAGAAGTAAACGATATACATGCAGTAGGATTACTTGTTTGGATAAACATGGATGTGGAGGAAGATGTAAATAGTTGTTGTGAAATTTAAAACTTTGTATATTTGATAGATTCTTCATCACTCTTGACTACCACACTCACTTCATTTGGTGGATTTATAGCGACAGATTGAGACATTGTATTAGGAAAGTGAGAATTAACTTATGTATGAGATAGTGGTTTCTGTAGTGATCAAATTCTTCACTACCAAAACACAAGGTTGGGCCACCATGAACTTCGCTAACACAACCACAATCAGGACCACCACTCCCTCCTCTACCTACATATTGAAAACCATCCCAATCTCTAAATTGGACAACTAAAGTCGTGCGGTCAGAGGAAACACCTTTTATAGTAGTATGGCATGATTCCACAAAAGAAAACTGCATAACCCAAAAGAAAACATTAGTGATGTTACTAACTTTCTTACTAAACAAAATTTTGGATCAAACCACCTCTTACTCTACCAATTCAACATTATGAGTTTCTTTTGTTGAGTCAAAATCTTTTCGACAAATTTGCATGCTAGAAGAGAAGTTAACTCCTCAATATATTCTTTAAACTCCAAGAAATAATCCATCAACTTAAATTTATCTTGTTTAGGGTAGAAAATATAGTACAAAAGAGCATAAATGCAATTCAAATGATAATATTTATCATAAATAAATTTTAAAAAATCTCATAACTCATTCACAATCTTGTAGTGAGTAATAATATATTAAGTTCACCTATCAATATAGTTTACAAGTAAGACCAAAATGTATTTATCTTTATAGTTTATATTGGTAGTATTTTTGATTCTTTAGATCCACCCTTTTCCATTTCTTTGAGACTAACTTTCACTGGATACTTCCACTCCACATTTTCACCATCCCCATCATACTTGAACTTGGTGAGTTTTGTGGACATAGTAATAAATACAATTCTTAAAGCTGCCTTTGATGTCAAGAGTGACACATATTGAAAGCTAGAGGAAAATTCTAAAACGAAGTTCTATAAAAAGATTTAAATAAATTCTTGTGAAGTTATTAATTACATTGTAAGTTTATGATATTTTATTTAGCTTTTTTATTGAACTTTTTTAGATCTAAACTCTTATATTAAATTTTTATAATCAATTTTTTTTAATTTATAATAAAGTCAATTAATAACAATTAGATATGCACCCACACATGAGGATTTGAAACATTTTTAGTAAAAAACTATTATCTTGATTTTTCTTTTTACCATAGAAAAAACTATCTAATACAGACAGTTGTATTACTATTCTGTGACATTCCCTTATAAAAATAATAGGATAATATCAGAGAATGTCATAGCTCTTTCTATTCTTTCATAATTATTAGGCATAATTAATCTTCTTCAAGTCCCATAAATTAATTATGAGTTACAATTCAGTCCTTCAATAAAAAATCGTTTTAGTTTGGTCTCCTAATATTATTTCTGTTAACATATTCAATCCCTTCCGTTAATTCAGATGTTAAAATGTTAGTAAATGCCAAGGTGGCATGCCAAACATGCAATGAGTCAGCAAAAATAATAATAAATAATTATAATTCAAGAAAAAAACACACAAATAACTTTAAATTCAAAAAACTAAAAAAAACATAAAAATCATTAATTAATGGCTTAATACCCTTTTTGGTCCTCTAACTATAGTGGTGGGTCCAATTTAATCCTCTTTCTTTTAAAAGTTCCAATTTTGTCCCTTACGTTATCTAACAGAATCAAATTAGTCTTTTCCGTCAAATATTGATAACGGCGTTAGAAATAAGTGACGTGACATCTGAGGTGGCGATTTTTGATGACGTGGCATACGATTTATTAATTTTTAATTATTCATATTTTTTTCATTATCCTTGTCATTTTATTAGTAAATTATTAATTAATTTTTTTCATTAATTTTTTATTTTGAAATTCATATAGAATTAAATTTATACAAATTTTAAAAACAAATTTATTGAATCAAATAACTGACTCATTTCTTCACCCCACCAACTTTTATAAAGCATTGTTTGTGTTATATATATATACAATCAATATAAGCATCATCCACACGATGTGGGACTTTAAAACCTACCACAAACCTTTACTTGTGACTACTGCTATTCAACCATGCCTTTTCTCTTCATTTAATCTAATCTATCATGTTTTTCTCTTCATCTAATGAAAAGGGAGAGATTCAAAATGGTAACGTATCATGTTCACATAGCAGCAAGAATGAATAGTAACAGCATGACATCAAGCACGAGCAGATAGCAGCAGTAGTGTGGTATAATAGAATTTTTAGCATGATTTCCAAAGACACGGTGTGATGATTAGACATACTTGTTAAGTTGTAATGTTAGCTTTAGAGTGTAGGCTGATTCATCTATCCAAAAATCTTAACCTGTTTGATGAAAACACATGAATGTTAAGTTGCCATTTGTTTTCTTTGTTCAGTTACAACAATTAATGGAAAGCTTAATCAGAAATGAAAGAAGTGAAACATTGATTTTTGTAAGACATGCCTTATTGTACATGCATTCCCTTTTTTTTTCTTGGATGTTTCTTTCTTTCCTTAATGATAGTGTGCTAATTCAAACAGGAAGTAAATAACATTCGTGGCAGGTGGTGTATAATAGTAGATTCTGGAAAGAAAACAAGTTTTAAGGGTCTATTGTTATCCAGGTTTATAAAATTTCTCAAGTTAGCTTCAATTATTTATTAATGGCTTAGAATTCCATCACTTTAATATAGTAATTTTTTTGGCAGTAGTTTAGGAGTAGGAAGTACCGTAGAGTTTGGTTATCTATTGTTGTTTCAATTGCAGGTTTTTTTTGCGGTTACGGTTCAAGGTGCGTAGCCTTGCTTAGATTCTGATTCGAGATTCGGTTTTGGCGTTGCGAGAGTGTCATTGATGTGCTGTTTCAAAGTTACGACGCAATGCCGCTGCTGTGATTGAATTGCTAACAACGGTTCGAAGTTCGGTAACACTCCGAATCTGTTTTGCTTTGTATTAAACTGTTATGTTGTTTCTGATCTATTTTTTTGTAAAAATTTGTTTCACTGTCCATTTTCGATTGTGTGTTTTGACTTTCCATGGCTTGTACTATTGATACTATAATGATGAAATCCGTGTGATATGTTGATGTTGAAATTAAACTCCGATTTCGTATGTTGATTCTGTGATATGGTGATGATAATTCAATGTCAAGTCCAGTTATAGAAAAAATGTTTTTGAATCGATTTCATGGCGTCGTTAACGTTTCGTATTTGTGTTTTATACTATGAGCAACTTTGTTGAAAAACTCACACTACTGCTGCTATCTGCTCGTGCTTGATGTCATGCTGTTACTATTCATTCTTGCTGCTATGTGAACATGATACGTTACCATTTTGAATTTCTCCCTGTTGAGGAAGAGAAAAACATGATAGATTAGATTAGATGAAGAGAAAAAGCATGGTTGAATAGCAGTAGTCACAAGTAAAGGTTTGTGGTAGGTTTTAAAGTCCCACATCGTGTGGATGATCCTTATATTGATTGTATATATATATAACACAAACAATACTTTATAAAAGTTTGTGGGGTGAAGAAATGAGTCAGCCATTTGATTCAATAAATTTGTTTTTAAAATTTGTATAAATTTAATTCTATATGAATTTCAAAATAAAAAATTAATAAAAAAAAATTAATTAATAATTTACTAATAAAATAACAAGGATAATGAAAAAAATATGAATAATTAAAAATTAATAAATCGTATGCCACGTCATCAAAAATCGTCATCTCAGATGCCACGTCACTTATTTCTAACGCCGTTATCAATATTTGACGGAAAAGACTAATTTGATTCTGTTAGATAACGTAAGGGACCAAATTGAAACTTTTAAAAGAAAGAGGATTAAATTGGACTCACCCCTATAGTTAGAGGACCAAAAAGGGTATTAAGCCTTAATTAATTTACATAAAAAAATTAATTTACAATAACTATTATAAAAATCATTTACATAAAAAAAAAACAAAATTTACAAATACAAATCATTAATTAATTTACAATAACTATTAATTAATTTACAATAAATAACTCATTTACATAAAAATTAATTTACATAAAAAACATAATTTACAAATAAAAATTATTAATTAATTTACAAATTAATTCATAATAACTATTAATTAATTTACATAATTAACTAAAAATATATAAAAATCATTAAAATGTGTCTCAAAAGACATCCTATTACTCTAATGAACACCACCACCACCATGAAAATCAGACTCAAATTTCCTTGGAGGAGTAGAAGAAGTCGTCCTAAAAGAAGGGTTAAAGTAATGCATTGTAGGGTGTCCTCCAGGTCTAGGAGTACTAGATCTCAAAGTACCAACAAAAGTTGAAGAACCACCACCACTACTTCCACTAGCATTGTCACCACCATTATTAACCCCTTCTTTAAAATCAGTAATTTGTGGATACAAACAACCTGCAAAATTCAAAACCTGCAAAATTTACATTCAATTCAAGCCATCTGTCAAATCAATTTCTACCCACAAAATAACAAAAATTCAATTAAAACAAGTTCAAATGAGAACTAATATCATCTCCCTTGAACCTGTAACTAGCATATGAAGAGAAGTTAGTAAACCAGCCTTCATAAAATTCCAAAAACCAGCAGGAACAAGATCGATACTTTTTTTTTACACAAGTGCACCACTATAATAATAGAATATGGACGCTTCGTGATTACAGATACACAAAAATGAGAAACATTACTCATCAGTAATAAAGTAAAAAAATAAAAGGACGAAAAAAAAAGCGATAAAGATCTCCTTCACTTATATGAATCTCGATATCTAGTTTGTATCCCTGCCGTCCCCAACTTGGCTGCAGATAGGACTGACAGCAGAGAAAGATCTCTCGAAAGGAGAAGGATGGAATTGTGCATCCCGCCTACGCTTACAACCGATGTTATCCACAGGCAAACTCTCTGTTGCGTCGAGCTTCCTTCGAACGCCTCTCACTGCCTGTTCTTCTGTTGGAGTCAGGGGGAAAATCTGACGACTTGTTCTTTATAGGCAAGTTCAGGATAATCATGGGGGAAAATCTGACAACTTGTTCTTCATAGGCAAGTTCAGGATAATCATGAATTTTTCTTTTGATTTTCTTAATCCACTTCACTATATTGGGATTATTTGCAATTTCAAGAATCAGATTTTTCTGCGAAACAGTGTGGCAGAAAAAAGAAACAAATTGAAGAGTGAAAAAAGAACAAGAGTGAAAAAAGAAAAAAAAATCTATGAAGAAGAGAGAAGAAGGTGGTTGTTAAGGTTTTGGAGAAGGGATTTGAGAAAGAGAGGAACATAAATTAAAAATGATAATAATAATAATAATAATAATAATAATAATAACAACAATATAATAATAATATTAAATAAATAATGTAACTTATGCACATTGTTTCATATTATTAATAATAAATAATAATAAATTGATAATAAACAAAACAAAAAACCAGATAAGAGAACACACTGCCAAGTAGACTGCCACGTATGGACAGTTTAACGTTTTTTCTCAAAATTTAACGGAATGGATTAATTTGACTAACAGAATCGTTTTAAGGGACTATGATGTAACGTTTTTTAACCAAACCGAAACAATAAATTAAATTAAGAGACAAAAAATGAATTAAGCCTAAATATTACTATAATATATTATTAGAGTTGTTAAAGAAGTATGCAATCTCTCTCTTGGTTTAGTTAATGTGACATAAGAGCAAGCTACATCATTCAAATGATATCATAATATCTAAAGATACCAGATCTTAACTTGGTAAAGAAAGCAGTAAAAACAATGAAAAAAATGCATTAACAATACAACAAGCAAGCAGTAAAATTTATAGAAATGACATTACAAGCACCTCCAAGAAAGTGCTCAAAAACAAATACTGATCATGAATACAGTTTGGACCAGAAGATATGGACGGACGCCGCCAAAGAATCTGTAATAAAAGGTACGGCAATGCATGGTACTCAGTTTTTTCATGGTTACTACTGCTTTTCAAATGGAAATCATTGATCCAAGGGGAATACTCTAGATTCTAAGATACTCCTTTGACAGTGCATTTAATATGTGAAAGATTTACTCTCCAATGTTCCTATTTAGCCATTAATACCTCTAAGGCTCCTAAACTTGTCCTTTGCATTAAGGATGTTTAACTCACCATTTAATTGTTTACCCCATATTAAGGATTTAGGATCAATAGAGATGTTGGACTTATATTGTGATATGTTAGCAAGTCTGTAGTTATGAAAGGAAACGTATGAAGTCTCCAATTTGCTGCATAAGAGTCCCGCATCGGTCAGTGAAGTAAGAAACATAAAAATGTCAGATATAAAAGACACAAACAAGCATATATTTCAACTCATACCTTTCTCGGCCTTTTGGCTAAGATCAAGTGTAGTATCTGTTCTTATCAGTTTAATATCTGATATGTGGGTCAATGGTCCACATGATATTAAATTTATTTCTTGAGGGGGGAGTCCACTTCAATAGCTTGCTATTGGGTCTCTCAAGTGTCGCTTTTGCGTTGCGCTATTGCAATAGCCTGGCACACCCCACCAAACCTAGTTCAAACTTTAGTCGTTTTTTGTGTTGACATTTTGCATTACATCTGCAGAAGTCAGTACGGTTAAAATTGTACATATATATTCACCTTACAGCATGTTGTTTGTTATCTGTGTGCATTGTAGATCATTAAATTAACAATTAAATAGATTTTATCACAATATTTTTTGAGTACTGTAGCAGGAGGATTGATCCATTTTACTTAATCTATGTAACATCTTTAATCTCGAAAGTTTCAAAACAATTCATCACAGGACTCATGCTTCTGATATCAACTGTCATAACTGGTTGCAGCCAGAGTTTAAGGCTCTCACCCAGAAACATACCAAACTCCTCCCGATAAGCAGATTCCACTCCCCACACTGGTGTGCTACTCTGAGAACAAGGCATCAATGTTGCACTTGATATAACTTCGAGGAGGAAGTTTCCATTTAATGCTGCACCTGCCGTCTTGGCCCATCCATCATGTCCAATTGTCGTGCAGTCCGCCACTCGGCTTGTAAACAACTCCCTCCGATATACTGCATCTGCCGCTCTCTCTGATTTGTTGTCCCAAATTGATGAACCTGCTCCTCCATAATATCATAGAAAAAATACTCTTTCCTACTTTGACAGTGCATTTTAGTAAGTGAAAATTTTCTCTCCAAATGTTCCTATTTAGCAGCAGAGCATGCTCTGTCTCCACATGTCCAGACTTTGACAAGTCTGACTGCTCTTATTACACAGCAGCAGCAGCACGTGCTCTGCTGTCTCTGACTCCACTTTACACCATCAAGAATCAATCCCAGTTTGCACTCTTCTGTCTATTAATCTTACACAAATTGGTCAACACTTTCAGAAGGCGGGTAATTGTCTACCGGTAAAGAGGGTGAGAAATACGTTGCCTCCTGGTAGTTGAGTTCCATGTCGAAAAAGAATGTAAGGTATTGAGAAATGGAGTATAAAACAAATTGAATAACTACATTTAATCATTGTAACATTGGTATGATTTATCCTTTTTGGAGATAGTAACATTAGTATGGTTAATCCTTTTTGGAGATAATAGAGAAAAAACTTGGTATGGTTAATACTTTTTGGAGGCAAAGACTTAAAATGTATTAATAGATACATTGATATCTACAGCTTCTTGTAACAAGGGGCCTTATAAAGCTCAAGGTAAATTGCCAATGGTATATTGCACCAAATTAGTCACTACATATAGAAGGATTAAATCTATTCAGAAAGTTATACGCAGACTAAATACGCATAAATAAATGATCCAAAACCAATGACAGAGTAGTGGAATGCAGCACATACAATTATTAAAGTGAACAAACATATATACCTGGTTTAGCTTAGAGTAACAAGCAACATTATAACTTGCCACTGCTGCTTCATCAGGCTCTGGCTTTGTTCTTCAAATTTCTCTAATGCTTCCCGTACTTAGCATTCCTTCTGTATTTAATCCAGGAATGTAATGGACGGTGGGATTATATGTTGCAAATGCAAACTAAATTTCATAATATTCACAATAATAACCTATGTGAAATAACGATTCTAGAGAAGAAATTGCACTTAATTTCTATTGCATATTGAAAATATACTGCCACTCAGAAATGTCAAGAGCAAGATAAAAGAAGATAAACGGTAAAGAAAAACGAAAAAGGATAGATAAAACAATTTTTTAATTTTGGTAGTTTTACTTGTATAATAATAGTAAGCCTTCTCTCAAATCATTTTCCCGCCGCACTATCAATTCTTAGTTCCATAGACAGTTTTGCATCTGAAATTTTTATCATATCTCAAACATTTTGATTCAGTCAAAAAATATGATGCATACATTGTTCTTCCATATTCTACAACTGGCCAAGACAGTGATTTGTTAGAAATGATTTTTCTTAAATAAATGATAAACACGTGGACATAAAAATGGTGTTCACTTCAACCAAACTACCAATTAGGAACACTAGTATAGAAAATATTATAAGCCAACAAGCTAATTTACAAAGTAGTTTTTGCTGTCAAATGTTTAATCACTAAGTGAAAATATTTAGAATCAAGAGGAAGCAACTTATGTTTGACTATAAACACACAAGAGTCCCACCTCGGTTAGTGAAGTAAGAAACATAATAGATGTCATTATAAAAAACACAACAAGCAGATATTTCAATTCATACCTTTCTCGGCCTTTTGGCTAAGATCAAGTGTAGTATCTGTTCTTATCAGTTTAATATCTGATATGTGGGCCAATGGTCCACACGATATTAAATTTATTTCTTGAGGGTGAGAGTCCACTTCAATAGCTTGCTATTGGGTCTCTCAAGTGTCGCTTTTGCGTTGCACTATTGCAATAGTCTGGCACACCCCACTAAACCTAGTTTAAATATAACATTCTTTTAACTAGATTAATACTTTTAACTTTTCTGGTCCTGATTCTAAACATATGTTATGTTTACTTCTGCAGAAAGCAGGGAAAGAAATTAGTGAACTATTAGTTAAACGCTATGTTCTCTCTTTCTGTTGACAATTTAGCTCAAAGTAACAACAACAAGCAATATTATAACTTATGCTTTGTCAGGCTCTGGCTTTGTTTTATAAATTTCTCTAATGCTTCCTCGTACTTAGCATTCCTTCTGCATTTAATCCAGGAAAGTAATTGACGGTGACATTATGTGTTTATAGTCAAACATAATCTTTGATAAACAAGTTTAACATAACAACAAGTAAAGTGTATAAATTCATTGAGGTCATATCCACAGATTCTAAAACATAACAGAAATAAGTCGATGAAATAAACAATATAAAATTGGCAGGATGAAATGAACAACATAAAATTGGCAGGACATATGTAATCAGAGACATAGAAAACTTGCCAAATGCAATTTGTAGTAAGACATTTAAAAGTGACGTCAAGTACCTAAGCGCTTGCTCATTGAATTTGAAACTGAAAGTGAAACTAGGCACTTGCTTCACATGTCTTCAAATTTCTTAACAAAATGATCCTAAAACAAGTAAAACATGCTCTACTGAAAGCTGAATGCTGCAAGGAGTTATACAAGGAAGAGTCAAATGAGATCCAGGCATCCTCTTGCTTTCTTGAAAGGTTAAATTTCAGCTTCAAGGAATGTTATCCATACGTCATCAACAAAAGGTGTATAAGGAAACTTTAAAAATATCACAAACAGTGTTCAAAAAATTTAATAGAGATTAAATATTGTTTGCTTTTTTTTTAAGGACAGTGCCAAACTTGAAAGGAATGATGCACATCAAACTGCAAGTGGAATTCAAGATATAGAAATTTAAGCTAAAGTATTTGTAATTTTTTAAACAGTTCTAAGAATAGATATGAAAAGCTATCTAATCCAAAAATTATTCATTTTATTAATCATGAATTCTCCAAATATGAACCCTACCACCAAAAAGAGATGGTTCAAGGGGCTAGCCTCAGCAGGTGTTGTGGGCCAGAGGTGCAGCGACCCGTGATCCCTCCACTGTCAAGAGTAGGAAGTGCTCGCTGCTCTGTCAAACCAGCCTCACGCTGTACCCTCCTGTCTAAGACCAACAAGACCCATGCCTTCGCATAAGTCCCGTGGGTCAACTCGTAACTTGGAGCCGGCAGGCAGCACGGTGCGACAACCAGACCAACCTGTTAAGCCTTAGCCATGTTCCATCACCTTGTTGCCCCCACATAGGTCACAAGCTGGCGTTACTCAGCTCGGCGAACTAACTAGCATGTCAAACATTTATAAACACTTGCTTGTGTGATCTTCTAGCCATTGTGGGACTTAAATTGATTCAAAATGATGTAGAACTATGTTGGAACATGCTTTCTTAAATTTTATAACACTCAAAAATGTTGTGGCTGATGTCATAATACATATATAGAAGGATTAAATCTATTCAAAAAGTTATACGCAGAATAAATACAATACCAATCAATAGGCAACATTATAACTTGTGAATGCTGCTTCTTCAAGTTCTGGCTTTGTTCCCAATCAGACTCAAATTTCTCTCATGTTTCCTCGTACTTAGCTTTCCATCAGCAATGAATCCAGGAAAGTAATGGACATTATTATCAGTAAGATTCCATTAATTCTTTAGTCCTAATCTATATTACAATTTCAATTCATATGGAAAATGTTTTGTTTCTGATATGTCTATCAATCCTATATTCCTTTTTTTTTAATAAGCAAATGAGTAATAAAGGAAAAGACTAATTAAATCCAGCTCAACATTTTGATTCAGTCCATAAATTTGTTGTACATTGTTCTTCCATATTCGCCATTTGTTTGTTATAGTTGGCTTACTAGCATGGTTTTAAACCAAGGTTGTATTTCTTGCAATTATGAAATCACAATTGACAAAGTCATGCATTTTGGACATCTGATCAAGATCCCATGTCTCACATCCGACCATGTATAATAGACTCGATTATGAAATTTAAATGCAGACCATCTGATCTTAATTAATTTGACAATGCAGATTGTATGACTACGGAAGATGAGGGACTTCTTGACTACAGGAGTTTGAATCCGCAAATATTTATAATAAAATGTCACAAATAATAATTGTGTAAATAAAACATGAGATACTTTTGAATCTAAAAACAGTGTATTGAAATTTCTATTTTAAAGCATTATCAAATGCTGCTAGATTTCATATCCCTATGAATAACAGGTGGAGAACATTCATGGTGCAAATAGCAAATCCCTTTTGCACATCCCAACACAATTGTATACCTCTGATTCCAATCCCATGCGACCTTCTCATCTTTTATATTTCTATGAGGAGCTCAAAAAGAATACCAAATGATGATTTGCTTAGACCTAACAAAGACCTAGGAAACTCTTTCACTTTGTTCTTAGGATGAAGTATTTCCCTATACTGTCGTAAGATCCATAAGCAGAGGCTGAAAGTGTTATTTATGGCTTTCATAGCAAATAAATAATCAAATCATGTCAATCTATGACCACGGATGTTTTATTTACATACCTGATTTAATTAATGCTAAAATGTGCTAAATAAATGGTGGCAAACTACCATTATTATTATGAAATGCTAAGTAAAACAGATAAAGAGGACAACAGAGAAGCAATTTATATTGGAACTATTAGATGTAAACAATTTGCTGACTAGAATGAATTTGGCTTCCAACTAATGATGCAGTACTAAAAATACATGGCAGGCACCTCAATATATGAACCCCACCACCAAAAAGAGATGGTTCAAGGGGCTAGGCTCACCAGGTGTTGTGGACCAGAGGTGCAGCAGCCCGTGATCCCTCCACTGTCAGGAGTAGGAAGTGTTCGCTGCTCTGTGAAACCAGCCTCACGCTGTACCCTCCTGTCTAAGACCCGTGCCTTCGCACAAGTCCCGTGGGCCAACTCGAGTGGGCAGGCCAGTATAGTGCAAACACCAGACCAACCTGTTAATATGTGAACCCCACCACCAAAAAGAGATGGTTCAAGGTGCTAGGCTCACCAGGTGTTGTGGACCAGAGGTGCAGTAGCCCGTGATCCCTCCACTGGGAGGAGTAGGAAGTGTTCGCTGCTCTGTGAAACCAGGCTCACGCTGTACCCTCCTGTCTAAGACCCACAAGACCCTGTGGGCCAACTCGCAACTTAGAGCGAGCAGGCCAGCATGGTGGTGCAACCACCAGACCAACCTGTTAAGCCTTAGCCATGTTCCATCACCTTATTGCCCCGACACGGGTCACAAGCTGGCGCTACTCAACTCGGCAAACTAACTAGCATGTCAAACATTTATAAACACTTGTTTGTGTGATGTTCTAGCCAATGTGGGACTTAATGGATATAAACTTGTATAGTATATATACTATTAATATGGAACATGTTATAAAACTAATCATTGAAGACATGCGGTTGTAAAGGTTTTTTAAATGGCTTACTTTATACTCGGCACTCTCCAACTACTTTTGACATGTTATAACACTAATCATTTAAAAGATGTGGTTGAGAGATTTAATCTACATCTATAAAGGATTATCGGACACTCAAAAAATGATCCAAAACCAGTGACAGAGTAGTAGAATGCAACACATACAATTTGTAGAGTGAAGAAACATATATACCTGGTGTGGCTTAGTTTAGAGTAACAATAAACAACGTTATAACTTGCCACTGCTGCTTCATCGGGATCTGACTTTGTTCCTAAAACTGACTCAAATTTCTCTAATGCTTACTTAACATTCCTTCAACATTTAAACAAGTAATGGACATTAGGATTATCAAGAAGATACCATTAATCCTTTTAATTTTAATCTAGATATACTCCTAGCAAATTGGATGCTTCAAAATTAAAGATTTTTTCTGCCTCAAACTAGGCGTTGCAGATTACAATTTAATATAATGTCAATCATGTAGTTACAAGAACAAAGTCGCCAATCCTTGATTCCTTATTTTAATAAGCAATTGAGTGATAAAGGAAAATATAAAGGAAAATTCAGCACAACGTTATGAGTTTTGTATGTTTGCATGATTATATGTTGCAAACCAAATTTCATAAAATGCCCAATAATGACATATGTGAAATAACCGTTCTAGAAAAGAAATTGTACTTAATCCAAATATGACGAAACTTACTTGAATTTCCCTGAGTTTGTTACACCAGAGTTCCTCTCAGCTCCGATGATCTTCTTATCAGTGAACTCACCACCAGTTTCTATCTTTCCTGTTAGCTATTCTCTATAACAGAAAATAAACAAAAATGAAACTGTTATTATCTAAACTATTAGCTATTTTTTAAGTTATCATGGAGAGCGTGTCAAAATCAACTGAAAACAACTTGTGAAATATGAAATAAATTCAAAGAAACAAACCCTAATCCTTCAGTTAAAATAAAATGAAGAGCAGAAGTGTGGTGGCGAGTACATTATCACCGACATTGAACACTCCAGCCTTGTGAGTTGATCCACCAGGAGCCACAATGCTATAATTTTAAAAGTGCTCTTCTGTATATGATACTCCGCATAATCCTATAATTTTAAAAGTGCTCTTACTGAAAATTTGAATCAAATTAATTCTAAAATTTTAAAACCACCAAAATTTTCGATACTGTATTTAGTATTTACGGTGTATCGAAATTTTTAAAAATTATGTTAAATTATGTTCATTATGCATCAAATAAAGATCCAAAATTTTATTTAATAAAAAGTATAGTACATATGTCTAAGTAATATTACACATAATATACAAATAATACATAAAAATAATAATAACATCTAAATAGGTCATCCGCCAACTATGTGTGATGCTCGCGATAATCGAGTAAAAATCTCACCATCTGGGTTTATCAAACCCATGAAGTTATCCATAATAAATGCAATCATCTACATGTGTTTTGGTCATCGTAGAGGTGGCAGTGGCGACACGTCATCGGCAGATACCCCAGCATCCCAGGTAGCCATCAGACCTTTCTTATTTTCTCTGAAGTCCTTATTCTTTGGTTTGTCTTTCTTCAGCTTGCGACACCCATTATTGTAGTGACATGGCTCCTTGCACTCAAAGCAAATGACGTCCTTACCAACACCTGACTTCTTTAGTCCATATGTAAACTTAGAGCGGCCACCTATCCTTCTAGAGCCTCTAAACTTGCCATGTCTTTTCTTCCAGAGTTGATTAACACGTCTGGAAAGAAGAGACAATTCATCTTCTTCTTCTTCGTCTTGAAAGGCTTTGGTCTTCTCAGACTTTCCCATGGATTTCAAAGCCACAGACTTAACTTTTCTTTGAGGTTCATCCTCTTCAAGATCTATAGCATGACTTCTCAAAGAACTCATAAGTTCTTCAAGAGTTGCATTGTTCAAACCCTTAGAAAGTTTCAGTGCAGTTACCATAGGCCTTCATCTCTTGAGTAAGCTTCTAATAATTTTCCTCACATGATCTGCAGTTAAGTAACCTTTGTCCATAACCTTCAGTCATGCAACAAGAGTCTGAAACCTTGGGAACATGTTCTCAATAGTTTCATTGTCTTCCATCTCGAAGACTTCATACTTATGTATTAAGGCAAGTGCCTTGATTTCTTTAACTTGAGTGTTTCCTTCATGAGTCATTCTCAGAGAATCAAATATAGACTTTAATGTGATCTTTTCATACTCAGTGTATGAAATATCATTCAACAAGATGTTTCTTGCTTTGTGATGATTATTGTAGTCTTTCTTTTTTTCATCGGTCATCACTCTTCTTTCCACCTTGTTACCACTAGCATCAACATGATGAATGTAGTCATCAACTACCATATCCCATAGATCTACATCATGACCAAGGAAAAAACTTTATTTTATCTTTCCATTAGTCAAATTTTTCTCCATAAAAAACTAGAGGTTTTGCACTATAGTGATCTCTATCAGCAGGTGCAGCTGGTGGAGGGATAGAAGCCATTGTGTTTCACAAACTGGATCTTTATCTGACACAGTGAAGTGTTTGATAAACAATCAATACCAGAACCGGAGCTTTGATGCCAATTGAATGTGAAGAGAAACACGAGAAAGGGGGGTTGAATTGAGTTTCTAAAAATGAATTTTTTTTAACCCAATACAAAAACTGGAACACAGGATAAAAATAATGAAACAATTATTTTTATACTGGTTCGCTATAAATAAAGCTACCTTCAGTGCATCTACCAAGGTAATTTCGCATTATCAACAAGGACTTGATCTACTATAATCCAACTTGATTATAACACAAAGACCAACAATTAATGTCTTCTTGAGCATACAGACTAAACCCTGGTCACTCAAGGAATAAAAATACAATCAAACAAATTGATACAAAGTGTGTTTACAAAATGCTTCTAAGAAAGCAGAATAGTCAAATGAAATACAAGTATATCACACAAAATATTTAAAATGAATAGTATGAACAAAAGTTCTTGTGTGAGTGTTTCTTTTCTTTCAAAGTATTCACAAATAGCACCGTTCACGTATGATGATAGTGTAGTAAAATTCGTGATTTTCAATTCTTCCAAGTCTTCTTTATATAGGCAATGAAGAGATTTGTTGGAGGGTAGAATTGGAATACCGAAATGCAGTTGTATCATTGCATAACAGTTTGTGAAAATGGAAGACAAAATGGTACAATAGTACAATCTTTAGCCCACAAAATCAGTGTAATGGAAGGAATATTTAAGTTTGTACTGTGTAATATTTTTCTCACGTAAAACCTTTTAATCTTATCTTCAATAGTTAGAGACTTCTGATAAGTTGGTGATGAAGCATGCATAAGAGAAGATTAAGAACCTGGTTGAGAGAATCTTCAGAAATTTGGTCTTCAGAGTCTTGGTCCAGTTCCTCATCACCTGGTCTTCAGAATCTGTTGACACTGCTCAGAGTTGAGTTGAGCGCATGGCTTCAGAGCGTAACACCTTCAGCAGCTTCAGAGTATCAAAGCCTTGAATAAGTATATGTCAGAAGCATTGAGTACAGAATCCACACGATATTAAATTTATTTCTTGAGGGGGAGAGTCCACTTCAATAGCTTGCTATTGGGTCTCTCAATTGTCGCTTTTGCGTTGCACTATTGCAATAGCCGGGCACACCCCACCAAACCTAGTTTATATTGTAAACTTCTTTTCTCTTACATTATACATTACTTTTGCAGAATTCACAATTCACTATTGTTAAACTTGTATATTCTTTAAAGTATGAGTTGAAGTTAATTTGTCTAAGATAATCATCATGTTAAGTCTTTGTGCTCTTAACAAAACTCAACATCCAATTCAGCCTGCCAACAAATACACTTGTTTTATAATTTGACTGTATTGAAAACAAGTTATAATCCAGGCACAGCTGAGCAGAGAGTGTCCCCATCCCTTTTAGAATCCAGGTACAAAACAACTTGCTTAAAGGCCAGCTCTCGTACCCACTTCAACGCTGCTAACATGCCTAATGCCTCTCTGATATCAACTGTCATAACTGGTTGCAGCCGCACAGTTTTGGCTGCCACAAACATGACCAACTCATTCCCATACACTGGTGTGGTACTATGAGAACGAGACATCAACTTTGCACTTGATATAACTTTGAGGAGGGCGCTTCTATTTTATGTTGCACCTGCTGTCTTGGCCCATCCTTCATGTCCGTTTGTCTTGCAGTCCACCACTCCGCTTTTAAACAACTCCCTCCGATGTATTACATCTGCTGCTCTCTCTTATTTTTTGTCTCAAATTGATGAATTCCTCCTCTATATGACGCTGCCATTAGAAGGCAAACATACTCTTTTCCTACTTTGACAGTGCATTTGATATGTGAAAGATTTTCTCTCCAAATGTTTTTATTTAGCAGCAGTGCATGCTCTGCTGTCTCCGACTCCACTTTACACCACCGACAATCAATCCCAGCCTGCACCCTTTTATCTATCAACCTTACATTAATTGGTAAAGAATTTCGGAAGGCGGAGTATCATATAACCTCATCAGAATAATTACACAAAATCAAATCAAAGAAAAAGGAGTTGAACAACCGAAGATAATGGACAATAAAGTATGTGTAAGCATATAAGCTATGACAATATTGTGAAGAGGACATAATCTTCAGTGTTTTGAGTAAAAACTTACTTGAAATGTAGGATTATGAAAATCATTATGAAAGATGGTATCAAGATCATGAAAAATCCTATGCTCAGGTGTATCATATCTGCCACCACATAGATCCAGACCACTGGTAAATGCGGTTATTTTCCGATTATTCCCAAAACCTTGAGTGTCTAAAAGCACACATTTCTGGTGATACGTAGAGGGTTCCCACAACCTGGGCCAAAAGATTCAACTGAATTGGTACTATACTAACTGAAAAGGAAAAAGAAAAATGTACTACTGATCTTGATTATAAACAAAAATAACTAACTTCACCTGTTGCTTGAAAATACTGAGTTTATTGCTTGCATAATGCGGAGATAATACACAATGAATGGTTGAATGTTTAAAATGCAATAAAAAGAATCAACCATTGCTATGTACATAACATTAATACATGAACACAATTGTAATATTCAACTATGTCCACATTAAAAAACCAGGAAGCAAATTGTAAACATAAACTTCAAATTTAAGGAGAATAAAAATTACTGCTTTCAAAAGAAACTTGTCATGTGAAGTTCTATCATCTCAAATCATCATAATAACTCTTAACCCTTTTTGTGACTTGTACTTCAACAACTCTCCAAGTGAAAGCTCTCCACCACAAGGCAATGGTCTTGTTAGCTCACGAACAAAGCTTCACAGGATGAAAAATAGACCATCCAATAATACATAGCATATGCTAAGCTTCCAAAATCGCGTGACAAATATCCTCCCACCATTTACTAGGCTGAAACATTTTCCACCTTCAAGTTCAATCTCCGGTAGCTTATTGCCTGGCACATGCGCATCTTGAAAAAGAGTGCCATTCCCGCCTTTCCTAAGCGGAAAATCTGTATCAGGAACACCTAAATCAACACTTCCTTTTTTTGTCATTACCATTACCAATTGGTTTATACTGAATTGGAATATGCATTTCAGGATAAGGTTTTAAAGCAGTTTCCATATCAACCAATAACTAGAAACCAATCATTCAGAGCGATACCAGAAAGTATCTTCTGAACAGGTATTTCCACAACTCCAATAAGTTCAGCACCAGGAAAGAATATCATTATCTTCTACTAGAAACTCAACTTTTTGAATAAGATGAGCAACCGGAACAACAAAATGTTGATCCCGTAAAGGGTTTTCGCAATTCATAATAACTCTTGATTATGCTGTAGTTGCACCAGCTAAAAAAATAGATATATACTAGTATCAAGATAAGAATGGCATGAAGCCAGAATTTGTGGCATTAATAAGTCTAAAAATAGTGTAGCATATCAACATAAGTACACTGTTTTACTTTTCAAAACATTATATATACAACATGGCACCTCATTTAATTTACCATAGCTGTCATATGCGTAAGTTATTTTGAAGTACTAAAATCATATTTAAAAGATGTATTTATCTTGAACATGATATGTTAGTACTCTGATCACAAAGCTATACCAAGTTGCTATTTTCTTAATATGTTGTCAAAAACTTGATTATTTTTAATTTATTTATGACAGAACAGCTTGAAATTAGCCAAGGGAAAGAGGCAGGAGAGTTACAGTTGAATCTGATTCCACAAGTTCAACAAGTGATGGTTTCAAGATAAATTGCATCACTTTGATATCTTATCAAAACAGGTTACATGTTTCATATAGAAGTTGCTGCATAAAAGTCTCACCTCGGTTAGTGAAGTAAGAAACATAACAGATGTCAGATATAAAATGCACAACTAGCATGTATTTCAACTCATACCTTTCTCGGCCTTTTGGCTAAGATCAAGTGTAGTATCTGTTCTTATCAGTTTAATATCTGATATGCGAGCCAATGGTTCACACGATATTAAATTTATTATTTGAGGGGGAGAGTCCACTACAATAGCTTGCTATTGGGTCTCTCAAGTGTCGCTTTTGTGTTGCACTGTTGCAATAGCCAGACTCACCCCACCAAACCTAGTACAAAAAATTTATCTGCTTTAAAAAAGCTTGTGTTCTTAAGATTGTGAATATTTGTCAGTAGCAAGAAGCTTGTGTCTTAAGATTGTGAATATTTGTCAGTAGCAAGAATGTTGCCGGGTAAGATGTCCTCGTGAACCTCATCCTTTACTCCATATGTGATTCAGCGAACGCTCACTTTAACAAATCATAATTTGCTTAGATCTATTAAAGGCCCTCCTTATGGATCTGCAATCTTACACAAGTTGGGAAATACATTGCCTATCCTTCATGTATTACATTTGCTGCTCTCTCCGATTGTTACAAATTGATGAATTTTTACTCTTCCGCAAACTCCATACTATCCTAGCAAAGATATTCCTTTTACCTTTGACAATGCATTTAACGTGAAAGATTTTCTCTCGAATGTTCCTATTTAGCAGCAGTCTGAATGCTCTTATTACCCTGCAGCAGCACATGCTCTTCTGTCTCTGACTCCACGCTACAATCAGTACCACAGTGTGCACCCTTTTGTCGATCAAATCTTACAAAAGTTGGGAAATACATTGCCTACGGGTAGTTGCGTCCCACATCGAACGAAGGTGAACGGTATTGAGATAAGCAAGAGTATAAAATAACTTGTATACCACCATTGCAAATTACTTACCTGGATGGGGTCAATGGTTGATCATGAAGGACCATGGCCTAGGAGAGTGATCTCCATTGCACTTAGGAGGGGTGCTATCCTAAGGTCTACCCAAGTGGTGGAACCTACATCATAATTTGTTGCAGTGGGGGCTTGCGTTCGCGCAGCCCCCTCCTATTTTGATATAAATGTTGCCTTTTTTACTAGTCTGATCTTATTTGTGTTTAATTTGATATATTTATTGAAGTATATTAATTTTGTCAAATTGTGCATTTTTATAGTATTTTTTAATATTCTGAGAATGACTCTCCATTTTTTTATAATAATGCTAGAATTCTAGATTGGAAAACCAAGTTTTGGTTGTGTGCAAACATGTAAGACCCAAATGAACAAACATATATATGCTTGGTTCAGCTTAGAGTAGGTTTAACTTAGGTTGAACAACAATATAACTTGCCACTGCTGCTTTGTCAGGTCCTTGCTCTGTTCTTCAATCAGACTCAAACTCCTCTAATGCTTCATCATACTTAGCATTCCTTCTCTATTTAATCCAGGAAAGCAATGGACGGTGAGGTAATCAGGAATATACCATCAATTTTTTTAAGTCTTAATATACATAATATTCCTAGCGAATTGGATGCTTCAAAATTGAAGCATTTTTTCCTACCAAACTAGGTGTTGCAGATTGTCATTTCTGCCATGCCTTTACTAGGAGAAAGTCACCAATCCTTTAATCCTTATTTTAGTAAGCAATTAAGTAATAAAGGAAATGATTAACCAAATCCAGCACAATGACTTTTGTATGTATGCATGTTTATATGCTACAATTGCAAACTAACTTTCATAAAAATGCACAATAATCACATATGTGAAATAGCAATTCAAGAGAAGAAATTGTATTTAATCTCTATTGCATATTGAAGAATATACTGCCACTCAGAAATGTCAAGGGTAAAAGAAGGAAAAATGTTGAGAAAAAAAAAGGATTGAGAAAAACAAGTTTGAGTCTGGTAGTTTTACCTAGTAAACCTTCTCTCAAATCATTTTCCCGACGCTCAGTCAAATCTTTTTTGCTTATAAGCCAACAAGCTAATTTACAAAGTAGTTTTTGCTGTCAAATGTAGGAACCCACCCACCCCAAAAAGAGATGGTTCAAGGGGCTAGGCTCAACAGGTGTAGTGGGCTGGAGATGCAGCGGCCCGTGATCCCTCCACTGTGTTCGCTGCTCTGTGAAACCAGCCTCACGCTATACCCTCCTGTCTAAGATCCACAAGACCCGTGCCTTCACACAAGTCACATGGGTCAACTCACAACTTGGAGCGGGCAGGCCAGCATGGTGCAACCACCAGACCAACCCGTTTGGCCTTAGCCATGTTCCATCACCTTGATGCCCCCACATGGGTCACAAGCTGGTGCTACTCAGCTCGGCAAACCAACAAGCATCTCAGACATTTATACACACTTACTTGTGTGATGTTCTAGTCAATGTGGGACTTAATGGATCTAAAATGGTGTATTATTAAGTTGGAACATGCTTTCTTGAATGTTACAACACTCAAAATGTTGTGGCTGATGTTATAATACATATATATAGAAGGATTATTGGACCGAATTACTCATAACATATGTAGAAGGATTAAATCTATTCGTACGCAGATTAAATACACTCAGCAAAATAATCCAAAACCAATGAAGAAATAGTGAAATGCATACCTTATTTTCCTTAGAGTATCAACAAACAACATTATAACTTGTGAATGCTGCTTCTTCAAGTTCTGGCTTTGTTCCCAAAACAGAATCAAACATCACAAATGCTTCCTCGTACTTAGCATTCTATCAGCATTAAATCAGTTAGACACCATTAATTTTTAGTCCTAACTATATTACAATTTCATATGGAAAATGTTTTCTTTCTAACATGTTTATCTTATCTTTACAAAAAAAAGTCACCAAGCCTTCTCTCAAATCATTTTCCCAACGATCTGCCAATTCTATTTTCTCAAGACAGTTGCATCTGAAATTTTTATCATATCTTAAACATTTTGATTCAGTCCCAAAATATGCTGTACATTTTTCTTCCATATTCACCATTTGTTTGTTATAGTTGGCTTACTAGCAATTTGTAGATACCTCAATATGTTGTACATTTTTCTTCCATATTCACCGAGGTTACAGTTATGGTTATGCTGCAAACATATATATGGCAAGAAAATACGGCCAATGTATTGTTGTGGATACCTCAATACTTTTATACTGAATTTGTAGTTCCAGAATGCAATTTAAAATCACACTTAGACTCATGCATTTTGGACCATCTGATCAAGATCTTGATGTCTCACATCCAACCTTGTATAATATATTCGATTACGAAGTCTACATGCTGACCATCTGATCTTAATTAATTCGACAATCTAGACCGTAAGACTGCGGCAGATAAGGAATTTCCTGACTGCAGGGGTTCGAATCCGCAAATGCTTATAATAAAATGTCACAAATAATGCTTGTGTAAATAAAACATGAGATACTTTTGAAATTAAAAACAGTGTATTGAAATTTCTTGTTGAAAGCAATATAAACAGTGTATTGAAATTTCTATGAAGAGCTTCAAAAAGATTACCATTTGGCAAATACTCAAAAACTAAAAGGTTGGTTCCACCTTAAAAAAACCAGCATAGAGTTTAAATATATTTCTATGCCTGATTTTCCCTAAAATCCTCATTCCATCACCTTTCTCCAGTTGCTTCACAGCCACTACTATCCCATTTTTCTTTAACGTGACTAGATAAATCTTCCAGTACCACCATGTCCGATTAAATTATCTTCAACCAAATGACTATTTCATCAGCATCAATATTCACTTGGTGAAAAGATGATAATTTCCGTTTTTACTAGCTTCCTTTTGACATTTTCGTAACTTTTTTGCTCTTATAATCCTGACACTTTTACAGACCAAAACTGCGGCAATGAAGATAACAACAATGACCAAGAGCATTACATATTTATAACCAAAGAGCATTCTTCTATGACCATGATCTTTAATTAAAAATCATCAAATCATAATTTAATGAACTTTTTGGAATTTTCTCAACACATGAACCTTTGTTTCCAAAAAAAAAAACAACACTGGATGTTGAAAATTTTGATTCGGTCATATCTCAAACATTATGGATCAAACATGAAGTACACTGTTTAAAAAAAAAAAAAGAATTTTGAAGTTCATATATACAAAATGACACCTGATGTAATGCACAATAACTTGATCATACAATTTCGCTAAGTCCACGGATCCATGAGCTAAGTCCACGGATCATACAATAACTTAATAAGCAATTGATTAATAAAGAAAAATATTTACTGTGAAGAAATGGAAATCAAAGTTCACGGATCCATGAGCTAAGTCCACAATCAGGGAAACATTGGGAAAATGCATACAAAATAAACTAACCATATCTTTTCAGCATTCTTATGAGTAACGGGCATATTCACAGGGTTCCCCTTATCCTTCTTCTTCAGACGAAGCTTTAACCACAAAAAGAAATGGTTTTGAGAAACAGTAAGAAGAAGAAGAAAGGTTGCTTGAAGAAAACAACTTGGCAGTAAGGAAGAATTTGATTTTTGTATTCTTACAATTATTTTAAAATTTTATTATTTATTTATTTATTAAAAAACTAATTCAAATTATCAACACTCTAAAACTATTTTTTTTAATAACGCAAACGTTCTAAACACTATTATAAAATTAAATATTTCATAAATCACACAAACATGTATCATATAAAATACTATCACACCGAAAAAAAAAATTTCATGTTATGAAACTAAATAAAACAATATAGAAATCAAAGGGAGGAAGAGAAGAGAGAGAGTAATAATATATTATCTTCTTAAAAAATGTGTATTTTATATTGTAATATGAACCTTATTTATAGGACCTAAAGGAGATGGAAAGTCACGACTATTAATAGGGAATAGGAAGATGAAAAGAAGAATAAGAATGGACACCCACATTTATATTTATTCATAACACTCCCTCTTGGATGACCATTAAGGATATGTCTCGTTAAAACCTTACTAGAAAAAACCTAGTGGGAAAAAATCTAGTGAAGAAAAAACAGTATAATATCCTTTCACTTCTCCCCCTCAACTGAATGATCATTTCATTGATGAAGACCAATCTTTTGTACTAGTTGATTAAAAATTCTACTTGGGAGTGACTTTGTGAAAAGGTCTACAAGATTATCACATGAACATATTTGTTGGATGCTTATATCACCACTCTTTTGAAGATCATGAATAAAAAAGAACTTTGGAGAAATGTGTTAGTTCTTGTATTGGCTGGAATTTTGGTAAAACAATGGTGTTGTTAATGATGTCATATGTCTGATGTCTTAACATGATTTCTTAACATTGAGTTGATGTTAAGTTCAGAAAGGTTGCAGTTTTGTATGCTGATGTTAAACCTGATGTCTTGACATCAGTTGACAGAACATCAGAACATCAGTCTGATGTGTTTTCTAGGGCTGCATTTGTTTAAGTGTGTCTTGAGAAGATCTGGTGGAGAGATTGCAGGTGAATATCATGGGACAAATATATTCTGTTGCAATCTTATATTTAGCAGATATTGCTAATATTTTCATGCAAAAAGATATGGAGAATAATTAGATTTAATTGAAGAATTAATTGAAGATTTAATTGAAGATTTGATAGAAGATCTATTTAGTAGCAGAATCTTTTGCAGATTTGGAGCAGCTGATTTGTTGTGATTTGAAGGCCCAAATCCAGTTGAGAAATAGGTTATAAATAGAAGCATTGTAACCTAGTTTTAGGAAGCCAGCCATCATGTAAATTCTAAGGGCTGAGTTTGTGAACCACTATCTAGGAGAGTTGGTATGTGTGAACCACTCGGATTGTGAGATGGTCATTGTTCTTAGAGGAAGCTGTTAAGCAACTCTAAGTATTGTTCTTAGTCACGAGGGTCATGCCTAGGTATTATTATAGGAGTGTGTCTTCTATGTGTCTAGAGAGTTGTTGGAAATTAAGTTGTTGATGCAGTGACTGAGATGTTGACTGCTAGACATCATTGTGATGATTGGGAGTGAGATGGAGTCTCTTATATAGGGAGGACTTAGATAGAAGGGTCATTGGGTAGTGATTAAGTTAGTGGATTGTCAACTGGTTTGTTGAGTCTGTAATTTGATACTGCTAATAGTGGACTTCCTTCCTGGCTTGGTATGCCCCCAAATGTATGTTGTTAGACCGAATTGGGTGAACAAATTCTGTGTGCACTTTACTTTTCAGCAACTTCTTTAAATGTCTATAATTGCCTTGCTGTTTATGTCAGACCAGATGTCTCGACATCATGTAGGACATCTGGGATCTGTTATACCAGAATTTCAATTGGTATCAGAGCAGGCATCCTGTCTGTTTCTGGATGAGATCTAGGGAAGATACTTTCTGGTTCATGAGCAAGGAAGATAGTTTTACTGAGTTATGGACTTGGTCAGTTCATATAGTTGTTTGTATGATCCCTTGAAGTGAAGGATGGACTATTCATGACAGGGTATGTATTGGACCTGTCTGTTGTTATCAGGAGAACTGCTATTGTGAGTTTGATTTGTTGGCACTTGGTTTATGGTGATGGTGTGCAAGGATTATTGAGTAGTGCCTAAAGGTTGTTGAGGAGTTGTTGTGTGTTCCGCTGCATGGTATCTGATGTAACCCTGGTTGGTTCTTGTATCTCTGGTGGTGAGATTCTAGGAAGGTATTCTCTTGGAAAGACATTAGGGTTTGGTCTCCTCAGCAGGATATTCTATGATGTTGTAGTTTATGCAAGACAGCTTCAACCGTTTGGTTAGAGATGCCAAAGATACTTGAGGATTATCTCATATCTTTGTTTTGGGAAAAAAGTGATCAAAAGGTGAATGGATCTTATTAAAGACTGTATGACATGAAAGTTTCAGTTTTTTTTGAAGAAGAATATATTTCAAATCAGGCATTGAAGACCAATCTGTCCAGAACATTGATTCCTTCTTTATCAATTTTCTTGATGGTGAAAGAAGAGGGTGGAGCCAAAGCAAAAGAGTATCACTGTCAAATCTTTCATGCGGGAGTGAAGATCTTGATAAGTTATCTCTTAAGCTTAGTTGTGGTGACCTAATTAGGAGGATCTTCCTGGTTATGATGTTAAATGTAGTTCTGGTATATCTGAAGATGAATTCTCTTGTGAAGATACATGTTTCTGATTTTCAAAATCATGAACTGGAGGAAGTTTCATCAAGAAAGAAGCTGAGCTTAATATGTCAATTCTAATGTCTCGACATCGCGCTACACATCAGCAGTTTATGGTAAATGCTAAGTCAAAGACCTATTAGATTGTAGCTATTTTGAAGGATCGCTGAAGCTATGAAGTTGAACAATTTTTGAGATGCTGTTCATAATGTCATAGCATTTCAGTTGGAGCTGGTTGAAGAAAAGGTAGTTATCTTGATAGCAGAAGAGAAGGAAATGATCCTTGTTTAAACTAAAATGTTTGAGGACAATTTTATAGGGAAAATGCATCCAAGAGTTTGTGTGCAGTGGCAGTGTAAATCAGCCTGTGGTCAATTGGTGTTTGCATGAGCACTTTCAGTTTTGTGGCTTGAAGGATTGGAAGTAGCGGATTGTCTATGGTATGTTTATGCAGAAGGATGGCAGTTATCACTCTTAAGTTAGACAAGAGGTCTGAACCTTGTGCTTATAAGAAGAAGCTTCTAGAAGAGTGTGTTATGCAAGTTACTGCAGTTTTGTTGGTCTGATCTTGGAAGTTGATCAGATGTTGATATGTTCTCGTGTGTTCCCTACAAGAGATATGTGTGGATTAATATGGTTGTAGTCTCCAAATCCATAGGAGATGTTTAATGTGATTTAGACTAATGTCGGAATTGATGTTGAAACATCATTTCAGTTCTTTGCTCAGGGTGGAGTAAAAGATCAAGACACTGACCTAACTTGGAAGGCTTTTATGGTATGAATGGTTGTCATAATGGTCTGTCATGAAGAAGATTCAGAAGATGCTGGAATCTGAAGAAGGGTTAAACCACAGGGATCAATTGCTATTTGTGAAATTCACAAGTATTTAATTGATTATCCTTGAAAGACAAGATTAAGGATGTTCTGTCTATTGTTTTAACATCTTTTCATCAGAGGGTTGGAGAATCATGGGAGGGGTTCTACATTCGCTCACAAGTCGCCTAGGTGTTGACTTGGAATTATTGCTTAGCATCTGTTCCTAGAAATTATTGTGAATGACTTGTCCAGATGGTGGTGCTGTTGAAGATGAAGATGGAAGACTATGAAGACATCATAATCTTGATGGTTACAGCTTGGATCAGTTTATTTATGATCTAAGTGGTTTGGAGCATGGTGTTTGCTCTGGTTGTGAAGGTCGAGTATAAGTGGCAGTTATCTCTGGCTTTCTACTGACGGCTCTACTTAGGGAAGTGACTTTCTTTAGTATTGCTATGGGGTAGTCTTTGACTACTTATTTTATGAAGATTCAGATGTGGTAGGTTTGAAGTCTTTGGAGTTTCTAAGCAGGATGAAGGTTGTCAACTCAAACTTGATTGTTGAATCAAGTCTATGAGAGCATGGAAATCTGTTTCTGCAAAGGGAGGAGGTTCTTCTGAGTGGCAGAAGGTAGAGCTAAATTCAACAGTTGGATGACATAATGTTCTGACATCTAGCTTAACATTAGAAGTCTCAACTGGTGATGTGGCACATCAGCTTTTGATAAGGCGATCTACCGGAATGAACAATAGGATGCTTCAAAAAGATCGTTCTCATGGCAGTTTACGGGAGCTGCAGGAAGGAGAAGATGGTACATGACCATGGCTTAGGGAGTCTAAGTGTGTTTGCTTTTGAGTAAGTGGAACATGTGACTTGAAGATCAAGTTTCCTTGGTGGATCAAGATATCTTTGTGAGAGTTATGACAAACGTGAAAAAAGTCAAAATGTGGCATTTGGTTGTTTTCATATGAGGATTCATGAATGAGGTGATCAAACTGTGGCATTTGGTTGATCTCAGAAGTGGATTCGAAGAATTAAGATAATCAGAGTGTGGCAGCTGGTTATTATTGAGGATTGTCTTGGAACAAGTTACTCTTGGGCAGAAGGGTGATGAGTTGAAGACTCGAGGAGATTATTCTTCTTGAAGGTGGATGAGAGTTTAATTCTCTAGTTCTTTGGATTACTATGCAATAGTAAGTCCAGTTGGTGGAGCATATCAAGAATCATGGTGATGATATCTCGGTGTGTGGTAAATGTTCTAACTTGTGTTGGGACATTATCTGGTTGAATATCCTTGTTTAAGGATGATTTTGTTCTGGTTCTGAAGCTTGGTGCATACATTATACCTAAGGAGCGTCTACATAGTCATAAGGGAGAATGATGAAGTAGAAGGTCTGCCTTGGATGGAGAATGTAGAGAAGACTGAAGTAGATCAGGTATTGATTGATTGGAAGTCTGAAGATGAAGAGTATGATAGGGAATGACTGCCTTTGGAGAAAGGGACAATGGTACTAAAATGCATGTGCTCAGCAAGTGTGCTCAAATATTCATCTTCATCTAAAGCATTAGTTAACCATGACTGGGGGAGTACTTGCCTATGGATTTTGCTGCAAAGGTACATATATTGTGAAGATTGGTTGAATCTTATGAGGATATAATGTCAGATAACATGTTATGGCATTAGGTTGTTGGATTTCATGTTGGTGTGGACACGAATGGTTCTAGCCATGTGAAGCTAATTGTTTGAATCATATGCGCACATGCTTCTGAGGAGAAGTCTGAAGGACAACTTTGGTTGTGTATGGGAGAATTTATTTTTCTCTGCGGATTTTGGAAGAGCTTTATGAGGGTCCTTGTAAATGGGAGATGTCACACTTGTCTTGGTGTGTGTAAGAGGAGTTTATTTAGAGTTTAGTGGAAGGCATTGTGTGTGTGCTTCAGAGCTTGTGGATGATTGTGTGAAGCATTCCTGACTGGATGAATGAAGACTATGTTTGGATTTTCCAAATGTTATGATATACTGGTCAAGGAGCACCATTTGTGAAATATAATGGGAGAACTTCTGTCTGTACTAGTGTGGTACTTGGATTGTTTGAGGATTAAGCATTATGTGAATGCGTTCAGCAGGTGTGTTGAACAGAGGGTGCGCTCTTGAAGACATGAAGATGAGTCTTATGTTTTCCATTCATTTAAGGTGTTCTTCTTGCAAAGGAGCAATGGTTATCTTAGATAGGGAGAGTTGATCTTTTGTTGAAGAAGTTGTTTATCCAGATTGTAATGTCAGACAAGATGTCGTGACATTGTGTTACTGGTGAAGTTCATGGTGTACTTGACAGTTTAGACCTGGTTCTATAGATTTGTGTGTCAATGGATTGAATCAGAAGTATACATTTACACAAATGTTTGTCAATTTTTGGCCAAAAAGGGGGAGAGAATGTACAGTAGTAGCTGTTGAGTCTGGATTTTGTTATGAGTATGTTGGTTGGCAGATTCAGAGTTTGTCCAATTGTGGCTAAAAAGGGGGGAGAGTTAGCCTAGCTGTTTCCTAGTTATCTGTTGTGGTTCTAGGCTTGAGGGGGAGTGTGTAGTTTGTGTAGCTGTTTTGCTGGTTGCAGTTTTGAGGGGGAGTTGCTGCTTCTAGTTGTGTACTGATGTTAGTCTGTATGGTGTTTTTCCGCAACTGGTATCTCAGGAGTAGGCTGAGATTGTTTTAGCCAAAATTAGCCAAAGGGGGAGATTGTTAGTTCTAGTATTGGCTGGAATTTTGGTAAAACAATGGTGTTGTTAATGATGTCATATGTCTGATGTCTTAACATGAGTTATTAACATTGAGTTGATGTTAAGTTCAGAAGGGTTGCAGTTTTGTATGCTGATGTTAAACCTGATGTCTTGACATCAGTTGACAGAACATCAGAACACCAGCCTGATGTGTTTTCTAGGGCTGCATTTGTTTAAGTGTGTCTTGAGAAGAACTGGTGGAGAGATTGCAGGCGAATATCATGGGACAAATATATTCTGTTACAATCTTATATTGAGCAGATATTGTCACTATTTTCATGCAAAAAGATATGGAGAATAATTAGATTTAATTGAAGATTTAATTGAAGATTTAATTGAAGATTTGATTGAAGATCTATTTAGTAGCAGAATCTTTTGCAGATTTGGAGCAGCTGATTTGTTGTGATTTGAAGGCCCAAATCCAGTTGGGAAATAGGTTATAAATAGAAGCATTGTAACCTAGTTTTAGGAAGCCAACCATTATGTAAATTCTAAGGGTTGAGTTTGTGAACCACTCTCTAGGAGAGTTGGAATGTGTGAACCACTCGGATTGTGAGATGGCCATTGTTCTTAGAGGAAGCTGTTAAGCAACTCTAAGTATTGTTCTTAGTCATGAGGGTCATGTCTAGGTATTGTTATAGGAGTGTGTCTTCTATGTGTTTGGAGAGTTGTTGGAAATCAAGCTGTTGATGCAGTGACTGAGATGTTGACTGCTAGACATCATTGCAATGATTGGGAGTGAGATGGAGTCTCTTATCTAGGGAGGACTTAGATAGAAGGGTCATTGGGTAGTTATTAAGTTAATGGATTGTCAACTGGTTTGTTGAGTCTGTAATTTGATACTGCTAATAGTGGACTTCCTTCCTGGCTTGGTATGCCCCCAGATGTAGGTTGTTAGACCGAACTGGGTGAACAAATTCTGTGTGCACTTTACTTTTCAGCAACTTCTTTAAATGTCTATAATTGCCTTGTTGTTTATGTCAGACCAGATGTCTCGACATCATGTAGGAAATTTGGGATCTGTTATACCAGAATTTCAATTGGTATCAGAGCAGGCATCCTGTCTGTTTCTGGATGAGATATAGGGAAGATACTTTCTGGTTCATGAGCAAGGAAGATAGTTTTGCTGAGTTATGGACTTGGTCAGTTCATATAGTTGTTTGTATGATCCCTTGAAGTGAAGGATGGACTATTCATGACAGGGTATGTATTGGACCTGTCTGTTGTTATCAGGAGAACTACTGTTGTGAGTTTGATTTGTTGGCACTTGGTTTATGGTGATGATGTGCAAGAATTATTGAGTAGTGCCTGAAGGTTGTTGAGGAGTTGTTGTGTGTTCCGCTGCATGGTATCTGATGTAACCCTGGTTGGTTCTTGTATCTCTGGTGGTGAGATTCTAGGAAGGTATTCTCTTGGAAAGACATTAGGGTTTGGTCTCCTCAGCACGATATTCTATGATGTTGTAGTTTATGCAAGACAACTTCAACCGTTTGGTTAGAGATGCCAAAGATACTTGAGGATTATCTCATATCTTTGTTTTGGGAAAGAAGTGATCAAAAGGTGAATGGATCTTATTAAAGACTGTAAGACATGGAAGTTTTAGTTTTTTTTAAAGAAGAATATATTTCAAATCAGGCATTGAAGACCAATCTGTCCAGAACATTGATTCCTTCTTTATCAATTTTCTTGATGGTGAAAGAAGAGGGTGGAGCCAAAGCAAAAGAGTATCACTGTCAAATCTTTCATGCGGGAGTGAAGATCTTGATAAGTTATCTCTTAAGCTTAGTTGTGGTGACCTAATTAGGAGGATCTTCCTGGTTATAATGTCAAATGTAGTTCTGGTATATCTGAAGATGAATTCTCTTGTGAAGATACATGTTTCTGATTTTCAAAATCATGAACTGGAGGAAGTTTCATCAAGAAAGAAGCTGAGCTTAATATGTCAATTCTAATGTCTCGACATCGCGCTACACATCAGCAGTTTATGGTAAATGCTAAGTCAAAGACCTATTAGATTGTAGCTATTTTGAAGGATCGCTGAAGCTATGAAGTTGAACAATTTTTGAGATGCTGTTCATAATGTCATAGCATTTCAGTTGGAGCTGGTTGAAGAAAAGGTAGTTATCTTGATAGCAGAAGAGAAGGAAATGATCCTTGTTTAAACTAAAATGTCTGAGGACAATTTTATAGGGAAAATGCATCCAAGAGTTTGTGTGCAGTGGCAGTGTAAATCAGCCTGTGGTCAATTGGTGTTTGCATGAGCACTTTCAGTTTTGTGGCTTGAAGGATTGGAAGTAGCGGTTTGTCTATGATATGTTTATGCAGAAGGATGGCAGTTATCACTCTTAAGTTAGACAAGAGGTCTGAACCTTGTGCTTATAAGAAGAAGCTTCTAGAAGAGTGTGTTATGCAAGTTACTGCAGTTTTGTTGGTCTGATCTTGGAAGTTGATCAGATGTTGATATGTTCTCGTGTGTTCCCTACAAGAGATATGTGTGGATTAATATGGTTGTAGTCTCCAAATCCATAGGAGATGTTTAATGTGATTTAGACTAATGTCGGAATTGATGTTGAAACATCATTTCAGTTCTTTGCTCAGGGTGGAGTAAAAGATCAAGACACTGACCTAACCTGGAAGGCTTTTATGGTATGAATGGTTGTCATAATGGCCTGTCATGAAGAAGATTCAGAAGATGCTGGAATCTGAAGAAGGGTTAAACCACAGGGATCAATTGTTATTTGTGAAATTCACAAGTATTTAATTGATTATACTTGAAAGACAAGATTAAGGATGTTCTGTCTATTATTTTAACATCTTTTCATCAGAGGGTTGGAGAATCATGGGAGGGGTTCTACATTCGCTCACAAGTCGCCTAGGTGTTGACCTGGGATTATTGCTTAGCATTTGTTCCTAGAAAGTATTGTGAATGACTTGTCCAGATGGTGGTGCTGTTGAAGATGAAGATGGAAGACTATGAAGACATCATAATCTTGATGGTTACAGCTTGGATCAATTTATTTCTGATCTAAGTGGTTTGGAGCATGGTGTTTGCTCTGGTTGTGAAGGTCGAGGATAAGTGGCAGTTATCTCTGGCTTTCTACTGACGGCTCTACTAAGGGAAGTGACTTTCTTTAGTATTGCTATGGGGTCGTCTTGGACTACATATTTTCTGAAGATTCAGATGTGGTAGGTTTGAAGTCTTTGGAGTTTCTAAGCAGGATGGAGGTTGTCTACTCAAACTTGATTGTTGAATCAAGTCTATGAGAGCATGGAAATCTGTTTCTGCAAAGGGAGGAGGTTCTTCTGAGTGGTAGAAGGTAGAGTTTAATTCAACAGTTGGATGACATAATGTTCTGACATCTAGCTTAACATTATAAGTCTCAACTAGTGATGTGGCACATCAGCTTTTGATAAGGCGATCTACCGGAATGAATAATAGGATGCTTCAAAAAGATCGTTCTCATGGCAGTTTACGGGAGCTGCAGGAAGGAGAAGATGGTACATGACCATGGCTTAGGGAGTCTAAGTGTGTTTGCTTTTGAGCAAGTGGAACATGTGACTTGAAGATCAAGTTTCCTTTATGGATCAAGATATCTTTGTGAGAGTTCTGACAAACGTGAAAAAAGTTAAAATGTGGCATTTGGTTGTTTTCATATGAGGATTCATGAATGAGGTGATCAAACTGTGGCATTTGGTTGATCTCAGAAGTGGATTCGAAGAATCAAGATAATCAGAGTGTGGCAGTTGGTTATTATTGAGGATTGTCTTGGAACAAGTTACTCTTGGGCAGAAGGGTGATGTGTTGAAGACTCAAGGAGATTATTCTTCTTGAAGGTGGATGAGAGTTTAATTCTCTAGTTCTTTGGATTACTATGCAATAGTAAGTCCAGTTGGTGGAGCATATCAAGAATCATGGTGATGATATCTTGGTGTGTGGCAAATGTTCTAACTTGTGTTGGGACATTATCTGGTTGAATATCCTTGGTGAAGGATGATTTTGTTCTGGTTCTGAACCTTGGTGCATACATTATGCCTAAGGAGCGTCTACATAGTCATACAGGAGAATGATGAAGTAAAAGGTCTGCCTTGGATAAAGAATGTAGAGAAGACTGAAGTAGATCAGGTATTGATTGATTGGAAGTCTGAAGATGAAGAGTATGATAGGGAATGACTGCCTTTGGAGAAAGGGACAATGGTACTAAAATGCATGTGCTCAGCAAGTGTGCTCAAATGTTCATCTTCATCTAGAGCATTAGTTAACCATGACTGGGGGAGTACTTGTCTATGGATTTTGCTGCAAAGGTACATATATTTTGAAGATTGGTTGAATCTTATGAGAATATAATGTCAGATAACATGTCATGACATTAGGCTATTGGATGACATGTTGGTGTGGACACGAATGGTTCTAGCCACGTGAAGCTAATTGTTTGAATCATATGCGCACATGCTTCTGAGGAGAAGTCTGAAGGACAACTTTTGTTGTGTATGGGAGAATTTATTTTTCTCTGCAGATTTTGGAAGAGCTTTATGAGGGTCCTTGTTGATGGGAGATGTCACACTTGTCTTGGTGTGTGTAAGAGGAGTTTATATAGAGTTCAGTGGAAGGCATTGTGTGTGTGCTTCAGAGCTTGTGGATGATTGTGTGAAGCATTCCTGACTGGATGAATGAAGACTATGTCTGGATTTTCCAAATGTTATGATATACTGGTCAAGGAGCACCATTTGGGAAATATAATGGGAGAACTTCTGTCTGTACTAGTGTGGTACTTGGATTGTTTGAGGATTAATCATTATGTGAATGCGTTCAGCAGGTGTGTTAAACAGAGGGTGCGCTCTTGAAGACATGAAGATGAGTCTTATGTTTTCCATTCATTTAAGTTGTTCTTCTTGCAAAGGAGCAATGGTTATCTTACTTAGGGAGAGTTGATCTTTTGTTGAAGAAGTTGTTTATCCAGATTGTAATGTCAGACAAGATGTCGTGACATTGTGTTACTGGTGAAGTTTATGGTGTACTTGACAGTTTAGACCTGGTTCTATAGATTTGTGTGTCAATGGATTGAATCAAAAGTATACATTTACACAAATGTTTGTCAATTTTTGGCCAAAAAGGGGGAGAGAATGTACAATAGTAGCTGTTGAGTCTGGATTTTGTTATGAGTATGTTGGTTGGCAGATTCAGAGTTTGTCCAATTGTGGCTAAAAAGGGGGAGAGTTAGCCAAGCTGTTTCCTAGTTGTCTGTTGTGGTTCTAGGCTTGAGGGGGAGTGTGTAGTTTGTGTAGCTGTTTTGCTGGTTGCAGTTTTGAGGGGGAGTTGCTGCTTCTAGTTGTGTGCTGATGTTAGTCTGTATGGTGTTTTTCCGCAGCTGGTATCTCTGGAGTAGGCTGAGATTGTTTTAGCCAAAATTAGCCAAATGGGGAGATTGTTAGTTCTTGTATTGGCTGGAATTTTGGCAAAACAATGGTGTTGTTAATGATGTCATATGTCTGATGTCTTAACATGAGTTATTAACATTGAGTTGATGTTAAGTTCAGAAGGGTTGCAGTTTTGTATGCTGATGTTAAACCTGATGTCTTGACATCAGTTGACAGAACATCAGAACACCAGCCTGATGTGTTTTCTAGGGCTGCATTTGTTTAAGTGTGTCTTGAGAAGAACTGGTGGAGAGATTGCAGGCGAATATCATGGGACAAATATATTCTGTTGCAATCTTATATTGAGCAGATATTGTTACTATTTTCATGCAAAAAGATATGGAGAATAATTAGATTTAATTGAAGATTTAATTGAAGATTTGATTGAAGATCTATTTAGTAGCAGAATCTTTTGCAGATTTGGAGCAGCTGATTTGTTGTGATTTGAAGGCCCAAATCCAGTTGGGAAATAGGTTATAAATAGAAGCATTGTAACCTAGTTTTAGGAAGCCAACCATTATGTAAATTCTAAGGGTTGAGTTTGTGAACCACTCTCTAGGAGAGTTGGAATGTGTGAACCACTAGGATTGTGAGATGGCCATTGTTCTTAGAGGAAGTTGTTAAGCAACTCTAAGTATTGTTCTTAGTCATGAGGGTCATGTCTAGGTATTGTTATAGGAGTGTGTCTTCTATGTGTTTGGAGAGTTGTTGGAAATCAAGCTGTTGATGCAGTGACTGAGATGTTGACTGCTAGACATCATTGCAATGATTGGGAGTGAGATGGAGTCTCTTATCTAGGGAGGACTTAGATAGAAGGGTCATTGGGTAGTTATTAAGTTAATGGATTGTCAACTGGTTTGTTGAGTCTGTAATTTGATACTGCTAATAGTGGACTTCCTTCCTGGCTTGGTATGCCCCAGATGTAGGTTGTTAGACCAAACTGGGTGAACAAATTCTGTGTGCACTTTACTTTTCAGCAACTTCTTTAAATGTCTATAATTGCCTTGTTGTTTATGTCAGACCATATGTCTCGACATCATGTAGGAAATTTGGGATCTGTTATAGCAGAATTTCAATTGGTATCAGAGCAGGCATCCTGTCTGTTTCTGGATGAGATATAGGGAAGATACTTTCTGGTTCATGAGCAAGGAAGATAGTTTTGCTGAGTTATGGACTTGGTCAGTTCATATAGTTGTTTGTATGATCCCTTGAAGTGAAGGATGGACTATTCATGACAGGGTATGTATTGGACCTGTCTGTTGTTATCAGGAGAACTACTGTTGTGAGTTTGATTTATTGGCACTTGGTTTATGGTGATGATGTGCAAGAATTATTGAGTAGTGCCTGAAGGTTGTTGAGGAGTTGTTGTGTGTTCCGCTGCATGGTATCTGATGTAACCCTGGTTGGTTCTTGTATCTCTGGTGGTGAGATTCTAGGAAGGTATTCTCTTGGAAAGACATTAGGGTTTGGTCTCCTCAGCACGATATTCTATGATGTTGTAGTTTATGCAAGACAACTTCAACCGTTTGGTTAGAGATGCCAAAGATACTTGAGGATTATCTCATATCTTTGTTTTGGGAAAGAAGTGATCAAAAGGTGAATGGATCTTATTAAAGACTGTAAGACATGGAAGTTTTAGTTTTTTTTGAAGAAGAATATATTTCAAATCATGCATTGAAGACCAATCTGTCCAGAACATTGATTCCTTCTTTATCAATTTTCTTGATGGTGAAAGAAGAGGGTGGAGCCAAAGCAAAAGAGTATCACTGTCAAATCTTTCATGCGGGAGTGAAGATCTTGATAAGTTATCTCTTAAGCTTAGTTGTGGTGACCTAATTAGGAGGATCTTCCTGGTTATGATGTCAAATGTAGTTCTGGTATATCTGAAGATGAATTCTCTTGTGAAGATACATGTTTCTGATTTTCAAAATCATGAACTGGAGGAAGTTTCATCAAGAAAGAATATGAGCTTAATATGTCAATTCTAATGTCTCGACATCGCGCTACACATCAGTAGTTTATGGTAAATGCTAAGTCAAAGACCTATTAGATTGTAGCTATTTTGAAGGATCGCTGAAGCTATGAAGTTGAACAATTTTTGAGATGCTGTTCATAATGTCATAGCATTTCAGTTGGAGCTGGTTGAAGAAAAGGTAGTTATCTTGATAGCAGAAGAGAAGGAAATGATCCTTGTTTAAACTAAAATGTCTGAGGACAATTTTATAGGGAAAATGCATCCAAGAGTTTGTGTGCAGTGGCAGTGTAAATCAGCCTGTGGTCAATTGGTGTTTGCATGAGCACTTTCAGTTTTGTGGCTTGAAGGATTGGAAGTAGCGGTTTGCCTATGGTATGTTTATGCAGAAGGATGGCAGTTATCACTCTTAAGTTAGACAAGAGGTCTGAACCTTGTGCTTATAAGAAGAAGCTTCTAGAAGAGTGTGTTATGCAAGTTACTGCAGTTTTGTTGGTCTGATCTTGGAAGTTGATCAGATGTTGATATGTTCTCGTGTGTTCCCTACAAGAGATATGTGTGGATTAATATGGTTGTAGTCTCCAAATCCATAGGAGATGTTTAATGTGATTTAGACTAATGTCGGAATTGATGTTGAAACATCATTTCGGTTCTTTGCTCAGGGTGGAGTAAAAGATCAAGACACTGACCTAACCTGGAAGGCTTTTATGGTATGAATGGTTGTCATAATGGTCAGTCATGAAGAAGATTCAGAAGATGCTGGAATCTGAAGAAGGGTTAAACCACAGGGATCAATTGTTATTTGTGAAATTCACAAGTATTTAATTGATTATACTTGAAAGACAAGATTAAGGATGTTCTGTCTATTATTTTAACATCTTTTCATCAGAGGGTTGGAGAATCATGGGAGGGGTTCTACATTCGCTCACAAGTCGCCTAGGTGTTGACCTGGGATTATTGCTTAGCATCTGTTCCTAGAAAGTATTGTGAATGACTTGTCCAGATGGTGGTGCTGTTGAAGATGAAGATGGAAGACTATGAAGACATCATAATCTTGATGGTTACAGCTTGGATCAATTTATTTCTGATCTAAGTGGTTTGGAGCATGGTGTTTGCTCTGGTTGTGAAGGTCGAGGATAAGTGGCAGTTATCTCTGGCTTTCTACTGACGGCTCTACTAAGGGAAGTGACTTTCTTTAGTATTGCTATGGGGTCGTCTTGGACTACATATTTTCTGAAGATTCAGATGTGGTAGGTTTGAAGTCTTTGGAGTTTCTAAGCAGGATGGAGGTTGTCTACTCAAACTTGATTGTTGAATTAAGTCTATGAGAGCATGGAAATCTGTTTCTGCAAAGGGAGAAGGTTCTTCTGAGTGGTAGAAGGTAGAGCTAAATTCAACAGTTGGATGACATAATGTTCTGACATATAGTTTAACATTATAAGTCTCAACTGGTGATGTGGCACATCAGCTTTTGATAAGGCGATCTACCGGAATGAACAATAGGATGCTTCAAAAAGATCGTTCTCATGGCAGTTTACGGGAGCTGCAGGAAGGAGAAGATGGTACATGACCATGACTTAGGGAGTCTAAGTGTGTTTGCTTTTGAGCAAGTGGAACATGTGACTTGAAGATCAAGTTTCCTTTATGGATCAAGATATCTTTGTGAGAGTTCTGACAAACGTGAAAAAAGTTAAAATGTGGCATTTGGTTGTTTTCATATGAGGATTCATGAATGAGGTGATCAAACTGTGGCATTTGGTTGATCTCAGAAGTGGATTCGAAGAATCAAGATAATCAGAGTGTGGCAACTGGTTATTATTGAGGATTGTCTTGGAACAAGTTACTCTTGGGCAGAAGGGTGATGTGTTGAAGACTCAAGGAGATTATTCTTCTTGAAGGTGGATGAGAGTTTAATTCTCTAGTTCTTTGGATTACTATGCAATAGTAAGTCCAGTTGGTGGAGCATATCAAGAATTATGGTGATGATATCTTGGTGTGTGGCAAATGTTCTAACTTGTGTTGGGACATTATCTGGTTGAATATCCTTGGTGAAGGATGATTTTGTTCTGGTTCTGAACCTTGGTGCATACATTATGCCTAAGGAGCGTCTACATAGTCATACAGGAGAATGATGAAGTAAAAGGTCTGCCTTGGATAAAGAATGTAGAGAAGACTGAAGTAGATCAGGTATTGATTGATTGGAAGTCTGAAGATGAAGAGTATGATAGGGAATGACTGCCTTTGGAGAAAGGGACAATGGTACTAAAATGCATGTGCTCAGCAAGTGTGCTCAAATGTTCATCTTCATCTAGAGCATTAGTTAACCATGACTGGGGGAGTACTTGTCTATGGATTTTGCTGCAAAGGTACATATATTTTGAAGATTGGTTGAATCTTATGAGAATATAATGTCAGATAACATGTTATGACATTAGGCTATTGGATGACATGTTGGTGTGGACACGAATGGTTCTAGCCATGTGAAGCTAATTGTTTGAATCATATGCGCACATGCTTCTGAGGAGAAGTCTGAAGGACAACTTTTGTTGTGTATGGGAGAATTTATTTTTCTCTGCAGATTTTGGAAGAGCTTTATGAGGGTCCTTGTTGATGGGAGATGTCACACTTGTCTTGGTGTGTGTAAGAGGAGTTTATATAGAGTTCAGTGGAAGGCATTGTGTGTGTGCTTCAGAGCTTGTGGATGATTGTGTGAAGCATTCCTGACTGGATGAATGAAGACTATGTCTGGATTTTCCAAATGTTATGATATACTGGTCAAGGAGCACCATTTGGGAAATATAATGGGAGAACTTCTGTCTGTACTAGTGTGGTACTTGGATTGTTTGAGGATTAATCATTATGTGAATACGTTCAGCAGGTGTGTTGAACAGAGGGTGCGCTCTTGAAGACATGAAGATGAGTCTTATGTTTTCCATTCATTTAAGGTGTTCTTCTTGCAAAGGAGCAATGGTTATCTTAGATAGGGAGAGTTGATCTTTTGTTGAAGAAGTTGTTTATCCAGATTGTAATGTCAGACAAGATGTCGTGACATTGTGTTACTGGTGAAGTTTATGGTGTACTTGACAGTTTAAACCTGGTTCTATAGATTTGTGTGTCAATGGATTGAATCAGAAGTATACATTTACACAAATGTTTGTCAATTTTTGGCCAAAAAGGGGGAGAGAGTGTACAGTAGTAGCTGTTGAGTCTGGATTTTGTTCTGAGTATGTTGGTTGGCAGATTCAGAGTTTGTCCAATTGTGGCTAAAAACGGGGAGAGTTAGCCTAGCTGTTGCCTAGTTGTCTGTTGTGGTTCTAGGCTTGAGGGGGAGTGTGTAGTTTGTGCAGCTGTTTTGTTGGTTGCAGTTTTGAGGGGGAGTTGCTGCTTCTAGTTGTGTGCTGATGTTAGTCTGTATGGTGTTTTTCCGCGGCTAGTATCTCTGGAGTAGGCTGAGATTGTTTTAACCAAAATTAGCCAAAGGGGGAGATTGTTAGTTCTTGTATTGGCTGGAATTTTGGTAAAACAATGGTGTTGTTAATGATGTCATATGTCTGATGTCTTAACATGAGTTCTTAACATTGAGTTGATGTTAAGTTCAGAAGGGTTGCAGTTTTGTATGTTGATGTTAAACCCGATGTCTTGACATCAGTTGACAGAACATCAGAACATCAGTCTGATGTGTTTTCTAGGGCTGCATTTGTTTAAGTGTGTCTTGAGAAGATCTGGTGGAGAGATTACAGGCGAATATCATGGGACAAATATATTCTGTTGCAATCTTATATTGAGCAGATATTGTTACTATTTTCATGCAAAAAGATATGGAGAATAATTAGATTTAATTGAAGATTTAATTGAAGATTTGATTGAAGATCTATTTAGTAGCAGAATCTTTTGCAGATTTGGAGCAGCTGATTTGTTGTGATTTGAAGGCCCAAATCCAGTTGGGAAATAGGTTATAAATAGAAGCATTGTAACCTAGTTTTAGGAAGCCAGCCATCATGTAAATTCTAAGGGCTGAGTTTGTGAACCACTCTCTAGGAGAGTTGGTATGTGTGAACCACTCGGATTGTGAGATGGTCATTGTTCTTAGAGGAAGCTGTTAAGCAACTCTAAGTATTGTTCTTAGTCACGAGGGTCATGCCTAGGTATTATTATAGGAGTGTGTCTTCTATGTGTCTGGAGAGTTGTTGGAAATCAAGTTGTTGATGCAGTGACTGAGATGTTGAATGCTAGACATCATTGTGATGATTGGGAGTGAGATGGAGTCTCTTATCTAGGGAGGACTTAGATAGAAGGGTCATTGGGTAGTGATTAAGTTAGTGGATTGTCAACTGGTTTGTTGAGTCTGTAATTTGATACTGCTAATAGTGGACTTCCTTCCTGGCTTGGTATGCCCCCAAATGTATGTTGTTAGACCGAACTGGGTGAACAAATTTTGTGTGCACTTTACTTTTCAGCAACTTCTTTAAATGTCTATAATTGCCTTGCTGTTTATGTCCGACCAGATGTCTCGACATCATGTAGGACATCTGGGATCTGTTATATCAGAATTTCAAAATGTGTTTTGTCTGGTCCCCTTTAATATAACCATCTTTCAATTGAGCGATGCATGCAGTATTATCTTTAAATATGGTCGTTGTATTTAATGTTTCAAAAGATAAACCACAAGTATTTTGGATGTGCTGAATTAAGGATCTCAACCAAACGCATTCTCAACTTGCCTAATGTAATGCTAAAAGTTCTGCATGATTAGATGATATTGTTGTTATGGTTTGTTTCACTGACCTCCATGAAATAGTTGTACCACCACATGTAAACAAATAACCTATTTGTGATCTACTATTATGAGGATCTGACAAGTAACCTGCATCTGCATAACTTGTTAATTCGAATCTGGATACTTTGATATAAAACAAACTCATGTCTATTGTACCTCAAAGGTAACGAAGTATATGTTTGACTCCGTTCCAATGTCTTCGTGTAGGTGAAGAACTATATCTTGCTAATAGATTGACAGCAAATGATATATCAGTACGTGTATAATTAACAAGGTACATTAGTGCTCCAATTGCACTGAGATATGGTACTTCAGGACCAAGCAATTCTTCATCCTTTTCTCGAGGTTTGAAAGGATCTTTCTCCACATCTAATGATCTAACAACCATTGGAGTAGACAACGGTTGACATTTGTGCATGTAGAAGCGTTTTAACACCTTTTCTGTATAGCCTTTTTGATGTACAAATATTCATTTATCCAAATGTTCAATTTGCAAACCTAGACATAATTTTGTCTTTCCTAGGTCCTTCATCTCAATCTCTTTTCTCTAAACAATTCATAGCTTTTGAAAGCTCTTCAGGAGTTCCAATAATATTTATGTTATCCATATAGACAGCTATTATTGCAAATTCCTTTCCTAATCTTTTTATAAAAATACAAGGATAAATGGAGTTATTTGTATATCCCTCTCTAAGCAAATATTCATTGAGACGATTATACCACATTCGTCCAGATTGTTTCAGCCCATAGAGAGACTTGTTCAATCTTATGAAGTATCTTTCTCGAGATCTATAATTATGTGCATTTGGTAATGAACCCTTCAGGGAGTTTCATGTAAATTTCACTATCAAGTGAACCATATAGATAAATGTTACAACATCAATCATGTGCAAATTAAGCCCTTCATGTGCTACAAGGCTTATTAGATATCGAAGGTGAATATGTCTCATCAAATTCAATTCCAGGTCTTTGCGAAAATCCTTGAGCTACAAGTCTAGCTTTGTATCTCACAATTTCCTTTTTTTAATTTCGTTTTCGTACGAATACCCATTTGTATCCAATTGGCTTCACACCTTTAGGTGTTTGAACTACAGGTCAAAAAACTTGTCTTTTGTAGAGTGAGTTTAATTCTGCTTCAATTGCAAATTTCCCTTTTGGCCAGTCCTCACTTTGTCTACAAATTTTATAGACGTTGGTTTCTGATCCTCTTTGTCATTTATCTCATTTAGCGCTATATTATATGCAAAAACATCATCAATTTCGACTTCATTTCGGTTCCATTGTATTATATTTTATACATAATTTATCAAGATCTCTTTATTTTCACGAGTTTCAGGTACCTGATCAATCTCTTCTAGAGGTGAAATGTTTATTATGTCTGAAGGTTGTTTTAGATTTTATATATCCTCACTTGGGTCATTTTTAACTTTAGTTTCTTTTCTTGGTAGAGGACTTTTAATATCGGAACCGGCTTTTCTACCACGCTTCAGGCGCGACTATAACTCATTTGCAATATTATATTGTCCAATATGAGAATCCACTTTGAGTGGAATATTAGCAGCTAATAATTTTTTTCATAAATTTTGCAAATGAATTGTGCTTTGAACTTCGAGGATTAAAATAATATAATAATATTTTATTTCAAGTTGTTCATTTGAACTTCTGGTTCACACTTTGTGCTGCTTGTTCTCTCCCCCTAGTATTAAGAAAATTAATTTGTAAATTGATAATCAGCCTACAGGACTTCAAACAAGTATCCAATTATTGGACCAAGATAAAACCTCAAATACGAGATTCATATAAAATGCATTTTCTCAACATTCTCTCAAAACTCGTCTTAGCGTACTATATTTGAGCAATTGAATAATCACAACACATTCAAAATTTTACTAAGATGGGAAGTATTAGATTATGAACCTAAAATATTTTGTAAGTTAAGAGGAGAATTATCATGTACTAACTTATTGGCTTAATGCGAATAAATATCTTAATACCATACTTTCTAATTTAGAATTGATGACCTCACAAGTATCAACTATATAACTAACTTTAGGCGTCTAAAGAATGGATCTTCAAGTCCATTTTTTTATGAGCATGTCCTTCAAGATGTTCAATATTAATTTTAGTAATATATGTGATATTTATCAAGGAGTTTCTGAAAAATCCAGAAAACAAGATTTTAGTCTAATTATTTGAGAAAATAATTTCACAAACTTCTGGCTGTGAATAGACATAAGCACGATCTTTTAGTCGATATAACAGTTAATGTCATAAAAACTCAATTTCTCAATTTTTCCTTTAGGAACACACAAATTTTATTGGATTGAAGAAACTTTTGGTTCTTCAAAACTATTTCTCACATCATAATACATTTGAGATGACCCAGTCGGTTTTTTCAACAACACACGTAAGAGTGATTTGTGAATATCTGGTTTACCATAATACATATGATTCTATTCTTATAATTTGTTTCAATCCCTAGTAAATATAAAATAATTTGTATAAAATATATATTTTTTGATCTTAATAAATTTACAATTATTAATATTATTCATGCAATCCTTCTGTGATTGTCAATTTTTCTAAGATCCATGAAAATCGTCATTGATACTTTTCTGATCAATGGAGACAGAATAATCATTTTCATATTAATCATCAAGGGATAACCATTCTTTGATGAATGAATAAAATTAATTCATTCTTTAATCAATCCTCTAGGGATCCTTTATAATATATATATAATTTTGTTTTTCGAAGGGTAGATCATAGATCTTCAAATAATGATAAACATAAACAGTTTTCGTGCAATCCTCCGGGGATGCATTATAAGTTCTTCAAGAACTATATAAATTATTATTTTTCAATCATTCAGGGATCTTGATTAGTTCTTTGGGAACTATATAATAAATTAGTATTTTGCTATCCTTCAAGGATGCTTGATAAGTTCTTCAGAAACTATATAATAAATTATTATGTTGCTCTCATTCAGGGATGCTTGATAAGTTCTTCAAGAACTATATAATAAATTATTATTTTTCTATCCTTCAAGGATATTTGTTAAGTTCTTCAGAAACTATATAACAAACACATTATTTTATAGTCTTTCAGAGATATTTTAACATTATGTATCCAATCCTTCCGTGATGCATGAAAATCATCGTTGATTTTTCTCTTCTAATCAATATATCAATACATAATAGACAAAATTAAAAATATATATTACGAAACAAAAAATAATAATGTTATCTTCTAAATCTTGGAGCTTCATATAGTCAAACTTTCATTATCAAATTATTTGTATCACTTTAGGCAATTAGTTAACATTCATATGGTAGAGTTTCGTGCGGATAACGTCTTATGAAACTAAATAAAACAATATAGAGATCAAAGAGAGGAAGAGAAGAGAGAAAGTAATAATATATTATCTTCTTCAAAAATGTGTATTTTATATTGCAATATGGACCTTATTTATAGGACCTAAAGGAGATGGAAAATCACAGCTATTAATAGGGAATAGGAAGATGAAAAGAAGAATAAGAATGAACATCCACTTTTATATTTATTCATAACACTTCGATAATTATTGCTTTGATAGCATAATGTAACGTTCAAGATTTTGATCCAAATTATTAACTCTAATTCTTTATCTTCTAGAAATAACTTTTTTTTATAAATATATAACTTTTACTAAATTGTGAGTAATTTATATAGTCCCACTAGAGCACATCACTTACATAGATACTCATGTGATATTAATGGGTCTTAATTAAAGGGTCTTCGTATTCATAAATTAAATTGAATCTAATCATATTAATGGTATTTGGGGCGAATTCGAAAAAAGACTCTGTAAAAAAAAGTTAGATTATGTCTCTGCCATTTGAAGATTCTTGCCTCATGGGTGAGAATGAGCTTCCTTCACCACTAGGCTAGAATGTTTTAGTCATTTAATTGTTTGCTTTAAATGTATATGTTACAACATTTTGGTTCTTTAATAATGTTTAGTAAATATAATGTTTAGTAAATATTAAACACTAATATAAATATTTATTATACAAACATTATTATAAATTATATTTAAATATTTATTATAAATATTTAAACAGTTAATAATTTATTATTGATCGTACCTGGATCAGACAATATCTGGTGGCCAACAACGTCGTCTGGGCTTCAGCTCCGGTCGGTTGAAAGACGGGGGGGAGGGGGGTGTACCTGCAAGGTACTCCGACGCTCAAGTAAGGTAACGGTCAGAGAAAAAGCAAGTACAGAAGAAGAAGGTTAGAGTAAGAAAGTGTGTGTAACCTGACCCTCTCAAGTGAGAGGGTATTTATAGAGAGCCCCCAGCGCGGGGTCAACGGTTACTTGCATTGGGCTGGATTGTCAGGCCCAATCCAAGTAACTGCCAGGGCTTACATGGCGTAGTAAAGACCAGCACGTGGTCTTCGCCCTGGGGTAACCGTTCCTAGATCTCCGGAATTAGGGCAGACCAATTCCATCGGGAGTGGGTGGTTACATGAGAACGTGTCCTCGCGGGGAGGAGTCTTGCGTGTCGGGGAGATACGTGTCCTCACGGGGAGGACTCTTGTGCGAGAAGGAGGTGGCACCTCGCAGGGAGGAGCACCTGAGTGTCGAGGAGGAACGATCTCGGGGAGGCCTAGCGCCCTGCCTGACGCTCCATGTCATGCGTGTGCCGGACAACATGGAGAAGGGGCAATTGCCCGACATTTGTCGCGCTAAAAGGCCCTTGTTGGGCCATCCCAGGACGTGTGGGTTAGGCCTGCTCGACTGAGGAGCAGACCCCGACCCAGTCCAGAACAGGAGCCCCCCAAGTCGTTGCTCCAACGTGTCGGAGTGATGACTTAATGGCCAACAAGCATGTCGGGGGAGTATCGATCGCGTGACCGCGAGGAGGGGAACTTGTTTGGGATCCACTGGTCGTATCGTCGGGGAGAGCAGTGGGGGCGGATTCGAGCGTGGTAGTTCGCGGATGGTTGACTCATCGGGGATGCGAGTGTAGCGAGCGATTTTGGACGCGGTTCTTAAGCGCTGGTCGCTCTTTGCGGTTGAGCTTAAACTACAGGTCGATTCATTTTTTATCCTATTGTGAGCTGAATAAGGAAGGGAAATAGATGTCTCTAATTAACTCTGCTTTGCATACTGAGTTTAAACAGCGGTCTGTTAGGTTACAGATGCTATCAATGTGGGGGGCCTTTGTACTGGTTATTTGTATTTTCGCCAATACGGTGTTCTTTCTTTTTATCTGGGCAGAAGGTTTCTGGCGGGGAACAAGGATTAGGATGTTAGGACTGATGCTTTTTGATAGGTATGTGAGAGTATGGGATTTTGGTTTTTTGTTGATTGTGCTCGCTAAGATCTTTTCTTTCGATCTTATGCCTACGTATTCTCGTTTACCGAAATAGGGAAATCAGAGCGTTCGTAGTTCCTCCTATTCTATGGGAGGAAATGGTGTTTTGGTGTCTTGTTCAAAGCCCAAGACGTGAAGCGAAAGGTGGTTTGTATCTTGTTCAAAGCCCAAGATGTGAAGCTGAAAAGTCTATTTGTGTCTTGTTCAAAGCCCAAGACGTGAAGTTGAAAAGTCTATTTGTATCTTATTCAAAGCCCAAGATATAAAGCTGAAGGGCCTCGACTTTAGAGAGAATTTGTCATCTCTAAAGAAGGGTTTGTCTGTCACAACTATTGGGTGACTGGTTATAAAGGGGAATTACTTTAACTGGGATACGCGGATCCTAGCAATGTCATAATTTCCTTTAAAGGGGATTTTAACCTGAAGGAGAAGACTTTAACTCAGTGTAGAGCAATGCTATCTTTCCTTAGGAATTTCTCATGCTAAAAGAGGGACAGTGGCGTGGATGTAAATAATCCAGAGGCTTGCCGCTTACAGCGATTAGATGAAGGGGAAGGAGTTGTTGATGTTTGTGTACTGTGAACGAGGCACAACTTTGATGCTAAAAGGTTGATTGGATCAACCAGTGGTTTTCTTATACAAAGCCTAAGAGGAGGCTATTGGCCCAACAAGAGGGAGTTTTTATGTGTCTCGTACGAAGCCCGAGAGAGAGGCTAAAATGGTTGACTCAACAGGAGAATCTTTTATACTCAACAAGAGAGTGTTTTTGTATCTCGTACAAAGCCCGAGATGGAGGCTAAAAGTTTGACTCAACAAGAGAGTCTTTGTATCTCGTACGAAGCCCGAGATGGAGGCGAAAGGGGTAATTGACTCAACGAGGGAGTCTCTTATGTGTCTCGTACAAAGCCCGAGAGAGAGGCTAAATGTTGTTTGACTCCGCTGGGGAGAATTTTGGTATCTCGTACGAAGCCCGAGATGGAGGCTAAACGTTTGCTTCGCTGGGAAGAATCATTGAACCAAGCCCAAGAGGTGGCTATGGTAACTGTTTCAGTTAAGTGACAGGTCCAGTATACTGATTTTAAAGAGAAAATCAGTTCTTATATGAGCAACACTGTACTCAGGGATTTAATTTGATGATCAGGGATATTTCCTTCTCTTTGAGGAAACGGGAAATCCAAAGGGTATTGAGACTGTCCGAGTCTGCGGGTTTCCTTCCTATTTAACGAAGCGGTCACTTGAGAATGTCTTTGAGACTCAAGGAAGTTAGACTGTCCGTGTCTAGAGTTTTATCCTTTGTACTAGGCTTTGAGAAACAGTAGTAGACTCTATGAAAGGATTGTTCTATGAGGATGACTAGGTTCTGTTCCTATACCTCTAGGAGGTCATCGGGACAATTTGTACGAAGCCCAAGAGGAGGCTGAAAGCTTTTAAGAAGCCGACGGGTCCTTGTACTAAGCCCAAGAGGAGGCTATCATTCCCGGAGGAAGAGATCATTATACGAAGCCTAACAGGAGGCTGTGAATACTTCTAAGAAGCCGTAGGGTCCTTGTACGAAGCCCAAGAGGAGGCGGGGTTGCTTTTAAGAAGCCTGTGGGTCCTTGTACGATGCCCAAGAGGAGGCCGATGCTTTTAAGAAGCCCGTGGGTCCCCAAACCCCGAGAAATTCAAGGCAAGCTATTCACAAGGAATAAATCAAGTCAGGAAAGTTCGAGAATTTGGAAGAAACTCAAAGATGCCATTCACGGAGAAGACATTCATCTTGGGGAGTAGAGTTTCTTGACAATTCCTAATGAGGACAGCCGAAGAGAAGACTGTATCTGGTGATCCTATTGGGGATCTAGTTGTCTATTTCTACGAATAAACGAAACGGCGTCACCTAGTTCTAGACGTAGTTGCCAGGGAAACTCTAAATATCTATACTATTATTACACAATTGATATGAGTTTATGAAAAAAGACTTACAGCGAAACAACCCCATAATACAGTTATATATATATGAGTTTGTGAAAGGAGACTTACAATGAGACAACCCCACAATACAGTTATATACATATGAAAACGGTAAATGAAAGCGGGTAAACACTTACTCAGTTGTAGAGCTTCCATGCTGTTTGGTTAGTTGTTCAACAAAGAAAGATTGAAAACAACAGTATATTCAAAATCAAAGGAGGAAGTGCTTTGAAAAAGAAAGATTTGGGGCTTACAGCTCAAGGAGAGGCCCAGGGTTTTATCAGTGAGCGCACTGTTGAATTTGTACAGAGGGACTTATACAAGTGACTGAGGCCCAAAAAAGGTCTTCTGTACAAAAGGGGTTGGGTCTTACACTCTAATAGAGGCCCAAATATATTTTGATAAGGAATGGGTCTTACTACTCGAGGGTAGGCCCAAGGTTGTTTTAAAAAGACGACGATCGTGCCGTTTGTTTTTTACGGTATCGAGACTTATACAATACACTGAGGCCCAAAAATGATTTGGTCAAAAAAGGATTGGGTCTTACACTCTCTCAAGAGGCCCAAAAAGTTTTAAGAAAAAGAAATGGGTCTTACTACTCGAGGGTAGGCCCAGGTTTATTTTAAAAAAGGCGACGATTGCGCCGTTTAAAAATGTACAGAGGGACTTATACAATAAGTGAGGCCCAAAATTTTTCTGTACAAGGGTGTTGGGTCTTACACTCTAATAGAGGCCCATGAATGTTTGAAAAAGTTTGATGAGGGTTGAATTAATCAAAAACCCTAATTTCATTTTTTAAATAGCATTTTTCAAAGAAAAATCAAGTAAAAAATGATAAAAAATATCAAATAAAATCATTAATCATGTTATAAACAGTGATTAAGGTTTATGAAAAAGTATTTTATCCACATGAATATTTAAAATCATTTTGGTTTTAAGAATCAAGAAAAAGATATCATTTTAAAAGCATTTAAAACAATTTAAAACAATATTTTTGAATATATTAAAAATATATCAAATAATAATATTTTTTGTGATTTTTTGGTGGATTAAAATATTATGGAGTATGAATAACAAGTGTGTAAAACAGATTTGGAAAATGATAATTTTTGCTATGTGAAAAAAATTGGTTGAGTTTTGAAGATAAACTAAGAAAAAGAGGAATGTGATGTCACAACATCACTCATGAGACATCACTCATGAGTTTTCAACATCTTTTTTATCAAACTTCCAACACCCATAACTTTCTCAAATCTCAATAGTTTGAGACAAAATTTATATGCATCTGGCCCAGAATTTCACAAGGAATCCAATGGTGGTGGTAGTTTTTTCAGATCACACTCCCTCCTCAAAACCCGATAGTGGTTTTGAAAAGGACCTATAATTGCATTTTCTGTGCTACACTTTGATACAGGCATGAATTACATGGTGAATTAGCCCAAATACAACATATACAACATGTATGAGATGTGTATGATCAGTGGACTTCAAAGCAATACATGATTTCAAGGATTCCAAGTTGTGATGCTTACCTCTTTTTGAGCTTTTTGGAGTTTTTGTGCAATCTGTCAAGCCTCTTATTCCAGAAATGATTTGATGCTTTAGACACACTCAAATGATCCCTTAGAAGCTTTTAGGATGATTGGAATCAACTGGTACCTGCAAAAACACAAACTGTCCCTTTCTTGCAAAAGGGGTTAAAAGTGACCAAAATAGCAACTCTCTCAAATGGTGTTCCAGATGTTGGGAACCATTTGGGACAGTTCAAGGATGATATTTGGAGTGTGTTTGAGGTTTTATCTGGTTTGGAAAGCGACTGAATCAAGACATGGCTTGAAAAATGCAAAAAAGTGCCATTTTGAGATTTTGAGAAGTGACTTTGTAATTTTGTGATTACAGGTCACTTGTGATAGTTTGGACAGCTTACATATGATATATATGAGGTGTGTGTGTGATTAGTTTGAGTGGAATTGCTTTCTAACTCAAAAACTCAGAATTACTTGCTTTGGAAGGCAAATTTGAGGTGAAAGAAGAGATTTTGAGGAAAGCATCTGTTTGATGGCTTTGGTGTACTCAAACTGAGCACAAATGAGCTCTATTTATAGTAGAGCAAGTTTGTTTTCGCAGCAACAGTGAATGATGGCTGCAGCAGAGGTTTGGCCAATGTTGTCCAATGAAAATCCAAGTCTCCTCTAGCCATTGACTAGAGGTTAGGGCACAGAGCTTTGGTTCCCTACATGGTGGAGGATTGTTGACTGAATTCAGTTGCAAATGTGTCAGTACATGCCACCTCTAAGCATCTATTAAATGCTCCAATCCAAAATTGGAGTCTTATCCCTCTTTTAGGGATTTTTAGGAATAACATGCTACTTCTTGTTCCAAGGAATTTGGAGGCTTGGCTCAGTGATTGTCCCCTTTAGATTTGATCCTCAGAGGTGTCCAAAGTGATGACAAGGCTTGGAAATTCGTGTGGCACAAGAAATGTACAAATCTGTCCCATGAAAAATTCAGCTGCAGCAAGCCGTTTTGTAAAATTCATAACTCCCTGCTCGAGTATGCTACAAGGACGTTCTACACCTTTCTGGAAAGCTGAGACAACGTACTTCAACTTTTATGTTAGACTTTGGTCTTGGTTCAGCTTGCAAAGTCATCAAAAATGGCCTTGAACTTGTGTAGTCGAATCTGTCCCAAAAGCTGTCATGAAAATTCTGCATTATCAATGCTTCTTGCGAAAATCATATCTCCCTGCTCGAGTATGCTACAAGGACGTTCTACACCTTTCTGGAAAGCTGAGACAACGTACTTCAACTTTGATGTTCAAGGTTTGGCTTGAATCAACTTGGATCATGGAGAAAAACATCCTTGAAGTAGGGACATTCTTGCTGGAAAAATATTAATGATGTCCCATGAAATGTTGAAATATTTGACAACTTTGATCATTAATAATTCCAAACTTTAATCACTTGTATATTTTAATCCACTATGATATTTTGAATTGAATTGAATTGCATCTTTGATGCTTGTCTTGCATGGTGACAAAGCTTGAAAATTGGGTGGCACAAGAAAAGTGCACAAAATCTGTCCTAAAAAATCAGCTCGAGCAAGGCCTGTTGTGAGGTTCATAACTCCTTGCTCAAGTTGAATTAATGGGAGTTCTAATACATTTTGGAAAGCCCTAATTACATACTTTAACTTTGATGTTTGACTTTGGTCTTGGTTCAGCTTGAAAAGTCATCAAAAATGGTCTTGAACTTGTGTAGTCAAATATGTCCCAAAAGCTGTCATGAAAATTCTGCTTTATCACTGCTTCTTGCGAAAATCATATCTCCCTGCTCGAGTATGCTACAAGGACGTTCTACACCTTTCTGGAAAGCTGAGACAATGTACTTCAACTTTCATGTTTGACTCCAGACCTGGTTCAACTTGGATCATGGAGAAAAACGTCCTTGAAGTTGAGGCATTCTTGCTGAAAAAATATTAATGATGTCCCTATGCAATGTCAGAACATTGGACATTAAGAATTCCCAACTTTGATCACTTATATCTTTCAATACTTATGATATTTTGAGTTGATTCCTTCTACAATGTTGAAGTATCAAATACCCTCTTTAAAAGTAGCTCTTACTCAAAATCAATGGATGCTTGGATCAATAGTTACAACCTTGAAAAGTTGTGCACTTGAACATGATTTTAACTTAGAAAAAATTTCTAAGTTTTCTTTCAATTTGATCAATTTTGCAATTTTGCGTGATTTCTTGATTTAAATTTGATCAAATTAAATCATCCATCATATTTTCTTGAGTAATTGCTCGTGAAGCTCATAGTTGACCAAAAGTCAAACTTTGACTTTTTGCGTCAGTTGACTTTGTATTAGATGAACTTGAGGCTTGATCCACTTGAAATGTTGCACTCTTGTGCTTAATTCTTGAGGTGGGAGTCCTCTTGATTCTTTGTGGATGTTTAAGAGGTTAGACAAGTTGAAGATCATGTCATTCCTTGATTGATCATTTGTCTAAAGGCTCTGAGAGGGCTTGAAACCCTAAGCTTGATTGTAGTGAATGCTCAATAATTCCTTGAGGAGATTGATGAGGCACAAAGGTACATCCATATTGTGATGATGATTTGCACAATGATGGGAAATCTTAGTGGTCAAAATTTGGGGTATGACAGATGCCCCTATTTAATCTTCTTGGACCCGAAGGTGTGAATGACGAAGGTATTCGGGCATTCGGGGTGCAAGAGGATTAAATATCGGAATACCCGAAATTTTGATGGTGGTTATGAATGGTAGCTTACGCATTCATCTTCTTTAGCTAAGCGAAGATGCTTAGAAAAGGTAAACTTCCCCTCGATCCTGGTCTTCAGCCAAGGAGCTGGTCTCAGTTTTTTTTTTTTGAAATAAACTTCCCCTCGATCCTGGTTTCCTACCAAGGAACTGGTCTTAGTTTCTTTTGTCAATAAACTTCCCCTCGATCCTGGTTTCCTACCAAGGAACTGGTCTTAGTTTCTTTTGTAAACTTCCCCTCGATCCTGGTTTCCTACCAAGGATCTGGTCTCGGTTTCTAATATAAACTTCCCCTCGATCCTGGTTTCCTACCAAGGAACTGGTCTTAGTTTCTTTTGTCAATAAACTTTATTGACAAGGGACGCTATGTGTAGCGGTTTTCCTCAAACTTCTCGCCGAATTTTCCTGGGGAGATGCCATTTGAGTGGAAAAAGATTTGATGTCAGACTTGCTGGGGAACCAATTCGTTTGAATTGTAGAGGTACACAAACTTCTCTGTTTTGGAGACGCCATTTGTCGATTCTACTGGGGAAAGCGAGTCTCTTGAGAGACTGTTTGCTTTTGGGGGCTTACATCATACTTTTCTCGGGATCTTTCCGGAGAAATACCATATGATGGGATCCAATTTTGAGGTACCGATGACCTTTTCATCAGTGATTTTTTCGGAGAAAAACTACCGTACCGCCGAATCTCTGATTAAGAGGCTTTCTCTGGGGATCTTCCTTAATCCGGGAAAGCAAGGATATCATCTTCAATGGCGAAGAGTGATATTTGTTGAAAGTTTTATTGTTTCTCATAGGTTCAAGTTATCAAAGTGGTCAAGGACCGTCTCTAATCCAGAGATAAACGGGAGAGAGATTACTTAGATGATTCACTTTCTAACGAGGAAGATCTGACAACTCGATTGAGAGGACTTATCACTAGGGGATAAGAATGACTAGAGTGATAGTGATGCAATATGAACGTGAATGCAAATCAATAATACATGATGTATGTATGTATATGCGGACAAAACTGACGCAACATACAGACTAAGGGATGAACACGACTGGATACTCGGCCACAGTGGGGCATGTAGAAATATCGCTGGTTCAAGATAGTAATTCTGCCTTGCTTAGGAGAAACGGTCCCTATTGGGAGCGGCGCTGGTCGGGCTTAGGAGATGAGAACTCTGCCGAAGATGTCAGATGGAACATGGTCTCTGACATTGCTGATCCTTCATTCAGGCGTACTGGTCTAGAAGGATTACTTTCATTCTGCACTTTGAGGTTCGAACACCTTTGGAGACGCGATTGATGTTCTTTTGATGTTCAACAGTCAAAAGAAATTGCCATCTTTATTAAAAAGCAGAAAAAGTTTTAACAAGTAAATTCATTTTTGTTTCATTTCAAGAATCGTTAATCATGTTAAAATGTCGTTCTGTAAAGCTAAAACAAGTAATAATTACAAACAAAAGCACAAAGGCTCAAATTTTATTGATAAGATGGAGATCAGCCAAACGCGTGATTCCAAAGAGTATATACAAAGTTTGAAAATGGTAATTTACAGGGAAAAGGGCTACGTTGAAACATAACGACCACTATCCTTCTACCAACTTTGAATTCGGGACATCCTGAGCTTCTGTCGAAGATGACCTTGACTGGAGTTTTCCTCCGATGGAAGCTGTAACTGCTGCTGAGGGACTTGCCTCTGTTGAACATAGTTACTTGCCATTATCCCTAATTTTTGCCTGGATTGTACTTTGATGTTTCCAATCCATCAGGATGATTTTTTTCATGTCTCTAACTTTTGCCTGGACCGCCCTTTCGGGTTTTCAATCCACCGAGACGTTTTTTCTTTTTTTAGTTAGTTTAGGCGAAGTATTTCTTGACTACATCAACATTTGTGGGGTAGGCAAATTCCTCTCCGTCCATGGTTGCAAGTCTCAAGGCACCACCTGAGAAAGCTTTCGTGACCACATAGGGGCCATCATAATTTGGGGTCCATTTGCCCCGAGAGTCAGTGAGAAATGATTGTATCTTCTTGAGTACAAGGTCTCCTTTTCTGAAAACACGAGGTCGGACCTTTTTGTCGAACGCCCTTTTCATTCTTTTCTGATACAACTGACCGTGGCATAGTGCCGTGATTCGCTTCTCTTCGATCAGATTCAGTTCATCGTGTCGGCTTTGACACCATTCAGCTTCGGTGAGCTTCGCTTCCATCAATACCCGGATTGATGGGATCTCTACTTCTATGGGGAGAACTGCCTCCACGCCATACACTAGAGAGAAAAGGGTAGCCCCAATTCCGTTTCCGTAATGATTGACAGCTCCGTCAAAGATAAGTCCCCACTGGGAACCTGGTTCTGGCCCTTCACTGGGTAGCAGTTCATCGCAGTCTTTCATTTTTAGATACATGACATCTTCGTCTGGGAAGTCAAACCCGATTGATTCTTGATCGTCAATCGGTTGATGAGCCAAATGATCGGCTAAAATACTTCCTTTAACGGCTTTCTGAGCATGGTACTCTATGTCATATTCTGATAACAACATCTGCCAACGGGCAATCCTTCCCGTAAGAGCAGGTTTTTCAAAAACGTACTTAATTGGATCCATTTTGGAGACCAACCAAGTAGTATGACGAATCATGTATTGGCGAAGACGTTTGGCTGCCCAAGCCAAAGCACAGCAAGTTTTCTCAAGCATCGTGTACCGAGTTTCGCAGTCGGTGAATTTCTTGCTTAGATAGTAAATGGCAGACTCTTTCCGTTTAGTTTCGTCTTGTTGGCCAAGTACACATCCCATTGAGTCCTCTAGAACTGTGAGGTAAATGATCAGTGGTCTTCCTTCCACTGGAGGTGATAGAATCGAAGGATTCAACATATATTCCTTGATACTGTCGAAGGCGGTTTGGCAATCTTCTGACCAAATGCAATCCTGGTTCTTTTTGAGTAATTTGAAAATCGGCGCGCATGTCGCGGTCATAAGGAATATGAATCTGGAGATGTAGTTCAAATGTCCCAGGAATCCTCTGACTTATTTTTCAGTTTTCGAAGAAGGCATTTCTTGAATGGCCTTGACCTTGTCAGGATCAACCTCAATTCCTTTCTGGCTGACGATGAACCCTTAGAGTTTCCCTGAACTGACACCGAAGGTGCATTTGTTGGGATTCAAGCGGAGTTTGTACTTTCTCAACCGCTCGAATAGTTTTGACAGGTGGGTCACATGCTCCTCTTCTGTTCTAGATTTAGCAATCATATCATCGACATATACCTCAATTTCTTTGTGTATCATGTCATGAAACAGAGTAGTCATGGCCCTTTGATAGGTTGTCCCGGCATTCTTCAAACCGAACGGCATTACCTTGTAACAAAAGGTTCCCGATGGGGTAATGAACGAAGTTTTCTCCATGTCTTTCGGCGCCATTTTGATTTGATTATAGCCCGAGAATCCATCCATGAAGGAGAAAACTTTGAACTTTGCTTTACTGTCTACCAGCATATCAATGTGTGGTAAAGGAAAGTCGTCCTTTGGACTTGCCTTGTTCAGATCTCTGTAATCAACACACATTCTGACCTTTCCGTCCTTTTTGGGAACGGGTACGATGTTGGGTAACCATTGAGGATATTCAGATGTAGCGAGGAAACCTGCGTCAATCTGTTTCTATACCTCCTCTTTGATTTTGATGGCCATGTCCGGGTGAGTGCGTCTCAACCTTTGCTTTACTGGCGGACATTCCGATCTTAATGGTAAGTGATGTTCCAAGATGCTGGTATCCAACCCTGGCATATCCTGATAGGACCAAGCGAATACATCGGGGAATTCTTTGAGAAGCTTTATCAAACTTTCTTTGACAGTTGGATTGAGCAGTGCCCCAATCCTGATTTCTTTTCTCTCTTGCTCTGAACCCAAGTTTACCGTTTCCAACGGCTCTTTGTGAGGTTCAATGGACCTTTCCTCTTGTCTGAGTAGTCAGGAGATCTCTTCTGGAATTTTGTTGTCAACTTCTTCTTCAGCCTCGAATATCGGGAACTTAAAGTTAGGAGAAGGCATCGGATCGTATGTTTCAACTGGGTTTAAAACAAGCAATCTGCATGACGTGATGATTCGTGTTTAGAAGAGATAGAGAAAATGCAAGTGTGTGCAGTGTATTTATTTTACTGCTTGTTTTTATTTTTAAATGTTTTTTAGGATTACCATTTTCTGAAAAAGCAAAAAGAGAAAACAACAATAATGCGGAAATTACAGAACGACGTTATTTTATTTATGAACAAGTCGACTCTTGAAACTACAGCCCTATAAAACAAAACTCTGTCGCTTCGGGCAAAGCGAAGAGGGAAATTTACAGAAAGCGAGCCCTATCAAAACATCCGTTTCACCTGGGCAGGGTGAAAGGTTTAAAGATGGCAATTACTTTGACTGATGAACGACCTTCGGAACCTCGACGGTAACCCATTGGCGGCGAACTCCTCGGTGAATCACAAAGTCTGGCACCTTCCTTGATTTGTCTTCAGAAATAACGCTGATTTCTGGTAGAGCAGGATCATTGGAATCTGTCTCCCAGGCAGAGTTGTCGTAGGAGGATTCCTCTGTTGCATTCTACAGAGTATTGGTGCTCTCAGGTGTATCTCCCCATCCAGTTGGTTGGATGTCTTCGAACCTGGTACGAGAGCTTTCGGGCGTAGTGTACTTGACCATAAAGTCGTACTTTCCACTTGGTTGTCCCAGGGTGTCCCAAACTTCTTTGGAACTGGAGGAGTCATCCCTCTCGATGACGTTGACCTCAGGAAAAGCATAGTTGATGAATTGTAGTCCTGCACACGTTGCGAATTCATCGTCATGTTGAGTAGTTTCTGAATGACCTGAGTGTTGATCCCATGACATGGTGGGGACACAGGTATTCTGTTCAATGACGGTCAGCTGAGTTTCATTACTCGGCTGACTTTCTTGCCCCAAGTTTTCTGGATAAGGTTGCCACATTGGCAGGCCATCCATTGGGCCATAGTAGTTGTAGTCAAAATTGTCTTTCATCGGAGTGTCTTCCTCTAATGAATTTGGCGGAGCACGACATCCTTTCGGATCACAATCCCCGTATATCATTTCGACATCTGACCGGGGTATAAATCTCGGACTCTGTGTAGGAAAGCAAAAAGGCATAGGCACCTCTTCCTGAGACATATAACCGTCCTTATTAAGGTAGGACTTCCATTCTTCATCTGTGTCAGAGGGATCTTCCTCATTGATAGCATAAACTGTCTGAGACACTGGGTGAAGAAAACCTCCACTGTGGAATAAGTTTTGAAGGGGATGAAGACTTTCATCGTTGGCAGCTGTCCGGGTACAGGTTGCAGAAAAACCAAGACCTTTCTTTGTTTTATTGTCAATGGGAATGACAAGCTGTCCCCATCCGGTTGTATCGGTACTCTCGACCGCTTTGATAGCATCTTTGTATGAGGAAATCGAGGTTCCTCCTTGGGATTGATTGTCCTTGCTCACCGACAGTGCTTGGAACTGAGTTCCAATAACCTCCTCAGGTTCTACACCAGTAGACGATGATAAGTTACTTACAAGCAAGGCTTGTTCCCCACAAACCGTGACAAGTTGATCGTTCTTGACGAACTTTAGCTTTTGGTGGAGGGTTGAAGTGACCGCTCCATCCTGATGTATCCAAGGTCTTCCTAATAAACAATTGTATATTGCCCGGATGTCCATGACCTGGAAAGTGACTTGGAAAGTGTGAGGACCAATAGTTATGGGAAGATCAACTTCGCCGATAACCGTTTTTCTGGATCCGTCGAACGCTTTGACGATGACCTCGTTGACTCTCATCGGAGGGCCTTTGAATGATAATTGCGTCAAAGTGGACTTCGGCATAACATTCAGGGTTGACCCTGTGTCAACCAGTACGCTGGCTAAAGCATCGTCCTGGCAGTTAACTGTAATATTGAGCGCCATGTTATGACGGCGACCCTCTTCGGGTAACTCCTCATCACTAAATCCCAAATTGTTGCAGGAAGTGATGTTAGAGACAATGCTATCGAACTGTCTGATTGTTACATCCTGTTCCACAAAGGCTTGCTCCAAGACTTTCTGTAGAGCCTCCCTGTGGTCTTTTGAACTGAGTAACAGTGATAACACCGAGATCTTTGAAGGAGTCTGTAACAGCTGATCCACAATGTTATATTCACTCCTTTGGATGAGCTTCAGCATCTCATCATTATTTTTCGAAAGGTCGGGATTACTGGATTGATCGATTGGTGGATCGGGAGCTTCTGTCTGAAATTCCTTTTCTTTGTTAACTTCCCCAACCCCTCAGTTGAAGATTCTACCACTCCGTGTTACACGACTGATGTCTGCAATGTTCACGACGGAGGGTAATGGAATTTCCTTTCCATTTTCAAATGTCGTTGCACCGTATTTGTAAGGGATAGCCTTAGTTGATTCATACGGTAGTGGTCTCGGTAGATAGATGACTACGGGAACCTTTTGATTTTTCTGACCATCGTAAGTAATCTCGATCTGTTCCCGGTTGGGAACTTTAGATTCGTCAAGTAGAGGGATGATGGCAAAAACATCCCTGGTCTGGTGACGACCAGAGATGGTGACAACATCCTCAACTTGATCGGCAAGGTAATTCGGTGTCCAGTTGATGGGTCCAGAACCTGGATATGGACAAATTTCTCCACGGTCCACCTGCCCCTGGAGAGTTGCTCTCACAAGGTAACACCCTTGATTATTTTTCGAACAGACGCTACAATGATCGTAATTGTGTGGTGGCACTGGCCACGCCCACTTTGAATACAATGTAACCTCACCAGGTTACCTTCCACAGATCGGACATCCTGACGAATTCTTGTTACTGATACTAATTTGCTGAGTATCTTCATCCATGTATATTGGCATCCACCAGTGATTTAACAAGTGCTGAAGTGCCTCCTGGACAAGGGTACAACCTCGATCGTTTTCGTAACCTGCTTTACAGTTTTGATAATCATGTGATATTAAGAATCTGAGTCGGACCTGCTCAGCATGTAACTCTACCAGGTTGGTATTCATCACGCGAATATCGAAGATTTGAATCATGTTGATCTGATAGGGATTCCTATCATGGTAGTCTTGGATCCATCCAAGATCCATCTGACGCTGGAGGGCCTCTTGTATGAAAGAGCATCCCTGTTTGTTTACCGAGCAAGTCAGACAAGAACTGTAATCATGCCGCGGAAGATTATGATACTGGCCTTGCCTTGAGTGCATTGCCACTAAGTTGACATTCATTGCACGGATGTCGTGGTTCTGAATGACGTTAGAATTCGTGTAAACCATGTTAACTCCACGAACTCGGTGCTCTTGGATCCATCCGAGATCCATCTGTTTCTGTAGAGCTGATTGCACTACCGAACATCCTTGGTTATCTTTAGAGCAGATATCACACTGGTGATAGTTATGAGGTGGCACATGGCCATATCCACTCTGTCTACAATGCATCTTGACCAGATTGGTTTTCAACAAGAGTACATCGTGAATTTGATAGACATTGTTAGTCTCTTTCTCAATCAGATTGACTGCAGCTTCCTCGTGTTGAGGCAGCGGGTTCGTGACAACATTAGGATTTGTATCCTTGAAGGATAAGACCCCACTCCTAACAAGTTTTTGCACGTCAGACTTGAAATTGAGACAAGTCTCTATGTTATGCCCTGAACCTCCTTGATGATAAGGGCACGTCTGATCCACCTTAAACCAAAAGGGTAGATTTTCCGGTACTGCAAGAGGGGACTTAGTCTGAATGTGCCCATTGGCTAGTAGTAACGTAAACAGCTCTGCGTACGTTACGGGTATAGGATCAAATCCTGGTGGCCGTGTTGTACGGTTGTTATTATATAGAGGACGAGCCTGCTGAAGAGGCTGTTGTGTCCTTTGCTGATCAGGTTGGCTCTGCGCAACCTGAGGTTGATACGTAGGAATAGGCGCAGGCCTGGTAGCAAGAATTACAGCTGCTACCGGCTGATAACGTCTCCTTTGCTTTCCGAGAGAGATATTCCCAATATCTTGCTCTTTTTTCTTAGGGAGAGCACTACCGTATTTTTTAGTGCCGCTCGTCGATCCAGTGTCTTTTACTAAACGTCCTTCTCGGACGGCTTCCTCAAGACGTACGCCCATGCTGACCATCTCGGTGAAATCACTGGGCGCACTGGCAACCATTCGGTCGTAGTAGAACGAGCTTAAGGTCTTTAAGAAGATCTTTGTCATCTCTTTTTCCTCAAGAGGTGGACAAATTTGAGCGGCAATTTCACGCCACCTTTGAGCATACTCCTTAAAGGTTTCCTTGTCCTTTTGCAACATCGATCTGAGTTGATCTCTGTCGGGTGCCATGTCCAAATTGTATTTGTATTGTTGGACGAAGGCAGTGCCAAGATCTCTAAAAGTGCTGATCGTGGCACGGTTTAAACCCATGTACCATTTTAATGCGGCACCAGTTAAACTATCCTGGAAGTAGTGAATCAGTAGGTCCTGATTCTCCGTCTGAGCTGACATCCGCCGAGCGTACATCACCAGATGGCTCTGAGGGCAAGAGTTACCCTTGTATTTTTCAAAGTCGGGCACTTGGAATTTATGTGGGACTTTCACATTGGGGACTAAGCATAGGTCTGCGGCGTCTTTTCTAAATAGATCCTGACCGCGAATGGCTTGCAGCTCCTTCTGCATTTCCAATAACTGTTCCTGGAATTCATCCATTCTGTCAAACATAGTTTCCTTTTTACCAAAAGGTATCGGTGGAACCTGTCCTTCCGGGACAGTGTGCACCACAGGAGGTGGTACCGTGACTACGGTGGTGAGTCTTGGTGTTTCCCGAAGTTTGTAACCTTCAGGAGTCTTCAGTATGCCCCTGGCATCTTCGCTTTCCCGAAGTTTGTAACCTTCAGGCCCAGCGGCTTCTGTTGTGATTCCCTGATCTTCAGTGATCGGCGGAACATATCCTTCCGGGATATAGTTAACAGGCATGCCCCAAGGACGATCTTTCGGTATTTGATACCTAGGATCATACTTCTCTATGATGGGCATTGAGGTGATCTTGGAGATCACGGTTCTTTGTAGCTGAGCTTCTGCCATGGCTTGCATGTCGTTACGAAGCTTTCTCATATCCTCTCTCAGAGCGTCGATCTCTTCTTTCAACTCTCTGTTCTCTTCCTCGAGATCATCCATCTTTTTCTGACGATTGGCCCGAGTATTGTACGAATGAGACAGTTTGACTCTAGAACCGAGACACAAACGTGAGATTCGTAGGTAAGAAGAATGCACGATGTGAGAATGATGAACGCAATGATTATATTAATTGTTTTTTTTGTTTAATTAAAATAAACTTCGACAATTAGATTGCAAATATCAAACACTGGGGAAACCCCTTTTTATTGAAATTCAAAGGATTACAGAAATGGAAATACAGTAGATTATAAGATGCGGAAACAGAAACCTAAGCTAAAGGGTCCCGAGTCCTCTCTGGAGAGAAATCGGGTGCTGATTCTGATATCTTCCTTTTCTTTGACCGGGGCTCTTGGGCCGTTGTCGGGTTGTCATTCCTTTGCCAGGTGAAAGGAGTGAGCAAATTCCTTTGGTCGTCTTGATTCTCTACAGCATGCTGCTCCAAAATTTCAATCAGAGCATCTTTTTCCTTCAATGATTGTTGTATTTTGATGCACTCTATGTCGAGGGTGCGATACTTGTTCTTCCAAGACCTTCTCTCCCGTTGAACTTTGTTGAGAGTAACCTGAAGCTTTTCTGTTTCCGTCATGAAGTACATGACAGATTCCCTCGGCGGAAGAATTCTGTAACGAGGATAAGGCATCTTCAGCTTGAGAGCTCTAGTTTGTACCCAATAGAGATAAGGCTCCACCGAGACACAGTCCGGTTTTCCTAGAAACTCCCGTCCTTTCTTATGAACGTGTTTCCAAGCATGCACTATTTCCATCTTTAGTGCTCTGTCACTTTCTCCTTCCTTGAAGAAAAGACCTTCCAGATGAACACCCAGTGGGATATGTCTCATTGGGTATCCAAATTGACGAAGAACCAATATCGGATGGTAGTTGATTCCTCCTTTAGTTCCTATGAGGGGTACGTTGGGGAAGTTTCCACAACAGTCAATGATTCTGATTTCCTCATAAATCCTATTACACCAATCTATATCAGAGTTGGTAAGAGACATGATCTTCTGCGACCAACGTAAGGCACTCTTGCAATCCCAAAAAGTAGCAGACTTGGGCAAGTGGGAAATAAACCATTTATAAAGCAGAGGTACATAGCATGTGATCTTCCCTCCACTATACAAATTTCCCAAGTGTACAGAATGATACGCATCTGCAAGCAAAGTCGGCACAGGGTTTCCAATGAGAAAAACCTTAATGGCATTGATATCGACGAAGTTATTGATGTTGGGAAACAAAAATAACCCGTAGGTGAGCAAGACAAAGATGCTTTCAAAAGAGTCCTGTTCCCTATACTAGCAAAGTACAGAGCTTTCTTTGTCAAGAACTGGGCTGGCAAACCTTGGATGCCACCCTTAGTAGTCATGTGAGTCCTGACCTCAGACTCGTCCAAATAAATTGCTCTGGCAATGGTCTGATTCTTTGGAATTTCTTCCAGTCCAGAAAATGGAGCTCGATCTGTAATGTGTAAATCGATCAGATGAGAATACTCCTCCAGCGTTGGTGCTAGCTGGTAATCTGGGAATGTGAAACGGTGATAAACTGGATCGTAAAACTGAATGAGCGCGTCCATGATTCCCTCAATCACATGGACTCTTAACAGTGGTAACAGACCTCCGTGTTTGGCTCTAAAAGCCTCAGGGTTAGTGATCATCCTTGCTAACCTTCTCAAATCCTCTAGTTTTGGAACCTTGAAGGTGTACGTATGAGTTCTCCTTCTACCGAAATCCATTAGCGTAATCCTTTTCTCTGATATTTGCAATCACAGTCTTAGTTTAATTTGAAAAACAGAGAGACTAGAAGAGAAGTTTTTTTAATGTTTTAATGTTTTTTTTTTAAATGAATGCATGAATACAGCACACAAAAACATAGAAAAAACATGGGGTCAAAGGGTCGTTTTCATGAAGTCAAGGCTCTACCCATCCCCAAAGGTTTATACTAGGGTGATTTTTGTACCTGTACTCATTATCATCAGCTCCTCCTAGGAAAGCAAAACAACAAGCGGATCACCAGTGAGTTGTAGTGCAATCTTAGAGTAAGTGCCATTCACCGAGAATAGATCACCAGCCTCAAATGAGGGTAGTATCGCGTAACAACTATTTCTGATAGTTTCCGCACTACGAAAGGGTTTGGCTCCTCAGCTTCTCAGACTTAACAACCGGCCCATTGGCTAGAAGAGTGAACGGGTTGCGTTGGTCAGCCTCCACTGAGGTTGATGGTCGACCCCGTCGCCATCACTTATCTTAAGTGTATACTCAATCTTTCCACATACGGCATCACCCGCATTCCCATTAGCAGAAAAATAAACACGTATAGCAATTAGGAAAAGCAATATATATATATATATATTTGTCCTAAACATCCTAGACCTTTAAAGCTATGAATATTAAGTTCCTAACAGAAAACGGGTTCCCCGACGGAAGCCCCAATCTGTGGTTTTTCACACAAGAGGTGAAAAGGAAGACCGTGCCTATATCTAACTTTGATCGGCCCCACGGTGGGCGCCATTTTTCTGTAGCGAGCTATTTTGGACGCGGTTCTTAAGCGCTGGTCGCTCTCTGCGGTTGAGCTTAAACTACAGGTCGATTCATTTTTTATCCTATTGTGAGCTGAATAAGGAAGGGAAATAGATGTCTCTAATTAACCCTGCTTTGTATACTGAGTTTAAACAGCGGTCTGTTAGGTTACGGATGCTATCAATGTGGGGGGCCTTTGTACTGGTTATTTGTATTTTCGCCAATACGGTGTTCTTTCTTTTTATCTGGGCAGAAGGTTTCTGGCGGGGAACAAGGATTAGGATGTTAGGACTGATGCTTTTTGATAGGTATGTGAGAGTATGGGATTTTGGTTTTTTGTTGATTGTGCTCGCTAAGATCTTTTCTTTCGATCTTATGCCTACGTATTCCCGTTTACCGAAACAGGGAAATCAGAGCGTTCGTAGTTCCTCCTATTCTATGGGAGGAAATGGTGTTTTGGTGTCTTGTTCAAAGCCCAAGACGTGAAGCGAAAGGTGGTTTGTATCTTGTTCAAAGCCCAAGATGTGAAGCTGAAAAGTCTATTTGTGTCTTGTTCAAAGCCCAAGACATGAAGCTGAAAAGTCTATTTGTATCTTATTCAAAGCCCAAGATATGAAGCTGAAGGGCCTCGACTTTAGAGAGAATTTGTCATCTCTAAAGAAGGGTTTGTCTGTCACAACTATTGGGTGACTGGTTATAAAGGGGAATTACTTTAACCGGGATACGCGGATCCTAGCAATGCCATAATTTCCTTTAAAGGGGATTTTAACCTGAAGGAGAAGACTTTAACTCAGTGTAGAGCAATGCTATCTTTCCTTAGGAATTTCTCATGCTAAAAGAGGGACAGTGGCGTGGATGTAAATAATCCAGAGGCTTGCCGCTTACAGCTATTAGATGAAGGGGAAGGAGTTGTTGATGTTTGTGTACTGTGAACAAGGCACAGCTTTGATGCTAAAAGGTTGATTGGATCAACTAGTGGTTTTCTTATACAAAGCCTAAGAGGAGGCTATTGGGCCAACAAGAGGGAGTTTTTATATGTCTCGTACGAAGCCCGAGAGAGAGGCTAAAATGGTTGACTCAACAGGAGAATCTTGTATACTCAATAAGAGAGTGTTTTTGTATCTCGTACGAAGCCCGAGATGGAGGCTAAAAGTTTGACTCAACAAGAGAGTCTTTGTATCTCGTACGAAGCCCGAGATGGAGGCAAAAGGGGTAATTGACTCAACGAGGGAGTCTCTTATGTGTCTCGTACAAAGCCCGAGAGAGAGGCTAAATGTTGTTTGACTCCGCTGGGGAGAATTTTGGTATCTCGTACGAAGCCCGAGTTGGAGGCTAAACGTTTGCTTCGCTGGGAAGAATCATTGAACCAAGCCCAAGAGGTGGCTATGGTAACTGTTTCAGTTAAGTGACAGGTCCAGTATACTGATTTTAAAGAGAAAATCAGTTCTTATATGAGCAACACTGTACTCAGGGATTTGATTTGATGATCAGGGATATTTCCTTCTCTTTGAGGAAACGGGAAATCCAAAGGGTATTGAGACTGTCCGAGTCTGCGGGTTTCCTTCCTATTTAACGAAGGGGTAACTTGAGAATGTCTTTGAGACTCAAGGAAGTTAGACTGTCCGTGTCTAGAGTTTTATCCTTTGTACTAGGCTTTGAGAAACAGTAGTAGACTCTATGAAAGGACTGTTCTATGAGGATGACTAGGTTCTGTTCCTATACCTCTAGGAGGTCGTCGGGACAATTTGTACGAAGCCCAAAAGGAGGCTGAAAGCTTTTAAGAAGCCGACGGGTCCTTGTACTAAGCCCAAGAGGAGGCTATCATTCCCGGAGGAAGAGATCATTATACGAAGCCTAAGAGGAGGCTGTGAATACTTCTAAGAAGCTGTAGGGTCCTTGTACGAAGCCCAAGAGGAGGCGGGGTTGCTTTTAAGAAGCCTGTGGGTCCTTGTACGATGCCCAAGAGGAGGCCGATGCTTTTAAGAAGCCCGTGGGTCCCCAAACCCCGAGAAATTCAAGGCAAGCTATTCATAAGGAATAAATCAAGTCAGGAAAGTTCAAGAATTTGGAAGAAACTCAAAGATGCCATTCACGGAGAAGACATTCATCTTGGGGAGTAGAGTTTCTTGACAATTCCTAATGAGGACAGCCGAAGAGAAGACTGTATCTGGTGATCCTATTGGGGATCTAGTTGTCTATTTCTACGAATAAACGAAACGGCGTCACCTAGTTTTAGACGTAGTTGCCAGGGAAACTCTAAATATCTATACTATTATTACACAGTTGATATGAGTTTATGAAAGAAGACTTACAGCGAAACAGCCCCACAATACAGTTATATATATATATGAGTTTGTGAAAGGAGACTTACAGTGAGACAGCCCCACAATACAGTTATATACATATGAAAGCGGGTAAACACTTACTCGGTTGTAGAGCTTCCATGCTATTTGGTTAGTTGTTCAACAAAGAAAGATTGAAAACAACAGTATATTCAAAATCAAAGGAGGAAGTGCTTTGAAAAAGAAAGATTTGGGGCTTACAGCTCAAGGAGAGGCCCAGGGTTTTATCAGTGAGCGCACTGTTGAATTTGTACAGAGGGACTTATACAAGTGACTGAGGCCCAAAAAAGGTCTTCTGTACAAAAGGGGTTGGGTCTTACACTCTAATAGAGGCCCAAATATATTTTGATAAGGAATGGGTCTTACTACTCGAGGGTAGGCCCAAGGTTGTTTTAAAAAGGCGACGATCGCGCCGTTTGTTTTTTACGGTATCGAGACTTATACAATACACTGAGGCCCAAAAATGATTTGGTCAAAAAAGGATTGGGTCTTACACTCTCTCAAGAGGCCCAAAAAGTTTTAAGAAAAAGAAATGGGTCTTACTACTCGAGGGTAGGCCCAGGTTTATTTTAAAAAAGGCGACGACCGCGCCGTTTAAAAATGTACAGAGGGACTTATACAATAAGTGAGGCCCAAAATTTTTCTGTACAAGGGTGTTGGGTCTTACACTCTAATAGAGGCCCATGAATGTTTGAAAAAGTTTGATGAGGGTTGAATTAATCAAAAACCCTAATTTCATTTTTTAAATAGCATTTTTCAAAGAAAAATCAAGTAAAAAATGATAAAAAATATCAAATAAAATCATTAATCATGTTATAAACAGTAATTAAGGTTTATGAAAAAGTATTTTATCCACATGAATATTTAAAATCATTTTGGTTTTAAGAATCAAGAAAGAGATATCATTTTAAAAGCATTTAAAACAATTTAAAACAATATTTTTGAATATATTAAAAATATATCAAGTAATAATATTTTTTGTGATTTTTTGGTGGATTAAAATATTATGGAGTATGAATAACAAGTGTGTAAAACAGATTTGGAAAATGATAATTTTTGCTATGTGAAAAAAATTGGTTGAGTTTTGAAGATAAACTAAGAAAAAGAGGAATGTGATGTCACAACATCACTCATGAGACATCACTCATGAGTTTTCAACATCTTTTTTATCAAACTTCCAACACCCATAACTTTCTCAAATCTCAATAGTTTGAGACAAAATTTATATGCATCTGGCCCAGAATTTCACAAGGAATCTAATGGTGGTGGTAGTTTTTTCAGATCACACTCCCTCCTCAATACCCGATAGTGGTTTTGAAAAGGACCTATAATTGCATTTTCTGTGCTACACTTTGATACAGGCATGAATTACATGGTGAATTAGCCCAAATACAACATATACAACATGTATGAGATGTGTATGATCAGTGGACTTCAAAGCAATACATGATTTCAAGGATTCCAAGTTGTGATGCTTACCTCTTTTTGAGCTTTTTGGAGTTTTTGTGCAATCTGTCAAGCCTCTTGTTCCAAAAATGATTTGATGCTTTAGACACACTCAAATGATCCCTTAGAAGCTTTTAGGATGATTGGAATCAACTGGTACCTGCAAAAACACAAACTGTCCCTTTCTTGCAAAAGGGGTTAAAAGTGACCAAAATAGCAACTCTCTCAAATGGTGTTCCAGATGTTGGGAACCATTTGGGACAGTTCAAGGATGATATTTAGAGTGTGTTTGAGGTTTTATCTGGTTTGGAAAGTGACTGAATCAAGACATGGCTTGAAAAATGCAAAAAAGTGCCATTTTGAGATTTTGAGAAGTGACTTTGTGATTTTGTGATTACAGGTCACTTGTGATAGTTTGCACAACTTACATATGATATATATGAGGTGTGTGTGTGATTAGTTTGAGTGGAATTGCTTTCTAACTCAAAAACTCAGAATTACTTGCTTTGGAAGGCAAATTTGAGGTGAAAGAAGAGATTTTGAGGAAAGCATCTGTTTGATGGCTTTGGTGTACTCAAACTGAGCACAAATGAGCTCTATTTATAGTAGAGCAAGTTTGTTTTCGCAGCAACAGTGAATGGTGGCTGCAGCAGAGGTTTGGCCAATGTTGTCCAATGAAAATCCAAGTCTCCTCTAGCCATTGACTAGAGGTTAGGGCACAGAGCTTTGGTTCCCTACATGTTGGAGGAATGTTGACTGAATTCAGTTGCAAATGTGTCAGTCCATGCCACCTCTAAGCATCTATTAAATGCTCCAATCCAAAATTGGAGTCTTGTCCCTCTTTTAGGGATTTTTAGGAATAGCATGCTACTTCTTGTTCCAAGGACTTTGGAGGCTTAGCTCAGTGATTGTCCCCTTTAGATTTGATCCTCAGAGGTGTCCAAAGTGATGACAAGGCTTGGAAATTCGTGTGGCACAAGAAATGTACAAATCTGTCCCATGAAAAATTCAGCTGCAGCAAGCCGTTTTGTAAAATTCATAACTCCCTGCTCGAGTATGCTACAAGGACGTTCTACACCTTTCTGGAAAGCTGAGACAACGTACTTCAACTTTGATGTTGGACTTTGGTCTTGGTTCAGCTTGCAAAGTCATCAAAAATGGCCTTGAACTTGTGTAGTCGAATCTGTCCCAAAAGCTGTCATGAAAATTCTGCATTATCAATGCTTCTTGCGAAAATCATATCTCCCTGCTCGAGTATGCTACAAGGACGTTCTACACCTTTCTGGAAATCTGAGACAACGTACTTCAACTTTGATGTTCAAGGTTTGGCTTGAATCAACTTGGATCATGGAGAAAAACATCCTTGAAGTTGGGACATTCTTGCTGGAAAAATATTAATGATGTCCCATGAAATGTTGAAACATTTGACAACTTTGATCATTAATAATTCCAAACTTTAATCACTTGTATATTTTAATCCACTATGATATTTTGAATTGAAGTGAATTGCATCTTTGATGCTTGTCTTGCATGGTGACAAAGCTTGAAAATTGGGTGGCACAAGAAAAGTGCACAAAATCTGTCCTAAAAAATCAGCTCGAGCAAGGCCTGTTGTGAGGTTCATAACTCCTTGCTCAAGTTGAATTAATGGGAGTTCTAATACATTTTGGAAAGCCCTAATGACATACTTTAACTTTGATGTTTGACTTTGGTCTTGGTTCAGCTTGCAAAGTCATCAAAAATGGTCTTGAACTTGTGTAGTCAAATCTGTCCCAAAAGTTGTCATGAAAATTCTGCTTTATCACTGCTTCTTGCAAAAATCATATCTCCCTGCTCGAGTATGCTACAAGGACGTTCTACACCTTTCTGGAAAGCTGAGACAACGTACTTCAACTTTCATGTTTGACTCCAGACCTGGTTCAACTTGGATCATGGATAAAAACATCCTTGAAGTTGGGGCATTCTTGCTGAAAAAATATTAATGATGTCCCTATGCAATGTCAGAACATTGGACATTAAGAATTCCTAACTTTGATCACTTATATCTTTCAATCCTTATGATATTTTGAGTTGATTCCTTCTACAATGTTGAAGTATCAAATACCCTCTTTAAAAGTAGCTCTTATTCAAAATCAATGGATGCTTGGATCAATAGTTACAACCTTGAAAAGTTGTGCACTTGAACATGATTTTAACTTAGAAAAAATTTCTAAGTTTTCTTTCAATTTGATCAATTTTGCAATTTTGCGTGATTTCTTGATTTAAATTTGATCAAATTAAATCATCCATCATATTTTCTTGAGTAATTGCTCGTGAAGCTCATAGTTGACCAAAAGTCAAAGTTTGACTTTTTGCGTCAGTTGACTTTGTATTAGATGAACTTGAGGCTTGATCCACTTGAAATGTTGCACTCTTGTGCTTAATTCTTGAGGTGGGAGTCCTCTTGATTCTTTGTGGATGTTTAAGAGGTTAGACAAGTTGAAGATCATGTCATTCCTTGATTGATCATTTGTCTAAAGGCTCTGAGAGGGCTTGAAACCCTAAGCTTAATTGTAGTGAATGCTCAACAATTCCTTGAGGAGATTGATGAGGCACAAAGGTACATCCATATTGTGATGATGATTTGCACAATGATGGGAAATCTTAGTGGTCAAAATTTGGGGTATGACAGATGCCCCTATTTAATCTTCTTGGACCCGAAGGTGTGAATGACGAAGGTATTCGGGCATTCGGGGTGCAAGAGGATTAAATATCGGAATACCCGAAATTTTGATGGTGGTTATGAATGGTAGCTTACGCATTCATCTTCTTTAGCTAAGCGAAGATGCTTAGAAAAGGTAAACTTCCCCTCGATCCTGGTCTTCAGCCAAGGAGCTGGTCTCAGTTTTTTTTTTTGAAATAAACTTCCCCTCGATCCTGGTTTCCTACCAAGGAACTGGTCTTAGTTTCTTTTGTCAATAAACTTCCCCTCGATCCTGGTTTCCTACCAAGGAACTGGTCTTAGTTTCTTTTGTAAACTTCCCCTCGATCCTGGTTTCCTACCAAGGATCTGGTCTCGGTTTCTAATATAAACTTCCCCTCGATCCTGGTTTCCTACCAAGGAACTGGTCTTAGTTTCTTTTGTCAATAAACTTTATTGACAAGGGACGCTATGTGTAGCGGTTTTCCTCAAACTTCTCGACGAATTTTCCTGGGGAGATGCCATTTGAGTGGAAAAAGATTTGATGTCAGACTTGCTGGGGAACCCATTCGTTTGAATTGTAGAGGTACACAAACTTCTCTGTTTTGGAGACGCCATTTGTCGATTCTACTGGGGAAAGCGAGTCTCTTGAGAGACTGTTTGCTTTTGGGGGCTTACATCATACTTTTCTCGGGATCTTTCCGAAGAAATGCCATATGATGGGATCCAATTTTGAGGTGCCGATGACCTTTTCATCCGTGGTTTTTTCGGAGAAAAATTGCCGTACCGCCGAATCTCTGATTAAGAGGCTTTCTCTGGGGATCTTCCTTAATCCGGGAAAGCAAGGATATCATCTTCAATGGCGAATAGTGATATTAGTTGAAAGTTTTATTGTTTCTCATAGGTTCAAGTTATCAAAGTGGTCAAGGACCGTCTCTAATCCAGAGATAAACGGGAGAGAGATTACTTAGATGATTCACTTCCTAACGAGGAAAGATCTGACAACTCGATTGAGAGGACTTATCACTAGGGGATAAGAACGACTAGAGTGATAGTGATGCAATATGAACGTGAATGCAAATCAATAATACATGATGTATGTATGTATATGCGGACAAAACTAACGCAACATACAGACTAAGGGATGAACACGACTGGATACTCGGCCACAGTGGGGCATGTAGAAATATCGCTGGTTCAAGATAGTAATTCTGGCTTGCTTAGGAGAAACGGTCCCTGTTGAGAGCGACGCTGGTCGGGCTTAGGAAATGAGAACTCGGCCGAAGATGTCAGATGGAACATGGTCTCTGACATTGCTGATCCTTCATTCAGGCGTACTGGTCTAGAAGGAGTACTTTGATTCTGCACTTTGAGGTTCGAACACCTTTGGAGACGCGATTGATGTTCTTTTGATGTTCAACAGTCAAAAGAAATTGCCATCTTTATTAAAAAGCAGAAAAAGTTTTAACAAGTAAATTCATTTTTGTTTCATTTCAAGAATCGTTAATCATGTTAAAATGTCGTTCTGTAAAGCTAAAACAAGTAAGAATTACAAACAAAAGCACAAAGGCTCAAATTTTATTGATAAGATGGAGATCAGCCAAACGCGTGATTCCAAAGAGTATATACAAAGTTTTAAAATGGTAATTTACAGGGAAAATGGCTACGTTGAAACATAACGACCACTATCCCTCTACCAACTTTGAATTCCGGACATCCTAAGCTTCTGTCGAAGATGACCTTGACTGGAGTTTTCCTCCGATAGATGCTGTAACTGCTGCTGAGGGACTTGCCTCTGTTGAACATAGTTACTTGCCATTATCCCTAATTTTTGCCTGGATTGTACTTTGATGTTTCCAATCCATCGGGATGATTTTTTTCATGTCTCTAACTTTTGCCTGGACCGCCCTTTCGGGTTTTCAATCCACTGAGACGTTTTTTTTTTTAGTTAGTTTAGGCGAAGTATTTCTTGACTACATCAACATTTGTGGGGTAGGCAAATTCCTCTCCGTCCATGGTTGCAAGTCTCAAGGCACCGCCTGAGAAAGCTTTCGTGACCACATAGGGGCCATCATAATTTGGGGTCCATTTGCCCCGAGAGTCAGTGAGAAATGATTGTATCTTCTTGAGTACAAGGTCTCCTTTTCTGAAAACACGAGGTCGGACCTTTTTGTCGAACGCCCTTTTCATTCTTTGCTGATACAACTGACCGTGGCATAGTGCCGTGATTCGCTTCTCTTCGATCAGATTCAGTTCGTCGTGTCGGCTTTGACACCATTCAGCTTCGGTGAGCTTCGCTTCCATCAATACCCGGATTGATGGGATCTCTACTTCTTTGGGGAGAACTGCCTCCACGCCATACACTAGAGAGAAAGGGGTAGCCCCAATTCCGTTTCCGTAATGATTGACAGCTCCGTCAAAGATAAGTCCCCACTTGGAACCTGGTTCTGGCCCTTCACTGGGTAGCGGTTCATCGCAGTCTTTCATTTTTAGATACATGACATATTCGTCTGGGAAGTCAAACCCGATTGATTCTTGATCATCAATCGGTTGATGAGCCAAATGATCGGCTAAAATACTTCCTTTAACGGCTTTCTGAGCATGGTACTCTATGTCATATTCTGATAACAACATCTGCCAACGGGCAATCCTTCCCGTAAGAGCAGGTTTTTCGAAAACGTACTTGATTGGATCCATTTTGGAGACCAACCAAGTAGTATGACGAATCATGTATTGGCGAAGACGTTTGGCTGCCCAAGCCAAAACACAACAAGTTTTCTCAAGCATCGTGTACCGAGTTTCGCAGTCGGTGAATTTCTTGCTTAGATAGTAAATGGCAGACTCTTTCCGTTTAGTTTCGTCTTGTTGGCCAAGTACACATCCCATTGAGTCCTCTAGAACTGTGAGGTAAATGATCAGTGGTCTTCCTTCCACTGGAGGTGATAGAATCGAAGGATTCAACATATATTCCTTGATACTGTCGAAGGCGGTTTGGCAATCTTCTGACCAAATGCAATCCTGGTTCTTTTTGAGTAATTTGAAAATCGGCGCGCATGTCGCGGTCATAAGGAATATGAATCTGGAGATGTAGTTCAAACGTCCCAGGAATCCTCTGACTTATTTTTCAGTTTTCGGAGAAGGCATTTCTTGAATGGCCTTGACCTTGTCAGGATCAACCTTAATTCCTTTCTGGCTGACGATGAACCCTAAGAGTTTCCCTGAACGGACACCGAAGGTGCATTTGTTGGGATTCAAGCGGAGTTTGTACTTTCTCAACCGCTCGAATAGTTTTGACAGGTGGGTCACATGCTCCTCTTCTGTTCTAGATTTAGCAATCATATCATCGACATATACCTCAATTTCTTTGTGTATCATGTCATGAAACAGAGTAGTCATGGCCCTTTGATAGGTTGCCCCGACATTCTTCAAACCGAACGGCATTACCTTGTAACAAAAGGTTCCCCATGGGGTAATGAACGAAGTTTTCTCCATGTCTTTCGGCGCCATTTTGATTTGATTATAGCCCGAGAATCCATCCATGAAGGAGAAAACTTTGAACTTTGCTTTACTGTCTACCAGCATATCAATGTGTGGTAAAGGAAAGTCGTCCTTTGGACTTGCCTTGTTCAGATCTCTGTAATCAACACACATTCTGACCTTTCCGTCCTTTTTGGGAATGGGTATGATGTTGGCTAACCATTGAGGATATTCAGATGTAGCGAGAAAACATGCGTCAATCTGTTTCTGTACCTCCTCTTTGATTTTGATGGCCATGTCCGGGTGAGTGCGTCTCAACCTTTGCTTTACTGGCGGACATTCCGATCTTAATGGTAAGTGATGTTCCAAGATGCTGGTATCCAACCCTGGCATATCCTGATAGGACCAAGCGAATACATCGGGGAATTCTTTGAGAAGCTTTATCAAACTTTCTTTGACAGTTGGATTGAGCAGTGCCCCAATCCTGATTTCTTTTCTCTCTTGCTCTGAACCCAAGTTTACCGTTTCCAACGGCTCTTTGTGAGGTTCAATGGACCTTTCCTCTTGTCTGAGTAGTCAGGAGATCTCTTCTGGAATTTTGTTGTCAACTTCTTCTTCAACCTCGAATATCGGGAACTTAAAGTTAGGAGAAGGCATCGGATCGTATGTTTCAACTGGGTTTAAAACAAGCAATCTGCATGACGTGATGATTCGTGTTTAGAAGAGATAGAGAAAATGCAAGTGTGTGCAGTGTATTTATTTTACTGCTTGTTTTTATTTTTAAATGTTTTTTAGGATTACCATTTTCTGAAAAAGCAAAAAGAGAAAACAACAATAATGCAGAAATTACAGAACGACGTTATTTTATTTATGAACAAGTCGACTCTTGAAACTACAGCCCTATAAAACAAAACTCTGTCGCTTCGGGCAAAGCGAAGAGGGAAATTTACAGAAAGCGAGCCCTATCAAAACATCCATTTCACCTGGGCAGGGTGAAAGGTTTAAAGATGGCAATTACTTTGACTGATGAACGACCTTCGGAACCTCGACGACAACCCATTGGCGGCGAACTCCTCGGTGTATCACAAAGTCTGGCACCTTCCTTGATTTGTCTTCAAAAATAACGCTGATTTCTGGTAGAGCAGGATCATTGGAATCTGTCTCCCAGGCAAAGTTGTCGTGGGAGGATTCCTCTGTTGCATTCTGCAGAGTATTGGTGCTCTCAGGTGTATCTCCCTATCCAGTTGGCTGGATGTCTTCGAACCTGGTACGAGAGCTTTCGGGCGCAGTGTACTTGACCATAAAGTCGTACTTTCCACTTGGTTGTCCCAGGGTGTCCCAAACTTCTTTGGAACTGGAGGAGTCATCCCTCTCGATGACGTTGACCTCAGGAAAAGCATAGTTGATGAATTTTAGTCCTGCACACGTTGCGAATTCATCGTCATGTTGAGTAGATTCCGAATGACCTGAGTGTTGATCCCATGACATGGTGGGGACACAGGTATTCTGTTCAATGACGGTCAGCTGAGTTTCATTACTCGGCTGACTTTCTTGCCCCAAGTTTTCTGGATAAGGTTGCCACATTGGCAGACCATTGATAAGTGCAAATTGTACCTATTTTTGTATATAAGTTTTGTTGCACTTATCCTTACTTTGTGTTAAAATTGGTTGAATAAACCCCACTTTGTGTGTAAATACGTTTACTTTACGTTTTCGGTGTATAGTGCGTTACCGTGTAAATATCATTGAGTTTAATCGATTTTCATTTATTTTTATAGGTGTTCCAGCAATGGGATTTTTCCATATTCATAAAGAGCATTGAATAAGCTTTCCAACGCTTCAAACCGTGCGTCAATCGGAGTTACGGTTCAAGAGTTATGAAGAAAACAAGTTCTGGTTTTCTGTCATGCTCGCTAGGCGAGCCCCCGTAGCGAACACTCGCTAGCTTGTTCGCTAGGCGAACTGGGGCGAACGAAAAGTTCCAGAATCGTGAAAAAACTCAACTTTAAGGCGGTTTACGTTCGCCTAGCGAACGGGGACTCGCTAGGCGAACCTGGAAAGTGAGATTTGCCTATTTCAACCATTTTTCATCATTTTTTATGTTATGTTTTTTGGGGGAACTTTCTCCCAACTTCATCAAACATGTTTTAGGAGTAGATTAGCTTAGAAACAACATTGGATGATGCATCTTGATGATCCGGAGTAGGATGTGCTTCAATCGGCTCCGACGAACCGTGAGAAATTTGTTCTTCTCCTTTCTTCTCTTTGTATCCTCTATTTGTTGATGTTTGGTATGTAAATCTCTTGATACCTATTGTATTTCATCTAATCTATGTTTATGAATATGTTTTGATTCTCTATTGATTGTTTGTCTTTGATTGATTATTTGTGGGTCGTGACAAAACCTATATCGAATCGTTAATCTTAGATTTTCATCTGTCAATGAGCAAGCTTTTGACAGGGGTTTGTGAATTGATATTCATTGTATCTTTTGTTGTATTGTGTTGATTAAGTAGCATGGGTAACATGAGTAGGATCGATACGGTATTGCGAGGACGCGTGACAATAGCGATGAAGAACGGCGTTCGTATACAGTTGGTAAATTAGTTGAATGCAGGGTTAATCATATGTTTGTATTCTGATCAAGGCTTTGTATATGAATTACTCATGAGTTTGACATGGATGTTATAGTAATATCGGTTTTGTCTGAACTCTAGAGATAGATTTAGACTTAACACTTGCGCGAGTATCAGTTCTTACTTCTCTGTGTTGTTGAGTTGCGTGAGACATCACCAATGAGACAATACCGTTGTTCTCTCGGCGTTGCGTTAGACATAACCTCTGTTGTGAGTGATACGTGAGGATATTAGACGAATGAGTGATTTGTGCATGAAATGGTCGGAAGAATGCATGTGTTATTGAGTGATCTCTATTGAGTTTCTTTCCTCCGAAGAATGTGTTATTGTTATTTACTTGCTTTTTGTTCCTTTAATTTTCTGCATTTGCTTTTGGTTCGTTTTAAACCAGAACTTTTGATTCATGAGCTTAGAAATATAGAAACCATTGAATGGCATTCTTTCCCTCGCACTGATCCCTGTGGAGAACGACAAAACTGGGTTACTTATATATTTTTGCTTGCTGCTATTCTAGCTTCAACAAAATGGCGCCGTTGCCGGGGATTGGTGTGTCGATATTGAGTTGCATTGCATAGTTTCTATGTTTTTAAGCTTCGTACATAATTGTCTATATTGTATATTTACTTGTATAATGGTGTATAGTTAGTTGGGGAGAGTTTGTTAGATGTCAAACATGTTATATATTTGTATGCAATACTTGGCATTTTTCATTTCTTTCCATGTGTAATGTATTGATTTTAGTGAGGAATGGTGTTGTTGTGCATTCATTGAAATATACTTGTGGTGCTTGTAATTTGTGTGCTAATGTGCAGGAATAGGCATAAAAAGATCAAGATTGTGTTACACAAATGTTGGAGGCAAGTTACCATTAAAGAATTGAAATTAACAACAGCATTCGCTAGGCGAGTGTTAGCGAAGATGCCAGCGAAGGTTCGCCTAGCGAACGTTAGCGAGAGTGCCAGCGAGGGGGTGGCAGAAAGTTTGCAAAAACCTTCAGTAGGAAAACTGGGTAATTTCGCTGGGCGAGGAAGCCAGCGAATGCTCGCTGATGTGTTCGCGAGGCGAAGGTGCCAGCGAGGGGGTGGCAGCAACTTTCACTTTTGAAAACACCCAAACTTCACTGGGCGAGTGGGGTTGGCGAAGGCTCGCGTCGCGAATGATTTGGTTCGCCTAGCGAACAGAGCTTAACAAGTGTATATACTTGTTAATAGTTGTTTTCCATAAGTGATTGTATATATGTGTTTTCCATCATATTTGTGTGTGTGTGTGTGTATATATTTTTGTTTTTGGTTTACGTTTGCTCAAGTGTTGCAGGTTTTATTAGGTCGCTACCAGTGAACGAAACAACATGGAAGAGCTTGTACGTAAATAAGGTGTCGAGCTTACGATGTGAAACAAGCGCTTGTTGGGAGGCAACCCAACGATTTGAGTTTGTACAGTTTTATGTTTAGTAGTATAGTTAATATAAAGTGACAATGGATGGAGTGAATGAGAGAAGGAACCAATTTTGAAAAACAAAATTTTCCTGCCCGTGCTTAGCGCGCGCTTAACGCGCCTTGTTTCGCAAAGAAAAATCTTTCATTTTCCATCCACTTTCACAAATTTTGGTTTTTATGTTTATTTAGTTTTAGTTCAATTTTGTTAGGTTGTTAGAATAATTTATGAGTTTGCTCTCAAGTTTTGTTTTTTATTAGCTTGAGGATGCATTGTGTGATTTTTCAATTTTGATTGTTTCAACATGAAAATGTTATGGTAGTGTGAAAAGTTTAAAGAAAGTTGCATTGCGTTGGTTGGTGTTTATTGCTTTTCTAGAACATAACATGTTTATATACCTTAGGATTTGTACAAATTACATGTCTTTCATTCTCTTGCAATTTTTGTTCAATTTTGAATCACTTTAGTTCATAGCCCATGTGAGGAAACCTCCATTGTTTACTAAATGCTTGGATGACTGATAACTTTGTCTAATTCGTTTGATTCATGCTTTATCTTTTGATTATTGTGATTTTGTGGAAGCATTAGAAATGATCAAGGCATTTGTTTATATTGAGCACAACCATATCCAAAAGTAACTTTCCCGTGAGTAGTGAGAATTTGTTAGCCCCTTTGAGACTAAAACAGTTTAGATCTCATTTTTAGTGATGAACTTGGTTTATGTACATAATTTGCAAGTTTGTTTCATCATTGAATTTAGTGAGTTTCTAAAATTTCTTCTTGAACCTTTGAAATTGGATACTTTGATTTCCTTGCTGTAAAAAGCAAGGAGCATTCACTTGAGGTTTGGTTGAATTCAAGTTGGGGAGAATGAAAAGGAAGATGGTAAGTTGCTTGAAACTTTTGAAAAAGTTCAAACAAGCATGAAAAAAAAAATGTAAATATGAATGTGAAAAACATAGAAAAAGGATGCTTGTTTGATGAGAAAAAGAGAGTGAAATAATTGTGCATAAAGGTAGTTTGAGAAGGTTTGTGGTAAAGGAATGAGAATGGTGAATGAAGTTGTAATGTGTAAATATCATTTATCGGCAATTTCGATTCAATGGCCTGTAGAAATGTCCCTTTATTGTGAACCCGACCAAGCTACAACCCTTAAAGCCCTTAGTGATCTTTTTGCTTCCATATTTTCATTTTTGATTGTTAGATGTTGTATGAATTGAATTGTTATTTGCATTGTTTGTCAGATGAGTGAAATTTCCCCGCGGTTGCAAACGCGCATTAATTTCTTCATTCTTATTTGAAGTGGAGTGTTAGGTGTGATTCATTCTTGAACATGTATTGCTTTTGAATGTTGACATTTGTTTTGTGCTTAGACTTTGTTTCATATTCGTGGCGTCATTGTAGTTTAGTGGTAAGCATTGCTTTGCATGTACTTTTGATATTTTTACCATACGTTTATTCTCCGTTTGTAAAAACTTGTTGAGCATGATTTCTTGATAATTGCTTTTGTTTCTTTGAGTTGATTGACTTTTGTTTGAGGACAAACAAAATAATAAGTTGGGGAGAGTTTGATAAGTGCAAATTGTACCTATTTTTGTATATAAGTTTTGTTGCACTTATCCTTACTTTGTGTTAAAATTGGTTGAATAAACCCCACTTTGTGTGTAAATACGTTTACTTTACGTTTTCGGTGTATAGTGCGTTACCATGTAAATATCATTGAGTTTAATCGATTTTCATTTATTTTTATAGGTGTTCCAGCAATGGGATTTTTCCATATTCATAAAGAGCATTGAATAAGCTTTCCAACGCTTCAAACCGTGCGTCAATCGGAGTTACGGTTCAAGAGTTATGAAGAAAACAAGTTCTGGTTTTCTGTCATGCTCGCTAGGCGAGCCCCCGTAGCGAACACTCGCTAGCTTGTTCGCTAGGCGAACCGGGGCGAACGAAAAGTTCCAGAATCGTGAAAAAACTCAACTTTAAGGCGGTTTATGTTCGCCTAGCGAACGGGGACTCGCTAGGCGAACCTGGAAAGTGAGATTTGCCTATTTCAACCATTTTTCATCATTTTTTATGTTATGTTTTTTGGGGGAACTTTCTCCCAACTTCATCAAACATGTTTTAGGAGTAGATTAGCTTAGAAACAACATTGGATGATGCATCTTGATGATCCGGAGTAGGATGTGCTTCAATCGGCTCCGACGAACCGTGAGAAATTTGTTCTTCTCCTTTCTTCTCTTTGTATCCTCTATTTGTTGATGTTTGGTATGTAAATCTCTTGATACCTATTGTATTTCATCTAATCTATGTTTATGAATATGTTTTGATTCTCTATTGATTGTTTGTCTTTGATTGATTATTTGTGGGTCGTGACAAAACCTATATCGAATCGTTAATCTTAGATTTTCATCTGTCAATGAGCAAGCTTTTGACAGGGGTTTGTGAATTGATATTCATTGTATCTTTTATTGTATTGTGTTGATTAAGTAGCATGGGTAGCATGAGTAGGATCGATACGGTATTGCGAGGACGCGTGACAATAGCGATGAAGAACGGCGTTCGTATACAGTTGGTAAATTAGTTGAATGCAGGGTTAATCATATGTTTGTATTCTGATCAGGGCTTTGTATATGAATTACTCATGAGTTTGACATGGATGTTATAGTAATATCGGTTTTGTCTGAACTCTAGAAATAGATTTAGACTTAACACTTGCGCGAGTATCAGTTCTTACTTCTCTGTGTTGTTGAGTTGCGTGAGACATCACCAATGAGACAATACCGTTGTTCTCTCGGCGTTGCGTTAGACATAACCTCTGTTGTGAGTGATACGTGAGGATATTAGACGAATGAGTGATTTGTGTATGAAATGGTCGGAAGAATGCATGTGTTATTGAGTGATCTCTATTGAGTTTCTTTCCTCCGAAGAATGTGTTATTGTTATTTACTTGCTTTTTGTTCCTTTAATTTTCTGCATTTGCTTTTGGTTCGTTTTAAACCAAAACTTTTGATTCATGAGCTTAGAAATATAGAAACCGTTGAATGGCATTCTTTCCCTCGCACTGATCCCTGTGGAGAACGACAAAACTGGGTTACTTATATATTTTTGCTTGCTGCTATTCTAGCTTCAACAAAATGGCGCCGTTGCCGGGGATTGGTGTGTCGATATTGAGTTGCATTGCATAGTTTATATGTTTTTAAGCTTCGTACATAATTGTCTATATTGTATATTTACTTGTATAATGGTGTATAGTTAGTTGGGGAGAGTTTGTTAGATGTCAAACATGTTATATATTTGTATGCAATACTTGGCATTTTTCATTTCTTTCCATGTGTAATGTATTGATTTTAGTGAGGAATGGTGTTGTTGTGCATTCATTGAAATATACTTGTGGTGCTTGTAATTTGTGTGCTAATGTGCAGGAATAGGCATAAAAAGATCAAGATTGTGTTACACAAATGTTGGAGGCAAGTTACCATTAAAGAATTGAAATTAACAACAGCATTCGCTAGGCGAGTGTTAGCGAAGATGCCAGTGAAGGTTCGCCTAGCGAACGTTAGCGAGAGTGCCAGCGAGGGGGTGGCAGAAAGTTTGCAAAAACCTTCAGTAGGAAAACTGGGTAATTTCGCTGGGCAAGGAAGCCAGCGAATGCTCGCTGATGTGTTCGCGAGGCGAAGGTGCCAGCGAGGGGGGTGGCAACAACTTTCACTTTTGAAAACACCCAAACTTCGCTGGGCGAGTGGGGTTGGCGAAGGCTCGCGTCGCGAATGATTTGGTTCGCCTAGCGAACAGAGCTTAACAAGTGTATATACTTGTTAATAGTTGTTTTCCATAAGTGATTGTATATATGTGTTTTCCATCATATTTGTGTGTGTGTGTATATATTTTTGTTTTTGGTTTACGTTTGCTCAAGTGTTGCAGGTTTTATTGGGTCGCTACCAGTGAACGAAACAACATGGAAGAGCTTGTACGTAAATAAGGTGTCGAGCTTACGATGTGAAACAAGCGCTTGTTGGGAGGCAACCCAACGATTTGAGTTTGTACAGTTTTATGTTTAGTAGTATAGTTAATATAAAGTGACAATGGATGGAGTGAATGAGAGAAGGATTTGATCAACGGTGGAGGGGTGGATTTGATACGGGTCATCGAATTCACAATTTCCTCCTGTTTTTCAGGTAAATGGACGTGTTGCCCGTGGCCGAGGGATCTTTGGATAGTTACGACGGGTCTGACTCCCCTATGGCAGAGACAACCAGTGGCAGGGAGAGATCGCCCGACGAATGGGCCTGCGAGGAGACCTTAAACATGATGTCTCTGTTCGTCGATGGGGACGAGGACAACATCTTCTGCACCGTCGAGCACCGTCTGGTGGGCTCGTCGAAGTCATGGAACGTATTCAGGCCAAAGGCACATCATCGGATCTGCTCGACGTACAGCGGGATGCGGTTTCCAGTCTATGAGTTTATGTTCGACGAGGCGGGGTGGCGTCTGCCTTTCACGGATTTCCAGCAGGCCGTATTTACCTGGCTGCGTTTGGCCCCTTCCCAACTCCACCCCAACTCTCTTGCTTTCATTAGGGCCTTCGAGCTAGTGTGCAAATATCTGCAGATCGGGGCGATCGTGCCCTTGTTTTTCCCGCATCTTCCACCTTCAGCGACAGGCCGTCGACGGTAGGCACGGTTGGGTGTCATTCAAACAGGTGAGCAGCCTGTTTCACACTTACCTGGACTCCATGCGAGACTTCAAGTACCAGTACTACCTCGTGAGGCCGGTCACACTTGAGGCCGTAAACACAGTGTACCGTCGGGAGGTCGATGAGGTAGATAGGCGGCGAAAGGAGGCCCTCGTGCCCCAGTTTGCGTTGTTCTGGACCGAAGAACACTTCAAGTACGGAACAGACAGCTACAAAGTCAGGCCTAGCCGTCTCGACAAGGGGGACCGCTTGGCCTATGAGCAGATAGTAGCGTTCGTCAACAGTTTTAATAGGGGCAAGTTCGTGACGATGGACAGGGAACTCGTCCGGGGGGACGACGGGCAGGTGTTGACGAAACGTCGTCTGATAAATACGAAGGCCCTCCTCGAGACGTTCTTCGATGAGGATGCTCTCGAGCTTCTAGGTGGTGCCATTCTCTTCGACTTACTTTTTCTTCGACCTCCGGATTACTGACTTGTTTATTTTCTTTTTGCAAGAAAGATGTCGAATGCTGAGGAGCGCTTCAAGAAGCTGAAGGATAACCGTGCTGCGAAGAAATGAGGCAAGAGTCGCGTCGATCAGCTTCGAGTGCAGGAGCCCGTTCCCACCCCGACACCCGGGGGTTCCTCTGGCTCTCACCAGGGTAGTGATTCTCTCAACCCCCAGAGCTCTCCGAAGAGGCAACAGCTTGCTGACACGGTGGACATCGACCTTACCGAGCACGAGAGTCCCCCTGCCGTGAAATTTGTGCTCCCGCCTTGTCACACAAGGCTGAACTTCTTTACGGGGAACAATTCGCTATGCGTGGGTGGCCCCGAAACTCAGGTCATCTTAAGCGTCAACAAGGCTTCTCGGCGAAGGATGCTAGTGGAGGATGTGTCTGCTGTGAAGCGGGTTTGCGCGTCTGCCTTGGTTCTGAACGACGAGGCGTGCCCCCGCAAGCGAGCTGAATAAGCTGCAAGAAAGTTTCCAGTCCATCTCGGCCGAAATGGAGAAGGTGGGTAAGGAGCTGGCTGACTGCAAAAGTCAGAACCAGGCCCAGGTCGAGCTTCAACAGAAAATGGAAGAAAAGTTGAAGAGCGCCGAGGAGGAGCGGAAACGTCTCGCAGGTGTTGAGGAGGAGAGGGATCGTCTCTTGGCGAGGAACGCTGAATTGGAGGAGGTTGTCCGCCCCGCTGAGGAGGAAACCAAGGAGGACAGGTTGCTGACTTTGCGGGCAGCGCTGATAGCGAAGCTCCGGGAAGCCGAGGAAGACAATCTCGCGGTAGCGGGCATAGGTTTCAAGAACACGGTGGAGCAGCTCTGGGTCCTCAACCCCGACCTTTTGACCGAGGGGATCGACCCCGACTACGAGGTGGTTGACAGTCAGATTGTGCAGCCGATGAGAGTCGATGAGGTCCTGATCCCGAGCAGCCTGCAGGGACCGCCGCTGAGTAGGATTTTCTTCCTCGTTCTATTCGGCCTGCGAGCCACTTTTATTTATTGGGATATTTTTATCCGGCCTGCGTGCCAGGGGCTTTTTTGACATCTGATTGTAATATTTGTACAATGGGTTTCTGCCCGCTTTTATGCATTTTCGTTTATCTGCTAGCGTGCTGTTTGTATGGTTTTAATTGTGTGTGATGTTATTGTCTTTGCTGTGCTTTGCTTTTGTCTAAGTGATAGACTGCTATACTTTGTTTTTCTGTCTAAGTAATAAAGACTTTGGGATTTGCTCGACCTTGATAGTCCCTGACCGCGTGGAGAGCTGGTCGGGTGGTCGGAGACGTATTCCGACCCTCAACGAGGCTAAGAGCTCGGTCGAGGTCTTAGCTTCGTGGCGTGAACTTCCCATCGCGAGCTGGGTGTTCTGCCTGATTGGTACAACGACGGTGGAGCTCGATCGAGGTATCCCCGTCGGATCAAAGTCCTCGCGCACACACAACGCGGTCTTCGATCATCATGTTCTGTCTAAGGGTGTCGCGCTCGTACCTTAGTGCGTCTCCGTAATCGCGATGCTAGTGTGTCGCAGGCAGTGCTTAACTGTAATATTGTTTTAGCTTTTCAGTGTTCCATGGTCGAGCAAGTTTTTCCCCATGCAGATTTTTGAGGAAATAGGCTCATGTCCCCGTTTTCGCGCAGACGCGGTACGGGCCCTCCCAGTTTGCGGCGAGTTTGCCTTCTCGCGAGTCTTTCTGGTTCCTTCGTAGGACGAGGGTGCCCACCTAAAAATCACGTTTAATAAATTTGTCGTTATAACGTAGTGTTATTTTCTGCTTAAGTGAAGCTTCTCGAAGAGAAGCGCCCGAACGTATCTCCTCGACAAAATCGAGCTCTTCCCTCAAGGCTTCGTCGTTCGCGTCCCCTTCGAGGGGGGCCTCTGTCCTCCTCGAAGGTTCCCTGATCTCCACGGGGATCACCGCTTCGGTTCCGTAGGTCAGACGAAAGGGGGTCTCCCCGGTTGTGGAGTGTGGGGTTGTCTGGTAGGCCCAGAGGATGCTGTGTAGTTCCTCGACCCACCATTGTTTGGCGTCGCCTAGTCGACGTCTTAATCCTCAGAGGATCACCCTGTTTGCCGCCTCAACCTGTCCGTTCGTTTGAGGGTACTCGACCGACGTGAAGTGTTGCTTCGTGCCTAGTTTTGTGACGAAGTCTTGGAAGTTCCTGTCGGTGAACTATGTTTCGTTGTCGGTGACGATAGCTTGAGGCACGCCGAACCGGGCGAGGATATTTCTTTTGTAAAAACGTAGTATGTTAAAGGCCGTGATTTTGGCCAACGTTTCCGCCTCAATCCACTTCGTGAAGTAGTCCACCCCGACGATGAGGTATTTGTTTTGATACGACCCCTGGACGAAGGGTCTGAGGGTATCCATTCCCCACCACGCAAACGGCCATGGGGAGGATAATGGACTGAGCTCGTTGGGAGGAGCAAGGTGCATGTCCTTGTGTCGTTGGCATCTTTCGCACTTCTTGACGTGTTCCTTGGCGTCCTGTTGCATGGTGGGCCAGTAATACCCTGCTCGAAGCGCCTTACGGGCTAACGATCGCCCGCCGAGGTGCTGCGCATTGATTCCCTCATGGATCTCCTGGAGTATGTCGGGGACCTTGGTCTCCTCGACACATTTGAGGAGGGGAATAGAGAACCCTCGTTGGTATAGCTTATCCTCGACTATAGTGTACGAGCACGCCCGCCTCTTAACCATTCCTGCTTCTTTGGGATCTTCGGGCAGTTTGCCCGTCATGAGGTATTCGTAACCGGGGTCATCCAGCAATTGCTGTCCCTGATGGCGTTGATGTCCGAAACTGTGGCCGGTTTGTCGATGCTCGGGCGGGAAAGCACTTCTTGTATGACGGATTTGTTCCCGCTTTTCTTCTTTGTGCTCGCCAATTTGGACAAGACATCTGCTCGGGCATTGTGCTCGCGGGGGATGTGAGTTACTTCTGCGGAGGTGAACTTTTTCATCTTTTCTTTCACCAAGGCCAAGTATTCTATAAGGCTGTCGTTCTTGGCTTGGTACTCTCCTCGGACTTGCGAGGCCACGAGCTGGGAGTCGGTGAAGAGTTTGACCTCCTTGGCGCCGAGGTCCTCGACCAGCTGAAGTCCTGCGAGGAAGGCCTCGTACTCGACTTGGTTGTTCAACGTCGGGAAGGATAGTTCGAGGGATACCTCGATCAGGATGCCTTCCTCGTTTTCTAGGATGATGCCCGCCCCGCTTCCCTTCTGGTTGGATGCTCAGTTGACATAGATTGTCCATTTCTGGGATCCGTTGGTCGAAGGTTCTGGGAAGGTCATCTCCGCTACAAAGTCGGCCAATACCTGAGCCTTCAGGGCTTTCCTCCCTTCGTATTGGATGTCAAACTTGGCGAGCTCGAGCGACCACCTCAGCATCCTCCCCGCCATGTCCGGTCGTCCGAGGAGCTGCCTTATAGGCTGTTCGGTTCTTACGACGATGATGTGGGCGAGAAAGTAGTGGCGTAGCCTCCTGGCCGCCGTGACGAGGGTCAGGGCGACTTTCTCTATCTGCTGATACCTAAGCTCGGGGCCTTGGAGGGCTTTGCTCATAAAGTAAATTGGCCTCTGCCCATCCGGGGTTTCCCGAATGAGGACGGCGCTGACTGCTTCACTCGTGATCGCAAGATACAAGAAGAGTGTCTCCCCACTCTCAGGCCGTGAGAGGACCGGGGGCTGCGATAGGACTTGATTTAGGTGGAGGAGCGCCTGCTCACATTCTTCACTCCACTCAAACTCCACTTTTTGTCGAAGAAGTTTGAAAAATGGGAGTGCGTACTGTGCAGATTTGGCGACGAAGCGGGAGAGAGCGGTGAGCATCCCGTTCAATGATTGTATTGACTTCTTTGAGTCCGGAGTAGGGAGCTCAGAAAAAGCCCTACATTTCTCGAGGTTGGCCTCGATTCCTCGTTCTGTGAGGTAAAATCTGAGGAACTTACCTGCCCGAACGCCGAAGGTGCATTTGTCGGGGTTAAACCTCATGCGGCATCTCCTAGACATGTCGAACACCTTCTTGAGGTGCACGGCGTGGTCGACTTCTTTTGCGGATTTGACGATCATGTCGTCCATGTAGACCTCGAGCATGTTGCCGATTTCAGCCCGGAAAACCTTATTCATCATCCGTTGGTAGGTCGCACCGGCGTTCTTCAGACCTAAGGGTATCACGTTGTAATAATAGTTGCTCGACGCGGTCATGAAGACCGTGTGTTGTTTGTCGACCTTGTCCATGGGAATTTGGTTGTATCCCGAGTAAGCGTCCATGAAGGATAATAGTTTGTAACCTGCAGAATTGTCGACCAGCTGGTCGATGTTAGGCAAGGGATAACAGTCTTTCGGGCAAGTCCGGTTAAGATCAGTATAATCAACGCACATCCTCCATTTTCCATTATTCTTTTTAACAAGTACAACGTTGGACAACCAGGTCGTGTATCTGGCCTCCGAAATAAAATTTTCCTCTAGGAGGTCTTTTACAGCTTTTTCAGCAGCCTCCACTTTTTCCAGAGACTGCTTACGCCTACGTTGTGCTGGCCCTAGTGGCCGGATCTACTGCGAGCTGATGGCAAGCCACCTCAGGGTCGAGGCCATGCATCTCGGATGCGCTCCACGCGAAGAGATCATCGTTCTCCCTTAGACATGCCTTTAGCTGCTCCTTCGCCAGGTCGGGGATCTCGGTGCCAATCTTCACGTTACGATCTGGATCGTCCCCGAGGACCACGAGCTCAAAGTCCCCGTCTGGGATGGAGCGCGTTGGGTAGAGAGGCCGCCCGTTGTTTTCCGCCTGGAGGTCGAGGTCTTCTGCCCCGTCTTCATTGGGTTCGCCCCGAAACCTGCTGTCGAGCTCGACCGCGTTGACGCGCAGGAGAGGTACTTGTTCGGCGTCCTGGGGTGGCTTGGCCACAGTCTTGGGTTTGGCGCCGATGGAACTTATGCCTTTGATGGCGGCGTCGAAGCATCTTCTAGCCGCGTTGATGTCCCCGTGCATCGTCACTACTCGTCCCCTGGTCGTGTAGTACTTCATTTTGAGGTGGACCATTTATGGTACCACCGTAAGTTCAGCCAGGGTGGTCCTCCCGAGGATGCAGTTGTAAAGGGACGGGCATTCGACCACCAGGAAACGGATCTTCACCTGTCGGGCAATGTCTTTGGTCCCGAATGTAACCATCAGCTCCACGTAACCCCATGGTCTGGTGGTGGTTCCGTTGAACCCCTGTAGATCTGAACCGACGTACGGGGTCAGATGCCTTTCGTCGAGCTGAAGGGTTCCGAACAGATGGGCGTACATGATGTCGACCGAACTTCCCTGGTCGACTAGGATCCTTCGAATGTCAAAGTTCGCCATCTGTACCCTGACCAGGAGGGGAATAATGGCGTTTGGCGCTCCCCCGGGGAGTTCCTCGAGGTAGAAAATGATAGGGTTGAAGTTTCCCCACACTTTCTCGAGAGTGGTTCTCTTCGCCGACGTTACAGATTCCAACTCGTCAAATTTCCGCTTGATCGATCTGACGGACAACTTCTCGGGACCACCCCCAGAGATGACCATCGCCCTGGGGAAGCTTTCCCAGGTGCTACGGGCAGTGACGGGGTCCTCATGGGGGAAGGTCGCCCACATGTTGCGAATTGCTTCTTGGCCCTCAATGATTGGGGGGACAAAGAAATCTTCAGGTCGGGTGACACTGAGGGCGACCTGAAGGCGACTCTCATCGACGTTCTAGGCTTCCCGGGAGCTGGGACGAGGAGTGTCATTCTTCTGGGCGTATTTCTTTAGGTGCCCCTCCTTGATCAGAATTTATATCGCATCTTTGAGATGGATGCAGTCTTCTGTCACATGCCCGTGACTCCGGTGGAACCTACAGTATTTTGACTTGTCAATGTTTGATTTGGGGGCAGTGGGCTTCGGAAAGCGGACTCCTCCTATTACAAATTCTGAGTTCTGGCACTCGGAGAGGATTCGCGCACGGGGAGCATTGAGTGGGGTGTACTCGGTGAACCGGCCAACTGGTCCGCGTGGTTCACGAGGTTCCTGGGGGTGATTATCTCTCTTTCTTTCTCCTCCTCGCCGGGGAGGGGAGTCTTCTTCTTTGTGGCCGCAGGGGCCTTCTTTGCGGCTCGATTCAAGGGTGATCTGTGCCGCCTCCGACTCCTCGAGCTCGATGTACGAATGCGCCCGTTGGAGGAGATCCTCGAGACGGCGGGGTCTGCGGAGGCCCACAGACTTGGCAAAGTCAGATCCGAAATGTAGCCCGTGGATGATTAAATATTTCTTCATGTCGTCGGTCGTATGGACCTCGACAACTTCTCTGTTGAATCTCTCAATGTAGTTCCGGAGAGATTCGTTCTTCCCCTAGAAGATGCTTTCTAGGGCAGCTTCCGTCTTCGGGTGTCGACGAGATGCGGTAAAGTGTTTGGTGAAGCGTTGTCTTAGTTGCTTCCAGGATGTGATCGACCCGGGTGCCAGACCCTTGTACCAAGTCATGGCGCCCTTCCTCAAAGTGGTGGGGAAAAGCCTGCACTTGATGGCTCCCCTGACGTTTCTGAAGTCGAGCATGGCTTCGAAGCATTCGACGTGGTCGTCGGGGTCGGACAGGCCATCGTAGTTCCCCAGCTGCGGAGGTTTCTCCATGCCCGCATGAATTGGGGCGTTCATGATCTCCCACGACAGAGGGGTCCTCTGGTCGTCGTCGTCACTTCCTGTTGGGGACATCGAAGGGGATCGCTGATTCCGTGGAGGGGAATTCCTCGAACGGTGCCTCGGCCTCTCCTCGGTCTGCTTGGACTTCCTGGTGGTGGTGGAGGCCCTGGCTTCCTTCCGAGGCGGGGAACGAGGGCGTTTCTGGGAGATCATCGGCTGGGGGCGCTCAAGACGTGGCCGACGACCCTCGCGCACCGGCGAGGGTGTCTGAGACTCGTCTGAAGGAGTCCTTCGCAGGGAAGGGGAACGACGAGGTGACGGTGGACGGCGATGTCTTCGCGGGGAAGATCGTCGTGCCCGCCCTTGCTCCAGCGCTTCAATCCTGGTATTCTGGTGCGCGATCAGCTGATTGGTCTGATTGATCAAGGCGAACAGAGCCACGGTGCTCGCGTCTGCGTTGGGTGGAGGAGCAACTGGCTAAAAAATGGCTTGCTGATCGTCTTGGTGGGGGGCGTTGTAGGCCACATCTTGGGAGTCTGGGGAGGCGGTCTTCCCGTCTCTCACGTCGCCTTCTTCGACGTGGAGGGCAGCAGCGTCTTCGCGGTGGTTCCCGTTCTCGAGTTGCGCGAGGACGGTGTCCAGAGCTTTGTTAGCGGACGGATTATCGGCCATGATGGTGATGAATGAGAGTTGCTTTGGTTTATCGGAGGAAAAACGGGGAAGCAAAGGGTTCCCACAGACGGCGCCACTGATCGTACCTGGATCAGGCAGTATCTGGTGGCCAACAATATCGTCTGGGCTTCAGCTCCGGTGCGGTTGAAAGACGGCGGAGGGGGTGTACCTGCAAGGTACTCTGACGCTCAAGTAAGGTAACGATCAGAGAAAAAGCAAGTACAGAAGAAGAAGGTTAGAGTAAGAAAGTGTGTGTAACCTGACCCTCTCAAGTGAGAGGGTATTTATAAAGAGCCCCCAGCGCGGGGCCAATGGTTACTTGCATTGGGCTGGATTGTCAGGCCCAATCCAAGTAACTGTCAGGGCTTACGTGGCGTAGTGAAGACCAGCACGTGGTCTTCACCCTAGGGTAACCGTTCCTTGATCTCCTGAATTAGGGCAGACCGATTCCATCGGGAGTGGGTGGTTACATGAGAACGTGTCCTCGCGGGGAGGAGTCTTGCGTGTCGGGGAGAGACGTGTCCTCGCGGGGAGGACTCTTGTGCGAGAAGGAGGTGGCTCCTCGCAGGGAGGAGCACCTGAGTGTCGACGAGGAGCGAGCTCGGGGAGGCCTAGCGCCCTGCCCGACGCTCCATACCATGCGTGTGCCCGACAACGTGGAAAAAGGGGCAAGTGCCCGACATTGGTCGCGCTAAAAGGCCCTTGTTGGGCCATCCCAGGACGTGTGGGTTGGGCATGCTCGACTGAGGAGCAGACCCCGGCCCAGTCCAGAACAATTATATTTATTTTTAATAAAATAAATTAGTCTAAATATTAAATTAGTTTAGTTTTTAAATATTAAATGTTAATATAAATATTTAGTTTAAATAATTTAGTTTATTTTTATACAAACGTTAATATATATATTTATTATATTTATTTTTAATAATTTAGTTTTAAAAATATAATAAATTATTTCAGTTTATTATTAATTATATTAAATTATATTAAATTAAATTATTATTAAAAAATACAAACATTAATAAATTATATTAAATTAAAATATTTTTATTTTCAGTTTATTATTAATTATTTCATTTTAATATTTCAGTTTATTATTAATTATATTAAATTCTAATATTAGTTTTGTTTAGTTTTGTTTATTTCATCAGTTTATTTATTTTAGTTTTTTATTAATAATAATTTAGTTAATATTTATAGTTTAACATATTTAATTAATATTTATAGTTAATAACAGTTTAACATACTTATTTAGTTAATATATTTATAGTTTAACATACTTATTTAGTTAATATTTATAGTTTAACATACTTAATTTAGTTAATATTTATAGTTAATAACAGTTTAACATACTTATTTAGTTAATATTTATAGTCCATTAATATTTATAGTGTTTACCCCCCCTGCCATATAGGCGTGTTTTGGTTTACCCCCCCTGAATTTTTTTTTTGTGATTCCCCCCTTGTAAAACCAAGATTAAGGGTGTGCTGACTGGGCTTATTTTTAATTTTTTTAGTTTACGTTTATTTAATTTTTTTATTATTTATTTATTTTGAAATTTTTTTAATTCTATTAATTTTTTTTTCGTATAATATTTTTTTATATTTTAATTGGGCCAGATTTATTTATTTTTAAATTTTTTCGTATATAATTTTAAATATTATAATATTCTATTTATTTATATTAATGTATCATTTACTATATATTGTTATTTTAAAAATAATTTTAATTGGGTCATATTTATTGTAAATTACTTTTGGGCCTAGCTTTCTTGGTTCAGGTATCTATTTAATTGCAAATTCTATGCACAAGTTATAATATAAAGCCTCAATGTATTCCAACATCAACCGATGTGGGACTTGTGAACAACATCATTATAGCTATGCTTATGATGATGGAACTAGCACCTTCACTTGCAAGACCATGACAACAAAATTCACAACCAGCACTAAAACTATTCTTCTTTTCCCAGGCTCCAAAGAACAACAACTCAGTCGCAGCAACAGCCAGCGCACCACCATCTGATAACTCCATTTGTTCAAATCCACGACAACAAAACCATTCATTAACACAAAAATAATCGAACCTAACTCACAACATTTCAGACAAGGAAGCCAAGTTCATTTTCTTTTCCAGCTCTAATTGCATTAACAAAAATACCACAAACTAGTTCTAACTTGCAGCATCATAAAATTATAAGCAGAAACCGCATTTGCATTCCAAAAAAATTTCAGTTCAGCATAGATTCAATTTCATTAGGCGCAAAGCATTTGAAACATTTCATAATTAACCTCACCTATCAAATTGAGCTACCTGAACTAAGCAATGATAACAGCCTCATAAATTAACATATTATTGCTAAGAAGCTAGGAAGAAGTAGGATTGAAGTTGAAGTGGTAAACCACAGGAAAATCAGAAATCAACAACACATTCAATATCAAAATTTATTGTTCCAAATCTTGAACCTATAAAATCAGAAATTCACACACCACCACACCAGTTCATAAAAATTCACATACACACATTCAGAAATAGATGCAACACTAATTTCACTAATTTCACTAATTGTTTACACATGTTGTGATCACTAATTTCACTAATTCTTTCATTAACATAACAAGCTTGGCATAACATGTATAATCACTAATTTCACTTCATCTTTCATTAACATAACTTATAAACAAATCGTGACTTCAAACCATTTTTATGAAGTTCCTAGTGTTCCTAACAGCAAGCATACATCATAAAATCATCCATAAACTTTCAAATTTAAACCATGTTAACATTCAGGTTACATAGCAGTACAAGTTTTTAACATCAATATTTACATAGCAGTTCAAATTTAAACCATGTTAACATTTAGGTTACATAGCAGTACAAGTTTTTAACATCAATGTCCTCTTAACATAAGCAACTTATTCTAACTACCATCAAAGTAACTAACTTTTTAAGTTGCTAACAGTAACAATACAATTTTTAAATTTAGTACAATTCACCATCACTACCTGCTACATCTTTTCTCACTACACTCCACCAATTCATTGAAGATCTGCTGGCTTAAGTCTCTTGGTAGAATTGAAAACGAATCGTATTTATGAAAATCCTGTCATAACTTGGATCAACTACAACATAAAAACAAAACAACCATAGAGAAACAAACAAAACAAACAATTAACAAAAATCGAAAACATGTACCTCGCGGATCTTATTTATGCATAAATCCACCAGAGATGGACAAGTACCCACTCCAGGACAATGATTTGTCTTAGAACGTAAACTTCTTGCTCCTAACCATTTTGTGCTTGCACTTCTACAGTACCTTCCAAACACTCCCCTGCGTAAATCATCTTCTAAAACTTGTCTCTTCCTAGAACAAATACCTCCCATCACTTTCTTTTTTTACAATATTGTCCCTTGATTATTAATGCATGGAAAATCAAATTCCAATTTGAGAACAATATTCTTAGGGATTGAACTGCATGAAGAAATTAATTAATCAATTAATTAAGCAGAATAATCAAATATATGTCAATAACTACTACAATCAAACAAAGTAGCCCATAGTTATGATTAAACAAACAAGTAGAATAGAACACCATAAATATTCTGGTAGAGTGACAGAAATGGAAAGAAGTTCAGTGAGTGACGATAGGTTGAAGGTGTACGAAGATCATAGGGGAGAGAGAGAGAGAAAGAGAGAAGACCTGGTGATGAATGACATGTGGCGATACTTGTTATTGGAGAAAGAGAGAAAGAGAGAAGATCACAGGTAGTTGTTGATTAAGAGTGCTTGAGTAATGCAGTTAAAACAAGTCCCACATCGCTCAGTAAGGAAGCAAAAGGAGTGTATATATACCAATTAATAATATGCATTAATGAATTGAAAATAATTTGGGAGTATATGTGTATGTATTGAAATAAAAATGGGCTTAAGCCCAAATTAAACATTTTGATAATTTAAAAAAAATTAAATAAATAAAATTAATTAAAGATAAAATTAAATAATTAAATAAATTATAAATTAAATAATATTTAAAAAAAATTAAATAAACGTAAAATAAAAAAAATTAAAAATAAGCCCAGTCAGCAAACCCTGTGTGCCACGTGTGCAGATTCTCTATGTCCAGTCAACCAAACAAGGGATAGGGGGTTCTGAAAACAGAATCTTAATTTTACAAGGGGGAATCACAAAAAAAAAACTTCAGGGGGGGAAAATCAAAACTCGCCTTAATGGCGGGGGGTAAACACTATTTAACCCTATAAATATTTAGTTTAAATAATTTAGTTTATTTTTATACAAACGTTAATATATATATTTATTATATTTATTTTTAATAATTTAGTTTTAAAAATATAATAAACTATTTCAGTTTATTATTAATTATATTAAATTAAAATATTATTAAAAAATACAAACATTAATAAATTATATTAAATTAAAATATTTTTATTTTCAGTTTATTATTAATTGTTTCATTTTAATTTTTCAGTTTATTATTAATTATATTAAATTATAATATTAGTTTTGTTTAGTTTTGTTTATTTCATCAGTTTATTTATTTTAGTTTTTTATTAATATAATTTAGTTAATATTTATAGTTTAACATACTGAATTAATATTTATAGTTAATAACAGTTTAACATACTTATTTAGTTAATATATTTATAGTTTAACATACTTATTTAGTTAATATTTATAGTTTAACATACTTAATTTAGTTAATATTTATAGTTAATAACAGTTTAACATACTTATTTAGTTTAACATATTTAGTGTTTAACATACTTATTTAGTTAATATTTATAGTCCATTAATATTTTAATTATTATTAAAAAATTAAAATTAGTAGTAAATTGAAAGTAATAATATAATTATGTTAAAATAAATATTATAATTATTATTATATATATTATAAATATTTTAATATAAGTATGTTAAAATAAATATTTTAAATAACATTAATATTTTAATTAATATAAGTATTTTAAATAAATATTTTAAATAACATTAATATTTTAATTAATATAAGTATTTTAAATAACATTAATATTTTACTTAATATAATTATTTTAAATAAAATTAATATTTTAATTAATATAATTATTTTATAATAACATTAATATTTTAATTATATATATTTGATGTATACATTAAAAAATAAGTATTCATAAGTATGTTAAAAATTAAACAAAAGTAAACAGAAGAAACAATATAAGTATTTAATGCAAATCAATTTATAGAAGAAATAAATAGCCTAGTGGAAGAGATGGTCCATTGTAAGCAAAGTGGCATGTGTTCAATACTTAGTGGGTGCAAAAATCTTCAAACTGCAGATACAAAATTTAAATTTTTATAAAAGAATTAGATTATGTTTTTCACCAAGTTTTAAACTAATTTTCTTATATATTTAAAAAACAGTTTTTTTTTTAAAAATAAAATTGATTTCAAGTCTATATTTTTTAAAACATTAGTTTATATAACAGTTTTTTAAAAACTTTTTGGTTTAAATAACAATTTTTCATCATCAATTGTGGATGTTCCTTATCATATTTTATTTATTGGAACCATGTCCTCTACGTACACACATGTATTATTATTACATCTTTTACATTTACCTATCATTTATCTTTTTTGCACAATCTTAGCTAGCTATGTGTTATGCTGTGTGGCAAGTGGCAACTATGCAATTCAACTCGCCTTTTATTCCATACCAAATGGTTCATCACAATTTTTACTATAGTTGTTAAATAGATTCCCTAGCCATTACTGTACAGTTTTTATTATAGTGCTAAATAATTTTCACGCATAAGAATACAAACCAATATATTTCTCATCAATTTTCACATCCACAACACAAGACACAACAAACAAATAATGATTAAGACAACAGTAAGTAAGTTATTTCAATTCAAAGTAAAATTGAGCAGAAAATAATAGGATTACCTCAAAAAGAGTCGAGAGAAGAGTTTGCACGAACAATAATGGAGTAGAGAAGGTGAAATTGAAACTAAATTAAATCAAAACCGAGTAAAAATGAAATCGAGCGAAAATGAAACCGAGTGAAAATTGAAATCAATTGAAATCGAATGAAAACGAATAGAAGGTGAAATTGAAATTGAGATTGAGTTTGAATTTATTAAATTTGTTAAATAATAATATTAACATTATGTATAAAATTGTGGAAAGAGTTTATAACAGTTTAAACTGGTTTTTAAATTCAATTAGATTAATTAAATTGATTAAAATAAACAATTCAGTTTATTAACCATTTAAATTGTTTAAATTTTTTATGGTTCAATTCAGGGCAAATTAGGTATTTAGATTAGTTAACCAAATTTTGGAGCACCCTTAGTCTCAATGACTCCCTAATGTTAGAACATGATTTGATTCTGCATCTAGACCTTTAAGTTTTAATGATAACAAGACAGTATTTGTGTGAGAACAATTTTGGTATCCTAACGGTTTGTTATTGTGTAGCTTTAACATCCAGTTCTGATTATGAGAATATGATGTGCAACGTCATCAGTTTTTGAACTTTTGTGTTTCGAAATTCATTTCTACGCTGATTCACTCCTAAGAAGCTTCTGAGAATATGTTATGTTGCTACTGCAATGCTCTCTCTGTTTCTGTTTCTGGATGTGACTCTGATTACCAAGCTTCTGAAGAATGGAAAGCTTCTGAAGTTTCTGTTACTAAGCTGAAGATTCTGAAGATTTTCAAGCCAGACACTGACAAAATGTTCTGACTGAAGATTCTGAAGTTTTTGATCTTAGCTATGTGTTTCTTCGTTTTCATGCTTCATCAACTTTCCACCAGAAGCCTATGAATATGAAGATAAGGATAAAAGGACATGTGATCAAAATAGTACATGGTACAAAACGAAAATATTCCTTCCACTACCTGAAATTGTGGGCAAAAGGACTGTACTATTCTTCACACTTGTCACTATTCCGTTAGTGGACAGCTGCAATTCTCGTATTCCTAATTTTCCCTCCAACAGTTCCTTTTTCATGCTATATAAAGAGGACTTGGAGACTTGAAGAAAGTTTCTAATTTTACAAGACTGTTTCTACGTGAAAAGTTCTCAACTTTGTGCGTACTTTTCTTTAAGTGTTTGTATTTCATTTGTATAAATCTGCTTGTGTAGAAGCAACTTGTAAACACACATTCTTTATTCAAACTTGTTATTTGTATTTCCTTAAGTTAAGTCATAATCCTTGAGAAGACATTGACTGTTTATCTTTGTGATCTGTTAGTCACCAGCTGTTACTAGTGCATTTGTAATCAGTTGATTATAGTGGATTAAGTCCTTGTGTATAAGGCGAAATCACTTTGGCGGGTGCACTGGATTAGCTTTGAGTTTCAAGCGAACCAGGATAAAAATCCTTGTGTCTCTCTCATTGTTCAATCTTTTGATTGTTGAGTTTTTGAGTTGGTAAAAAGCTTTTGATTTTAAAAACCCAATTCAACCCCCCCCCCCCCCCCCCTTTCTTGTGTTTTTCGCACCTTCACCTAAAGTATAAGTTATTATTCAGTATGTTTAAAGAGGTGATATTAAGGTGGTATATGAACCTACCTAGATTTTTAGTAGTCAAGTACTAGGATATCTCGAGTAATCATATCAATTAGTTATCGGAGAGTAAACATCGAAAAGTCTCGACAATTATGAAATTGCTCAGCCTCTTAGGGTTTGCTCTTGTTTATGTTTTGTTGCTTTTCAATTTAAGGGTTTGTTTGTCGTAACTGAGTCTTCTCACATAGTTATACAATATATGGTTAAGTGTTGAACCATTTTACACATGCATAACTTAAATTATTTGCTTAAAGTCTATGCAACATGATTCTAGTCATTTAGTCGAAGGTTTGGATAAAGAAACACATGAAAACATGATTTAAATCGTGTCAAGTCTCGATTAACATAAGCACTTTGTTTTTCTTAAAATTTGAATTTTCTAAAGTGTGATTCGAATTAGGAAATTGGTTGACTCAAATAAAAAATTAAATGTGAAAATCAGAAATCAACTATGTATTTCTTATTTAAATCATAAAAAAACATGAGTCAAATCAAAAATTGAACTTGAAAAACAAGATTTTGCCTCTGTATTTCTGATTCAAATAAAAAAAATCTGATTCGAATCATGGAGGTCTTGATTTGAATCATAATATAGCATAACATGAATCAGAAATTGCATGCAAAATTTGGACTTTGCTTTTGTATTTCTGACTCGAACCATGGATTTTTCTAACTCGAATCAATGACTCGAAACTCTCATGCTTGAGGGATTGTGTATTGGTATATTTGTAAAGGAACCATACAAGGCGGTGTAGAATGATGCGATGTAGAATGATCACTAAAGGAAGCCAATGTAACATGTCACCTACATTTTCCTTCTAGATGTCAATTTTGTGGAACGAGCGCCAATTTCTTGGTTGTGTCACTCATTTCCTGGATTACTCGCCCGATTCACCTGAATGTGGAAAGTGACATGTCTCAATCCACAATAGTGCGAACAGAAAGTCCGTGGAGAATTTATCACGTTATCCTTAATTATAGGGGATTAATTGCTCAGTCCCCCACTCCTAAAAATGGTTTCTACTCCTTGGGAGCATGAGGTTCAGACCCAATAACTTCTATAAATACCCCAACCTTAGGGTTGAAAGAGGATCAATTCAATTCAATATGCAAAATACCACATATAGAGTTTCTCATCATCCCACCGTGAGTTTTCTTTAACACCAAAACAACCCTAAAAATCTCTGACAACCCTTAATCACTAGGGGGTTGTCACATATTTTACTTATAGCAAGTTCAAAATTGTATTGAAATAATCGATTTTTATTTTGGGTTTTTAGATAAAAAAACCAGACTATAACCGGATCCAAAAATAAAATATAGATCATAACCAAACCAATTATAAATGAACCAGTTGATAATCACTTAATCATATATGAATACTTAAAATGAATTTGGATTTAGATATGGATTTGGACCTCATAACAAGATATTTTCCACACCCCTAGTTACACATAATTCTAAACCTCAAACTCACGACTTGTACTGACTTGATCATAAAAGTGTCTGTAGGTACACCACAACCATCAAACTCGACAACATAAGATGTTCGTCAAGGAAGTTTTCATCATCACCAATATCTCCATACTCATCACTTGAAGATAAAGGTCTATCTAGATAATTTGGTGGTTTATGTATGAAGTGTTCTCAATATTTCCATTTCCCTTCATCTGACGAACCTAAAGAAAAAACTCTTATTTCGACCCATAGGTCAACAAACTTCTCAAAAGGTATTTTGATTGTCATTCAGATACATCTATAAGTCATCCACAAGCAGGATTACCGCTTAAAACACATAACCTAAGTTTGAGAAATGAAGTTTGATGTAGAGAAACAAGCTATCAAATATTCCATTAATAATATAACTGAAAGTTGGCTCCTATGGTTGTGCCTTCAAGGCGCGAATCGATGTATGAATACTCTTTAAGTTGAAAATTCTTTGAGTGATGAATATTCTAAGGACACCACTTCCACTGTGCAAGGAAGGGCAATGGTTGTGGACAAATTAATGAATACGAGGCAGTTCTAATCAATCCAAAGTATTTTTTAATCAGTGAAATCATCTCCTCACCGTCATGGGACATATCTAACAAATATACACTTCATGGGGAGCCTAATTTCCAACACCAATAGGGAACACGAAACAACGAGATGGAGTCACGTGGATACTTATCACAGGAAGACGTCAAGACCCCGAGAAAGAGCTACACCACTCTTAAAACAAGAGAAAGAAAAGATGACCCTCATTTTCCTTCATTACGAGGAATTAGTTAACGTGGTTCCTAACTGATGGCTTATTGGAAAATGTACCAATTTGTCATCAAGTTATAATATTTACAATCATTTATATTTGCAGGGATTATTCTGGTTTATATGCAATAATTTTTAATTTACTAAAGTTGTTTTACTAGGGGGTATGATGAACAAATACTTAGAAAAAGGGAATTTTAAACAACTTTATAAGAGAATATAAATTAAAGATGGCAATTACTAGAATTGCTTCCCTAGTATCACGATGAATTAAAAAAATAGTTACGACTAATGTCTTGGATCATAACTCTCTCATTTAATTACAACTCCCAAATATCTTAGGTGAGTTCATAATTAAACAAGTTTTTGCCGATAGTTAATTCATAAAGTCACAAGCAAACAATACAATATATCTAAATATATTATATATTACATTTAAGCTAGATGAGGTTGTAAAAGCAATGGTTAGTAATCATCCCAACTTAAAATCAATTTACACATTTTTCGTTATATGAAAGTACGAGGCATAAACTTAACTGAATAACATTAGATTGGCAATTGCATAAATCAGTACAAAACAAATTACATGGTTCAAGCAACTCAAAACCCAAAAAATAATATAAATACCTAATCAAATGAGAATTTAGCTACTCATAATATAATTATTCATGGATAAATAGTTCAAGAAGTAATACATGAGTTATAAATGAAATATAAGCTTTAATTATGTAGAAGCATCAATCTCTATCCACTACGCCAAAAATATGTTTAGACAGCACCTAAAAGACAGCGCTTTTATACAAAAGCGCTGCTAAAAATAATAAAAAAAATTTTGCTAAAAAAAACGCCTTAAAAGAAAGGCTATAGAAAGCGCTTTTCAAAAGCGCTGTAAAAGACTGCCACCTTAGACCACCTTAGAAAGCGCTTTCCAAAAAGCGCTGCTATAGGTATTACTTTAGAGAGCGCTTTTAAAAAGCGTTGTCTAAAGGCCACCTTAAAAAGCGCTTTCAGAAAGCTCTCTTATAGGGCTCTAATTATTTTCACTTTAGAAAGCGCTTTCTAAGGAAAAGCGCCCTCTAAATTCCTTTACTAATTAAAATATAAAACAATTCTAAACATTTTCAGAGACACTTCTATTCATTTTCTCTCTCGACCGTTTCTCTAAACCCTTGACGTCGTTCTTGCATGCCATTATTGTCGTCGTTCTTTGCCGTTGCCGTTGCCGTTACCGTCACTGTTGCCATTATCGTCGTTCTTGCATTTAGGAAGCGTTTGAAACTCTCCTTTGTTCTTCAGTTCAGGTATTCTTCAGTTCCCAATATCGTCATTCGTTCTTCTTTGTGAGCAATATTTAACAACTCTAGCTTATTGAATGTCATTGTTAGAAAAATAATAATAATATTGTCGAAAAATGTTGTGTTTGTTCTCAATATTCAGTTTGCATTACTTCCTTCGTAGAAAAATGTTCAAGATACTACTGTTGCTTCTCAGTAACTTGGACGATAAGCATATCACATGTTTGATGTAATGCCACACAGAGAATGACTTGTTATGTAATCAGTCATATATATTAATAGTATTTTTCATTCTATTTTTCCATAATATGCAACCTTGTTTTGTTTAAATTATAGAATCAGAGAAAATTAGGGGAATTCTTAGGGTATTTACTGTGATATGAATAGAGTTTTAAGAATGTAACCAATGTCTAGTTTTTAATCAAGAATGAGTCACTATTCTTTGATAACAATTATGTTGCATTTGTTGTGGTTGCATATTTTTCCAGTGTGATTCGTTGGCTGCAGTGTTGCTGAGTCAATGTGACTAATTATTTTGTTGCTTTTAAATGTTGGTATTTGACTGTTATTCCTTTTTTGGTTAGAATGTGATTCAAACATTTGGTTACCACTTATACAAGTGATACTCCTTATTTTCGAAATAGATTCTTCATAGATGAATGATGATAGCTGAGTCAATTTGACTAATTCTTTTGTTACTTTTAAATGTTGGTATTTGTCAGTTATTCCTTTTTTTGGTTAGAATGTGATTCAAACATTTGTTAGACTCCTACAAAACCCGCAGCAAAGAATAAAGGGGTTTTGCGGCAAAACGAGTCTGTTGAATCACACAGAGAGGTAGCTTTTAAGTGTTATTCTATTATCCGAATTTAAAAGTTTCATGATTTTCTACTTTACCTAACTTATATGATTGTTAGGTTCCTGCTCAACCTTCACAACAGACCGGCAAGAAAAAAACTCCTACAAGGACCGTGAAGGAAAAAAGACCTCACTTTCAGACGTGTCTAGAAACACTTATGTCAATGTCAGATTTGATGCAAGGTGCTATTCATCAAATCAACATGGACGAAGGTGTTTTTGGTTTTCCTCATTCCGAGATAATCGGAAAAGAGGACATGGAGCAGGTTTTCAATCATACTGAATTAGGCATCGGTGTTATGCATTCATACATCTGGTACTCCAATCAATCTATTATTTATTTAGTTGAATAATTTATTTACACATTTCAATGATAATAGTCTAATGTTTATTATGTTTTTATTTAAGGTGCATGTATGAAAAATTCATGCGGGGGACGGATTTGTCAAACAAATTCCGTTTCTTCTGTTGCAACATTGTTAATGCACCCAGAATTGATATGAATGCAGCAGAAGTAAGAGGCCACTTACTTGACAGATTTATGGCCAGCAACACAGAAAGTCTGTTTCTTTTACCGTATAATACTGGAAACGGGTAAGAATTTCATTCTAATCTTTAATTTGTATCTTTTGCGTAGAAATTATCCATCTAAACTTTTGTTATATTTTATAGTGGACATTGGCTGTTGGTTGCCATTAATCATGTAAGAGAAGTGGTATATTATCTTAATTCATTGGATACCGATTGGTCCACGTATCAAAATATGAAGGATGTGGTTGACACGTAAGTGAGATTGTTCGAAATATTCGTGTGTATTTGTATATTTAATTATTTCTGTGACATTGTTCTAAGTTTACGTTTTTCTTTTATAGAGCTATACTAGTGTACCGTGCACAAAGAGAGATTCGAGTAGCACGGGCTAGAGCAACCAATGTTACATGGGTCAAAGTGGAGGTATATTAATTTTCACAATGTTGCTTATTAGTGATGCTACTTGATAACATAAAACATCTATATATTATTTCTTATTTAATTGGTTTGTCTATGTGTAGTGCCCTCGTCAGCGTAATGGCATAGACTGCGGGTACTTCGTTTTGAGGTTCATGAGAGAAATCATTCAAATGGAACAATTGGAGATTCCTATCATGGTATGTATGGTTTTATAACTTAGGATTTATTTTAATATTTATCGGATATGTCATATAATTTATTATTTTTAACTAAATAATGCGTATTTTGTTTTGTTATGTAGTATTTTGAAGATATGGCGTGTTCTTGTTACACAAGGAAACAATTGAATTATATTACGGAAGAATTGTGCGAATTCTTTCTTCTAAGAAGAATTCTTTGAATGTATAGTTTTGTGAATGTAAATTTTAGTTTTTTGAATATAAGGAAATTCTGTTGCAAGAAGAATTCTGTTGTAAATTCTAGTTTTGTGAATAGAAGGAAATTCTGTTGTAAATTCTGTTGTAAGAATTCTATTATAAATTCTAGTTTTGTGAATAGAAGGAAATTCTGTGTTTATTGAAATGTATATGAATTCTGTTGTTGCAAGAATTCTATTTATTGAAATGTATAAGAATTCCGTTGTTGCAAGAAATTCTATAAGAAATGCAGGTTTGAAACTATGCAGGTTTCTGCATTAAAAAAATGGCTAAAATGAGATTTTTTATACGTAGAAAAAATCAATAAAATTATAGGTATACTTTAGAGAGCGCTTTTAAGGAAAAAGCACTCTCTAAAGTCCTCTTTAGAGAGCGCTTTTTCCCAAAAAGCGCTCTCTAAAGGTATATAAAAAAATCATTTTCTGTATACATTAGACAACACTTTTCAAAAGCGCTGTCTAAAGTCCCATTTAAAGAGCGCTTTTAGGGAAAAAGCGCTCTCCAAAGGTATATAAAAAAATCATTTTTCGTATACATTAGACAACGTTTTTCAAAAGCGCTGTCTAAAAGCACCTTTAGAGAGCGCTTTTGAAGGAAAAAGCGCTTTCTAAAGTATATAATTTTTTTTTAAATTTTAAACGTATACTTTAGACAGCGCTTTTAAAAGCGCTGTCTAAAGTCCCCTTTTAGAGAGCGTTTTTTCATAAATAAAAAAGCGCCGTCTTTACCTACGACAGCGCAGGCTTAGACAACGCTTTTAAACGCTTTTATAAGGCAAAAAAAGCGCCCTCTTTTCCCTCTTTTCCCGTAGTGATCTCTGAAACCCTTGTAGTCACAATCTCTAGTGTAAAAATTTGATACCATGCAAATTTCTCAAGTTTTCCTTTTATAAAGTAAGCACGAACCCATGACTCGTCTTCACTGCGTTACAATTTATCATTTAATACACTTGGCAATGTGCAAATGAACGTTGAATTGCACCACAATCTTATACCATTGCGAAGATTTTTTCACAAAAATAAAAAATCTTCTTTTGGAATAAGCATGCTTTATGCTTCTTGTCACTATAACACCCACCATGTACAAAACAACACAAAGTTGTCTAGTTAGATCGATTCGAGGTGAAATGAAACCTTACGTAATTGTCTTGACTTCTGCTATAATTCACTAAAAATCATGCATTATTAATCAAAACCGCTAAAAGACTACTATAACTACTAAGAAATACTAGTATGACAAAGTTTCACCACTAACCACCACTTTCCATTATTAGTAAGGGTTGTATCACTATAACTCACCCATAATATACAACCATATCAATGCGACATTATTCATGGATTCAACGACTATAACACTAAACCACAAGGTCGTGTATAATTATTGGTAACCTTTGAAAAAAATACCATAAAGACTTAGTCTTTGGCAATCAATTGCAAGTTTGTGTGACTGTATAATCAGTTGTCCAACACTGATGACATTGAGGGCAATATAATCAACAATCCATTTGAAAATGAAGTATTATAAGAACGACAGATAAGTAAAAATAATTAACACCTATTTGGAAGCATGTGTTTTATGTTTCCGCCCGTTGGTAAAAAAATTCACGAGGAAATTAAAGGGCATGAGAGTCCCTAAATATTCTAAATTCTAAAACTTGATGAGGCCATTGAAGTAAATCCAATTCAATTCAACGCTCGTCAGGAGCCACGCCCCATAAGCAGTGAAAAATAAAACAAGGAGGAGAAAAGGGTGGTCGAATGTCTAGAGACGAACATAGATTTATTAGAGGTATGAGTGGGGACTAACCCATCAAGACAATCATGGTATGAGTTGGTCTACCCAAAGAGGTAAGAGATTAACTCACAAAATGCTTATAGAAAAATGAGAATTTATTTACTTAGACGATTGTATAAATGTCAGGTATCGATCCAAATGTTAAATGCCATTCAATATCTATTCAGAAGGATGTCCATTATGTGGCTCGACACAACGGAACACAATTGCCTAAAAAGGCTGAGGTCGCTAGGAAGCTGATAGAGAACCTCAAAAATTTTGATTTCGAGGTTGAAGCCAAATATATCACATAATTGATAAATGACATACTTATTAAGAAATTGAACAATAAATGTTGAATATGTGTTGAATACTTCGATCTCAAGAGGGTTTGTACTAAGGACTTTAACCCCCTCCATAGCATATACATGATTGTGGATGATTGGTTTGATTTCAAAGTTTGTCTTTCATGTACACTTATTTAGGCTACAATCGAATACCCGTGAACCCCAAAGATTGTTTAAAAACGACCTTTACGACCGAAAAAAAGGACTTTTGTTTTGAGGTAATGCCACTTTGATTCAAAAACGATGTGCGACATGTTGTGTACAAGTGTGAGTTGGAAGTCCCACATTGTTTAGAAAAATGGAGGTTGAGTACTTTATAAGTGAGAAGACCCATACATCTATCACCTTAAGGTTTTGGGTGAATATGTGGTGTCGCTTTCACTTGTATGTTGCTCTTGACCCAATATGGATGTTCCTCATGATGACCCAATAGTGGTATCAGAGCCTATGGTTAAATTAAAGGACTGACTCCTTATATCGAAAGTCTTCCTGACAATGTGGTGGTCAGGCAAAGTGTTTTGTTGTAGTGTCCGCAGCGAAGGTACAAGTGTATGTGGATGAAAGAGTTTCTGCTTGAGGAGGAGTATAGTGGATGAACTCACACTTAATGGGGAGAATCTTATGTACAAGTTCGAGTTAGAAGTCTCACATTAAGGTTTTTGGTGAATATGTGGTGTCTCTCTCACTTGTGTATTGCCCTTAACCCAATATGGATGTTCCTCATGATGACCCAACACGACGTACTGACAAATGAAAAACAATACATTCAACGAAAAAATTAAAGATATACTATAGGTGTACATGGACAAAATGATCATCAAATTTGAGTAGGATATGATTAACATTACCCATTTGGAGGTTGTGTTTTAGGAAGTATGAAGATATAACATGCGACGTAAACTAGACAAATTTATGTTTAGTGTTAAGAAAAGGAAGTTCGTGGGGGGTATTACCTTACTAATAGAAGTGTATAAATAAATCCCGACAAGTGTAAAGTTGTGATAGACATCACAACCCTCATGATGAAGCAAAGGATATAATGGTTGAATAAAATGTTAATTGATCTATTAAGGTTTATCTCGATGTCATCCCGTCATGCATAACCATTTTACAGGCTATTGAGGAAAAAGACAAACTATGAATGGACACTCGAATGCGAAATCACTTTTACCAAACTTAAATAAGTATTATCCTAACTGCTTGTCTTGACCAAACCCAAGGTAAATATACATTATTTACTTGTTAGTATAAACGAAATAACTTATAGCCATTTTAGTGCAAGATGACGAAGAGGCTAAGAGGTCGACCTACTTTAATGCTAGAATGACTTCAAATAATAATTCATAATTGAAGAAAATTCCTCTTGCACTAGTTACAATCACACGAAGATTAAATGTGTGTTTGGATTAACAATGGACATAATTAATTTTGACAGAGTTTAGTTTGGTAAAATTGATTTTAACAGAATTAATTTATGTTTGTATATATTTATATAAAAATGAGTTGAACAATAAATTTATGTATAAAGATCACGTTTACACTCATAAGCTATAAATTATACCTTCAAGTAAAATCAATTTTAAAGGCTGAATCAATTCTACATCAGAATAATCAAACATCTCATAATCACTCCAAAATCAATTCTAAACTAGAATTGTCTTTGGCCATTTCAAAAGCCAATAAAAAATGCTACTCCCTCCGTCCTACAATGAGTGACTCAGTTGACTTTTCATACAGATTAAAAAAAAAGGAATAAATGAAGGAGAGAGAATGATATTTTTACTAAAGTACCTGTTTACTGTGAATTTTGATAAACAACCTCTGGTCTATCAATTTTAAATAAAATTGACTAACTTGCAGGATCGACCACACAAATCCTAGGACATGTGCTAAATTTAAGGGAAAATGTAACTGACAATGATAAATGCAAGAAATGTAAATTGAACTCCACGTTCGACAGTAAAAGAAAACTACATGAACTCCACGTTCGACTACTTGCAAATAAAGTAAGGCTTGGAAATGTAAAGGGCTGTAAATAAATGATGCAGAATTTAAGGGCGTCGAATGTAAAAGACCAAACAGTAAATGACTTTGAAAAATAAAAGTGCAGGAAGATAAACAACTGTCGAAAATAAATAACAAGAAATGTAAAAGTGCTTGAACTCCACGTTCTTGAATGTAAAAGGTGCAGAAAAAGTAAATGACTGTCGAAAGTAAAGGGCAAGAAAATAAATGACTTTGAAAGTAAATGCAGTAATGTAAAAGCTTTTGAAAATAAAATGCAATGAACTCCACGTTCTTGAAAATAAAGACTGAAATGTAAAGGTGCTGTCGAAAGTAAATGCGGAAAGATAAATGACTTTAAAAATAAAAGACTTTGAAGATAAAAGACAGGAAATAAAGATGAACTCCACGTTCTTGAAAATAAAGACTTTAAAGGTAAATGCTCGAATATAAAGGTGCAGTCGAAAGTAAATGCAGGAAGTTTAAATGAAAGTTTAAAAACAAGACTTTAAGTAAATTTGACATGAAAAGTAAAATTCAGGAAAACGTAAAGACATGGAAAGTAAATGCTTGAAGCTTAGACATGATGAAGATAAATTGCATTAATGCAGAAATAAAGGGTGGTGTTACATTGCGTACATTCTCACGAACTCGTTTCTCTACACGCGGGTACTTTGAGTTTCTTTGAGTCACTTGTACAAAAATATAAACACCCCTATTACCTAGAACTAACTCCTATTTATAGTGCTAAGAAATAACTACTAAGTGGTGGTTATTGCTTCAAACGTGTCCTTTTGGCGCCTTCTCCTTGGCCTTAACTGTTCCCACGTTCACAACTGCTCCTATTTGAATTTCAAACATTGGAAATTCCCTCCAGCCTTAGTATAACAACTGCAGCGCGCGTTTCAATATTCCCATGGTCGAAACCTTTCCCAACACTTAGCCATTTTTTGAGGCTTCCAAAACCCCTATTCGACTCAGGCTTCACCAAAACTGGGTCGAAGCCTTCTTTACGTTAAAAATAATTTTTTAACTTAAAATAGCTTTGATTCTTTCTAGCGTCGAAAATGAGGGTTAACAAATTGTCCCCAAGGAATGTCCTTTCGCCAGAATTGGTAGGAAGGTCATTTCTTGATATAATAACCATTTCGACGCTTGTTTGCATGACCTCCACTGAATATCCCACTAATTACTTAGTGGCTGAATTGTTCAGTTTCCTTGACCCACGCTTATGACGTCATACCATCATGACAAATCCTTAAATGTCACTTCAGCCGTATTCATCATAACACTTTTCTTGAAAACAGATGTTTGCAGTCTGTTCATAACTGCTATCATTCATCACGTCTCCAGGAAAAGAACACGCGTCCCACTAACTCCTCAGCTTCAACGGTAGATCCAAGGCTCTTGGGATTTTCAAACGTCTATAAATACCCATTTCCACCACTTTGTGAACTTTTCACACTCTCATATTCTCAAGCGAACATCCTCTTCTCTTCAGTTTCTCTTACGCAACACCCAGAAAAACACCATATTTTCGTCTTCTTCAAGAATAGCGTCTTCCCAAACCAATCCTCAATCAAAGAAAACTCAAAGAGGCAAGGCTACTCCATTTAAACAAGACATTCCTCCATTCGCTAATATCCCAGGCCCCCAAATAGTGGATAACCGCCGTTGCATGCCGGAACCCACCACTGAAGAAACACGAGCCATATATAAGTCTCAGGTAATGATTCCTTTAGTCGTTTCTGACAAACCTTATGCGATGTCTGGTCCTCTAGCTAATGTTGACATTTCTAATGAGAAACTAAGTGAGTTTCTCCCCTCTTACCGGAAAACAAGGCCATTAGGGCAAAAGAGTTTTCCCAAAATCAACGCTGCTGCTGAAACCTCTCCTGAAGAAATCCCCCTGTCCAAAATCAACGTTGGCTATCTCACTGGTGGCACCAGGCTGGTGAGAGTTGTCAATCCCTTGAAGGAATTTGACCAATGGATGGCGAAGATGGAGAAGGTCAAAGCTGAACATTGGAAGAATGTAGGGATTTATGACCTTCTTATGTTGTCGAAGACCAGCATACCATACTGTCTGAACATGTTGGCAGCGTCCTTATACTTTTGGGACAACACTCATTATACCTTCCATTTGCCATGCGGAATGGTTACCCCAACCTTATTCGATGTAGCTGCCATCACAGGGCTTCGCCCAGATGGCCTTACCTATAACCCTGATGTTGATGTTGAAGACACCATTAATATTTCAGGCTCTAAACTTACATACACTCTCTTCATCAAACACCACTTTAAACAAGAAGATAACAAAGTGTCTGATGAAGAACATATTGCTTTTCTCACAGTCTGGCTGTCGAGATATGTTTTCTGTACAAAATCTTTGTAGGTAGCTAAGAAGTACCTGCCCCTGACGAATCAACTTCACAACAACAGAGAAACCTGCTTGAGTGAACTCATCCTGGCGAACCTTTATGAGTCTATCAGCGAAGGGGTTTCTCGACTTAGAAATATGGAGGCCCAAGGTCCTATGCACTTGAGTGGGCCTCTTTGGTTACTTCAATTGTGGCTTAATGCTACATTTGAGGCTAGCCTCCCCAGAAAAGGCCTAGTCGATGAAGCCTCTGCTGAAATAAGGGAGAGGAGTGTCGAAGGGACGCGTCTGGCCAAACTCACTCCCAATGATGATGGTGAAACCCTTCAAAGGGCCTTTACCAGTTATATTATGATGTTTGCCAAGCGCTATGAGTTCACTCCTAGCATGTCACCTTTTGCTCAAAGAAGATACGACCCTGTGTGGTTTAAAAGGCCATTTCCAAATCCTCGCCAAACTCTTGATCAAGAATCTGTTGCTATCTGGGAAGCCTTTTTTATTCCCAGATTCTTTATCCACAAGCTGAACTTAGGGAGAGGTTTATCAGCACTTATTGCCTATCAACCAAACCTTGTCTCTCGATAGTTTAGGCTAGCCCAGAGCTTTCCTCAATGCTTGTATGAGAGAAAGGGCCAAGTAATTCTTCACACTGCCTGCTTCGACGAGGAAAATGTCTCCATTACACTCGACAACCAGAATGAGAAAAGAAAAGTCCTCTCTCCTGTGTTTTTTTAGGCTTCTTTTCTATTCACTTCATCATTCCACCAATGGTGGTCGAAGCACTATAGTGAGCACTTTCTTGATGTGGCTACATTTTCTTCGTTACTTGACCAAGCTTTTCTCAATGTGCAGGACAAGACGAAAAAGAGTAAGTTTACTCACATCCAAGAAATACAGGCTTTTCAAAAATACTTTGAAACTATCTATCGACCAGATGATCTTAGTCGAACCATTCATGAGGCTGCTGTCACTCTAAAGAGAAAATTTCTAGAAAAGCTGGATCAACTAAAAATTCCTCCCAACGTCCCTCGTGAGAAACGTTATGAGGTAGCTTTTAAACTTTTTCCTCCAAAGTTCCCTCGACTGCCTAATGCTGATTTTGGAGTGGCGTTTGCCCCTCCATTTCCAGATTGGTTTGTCTGTGGGGAGCATTTAAAACTTCTTCGACAGCAGTCTCAGCCAAAGGCCCAACGAGTGGTTTTGACTAAGCATATGTTAGACAGTTTTAAATGACACCTTCATATAGGAACTCAGGACGTTCCTGTTGAATCTGAAATATATGAAGGTTTGAAACCCTTACTCAATGGCTTTATAACTAACCACGTAATCATCAACTTGTAACAATTTTTACTGTCTCTCAACTGTGCCTAGGAAAACTGTTGCAACTAGGGTTGCTACCTCACAAAGTGGCAAAGAACCAGAGAGCACACAGGTATATTTCACATCCCCTGCTTACGCTTTTACTATATGAATTTCTTTCTTATATTTGCATTGCCTCTTCAGACTGGTTGAAAACCTCCAACACCTTCAAAGAAAGGTAAAAAGGATGCCCAACTGTTGTTATACCTTCAGATGCTTCAGATGAATCTCCTGAGGAGGTTCTTACAAAGAAAAGAAGAAAACCAATCAAAGCATCTGGACCTGCTGGCCCACCTCCTTCGAAGGTGGCCAAAATACTTGAAAAGGCACCCACAACAAGTGGTGTCGAAAAAGAACCTTCCACGGTGGCCTTGAGAACACCTCTTGGTGATCATGGGAGTGATAGCTCAAGTCCTGCTGCTGTACAAGCTCAGGTATGTGCACCATTTTTTCATTATACTGACGTCTTTCGCCCAAATTCTTTCAATCTCATTTTCTCTACTTGTGTTCTTTAGGCAAGCATAATCAATAATCCTGATCCCCAACCAACTCCAAGCAACCTCGCCACCAACATAATCAACAATCCCACTCCTCAACCGACTGCAGGAAGCTTCACCACCACGCTCCTCAACAGCCAAGGTGAGCCAACTTATCACCCATCTTCTGATATTGGCTCTGGTTTGAGTGAGATCAATCAACCTAATCCACATGCTGCAGAACACACCACACCACCAGTTCAAACCACCACTCAAGACGCACAAGCTGATGGCGCCAATTCTGATGATGATGATGCCTCAAGTCCACCACTTTTCAACCTGGCTAACTTCATGGATAATGATCAATTGGTTGAAGAAGAAAGAAATGAACCTGAAGTTCAAACACACAACGACAATCCTGGTCAAGCTGCGCCGGAGGAGACAAATGAACCACATCCTACACCAGCTGATGACCAGGAGAATATTCGACCAACTGCTGAAGAGCCTGACGAAGAAATGGTAGTCGAAGAAGAAAAAGATGAAGAAGGAGAAGAATCAGAAGAAGAGGAGAAAGAAGAATAAACTGATCCTAATCCCCACCATACTCCTTCGCCTGTGGTCCAGCAAACCCTGGCTAACCTTCCACCTCCTGGAGACTCACTGACAACACTCAAGTGGTCGAACCCATGTGAGTATTCCAAATTAATACTCGGGCAGAAGTATGGTTCTTCTTCTTCTGTCTCTTCAACTCCAGCATCAGATGATTTCGCCAAACTAATCCTTCAAGCCATAAAGAAAAAATTCTTCAGGGGGGACGTTCACAGAGTTTTGGCCTCAGACGCATCTGCAACCGCTTATCTGAAGGATACCCTTGGAAAGCTTGAACTCACCACTCTTAACCCAGACATTTCTGGTTTTCTGATAGAGTTAACTGCTGTGGTGAACCAAATAGCTGCAGAGATAAAGCTGCTTCCATCTATCAGGAATACCATAGAGGAAATATCTGGTCTTGAGAGTTCAGCTTGGTGTGGTGCAAAGGAGTCATATGAGAAAGTCGAAAGTATAGAGGCTGAACAAAAGAAAACACAAAATGAAATAGCCTCCAATCAGAAGAATATTGAAGCCTGGAAGCAGCAAATCACTGAGTTACAAGCTAAAATTGAGAATGCTAAAAAATGCAACCGTGATTTGCAGAATTTCGACACCACTGAGATGGCTAGGGAAATGAAACATGCCATGGATCGTATTGAGGCAGCCCAAAAACTTGAGAAACAGCTTGCCACAGCCAAACTTGATGAATCCTTGTGCAACGCTCACCTCAAACATCACATAGAAACCTTTGCCCAGTTGGAGTCGAGGTTTCCCTTCTGATGCTTCCAAGACCTTTATTTGCTCAACCAATCATTTGTTTCTTGGCCTTTTGAGGTCTTTATGTAATGATAGTTTTATGCCTTTGGCATTGATTAATCAATCGTTAGTATTTTGCCATTAACTGCTTTCGACCCATATTATATTATGATGCATTCTATTTATTGCTTCATACTTAAGTCAATTTTGCAATTAAGACATTCTGCCTTTTTTTCTTGGAAAACAAAATTTTCTCAGTTTTAAAACTTCAAGGCATAAGCCTCTAGCTTTAAAGTAACATTTATAGCATAGCCCTCAAGCATACTTCTAAGAATAACTCGCGTGTTTCCACCGTTTGACTGGCCAATCCAATCAATACTTCGCCTCTATAAATTCTCTTCCACATGACCAAGTTTTGCATAGAAGCAAACATGAACAATTCAGAGAAATCATCAGCCAAGAAAATGGCTGGAAAGGCAAAGGCAGTTGAGGAAACAAAAAAGATGGAGGCAATAAAGGAACCTGAAGCCTCTATTGGAGCAACCTCTCAAGCCAAGAAGAGAGAAACTAAAATGAAGATCTCTAAGAAAGGACGCTCCAACACCCAGGACTTTGATGATGATGAGCCAGACGTAGACTACATGGACTTCCTCAACTCCATTGACTGGAGAGATTATGAATAACCTTTCCTTGATAAAAAAAAAATTGTTGTGTTGATTCTTCTTTGCTTTGTATGCCATATTAGCCTGACTTGGCCTATTTTGGCTTTCTTTTTATTGAATAAAGCTTAAGTTTTGATGCGAATCTCTTGCAAAATAGGCTTATATTTTTTCAAATACTTGCCATTTACTTTCAAGACTCTTTTATCTTTGTCCAACTCTTCAATTCATAGGCTCCATTGGAGAAGACTTGTATAACCTGGAATGGACCTTCCCACTTAGGGGACCATTTGCCTAGTGTTCTATCCTTTCGATCCATAGGCAAAATCACTTTCCAAACTAAATCCCCACATGCAAAAGATTTAGACTTAACCTTTTTGTTGTAAGATTCTTCGACCCTTTTCTTTTGTCTTCTTAACAACTCCAAGGCTCTAAGCCTTTCTTTATCCAAATCCACTAATTCATTCATCATCATTTCCCAATAATCCTCAGAGGGAATCTCATGATGTCTTTGAACTCTTATAGATTGTAAATAAATCTCAACAGGCAATACTGCATCATGACCAAAAGTCAGTTGAAATGGGGTAGTATTAGTAGCCTCTTTAGGGGATGTTCGACATGCCCAAAGAACTTGGTCTAATGTCTTGTGCCAATTTCTAGGCCTCTTTCCCACATGCTTCTTAATTAGTCCAATAACTACCTTATTGGCAGCTTCGACTTGCCCATTGGCCTGAGCATAATAAGGTGTAGAAGTCAATAACTTAAAACCTATTTCTTTGGCAAACTCTTGCATCTTTCGACCAGTAAACACTGATCCTTGATCCGTAGTGATTGTTTCAGGAATACCAAATCTATAAATAATGTGATTTTGAATGAATTCAATAACATCTTCTTGACCTATATTCGCCAGTGGTATTGCTTCAATCCACTTGGTGAAATAATCAATTCCCACCAAAATATATCTTTGGTTCTTTGAAGATGCTGGTCGAATCTCTCCCACTATATCCAAAGCCCATCCTCTGAAAGGCCATGGTTTCACTATGGAATGTAATTCACTTGCAGGGATATGCTGTATGCCAGCATGAATTTGACATTCTTGGCAACCCTTAGCAAATTCTATGCAATCTTTTAGCATAGTAGGCCAATACATGCCTTGTCGAAACAACAACCATTTCGCTCTGTCGAAGCCGTTGGATTTTGCAAATATTCAACTATAGGCTTCCTCCAGTCTTCATCTGTCAAATTATCTATAGCAAAAATTTCAAAATTTTCGCCATCTATGCATCCAAGCTTAGTTGTTTCTAAGTCTGATGGGCACAATCCAACAGCCACCACTTTACCTCTTGCTTCAATTACTTCTTGAAGGTTTTCCTTCGACACCTTGTATCCAGAGGCAATTTAAGCCAAGTCATTAGCAACTTGATTCTCTATTCTAGGTATGTGTTGGATGGCCACTACCTTAAATTTCTTTAATAATCTATTGGCTATCATAAAGTACATAATGAGATTTTCTTTAACACATTTATATTCCTTTGTGATTTGTTTTATAACCAATTCTGAGTCTCCCATTATTTCGACTCTAGTTGCCCCCAATTCTAACAAAATTTCAAGGCCAGCAATTAATGCTTCATATTTAGCCTCGTTGTTAGAGCAAGGTCCTTCGACCTTGTACTTGAATTTTGTTGGAATTTTTTCAGGAGAAATAATGTATATTCCTATTCCTGTTCCATTTTTATGACTTGATCCATCAAAGTATAACTTCCAGGATTTTAATTCAACATAATTCAAATCATTTTCATTTATGGAGTGGTCAACTATAAAGTCTGCCACTATTTGCCCTTTCACAGCTTTTAAAGGTTGATATGTTCGAGAAAATTCTGTTAATGCTAATGCCCATTTGCCAATTCGACTATGCAAAATAGGGTTAGATAACATATGTTTTACAACGTCAAAGTGAGAAGAAACATACACATCAACTGGCTTTATATATTGCTTCAATTTAGTACAAGAGAAATACAAGCATAAACATAACTTTTCAATCATGCTATACCTAGTTTCTGCATCATTTAAAACCCGACTAAGGTAATAAATGACTCTTTCAACTCCATTTTCATCCTCCTGAGCTAACATGCTCCCTAGAGTTTTATCTGATGCAGCTATATACAATCTCATACTCTTGTTTCTACAAGGTGGTGAAAGAATTGGAGGGTGGCTTAGGTACTCCTTGATCTTGTCGAAGGCTTCCTGCTGTAATTGCCCCCACTCAAAACCCTCTTTGTTGAAACGAAGCAATGGCGAAAAGGCTTGTGTTTTGCCACTCAGGTTGGATATAAACCTTCTTAAGAAGTTGATCTTGCCCAGCAACGATTGCAACTCCTTTTTAGTTGATGGCACTTTCGCCTCCATTATGGCTTTGGTTTTATTCTGATTTATTTCGATCCCTTTCTTGTGGACCACAAAGCCTAGGAAATCCCCTGCCTGCACACAAAAAGCACATTTGAGAAGATTCATTTTAAGACCATATTTTCTCATCCTTTCAAATGACTGTCGAAGATGGTCAATGTGACTCTTCCTAGAAATAGATTTTATCACAATATCATCAATGTAAATTTGCATGAATGTGTCTATAAAATCATGGAAGATTGAATTCATCGCCCTTTGATAAGTGGCACCAGCATTTTTGAGACCAAAAGGCATCACTACCCATTCATAGGTGCCTAAGGCTCCAGGACATCGAAAAGCAGTTTTATGAACATCTTCCTCAGCAATGAATATTTGGTTGTAGCCAGAATATCCATCCAGCATACTAAGATATTCATGTCCTGCTGCAGAATCTATTAACATTTCTGCTACTGGCATTGAATATTCATCTTTAGGAGTTGCAGAGTTTAAATCTCTAAAATCAATGCAAACTCTCAAAGACCCATTCTTTTTAATAACATGTACTATATTAGCCAACCATTCGACATACCTTGCCGTGCGAATGAATTTGCAACGAAGCAGTCTTTCGACTTCCTCTTTGATCTTTGACAATATCTCTGGTGCAAACCGTCTTGGATTCTGCTTGACTGGTTTTTTTCCAGGTGTCATAGGTAACCTGTGTTCGACCAACTCCCTGCTCAAACCAGGCATCTCATCATAATCCCAGGCAAAGCAGTCCTTGAACTCTCTCAACAACTGAACCACTTCAACCTTCAACTGGGGATTAAGGTTGGCGTTGATGTAGGTAGGCCTTTTGGTTGTCCCCTCACTGAGGTCAACTTCTTCTAAAGGATCTTATGCTAGCATTTTGACATTATTCGCCAACGGATCCTTCTCAAATCCCAAAGGCTCATGTTCATATATGGCGTCGAGCCTCTGGCTTTGCTCTCCAGTTTTAGCCTTATCTGGAGGTTTTGGGTCAAAGTCCTTACCAGGACCTTCTTGATACAATTCAGAAATGGTTTCGCCAGCCATATAGTCATTGGCAGCTTCCAAAGCCGCTTGTAGTTTTGTTTCAGCCACATAGGCCGAAATTCTTTTTAAAGCTTCGAACTCAGTCATGATCACTGAATTTATTTCCCCATCCTGTAGGCTCTATTGGAGGTAAGCCTAAGCATGGCAACCTTCCTCCTGGTACTTCCCTGTCCCATCTGAAACCTTCGACAGGGTGTAAATACAATGAATAAAACGTTTCTTCATCAGGCGTAAACTCAAAGTCTGCTGGAGGACATGGAGCAATGTTCGCTAAATGTTTCTCAAACTGTCTACTATCCACATGATTAATAGGCACCTTAAAGTACCCTTGATCAGCTTCAATATTTTCAACTATCCCATCTGGTCTCCAAATGGTGATTCTTTGATGCATAGATGAAGGTACATCACCTATTCCATGAATCCACTCCCTACCTAAGAGTAGATTGTAGTTAGCTTTCGTCTCAACGACCATAAACATTGTTGGTCTGGTAATGGTTCCCACAGTAAGATCCACTTGAATCACTCTTAGAGTGGAACCAACTTTTCCTTCATAGTTCGACAGAACCATGTTGTGGGATTTGGCATCAGTCTCAAACTTCCCAATCTTGCTCAGCAAAAATCTTGGCATTAAATTAACAGTTGCACCACAATCCACCAAGATTTTTTTAACAGGAACATTTTCTACTTTGCCAGTAATGTAGAGAGGCTTCAGATGACACTTCATTGCCTCTGTGGGGCGTTCAAAGAAAGCATTTTGTTCTTCGACGCACCCATTGTTCATGATGTAATAACACACAGGCTTGTGTGCCAACATTTATAATTCAGCCGTTTGATCCAAGTCTTCGACCTCTGAAACTTGACCAAATTCTTTTGGCATTACTGATACCACATTCACAAGAATATCTAGAGAAGCTGCTGACTCACTGTCGAAATTATCAGTCATATTCTCATCATCTTCAACTTTCTTCTCTGGCTGAACATTGAACAGCTTTTGCCTTATGGGCATCTTCTCAATTGTCCCAGCTTGATTATAAATATTGGTGCTTAACTCTCCTTGTACCTGAGCCTCCCTGATAGCATTTTGCCTACGTTGCTCTCTTCGCCATTGTGATCTAGGCATGGGATTTTTACCCTTGTAATTTTGAGAAATGTATGCTGACTTGTTGGTGGTATGGTTCTCTTTTCTATACTCAAATGAAGAACCTTTTTCCACATCAAATTTCTCCCACTTCTTCTTCTGTCCTCTTCCTTCGATAGGCTTGATCCAACTACCTGTTGGAACATTCGCAGCTGGTTTGAATGTACCTGGCCTAACTCCTAGTACTTGGTTTTTTAACCCTGTCGAAAGCCGTCTATGGTCAAAACTTCTGGGACCTTTATTTAACTCCTGCCCCCAGCTTCCACCAGCTTTTTTGACACCTTCTAACTTGTGGGCAACTTTCTCATCAAAAATGGTGCTGCATCTAGGACATAACATTACTCCAGAACCTTTCTCCTGGCAACGGTGTAGAAAATCCACAATTGTCTCCTCTTGCTTAGGATAAGCTATTTTGTTGCGCTTTTCTTGTTCATCTGCCTTACCCACTTGTTCAGCTTTTTGATCTGTAATTTCGACCATATTAACATCAATTTTATCCTTTAAGCGCATCTTGGAGAAATGAGCTTCAAGACTTTCAGTGGTCTTCGCCAGACACCCACCACTTGCTGCTGCTTTTGTAGCTTTTTGGGAAGCTTCTTGCCAAGCAGCTTTTTCAGCTTCAACCATTTCTTCAGCATTAACCTTTTCGACATTAGGAGACATCTTGAAAAACTGTTCAGCAGCCATACATATCCAGTTTTCTACCAAACAACCATCCATGTCTATCATCTCTCCTACCAATAGCATGTCATCTTTCAATTCTTTAACAACTTGGACTTTGGGGGCATTTCTGCCCATAGCCTCATTGGTGCTGATGCTATCTGAGCTAGAATCAGATTCTTCAACCAATTCGACCATGTTAATGCCTTCAGTGGCATTTATCTTCAATCCACTCACAGCCATATCCAAAACCTTGGCAGCATTATCCATTTCAACAAACCTATCAGCAGTTTCTTTGGTCACCAACATTAGACTGGTACCATCAACATTCAGGCCATTAGCAGCCTTACTAAAACCTTCAGTCATCACAGGATTGGTGGCGAAGTCCTCAGTAACCTCCACCATGTTGACTGACTGATCAAATCCTTCTGTGACTTCGACCATCTGAACCTCGTGAGGCTATGTGTAGTTAGCCTCTGCAACTTGCAATGGGTCAGAGTCAATTTTCATCTGGGCTTTGCCTTTGTCACCAAACTTCAGCCTTCCTTCTTGGATAACATTTTGCACCAAATCCCTGAAAAGAAAACATTGAGACGTTTTATGACCCAAAAAATTATGGTACTTACAAAAACCTCTTTTGTTTCGTTGTTCTAAAGGTGGCATCTTAGCACCAGCAGGTACTATCATTTGCCCATCTTTAACTAACAAATAAAAAATTTCCTCACATTTAGTGACGTCGAAAGTGTATGTTTTCTTAGGAAATTCGTCGTTAGATTCGACAGGATTTTTTTCATTTGAAGGAGCTAATAATTTGCAGGCATAAGGTGGACCTTGCTTTAAGTCAGCAACGTCAACCTCATTTCCGTCGAAATAAGATGTTTCATCATACAAGTTCTCCACATCTTCATTACATTCGACAAAGGCTACTTTTTTACCCCTGCTGAATTTAGCCTTTTCCTCTTTTAGCCTTTCTAGTTGTCGGACTCTATCAGCTAATTGGGCCATATCTCTAAGATATTGGGTATCTAATTTCTTCCTAATGGAATAATCAAGACCCCCAACAGCCATTTCGACCAACTCATGTTCTGGTACTTGTGTAAAGCACCTGACTTTAAGAAGTCGAAACCTATTCAGGTAATCATCAATTGGCTCAGTAACTTTGCGTTTGATGCTAGCCAATTCCTTCAAACTAATCTTAGTTTGCCCCATGTAGAACTGTTCATGAAACAAACACTCTAACTGGGTCTAATTGTATATGGAATTTGGAGGCAAAGTAGTGAACCATGTGAAGGCATTCTTGGTAAGGGAACTTGGGAAGTAATTGATTCTGAGGCTTTCGTCAGCTGCAATTTCGCCTGCTTCAATCAAATATCTAGCCACATGTTCGACGGTAGATTCAATAGTATCTCCTGAAAACTTGCTGAACTTTGGAACCTTCGTCCTAGGGGGTAATTCTGCTTGGAGAATATAATCCACTATAGGCGAAGCATAATTTGGCCTTGTGAAGCCAAGATTCACCCCATTTCTGGTCATTATCCTTTCAACCATGGCTGCAAGATTATTTTCTTCTGCTTGATTTTGATGTCGAACCTGTCGAAGGAACTGATCAGCATTTTGGTTCCTGTTCACCATCACTACTGGCTCTCCCTTCATCTAGATTGGCATCTGCTTTCTTGGGGGTTCGACTCTAAAATAATCAATCATCTCTTGATCTTCCAAGTTCACCTCAGGTCCATGACGTGGATGACGTCTTGGGATATCTTCGACAACAGTTGCTCTTCGATCCACCGCTGGTACTCCCATGAAATCAGCCATACGTGCCAATTGTGCAGCCAATTGTTGGTTAGTTTGAGTTGTATTCTGAATCAAGGGTTGAAAAACTTCTCCCATTGTTTGAGACAAAGTATGCACCATTTGCATGTTACTTTCATCCATCTGCTGTCTCAAGCAATTTATGGATGTATTTGTAAGACTAGACGCTTGCACGGAGTAACCAACACCTATACTCTGATTGTTTTGACCCCCTGATCCTGATCCTTGTAATTACGAGGACACTACATTCTCTGAAAATACAGGTGGAGCATTCTGTAGATTTTGCATCATTGATGTAGGCATACCATAGGGCTGACTCCTCGACCCTAGATGTGGAAAACCTGGAGGAGGATACTGCCTGTACATTGAATTTCCTCCTGGGGGTGTTGGTGAATTAGGACTTTGTGGTCCTATGTATTCTATCACAGGTTGAGTATATGATTTTGTGCATGTTGATCCTGGTTCAAACACTACTAATGAAGGTGACGTCTGTCCTCTTGTCGAAGACACTGGTGATGGTGTGCTTTGAGACCCCATACTGCTACTTGACTAAGTGTTTGAAATACTCCCTTGAGGATCAACTTGTTGATTAGCATTAGTTGCCATTCTCTTAGTGTATCTTCTCTTTGGCATTCCTTCGTTTGTTGTGGCTAACTTCCCACTTCTCAATAACATACAACGAAAGTATTTCTTCACCAAGAAAGATAAGATTAACAAAAAGTATAAAACTTAGCACTAAGTCCCACCAGGTGTGCCAATTTGTTTACTGTGAATTTTGGTAAACAACCTCTGGTCTATCAATTTTAAATAAAACTGACTAACTTGCAGGATCGACCACACAAATCCTAGGACATGTGCTAAATTTAAGGGAAAATGTAACTGACAATGATAAATGCAAGAAATGTAAATTGAACTCCACGTTCGACAGTAAAAGAAAACTACATGAACTCCACGTTCGACTACTTGTAAATAAAGTAAAGGCTTGGAAATGTAAAGGACTGTAAATAAATGATGCAGAATTTAAGGGCGTCGAATGTAAAAGACCAAACGGTAAATGACTTTGCAAAATAAAAGTGCAGGAAGATAAACAACTGTCGAAAATAAATAACAAGAACTGTAAAAGTGCTTGAACTCCACGTTCTTGAATGTAAGAGGTGCAGAAAGAGTAAATGACTGTCGAAAGTAAAGGGTAAGAAAATAAATGACTTTGAAAGTAAATGCAGTAATGTAAAAGCTTTTGAAAATAAAATGCAATGAACTCCACGTTCTTGAAAATAAAGACTGAAATGTAAAGGTGTTGTCGAAAGTAAATGCGGAAAGATAAATGACTTTAAAAATAAAAGACTTTGAAGATAAAAGACAGGGAATAAAGATGAACTCCACGTTCTTGAAAATAAAGACTTTAAAGGTAGATGCTCGAATATAAAGGTACGGTCGAAAGTAAATGCAGGAAGTTTAAATGAAAGTTTAAAAGCAAGACTTTAAGTAAATTTGACATGAAAAGTAAAATTCAGGAAAACGTAAAGACATGGAAAGTAAATGCTTGAAGCTTAGACATGATGAAGATAAATTGCATTAATGCATAAATAAAGGGTGATGTTACATTGCGTACATTCTCACGAACTCGTTTCTCTAGTCACTTGTACAAAAATATGAACACCCCTATTACCTAGAACTAACTCCTATTTATAGTGCTAAGAAATAACTACTAAGTGGTGGTTATTGCTTCAAACGTGTCCTTTTGGCGCCTTCTCCTTGGCCTCAACTGTTCCCACGTTTACAACTGCTCCTATTTGAATTTCAAACATTGGAAATTCCCTCTAGCCTTAGTATAACAACTGCAGCGCGCGTTTCAATATTCCCATGGTCGAAACCTTTCCCAACACTTAGCCATTTTTTGAGGCTTCCAAAACCCCTATTCGACTCAGGCTTCACCAAAACTGGGTCGAAGCCTTCTTTACGTTAAAAATAATTTTTTAACTTAAAATAGCTTTGATTCTTTCTAGCGTAAAAAATGAGGGTTAACAGTACCCTTATGATATATTGGAAATGATAAAAGTAATATTAATTAGAGGATAAAATAGAAAAAATTGCATTTGAAATTGAAATGAGTCATATATTAGGACACTATTTTATTTTAGATGAGTCATTCATTGTGGAATGGAGGGAGTAGATAATATTTTAAAGAGTACACCATATCTTGATAGGGACATATCACCTCATTCGCGGTGTATTATTCTTATAAGACCTTATTGGGAAAATGAAAAAATGGATAGTCAAACTCTATGAATTTTACATCATGCATGAACCTCTAAAATCCATTCAAAGCCTACATTTCAAAAGAGTTCGTAGCCAAAGACTTTGAATACCCAAAATATATTATCCATGACGATTTTCTTTGAGGGATCTTCAAACCTTAAAGAAAGTGGAGGTCACGATGTCATTAAGATTATCAAACAACGGAGACAATAAGGTATATCTGGCAAAACTTCAAATGACTTTAAAGGTGGGGCCAAGATAGTGGTGTTAAAGTCAGATAAAATGGGAGTAACAAGCCACATACTCAACTATGCCACAGTATTTAACCATAGTAAATAAACATAATGGCAAAATTCAAAGTAAAAATCCAACACAAAAATCCAATGGCAAGTTTACTTTCTAAGTTTGCCGATACGAAAGTTACGGACTGCAACAAGATAGTATAATGGCAAATTTTAACTTAATATGTGAAAATAATATTGTATTGAGTTTTGAAAATTACAACTATATAAATCTGCTATGAATAAATTTTTTCAATGCATTAATTAAAAGAAATGGATTAATTACTAATTATCAAGAAATTTAATACTTCAGTGACTTTTCTTCTTAATTATTTTACTATTAACGGACATAAAAGTTTATAATTGATCTTGTAAAAAAAGTATAAACTTGAAAGATTAAATCATATATTTAAGAATAAAATATATTCACAAAGAAAACATGGAGAAAAAAACAGTGCAGACCCCACACTATTTGGTAGTCTTAGTTCTTACCATAATTGAACAGAATTTTCATAGTAAATGCCTAAATATTTGGTATACAAAGGTCAAGATTAAAGAAACTTAGTCAGAAAAGGTTGAACATGAGATTGTGTTATTCCCAAGTTTGTTTTGGATAAAATTCTATCCTACTTTCAGATTGGTAGGAAGTTACAATAATCAAATCTGGCGGAAAATAAACAGTTGCAAATCTTGACCAATTTCAAGGTTTCAATTTTTGTTTTGAATAATGTGACCTGTGAACAAAACACCGACTATAATCAGATGCCGACTCCTTGTTAAATATACACACGATCACATTTACAAATATTTGCTTAAAAAGTTTTTAAATGAACCAAAGTTACATGCTAATGACATTGAGGAAATAAGACTATATGCAATGTTAGTATAATCTACGTCTAAGAATAAAATATTTTAAAAATATGGTTGATATAGTATAGTTTATGTAGTAATTGTTGGAATATTTTTAGAGCATTCACACTCATTAATTAACTATTGATTCTTTAAATAAGATCCATACAATTTTTTATATTATATTACACTTCTACATTTTTTAAATAATTCACCTACATTTTTCAAATATTCATACCACTTATTAAAAACTCTAAAATGGATTTCATTAAATACTACACTATATCTAAAATATATATATATATATATATATATATATATATATATATATATATATATATATATATATATATATATATATATATTACAATTCAAGTGTAAGAGTGTTGGTTTGCAGAAGGACGCTTTCAAAGAAAGGAACGATACAGATGTGCAATTATCCATTTGAAATTGGTGAAAAAATACTTAAAGAACCACCGATATTTTAGCTCTTAAGTCTTCGAAATCAATAAAAAAATATTTAATTGTAGTTTTGATTTTTCTATTATTTATTTGTTTATTTTTAATCCTCTTATTTTAAAAATCAAAATTTTAATCATTGTAGTTTTTATTTTATTTTAAGATTTTAGACCTCCATCAAATCTGATGACACTTTTCATTTTTTAAATTTAGATTTATGTTATCGTTATTTTTAAATTGTTCAAAATATTAATATTAATATAACTGTTATTAAAAATATAGAAATAAAGCTTCTTTATCAAATGTAAACCCAGTGTCTCCCTCTTTTGTTTTTGTCTTTTGCATTTTTTTCTTTCTTCTTCTTTTTCTTGATTTGTTTTCTTTCGTTTCTCTTCTTCTTCAATCATGAGTGAATCAAGCTTCTCTTTTATCTCAACAAACTAGTCTCATGTAAGAAGATGAGGGAATAGATGGTGGTGTGTAGGGGTGTGCAAAATATCCGGTTATGAGATCCAAATTCATAACCAAATTCAAATCCATTTAAAATATTCGGATATAATTAAATAGTTATTAACCAGTTAAATTATTAATGGTTGGTTATCCAACCTGTTCTGGACTGGGCCAGTGTCTGCCCATCAGTCGGGCAGACCCAACCCAATATCATGCTACACTGCCCATTAAGGCCCAATCCTCTTCCTCGTCGGGCACGTCCAGATCCCATCATCGTCGAGCAGATACAATAAGGATCGGGGAGAGACAAACGTCTTCCCCGCGTCTCTCTACGTGCTCCCCCCGCGGGGACACGTCATCAGGTAACTACCCACCTCCGAAAAATTTGGTCTATCCACTCTCCGGAGATCTAGAGGCAGTTAATCCAGGACGAATACCACGTGTTGGTTTTCCCTACGCCACGTAAGCCCTGGCAGTTATCTACATTGGGCCTAGCGATCCAACCCAGTGCAGACGACCGTTGGCCCAACGCTGGGGGCACAATATAAATACCCTCTCTCATGAGAGGGTCAGGTTACATTCTATTCTAACTCTTACTCTCACTTTCTGTACTTGCTTGCTCCAGTCCTAACTTTGGCATCGGAGTACCTTACAGGTACACCCCCCACCGTCTCATCACCACCGGAGTAGCGGAGCTCACGACGTTTGCTGGCAACTAGTCTATTTTCTGATCAGGTATGATCAGTGGCACCGTCTGTGGGAACCTTTGATTCCCCATTTTTCTCTTCGTAAAACCAAAGCAACTTCCATTTTCTGACAACCATGGCCAGCAGCCAACCTGAGGCCAAGACTCCGGACACCGTTTTCGCGCAGTTCAATAACGGAGACGACCACGAGGACAATGTGGTCGTTAACGTCGAAGAAGGTGACGAAAGGGACGGGCGTACTGCCTCCCCTTCCTCTGACGACGCGGCATACAACGCCGCCCAACAGAACAGCACCCCAGCTGTCTACAAGTCGATCCCCGCGCCACCAAATGCTGATCCGAGCACGGTGGCCCTGTTCGCTCTGATCAATCAGACCAACCAACTGATCTCCCAACAGAACGTGAGGATAGAAGCGCTCGAAAGGGGGCGACAACGACACTCTCCCCCGTGGAGACATCGTTGCCCTCCATCTCCCAGTCATTCTCCTTCCCCGCGAAGGACACCACCGGTCGACTCTCGGAGCCCTTTTCCCCCAACCTGCGGAACGCCGCCCGCGCCTGGAACAACCCCAGCCTGTGGTCGCCCAGAAGCGCCATCGCTCCCCTCCTCAGAAGGAACAACGACGCTCCCCTGCCCAGAACTGAGCCCCCCATCGTCTCATCACCACCGGAGTAGCGGAGCTCACGACGTTTGCTGGCCACTAGTCTACTTTCTAATTAGGTACGATCACAACCATATTTTATTTTTGGATCCGATTATTATCCAAAATCCAAATATTTAATTCAATTATATATTTTTAAATAAATTTTTTTTTTGTCTTAAAAAAAGTTAATTTTTTTGAAAAAAACTAATTTTTGTGAAAAATAAAATTAATTTTTATGAAAAATTAATTTTTAAGAAAAATAATGAAATTTTTTGAAAAAAAAAAAGTATTTTGAAAAAAAGACAAAGTATTTTGAAAAAAAATGTCGCCTCACAAATTTGCAATCATTCAATGATCTCAAAAATTGTTTGAATATAGTTCTTGAATTTGTGTCGAATATTCACAAATTAAACAAGGGAGGGAGGAATATTTCTAAGCATTGAATATTCACATAATATAAATTCACCATGACATGAAAGAATCATGTATGCTCCAAATTCTAGATTGTGATGTTAAATACGATACATAAAAGTGATTGGTTAATTTTTTTTTAAATATGATTATCTATCCATGAAAGAGAGAATTTAGTGAGGCAAGGAGTTGTGGTGTAGGGGTTGTAAAGATGTCTAAGAGTTTACTCTACATGTTTCAAGAATTATAGAGGATATTTTACTTTTTGGACAAGTTGTTTATTAATGTAAAAGGATATTTTATGTACAGATCCTAGTATAACTTATAATTTTGGTTTGAACATTTATTTCAAGGACTTCCCGTATTTTCTTTTGAATTCTACAGTAGCGGAGTTTTTTCATAGGGGAGTCGGTCTAGGTCTTAATTTGTGTTTTTTACATCATATGCAAAATTCCATGAATCTTGTTCCCTGTTTTGGTAAAAAAATCTTAATTTTTTTTTGTTTTGGAAAAAAAATATTTTTTGAAAAGAAAATAATATTTTTGAAAAAGAAATTAATAACCGGTTTAAAACCGGTTATATAACCATAACTAAATTTATAACCGATTTTATAACCAGTTTTGATTGAAATGTGGTTATGGTTATAAATCTAAACCATTTAATTGGTTTTAAAATGGTTATGGTTTGGTTTTGAAAAATGACCAACCATGCACACCCCTATTGGTGTGAGCTTGAGTCACTATTGATGACATCATGAACCTACGATAATCCCCGAAGAAGGTTTTATGGTTGTGGTAATTTTAAGTTGAAGAGGAAAAAATGATGTAACTATTTTCAATAGGTTAATTAAGAAATGAGCAATATTATAAAAGTCACAGTTAGATCTTTGAATGACAAGAATGACGAGCTTATAGATATAATCAGGGACACAAAGAAAAGTGAAGAATTGTTGAAGATGAAGATTGAGTTTCTGGGTTATTTTATGAGTTTGTAGTTGGCTTTTGTTTTATTACTCGTGTTTTCATTTGTTGCAACACATGTATTAAAATGATGTAATATGTGTATGTATCACATCTATTGCAACACATGTATTGAAATGATGTAATTTGTGCGCGTAATAGCAAGAAACATTTAGGAAAAAAGTGTCTCGACAACAAAGTTCATCATATCTTCTTTCATGTCATTATCATTTTTTGGAGGAATCATTGATATTCATGTTAGTATTGCTTTCATTAACCGTATCATCTAGTGAATCATAGTCTTCTAAGGATTTAATATGAGTCGTGCAGTGTCTCCCTCTCTTGTGGTCCTGAAGCATTGGTCTCATTGGTGCTCCCGCCTTTCCTGAACTCCACAACAGTGGTATCAGAGTTGTGGTTCGGCTTGGTAGGGGAGCATGAGCTAAATCTTGTAATGGATCTTGTTATAGGATGTGAGGTACTCACACTTATGGGGGAGACTGTTGGGTATGAATGAGTGGAATGCTACATTTATAAGAGAGAGAATTTATACCTCTAATGCCTTAAGATTTTGGGTGAACATATGGTGTCTCTCTCACTTGTTTGGGCGAGTCTTTGACCTTAAGGTGAGTGTTTGATCCAAATGTGAATGCTTCCCCTCATGATGAACCATCTGTGGCATCAGAGTCGATGGTTTGAGTAAGAGACCGACTCCTTGTATCAAAAGTCTTCCTGACATGGTGGTGGTCAGACAGTGTGTCCCGTTGAAGTGCCCATGACGTGGTAAGGTGTCTGTCAACGGAGGTACAAGTATGTGGATGAAAGATATTCCGCTCGAGGAGGGGCATAATGGGTCGACTCAGACTTGAGGGGTTGATTGTTGGGGTTGGTTGAATATATCACTTCAATGGCTTTTACCGAGGCTTGTAAAGGCAAAAATGGATGCTAATTTAAAAAAGTTCTGGGAACTCTTTAAAAAGATCCACCTCAATGTGCCTTTTACCGAGGAACTAACTCAAATCCCATTTTATGCTAAGTTCCTAAAATAAATTCTTTCTAATAAAAGGAAATTAGAGGACCATGAAATTGTGGCTATGACTCTTAATAGTAGTGTTGTGATTAAATATGGCGATCCCTAAGCTTAAAATCCTTGGAGTTTCTGCATCCCTTATCAAATAGGCACCATGAATTTTGAGAGAGCACTTTGTGATTTAGGGGCCATCGTTAGCCTGATGCTCTTGTCTGTGTGTAAGAAGTTAGACATGGGTGACATGAAACCGAGAAATGTGTCTCTACAACTGGCATATAGATCAGTTAAGTACCATGTATGTGTGATAGATGATTTTCCGGTGAAAGTATGAGAGTACTATGTGACATAGACTTTGTCATAATGGACATCGATGAGGATTCCCAAATCCCAATACTCTTAGGTAGGTCCTTCTTAGCTACAATAGGGGCCATCATTGATGTTAAGAGAGGAAAATTAATTTTTGATGTAGGAGAATAGAAGATTGAGTTTATATTTGCAAAAATCATGAAAAATTCTTCATTGAGGGATTCTTGTTGTTTAGTGGATTTGATCATCGATTGTGTTCAAAAGAGCGCATCAAAGCCTCCTCCAACCAATAAGTTGAAAGAGTGCTTACTTGATAGTGCCAAGGTTGAGAAAGAAGACACCAAATCTAAGGTTTACGGGGAAGTGTTGGACAAAAATCTCATTCCCACTACCAAGGCTTTGATGTGCCTATTGTGCAAGGAGATGAACTAAAAAAATCAAAAACCCCGACTAGGGTTAAAGCAAGGTAAGTCTAGGAAGAAAAAAGGAGTGAAAGAGAAGGTCCAAGAAAAATTGGACCTAAAATATGAGCTTCCTCATATAAGGAGGAAAAATGGAAGAAGGATGCATGTCATGGATGACTAGAATTAGTTGGGCCCCAAAAATAGCAAAGGGAGATGTTAGGGACTCAAGTTTGAAGGAAGCACCTTCCTGATTTTAAGGGTGTAGGTGGTCGAGTTAAATGAACTTAAACAAAACGGTACATGAGAGGCAACCCAACCCACGCTTTTTAAATTAATTTGTTTTCTTGCTGTTTTATTTTTCTTTCAGTTAATAAAAAGCTCATGAAAAAGAAGCGAAACAAATGATAAAAGTTGAAAAAGTCGAGAAAAATTTATAAAGGAATTGTGTCCGGAAAAGCCCGACAAAAACACAAGAACACAAAATTCCCCATACAAAAACCAGGGATCTACTACGAGTGGCTATAACACCTGCTACACACTGTAGTAGATCCTTTATCCAAAACTCTAAAAATCTAATTGCCATACATAAACCAGCGGCTTGCTTTGAGCGGTCGTAGCAAGCCCGGCGCCCCAACTTCCGAATTTTTTTTAAAATTTTTTTCAAATTCCCGTGGCCCTAACCACCTATCTCTCACCAAATCACTCTTATTTACTCATCTTTAAACCCTCAAATCTGATTTTTCAAATCACATATTCACAAAATTTGTCTCTCTCTAAACCTATCATCTTCATCATTCTCCCACTTTCTTCCAAAAACCTTTAAAACCCTCCATTGTTATCAAACCAAAAGCTTCCACCTTTAACCCTTTTCCATCCCCAAATCCTAAACCACCTTCATAAAACCTTCATCAAACTTCACCCTGATGACACTTTCGGGCACAAAATTTCAAAAAACTTATTTTGAAATTTTCCCAACTTCGATCAACAATGACACCAAAAAGGAGTGATAAGGGAAAGCAAGTCGCCGAATCATCAAGGCCTAAGAAGAGAGGGAGCATTAGATCCTCGAACCCTCACAACATTGTCTTCGAGAATGACGATCAAGCTAAGTAGTACTCCACTTTGATCAAGCGAAAAATCATGCCAACGAGGTACATGTGGGAAAACACTTTTTCTACTATTGGTTTAAAATCTGAAATAGATACAATGTTTCACTCCACAGGGTTGTTAGAGTTTATGCAAAAGGAAGTTCCAACCTATGAGTTGTTAGGGTTGTTAGGTTTTCACACCATTTTTACTAGTTGTTTTACTTTAGTGTTTTCCCTTTTTTTCTAATTTAATTCCATTTATCATGTTTTATGCTTTGGTAGTTTGTTTTTTTTATTTTCAAGTTTTAATAAGTATTCGAGGTGAAAGAGGAACAAAAATGAGCAAAATGTGAGAACAAGTCAAAAGTTGGGAATCTCTAGTACAAAATCCAGAGGGCTGTTACGGGCGGCCGTAGCAGCTAACCATAATGCTTCCCCCTCTTTTGATCTCCAATACAAGAATCTAGGGGCTTGCTACAGCCACCCGTAACAGCTGATACAGGCAGTAGCAGGGTGGCGAGCTCTACCCCTATTTGTTTCCTTTTCCAGCTCGATTTCACCTGTTTTAGAATTTTTGCATGTTTGGATATGATATTTTCTGATGTAATGGGTATTAATCAAGGAGTTATTGTCCATGATTATAATTTTCTATAAAACTCATTGTTGATCTTGAGTTTAGGACCCAATTTTTATTTTCTAAGTTTTCACTTATTTTTATTTTCTCGGTACTCAAGTCTCCATTGGAGCAATGGAAAAAAGGTTTATTCAATCAGGTTTTATTTATCATTTTCAATACAATTGCTATTCTATTTCAATTCTTTATTATGATTTTGATTATGAATATTGCTTTGATTGTGTTATCCCTCACCATTAGTGAGTAGTCCACTAAGGAATAAGGGTCATAAGGCTTATCTCATGACTATTTGTATGATCGGTCACAAATTGATTACGAGAGTCTTTTGTCCGTATTTATTTTAATAGTTGAGTCCATGTATTCTAACCCTTGTACGAAAATAAAGACTTCTCAGATACCGATCGTAGTCCGAAAGGTTATGTATTGACACCAGAGCACGTGTTTTTAAACAATTGAGTCCAATACAACGAAAGTGCTTGGATGAGGTTGAGAAAAGCTCCAATTTTTATAACTGAGCAAAAGTAACAAATCTTTGACGAATAATTCGGTCGTGCCAAATCCAACGATTTATTCGCCATCGATAGGGCAACACGTAACACTCTAAAATTTGATTAATTTATTTAATCAAATTATTCGTATTTTATTTAATTAATTGGTAATTGATAATGCTTTTAATTAAATATGTATATTGACTTGTATGCATATGCGGGGCATTGGTGGGTGTAGTGAGAGCATTGGTGGAATGGCAGAAGGATTAGAAGAATCAAAATAATTAAATAATTAGAGTTGATAATTGTTTTTGATTAATTAATTAAATAAGAAAATAGTGAGAATTAGTGGAGTTGAGGCTGAATTGACATAAAGAAAAGTAGAGGGAATAAGGAGAGAGAAGAGATAATATAAGGGAAGGAAAATATAACTATTAAGGAATTGGAATAATTAGGTTTTTTTAGAATAAAAAATGGTTAGAGTAACCTAGAGCAGTCAGTATGTAAAATTTGAATTTTTGAGAGAAGAAGCAAGAACAAGGCTAGGGCTTGAGGAAGGGAAAACACAAATCATAAACCTTGATCAATTCATATTTTTGCAAGGAATCTAAGGGAATGGGAAAGGGCTTCCATATGGGTGTATTGCATGAAAGGGCAAATAAGATATACCCTTACTCTCATTAAGGATTAGGTGAAATTCTCATGAATTTTTGTTGTTATATGTTGACTATGGAAATTGATGTTGTAAAATGTGTTTATCCAATTTTTGTAACAGATTTTCATGCACGTATGATCCTGTTTATGTGTATGTGTTTTCATGCCATTGTTGAAGTTGTTGAAGGTTTGAACATAAACATGACTTTAATTAAATTAGTGAATCAATTGTGTAATTCTGTGATTTGTCATGTTATAATGATGTTATTACATGTGATATAATTTTCTAGGCGTGCTGGGGCGATTAAGGATCAAATTTAGGAGTTCAAGGGGAATCCCATGACATAATTCATATTTTTTTCCTTATGGTACAGGGTGACGGGAGTCACCCAGATGACGAGTTACCCGTCATGCACCTTAAGACGCAGACGGGCGTCAGCGCTCTAACATGGAGACTGTCATGGTCTCCAGGATTGGTTTTCCAAAACGTTCGTCAGTATGAGGATTGGTTTTAAGCATGTGATGGGCGTCGCCATGGTGACGGGTTGCCCGTCATGCTGTCAGAGGAGGTGTTCTTGTCCCTATTAATGTAGTTTGAACTGTCTGTTCAGATTTTCGATGTTGTGCTACTGTTTAGGTGATTATTAATGACTGCTTGGCTACATTGAAGTTGTTAATTAATTATTATGAATTAATTAATTTTTTAGAATTATCGTTGTTGATTGATAATTGATTCACTTACATATTGATGTTGTATGATGTGAATATGACTGGTGTTGTTATTGAAATGCATGATTATATGGTGATTAATTATGTATTGTTGGAGTGCATATGTTGTTATTATTGGTGGATAGTAATTCAGAAGGGGGGATTACTATCGTGTGTCAATGCATTTGTTAATGGTCAAAAGGGGGGATCGTAAGCATTATTATTGTTGTTGCATTAATTTGTATGAACATGTATCATTGTGTCATGTCGTTGAAAGGGGCATGTTCGTTAGTTCAGAAATGGGGAATAATGACTTATCTCAAGCTCAGAAGGGGGGCTCATGGGTTCAGAACAGGGGACCCAGTTCTAGGGATAACCAAATGTTAAGTTGATACCACATGCATAAGTGTCACGTTGTGTCGTGAGTCATATATATATATATGTGTGTGTGTGTGTGTGTGTGTGTGTGTGTGCGCGTGTGTGTGCATATTGTTGTGAATGAGTGCGAGATTATGGTGATGTTAATTGTGTATTGGATGCATGACATGTTGTGTATTTCTCTACTTTTGCATTCTTTACACCGTTCATATTGAAGTTGTTACTAACCCCTTTGTTTAATGTTGTCCATCATGGGCATCTTGCATATATTTAGGAGTAGAGTGGTTGTGTTTTGTTGGAGCTATTCTTTATTTTTAGTTTTTGCTTTATCGTTATTTAGTGGTTTTTAGTGCTCTAATCTTGTAACTTCGGGAACAGGGTGTCTGTTATGTTTTTAGTTAATGTTGAATTTGGTGTTTTAAAGCTTAATACTTTATTGATGAAGTTTAAATTGAAGTTGCTGGAATATGATTTTCACTGTATGTTGATAATTGTTGAAAGTTTGTTGTTGGATTGTCGTTGGTGACACTTTAAATTATCGGGTGATTCTTTTTATATAAGTTTCGGGGTTTAGGGTGTTACACAACACACTGGCGAAAACAGGTGTTGTCGACATTTATCTATTTTTTTTATAAATTGTGCTAGAACTCTTGTAATAGAAATGAATCAGATCGTACGGAATGTCAAAGTAAGAATCATGACCCTAAGTCATGTTTGCTTCATTATAATTTAAGTGATTTTCATTTAAACTGTCTTTCTAATAAGTGCTTTTTTAAATAAGTTGTTTTACAAAATGTCATTTTTTTATCTCTCTAGATATACATCGATAAAACGGAATTCGGTATTCAATTCATTGGTCCTTATGATTTGATAATATTTTACTACTTCGCACAGTCGTGCACTTGCGACATGTCAGGAGTATGATTTTCGGTGAAGACAATTAAAGCTAATGTATCATTTTCAATCAAGGTGGATATGTGCCGTATCTCTCTCTCTCGTGGTCATGGAGCATTGGTCATGTTGATGCTCCTGACCTCCCCAGACTCCCCAACAATAGTATCTGAGCCATGACTCGGCTTGGGGGGAGTGAAAGTTGAATCATGTGTTGGATCCTGTTAGAGGATGTGGAGGACTCACACTTGTGGGGGAGAATATTGGGTATGAATGAGTCGAATATTAAATTTATAAGAGAGAGAACTCATACCCCTAATGCCTTGAGATTTTGGATGAATATGTGGTGTCTCTCTCACTTGTTTAGATGAGTCTTTAACCTTTAAGTGAATGTTTGACTCGATGTGAATGTTTTTCCCTCATGATGGCCCATCAAGTCGGTCCCAATATTCTTCTTAACATGTTTTGTTACATAAAAAAAATCATAAATATTAGAAAGTCTGTCTTTGTATCTCCAATGATGTTGAATGGAAATCACCTTAATAAAACTTGGATTTTTATTATGGATAAACAAAATTTTACTTGAAAATTTAGAGAAAATTTAGAGCTATGTAGACCATCTTAATAGTTCAATACATATCATGTATAGTTGTTGTATTTTATTTTTTCCAACAAGATTTTATGTACGTTATTGTTTTGGATGTTCCATAAATTTATACTTAATAACACACTTTATTCTCTTTGCTTCGTCTTGTTTTTTTACTTACATTTATACTTTAGAAGGGAAAAGTTCATTGGATCTGTTCCGCTCTGTTTTTTATAGGATGAGACAAGATTTTTGGCTCGTTCCCTTTAATATATTCGCTCCATCGCAATTCTTTTTACAAGTTTTGTCGAGACGAACTTAAACACGGCGTTGATAAGAGTTTGTCACTTCTATTTACATATATCTATTTTTAAAAGTTATAAAAGGTATAAAAGGTTTTACCATTGTTTTTTTTTATATAAGCAAAATGGAATTAAAAGTGAGTACAAAGGGTGTCCAACCCTTACAAATACAACAACCAACCAAAAGAGAATAAAAAACCAAAAAAAACAGCATAGACTACATAAAGACAGCAGAGCCAGAAAACCAGATTATAAGAAAAAAGACGTCGGATTGACACGCCAAACATCTCAAGAACGACACAATCCGCTCCGATTAGAGGCCAAAAACCACTCTCATGAAATAAACTTAATCATACTCAACACATCCATCTTAATTAATATTTCTCCCTTGAAATCTTTATGAGTGGTTTAAATCACCTCTAGACATTATGTAGAAGTTTTTGGTGGTGGTTTGTATTTGTTCTCTTGGGTTGGAGCACCCCTAGTGCTCGCTATAATATTTTTGTCTGCTTATAAAAAAAGAAAATGATAAAATAAATATTGAATATATTTTTTAGTTATTAAAGTGAAAATAAAATTAGAAAAAATTATAGGAATTAAACGTATTTATTTTTTCATAAATGCTTCTACGATAAATGCTTCGACAATGATGAAACACTGCAAAGATATTTTACTATTAAAATACAAGTTTGAATTACAACACATCTTTTTCTCTAATTTTTTTTTTTTAATTTGAAAAATCTTAATTTTTTCTAAAGAAAACTTATGAAAAAGATATGTATAGATAGACTCTTTTGTTTGACAGAAATTTTTCCATGGATATTTTTCCATGATAGAAAATATATTCATTTTAATCTCCATATTTTATTTAGAACATTATTGATCTTATTTAATTATTTTCATATTAATAATCATCTCAGATATATACTAATAACACCAAGGACACAATCTATTGGCATATTCTCCTTCCATTACACATTTATCATATTAGATGTTGCGTCATCATGGGATAAAGATAACCTATTAAAATTAAATCTACTAAGTTGTGCACTTTGATATAGAAAAAGTTAAATAAAACTATAATTTCAAACACATTAACAATTATAAATTTTTTTGGCATTCAATAAAAGTAATTACTTGAAGTGCTTGTTCTAGCTGGTTGCTAAATTCTAAGCTAATCTTCAAAATAAGCAAATAACCCACTTTACTAGTTATAGCCATTTTTATTGGTCTAGGACAAAAAGTATAAAGAAACATAAAAAGTCTGTAAGAAAAGATTAAATAGCCAACTATTATTAACGCGTGGTTATATTTTTTAATTCCTTACCAACAACTTGTTTTTAAATTCAGAATATTTTAATTAATATAAATATAAATTTTATTATAAATCTGTTGGGAATAATATATCAAGTGTGAATAGTATAGATAATAGTTTCACGTTGGATAGAAATGTGGTGACTTTATAAGTGGGAGAACTCATACACCTATCACTTTAAGATTTTTTGTAAATATGTAATGTCTCTCTCACTTGTGTTACTTTTGCCTCTGACTTGGTTTCTCTAAGCGAACCAAAGCTCGCTTAGCGAAACCAAGTCGGAAGTAAAAGAACTAGGTTCGCTAGTAGCAAAAAGAAGCGAAGAGGCAGCGAAGGCCCGATTCGCTAAGCGAGCTCTGTTTCGCTTAGCGAAACCAAGTCACAAGCAAAAGATCCAGGTTCGCTAGCAGCGAAAAGAAGCGAATAGGCAACGAAGGCCCGATTCGCTAAGCGAGCTCTAGTTCGCTTAGCGAAACCAAGTCAGAGGCAAAACATCCCAGTTTGCTAGCAGCAAAGAAAGTTCGCTTAGCGAACTATACTTCGCTTAGCGAAGTTTGGCGACTCCTGGAAGGCGATTTGATAGCTCAAAACTTAGTGGGCAAGATAGGATAGTTCGCTTAGTGAAACTTTATCTCGCTAAGCGAACTCAGGCGGTCAGAACCCTTATAAAAAGGGACTAAGGGCAATGCATAGGGGATCATCTGATGTTTTGATAATAGTTTGTAATAGTTATTATATTTTGTCAAAAAGGGTTGTAATAGACACTTAGGGGAGGGAATCGAAGAATCGAGCTGGATACGCATCAAGGATCGAGGAATTGTCATTGATGCTCATTCATCTCCAATTCTTCCTTTTTGTACAAGCTACCATGAAAATGGCTAGCTAATCTCCCTCTCTTGATGGGATTGGAAGAATCTACCGTAATCGTATGTACATTTACCGATTATATTCTTAATATAAACATGTTTTCATGATTATTGATTCTATCTTGTCATTATCATCAAATTTTATGAATTCGATTTGTTAATGAAAATTACTTTCGAACTCATGAATCAAAGATAACGAATCGATTAAACTCTAATTACTAGACATAGAATTAGTTTTGATATCCACCTCAAAATACTTGATCTTTATACGATCGAATTGTTTAATCGGTTGAGACATCATCGATTCAACAAGTCGATTGGAATCTTGAAACTTTCATGTAGACATACATCTTGTTTTGAAAAGTATGTGGGAGTATGAATCAATACATGGCTATGCCAAAATTAATCGGTACATTGCATACGTAAACGGTAGAAGAAATCCAATCCCTGCAAGATAATTTGTCATATTACAATTCCGCTTATTTTATTTCGTTTATCTTACGTTTCGCTATTACTTTCGATTCAAACATTAAACTTTCTGAAAACTTGAACTTAAACTATATCAGTAATCTAAAACGTTGGTAATATCGCTCCAGTCTTTGTGGACACGATAACAAAATACTTCTTTTGATTTACTCAACATCACCAACTCAAAAAAAAAAAAAACTCCACTTGTCAACATCTATTTTCAAATCATCAACTAGTCATCCTTCATACACAATTAATTCATCATCAATGAATTCACCATTGTGATGAATTCTTAGATGTAAGCATTCGTCCATTTCGACCTATTCAAATTAATTTTGAAATTAAATTGTGCCCTAATACAGACACAGATAAAATTTGAAAAAAACAAAGCCCTAAAAACTAATACTTTTGAAACCCTAAACATTAAACAGTTAAATACATATAATCCTCAAATCTAATACAAATAATATTTTAAAAAGAAAAAGTCCTAAAACTATGACAAATACCAGTTGCAAAACGAATTCTTGAAAATCCCTAGTAACCTGTATTCCACAATAGTGTCTTCAATGGCGTTCTCACTTCCCTTCTTTGATATCGCTTCGATTTCGCCTTCAAAAAAGCTTTCAATTTTGTAAATCGTCTCCTCTCCTCCTCGCCTTCGCAACATTTCTCTCTGGTTTCGCCTTCAAACAAGCTTTTGATTTTGCAAATCGTCTCCTCTCTTCCTCGCCTTCGCAACATTTCTCCCCGGTTTCGCCTTCAAACAAGCTTTCGATTTTGCAAATCGTCTCCTCTCTTCCCCGCCTTCGCAATGTTTATCACCTAGGGTTTGTTCAATATTCCTTTGTGATTTTTGATTCGTAAATGATTTCTAAATATTTCCTTTTAGTTTCTTTTTTATTATAATGTTATTTCCACATAAGCGCCATGTCTATGCCAATTGGACCCTTTTTTGACTTTGACTAACGGACCTAAAAGAAATGACTAACGTATCACTATTTTAAGAGTTAAAGGATAAATTCAGACTTTCTAAAATTTAAGGAAGCAAATTGGATCTTGAGGTAATGTTAAGAGACCAAAAATAATGTTTTTTCTTTTATTTACGTTATTGTTTTGGACGTTCCACAAGTTTATACTTAACAATACACTTTATTCTCCTTGCTCCATCCTATTTTTTTATAGACATTTAAACTATAGGAGGGAGAAGCCCATTGGATCTGCTCCGCTCTGATTTTTTTACAGGATGAGACCATATTTTTGACTTGTCCTCTTACTATGTTCGCTCCACCCCAAATTTTTTACGGGCATTTGTCGAGGCGGACTTAAACGTGATAGAGATGAGAGTTTGTTACTTCTATTTACATATACATATTTTCAAAAGTTATAAAGAAAATGATGAAATACATATTGAATATATTTTTAAATTTTTTTTATTAAAGTGAAAATAATTTTTTTTTTTTTAGGAATTAAACGTATTTATTTTTTCATAAGTGCTTCTAAGATGATGAAATAATGCAAAGATATTTAATTATTAAAATGCAAGTTTGAATTACAACACTTTTTTTTTCTCTAAGTTTATTTTATGCGAAAAATCTTAATTTCTTTTTAAAGAAAACTTTTATGAAAAAGATATGTATCGATAGACTCTTTTGTTTGACAGAAATTTTTTCCATGGATATTTTTCCATGATAGAAAATATATTCATTTTAATCTCCATATTTTATTTAGAATATTATTGATCTCATATAATTATTTTCATATTAATAATCATCTAAGATATATACTAATAACACCAAGGACACCATCTATTGGCATATTCTCCTTCCATTACACATTTATCATATTACATTGTTGCGTCATCATGGGATAAAGATAACCTATTAAAATTAAATCTACTAAGTGGTGCACTTTGATATAGAAAAAGTTAAATAAAACTCTAATTTTAAACACATTAACAATTATAGATTTTGTTGGCATTCAATAAAAGTAATTATTCGAAGTGCTTGTTCTAGCTGGTTGCTAAATTCTAAGATAATCTTCTAAATAAGCAAATAACCCACTTTACTAGTTATAGCCATTTTTATTGGTCTAGGACAAAAAGTATAAAGAAACATAAAAAGTTTGTAAGACACGTGGTTTTATTTTCATTTTCCTTACCAACAACTTGTTTTTAAATTCAGAAAATTTTAATTAATATAAATATAAATTTTATTATAAATCTGTTGGAAATAATATATCAAGTATGAGTAGTATGGATAATAGTTCCACGTTGGATAGAAAAGTAGTAACTCGAGTATTTATAAATAGGAGAATTTATACATCTATCATCTTAAAATTTTTTGTAAATATATGATGTCTCTCTCACTTATGTTGTCTTAATATTCAATATATAACCGTTCATTGTACTAGAGAATATTCAAATTCGCAAAAGAAAAAAAAAATTGAATATAAGGAGAATGATGGAAAGAGGATTGGTGGGAATCCACTATCTATCAAAAACAAAAAACAAGCACCTTCTATATGCGCACTAAAATGAAAGTGCATGATGCCACATTTTGAATCACTACAAAACAAACACACACCTCATTCTAATGTGGGTCCATCCATATTCTTCTCCCATAACCAAACCCAACACAACTCCTCAACTCACTCAAACCCCATCATTGCCATCACTAAAATTACTTCCCACTCTTTCTTTCTTCACCAACATGTCTCATTCACACTATTCCTTGGTCCAAAAGTTAAACCATGTGTTTTAATATTGGACGTGAAAAAAAAACACTAGAGAAAAAAAGAAAGTTCTAGTTTTTTTATGAGGTGTTTGTAAAAGGAGGAGATAGCTATATAGTGCAAAGTTCAAAGGTTTATTTGGATTTGGTGTGTAATGGGTAATTGTTGGTATAGGGAATCATCAGATTATAGAGTCTCGTCCAATGCAAAACCAGGTTGGTTTTCACAAAAACTAAAAAGTTACTTTTTGTTCTTCTCTATTTTGAATCATTTTCTATTATTTTAAGTAATTATAGTTTATCGTTTTTGGTGTGTTTTATTAGAGCTTTTTTTAGATACTATGTTTCTCTCCTTCTGGAATTTTTTTCTCTAGAAACATATATATGATTTTTTTTTTCCTTTTTCATTATTGTTAAGGCTTTCGCTTGGATCATTTTAATTTCAATTATTAATTACAAATATCACATTTATTTTTCTAATTTTATACAAATAATTTTTAAAAATAAAAATAGAAAATATATTTCAAATCATTATAGAAATCTGCATATAAGAGTTAGATGTTGTTTTAAAAGCTTTGAAACTTTTCTAAAGTTGCTTCAAGATAGAAGCTGTTAGTTAGCATGAAGTAATCACTTTTTTTCCCTTATGTCTGCTTCAAAAGTTTGTCGGCATGTAGTTGTTTTATTCTTAAGTCTTAACTTTTGTATAATAACTTTTTATCAAAAAATGGTGGTAGGTTTCAAAAATATAGTTGGTTACTTCACATTTAAACTATCTTCTCATCATCACACCTTCTCTAGCTCATTTTACCTTTAGTAACTCTTTGATTCTTAGAATCCTACACGGTCGTCTCAAGTTTTTGAAAATTCTGTATAAATTAGTCGTAATTTAATTGTGACAAAATAACTATAGACACTAATTAGTCCTTATGCGATAGTCAGTTTAACACGCTCTAGCCTTGCCAAAGGGTTGGCCAGTTAGTGAAGATTTGAGATCTAAGAGTATACTCTTCTTGTACAGAGCAAGTGGACGGTGATATAGGTCTCCTGGATTAGTCATGAATGAATAGTTCTTATAATCATATGTTAGAATTTTCGCTTGTTTTTTAGAAGTAAATGGATGAGAATTTACATGTTAATATGTAAGATTTGTTCTTATTAGTTTCTCATTTTGGTTGATGAAAAGAACAAAACCAGGTGACAATGAAAGAAAGATACGAACATGATGATAGTAAGCTCCCATCAAATCCTAAAGAAGTTGAAGATCTTCGACGCGATTCAGCTGCAAATCCATTGATTGCATTCACTTACGAAGAACTAAAGATAATAACCGGACATTTTAGACCAGACCGCGTGTTAGGTGGTGGTGGATTTGGAAGTGTTTATAAAGGCTTTATTTCTGAGGAGTTAAGGGAAGGTCTTCCTTCAATTCCTGTAGCTGTTAAGGTTCATGATGGAGACAATAGTCATCAAGGTCACAGAGAATGGCTGGTATGTTATCTATATTAATCTGTCTCTACATTTGTAACAAAAAACAAAACATTTAGATTAATTGTGATTTGTTTGGTTTGTTTGTAGGCAGAAGTGATATTTTTGGGGGAATGTTCACATCCAAATTTAGTGAAATTAATTGGATACTGCTGTGAAAATGAACATAGGGTGCTAGTTTATGAGTACATGGCAAGAGGAAGTGTGGAAAACAATTTGTTCTCAAGTAAGTACTACTATATCACCAGGGTTCGAACTCTGGTGATGACGTTCAACTTTACGATATCGACTTCTGTCTGTTGAGTTAGGATCTGCAGATATGTAAAATTATTCTTCTGATATCAAAGTTTAGTAATGGAATATGTTATTAAGGTGGTGATGCATGCATATAGTATTATATAATTATGGATTAGGGAATTTAAACTATGTTTAAGAAAACTTAATTTTTGTCTCCGACAATATTGACACAGGTAAAAGAGAGTACATATAAAGTGACTTTGGTCTTTTTGTCTGGTGGATCCTACAATCTAATCAATAATGATTATAATATGATTAAGAATATGTTCTCTATAGTAACAATACTAAATTCTAAACAGGAGAGAACCTAAATTTTCACAAGTACTACATTAGTATGTTTGACATTAAGGAAGCTAAAAAAAGGATTCTTTAGTTATGCTAAGTTTACTGTTTTCATTATATAATGTGACATTTATTTGTATAATGCAGAAATTTTGCTTCCTTTGCCATGGTCCATAAGAATGAAGATTGCATTCGGTGCTGCAAAAGGACTTGCATTTCTTCATGAAGCCGAAAAACCTGTCATCTATCGTGATTTCAAAACATCAAATATTTTACTGGATCTGGTCAGCACACTTAAAGATTTTTGTCAAATACTATCAAAATTGAAACCATGCTATTTCTTTTGAAATCATACATTTTCTTTCTATGTTTTACTAATAGGACTATAATGCAAAGCTTTCTGACTTTGGCCTTGCTAAAGATGGACCAGTTGGAGACAAGTCTCATGTTTCTACTAGAATAATGGGAACATATGGTTATGCTGCACCGGAATACATTATGACAGGTAAACTAACTTACGTAACACAGACATCTCAGAACAAAGTCGTGTTCAATGTCTGACATATGTCAGTGTCCGACACAAACACGTGTAATTATGTTCATGAATTTATTCATTTTTAAAATTATTATCAATATTGACGTGTCAGTGTCAGTGTCGTTGTCGTGTCTGTCATAGTACTTTATATTATTGTACATGGTGCAGGTCATTTGACTCCTAGAAGTGATGTTTATAGTTTTGGTGTTGTTCTTCTTGAGCTTTTGACTGGAAGAAAATCTTTAGACAAACAAAGACCAGCTAGAGAGCAAAACCTAACAGAATGGGCTCTTCCTTTGCTCAAAGAAAAGAAGAAAGTGTTGAGTATTATAGATCCAAGACTAGAAGGTAATTATCCAATAAAAGGAGCTCATAAGGCTGCAATGCTTGCATATCATTGTTTGAACAAGAATCCAAAAGCAAGGCCTCTAATGAGAGATATTGTTGATTCATTGGAGCCTTTGACAACATATAGTGAGCTCCCTATTGAAAAAACATTTACTATAATCACTGAGGTTGCTGAAACTGATGTTAAAAAGAAAGAGGCAAAATGACTTCGAGCAAAGAGGATATTGTTGTTACTTGTTAGGTTACATGAGTTTTACTTCTCATGTTTATAAAAAGAGCTTTTGCCTTACCTCTATATCTACTAAGCATTAACTCCGATACGGATATCAGCATACGACACAGACAATTCAACACCAATAATGTCAAAAACATAGGATAGCGACACGGTTATGTATAGGATTAGTATTTGATCTTCATTTATACATCTATTATTGAAAAAATTAAAATATGTTTTAAAAATTTTATTGATAATATTGTTTTGACATATATTTAATCTTTTTAAAAATATGTGAGAATCGTCTAAAAATGTGTCAGTGAGTATTAAAATTAAAAGATAAAATATGTATTAAAAATATTTTTCTGAATTGGCGGGATACATGGTCGTGATTGGTTGACAGTGTCAAAAAAATTTACATTGTCAGTGCATTACCCATTTTCTCTCTCTATATATATATATATATCGGGTTCGATAAAGAAAAAATATTTTTTAAACATTATTGTCAAACTTTTCTAATATAAATCGTTAAGTGTTATATAAATGTCGGACATCAATAACACTTTCGTGGAAGAGTAGAGGTGTTTAGGTTTGTATTATGAATTGTTTTTATTAACATGACATAATAGGCATTTTCTTTCCACTTTATTCCTTTGCTTAATTTGCTTTCAATACGTTGTCATATGCAATTTTGGCAGGAGGATAAGATGCATTATATTAGGCATCTTTTCCTTTTATTTAAGAGTTTAATTGATATACATTAAGAGTGTAAACTAATTTTACACTGAAATTCATTAATCTACTATATTATATCAGTAATTTAAAATTTATAGTCTGATGTAATAGAATATATATGATTGATTGACAGTGTAAAATTAAGGGTATATTAATAACACGCTTTATTTAAATCGACTAGTATCTTTGTAGTAAATTGAGAAAACGATTCTTCGTATTTAGCCATGCCATGAGTTTGGAAAATATAATTACTTTATCCGTTTTTTAATAGATTTTTATCAGTGCGTGTGGTAGAACATCAAGCCGGTTTGGTAAAGAAGTTTGTTCAATTTTAGCTACATAGCAGAATTATTTTCAATTATCAATGAAAAAAGCGCTCCACACCTCTAAAAATGTTAGAGTTGATGGAAGTTCTCATCACTCTGTGTGAGAAACTTCAGCAATGCAGAGAATCTTCACTCAGTGAAGATGAAGAGTGAAAACGGAAATGGAAAAGATGAAGAGAGAAAAATGAGTGGTTGTTATATTTTCACTATTATCCAAATACACACATATTACACTATATATATTCTAGTTAGATATGCTTAGCTGGCACATATTCTAACTGAATATAGTTACAAAATATTACTTAACCATATATCACTAACACCTCCCCTCAAACTGGAGGATAGTGGGATTTACACACTACCTTGAGTTTGTCCCTCAAGTTCTGGAACGCAGCAGTGCCAAGAGGCTTTGTGAGAGTATCAGCTATTTGAAGAGCAGCTGGCACATGTTGAATGAAAAGCTTACCAGCTACGACACGTTCACGAACAAAGTGAATATCCAGCTCAATATGCTTTGTTCTTGCATGAAGTATAGGATTATGTGAAAGTAGTACTGCACTTAGATTGTCACAAAGTAAGACAGGGGGATGAATAGGAATACCAAGTTCTGTTAACAGAGATTCTACCCAAAGTAATTCTGAAGTGGTGTGAGCTAGGGCACGATATTCTGCTTCGGTACTTGATCGAGCTACGAGGGACTGCTTCTTAGAGCTCCAAGAGACCAGATTGGGACCAAAGAAAATGCAGGAACCAGATGTAGATCTTTTATCATCCAAATCGCTTGCCCAGTCTGAATCACTATAAGCACGAAGGGAGAACTTGGATTTAGCAGAGGAAGGAGATAACACCAGTCCATGTGAAAGAGTACCACTGAGATACCGTAGGAGCCTTCTGACTGCAGACCAATGTGTGTCTAAAGGGGAAGACATAAACTGGCAAGCCTTGTTGACACTAAATGCAATATCTGGCCGGGTCAAAGTCACATACTGAAGAGCTCCAACTATGGACCTGTAGAGCTGAGGATCAGAGAAGAGATTAGAACCATGTTTGCTCAACTGACATGTACTTAACATAGGTGTAGGAACACCATTGGCATCTGTCATCAAGGCACAAGCCAGCAGATCCCTGATATATTTTGACTGTGTAAGAAATAAAGAGCCATCACTGCAGTGTTCTACTTCAATCCCCAGAAAATATTTAGGCTGCCCCAACTGTTTTAAAGCAAACTCCTGATGCAACTTGTTAATCAGTGTGTGAATCATAGCTGTATTGGAACCAGTGATAAGTATATCATCAACATAAACAAGAGCATATAGAGTGACATCAAGTTTAGAATACACAAATAGAGAGCTATCACATTTAGATGAAATAAAACCAAACTGTAGCAGTGCCTTGGCCAACTTCTCATACCAGGCCCTTGGGGCCTGTTTAAGCCCATATATAGCACGATTCAACTTGCAGACTAGACTTTTATCAGATTGTTGAAAGCCAGTTAGTTGAGTCATGTAAACCTCATCATGAAGAGTGCCATTGAGAAAGGCATTATTCACATCAATCTGCTGAATAAGCCACTTGTGAGTGATAGCAAGAGTAAGAATGGTCCTAATAGTTGTAGGCTTAACCACTGGAGAAAAAGTTTCCGTGTAATCAAATCCATACTCTTGATGAAATCCCTTTGCAACAAGTCTAGCTTTATATTTGTGTATGGAACCATCAACATTCTCCTTGATCTTGAACACCCACCTACAACCTACTGCCTTCCTATCAGGTGGTAGTGGTGTGAGAGTCCAGATATTATTTGCCATAAGTGCATTATACTCATCTGTCATAGCTTGAACCCACTCAGGTTTAGATAAGGCTTGCTTCACACTAGTGGGTTCAACTTCAGAATGAGCCAGAAAGATCTTTGGTTTGGACTTACCAGCTTTAGCTCTAGTGACCATGGGGTGACTGTTAACAGGAACTGAACTAACAGGTTGAACAGAAGCAATAGATGGAGACTCAGATGACTCAGATAGAGGTATGCATGAGGATAAAGTAAGTTCATTTGAACAAAATGAGGCAGTTTGATTTTGAGTAGGAGAGGACCTGGTGGGAGACTTAGTAACTTGAGGAGAAACTGAATGTAATTGTGTGGAAACAGTTTTAATAGCAGATGAACCATTGGGTAATGTTATTGGCTCAGTTTATTTGGAATCACCACTGAGATGAGTGTTGTCACAGACATTAGGAGCTGTGCTAAGGCTAGGACTAGACAGACTGTTATTCACAGGGCATGTTAAATCACATTGATGCAGGCTAGTACTTTGTACAGCTGGTTCTATACCAACTCTGTGATTTTAAACAGATGAGCTAGAAGAAGCCTGAGGTGAATCAGGTACAATTATGTTCTCAAAAAATAAAGACTGATCTGATATGGCAGGTGTTGGTCCCACACCTCCTTGACTAGAGTGAGGTGTTATCTCATGAGTTTGGACAGTTGTGACATTATTTGGCTCAAGTAAAGTAACAGGATTTGAAGTCTGAGCTTCATTTGAATTGACTTGAACAGTGGTATGACCTATCATAGGAGATGTAGCACCCATAGACCTAGTTCCAGGACAAGACATAGAGGGAACAGTGTGAGACTTGTCAGTAGTTGACTTGGTGGGAAACAGTTTTGAAAAGGCAAAGACTTGTTCATTGAAGGTTACATCTTTTGAAATATACACTCGCCCTTCTTTGTTCATACATCTAAACCCTTTATGCTGAGGTGAAGGACCCAAATAAATGCATTCATGGCTTCTCAATTGCAGCTTATTTTTATTATAAGGTCTAAGTAAAGGGAAACATAGACATCCAAATACTCTTAAGGTAGAGTAGTCAGGATCTCTCCCATATAGAGCATGAAAGGGTGAGTTAGCATTGGGCAAAGTGGAAGTAGGAAGTCTATTTATAATATAGACAGGTGTAGTAAAACTATAATCCCAATATTTAACTGGTAGAGATGCATGAGCAAGTAATGTCAATCCCATTTCTACAATGTGCCTATGTTTTCTTTCTACAGACCCATTTTGATGAGAAGTGTGAGGACAAGTGAGTCTATGAATGATCCCTAATTCATTCAAGTATTTAGTAAATGTTCTAAACTCTCCCCCAAAATCAGATTGAACAGCCTTAATTATGGTGTTAAATTGAGTTTGAACAAAGGCTGAAAAAAGTTTAAAGACTTGTAATGCTTCAGATTTTTGTTTGAGCATGTACAACCAGGTATATTTGGTGTGAGCATCTACAAATGCTATATAGTATTTGTAGCCAGTACTTGAATATTCTGGGGAAGGACCCCATAAATCAGTATAGATCAACTCAAAAGGTTTGTGATAGACAGTGTCAGTGAGAGGTGCATACAATTTGTGTGCCTTACTAAGACTACAAGAAGTACAAAACAAAGAATTATCTTTATTAAGAGGATGAATATTACACAGTTTCAATGTAGTAGCAACAACCTTGGCATTTGCATGACCAAGTCTATTGTGCCATATAGTACTCACTTTACAAGTATTACTATTATTTAAACTATCATGTGAAACAACACAACTGTGAACATCAGTAGAAATTCTAGACTGAATGCTTTGACCATGAGTAGTTTTGGACTTGATGTGCACCTGTGGAAAACAATACAGGCCACTCTCATCGAGAATACCCTCCATAAGAACTTGATTAGAACCCTGTGATTTAACAAAACATCTGTCAGGTAGGAACTCAAATACAACAGCATTATCACTTGAAAACTTTGAGACTGACAACAAATTTCTAGTGATATAAGGAACATGAAGTATATTAGAGAGAGACAACACACATGTGGGATTACTCCTAGATGTAAACTTAGAAGACCCTACAGCTTGAATAGTAAGTTTTTGACCATTTCCTACATACACTTTGTTGTGTCCTACATAGGGTTTACTATTTTGTAAAAGTAAGGCATTGGAAGTTAAATGATGAGAGGCACCTGAATCAGCAAACCAAGCCTGTAATTCAAGTTCAGATGGTAGATGATACTCCTGCGTATATGCTGCCTGTTTTCCAGTTGTTGCCATCATAGCTGCAGCCTGAGTTTTTGAATTAGCTTCCGATGCAGGACTTTCTTGCTTGGCATTGTTGTTGTTATTGCTAGACCCAGTTGAACTTTGTTGTGAATTGGCTGGCATGTAGTTTTCATCAAATCGATGCCAACAAGTTGAGACTTCATGACCATATTTGCCACAGAGTTGACAGGTAGGGCGATTTCCAGATGTAGACCTGCCCCTGCCACGACTTCTACCTCGAGTGTATCTTCCTCTACCTCGATTATCATAATAAGCTCCTCTGGAGCCAGTTTCTTCTTGACTTGTGTGAGCAACATTGGCTGCAATGTTAGTAGCAGCTACCTCCTCCCTGAATTTTTCCAATTGTGCTTCTTGCACATAAAGCAGGGCCTCAACATCACATGGTGTAGGAGGTACCACACAGCCATACATCTGCATTACAAATGAATTATATTCCTCAGGTAACCCTTGCAGAATGGAATCTACTTGATCTTGCTCAGAAATTGAATCACCAACAGCTAAAAGTGAGTTTGCAATAGCTTTGATTCTCAACACATACTCAGTGATAGACTTTGTCCCTTTCTTGGTCGATTTGAGCTCAACACGTAACTGTCGTACTCTTGCTTTCATTTGAGCATGAAAGAACTGATGAATTTTATCCCAGACTTCGAACGAGTGTTTGCACGCAAGAACACGAGGCAACACGCTTTCAGAGATTGTTGATAGTAACCAGATAAAAAGAGCCTGATCTTGCACTAACCACGACTCATACTCATCAGAAATCGTACCTGTGAGTCGATCTTGATCGGAATTGAACTTCTGCGGAATCTTTGGATTCACCACCAAGCGATGCATTTTCTGGGAAAGAATCACTCCTTCAACCTGTTGATTCCAAAGAAGATAATTGTTCTCTTGTAACTTGATTGAGAGCTTTGGTCCAAACGCCTTCATAGATTTGGGATTCTCAGTTCCATTAACCCGATCTTGTGAGAAATTGGAGAGGGATTCATCATTTGACGCCATTGTTGTGCTGAAGAGATTCTTGATGCAAATTGACGACACAACTCGGAAAGGTAACCCAACGCAAAGACAGCGAACAACACCGTCAAAGAAGAAACGATAGCAAACTCACGCCAATGATTGAAACTAGAACAGAGCAGAAATTGAAGCGGAAACCATGAACGGATCGTCACGCGAATGATACCATGTTAGAGTTGATGGAAGTTCTCATCACTCTGTGTGAGAAACTTCAGCAATGCAGAGAATCTTCACTCAGTGAAGATGAAGAGTGAAAACGGAAATGGAAAAGATGAAGAGAGAAAAATGAGTGGTTGTTATATTTTCACTATTATCCAAATACGCACATATTACACTATATATATTCTAGTTAGATATGCTTAGCTGGCACATATTCTAACTGAATATAGTTACAAAATATTACTTCACCATATATCACTAACAAAAAACAAAACAATGCCGTTATTATAACCGTAATGTATTTTTGAAGTATCTAAAATTATATGAGTCTTCATAATTCAGGCACACACACTCATTTTGTTAAAGAGTTTAATTGATATGCATTGACAGTGTAAAATTTTTTTACATTGTCATCCAATAAAAACATAACCTTTTGCCATGTTATAAAAAGTTTTTAAAAATTACAGTCTAATTTGGCGGGATTTATGGTTGTGATTGGTTGATAGTGTAAAATTTTTTACACTGTCAGTGCATCATCCATTTTCTCTTCGTTAAAATATAATTTAGAAATGCATCTCTAAATATTATTTGAGGTGTGTTCAGAGATACATCTCCGAACACACACACAAATTCATTTTAAACTATTGGGTCCATATTTATTGCATATAATAAGAGATATTTCGGAGATGCATCTCCGAAAATCCTTTAATTGCTTTTTAGGTAGCAACATTCTCGTAACTTCGACATTTTTTATGACAACTTATATTTTAGGTCATTTTGGGTCATAAATTAGAAAACAAATACATTAATTGATTCAAAAATTATGCACATACATTAAAAAAAAATCACACATTAATTAAAGTAAATTCAAAAAGTATCGACCATACATAACATTTGTTCAAAAATGCAAAATATATATATATATATATATATATATATATATATATATATATATATATATATATATATATATATATATTGTTCTGGACTGGGCAAGCGCTTGGCCGACAGTAGAGCAATGTCCAATCCAGTCCAGCTCTTGGCAAGACCCAATACCTGGATTCAGCTAATCTAGCCGTTGGGCACAAACTAGCTGTTGGGCATAACATAGTCGTTGGACACAATATGACCGTTGGGAACGTCCACCTCACGCGCTTGACAGTTCACGCGACCAACTGCCTCCCCGGATCCCACGGAAACAGTTGGACCAGGTCAAAGGGCCACGCGCCTGACCCTCTACCTGGCAGTCTCCCATTGGTCGACCAGATAATTCGGCCACATGGGAGACCTTGGCCCCGCGCTGGGGGATACTTCTATAAATACCCTCTCACTTGAGAGGGTCAGATTTGATCACTATTCTATACTTTAAATCATACCTAAAAGCTTTGTACTTGTTTTCTCTCTCTAGCCCAAACTTACTTTGGCAACGGAGTACCTTGCAGGTACACCCCCTCCTCTCCTACATCCATCATCTCTGCCCTACACGGAAGGCCACGATGATCCATTTTGATCACACCAGATCATATATATAACCAAACATAAACTAATGTGTATGTCTAACCCCCCAACTTCTCTGTCTATACTGTAAGGCATTTCGGACCTCGACAATAATGCCTTCTACAATGGCCAACTAGGGACTGCCTTTCTAAAAAAGTCTTGCCTCAATGTCCAATCTCGCCATATCCACATTATGTCGACAGATGTTCCTTACGTCTTGGGTGTGGTCATCCCTAACTTCAGTACCTCTTGGTTAGATGACCTAGGTGGTCTTCCAAGAGCGTCTGGTGTCATGATAGGAAGTGACACCCTATAGAACCATGTGATGTAGATGTATGCATTATGCATTGTACATGAGTTGGCACCCTACGATAGGCCTCTGGTATCAAATGACTCTCGAGATCCTCAAGTATGGCATCAATATCTTTGCGACGAACAGTGGAAAATGCAAACTCTAAGGGTTGTCTCTAAATAACATGCAATAAGCCAAACTGGCGCATCACTCGCTCAGGAAGATACACGTGCATCAAACCTGACCCCACAAGCCAACCATTCAGAGTATAACAAAATGACTTCCAGTTGACGTGTCTAGCAGTGGCCAATATATGGGCAAAATGCAATGTCATATGCTACCTGACGGTCAAGTTACATCCGTAACGACTCGATCGTCTAATTTCTTCGGAGCAAGGCAAAAATAACAGCACGTGGACAATCCTTAATGTAGTCAGGTACATGTTCCCACCCGGGAATGCAAGGAAATTAGGAGATGACATATCCCTGAAAATGGTTTAGATAAAATATTAGTAAATAGAGTAACAAAATAGTTATGAAAATATTAGTAAGCAGCGTGCAGCTTCTTATCAAGTGTTTTGTCTTCTAAAGACAACCCTCGCCCAACTTCGAGTACAGGTAGACCGAACATGCGGCCTCCAATTGTAACTGTGAATCGCCGTCAAGTCGATGAAGTATTTTAGGTATACCACATTGACGTAGGTTTCATTTTTGTCGACAAACATAGACGTCTCAACCAGGAACAAGAGGTAACACCTCAATACACACTGTTGATGGTACTCAACCTGCATATCATCATTCTCGGCATCCACAACCATCTGGAGGTGGTCTTAATAAAGTTTTATCAATGATTTAAATCTAGCATGAGCACCTTTGGTGTCAGCCACCTCATTTGCGGCCTCAATTGGGTCAGCTCCTAAATAGGTGACCATTATCTCGCTAGCTTCCCCTCGATTGAGCCATATGTGGTCCAGTAATTTTCCCCTAATAGGAAGATATATGAGTTATGAGACGTCATCCAGGGTGATGGTCATCTCACCAGAAGGAAGGTGGAAAGATGACGTCTCTTAATGGCATCTCTCTACAAATGCCACATGCATGTCGTGGTTTATGGACTTGTACGCAGCAGTATGTAAATCTACAAGCCTAGAGTTGCGGATAACATTCCTAAACCAGTCATCTTCGAGCTGTTCTAAATCCAAGATCTTCATTCTGTGGTATACGAATTTTAAATATTGATGCTCATGTAAAAAAATATCACCATTAGTAGCGATTAAATTACTATAAAACACATGTAATAACAAATAGGGTTAAATATGTTTTTGGTCCTCATAAGTATCCCATATTCAACTTTTAGTCCTTCCAAAAATTTCCTTCAAAGATTGGTACTCCTAAAAATTTTAATTTTAACTTTTGGTCCCTCCTGCAGAAATCGTCGCTAATTCAGTCGCTAATTAAAAATTGTCGCTAATTCAATCGCTATAGTGTAAAAACCGTCGCTAAATTGCAAGAGGGACCAAAAGTTAAAATTATAATTTTTAGAAGGACCATTCTTTGAAGGAAATTTTTAGAAGGACTAAAAGCTAAATATGAGATATTTAGAAGGACCAAAAACATATTTAACCCTAGCAAATATAATGTAAAAGTCACTGTTACGTAGAGACCATTTCACCACGGTTGGAAAAGGGATATAGTGACGGTTAACTAATTGTGGTTAGGTAATGTGTGGTTATAAGTATGTTATTTTCCACCACGGGCGTCTGACGTAGTGATAAACTAGATGGTGTGTTGCTGCTGTTGAGGGGGAGTTGCTATGATGAGTTGTTTATTATACTGTGTGTTTATATGCAGCTGAGGGGGAGTGTGCAGCTGAGGGGGAGTTTTTTTTTGCAGATGAGGGAGTTTTTGTTGCTGCTATTAATGGTGTTTTTTCCGCTGCTGATACTGATGGTATTTAAGTGTGTGTGGAGTTTTAGCCAAAAATAAGCCAAAGGGGGAGATTGTTATTTCCTTGGTTTTATGGTTGGCATTATTTTGCTAAAACTCATGTAGCAGCAGATGTTGAATGAAGATGTCTAATAATATGTTTCATTACTCTCTGTTCAACATGTCGAATGAAGATGTTCCATGACTGCTCATATGACATCGCGCTGTGAAGGCAATTTTAATGAAGATTCTGTTACTATGATTTGTAACTGAATATTCTGTGAATATTTGGTTATCCTATGTGGCCTCCAAAGCATTTTTGGATTAGGGTTATTTGTTGGTTTTCGGATTTGCTGCTGTTTCTAATTATGGAGACATAATAGGAAACTTTGGATTGAAGACCTATTTTATTGGAGTTATTTTTGCAGATTTGTGAGCAGTCTAATTGCTGCGTTTTTAAAGCCCAATTCAGTCCAGATTTCAAGCTATAAATAGACTGATGTAAACCTAGTTTTAGGTGTCGAACTTACATGTATTTTTAGGGTTGTGTGCTTGTATTTTGTGAGCCTAACTGGTATCTTATGATAACAGTATAAGGACTGTAGTGTAAGTTGTGTAAGGTTACTCATAAGCTTTTAAGCATTGAGTGACTGCGTGTTAATTCTCATAAGCTGTGAAGTATTGAGAATTTGTGTTTCGACCATTGTTACTTGTCTTGTAAGGAACCAGTCACGGGTTGTGATTGAAAAGGGATTTGAGGAGGGCCTCATACCTAAGAGAGTCTTAGGTAGAAGTCATAGGAAGGGTAGTGATTAAGTGAGCTGATTGAACCGGGTGTGGTTATCAGTGAATTGATACTATCGAATATTGATTTCATCCCTGGCTTGGTAGCCCCCAGATGTAGGATAGTTAGATTTGAACTGGGTTAACAATTTCTGGTATTCTTTACATTTTCTGAACACTTTTGTATTGATCTTGTTCATTGTTGTCGTATATCAGTGTCTCGACATCTCGATAGGACATCTGATATATAGGCCAGAATTTTAATTGGCATCAAGAGCAGGCACCCTTTGTTGTTTCTGGGTGAGATTCAGGGAAGGTACTTTCTGGTACAATGGACAAGGATGGAGGAGCTCTGAATAAACCACCTCTGCTGGATGGTTCTAACTATGAGTATTGGAAACCTAGGATGATAGCTTTCATCAAGTCCATGGATGATCAAGCATGGAAAGCTGTTCTCAAAGGTTGGGAGCCTCCAAAGGTAAGAGATGGAGAAGGAAATCTTACTGATGTTCTGAAGGAAGAAGAGGACTGGGATGATGCTGACTACAAAGGGTCTGTTGGAAATTCTAAAGCCATGAATGCATTGTTCAATGGTGTCAACAGAAATATCTTCAGGCTGATTGAGCATTGTACTATTGCCAAAGAGGCTTGGCAGGTCTTGAAAGATGCTCATGAAGGGACCTCAAAGGTGAAAATGTCAAAGCTTCAGCTTCTCACTAGCAAGTTTGAGAGTTTGAAGATGAAAGAGGATGAGAGCATTCATGATTTTCATATGAACATTATTGAGATAGCTAATGCCTCTAGTGCCTTAGGAGAAAAGATGTCTGACAGCAAGCTGGTCAGGAAGATTCTCAGGTCTCAACCTAAGAGATTTGATATGAAGGTCACTGCTATAGAGGAAGCTCAGGACATTGACAAGATGAAGGTGGATGAGCTTATGGGATCACTCCAAACTTTTGAGTTAGGATTCAGTGAAAAGGCTGAAAAGAAGAAGAGCATAGCATTTGTGTCGAATGCTGGTGACTCAGATGATGAAGGAGAATTGGTCAAAGATAAAGATGTGTCTAAAGATCTGGTATTACTTGGTAAACAATTTAACAAAGTGTTGAAAAGGATTGACTGGAAGTCGATATCAAATGCCCAGAACAAGTCACTCGACATCAGAAAGAACCAGGATGGAGGCAGAAGATCCAGAACTGAAGAAGACTCCAATCAAGGGAATAGAGTTAATGCTTTGAATGTGAGGGATATGGGCACATAAAGACTGAGTGTCCCACGTATCTCAAAGGCAGAAGAAGGGCCTATCCGTGTCTTGGTCAGAAGGAGAGTCTGAGAGTGATGTTGAAGAAGAATCAGTAAAATTGGTGACAGCTTTGACTGGAGTCTGTAAGGCTGATGGAGAAACTTCTTATGAATCTGACTCTGACAAAGAATCCTATGTTGGAGAACTCACTAAGGACGAAGTATTCTCAGGGTTTTCAGAATTGTGTATCAAGAATGAAGAAATGTGCCAGATTATATTGGAGCAGAAGATCTTGATAGCTCAACTGGAAGCTGAGAAGGAAGAACATCTATCAACCATTGCTGATCTGAAGGAGAAGGTTGAATGGCAAAAGTCAAAACTTGACAATATGACCAAATCTATAAGAATGCTGAACAACGGTACCACACAGCTGGATGAGATCCTTCAGAATGGGAAAGAAGCTGGAAATGTGCAAAGCCTTGGTTTTAACAATCAAGCAGAGACTTCCAAGAAGACTGTATTGAAGTTTGTTCCTCAGAAAATAAAGCAAGAAGTGGAAATGTCAAATCACATGTTTCAACATCAGATGAAGCATCAGAAAAGAGTTTGTAGATCAAAGTATAAACCATTGAGATGCCATTACTGTGGCAAGATTGGTCACTTAAAGTCCTTTTGCTACAAGTTGCACGGCTATCCCAAAACTGCTCAGCAACAAAATAAAGAACAGAGTTGGGGTAAAGCGAAGAGAAGATGGATTCCTAGACAAATGATGGCTAGCCTCATAGCACATACTTCTCTTAGAGCATCTGCAAGAGAAGATTGGTACTTTGACAGTGGTTGTTCAAGACACATGACTGGTGTGAAGAAGTTCTTGTCAGACATTAAGCCTCACTCCACCAATTATGTCACCTTTGGGGATGGATCAAAGGGTGAGATAAAAGGTGTTGGAAAGTTAGACTACACAAGACAACCAAATCTGGATCGTGTTCTCTTTGTCAAAGGACTGGCCGCAAACTTAATCAGTATAAGCCAATTGTGTGATGTAGGGCTCAAGGTAAATTTCACCAAATCTGAATGTCTGGTAACCAATGAGAAAGATGAAGTTGTTATGAAGGGTACCAGGTCTAAGGATAACTGCTATCTGTGGAATCCTCAAGAACCTGAAAATCTGTCTACTTGTTTGATGTCAAAGGAAGATGAAACCAAACTGTGGCATCAGAAATTGGGTCACTTACACCTGAAAGGGATGAAGAAGGTTATGTCAAGTGAAGCTGTTAGAGGTATTCCCAAGCTGAAGATTGATGAGGACAAAATAAGTGGTGAATGTCAAGTTGGGAAGCAAACAAGGGTGTCACACAAGAAGCTTCAACATCTTACCACAACTTCTAGAGTTCTAGAACTTTTTCACATGTACTTAATGGGACCTATGCAGGTTGAAAGTCTTGGTGGGAAGAAGTATGCCTATGTTGTTGTAGATGACTACTCTAGATTCACTTGGATAAGTTTTATCAGAGAAAAGTCTGAAGTGTTTGCAGCCTTTAAAGAATTGTGTCAAAGAATTCAACGGGAAAAGGATTGTGGTGTTGTTCGAATCAGAAGTGGCCATGGGAAAGAATTCGAAAATAGCAGGTTTGAAGAGTTCTGCTTATCTGAGGGAATCACTCATGAATTCTCATCACCAATCACTCCTCAGCAGAATGGTGTGGTGGAACGCAAGAACAGGACCATACAAGAATGTGCAAGAGTCATGATTCATGCCAAAAAGCTTCCATATCATTTTTGGGCTGAAGCCATGAATATTGCTTGCTATATACACAATAGGGTGACTATCAGATCAGGTACCTCTGTCACTCTTTATGAGCTATGGAAAGGTAGAAAGCCAAATGTGAAGTATTTCCATGTGTTTGGTAGTAAGTGCTATATCTTAGCGGATTGTGAGCAAAGGCGAAAGATGGATCCTAAGAGTGAGGAAGGAATATTTTTGGGTTACTCTACAAACAGTAAAGCATATATGGTATTTAATTCCAGAACTCAGGTGATGATGGAATCCATAAATGTGGTGGTTGATGACTCTGGCAACGATGAAGATGTCCCAAATGATGTTGGAGCATGTCTGCCCATGAACAATGAAAACTCTCAAGACATTGAGTCTGTAGAAGATAGTGCTCAAGAAATCAACACCAGACTTGAGAATGAAGAGGTAGAGGATGCTAACAGGGGACCCTCTATAAGGATTCAGAAGGATCACCCTAGGGAATTAATTATTGGAGATCTGAATGAAGGTGTAAGAACCAGAAGAAGGGAGACTGTGTCAAATGCTTGCTTTGTGTCAAAGATCGAACCAAAGAATGTCAAAGAAGCATTGACAGATGAGTTCTGGATAAGTGCCATGCAAGATGAACTGTGTCAGTTCAAGAGGAATGAAGTTTGGGAACTGGTACCATGACCAGCAGGAACAAATGTAATTGGAACAAAATGGGTGTATAAGAATAAGTCTGATGAGCAAGGAGTTGTTACCAGGAACAAAGCCAGATTAGTAGCTCAAGGATACACACAGATTGAAGGAGTAGACTTCGATGAAACATTTGCGCCTGTGGCTCGATTGGAATCCATCAGATTGTTGCTAGGAGTGGCATGTTTGTTGAAATTCAGATTGTTTCAAATGGATGTCAAGAGTGTTTTTCTAAATGGCTATCTTAATGAGGAAGTCTATGTTGAGCAGCCTAAAGGGTTTGTGGATCCAAACTTTCCTGATCATGTTTACAAGCTGAAGAAGGCTCTATATGGGCTGAAACAAGCTCCACGAGCTTGTTATGAAAGACTGACTGAGTTCTTAGTTAACAATGGGTACAGGAAGGGTGGTATTGATAAAACTCTTTTTGTCAAGGAGAATGAGGGGAAACTAATGATTGCTCAGATTTATGTAGATGATATTGTGTTTGGCGGGATTTCGAATGAAATGGTCCAACATTTTGTCACTCAAATGCAGTCTGAATTTGAGATGAGCTTGGTGGGTGAATTGACCTACTTCCTTGGATTACAAGTCAAGCAGATAGAAGACTCCATTTTTATTTGTCAGAGCAAATATGCGAGGAACATTGTGAAAAAGTTTGGACTGGATAATGCCAAGCATAAGAGGACTCCTGCTCCTACTCACTTGAAGTTATCCAAAGATGAAAAGGGAGTGGATGTTGAACAAAGTCTGTATAGAAGTATGATTGGCAGTTTGCTGTATCTTACAGCAAGTAGGCCAGACATCACTTTTGCTGTTGGTGTGTGTGCAAGATATTAAGCAGAACCCAAGGTCAGTCACATCAATCAAGTGAAAAGAATTCTAAAGTATGTGAGTGGTACATGTGATTATGGGTTGCTTTACTCCCATGACTCAAGTCCCATTTTATTAGGATATTATGATGCTGATTGGGCTGGAAGTGCTGACGATAGGAAGAGTACCTCTGGTGGATGCTTCTTTTTAGGAAATAATCTTATTTCATGGTTTAGCAAGAAGCAGAATTCAGTATCCCTTTCTACTGCTGAAGCTGAGTACATAGCAGCTGGTAGTAGTTGTGCGCAACTGGTATGGATGAAGCAGATGTTGTCAGAGTATAATGTCACACAAGATGTCATGACACTATTTTGTGACAACCTGAGTGCTATTAATATTTCCAAAAATCCCATTCAACATAGCAGGACAAAGCACATTGACATCAGGCATCACTTCATCAGAGAACTTGTGGAGGACAAAGTCATAACTCTTGAGCATGTGAGCACAGAAAATCAGCTTGCTGACATATTTACCAAGGCTCTGGATGCAGTTCAGTTTGAAAACCCGAGGAGCAGACTTGGGGTGTGCATTCATGAAGACCTATAGCAATCAATGTGCTTTCTGGCTGCCAGACTGAAAAGACTAAAGGAGGGTCTGGTAGTGCAGTGTGTGAATGAAGGGAAAATGCTGAAGTTTGTGCATGACATTTGGGCATGTGATGTGGTGTGCATCTACTTTCTGATGCAGTTTACTCTGGATTATTTTTACTTTGACTTGTTATACTAGCCTTTGTTATATTTATGGCTAAAAAGGGGGAGTAGTGTGTTGTGTGATGTTGTGTGGTTGCTTGTGTGGGGAGTGTGTGTGCTGCAGGTAGATTTTGTGTGCTGCAGGTAGATTTTGTGTGCTGCAGGTAGATGGTGTATTGCTGCTGTTGAGGGGGAGTTGCTATGATGAGTTGTTTGCTGTACTGTGTGTTTATATGCAGCTGAGGGGGAGTTTTTTTTTGCAGATGAGGGAGTTTTTGTTGCTGCTATTAATGGTGTTTTTTCCGCTGCTGATACTGATGGTATTTAAGTGTGTGTGGAGTTTTAGCCAAAAATAAGCCAAAGGGGGAGATTGTTATTTCCTTGGTTTTATGGTTGGCATTATTTTGCTAAAACTCATGTAGCAGTAGATGTTGAATGAAGATGTCTAATAATATGTTTCATTACTCTCTGTTCAACATGTCGAATGAAGATGTTCCATGACTGCTCATAGGACATCGCGCTGTGAAGGCAATTTTAATGAAGATTCTGTTACTATGATTTGTAACTGAATATTCTGTGAATATTTGGTTATCCTATGTGGCCTCCAAAGCATTTTTGGATTAGGGTTATTTGTTGGTTTTCGGATTTGCTGCTGTTTCTAATTATGGAGACATAATAGGAAACTTTGGATTGAAGACCTATTTTATTGGAGTTATTTTTGCAGATTTGTGAGCAGTCTAATTGCTGCGTTTTTGAAGCCCAATTCAGTCCAGATTTCAACCTATAAATAGACTGATGTAAACCTAGTTTTAGGTGTCGAACTTACATGTATTTTTAGGGTTGTGTGCTTGTATTTTGTGAGCCTAATTGGTATCTTATGATAACAGTATAAGGACTGTAGTGTAAGTTGTGTAAGGTTACTCATAAGCTTTTAAGCATTGAGTGACTGTGTGTTAATTCTCATAAGCTGTGAAGTATTGAGAATTTGTGTTTCGACCATTGTTACTTGTCTTGTAAGGAACCAGTCATGGGTTGTGATTGAAGAGGGATTTGAGGAGAGCCTCATACCTAGGGGAGTCTTAGGTAGAAGTCATAGGAAGGGTAGTGATTAAGTGAGCTGATTGAACCGGGTGTGGTTATCAGTGAATTGATACTATCGAATATTGATTTCATCCCTGGCTTGGTAGCCCCCAGATGTAGGATAGTTAGATCTGAACTGGGTTAACAATTTCTGGTGTTCTTTACATTTTCTGCACACTTTTGTATTGATCTTGTTCATTGTTGTCGTATATCAGTGTCTCGACATCTCGATAGGACATCTGATATATAGGCCAGAATTTCAATACCGTTTATTGATAAGATTCACGGAGAATGAAGACAAAGAAATGACCTACTTGTCTTAGAATGGAATCCACAATGAAAGGAGGATGAAGTTGAAGTGAGAGCTGCAACTTGTGTTAAATTTGAATAGATGTCATTCTGGATCTTTCACACAAGTTTACAACTTTCACTTCCGCTTCATCATCCTTGTATTTTTTCTTCATGACAACACAAACAATTTGTGAACCACACTCATAATAAGCACTTTCTTGAGTTAATTATTTTCATTCACCTTCTCTAGAAGTCAAAATGTATTAGCATATGACATTGTAATCCTACAAACAGCATATTAGTCAAATCTGGTAACATAAACTAGCATGACATTGTAATCCTACAAATATGGTTGACCTTGGTTTGTAGTTAGCTATATAGTTAATGCGTAGGGTATGCTTGCCTCTTGGTTTGGAGATGCTTATTATTGTGTTAATGCGCACTGATTTTGAACTGAGCTAGATATCGTTGTATGTTATGGTTTGTAATGGTTAACTTGGTATGCTAATGGTGGAATATTTGTGTCTTTGTAGGATGGAATCAAACTTGGCAATGTTGGACATGGTGCGCACATGATGGAAGGAGGCAAGACGTGAAGAAGTTTCAAGTCAATGGTAGAAGATCCGTGGGAAGGAAGACCAAAGTAGCCTTAGGAATCAATTTGACTTTTGTCAGCTGTTTGACCAAAAAGTTAATAGTTGACCAAAAGGAAAACCTAGGTCAAATGATGTATTTTTTTTGTAGAATTTGATTTAGGACTCTTTTGTAATGAAATTGATGACTTTGTAATGGAAATTGGCTTTTGGAATGGTTTATGTAATGAAGTGGATTTAATGGTATATGAATGGTTTAATTCCCAAATGAATGCTCTTCCAAAATTGTGTTTGCACATTTGTCTCTGTGTTAACCTCTGAATTAATCCTGTGTAAAACTGACTTGAAATGAATGCACCTCAATGAATAGACTTGAATCCAATGCACACAACCAAAGGATTAGATGCATGGCCAATGATTCCACTGCAAAGCTCCACAGATGATCACCATGATCTTCATAAGTCCTGATTAAACCCCAAAACCACAATGCAACACACATGATCCACAAGTGCTAAAAGGCAACAATTTAGGGTTTTATGGAACTTGGTTCATAAGATAGGCTTTCCAACTTGAATGCATCACCAAAGACCCTTAGGCTTGATTCTTGGGCAAACCCTGACTTTCTGTCAATCATAAGTAACAAGAGCCTTTGAATCCAAGATGCTTAATGCAGATGGTGAAATGAATGAGAATATGCAAAGATGAGCCATAAACCAATAGGCAAGTAAAAGTCAAAGGATAAGGCAAATTTAGGGGTATGACACTAATTTAAGCAAAACATCATCATTAAAGAGCCTTTGACTTAATTATTGCAAATGAAGATGGAATGATGAAATATACAATGTATGCAGATAAAATGAATGAAACATACATATACCAGATGAATGATATAAATGCTTCATAAATACATGCAGATGAATAAAGTTGCAAGCTAAGTAAAAAAATAAAAAAGTATAGCAAATTTTGAGGTATGACAATTACGTGTCAGTTTACAAAGATAACTTCACAGAAGACAAGACATTTTTTTGTGTCACGAGGTTGGACATTAAAAGATGTATTTGTAGACCTTGCTACATATTTGTGGTTTGAAGTGGAGATTTCCTTAATGAATGATTTGTGTCATACTTTAAGTTGAGTTGTGTTGTTAGATTCATACCATTACACAATCAAATTTAATTCTATACATTTTTATGGTATAATATTTTCTTTTTGTCCAACATTATATGCGAAACATTGTAATCGATTATATTATTTAACTATATTTTATTTAATTTTATTGGAATGACACTTAAAAGTTGATATACCATAAATAATATACTCTCTTTAGTCCTTATTATAACACAAATTTTACTTTTTAAATTTATAAAATGATTGATGTATTTGATTTATATATATAGACGAGAGGGAGTAGTACAAGTTTATATTTTAACTACTAAGATGTGTTACACAAATGTAGATACTAGTAATATAACATAGATGTATATTTTAAATTTCAATATGAATGAAATCAAATTAATATCAATTCCTCAATAAAATAAATCACTATTTCCTTTAATAAATATTTCACATTTCTTCAATAAATAACACATAAATAACTTTTGAAAAAATAATGATTTTTATTGGATTATTTAACAATAGTTAAGAAAATAAAAGTTAAAAACTTTAATAGACAATATTTTAGTTTTGATTTCCTTTTTCTATCATTAAAATAAAATTTCAACTAAATAAGTCAAATTTAAAAATAAAATTTATTTGATTATTTCACTTATCCATAAAATTATCAGCATACTAAGTTAGTGATACTTTATAATCATGATAGTATATGATAATAATAGTAACAACCACATTAATTTTTGTATCTTCCTAAAATATTTATTTACATACTACACGTGGCATAATACTAGTGAATTGAATGGATGTGCCTTGAGAGCCACTTCAGCAAATCTACACTTCACAACCTCACATCTTCTTCTTCTTCTTACTACTACTCAACAATTCAATTCAATTCATAGAGCTTCAAAGAAAAAATCTAACTTTTGAGCTTAACAACCATGTCATTATCCATATCTACAACCACAACCACCAGTGGTCACTACTCTGCACTTTCCTTGCCAATAAGAACAACCCAAATCAACAACTCTAAGCAAAACCCAACTTATTTTCTTCCCACCCACAAGTTGTTTTCTTCAAGAAACCCTTTTTCTTGTAGTTTCTCAAATACCCAGTTCTCAAAACCGTTCCTTTTTGTGGTTAAAGCTTCATCTGATGTTGGGTCAGAAGCATCCAAAGAAGAAGGAGAAGAGGAACCGTATGAAGAGTATGAGGTTGAGATTGACCAACCTTATGGACTCAAATTTGTCAAAGGAAGAGATGGTGGAACTTACATTGATGCTATTGCACCTGGTGGATCAGCTGATAAGGCGGGAGTGTTCACTGTTGGTGATAAAGTACTTGCCACCAGGTTTCTGCTCTTCATGTCATTTTTCCTTTTTTTGAAGTTTCTTTTTTTGAGAAAATTAGACATGCGGTTGTTTGGTATAACTTTGTGATCAGTACTAGCGTGTCATCTTCATGATAGTTGTTTGAATTGAAGTCTTAGGGTTTGTTTGTTTGAATTGAAGACTTGTGAGACTGTTTGAAAGTGTTTGTGGAAACTATAGGCCTAATTTAGAGGAACACCTCTTTGAATGTATATGACTTTAGTACTTTGAGATTAGTGATATCAAATCATGCTTAAAGCAGGTAATTAGAGGCCTAATTTAGGGATGGTTGGCTTAATGTTGTATGATAAAGAAATTGCCCTATGTACATTATGACTGAAGTAACCTGTTCAACATCTGCAGTGCTGTTTTTGGGACTGAAATTTGGCCAGCTGCGGAATATGGAAGAACAATGTACACAATTCGCCAAAGAATAGGCCCGCTACTCATGAGAATGCAGAAAAGATATGGTCAGTTTATTTTGTATGCATTTTCGCAATGTTTCCCTGATTCTGAACTTAGCACATGGATCCGTGAGCCATGGTTTCCATTTCTTCACAGGAAAGATAGATACAGGTGGTGAGTTCACTGAGAAGGAGATCATCAGAGCGGAGAGGAACTCTGGTGTAGTCAGTAGCAAAGTCAGGGAAATTCAAGTAAGTTTCTTCAATTTGAAACTACAAAATTGTATTTCTTGAATTTTCAAACCCTTTTTTTTACATATGATGTTTTATTTTCTATTGAAAGATGTCACTACTGTATTTTGTTGTGGGGTTACAACCGTTTTCATTCCTCAATTTTGTAAAAATTCCAGATGCAAAACTACCTAAGGAAAAAAGAATTGAAAGAGCGCCGGGAAAATGATTTGAGAGAAGGCTTACGACTATACAAGTAAGACTCTGTCGACTCAGAAAATCGTTTTCTTTCTCTTATTACGTTTTTTTAACAGTTTTCCTTCATTTATGTTATCCATAACAATTCAGAATGGAATTATAATGTTCAATCTGCTATAGAGATTAAGTGCAATTTCTTGAATAGAACTGTCATTTCACATATGTCATTATTAGGCATTTTATGAAATTTTGGTTTTTAACATATAATCATGCAAATATACAAAAATAATGATGCTGAGCTGGATTGAGTAAATATTTCCCTTTATTACTTAATTGCTTATTAAAATAAGGAATGAAGGATTGGTGACTTTGTTCTTGTAAAGACAAGATGTACATGACAGTTTAATATGAAATTATAATCTGCAACGCCTAGTTTGAGACAAGAAAAAGTGTTAATTTCGAAGTATATCCAGAATAGGATTAAAATAATTAATGATATCTTCATGATAATCCTGATGTCCATTACTTTCTTGTTTAAATAATGAAGGAATGCTAAGTACGAGGAAGCATTAGAGAAATTTGAGTCAGTTTTGGGAACAAAACCTGAGCCCGATGAAGCAGCAGTGGCAAGTTATAATGTTGCTTGTTGTTACTCTAAGCTGAATCAGGTATATATGTTTGTTCACTTTACAAATTGCATGTGCTGCATTTCACTACTGTCATTGGTTTCACATCATTTTTTGAGTGTATTTAGTCTGTGTATAACTTTCTGAATAGATTAAATCCCTCAATCGCATCTTTTCATTGATTAGTGTTATAACATGTTACAAGTAGTTGGTGAGTGCTGAGTACAAAGTAAACCATTTACGAAAGCATGTTCCATTCCAACTTAATACTACACCATTTTAGATCCATTAAGTCCCACATTGGCAAGAACATCACACAAGTAAGTGTTTATAAATGTCTGATATGCTTGTTAGTTTGCCGAGCTGAGTAGCGCCAGCTTGTGACCCATGTGGGGGCATCAAGGTGATGGAACATGGCTAAGGCTTAACAGGTTGGTCTGGCGGTTGCACCATGCTGGCCTGCCCATTCCAATTTTTGAGTTGACCTACGAGACTGTGCGAAGGCTCAGGTATTGTTGGTCTTAGACAGGAGGGTACAGCGTGAGGCTGGTTTCACACAGCAGCGAACACTTCCTACTCCTGACAGTGGAGGGATTACGGGTTGCTGCTCTTCCAGACCACAACACCTAGTGAGCCTAGCCACTTGAACCATTACTTTTTTAGTTCAAACACCCTTTCTAAGACAGTGGAAGTTCAGAAAATATAAATCACATAACGAATAAGACATGTTTTCATTTGATTATGTGAAATTCCAAGTACTAAGATTATTCAAAGTTTCAAACATATTCTATGTATTAATAAAGTAATACATTTTTCAAACAGATTCAAGCGGCACTTTCTACACTTGAAGAAGCTCTAAAATCTGGTTTTGAAGACTTTAAGGTGATAACTATAACTCTACAAGTTGCAATACCATATTTGTTGCTAAATAAGCTGCCTAATGCTGTTGTTGTTTAACAGAGAATCAGAACTGATCCTGACCTTGCAAATGCAAGGGCATCCCCGGAATTCGACCCATTATTGAAAAGATTCGATGAATCATTTATCAATGAGAACGCCATCAATGCCATCAAATCAATTTTTGGAATATTTAATAAGAAATAACCCCTTTGCGTAGACACAAGAATACAACCAGTTTAGCTCTAAGGAATTGATTGAGCAATATGATTCCATCACATTTGATTTCGCCATGTATATTTTGTAGTTAATTATAGGTCTCAATTTTTTGTTGCCACCTTTGCATGATCTTGTTTTATGTACTAGTATGGTATATAAGAAACTTATGATCAATAAAATTGTCCATTTCCTTCAATACTTTTAGTAACACCAATACCACAGCTCAATAGCTTTTTCCGTTCTCTATTTTGTTATATGTTGTTTCTTTGGTTCACTCTGACCCCAAGACATGTATGGTTCAAGCCTCTTTTATCTTGTCCATCCAATTTGCCACTCGTAGCTTGAATAAAAAAGAGTGTGCATGGTAATGTTACTTGGACATGGTTTGAGCATGTTAGATTCTTTTCCTTGTATTATTTTTTGTTTATGTGATGCCACGGGGCTGTAATTTCTTATTCTCTCTTTGAGCTTATGATTGTGGAGTTTGATATTGTATAAATATTTTTTGAGAAGAATAACCTCGGAATATATGACTTTAGTACTTTGAGATTAGTTATATCATATCATGCTCAAATCTTAAATAATGCATTATAAGCTTTTAAAATAATTCATTTAGCTACTTAAATGACTTTTCACCTATAGTCATGACTAATGGCCAATAATCACATTCATTATAATGATGATTAATCTCAACATTTTGAACATGACTTTGGTACACTTTAAGATCAGTGATATCATGCCCAAAGAAGGTAATTGGAGGCCTAAGTTAGTGAAGATTGTATGATCAAGTAATTGTACATTACATGAGGTGTCATTTTGTATTTATGAACTTCAAAATTCTTTTTTGAAAAATAAAACAATATACTTTATGTTTGATCCATAATGTTTGAGATTGAACTGAATCAAAATGTTCAACATCCACATTGCTGTTTTTGTTGGTGGAGAGAAGGCTTTTGTTGGAAACAAAGGTTTATGTGTTGAGAAAATTCCAAAACCTTCAATAAATTCTGTTTTGAAGATTTGTGATAAGATCATGGTCATAGAAGAATTCTCTTTGGTTATAAATATGCAATGCTCTTGGTCATTGTTGTTGCCTTCATCGCCGCGGTTTTGATATGTAGAAGCATCAGAATTTGAAGAGCAAAAAAGTTACAGAAATGTCAAAAGGAAGTAAGTAAAAAAAGGAAATTATCATCTTTTCACCAAGTGGATATTAATGCTGATGAATAGTCCATTTGGATGAAGATAATTTAATCAGTCATGGTGGTACCGGAAAGGTTTATCGAGTCGCGTTAAAGAAAAATGGAATGGTAGTGGCTGTGAAGCAACTAGAGAAAGGTGATGGAATGAGGATTTTAGGGAAAATCAGGCATAGAAGTATATGCCAAATGGAAATCTTTTTGAAGCTCTTCATAGAAATATAAAAGATGAGAAAGTTGCTTGGGATTGGAATCACAGGTATAAATTGCATTGGGAGGTGCAAAAAGGATTTTCTTTTTACACCATGATTGTTCTCCACTTGTTATTCGTAGCAGCATCTTGGTGTTGCAAGGTTTGCTGAAAAATATCAGATGGGTTATAGATTTTTTGCTGGTACACATGGTTATATCACTCCTGGTATGTTTTGATAATGCTTTCCACAAGAAATTTCAATACACTGTTTTTAGTTTCAAAAGTATCATATGTTTTATTTACAAAAGCCATATAAACGTTTGCAGTATAACCGCAACTGCAACCTCGGTTTAAAAGCATGCTAGTAAACCAACTATAACAAACAAATGGTGAATATGGAAGATGCTGATAATCTTAATGTCCATTACTTTCTTGGATTAGATGCTGATGGAATGCTAAGTACTAGGAAGCATTAGAGAAATTTGATTCTGTTTTAGTAACAAAGCCAGAAAATGAAGAACCAGCATTCAAAAGTTATAATGTTGATTGTTGACACTCTAAGCTAAACCAGGTATGCATTTCAATAGATTGGTTTTGAATCATTTTGTTGAGTGTATTTAGTATGCGTATAACTTTCAGAATAGATTTAATCCTTCTATATATGTTGTGACTAATTCGGTCCTATAATCCCTATATATATGTATTATAACATCAACCACAATATTTAAGAAAGCATGTTCCAACTTAACACTACACCATTTTAAATCCATTAACTCCCACATTGGCTAGAGCATCACACAGGTAAGTGTTTATAAATGTCTGATACAATTGTTAGTTTGCCGAGCTGAGTAGCGCCAGCTTGTGACCCATGTGGGGGCATCAAGGTGATGGAACATGGCTAAGGCTTAACAGGTTGGTCTGGTGGTTGCATCATGCTGGCCTGCCCACTCCAAGTTGCGAGTTGACCCATGGGACTTGTGCGAAGGCACGGGTCTCGTGGGTCTTAGACAGGAGGGTACAGCGTGAGGCTGGTTTCACAGAGCAGCGAACACTTACTACTCATGACAGTGGAGGGATCACGGGCCGCTGCACCTCCAGCCCACAACACCTGGTGAGCCTAGCCCCTTGAACCATCTCTTTTTGGGTGGGTGGGGGGTTCATACATTTTTGGGGTGCCATTATTTTAAATATTTTCACTTAGTGATTAAACATCAAGACATTACTCGCATTTGACACCAAAGACTAGATCACGGGCCGCTGCACCTCCAGCCCACAACACCTGGTGAGCCTAGCCCCTTGAACCATCTCTTTTTGGGTGGGTGGGGTTCATACATTTTTGGGGTGCCATTATTTTAAATATTTTCACTTAGTGATTAAACATCAAGACATTACTCGCATTTGACACCAAAGACTAGATCACGGGCCGCTGCACCTCCAGCCCACAACACCTGGTGAGCCTAGCCCCTTGAACCATCTCTTTTTGGGTGGGTGGGGTTCATACATTTTTGGGGTGCCATTATTTTAAATATTTTCACTTAGTGATTAAACATCAAGACATTACTCGCATTTGACACCAAAGACTAGATCACGGGCCGCTGCACCTCCAGCCCACAACACCTGGTGAGCCTAGCCCCTTGAACCATCTCTTTTTGGGTGGGTGGGGTTCATACATTTTTGGGGTGCCATTATTTTAAATATTTTCACTTAGTGATTAAACATCAAGACATTACTCGCATTTGACACCAAAGACTACTTGAAAATTAGCTTGTTGGCTGGCTTATAATATTTTCTATACTAGTGCTCCTAATTGGTAGTTTGGTACAAGTGAACACCATTTTTATGTTCATGTGTTTATCATTTATTCCAACAAAATCATTTTTAACAATCTCTAGAGGCTAGTGATTTTTTTTTGGTGATTTTTCTGTCTAACATGCTCTGTCTGCCGCGATGGTTGGTGAAGTTTTCATATAATGATGAATAAAGTCAAACTTTTGAAAATGACTTTGGTACACTTTGAGGTTGTGTGATCAAGGTATTGTCCTGTGTACATTACATGAGGTGTAATTTTGTATATATGAACTTCAAAATCCTTTTTTGAAAAGTAAAATAGTGTACTTTTGTTTGATCCATACTAATTAAGTCAAACTGTTCAACATCAACAATGTACACCGTATTTTGGGACAGAATCAAATTGCTTGAGATATGATAAAAATTTCAGATGCAAAGTTGTAAGGAAAAAAGAATTGACAGAGCATCGGGAAAATGATTTGAGGGAAGGCTTACAATTATACAAGTAAAACTACCAGACTCAATTGTTTTCGGTGTCCTTTTTTTCGCTTTTCTGAACGGTTTTCCTTCTTTTATCTTGCCCTGACATTTCTGAGTGGCAGTATATTCTTCAAATCTGCAATAGAGATTAAGTGCAATTTTTTTTCTGAAATTGTTATTTTACATTTTTAATTATTATGCATTTTATGAAATTAGTTTGCATTTGCAACATATAATCTTTACCTGCATTGCACTACTTCATTGGTTTTGGATCATTTTTTGAGTGTATTTAGTTTGTGTATAACTTTCTGAATAGATTTAATCTTTATATATGCAGTGACTAATTTGGAGGTATTTTAATATCAACCGCTACATTTTTTATGGTTACATTTAAGATACCATGTTCCAACTAAATACTCCTTACAGTTGAGAAATCACAGGTTCCCCACCTCTAGCCCACAACACTTGGTGAGTTCTGCAGTAAAATGTAAAATGTCGACACAAAAAGAGAACATAATTTTATTTAATAGTTCACTAATTTTTAATTGATTATTCACTAATTTCTTTCCATGCTTTCTGCAGAAGTAAACATGACATGTTTAGAATCAGGATCTGAAATTAAGGACATTAAAATTGAACTAAGTTTGGTGGGGTGTGCCAGGCTATTGCAATAGTGCAACGCAAAAGCGACACTTGAGAGACCCAATAGCAAGCTATTGAAGTGGTCTCTCCCCCTCAAGAAATTAATTTAATATCGTGTGGACCATTGGCCCACATATCAAATATTAAACTGATAAGAACAGATACTACACTTGATCTTAGCCAAAAGGCCGAGAAAGGTATGAATTGAAATGTATGTTAGCTGTGCTTTTTATATCTGACATCTGCTATGTTTCTTCCTTCACTAACCGAGGTGGGACTCTTATGCAACAACTTGGAGACTTCATATCTCCCTTTCCTTTCATAACTACAGACTTGCTAACATATCACAATATAAGTCCAAGATCTCTATTAATCCTAAATCCACAATTAAATGGTGAGTTAAACATTCTTAATGCAAAGGACAAGTTTAGGAGTTTTAAAGGTTTTGATATTAATCGCTAGGTACTAGTATTTGTAGAGTTTGTTGAAAAATTACTCAAAGAACAAACTTGCAAGCACAACCAATTTTGTCCAGATATAGATTTTAGGTTCTATTCTATTATGATTTCAATTATCACATCCCTCTTCTTCTCTATATATAACACAAACTTTCATCATAGTTTATTTAAGAAAAACAAATTTTCTATCATAATTACATCAATAACTCATTCTCATCACTTCCAAATACCTACTTGACAGCATCACAGGTACTGCATATATCGATTGCAAATGAAGTGTGTAAATAAAACACTGACGGTCATAGAATGACATGATTTGGTTATTTCTTTGCTATGAAAGCCATAACACTTTCAACCTCTGTTTATAGATGAATTGGATCTAATTGCTCCTGAATTGGCAGAGGCTGGACCCTCTTCTGTTGCAGGACCATAAAGAACAGAGTGAAAGGGTTTCTTAGGCCTTTGTTAGATCTAAGCAAATCATCATTTGCTAAGGTGATTGACAGAACCTTTGGACCACCTCTGAACCCTCCTTTTGATGCATATGCAAATAATATCATCTGTGCTTGCATCTTATTTGATTCCTTATGTTGGTCTTACTCAATATTATGGTAAAATACATACTGTTAATACAACAGTAACTGTTGTTGTAATACCGTTGCGGAAACTTCTAATGCTTATTTATAGAATAAGAGTGGACAATCTACTAAACTATGTAAGCTCAAAAAATCAATAATTTTCCTCAAAATTTGATATTAGAATAGGAGGGAACGCAGACCCCCACTGCAACAAATTATGATGTAGATTCGACCACTTGAGTAGACCTTAGGATAACACCCCTCCTAAGTGCAATGGAGGTCACTCTCCTAGGCCATGGTCCTTCATGATCAACCATTGAACCCCATCCAGGTAAGTATTTTGCAGTGATGGTATTCAAGTTCTTTTATACTCTTGCTTATCTCAATACATTCCACCTTCTTTCGATGTGGGGCTCAACTAGCGGTAGGAAACCTATTTCCCAACTTGTGTAAGATTGATCGACAAAAGGGTGCATGCTGGTACTGATTGTTGGCGGTGTAACTTGGAGTCGGAGACAGCAGAGCATGTGCTGCTGCAGTGTAATAAGATCATACCGACTGCTGCTAAATAGGAACATTGGAGAGAAAATCGGTCACATTTTAAATGCACTGTCACACCTTAAATGCATTGCCATACCTTTTATTGCAGGTTCTTTGGTGACGTCCGTCCATATCTTCTGGTCCAAACTGTATCATGCATTGTACATACCTCTTATGGCCACTTTGTTGCCTCTAATGTACATACATTCAACGTATATGGACTACAGGTTTGTGCGCATGAATATGATTAGGTGGTGGAAGTGTTGGAGTGTACTGTTACAATCTTTGTGCACCATATAGCATTATTGTTTTCCTATTCATGATCAGTATTTGTTTTTGAGCACTTTCTTGGAGGTGTTTGTAATGTCACTTCTATAATTTATTTCATTGTTTTTACCGTTTTGGATATTATGATATCATTTGAATTAGTGTTCCTATCAACACAAGTCTGATGTAGCTTGGTCTTATGTAATGTGGAACAATCAATACCTAATCAAATGATTCTGTTTCTGTTTGTATAGTCCATTAGGATTAGGATTAATGTAATTAATTAGCTATTATTTCCTGTTTTTTCTGTAATTAGAATTAGCAGTTATGGGAAATTAATTCCCCTGATTCTTAGGGCAGATGTCCCTTTCAAATTCTGCCTGCTGTATTCTATAAATACAGCATATGTAATTCTCATCAAACACAAGGAAATATAAAACATATTTCTACATGGTATCAAAGCACGATCTGAACCATACCTAACCTAGCGCCGCCAAACTATGGAGGATCCCAAATCTGATGAATCGCTCAAAGTGGAGACTGGATCATTTCCGACCAGTTCACACGAAGGGCTCACTCACCTCATCACAGGTCATAAATTAAATGGTCAAAATTATACCCAATGGGTAAAGTCAGTCAAGATCTTCCTCGAAGGAAAAGGAAGGGAAGGCTACACCACGGGAGATTCTAAATGTCCTGAGAAAGGAGACAAAAACTTTCAGAAATGGAAACTTGAGAACAGCCAAGTCATGTCATGGCTGCTCAATACCATGACAAATGAAATTGGTGAAAATTTCATGTTCTATGACACTGCAAAAGAAATATGGGATGCAGTGAAGGAAACATACTCAAATGTTGATAATACATTTGTCGTATTTGAGATAAAAAGAATTCTTCATGACCTTCGACAGGGAGAATCTTCTGTTATTGAGTATTTTAACATACTTAACAAACACTGGCAGCAACTCGACATATATGAAGAGGTTACATGGTGTTGTACAGAAGATCAAAAGAAGTATAAAGAACTGGTGGAAAAAGATAGGATTTACAAATTCCTATTGGGCCTAAACAAGGACCTAGATGAAGTTCGTGGAAGGATTCTTGGAACCAAACCACTTCTCAAAATTCGAGAAGCCTTTTCAGAAGTGAGAAGGGAAGAAAGCAGGAGGAAAATCATGTTGGGGACACACAACTCAGTTTCGTATAGCGAGAGCTCTGCAATGGCAGCAAGAGGGAATCAGCCCCGGCCACCACAAAAGAAAACCCACCCCTGGTGTGATCACTGCAAGAGACCAGACCACACAAAGGAAACATGTTGGATTATACATGGAAAACCTTCAGAGGCAAAATTGTTCAAAGGCAAGGAGGGAAGAGGTAACACATCATGTAACAATCAAGAAAGTGAGGTATACTCTAACTCATCCTGTTTTAGCAAAGAACAAATGGAGGCACTTCAAAAAACTCTTTCAGCAAACCATGTTAACTGCAGAAAAAGGTGGTACTGCTGTAGTGGCTCAAAGAGGTAATTACTTACATGCTCTAAACACTAGTAAAGGAAAAACAAAATCATGGATTGTTGACTCAGGGGCTTCAGATCACATGACTGAAGACTTTACTTTGTTTAGTAGTTATTCTCCATGTCCTTATAACTATAATGTTCGAATAGCTGATGGTACACTTTCTAAGGTCATGGGTAAAGGATCAATTATCATTTCACCAAATATTACACTTCACTCTGTTCTGTATGTGCCCAAACTGGATTGTAACTTGCTGTCTATTAGCAAGATTACAAGAGATTTGAAATGTGTTACTAAATTCTTCCCTAACTTGTGTGAATTTCAGATTTTGGAGTCGGGGAAGACGATTGGCAATGCTGAAGAGTGTGCTGGACTCTACCTCCTTCAAGTGGAAAAATCAGAAGAAAAACTCATAAATAATTATCATGTTGCAGCTGCAGCTTCAAATGATAATAATCCTGTAATGATGTGGCACTATAGATTAGGCCACCCAAATTTCATGTACTTGAAAAAGATGTTTCCCTCTTTATTCAATAAAAACAAGGAACATTTTCAGTGTGAAATTTGCCAATTGTCTAAACATACCCGAAACCATTACTCACCCCAATCTTATAAACCCTCCAAACCTTTTTCATTAATTCATAGTGATGTATGGGGACCATCACGAGTCCACAACATTACAGACTCGAGATGGTTTGTCACCTTTATTGATGATCACACACGTGTTACCTGGGTGTTCCTAATGAAGGAAAAATCAGAAGTAGGGAGAATATTTGAAATTTATCATAAGATGGTACAAACACAATTCCAAAGCAACATTCAAATACTTAGAACCGACAATGGTCGTGAGTATTACAACCTTGCTCTAAATTCTTATCTTCAAAAGGTTGAAATTGTTCACCAAAGCTCGTGTGTGGACACTCCCCAACAAAATGGAGTAGCAGAAAGGAAAAATAGACACCTTTTGGAAGTGACTAGATCAATTATGTTGGCCACAAATGTCCCACAACACTTTTGGGGAGAAGCTGTCCTTTCAGCAACTCACCTTATAAATCAAACGCCCTCCCGTATCCTTAACTTTAAGACCCCAATCTCCACACTTCAAAACCTATTTCCAACCAGCAAAATCTTTTCCTCCATTCCATTAAAAATATTTGGATGCTCAACTTTTGTCCATAACCTCAACCCTCACCGAAGCAAATTAGACCCAAAATCCATCAAATGCATTTTTCTTGGTTACTTTCCTCACCAAAAGGGATATAGGTGTTACTCTCCCCATACCAAAAAATTTTACCACACTATGGATGTAACATTCTTTGAAAATTAGTCCTATTACACCAAAACTGGTATTCAGGGGGAGCAATCATACATCGAAAATTCAGAATACCAACTTTTGCCTCTTGAACTAACTGAACATGACAAAATCTTACCAGACCAAACCGGTAACACTCAATCAGCCGAACCTATGCCTAAATCAGTTGAAAAATTACCAAACCAAACCTCTAACATTCAGCCGAGTGAAAAGACAGCAGAAGCTGTGACGGAAACAGGACCAATTATAGTCCCAATCACATCTCAACAGAATTATGATCCAAAAACAGGCAAGTGGAAGGGTTTTTGTTATAAAAAGAAGAGGAAGGAAGTAGAGTCAAGTATAGCTCCGATGCAAGGCCATGAGTCAGACCAGACTCTAGAAAATGAAGTTCCCGCAGGTAATATTCTTCCTAACTCTGAACATGTTGATATAAATACAACAGATATTGATATTCCTATTGCTGTGAGAAAAGGGGTTAGATCTTGCACTAAACACCCTATTGAAAAATATATCTCCTATGGAAAACTATCACAAAGTTACAGGTCCTTTGTAGCAGCTGTTGACAACATAGAAATTCCAAATAATATTCAAGAAGCATTGCAGAAACCTGAATGGGCATCAGCTGTAATAGAAGAAGTTCAAGCACTTGTAAGAAATGGCACATGGGAGATCACTGCTATACCAGAAGGGAAGAAGGTAGTAGGATGCGAGTGGATATTTTCAATTAAGCACAATGCTGATGGGAGTATAAACATGTACAAAGCTCGGTTGGTTGCTAAGGGGTTCACACAATCATATGGGGTGGATTATGAGGAGACTTTTGCACCTGTTGCGAAGCTCAATTCTGTTCGGGTTCTACTATCTCTGGCAGCAAATCTAGATTGGCCCCTACACCAACTAGACATAAAGAATGCATTTCTAAATGGGGAGTTACAAGAAGAGGTATATATGCAAATTCCCTCGGGACTTGAATCACCTGGAACCTCCAACATGGTGTGTCGACTTCGAAAATCTCTATATGGCCTCAAACAATCACCAAGGGCATGGTTTGACAGACTAACAAAAGTTGTCAAGCAAGATGGTTTTGTTCAATGTCAAACAGACCATACTATGTTTGTCAAGCACTCTTTGGATGGGAAGATAGCTTTGTTTATTGTCTATGTTGATGATATCGTAATTACGGGAGATGATGATGAACAAGTCAGCCAGTTAAAGAAACTTCTAGCCAAAGAATTTGAAGTCAAAGACTTAGGAGAACTCAAGTATTTTCTAGGGATGGAAATTGCACGAACAAAGAATGGTATTTCAGTTTCTCAAAGGAAGCACACTCTGGATTTACTTCAAGAAACAGGTATGCTTGGATACAAAGCTGCCAATACTCCCATAGAACAAGTAAAAAGGAGTGAAGATGAAAATGTACTAGCTAATAAAGATAGATATCAAAGTCTAGTCAGAAAATTAATCTATCTAACTCACACCAGACCAGACATTGTTTTTGCTGTAAGCATGGCTAGTCGTTATATGTCAAATCCAACTGAAACTGACATGAGAAATGTGAACAGAATTCTCCAGTACCTGAAAGGTACGCCAGGCCGAGGACTTTATTTTCAAAAGAACTCAAACAGAGGTATTGAAGTCTTCACTGATTCTGATTGGGCAGGATGTTTATCTGACAGAAAATCGACTACAGGCTATTGCACATTTGTATGGGGTAATATGGTGACTTGGAGAAGCAAGAAACAATCCGTTGTGGCTAGGAGTAGCGCAGAAGCGGAATTCAGAGCTATGTCACAAGGTATTTGTGAAGGAATTTGGCTTAAGCGAATGCTAGATGAGATCAAAATTCCTACCAATCACCCCATGAAGATATTATGTGATAACAAGGCTGCTATTAGCATTGCGAAGAACCCGGTACAGCATGATAGAACAAAGCATGTAGAGATAGACCGACACTTCATCAAAGAGAAAATTGATCATGAAATTATAAGTGTTAACCATATTCCATCATGCCAACAAACTGCAGACATTCTAACAAAAGCCCTTCCAAGGAATATATACGAGAATATCAGATCCAATATGGGTATGATAGACATCTACCACCCAGATTGAGGGGGAGTGTGGAACAATCAATACATAATCAAATGATTCTGCTTCTGTTTGTACAGTCCATTAGGATTAGGATTTATGTAATTAATTAGCTATTATTTCCTGTTTTTTCTGTAATTAGAATTAGCAGTTATGGGAAATTAATTCCCCTGATTCTTAGGGCAGATGTCCCTTTCAAATTCTACCTGCTGTATTCTATAAATATAGCATATGTAATTCTCATCAAACACAAGGAAATATAAAACATATTTCTACATGTAACATTAACTAAACCAAGAGGGAGATTGTATATTTCACATTTATTTTCTGCTCAAAGTGATTTTATTCATGCAATGCATAATAGATGAGTAGTTGCTCTCATTTTCTACAGATTGCCTGCAGCATCAAAATTAAATAAGTAACAAGTCTTGGGTGTAAGTCTTTCTTAAGATGGCTCATGGAACAAAGAAATTAGTTAGTGATTAAACATCAAGACATTGACAAAGATTTTAGTGTGGAAAGATTTTCTTTAAATGCTACCTACCAATATTTCTCATTTTCTTTGTTGAATTGCTAGTTCAGTTCAAGTGAAAATCATTTCTTATATAAAAATGATAGCTGCTTGTTATGGCAGAACAATCAAAATTATTGTAATTTTAATTAACCAAAGTGTGAATTCTTTAACAACTTTATTGGTAAACATTAATTAACTATATGTTATTGAGCAGGTTTGTATCTCTCAGTGTTGAGGGAGAGTGTTAGAATTCTAAGTATGGGATCCATAAGGCTTGTATCCTTGTATATGTATACTAGTAGACATGCTTGTTACTAATGCTCAGTTAGAGTCGTTAGCTACTCACATGACTTTTTAATTATAGTCACTGCTAATGGCTAATAATAATTACATTGATTATAGTCATTGCTAATGGCTAATAATAGTCACATTAATTCAAGTGTACCTAGCAACATAGTCAAGAAAACTCAAGTAACTTTCATTATGTTATTAAAACTGCAAAGTTTCGACACCACTCATCATATGATAGTTATTTTTTATCCTTCCTGTCATTATGGTAATCATTCTTCTTTTATCACTGTTGATGGTTCCAAAATATGTGTTAAGGAAAATGGTTGTACTACTCCAATTTCCACCTTACATTTGTCCTTTGCCTTATATTTACCTCAGTTCCTAAGTAATCTTCTTTTAATTAATCAAATAACTCATTCCTTAATTTGATATATAAATTTCTCTCCCGACTCTTGTGTACTTACGAATATATTAACACAGAGGACTAATGGTATGGGAAGAATATCTAATGGGTTGTATCTTTTCGAAAAATAGTTCCACATGCATCAATAACTATGAATTTGCAATGTGTCCATTTTTCAGCTTCATTGTTGGTTTGAACATTAATTTTTAGAAGTTCTTAAAAGATTGTGTCTTTAGCTAAAGTCAACATGGAGTCTAAGCTTAGCTATTCTTGTCCGTTGCTAAACATCATCGTACTGTTTATTTATTTCATCTTAATAAAGGGCTCAAGCCTTATTTGACGTTAGTCGTTCTGATGTTTGAGCTAAAGCCTTAAAAATTGATTATGTACCGGTCAAAAAGTACAAATGTGCATGTCATTCCTGCAAAGGACAAGGATGCTCAGATGCCTTAGTAGGTATATTACGTTGTATGGTGATTAGAGCTTGCTCACGGTGGCGAGAAGCCATGTATGGTCGTGTTTTGTGGTGGTTTATAGAACCTGCGCACGGGAGGTGATATGATTTATATGTGAACGTGGTGCTTAAGTATAAGCGTATGTAGAGTGTGATATGTATGAGTTAAGATTTTTCTTTCTCTCCTTGGTGAGAGATATTTATAGAGGCACTATTTGGCCTAGGGTTTGGGAAATCCTTAGGGCAACTGCTCCCTCATGACCAGAGAAAGTTGTTGACCACCTAATTTTCAGGGGATCGTGGTGGACTTCCTTTCTTCTAACCAACGACTTTACGCATGTCATCAATGCCAGGGGCGAGCCCTTCTACTCTGTAAGGATACCACCTAGGTGACACCACTCTTAGACGAGGGTGCCCTTATTTAGGACACTCACAAATATAACACAACACAATCCTTCAAGAACAAGGTTTTTATCAAAGGAAAAGTGTTTTCAAGGCCTCTTTCATTTGTGAGGCACGTCTCTCATCTTTAGAAGAGTCCCTCAGCCGAAGATGTCATTTTATAAAGTGGCTAGTCCTTCAGCTGAAGGCAACATTTTATTAAGAGGCGAGTCCCTCGGTTGAATGTGATATTTTATTAAGAGGCGAATGCCTCTAGTAACTAGACAATGGGATGTTATACCCAGTTTCACTTTAATTAAACTCTAAGACATCAAAATGTCAATAAATCTTGATGAAATTCTGGTATCAGATATGTGATGTCGAGTGAGATGTCACAACAACCATATCTGCTATATGAACAAGACAATAAAAGTAACAGCACTTAAAAGCAATAAATAAACACAGAGAATTGTTCACCCAGCTCGGTCTAACAACCTACGTCTGGGGGCTACCAAGCCAGGGAGGAAATTCACTATTAGTAGTATCAATTCGTAGACTCTACAGCCAACTCACAAGTTGACAATCTACTCACTTAATCACTACCCAATGACACTTCTACCTAAGACACTATTAGATATGAGACACCTCTCACCCCCCCCCCCTCAATCACAGCAGTGATGACAATAGAAAAATTACAAATATTAGAAGATCACACTTCAATGACAATACTTGATCTTGCTTAAAAGCTTCAATCAAGAACAAACACTCATGCTTAAAAGCTTAGAGTGGAAAAATTACAACTCAAACAATAAGTCCAATTCAAGCATCTAACAGATGAATGAATGGCTCACAATAAACAGACGAAAATACAAACCCTAACACTTGACACTCAGTCTTTAATATCTAGTCTTCGTCTCTTCCAAGTAGGGTTGATACGTCTTTAAATAGCAACAAACTTCATGGGCTTGGGCAGAAGAAAATCACAGATTTGATTTAACAATAAAGCAGATTTATTCTCCAAATCTCTTTGCCCTAAAATAGTAACAAAATATACTCCACAAAGTAATAGGAATTGATTGTATCAGAATAAATCTTCTCCAATAAATTCGCCTGCAATCTCTCAAACAAAATCTCCCAAGATATATCAAATAAAGCGCAGCACATAAAAACACTGAACTAGAAGTTCTGTCAACAGATGTTAAGACATCAGCCTTGACATCATACACCACAATCCTGCAACACATGTTAGAACCACATGTCTTGACATCAAGCATGACATCTTGATGTTACACCTTGTTTTACCAAAATTGTTGTCAATTTCAGAACTAACAATCTCCCCCTTTGGCAAATTTTGGCTAAAACAATATCAGCACACATCAGAGATACCAGCAGTAGAAACACATATCAGAGAACCTGCAGCAGAAACACAACATATCTAAAAACCACACTAACATTCACTCCAAACAAACTGAAGCTCCCCCTCAAGCCAAGGGACCAGCAACAACCAGCAACCCAACTACTTCAACCAAAAACTAACCAGTAAAACAACACAGAACATCACTAAGAACATCCACTCCAGAACACAGAACAACAGCAAAGCCAAAGTCACTACTACTACTATTCTCCCCCTTTTTAGCCAGAATTGGCCAAAAGAACACTATGAGCGGCAAGCCCAATGTTCTGACACTTAGTCAAACATTGTCAAATACCAAGAAAAATTAATGTAACTCAGCTTGGAAAGCGTGACACATTACTCAACAGAGAGAAGTGCACAGACACCAAACAACTTTGACTGACCAGGCGATACAAACAAGGGCTTCCATTTGAATTATAAAATCTACACCCAATTGCTTTTGACTACAGCCAAACTGAGAAGGAAACATGAGTCAGTCCTCCAAGACAGTTGAAACACACAAGGGTCAGTTGAAGCAAGACCAGAAGAACAAGAGCACAAAACAAAAAAAAAACAAACAATAAGGAAAAATTCAAGGCCAGAATCCTCAAGTCTCTCCAGAATCACCAGAATTCTCAATATCAGTCATGTCATCATCACCTGCTTCTTTTCCATCAGACCTGTCATTAGCACTCTCCTCAGATCCTTCTTTTTTACTAGCATCATTTCCACCATCACCTTCTTCCATTCTTAGAGTCATGATAATTCTTTCAAATTTTTGTTTCCTTTTTGTGCTGACTCTAATGACATCATCTAGCTCCCTGCACGCCTCTTCCAACTCAGAAATCACCCCAGACTTGGATGGTGGCTGGTGTGAAGTTGAGGCAGATGTCTTGACAATGTCAGGAACATGCTTACCTTCAAACAATTTGTAGTGAAGGGACATAGCAGACTCCCTCTTGCACACAACATCAGACTGGGATAGAATACCAAGGTGCTGAGTCAAAATGATTCCACAGATAAGGGAGGGGAAGGCAATTGGCATCTTCACAGCGCAAGTGCCAGCTTGCTTCATTGTTTGATCAAAAATCACATAACCATAATCAACTTTCTTCCTAGTTCCAACAACATATATAAACTTACCCAGACCAACATAAATAGTGGAAGTGTGGTTGGTGGGGACCCAATTGGATGCTCCAATCCTGTGGAGAATAGCATACTTCACACTCAGACAACCATCTGACAATTTGTTAGGCTTCAAGGGCCAAGCCTTCATTTGATTAGCAGTTATTTCCTTACACACTTGATTATCTATGACTTCAAGCTCACCACATTCTTCTTCACTTCTGCCTAGAAATTTGTTGATGATCACTGGGGAAAACTCAACACATTTTCCTCTGACATAGACTTTTCTAAAATCCTGACTCTTGTGATTAGAACAGTCTTCAGGAATGTTAACAATGAATTCTTTTACCAACACCTCATAACATTTGGAAAACTTTGTTACAGTCTTCATCAAACTAGCAGACTTAATAAGCTCCATGATCTCTTTAAGATCCAAAGCATCTCTTCCTAACTCACACTCCAGAGCCAACCTCCTTTGATGAACATATTTCCACCTATGAACACTGTTAGCATAGTGGAAGGAAATGTTGTCCAAAGGCACATCAGGGACTTTGTCAGATATCCTTTTTAAAGCAGCCTTCCTCACAGGAGTGGTGTCCTGAACATCCTCCTCAACATCAAAATCAGAGTCAGAATCAGCCCTAGTCTTCCTCTTTTTGGAAGAGGTAGACACTTTGCTCCAAGATTTTGTAGGACCTACAACCGGAGTCTTCCTCTTACTGATATCAGTTCTCACCTTTGGAGGTGAATCTACAACTTTCCCTTTTCTTGATTTCAACCTTTTAGCAATACCAGGAACCACATTAGCAATTATCTCATTATCAGACAGTTCATCCACATCCACAACATCAACATTCTTCTCTGTAGTGACATGTTCCAACTGAATGGCCTTGTTTTCTCCAAGTTCTCTTATGAACAGATGATGAATATTAATGTGCTTAGTGTTCCTCAGGTTGACACAGTAAGATGTCATGACATCATGCTTGACATTGTACTTAGTCAGTCTTTGTTTCACCCCTTTCAGATGTAAGTGACCAAGTCTTTGATGTCCCAATTTCACATCATCACCTTTGGTAAGAGTACACATGGAGGAGTAACTAGAATCTTGAAGAACCCACAAGTAACAGTGGTCTTTAGATCTGACTCCCTTCATCACAACTTCACTCTTTTCATTAGTCACTAAACATTCAGAATTTATGAAGTTTACCTTGAACCCTTGATCACACAGTTGACTGATGTTTATCAAGTTGGCAGTCAACCCTTTCACTAACAGAACATCATCAAGCTTAGGAGCCCCTGAACAGTCCAGCTTACCAACCCCCTTAATTTCACCTTTGGCTCCATATCCAAAAGTCACATAGCTAGTAGAATGAGATTTGATGTCCACCAAAAAGTTCTTGACACCTGTCATATGTCTAGAACATCCACTATCAAAATACTAATCTCCTCTGGTAGAACCTCTTAGAAACATGTGAGCTATCAATCTGTTAGCAGCAATCTTGGGAACCCATTGTTTTCCACTTGTATGATTGCTTTGATTTGGTCTAGGTTGAGGATCAGGTTTAGGATATCCATGCAGTCTGAAGCAAAAAGGTTTTATGTGACCAAATCTTCCACAGTAATGACATCTCCATCTTTGAAATCCTCCTCTAAAGTGGTTGGGATGTCTTCTCCCTTGATGATGTCTTCTCCCATGATGTTGAGGCTGTCTTCTGCCATAATGTTGAGGCTGTCTTCTACCATGATGTTGGGGCATAAAATGGTTAGGCCCAAAAACATGGCATTTCCCATGATGTTGAGATATCTGATGAGGCACAAACTGCTTAGGTCCAGAAGCATGAACTTTCCCATGATGTTGAGACATCTGATGGGACAAGTTATGTTTGGGACCAGGAGAACTAGCATCTGAAGAAGGTTTCTTCTTACCATCAAATCCCAGCCCAGTCATATCTCCAGCCAGTTTTCCAGTCTGAAGAATATTGTCCAAGGTATCAGTCCCCTTGTTCAGCATTCTGATAGATTTGACCATTTGATCAAGCTTGGAGTTCAGCAGACTGACTTCATTCTCCAGTTCAGCCTTTTCAGCCTTTAGTTAAATTATAATTTTCTTCTGCTTCTCCCCTTCTTGACAAACTTCTTCACTTCTAATGCACAACTCTCTATATGATGCAGCTAGCTCCTCATAGGTAATCTCTCCATCACTTGAATCATCATCAGACTCACATATTCCAGTCATTGCTCTGACATGCTTGGCAGATTCATCTTTACTTTCAGTGTCCTCATCAGACAAACCCTTTTTCTGTTTAAGGTATGTAGGGCATTCAGCTATGATGTGACCATAACCTTCACAGCCATGGCATTGGATTCCTTTGTCATTATTAGGCTTCTCCTCTGCTTTGGTTTTCTTCATCTGATCACCTGACCTGTTGATGTCAGATATGATGTTCTTGACATAAGGTTTATAGCTCCTGTCCATTCTTTTCAACACCTTATTAAACTGCCTTCCCAGCATCACGATTGCATTGGATAACTCCTCCTGGGTTTCAATATCACACTCTTTCTTTTCATCCTCAGTACTAGACACCAATGCTATGCCTTTGGCCTTCTTTTCTGATCTGTCATTCAACCCTAATTCAAATGTCTGAAGGGAACCAATCAATTCATCTACCCTCATCTGGCTGACGTCTTGAGCTTCCTCTATAGCAGTCACCTTCATTTCAAATCTCTTGGGGAGAGATCTGAGAATTTTTCTCACCAGCTTCTCATCAGACATCCTCTCTCCTAGGGCACTAGAAGCATTTGACAGTTCAAGTATATTCATGTGAAAGTCATGAATGGTCTCTTCATCTTTCATCCTCAAACTTTCAAACTTTGTTGTTAGCAGCTGAAGTCTTGACATCTTGACCTTGGAAGTTCCTTCATGAGTTGTTTTCAGGATATCCCAAGCCTCCTTAGCCACTTCACATGTGTTGACCAGCCTGAAAATGTTCTTGTCAATACCATTAAATAAGGCATTCAAGGCCTTAGAATTCCCAAGAGCAAGTTCATCTTCTTCCTTGGTCCACTCCTCTTCAGGTTTCAGCTTTGACACACCATCTTTTCCCACAATGACAGGATGTTTCCATTCTTTCAGAACAGCCTTCCAGGCCCTGCTGTCTAAAGATTTCAAGAAGGTAACCATGCGAGGTTTCCAATAGTCATAATTTGATCCATCTAGAATATGGGGTCTATTCACAAATCCACCACACTCCTTGTCCATTGCACCAGAAAGTAATAGCCCTAGATCTCACCCAGATACAGAGCAGGATGCCTGCTCTGATACCAATTGAAATTCTGGTATCAGATATGTGATGTCGAGTGAGATGTCACAACATCAATATCTGCTATATGAACAAGACAGTAAAAGTAACAACACTTAAAAGCAATAAATAAACACAGAGAATTGTTCACCCAGTTCGGTCTAACAACCTACGTCTGGGGGCTACCAAGCCAGGGAGGAAATTCACTATTAGTAGTATCAATTCGTAGACTCTACAGCCAACTCACAAGTTGACAATCTACTCACTTAATCACTACCCAATGACACTTCTACCTAAGACACTCTTAGATATGAGACACCTCTCACTCCCCCTCAATCACAGCAGTGATGACAATAGAAAAATTACAAATATTAGAAGATCACACTTCAATGACAATACTTGATCTTGCTTAAAAGCTTCAATCAAGAACAAACACTCGTGCTTAAAAGCTTAGAGTGGACAAATTACAACTCAAACAATCAGTCCAATTCAAGCATCTAACAGATGAATGAATGGCTCACAATAAACAGATGAAAACACAAACCCTAACACTTGACACTCAGTCTTTAATCTCTAGTCTTCGTCTCTTCCAAGTAGGGTTGATACGTCTTTAAATAGAAACAAACTTCATGGGCTTGGGCAGAAGAAAAACACAGATTTGATTTAACAATAAAGCAGATTTATTCTCCAAATCTCTTTGCCCTAAAATAGTAACAAAATATACTCCACAAAGTAATAGGAATTGATTGTATCCGAATAAATTTTCTCCAATAAATTCGCCTACAATCTCTCAAACAAAATCTCCTAAGATATATCAAATAAAGCGCAGCACATAAAAACACTGAACTGGAAGTTCTGTCAACAGATGTTAAGACATCAGCCTTGACATCATACACCACAATCCTGCAACACATGTTAGAACCACATGTCTTGACATCAAGCATGACATCTTGATGTTACACCTTGTTTTACCAAAATTGCTGCCAATTTCAGAACTAACACTTGTAAGCTTGAGTGCATTAGTGGGAAAAAAGATCGTGGGTGGCATTTAATGTATCTCATGATGACGTTCTTTGGAAAAATCAAATTATCCTCTTTTGCTTACACGCATCTTCCAGGTGTAGAGATTTTCTCGCTTCTCGTGACAGTTATCCCATTGGTTGGATCTATGATTTGTGCTATTGGGTTTCCCTTATATTGTTTTAGGAAAACCATTTCCTTCTTTCTTCATTTCTACTTCTCTTTTTCCAGAAAATATATCAGTCTTGGATAATAGTGGGGAAAGTAAAGAACTCATTCTTTTTCTCAGGGTGAAAAGATTTTGTTTCCCGTTTCTCTACCCAAGGCTACAATAGGAAAGAAAGCTAAACTCATCACGTTCGAGACATTACGTCCATATATTCTATTGCGGATACGATCAACAGGTTTGGCCATGGCATTAAGTTTTCTAGCATAGAACGTGAGGAGGATGTGATTATGGAGCCTTGTTCAAGGGGGAGAAATGGCCAACATGGATACCTCCAACGAGTCGTTTGTTCCCTATTTTTACATCCACCTTCCTATTATTCATGATCTGAGGGTTTTAATTTCGTTTACTTCTTTTAAAGCAGGTTTTTTACGGCTAACAATGTCGCCCCTCCTCAGATCACCCCAAACTTGTGGGGTATACTTAGGCATTTTTAGATAATCTGTTGCATCTTGGGTGTGTCACCCCACTATGAGGGCGTTCCTTTATTTTATTTAGGATGAAGATTCTCTTGAACAACGGTTGGGTGACAATGCACCATTTATCAGGTGGATGTCTGCTAAAGCCATTCGCTAACCCTTATGAGGACTGGAAAGACAAGTTCGTGGGGGTGAGAGAGTGAGGCGGTGATTCTCAAGTGACTGTATGGGCGAAGGGTGACCCCCTTTTTCCTATATCATGAGCGTTGTATCCACAGATTGCCCAAAGAGTAGACCCATGCATTCTTTCCCCATTGATCGCGAAGTAATCTATATTTTTAGATGTTTCTGTTATCTAAAAGCATGTACCCTCATTACTCAAGATCATGAAGACGACGATGGGGTAAAGGCGTAATTAGGTATGAAAGGCTAATTTTTTCTACTCAAATTTGTATTTATTAATTTATATGTTCTAACATCATTTTTCTCTGCAGGGGACATGGTGGAGAACCCCCTTGACGAGAGAAGAGAGCGCTTGGTGAAAATGCAGATGGCACAGCAGCAGGCGAGTCTTTTTCCACCCTCCCCCATGACGTAGCCGGTGACATGGGACAGTGTGAAATATCGCGAGCTTGCGAGGCCCGACCTCCCAAGATTTTGTGGTGGGAGAAAGGTCTCTCTCGGCCATTAAGGAACCACGAGGTAGAACAACGGAAGGAGAAAGTAAGGGATGAATATGTTGAACCCTCTTTGTGGAACAACCCTTTCTTTACCTCGGTGGAGTTTTCTGATCACCATTTCTCCTTCCCAAAGAATTTTCTAGGTGATTATCAGTCACTCTTTAACATGTCCTTTATTATACTATCTAAACTACCGGAAGTCCAACTTTTTAGATGCCTTTTGGTGGAGAAAGCCTATAGGGAGAAACATTCCCACACTGTCTAAGGACTACAATCCAAGGTGATCCATGTAAAAAGGAGTGTTCACAGAGGTGGGATGAAGTAAGATTGTTGAGGGAGAAGTTGGACATTGTGAACGCGCTTACTAAGGAAATGGCAATTGAGACCCATTCTTTGATAGGCTGGTAAGCAGTGGAGCTTCTGGATTTGCTGATTTGGTTACTATTTGTGGTCGAGTTAAGAAAGGTTTGAAGGATGGAAAAATCCAATCCAGTATTGGAGCATCTAATGCATCAAAGAAACCTTATTCCAACTTCCAAAAGATGAATGAAGGGGGAACTAATGTTGTTATGAGGGGAAGAATAGGTAGAGTCCCTCAAGATATTCTGTACCAACAAGTGGCCGATATTGCCCAAGTTCCATACCAGCCGCCTGCTCAACAACAGGCATATCAACAACAACATTATCAACAGGCTCCTACACAACAGCCTCCACAACAATACCAACAGAATTCCCCTGCACAGCGGCAATTTTGTCAAAGAGCTCCGATAAGGCATATTGATCTAGTACATGTACCGTATAGTCAAATCTTCCCTTACCTGTACTAAGGAGGATTATTAACTTTAAGGGATCTACGTCTAGCCACCTTTCCTTACCCACCTGGGTACGATGCTAATGCTCATTGCGAGTTTCATAAGGGTGTGCTTGGTCATACCATAGAAAACTGCTATGCTTTCCAAAATCGTGTGCAAAAATTGGTGGAATCTAAGGATCTAACCTTCTCTCCAAGAGGTCCCAATGTCAAGACTAATCCCATGCCCACGCATGCAGGTGCAACTCTCAGTGCCTTGGAGGTGGATGATGAACAAGAATTGATCAAGAAAGTTGAAGACATTCAGACCCATATTGTTGTGATAGGGGAACAATTGAAAAAACGAGGTTTTATCCCGTTAAATGACGAAGCTGGTGATCCAACTGATGAAGACATTAGAAAGCGTCTACAAGAGCTCCTAGATCAGGGTATAATCCAAATTGGACGCCCTGATAAAGGAAAGAAGAAAGTGAAGATTGTGGATGTAATTGATATCTTGTATGATATTCCACAAGGTCAAGTTCCTACTACCCCGTTGGTCATTCAATATCCCTCTCCCTTTCCATAGTAAAGTGACCAAGTCGTTCCCTAGAATTATGAGCCCAAGGTTTTTAAACAAGGGCAAGAGGATATACCTTTGAGTATCAATGAGCAAAATATGACATCCATCGTAGGGACAAGTGGAATAATTCGCAATGGTCGAGTATTTGCACTAAAGACTGTTGAAGCGCCTGCTAATGCTAAGGAGAAGGAAGTTGCTAAGTAAATCACAATTCCTCTTCCCAACACAGAATCACAGGAAAAACCCTCATCTCAAAAAGTTGTGTTCACACAGAAGGAATCTGAAGAGTTTTTTAAGATCATCAAGAAAAACGACTGCAATATAGTCGATCAGTTGAACCAGACGCCTGTAAAAATATCTATGCTTGCCTTGTTGCTCAGTTCAGAGGCACATTGAGCATCTCTATTGAAATTCTTGAGCGTTGCTCATATCAAAAATGATATCACAGTGGCTCAATTTAATGATGTAATAGCCAGTGTGACCACTAGTAATTTCCTTGGATTCAATGATGACGATTTACCTTCTAAAAAGAAAAATCACAACAGGGCTCTACATATCTCCATAAGATGTGTGGACACATTATTGTCAAGAGTTTTAGTAGAAACTGGTTATTCATTGAATATAATCTCTAAGACTACTCTGGTGAAAATGCCCTTAGAAGAAATCGACATGAAGCCTAGCACTCTGATAGTGAAGGCATTCGATGGCTCTAGGCGGGCAGTAATAGAAGAAGTGGATTTGCTGATCAAAATAGGACCAACCGTCTTCACCATTACCTTACAAGTAATGGATATCCACCCTAGATATAGATGCCTACTAGGAAGATCGTGGATCCATGCTACGAGAGCAGTTACTTCAACCCTACACCAGAAACTGAAGTTTATCACCAATGATAAAATGGTTATGATTGGGGGAGAAGAAGACATTCTGGTAAGCCATATTACGTCTTTATGATATATTGATGTTGAATGTGAAACTGTTGAAACACCCTTCCAGTCATTTGAAGTGGTGAGTGTATTAACTATGCAACAAATGCCAGAACAACAAGAGTCGGAATCATCTATCGCCTCCTGAAGGGAGTTGTCATACCCAAAATTTGACACCTTAGATGTCGTCATCAGTTGCATGAGCATTATAGGTCAATCATCCTTGCATAGCTAACCATTTTATCAGACTTTTGTTTGTTTAGTTTCATTTGTGAAATTAGGGTTACTGCAAAGGCTCAATGGAGGGATCAATCAAGGTTTTAGATGAGTACTTAACCAAGCAAATTCTTCAAAGCAAACTCATATGGCCATGAATCTAGTTCCATCATCATCATTGGATGTATGAAGCAAAAGGAAGGAATTAGGGTGTGAGTTACTGTAAGACTTGGGAATCAGGAAACCCAAATCATCAGTCAGTTTACCTCTGATCATTTGTAGGGGATATGAACTTCAAGAGGTCTTCACCTGTACCTGGTTCGAAGTATTATTTGATCAAAATGAAGATGTTCAATAATGGGAGTATATTTGTTTGTCTTTTCATTTGATGGAGGTTCAGAGGGCATGAGGTTTTTGGTTTTAAGTTCAAAGGGTGAGCCTTTCTTTTGAAAATTCTTGGAAAGTTCAAATGCAAATTTAAAGATAAAGATTCTGCTTAGAAGCCCTAAGATTTAAAGGTTAGAGATGGATTCATGATGCAAGTTTGATTTTATTTTGAATGTGATTTCTTAAACTCAATTCAAGTATGTTTTTGGATTTGGAAAACTCTCTAGCCATGACAAATTTGCTCAAGTATGAGGTGTGAAATGTTTGTTATCCATTAAAAAGAGATATGCAAAGAAAATGTCATATTGAATCAATTCTCAAAATCCATTCAAGATTTAAGCTTCTAAACCTAAGTCTATTCTAAAAGAACTCCATGACTAAATCACAATTTCATGACTAAATCCATTTCACTCATTTCCATTTTACTCTTTTGGTTATTCATTGTTTGATTCATAACAAGTCTATGTGCTACTATTCCTTGGATCATTTGAAACCTTTTTGTTTATGTTTAACTTTGATGCACAATTGAGATGGAGTTCACAAGAAAATGCCATAAAGTTTCAATGACTTCAATGTTCAAAGTCATGTTTTGTTTTGGATAGAATAACAGAAATTTCATAAGTTCATTTGTCTTGAGGTTTCTTTTTCCAAGCCTTTATTTTTCTTTCCCAATGTTTCTCTAAACGTTTAAATGAGGAAGGTGGCAGTTTTTATGTTTTGGTCTTATCTCACGTGCCTTCCTAGATTCGTTCCTTGTTGTTTTTTGAGTTTTGGAAGTATTATCGTGTATGGCGCATCTACGTATTTGTTATATGCCTTCCGTCCTAATCTTGGATCTAGTTTGACCAGGTCAGATCACAAGATCTGATGGTCATGCGTGTAGGGCGCACGGTAGAGTCTCTCCAGACTCTACCCACAAGATCTATACGCCCTTGTTTGGTCTGGGCTTGGGGAAGTTTTCTAACGCCACCCCCAGTTGTTAGCCCATTAGACTTTCTCTTCAGAATAATTACTATCTGCACCCCTTTAACTTTTTCTTTTTTTTATTTCTATTTTCTTTTTATCATTAACTTTATGTTTTATTTATTATTTTCTAAATATTCAAAAAATCCACAAAAAATACTTTTGAGAGCCTTACTGTCTTAACTTATTTTTGGTATTTTTTATTTATTTTTAGAAATCATTTTGCTATTTTATTTAATTTATTTTGTGTAGTATATTTACTAAAATACCCTCATATTTAGGGTTTTTCTTTGGATGCTTTCAGCATGTTTTCTTGAGCTGGTCTTTTGCCAACTTTTAATACATGAATATAGGATGTTTACGTATTTTTTTTAGCTTTGATGTTGTTGTCTTGATAGCTTTTGGTTGGGTTTTGTTAAGCCTCGATTACTTTGGTACCACGAGCTTGTTAGTTGGCCTTGATGGAGTTTTTGTGCCAATCTTTTAATGATATTTTACACACATATTCTTGAATGTTTGGACATCAATTATAGCTTTTAGTTTGATTTTATTTGACCATTTTCCTATTTTTGATTGGTGCATCAAATTAGGGTTTGTGTCTTGCATGCTTGTGCTTCATCTGTTTGCTACAAACTTTTGATATGTCATAATGATTGATCTTTGACACTTTGTTTACATCATGAGTTGACCATCATCTTTAGCATATGTTTGCACATGATGCCATTTTCATCCTTGATTGTTATCATTCTTCCTTTAAGGTTTATCCTTTAATCACTTGTTGTTACAAGTTGTCTGTCCCTAATTCCAAAGAAGGGTTTCCCTTATTGACTTGTAAGTCATACTTTAGGATAGTTTAGACCACTTCCCATTCACCACATGACCTTGTTAGGATCATTTCCCTTGACCTTTTTAGAGCCATCTTCCTTCTTCAACCTAACTTTAGGTTAAGGTTTGTAAACCCTATGTAAGTACTATTGTTATAAGTACTTATCTTCCCTTTTGGCCTTGTTAGAGCCAACTGTCTTTTAACTTAGAATTGAGTTTAGAGTTTATAAACTCTATGTGAGTACCATTGTTATGAGTACTCACTTTCCCTTTTGACTTTGATAAAAGTCAGTCCCTTAGCTAGTCTTTCAACTTAGACTTAGAGAGTTTGTTAACTCTATGTAAGTATCATGGTTATGAATACTTACTCCCTTTGGAACCTTAACCACAGCCAAGAGTTCCTCACCCGTAGTGATGTGAACTACGAATGCTCTGATTCCATCCTATTCAGGATACGTAGGCACGAGATGCGATGTCTTGGCGAGCATACTTTGTATATACCCTAGGTCTTTACCTTAGCACAGTTCCCTTAGCAAACAAACTTTAGCATAACTAAAATGCTAACAAGAGGTTCCTGTAGAGTACTACAGATACTTAGGATGCTAGCACCTTCCCTAGGTATAACCAACCCCCTATCCTTAGATCTCTTAGATTTGTTGTTACATAGCGCACTTAGGGTTTTCTTCAATCTTTACCCTTTCCTTTGGATAAATCAAAGCTCGGTGGTGAACTTCATGATTTGTGATTCAAGTTAATTAATAGCTTGATATCTGATTCTCACCGCAACAGAAATGGCGACTTTATTGGGGATCCTCCCCTAAGAGGGTTAAGCCTACCTTATTTGCATATGCGTTATTTTATATGTTTGCTTGCTTTTATACTTGTATATTTGTAAATATTTGTATATATCTGTTGTGCCTGGGTTTTTCTGTATGCAGGGTTGTTGTTACCTTGAGTGGTGAGGATAAGTCCTAACCCGGACTTGAGTGTACACTTATGATAGGATGATGGGTATAGTCAAGGAGACTTCGAGGGAGTTTAATCCCGAAGGAGTTGACTTGAGATCCCCCGCTCAGTTGAGGCCCTCTTGGGAGTAATAGTGTTGAACGAGTCATCATGAATGCACTATTACTTTCGACCTAGGAGTCTGTGATACTGAGGACCTTTAGATTACCTTTTATCTCACTTTGGCCTTTTTAGGATGTAGTGTGATGACTACAAGGGTGTAAACCTAAAGTAGTTGATACGCAATACTACACTCAGACGAGACTCTCTTAAGAATATTATTGGTTCCCGAGTTAATTGGTGTGCCGATAATATTTGAAAGATGGGTTATTGACGCTGGGCACTGTTTAGAACCCTGTTCTGCAGAGATGAAAAACTTAATACACACCTATGGGTTAGGTAGACCATTGGCTCCATGACTATGATCCTCAAACCTAGGGTTTTTGTCTGTGTGCATATATGTGTATACCTGTGTTTGTGCATACATACATCCATGCATTCATCCCATTCATGCATCTGTTCTAACCCATTCAAGGAACTTGAAATTTTTTTGCAGACTTTATAATATGGATTTTGGGAGGAGAAAAACCCAAAAGTACATATTCAAGAGTCCGAAGCTAGAAATTTTGAGGAAAATAGGAGGCCTTATTGAAGACCCCTTGGTATTCAGAGACATGTATGGGAGACTTATACCACTAAATTCACACTAAATTCAAAGCATCAATACAACACCCGAGCCCGAGCTCCTCAGAGAATGGCTGAACAAAATGTGGAGATAGAAAGGGTCAGTGATGAACTAGAAGACCTGCATGGAAGTGTGGGGCAGATAATGGAAATGTTGCAGGTGATCAGAGCAAAAATAGACACTCAAGCCAGCGTAGTTTCTGAGATTACCAATGTAACTGTGGAACCGCCACCAACGACAGCTAATACTGCAACTGTGCCACCTTATGGGCTATCTCTGGGTTTTGTGCCTCCACCTTTCACGGTACCAACTACTTGACAAGTTATTCCCTTGGGATCAGAGATTCCTCAAGCCATTCTAACTTTCGTGCCAGCTACTGTACAAGCTCAAGTACATCCTTACTTTCACAATCAACAAGTATTTGACGTCTCCGATATGTCTGAAGAGGGGGATGAGCGTCACTAAAGATTGAAGGAGAGTGTATAGACTATTGAGAGGAAGGTAAGAGCAATGGAAGGAAACAACATATTTGGTGCTGATGCTAGAGATATGTGCTTAGTATCTGTTAGCTCCTAAATTCGACGTCTATATTAAGTTAGAGGAATTAATTGAAGTGTTAAACTCTTTGAAGAAGTTTGAAGGCGTTCGACTGGATCTTCATGGTGGGGGCCTAAGTCGAAGGTATGCTTGCATAAGGAAAAGATCAAGTAATTCAAATTCAAATAAAGGAGGGAATGTTTATTCTTATCCGCTCCTGAAAAAGACAAGTGTCGCTCATCCAGGGATTAGAAGCATGCAGGGCGACACTTGTCATATGTTAATTGATTCGGCAGTTAATAGCAGCTAGTCTAATTAGTATAAATAGGAGTTCTAGTAATAGGATCCGTGTGTTGTGTTCAATTTGTACAAGTTACTCAGAAATTACTCAAAGTATCCGCGTGTAGAGAAACGAGTTTTGTGAGAATGTACGTGATGTAAACACCACTTTCCATTTCAATGCAATTTCTTTAAGTCTTTTACTAAGAGTTTATCTTTTACTTTGTGCAAGTTATTTCTCTGCATTTCATTTAGTTTTTACACTTTCAGCCTTTTCGACTCAGAGTTTTTTACGCATCTCTTTAAATTTCACGCAAGTTAAGTTCATGCATTTATCAGTCTCTACGATTTAAACCTTTCTCGAAGTCTTTTACTTTTCAGTTACTTTAAGTTTCTTGATGAAATCCTTTTTCACATCTTTACTTAGTTGAAACATAGAAGTTTTACGTAAGAAATCAATTTAGCACACGTCTTAGGATTTGTGTGGTCGATCCTGCAAGTTACTCAATTTTATGTGAAATTGATAGACCAGCGGTTGTTTACCATTTTTACCAGTAAATAAATTGGCACGCCCAGTGGGACAGTGCTAAATAACATTTTTGGAAAACTTAGAGTTTTGTGATTTGAATATCCTTTTTGTGCAAAGTACTTCGTTGTATGTTATTAAGGAGTGGAAAAGTAGCCATCACAAACGAAGAGAGACCAAAAAGAAAATATACGAGGAAAATGGCAAGTACTAATCCGCCAAACAGTTCAAATCCTCAAACTACATCCGGTGTCAATGTAGAACCAACCCCTGTGTCTTCGACTAGAGGACCCACCGTTCTTACGTCTGCATCCGAAACTATGCCTTCTATGGCTAGTTTGACACTAACACATTCCATTCCCCATACTGAACCAGTCTTGACATATGTGGGGCCAAGGGGAGCCCCAGTAACTCCTCCTCCGATCGAGACGTCTACTTATCGACCGTTCCCACCACCAGGTTTTTCAATGCCCTTAAATGGTCGAGAGCAGCCTTATGGGATGCCAACTTCTATGATGATGAATTTACAAAATGCACCCCCAGTGTTAGGGGTGTTCGCGGGCCAGTTTGGTTCGGTTTTGAGTGAATCCGATACCCAAACCGATAAAAAATATATGGATTGGTTTGGATTGGATTTTCACATTTTTCTATAAAACCCAAACCGAACCAAACAGAGAAATAACGGGTTGGTTTGGGTTGGATTGATCGGATACATTAGAAACAAATATGCGAAAATATTTTTAAAATTTTCTAATTTACATCAACTAATTCTCTATAATAATATAGTTTTTTATGTATTTTTGTATTTTCATATGGATTGTGAATGTCACAAATATGTTTCATTTTTCTTCCTTTTTAAAGTTGAATATCTTATACTATTTTCTATTATAATGATATAAATTATATGAATTAATATGGTTAGTTCAGGTAGACGAGCTTGTGGGTAGAATTTTGAAAATCCATTGCCCGACCCAATTAACATCAGGTTTCATTGGTTTGGTTCGGTTAATGCCTGAACTAAAAAAATGTCCGACCCAAACACCATGGTTTGGTTTGGATTCCGGTTTGGTTCGGATTTGCCCGAACCAATGAACACCCCTACCCAGTGTATTCTGAACCCGTAATGACATCACCTTTACAAGGGTCGGGGTCTGGAATAAATATGGGTCGAAACCAATCCTTAGGAGTAGGATATTCAACCCAAGTGTCAGGCTTGACAAATACCACCGCAGCCTATTTAAGGCAGCAAATGGATGAAAGTAACCACCAAATGGTCCAAATAATGTCTCAAGCCATGGGGGAAATCTTTCAGCCTTTAATCCAAAATACTACCCAGACCAATCAGCAAATGGTTGCGCAGATGACGCGCCTTGCAGATTTATTTGGTGTTCCTAACCCTCACCGACACCCTCAAAAAGAGTATATCGTAGCAAACCAAGGGGTGGTATTCGAAGAGGACCCCACTATTAACCAAAATCAACAAAATCCAGGAAATATTCCTCAGGTAAACGCACCAAATTAGGTAGCAGTCGAACCCCCTAGGATTCAACATCTAATGCGTGTGGGAGATCAACCAAGGGTGGTTTTGGTGAATAGAAATCAGGATGCTGATGATGTCGTACAACAAGTTCGACATAACGACATGGCGGAAGATAACAATCTGGCAGCTATGATTGAAAGGATAATGGTCCAAAATAGGGTAAATGTGGGCCTGCGAAGGCTAAATTATACATCCCCATTGTCAGAATACATTCTCCAGTCAGAGTTACCCCCTAAAACAAAAGTCCCCAAGTTTACTAAGTTCTCTGGGGATACCACTGAATCTACTGTCGAACACGTGGCTCGATACGTGATAGAGGCTGAGGAAATCGCAAATAATGAGAACCTTAGGATAAAATACTTTTCAAGTTCTCTGACGAAGAATGCCTTCACGTGGTTCACAACCTTGCCACCTAATTCGATCCACAATTGGACCCAATTAGAACGGTTGTTTCACGAACAGTTCAATATGGGACAAACTAAGATTAGTTTGAAAGAGTTGGCTAGTATTAAACGTAAATTCACAGAGCCAATTGATGACTACCTTAATAGGTTCTGACTGCTCAAAGCTAGATGCTTTACCCAAGTACCAGAGCACGAGTTAGTCGAAATGACCGCTGTAGGCCTAGATTATTCCATTAGAAAGAAGTTGGATACACAGTACCTTAGAGATATGGCCCAACTAGCCGATAGGGTTTGACAGTTAGAACGCCTGAAGAAAGAAAAGGCCAAGGCAAATAAGAACAAGAGGGTGTCTTACGTCGAAGTTAATAACGACGACGAAAAATATCATGATGAGCTAGTTAGTCTTGATGAAGGCGAGATCGATCTTGCTGATTTGAAACAAGATCCACCTTACTATTGTAGGTTGCTGGCACCTTCGAATGGGAAAAATCCTATCGAAACTGAGAAAAATGACAAATTCCCCAAGAAAACTTATACTTTCGACGTTACTAAATGTGACAAAATTTTTGATTTGTTAGTTAAGGATGGTCAGATGATATTGCCACCTGGTGCTAAATTGCCTCCTTTAGAACAAAGGAAAAAAAGAGGGTTTTGTAAATATCATAATTTCTTGGGCCATAAGACTTCTCAATGTTTTATTTTCAGGGATCTGGTTCAGAACGCAATTCAGGAAGGAAGGCTGAAGTTTGGAGAGAAGTTCAAAATTCAAATGAAGATCGATGCATACCCCTTGCCAGTAGCTGATGCTCATTATACTGAGCCAACGGAGGTCCATATGCTTGAGGTTGCTGAAGGCCTCAACAATGACGCTAATATGATTGAGATCGTTGATGATTTTAATAATGAAATAATCATGGCCAGGGTTACTGAAAATCTTGACCAGAAATTCCTAAGGAGCTTGGTTATTGCTACTGTCGAAGTATTCACCAACAACACTACTGAGGGTGTTGAGATTATTGAAGGCACTGACAAGGGAGTTGCTGCGGATTCCCAGAAGATGCTGGTAACGAAGGAAACTGCTGATGGCTTCATCCAGCTAGATAAGACTATTGAGAGCCTACAGATGAAATTATTCAAGCTTGACATCGCTGAGGATGTCGAAATAGAAGTTAACATGGTGGAAATTTCTGAAGAGGCACCAATGGAAGTCGGCGAGGAACGCCGACAGGAAGAATACAATAAGCTGGCCTTCCCAAAAGAGGGAGAAAATTTGGTTGACTTCATACACAGATGTCAACGAAAGGGATCTGAAGTAATGCTTTGCTCTAGGTGTAGCGTTGTGTTCGACAAAAAAGCGGCACAGAATCTTGAAGGGGTACGAAAGGCTAAGCAAAAGTGGGAGAAGGCCAATTATGGCCTCAGGAGTTTCGACCCAAGAAGGTCTGAGTCGAAGGCTAGAGCGCCAGGAGCAAGGCCTGCTACCTTCAAACCATTTGTTGAACTTTCTAACGGCAAATGGGTAAAACTAAATGAGAACAGGCAGAAAGGCCAGCAGAAGTGGAAAAACTTCGATGTCAACAGGGGCTCTTCGATCACCTACCGCAAGGAGTTTCAGTCCTCCAACAAAACTGCCCACATTTCTGAGAACTACAAAGGGAAAAATCCTATGACAAGGTCACAGTGGAGGAGGGAGCAGCGAAGGAGGAAAGCCCAGAGGGAAGCCGAGTCGAAGGATAAGGCTGAATCAAGCACAAACCTACCTGCTGGAAACAACGGAAGGGGAGGAACTGTCTAAAAGTTGCCCATTGGACGAAAATTATTCAAAACTGAAGTCGAAATGGCTAAAGAAAAACATGATCAGGCCATAGCAGAATACGAGATGATGACAGACAATTTCGACTCGGATTCTGATGCTTCGTTGGACATCATCGTGAATGTAGTCTTAGTGTTTCCTAGGGAATTTGACCAAATCACAGAGGTTGAGGAAGGTGATGACTATTCTGAAGCGGAGATGGCGCACAGAAACCCGTGTGCTACTATATAATGAACAATGGCTGTGTCGAAGAGCAGAATGCCTTCTTTGAACTGCCATATGAGGCTATGAAAAACCATCTGAAGCCTCTATTCATCACTGGGAAAGTAGAGAATGTTCCAGTAAACAAGATCTTGGTTGACTGCGGCGCTACAGTGAATCTGATGTCGTACCATATCTTGAGAAAAATAGGAAAATATGATACAGACACCAAACCACATAACATGCTTCTATCGAACTATGAAGGGAAAACTGGAACTACTTTGGGTGTTATACAGGTTGACCTAACTGTTGGGACGGTAACAAGACCCACAGTTTTTATGATGGTCGAAACAAAGGCAAACTATAATCTGCTTTTGGGACGCGAATGGATACATGGAACTGGGGTTGTACCATCTTCCATGCACCAAAGGATCGCCATATGGAGGCCAGATGGTATTGATGAGAACATTGAAGCTGATCAAGGGTGTTTTAAGGCCCCAGAGAATCACCTCGACAGGCACCAGTTTAATAAGCACTTGGCAAATATTGCTCCATGTAGTCCTGCCGAGTTTGCTTTTACCCTAGATGATGAAGTATATTGCTCATTGCACTTGCATCCTGTCAATGGTTTTCGATGGGATAGGGAAGTAGTAGGTGAGGATGATTTTGCATATCCTGCGCCTGTATCTGGAATAACCCCAACAGGTTAGGGACGTGAGTTCAGTGATGATGTCTGAGCTCGAAGTAATGAGAAAGATTTCGGCTTATATAGCCGAGAACAAGTTACAAGCGTCCTTGGAGGCTGAAGTTCAAAACATGGTTGATGAAGCCAATAAAGATTTACATAAAGCAGGTCCTGGTAAGGACTTCGACCCAGAACCACCTGATCAGGTTTGGGATGAAGAACAGAGGCTCGATGCTATTTATGATGATGAGCCTTTGGGTTTTGAGAAGGATCCGTTGGAAAATAATGTTCGAATGCTAGCGCAAGATCCTCTTGAAGAAATTGACCTAGGAGAGGGGGCAATGAAAAGGCCTACTTATATCAGTGCCAACATTACTCCACAACTCAAAATCGAAGTAATCCAGTTATTGAAAGAGTTCAGAGACTGTTTCGCGTGGGATTACGATGAGATGCCTGGTCTAAGTAGGGAGTTGGTCGAACTGAAGCTACCAATCAAGTCTGGGAAAAAGCCAGTCAAACAAAATCCCATAAGGTTTGTACCAGGGATCCTTTCGAAGATAAAAGAGGAAGTCGAAAGGCTTCTTCGTTGCAGATTTATTCGAATGGCTAGGTATGTCGAATGGCTTGCAAACATAGTACCTGTTATAAAAAAGAATGGGACTTTGAGGTTTTGCATAGACTTCAGAGATCTGAATGCTGCGACCCCAAATGATGAATACCCAATGCATGTGACAAAAATGTTAGTCGATTTTGTCGTTGGCCACGAATACCTAAGTATGTTCGACGGGTATTCTGGGTATAACCAAATATTTATCCCTGAAGATGATGTCCCTAAAACGGTGTTTCGATGCCTTGGGGCCTTAGGCACCTACGAATGGGTGGTTATGCCTTTTGGCCTAAAAAATATTGGGGCAACATATCAAAGAGCGATGAATGCAATTTTCCATGACTTCATAGAAACTTTTATGCAAATTTACATTGATGATATTGTTGTGAAGTCTGTTTTAGGGGAGACCCATATTGACCATCTTCGACAGTCATTCGAAAGGATGCGAAGCCATGGTCTTAAAATGAATCCTCTCAAATGCGCTTTTGGTGTGCAGAAGGGGATCGAAATCAATTAGAATAAGACCAAGGCCATCATGGAAGCGAAAGCGCCATCGACAAAGAAGGAACTACAGTTGCTATTGGGAAAGATTAACTTCTTGAGAAGGTTTATATCAAATCTCAACGGAAAGACTCAAGCCTTTTCACCTCTACTCCGATTAAACTAGGAAGGATTCGACTGGGGGCAAGCCTAACAAGAGGCCTTCAACAAAATTAAAGAATACTTAAGTCATCTCCAATATTGGCACCACCTTGTAGAAATATGAGTATGAGATTGTACATAGCTGCGTCGGACAAAACCTTAGGGAGCATGTTGGCTCAAGAGGATGAAAATGGCGTCGAAAGAGCCATTTATTACCTTAGTCGAGTTTTGAACGATGCGGAAACTAGGTATAGCATGGTTGAGAAATTATGTTTATGCTTGTATTTCTCTTGTACAAAATTAAAGCAATATATAAAACCAATTGATGTCTATGTTTCGTCTTATTTTTATGTTATTAAACATATGTTGTCCAAACCTATTTTACATAGTCGAATTGGTAAATGGGCACTAGCATTAACTGAATACTCTTTAACATATAAGCCTTTCAAGGAAGTTAAATGACAAGTGGTAGCGGACTTCATAGTTGACCACTCCATAAATGAAAGCACTTTGAATTACGTCGAACTGGAACCTTGGAAGCTATACTTCGATGGCTTTAGCCATAAAGATGGGACAGACGTAGGCATGTTAATTATTTCTTCTAATAAAATTCCAAAAAAATTCAAGTATAAGGTCGAAGGACTTTGTTCTAACAATAAGGCTGATTATGAAGCCCTAATAGCTGGACTTGAAATTTTGTTAGAATTGGGGGCAACTTGAGTCGAAATAATGGAAGACTCAGAGTTGGTCATAAAGAAAATTACAAAGGAGTACAAATGTGTTAAGGAAAATCTTATCATGTACTTTGTAATAGCCAACAGACTACTGAAGAAATTCGAAGTGGTAAGCATTCGGCACATACCTCGACTAGAGAATCAAGTGGCCAATGACTTGGCTCAGATTACTTCTGGGTATAAAGTTTCGAAGGAAAAGTTACAAGAGGCAATCGAAGTTAGAGGTAAAGCTGTGTCTGTTGGATTATGCCCATCAGATCTAGAAGCAACGAAGCTTGGATACGCTGATGAAGAAAATTTTGAGATTTTTGCAATAGACAGCTTGACGAACAAAGACTGGAGAAAGCCTATAATCGAATACTTACAGAATCCAACAACATCCGCAGAGCGAAAGGTCAGGTATCAAGCCTTAAGTTATGTTCTTCTAGGTAACGAATTATTTAAAAAGGCCCCTGAGGGAGTCTTACTTAAATGCCTGAGTGAATCAGAGGCATATCTTTCCCTTTCGACTGTCCATAGTGGGGCATGTGGGGCACATCAAGTAGGTCATAAGATGAAATGGCTTTTGTTTCGACAAGGCATGTATTGGCCTACCATGCTAAAGGATTGCATTGAATTCGCCAAGGGCTGCCAGGAATGTCAAGTTCAAGCTGGCATACAACATATCCCTGCAAGTGAGCTACATTCCATAGTCAAACCATGGCCTTTTAGAGGTTGGGCTTTGGATTTGATTGGAGATATTTGACCAGCATCGTCCAAAAATCAGAGATACATTTTGGTAGGTATTGACTATTTTACGAAGGGGATAGCGATACCTTTACCAAATGTGGATCAAGAAGATGTGATCGAATTCATTCAAAAATACATCATTTATAGGTTTGGAATCCCATAGACAATTACAACAGATCAAGGATCAGTCTTTACTGGTCGGAAAATGTAGGAGTTTGCTAAAGAAATGGGTTTCAAACTATTAACCTCTACACCTTATTATGTTCAGGCTAATGGTCAGGTCGAAGCAGCTAATAAAGTAGTGATTGGTTTGATCAAAAAACATGTGGGAAAGAAGCCTAGAAATTGGCATAAGACATTAGACTAGATCCTCTGGGCATGTCGATCCTCTCCCAAAGAGGCAACTAACACTACTCCATTTTGATTGACTTTTGATAATGACGCAGTATTACCTGTCGAAATCTACCTTCAGTCAACAAGGATCCAAAGACATCATGAAATTCCTTCTGAGTCTTATTGGAATATGATGTTAGATGACTTGGTGGATTTGGACGAAGAGAGACTTAACGCTTTGGAATTTCTAAAAAGACAAAAGAAAAGAGTGGAGAAGTCTTACAACAAAAAGGTTAAGATTAAGACCTTTTCGCCTGGAGATTTAATTTGGAAGGTAATCCAGACTATGGATCGAAAGGTCAGAGCCTTGGGCAAATGTCCCCAAAATGGGAAGGCCCGTTTCAAATTACGCAAGTATTTTCTAATGGGGCCTATGAAGTTGAAGAATTAAACGAGGATAAAAGAATCTTGAAAGTAAATGGCAAGTATTTGAAAAAATATAAACCAGCACTTCAAGAAATTAAAATTGCTACAGAGTAATTCGACGTAAAAAGGCGAAGCCAACATTGGTATTCATAAATGCCAAAATGGCTTAAAAGTCATCACATAAAAAGCCTCAAAGGGCTATGGAACATTGTACTAGAAAGAAAATATTACAAAGAAATTACAAGCTAAAAAGGGAGATTCTCTTTCATCTTCAAATATTTTGACTTCTGGAGTTCAAGGCGTTTCTCACACAAGGCCTTGTCAAATCTTAAACGTGCAATCTCCTTCTCCAGTTTTCGAGCTTCCTCAGCAAAAGTTATGGCATTGTCTAGTTCTTTCGACAAGACAGAGTCATCAAAGGCAGACAGCTCAGCGTTGCGCTTTTTGGCCTTCAAGATCTTGGCTTGAAGTTTTTTAATTTTTCGCTCCCAAGAGGCAATGTTTCGATCGTTAAAGGTGATCTCTTGGTTGTTCTTCTCTTTGGTTTCCTCCAGTTCTGCTACCTTATTTTCAGATTCAGTGGCAGCGGTCCAAGAGGCAGCCTCGCTTCCAGATTTAATTGAAATTGCATCCTCAATTTGAGGCAGTCGCTTGAGGTCGGCATGGACTTGGTCGATCATAGTACCAAGCTCTAAAATGATGTTAGCAGATTCAGGAGAAATAATGTGGATGTCGACTTATTGAACGAGACTTTTCAGCGAGATATGAGTGACATTATCCATTTGTAAGAGATTGAAGAGGTCACCCTTAAAAATCTTTTCTTTGATCTTCAGGAGGATGTTGTCCTCAGGCTTGCTCGAAGGTTGATCCTCAGAGGCAGTTGAAGCACTAGGAGTCTTATCAGAGGAACTTTCTCGACTGCCAAGGAGGATCTTTATGTACTTCCGAGGGTCGCTGACCTTCAAGGCATCAAGTTCTTTTTCAGAGAGGCCTGCTCCATACACAGTCGAGGCAACATTGCCTTCAGTAGCAATAGTAGTTATTGGAATAGTGGTGGCTCCGACAGGAGTCGAATCATTATCAGGCTCTTCATTAACTTTCTTTTCCTCGCCTTTGTCTTCCTTCTCTTCATCTTCATCCATGTGGTCATCAATATTGTCTCCATCACTATTGCCGCCAGGCTCAGTTTGGCGCATTGTTTCTTCATCCTCCTCCATCTCTTCATCCCCATCTGGATCAGCATTTTCAGCCTCAAGGGTTTCAACCACTGGTGAGTCGTCTTCATCAGCCAGGGTTCTATCTTTATCCATGAAGGTGGTCCCTGGGTTTTCTACTTCAAGGTTATTCTGACCATCGTCTTCATCATGGTCGGAGCCATCTGTTTAGGATTGTTGAGTAGTAGTCTTTGTTGGCAAAGGAGTAACTGTTTCAAAGCCAGGTTTATTAATTTCATCAAAATAACTCCTTCCAGAGCCTAAGTCGGAATTAGGGTGGTATGTAGGCTCACCTTGGCTGTTCAGAATAGTGCCTGGAGAGGAAGACGTTACCACTGGTGGGTTTGAGCCACTTGCATTAGCCTGAGTCAAATCGAAGCAAATCAGGTCAAAGAGAAACAAGGTAAACAATTAAATAAATGTGAAAGGATAGTTACCTTGACACCTTTAGTACCAGGGCTAGAATTGTCACTTTCAGCTTGGCCTGCGGCCAGTTTAGAGGCAGCCCCAGAAGAGGTTTCTGCAGCACCACTGGTAGTGGTTGTCTTCTTGGAGACCTTAGCCACTTTGGGTTCAGATTGGCCAGCAGCAGCTAGAGATGGCAACGGGTCCGGGTCGGGTGCGGGTTTCACACTACCCAAACCCGCACCCAAAATCACCACTCGAACCGGAACCTGATCCCAAAGGCTATTCGGGTGGCAAAATAACACCCACGCCCACACCCGTTGGGTTCGGGTTTTTTCTCCCAAACCCGAACCCGTACCAAAAACAAAAAAAAAAACAAATATATATATATATATAGCGGGCGTGGTTTCAGGTTTCGGGCACGGGTTTTACACTATCCAAACCCGCACCCGAAATATCGGTGGCACCCGAACTCGAACCCGATTAATTTGGGTTTTCACCCGTTAACTCGGGTTCGAGTGCGGGTGGGCCCTGCGGGTTTGGGTCTGCCTGCCATCCCTAGCAGCAGCACCTGTAGCCTGAGTTGGTTTCTTTCTCTTTTTCATTTTTGAATCTTCAGGACGAGATTGGTTATCATCCTCCGAATCAATGATGACTTGGGCAGTGCTCCTCTTCGACTTCCTCTGAGGTGTCGGAGATGGTTTGCGGGAAGCCTGAAGTAGTATAAAGCATTAGAGGAAAGAACTGCTCATCAACAAAAGGAAAAAGTTATGTGACGTACCTTGCTGCCCTCATTCATTTTCTCAATCTTCACTTCGACCAGTTTTGGAATTGTGCTCTTCTTAGGTGTAGCTGCAAAACAAACAAAATTACCACAAGTCATTAATGATAAAGTTTGAATGAAAGAACATAAAATTGAAGAATCCAAACCTTCATATATTTCAGATTCGATGCAAACATCTTCGTTACCAATATGAAGGTGTCCTTTGAAATTGTCTAGCGTATGCTTAGTCAGAACCACCCGCTGAGCCTTTGGTTTCGACTGTTTGCGAAGGATTTTTATTGAATCTCCACAAACGAACTAGTCTGGAAAGGAGGGGCAAGAGCCACTCCAAAATCAGCAGTGGACAGTCGAGGATTTTTCGGAGGGAATAGTACAAAAACCATTTCATAGCGTTTCTCAGGAGGAACGTATGAAGGGAGTTTTAAACTCTCCATTTTCTTTAAAAATTTCTCCTTCAGCGTAACTGCGGCTTCACGGACGGTTCGACTAATATCATCTGGTCGATAAACAGTTTCAAATTATTTTTGGAAGGCTTGAATCTCTTTAATATGATTGGATTTACCTTTCTTGGTCTTTTCCTGCACATCAATGAAAGCCTGATCAATTAACTAAGAGAAGCTAGAAACGTCAAGGAACTCTTCTGCATAGTGCTTCGACCACCAGTCATGGAACTCTTGAGTACATAGATGAGCGGGTTCGAAGTAGACAGGAGTAAGGAACGATCTGTGGGCATGTCTAGCAAGGTGTGTTGAGCTCTCTATGGCATCATAGCTAGTGTGATGGAGTATCAGATAGCCCTTCTTCTCATATAAGCACTTGGGAAGAGTTTGAACCAAACCAAATTATCGAGAGACAAGATTTGGTTGGTAGGCCATCAAAGCTGTTTGGCCCTTCAGCAGGTTGATTCGATGAATAATGAGTCGAGGGATTAGGAAAGCTTCCCAGATAAGCTTCGACTCTTCTTCGTGCTTGTTGAATGAAGTAGAAAAAGGCTTGGTGAACCATTCAGGGCCGTAGTTTCTTTCAGCAAATGGGGCCATCCTTGGTGTGAACTCGTAACGTTTGGCAAACATTTTGATAAAGCCAGAAAAGGATGCTCTAAGTGTTTGTCCTTCTTCATTAGGGGTCAGCTTCACCAATCAAGTCTATTCAACTCGCCTCTCCTTAACCTCTGCAGCATCTTCATCCACAGTTCCTTTGTTAGGAAGACTGGCTTTGAAGGTGGCATTGAGCAAAAGTTGGAGCAGCCAAAAGGGTCCTGACAATGAGAGGTTCCCATTGCTTTCTAGATGTTTGAGGCGAGTGGCGCCTTCACTCAAGGATTCGTACAAGCTAGCTAGTATCATTTCGCTCAGGCAAATGCCTCGATTGTTGTGTAATTGGTTGGCCAGAGTCAGATACTTCCTGGCTACTTGTAGGGACTTTGTGCAAAAGACACAGCGAGAAAGCCACATAGCCAGAAATGCTATGTGCTCTTGATCCGTCACCGTGTCAGCTTGCTTATCGTGATAGTGGTTCATGAAGTGGGTGTAGGTGTGTTTTGTGGTTGAAAACCTTATGGTATCTTGGGTATCTATCTCAGGATCATAGACTATCTCGTTTGATTTTAGCCCTGTAATGGCGGCTATTTCAAAAAGGGTAGGGGTCATCATCCTACAAGGGAGATGGAAAGTGTAATGGGTGTTATCCCAGAAATACAAGGATGATGCTAACAAGGTCAGACAATAAGCAGGACTTGTTTTCGACAGCATAATTAGGTCATAAATTCCCAAATCTTTCCAAGTTTGGGCTTTGACCTTCTCTACTTTGGCTAACCAATTCAAGTAGAGGTCAGAATCCTTAAAGTATGGGGTTGCTCTAAACAGCCTAGATCCATCATTCAGATATTTCAAATCTATATTGTTTAGAGCTACATTGTCATGAGGATTAGTTGCTACCTTAGCTTTATCCTTTTGTCCTAAGGGTTTGGTTCTGTGGTACGAAGAGAAAAATTCTTTAATAGTTTCATAATCTACACCTACGGTACATAAAGGGCCAGACAGAGCAAATGATTTTCCAGAAACAGTGACAGGGATCAATACCTGAGATTCATAGATGTGTCTTTTCTCTTCCTTAAGGGGTTCAGGAATGAACTGTTGGTTCTTCACCATCTTGGGTCCGCTCAGTGTAGCAAAAGGAGGGAGTAGCGGTGTGTTCTTTGACCCTCTTGCTTTTTGGCCTTTCTTTGAATCCTGAGTTATGGTGTTTGAGGACGCCATTGTTACGGATTTAAGAAAAATGGGTTTTGCTGAAGATGGAGAGCTAAAAGTTTTTTTTTTGAAAGAGAAAAGAAGTACTTAGGGAAGTGCTTTGGAGGTGAAAAAGTGAAAATAGTTTCAGAAGAAGCTATTTATAAAGTATTTAAAATACTAATAGGTTGCTAATCATCATTAAGGGACTAGAGCTAGTGGGACACGCGTCTTCCCAGGAGCGAAAGTAGGGGCGGTAGCAGTTACTCCCTAGACCCACGATCTCCTAGACTCTAGGAAAGGTGATGATGGTTCATGATTTGATGTGGTTTTTGAGGAGACGTTCCAGATATGATCATAAATGATTGTGATGTCATAAAGGTGATTGAAAAGAAACTGAACAGTTTCTTGGGACGTGGCGTAGTCAGTTATGTCAACACCTATGTAGGGTCGAAAGATGGCGTCGAATGAACACTATCAAAAAATGACCTTTCCTTCAGTACTGTCGAAAAGGACATTTTTGAGGGGCAATTTGTTAGCTCCTAAATTCGACGCCTATATTAAGTTAGAGGAATTAATTGAAGTGTTAAACTCTTTGAAGAAGTTTGAAGGCGTTCGACTGGATCTTCATGGTAGGGGCCTAGGTCGAAGGTATGCTTGCATAAGGAAAAGATAAGCATGAGACTTAGAAATATTTCCAAGCATTGGGAAATACCATTCGACGGATACTGCTGATGGTATTCGACGCGAAGTAATTCAAATTCAAATAAAGGAGGGAATGTTTATTCTTATCCGCTCCTGAAAAAGACAAGTGGCGCTCATCCAGGGATTAGAAGCATGCAGGGCGACACTTGTCATATGTTAATTGTTTTGGCAGTTAATAGCAGTTAGTCTAATTAGTATAAATAGGAGTTTTGGCAATAGGATTTGTGTGTTGTGTTCAATTTGTACAAGTTACTCAGAAATTACTCAAAGTATCTGCGTGTAGAGAAACGAGTTTTGTGAGAATGTACGTGATGTAAACACCACTTTCCATTTCAATGCAATTTCTTTAAGTCTTTTACTAAGAGTTTATCTTTTACTTAGTGCAAGTTATTTCTCTGCATTTCATTTATTTTTTACACTTTCAGCCTTTTCGACTCAGAGTTTTTTACGCATCTCTTTAAATTTCACGCAAGTTAAGTTCATGCATTTACCAGTCTCTTCGATTTAAACCTTTCTCTAAGTCTTTTACTTTTCAGTTACTTTAAGTTTCTTGATGAAATCCTTTTTCACTTATTTACTTAGTCGAAACATAGAAGTTTTACGTAAGAAATCAATTTAGCACATGTCTTAGGATTTGTGTGGTCGATCCTACAAGTTACTCAATTTTATGTGAAATTGATAGACCAACAGTTGTTTACCATTTTTACCAGTAAAAAGTATCTGGACTGGTGATCCCTCCAAAGTTCAAAACTCCGAGCTTTGATCAATATTCAGGTGCAACTTGTCCAAGAACACACTTGATTATGTACTATAGGAGGATGGTTGCTTACATGGATAATGATAAGTTAATGATCCTCTGCTTCCAGGACAGTCTGAAAGGGGCCTCAGCCAAGTGGTACCTAAGTCTGGAGCAGTCTCGCATTCATAGTTTTTAGGATTTATCTGATGCTTTTGTTAAGCATTATAAATACAATATGGATTTGGCTCCATATAGAAGGCAACTTTTAAGCATGTCGCAAAAGAGTTCATAATCTTTCAAAGAATATGCACAGCACTGGAGGGAAACTGCCTCCCAGGTGGAACCTCCTTTAACTGAGAAGGAGTTGGCTGATTGGTTTGTGGACACGGTGAGACCAGAATTTTATGAAAGAATGATCAGTATTGTGTCAGCCAATTTTTCAGATATTGTGGTCGTGGGTGTAAAGGTGGAGTCAAGATTGAAGAATGGTAAAATGACTAATGCTTCTGGTAGTTCAAACAATAATAATACCAAGAAACCCTCTGGTAACTTTCACAAGAAGAAGGAGGGAAATACTAACATTGTGTTGATATGACGGAATAAAAACCAGTCTTGGAAATGGCAACCTTACCAACAACATCAACAACACCAACAAGGTTATGTTCAACAGCCAGTGTACCCTGTACAGTATGTGGCAGCTGTCACACCCACATTCAGTAATCAGGTCCCAGTTTATCAACCAGTGCAACAGGCACCGGTCTATCAACCAATTCAACAACAACATAACTATCAACAAGCGTCCAACGCTCCTGCATATCAACAACAACAAAGGACTCAGGCTCCTCGTCCAAATGCTCCTCACAGAAGATAGGGTGTGAAACCTCCTATTCCTCCCATTCGGATGACTTATACAGCGTTATATCCTTCTTTGGTACAATAATGTTTGATAACTACAAGACCTTTGGGTCCGCCTCCAGAGAAGCTTCCACCCTATTACAACCCAAACGCTCATTGTGTGTTTCATGAAGGTGCTCCCGGCCATGATTTGGAAGGGTGCCTTGCATTGAAACATATTGTAAAGGAACTGATGGAGAAGAAAATTTTGTCTTTTGGTGACTCTCAGTCGAATGTTAAAAGCAATCCTCTGCCCACTCATGGGGCAGTAAATGCTGTTGAAGACGCATCTTAAGAGACTTTGATTCTTGATGGTGCTGAGATCAGGACTCCACTCCGAGCCTTTCATGCTAAGTTGGTAGAGGCTTGTATGGTTACAGATTTTCATTTAGAATGTGAAGATTTTGTTGTCAATCCAAAGGGTTGTTTGTTGGTTTAGAGGGATGTTCAGAATTTGATTGACAGTGGTTTCTTACAAGTGGGTAGCAAAGTGAAGAGAGATGAGGTGTCGGTGATTGAACCCATCTTTAATTTGCCAAATCCAGGTGACAAGGTACCAGTATTCAACTTGCTAGAGTCAAGCTCTGCAACTCCGATTTTCGATGCGCCAAAGCCAATTTTCAATATTGAGAAGCCTGTTGATCCACCAGCCAGTCAGCCTAGACCAGTGATTATTCAGAAACCTGGTCTATTCCACTTCAAAGATACTAAATTCATGTCGTGGAAGTATGATATAACAGTAATTGATGAGGAGTCTAGAAAGGTTATCCAGAAGGAAAATGTGGAAGATGTTCAGGAAGATGTGACAAATATTGTTGGGGCAAGCAAGATGACCCGTAGTGGTCGTATTATCAACCCATAATGAATGAGGTTCCTCTAAAAGAAACTGCTACTACTGTACCTGCTAGGCATAAGGAAGTGGTTGTAAACGACGAAGATGCATAATTCTTGAGAATCATAAGAAAGAGCGATTACAAAGTTATTGACCAGCTTCACCAAACGCCATCAAACATATTTGTTGTACCCCAAATTTTACCTCTTAGATGTCATAACATCTTGCATATCATATAGGTCAATCACCTATGCATTGTTAACTAACCATTTTATCAGTTTTTGTTCGTTTTGTTTCATTTGTGAATTTAGGTTTTATCTCAAGAGACTTCAAGGATCTGTTTGGTGTGATTTGAGATTCAGTGGAAGTTTGACCTAATCTTGGTCAAACAAGTGGCTTGTATCAGTATCAGGTTGTCAAGCTGTGGCAGAGATTATGAATCAGGGTCTTGGTCCTCATCAAGTCATTTGTTTCATAAGTGGGCACTCAAGGCACGAGGATTAGGGTTTCTTACCCTTGGAGTTTATGATCGATAAATATTGTTCAGTTGAGTCTCCTAAGGCTAGCTGGTTCATGGTGTGTGCAGTACTGTTTTCAGTTCAATTGAGGTTGTAAAGTCGTCAAAGAGATTAGAGCAGTTGGTACATTTCAAGTTGTGTGCAAGTGTTTGGTCATGTAATTCAGGATTTGTGGTGGTCAAGTGTGATTGGCAAGGTTTAGGTGTTGATCAAGTGTGGAAGCGCATATTCATTCTCGTAGCCATCTTTTATCCACCTTTCATTCCATATCCAATTTTCAAAACCATATCCATTCCATTTACACTTATTTTCTTTCTTTTCAATTCCATTTTTATCCATTCTTTTTCCCATTATCTAAACCCATTTTCCAAACCATCCACTTCTAAATCCATTTCCACATCAAGATCCATTCTTATTCTTTTCAAACTCATATTCCATTAACTCATCTTTGTTTTTTTGTTTTGTTCTTCCAATTCAATTTATCCAAACCGTATTCAATCCATGTTACTACCATTCTAAAATCACAAAAAAAATCATTTCCAACCATTTTTATCTTCAATATCCATTAAGTTTATTCAATTATCCACTTCCATCTTTATGCCCTTCTTTTTTTTTTGTGATCCATTTCATAATTTAAAGCCAATTTCAAGCCCAAATTCATTTTCACCAAAAATTCTACAAAAAAACTACTAAAACAAATACCATACACACCGCCTCTACATCTTTCATAAGTCTTTGCACATCATACATGTAAACAAGACAAAACATATCCAATATTGCAAAACCTGGCCTAATGTGCAAATAGCAGATCAAAAATAGTTACTAAATACATCATAAAATATGCTTCAAGGCAAGAATTCTGCTTTTTGAAAGAAACATTTCGCAACACAAAGGGGACCACCATCCTGCTATGCTAGGCAAAGTCCACGAACCACAGACCAAAGCCAAAACACGCTGCTTGCTAGACTCCAAAACCCTTAGCCTGCAACATGAGGTGAAAGGGAATCAACATGGAAACTTTCGACCTAAATCCTACCACTACAAACCTGCTGCCACAGTGATACAACAATTGGGGAAAAAGTCTGAAAATTGAAAAGAGGGAAGAGCAGATATTGATACATAAGAAAAGAGCAGTGAAAAAAGAAAAAAAAACTGGAGGAAACGGATAGCAACCACACAAAATAAACGTTTGACTCGCAACCAGTTCTTGGACTGATCAGTCTCTTTCAATCTGAAACCTCTTTCAAAAACACTAAACCAGATCTTTTCACTTTCTTCAAGCGGTTTTTTTAGAATCCTTAAAAACTCCACAAAGCACCTTTATCTTCGACAACTCTCTCCATATCTTCAAAAACAACACAACCTGACTCCCTTCTCCTCCAATAATCCTCCTTCAAACCCTCCATTAACAACAAAAAAAATCAATCTTCACCCTCATTATCAAAACCAATCCATAACCTCTTTCAATTTTCTCCTAAAACCGATCCTTTCTTTCACTTTCTGAAAATCTTTTTCACACCCAAAAACATCAAACCTTCAATCGCAAACCCACCTTCAATAAGCACCAAAGCCATTCCGAAACCCTTTTCTCCTTCACCAACAATAAACCAAATCACAAACCAAACTTCCAAAACCAAATCAAACCTTCAACCCGAAATCAAACCAGAACACAGAAAGAAGAATGAGATGAAGTGATTCACCAAATCAAACCTAAACCCGATTCAAATCTAGAAACAAACCTGAATACAAGTTGAACGAGATTGTGGAGGTCGGAGAGATGAATGATTTCATCACATAGAAAGTTAAATCCACGGAATCGATGTTTTTGTTGCGTTGACGGAGTTCTCTTGAAAAATTTGTTGTTTCTACGTCCTCCGTTGCTTTTGCTTTCACGTTGGAACCTTGATGATGCTGAAAAGCGTTAACGAATAAGTGATTACTTGTTGTTTTTAACTTTTCCTTTTTCCACCGAGCCTGTCATTTCTACTGTAAATAAATCACACTTTTCCTTTTCTTTTTGGACCGAGCCATGGGTTAGTGATGCGTTTTTTTGATTTGTTTCTAAGAGTTGTTGATGTTTTAAAAAAAAGGGCGGATTGTTATTGGGCTTTGCAGCCCATGATGTTGTTTCTTTGCTCACCCGCCTTCATTCACATGTGCACCCCTCCTGGGTGTTCTTGTTTTTAATTAATTTCATTTTAAAATCTTTTACTATTTTATTTCTCAACTTTTTACATTGTTAATTTTTAATATATTCTAAGTTTACTCAATTAATTCCACTTCTCTTTCTTTCGGTTTCCATTTTCGATTTTCTTTATTTTTGGCCAATGACATAAAAAAAATCTTAACTTTGTTGATTATTTCAAATCAATAAGTTTTGATTAGTATGAGGCCGTATTTGTCCTTTTGGTTGGTCAATGAAAGTCTAATAAAAAGAATATCGATTTTATCGAGTTAAATCTTGATTTAGACGAGACCACCTTTTATTTTATTTCGATTTCATTTCCTCTATTTTTGGCCATTGATATCACAAAAATCATGACTTGGTGGTTTATCACAAATCACTAAATATCTTGATTCACATGAGGCCATTTTTATTTTTCCTTTTAGTTGGTCAATGAAAGTCTAACAAAAATATTATTGATTTTATCGAGTTAAATCATGATTTAGACGAGACCACCTTTATTTTCACTTCAATTCCATTTTCTTTATTTTGGCCAATGACATAAAAACATCATAATTTTGTTGATTATTGCAAATCAATAAATTTTGATTATATGAGGCCATATTTTTCTTTTTGGTTGGTCGATGAAAGTCAAAAATCCAAGATTATCGGTTTGCCGATTAAATCTTGATTTAGACGAGACTAACTTTATTTTTCTTTTGATTCCATTTTCTTTACTTTGGGTCGATGACATAACAAACTTCATGGTTTGGTTGACTTCATTGAATCGACAAAACCTTGATCAATATGAGACCACTTTCTCTTTATTTTAGTTTTATTCACTTTTTAGTCGATGAAAGTTAAGAATCATTGATTATCGATTTCTCGATTAAATCATGATTAAGATGAGACTAATTCTATTTCTTGTCAATTTTCAATTTCTTTGAATACTAACTTTTTATTTCTCTCTTTGACGAGATCTGTACATATTTTATGATAAAGTCTTGTGGATAACTATTGTGGTTGCCTGTTTCATTTGACACATCCTCGATACTATTCCAAAGGAAAGTTCCCCCCAGTTGACTCATAAGTCAATAAACCAATCATCCCACCTTGGCCTCATAAGAGCCTTTCCCTTTTCCTGGCCTCATAAGAGCCATGGATTCATAGCTTAGCAATAGGTTAGAGTTTTGAACTCTATGTGATTCTCATCATCATGAGAACTCACTTTTCCCATCATAACTTAGACTTAGAGAGTTTCTTTAAACTCTAAATTAGCTCATACTCATTTCCCCTTGGAACTTTGGCCATAGTCAATGGTTCCTCTTTCACCCTTAGTTAGGTGAACTACGGTTGCTTTGATTCTTTAGTCAGATACGTAGGCACAAGATGCGACGTCTTGGCTAGCAAACTTAGTGTACATACCCTTAGGTCTTTACCTTTAGCAGATTTCTTTTAGCAAGCAAACATAACATAACACAAACTTAAACAAGAGGTTCCTGTAGAGTACTACAAATATTAAGGGTGCTAATACCTTCCCTTAGTATAACCAACCCCCGAACCTTAGATCTCCCCCCTTTAGGTTTTTCTCGATCTTGAACCTTTCCTTTGGATAAATCAAAGTCGGTTGTGAATTCAAAGAAATGTGATGCAAGTTAACTAATAGCTTGTTATCCGATTCTCACCGCAACAGAAATGGCAACTTCACTGGGGATACAGTTTATTTTTTAGGGTTAAGCCCACCTTGTTTTGTTTATGTTATTTAAGTTTGTTTGCTATACTTGTACATATCTGTATATATCTGTATACCTGTTTCGCTTGGGATCTTCTGTGTGCAGGGTGCTACTCTTGAGTGGTGAGATAAATCCTATACCCGGATTTGAGTGCAATTAGGATAGGACGATGGTATTCAAGGAGGCTTTGAGGGAGTCGAATCCTGAAAAGTTGAATTGAGACACCATCACTCAGTTGAGGCCCTCTTGAGAGTCTAGTTATGTTGAACGAATCTGTTCGTGAAGACGTGCTACTCTCAACCTAGGAGCCCATGATATTGAGAACCGCAGTTACCGAACCCCACTTGGCCTTTTAGGATGTAGTGCGGTGACCATGATGGAGTCTATTTCTGAATTGGTTGTCACGCGATACTACACTCAGACAAGATCCTCTTGAGAATTTTATTGATTACCAAGTCGTTTGGGAAGTCGATAAAATCCGAAAGATGGGTTGTCAACTCTGGGAACTTTTTAGAACCCTGTTCTGCAGATGAAAACCCGTAGTACACACCTTTCGGGATGGGTAGACCATGGCTCCATGCTTGTGATCTTCAAACCTAGGCCCTCATTTGTTTGCCTGTACATATGTGTGAATTTATGAATACTCGTATACGTGTGTTTGTGCATACATTCGTCTATTCATGATAGCCCTTTGGTTTCAAGGAACTCAGACGTTTGTTTCCTTTATAAAGATCAATATAGATTATAATTTTATAAAATAAAACTCCTCAGTTTTCCCACAAATTTTTTTTCCAGCTTTCCTTTGAGTTTCTTGAAACCATTTGGTTTGTATTAGCATTGCATGTGCATTTGCATTGCATTTGCATTTCTCAGTCATGAGTTTCATCCATCCTTCTGTCTGTAACCCAGTTGACTTCCTGAAGCCACCATTGGACTTGAAGTAGCTTGTGAAGGATCATGAACACAGAAGAGCAGAACCAGTTTGTGACCAGAGCGGATTTCGACTTGTTGAGAAACCAGTTGGATCAGATTATGACAGCCTTGGCAAAAAGAGAGGACAATATTCAGGGGATTTCTGTGAACAATATTGCCCAAGCTCAACCTGTGCAGATTCCTGTTATACAAGAGCGTGCCATTGTCCAAGATGGATGTTCCTCTTCTATTGATGTTGTGGAATACCGCAGTTTTGCTTTCTCTGAGCTAGATTCTCAAGAGGTAGTCCCTGTGGTGAAAATCAAGGATCTACGAGACGTTGAGTTAATGGAAAAATGTCGTGCCTTGGAGGAGAAGCTTGATGCACTTAAGGATCGTGACTCTGCTGACCTGAATGCTCTGAACATGTGTTTGGTACCTGACCTTGTGATACCTCCTAAGTTCAGAACACTAAAGTTTGCGAAGTACAAAGGGGATAGCTGTCCAAAGTAACATTTGGTGATGTTTTGTAGAAAAATGACTTCACATGTCCATAACGACAAACTTATGATCCACTGTTTCCAAGACAGTCTGAGTGGGGCATCATTGAGTTGGTACATGCAACTAGAGAGTCGTAACATCCAATCATGGTCAGACCTATCCAATGCCTTTGTGAAGCAATACAAATACAATCTTGACTTGGCTCCCAGCCGCCTGCATTTGCTAGACTTATCTCAAGAAGACAATGAATCCTTCAGAAAGTATGCTCAGAGATGGAGAGAAATAGTTTCCCGCGTTCAACCACCACTTTTAGATAGGGAATTAGTTGACTGGTTCGTGGATACCTTGCAAGGCCTGTACCGAGAAAAGTTGTTTAGCATTGTGACATCAAGCTTCTCTGATTTGGTAATAGCTAAACAGCACATTGAGAGCGGTCTCAAGAACGGAAAAATCCGAGGTACCTCGAACATCCCATCTAGTAAGAGCGAGCCTGTTGTCAGTTCTCAAGAAGAATGGGAGAAGGAAAGTAATCCCACTTGGGAATCTCCGACACTACAACCTCAACGTTCATACAATTCAAGTGTTCAGAGTCAGCAATCTTTTGGGTCTCAGCGTCAGGTACTATCCTCTCCACAGAGACAATATTGTTCTCCAAATCAAAGACCTCCTCAGTATCAACAGTCATTTCATCGTCATCCGCGTCAGCATGCCCGACGAAGGCCGAGAAAGCCAGAGGGGAATTTCACTCAGTTGCCAATGTCATACAATCAGTTCTTGCCAGATTTAATTAAAGGTGGATTGATAGTACCGAAGGAGATAGATCCTGTGATTCCTCCATATCCAACAGGCTTTGACGTCGACGCCCGATGTGACTACCATGCTGGGGCACATGGGCATTCAACTGAAGACTGCAAGGTGCTTAGGAGCAAGGTTCAGACTCTACTTGACTCCAATATGTTCTCGTTCACACCTCAAGGAATTCAAATCAATAATCCTTTGCCATCTCCTATGGTTCTCCCATGCCGAGTATCTACCTTTGAGGAAACTTCGTACCAGCCAGTATCTGATCTTGGTCTTACTCCAGAATATCATGATCATCGGGTATCTACCAAAAGGGCGTTTCAGCCTCCTACAGTTGTTTCTTCTCGAGGTTCTCAGGACCAAAACAAGAGAAAGTACCTTGTCAACTACCAGCCCATTCCGGTGCCTTTGAGCAAACTCTTCCCATTGTTGATGCAGAACAAGTTGGTAACTCCTCGACTTCTCAACCCTGTGCCAGGACCTCGGTACAATCCAAACCTGACTTGTATATTCCATAAGGGAGCCGAAGGGCATGACTTGGATGATTGTTGAGCCTTAGAATCTACTGTGCAAAGGCTGATCTGTGACAAAGAGCTGATCCTTGAAGAAGATCGTCCGGAGATTGAATGCCAATTCCACACTGGTACAATGGGGCATCTCGTTGAAGAATGCAAAGAGTTTGAAACAAAATTTCTAAGCTTGCTAAAAATGCTGAAACCTCAGGAGGGTACGTCAGATGCTAATGACTCGACTTCCGAAGCAACAGGTAAAGAATTGGCAAGGCCTCTCAAAGTGTTGTACCACAAGGAACAAATGATTGGTGGCAAAGGTGTTCCCCCGCATGGGCCCGGAAACTGAAGTCTTCCAAAATCAATTCGCCGAAGCTGGTTGTATTTTGTTCATTTCAGTATTTTCAATTGTATTTCCTTTGAGTTGAATTTGTGTTTGCTTATAAGCTTTGTTGTACTTTCAAATTGGCAGCATTAATGAAGTGTTTATGCATCTTTTGATTAAGTTCATTCGTATTCACTCATTCCCTGTCTTTTACTGTCATAAAACAAAACAAAAAAAAAACAGACAATTTTTTTTCAAATTGTTGTTAAACAAAGATTGGGGAGGATGACAAAAACATTACATCCCTAATAGCTGTGGTATGCTTTTAATTAAACCTTGCCGAGGATATAAGGCATTGTTTCAATTCCCAAACACTGGAGAAATAAGGAAGATAATCCCTCGTTAACCCTTTGAGCCTAGAAGTAGGAGTTTTCTTTCCTTACACAAAAAACCCTTAAATCTCAACCTTGGGGTGAGTAGTTCTCAGTTTAACTTGGTTATGCATTCTAATGCAAGCGCTTCATGCAAGACACTAATCAGCTCTCTCAGATCAAGTGAGTTATTCCCAAAGCGACCGATAAGGAATGATCGTCAAGAAATCCTTAATCGAAGAATAAGCCGAGTCCCTTTCAAGGCAAAAGCCAAGAAAGATGGGAAGCCCAAAACTTCGCCTTATACAAGAAGGTTCGTACAACAATCAAAAAAAGAAAAAGATCTCATAACCTCAATCAAGCAAAGAAGAGGTCTCATAAAGACAAAGAAGAGGTCTTAAAACCTCAGACAAAAGCAAAGAAGAGGTCTCATAACCTCAAACAAAGACAAGAAGAGGTCCCATAATCTCAAACGAAGAAAATAAGAGGTCTCAAAACCTCAGCAATAAAGGATAACCAAATTCTGCAAGGGAGTAATGACTACCCAGGTGTCTGAATCATTATCAACTATCATCAATTCATTCCTAACCTAGAGGAACCTGAATGTATAGCTTGGGTTAACTGAGCGAAGGATTGGAGTTCATCACAAAGTTGGGGTGGGTACAAATAAACTTTGAGCCTTTATCCTTTGTTTCATGAACCGTGAACCAAGCCACGTTACAACCTTTAAAAGACCTAATTGGGGTAAGGTTATTTTGAAAGCATACTACAACAAGGTTGATTAACCTGACTCCTAATGATCTTTGCTATTTGCGTGTGTTGATCACTTCATCTGTCATTCCGCAAATGACTAGATCCATTTTGTTTTTGATTATTTAATCATTCCACTGTGTGTGTTTCATCAATAAATTTTGTTTTCAAAAGCTTGCATGAATTTTACATTGAAATTGCCGATTTTTAAATGAACAATACTTGTTTGCAAAAACAATTTAATGTCAAAGAAATCCTAAACAATGCAGCCAGCTAGGGAATTTGACTTGATAAAGGAAGATCAGTCAGGGGCAACCAAGCAGAGGAATATGCCATTCCACCATCCCAAGAGCTGCTAAATCAGAGGCAGAACTCTTTAAAAGTTCAGAATATTGGGGCAAGCCTTCTTGAGGTCACCTTATGACAAGTTTGTTTCAAGGCAAGGACTCCAATGACCCATCAACAGGGGCAAGTTTGTTCCCCAATCATTTCCACTACAGCCTAAAGGACTTTGTATTATGAATACAGTAATCTGGGGCAGTTATGTCAGGATTCATGAATATTTTCAAAAGTTTAAAGATATTGAAGCATTTGGTTTGCCAATTCTTCTGTAAAATCCTTTTGACGACTTATCCTCACCAATCAGTTAATCAAAAGCAGTATGGTCGAGAGTTGACAAATTTCTCAAAGGTCAATCAGTCTGGGGCATCTCTTTCACAGATCAACCAGTCTGAAGAGCAAGTTCAAAGAGTTTGTCATGCAAACACTGTTAATTTGGGGCAGTTACACCGAGATTCATGAATCTAAGAGTTTGAAGATATTGAGGCATTTCGTACGCCGATTCTTCTGTAAAATCCTCTTGGTATCTTCTCCCAATATACCATGTAATCTGGGGCAGAGAAGATTTGAAGATTACATGTTGCAAGAGTTGTTGTTTATTATGGTGATCATCGTATAAGTCAGGATGTAGAACTACTCTATTCTTGTGATATCCTTTGCCAGCTTCCCAGTAAATTGTTACTTCGGTCGAGCTTGGCCAATCTCCGTGGATCTTTCTCCTCCAGTAAGGAAATCAAGCTCATGATGGCAATCCTAGTGAAGTCATGATGTTATACCTCAGGTGGAATACTATTTTCCCAGTGAAGTTGTTGATCCTACTTGTTCATCCCCAATAATGGTCCAATCTGATGAGTTTGGCTAGGTATCCTTGTCGAGATGTTTATTTCATCTCCAGTCTCGTTTCCTTTTGTCTGTTTTGTCAGCATAAGCATAAGCATGGCATAAGCACTCATATGCATAGCATCTTAGCATTTTGCTATCTTCCTGGTGTTTACCTATTTTGGTTCACTCTGGTGGTTATCTCCCCAAGTGACTGGGTTTGTCTATTCACTCCAATAGAAAGTCAGCCCTAGGCATAAAGTGCCCATCTTTTCTGAATTCCCCACAGAGTTTGATTCTCGTGGATGATGGTTGGTTCAGTTATCTTTTCCACATGTGGATAAGATAAGTTCCTATTTGAGTTTATTCCTCAATTGGAGTCTTGTTTGACCGTTTCTTTCTAGCTTGTTCCTAGATTGAACTTTGATCCCTGGCAGGTGTGGCTTCTGAGCCCATTTTGAACGTGCATTTATTTTGCACTGTGTCTCTCAGGAAGAATCTTTTACAAATCCTCATTGAAGACAATTATTCCTCTAGTAGTGTTGTAATATCAACATGTCTTTGGAATTTATACTCAACAACAAGTAGTAATCTCTTGAAGAAGCTTGTTTTTCTATGGAGATAAGTGGCAGTCTCTTATGAGAAGCTTATCTATCTCTGGTACTAACCAACCTTTTTGCAACCATAATTGGTATTCCCCAGGAAGTATAACCTGCAACCCCGGGTACCAATCTATCTGATACTCAATCACCTCATTTGGATACCTAAAGTCCAGTAATCTCTGACATTATTTACCCAGGTCAAATATGAACCTAAACTTCAGATTATCGTGAATCTGTTGTTTGAACTCAGGTTATCGTGAACCTAAACCTCTGGTTATTGTGAACCAGTTGTTTGTATCAGGTTATCGTGAACCTAAACTTCGAGTTATCGTGAACCCGTTGTTTGAAACCAGGTCAGATGTGAACCTAAACTTCGAGTCAAATATGAACTCGTTGTTTGAACCCAGGTCAGATGTGAACCTAAACCTCGGGTTATCGTGAACCCGTTGTTTGAATCCATCGTTTGAAACCAAAGCTTCAGGTTATCGTGAACCCGTTGTTTGAAACCAGGTCAGATGTGAACCTAAACCTCAGGTTATCGTGAACCCGTTGTTTGAATCCATCGTTTGAACCTAAACCTCTGGTTATCGTGAACCAATTGTTTGTTTCAGGTTATCGTGAACCTAAACCTCAGATTATCGTGAGTCTGTTGTTTGAAATCAGGTTATCATGAACCTGTATTTCTGGTTATCGTGAACCATTTGTTTGTATCAGGTTATCGTGAACCTGTATTCCCGGTTATCGTGAACCGTTTGTTTGTATCAGGTTATCGTGAACCTGTATTGCTTAAACTCAGGTCAAATATGAACCTAAACCCCAAATCCAGCTCATACTGGTAGTCAAAGTCCAACTCATATTGGCACACCCAAATCCAGCTCATACTGGTATTCTTCATAATCCAAATTGTTATCTTATCCAACTCAAATCAGTATCTCTTAACATATCACTTCTGAGTCCAATCCTTGTTGGCACTTTAATCTGGTTCCCAGCAGAAGTTCAGTCATTATCATTATCTCTTTGGAGGTCCTTGTGATTGATCATCATTTGGCGCACGCAGAGTTTGTCTCTGTCTTTTCTGGCTTTTCTTGAAGATCCCGTTTGAACTTTTCAATATAAGAAATCCCCCAGAAACTCTTTTGTAGGATGTCTATCCTTTTATTTCAAGTTGATCCCCAATGGAGATCATGTCTTCTTTCTGGTTTCATGCCTAGTAAGAATGTATTTCATTTCCCCAGTGTCGTCCGGTCACATATGAACCTGTCGTCCATCTCCCTGGATCTTTCCCCAGTGGAGAACACCTCTCTGGCTCCTATCTCCAGTGAGGATCTGTAGGGTTTCCCCTCAGTTTCATTTTCTATCCCCAGTGTTTCCTCAGAGTCTCCCCATTAAGTCTCTTTTGTTGGTTAGCCTGTATCCCCTTTGAGTCTTCCTCGTGGGTACTAACCTTCATCCTTTCCCAGTAAAGCTCACCTGTGGTTGTCTACTCTTTATCTTTGGTGTCTGTTTTGTCTGCACCTTTGCACTATCATGACATCATATCATCATACTAGAAGTTCATGGCATGTCAGCATCTACATGCCCGTAGTTTGTCCTTAGCATCTGCATTCCATCTAAGGGCAAAATTTCCGGTTTGCTATATTTAAATACCTTTCACCTTGATGCCCCGAGGATTTCCTTCCCTCGTGTCATCCGGTAAAGCTATTTAAATAGGGGCAACTGTTGTACCCTAAATTTTACCTCTTAGATGTCATAACATCTTGCATATCATATAGGTCAATCACCTATGCATTGTTAACTAACCATTTTATCAGTTTTTGTTCGTTTTGTTTCATTTGTGAATTTAGGTTTTATCTCAAGAGACTTCAAGGATCTGTTTGGTGTGATTTGAGATTCAGTGGAAGTTTGACCTAATCTTGGTCAAACAAGTGGCTTGTATCAGTATCAGGTTGTCAAGCTGTGGCAGAGATTATGAATCAGGGTCTTGGTCCTCATCAAGTCATTTGTTTCATAAGTGGGCACTCAAGGCACGAGGATTAGGGTTTCTCACCCTTGGAGTTTATGATCGATAAATATTGTTCAGTTGAGTCTCCTAAGGCTAGCTGGTTCATGGTGTGTGCAGTATTGTTTTCAGTTCAATTGAGGTTGTAAAGCCGTCAAAGAGATTAGAGCATTTGGTACGTTTCAAGTTGTGTGCAAGTGTTTGGTCATGTAATTCAGGATTTGTGGTAGTCAAGTGCGATTAGCAAGGTTTAGGTGTTGATCAAGTGTGGAAGCGCATATTCATTCTCGTAGCAGTCTTTTATCCACATTTCATTCCATATCCAATTTTCAAAACCATATCCATTCCATTTACACTTATTTTCTTTCTTTTCAATTCCATTTTTATCCATTCTTTTTCCCATTATCTAAACCCATTTTCCAAACCATCCACTTCTAAATCCATATCCACATCAAGATCCATTTTTATTCTTTTCAAACTCATATTCCATTAACTCATCTTTGTTTTTTTGTTTTGTTCTTCCAATTCAATTTATCCAAACCGTATTCAATCCATGTTACTACCATTCTAAAATCACAAAAAAAATCATTTCCAACCATTTTTATCTTCAATATCCATTAAGTTTATTCAATTATCCACTTCCATCTTTATGCCCTTCTTTTTTTTTTGTGATCCATTTCATAATTTAAAGCCAATTTCAAGCCCAAATTCATTTTCACCAAAAATTCTACAAAAAAACTACTAAAACAAATACCATACACACCGCCTCTACATCTTTCATAAGTCTTTGCACATCATACATGTAAACAAGACAAAACATATCCAATATTGCAAAACCTGGCCTAATGTGCAAATAGCAGATCAAAAATAGTTACTAAATACATCATAAAATATGCTTCAAGGCAAGAATTCTGCTTTTTGAAAGAAACATTTCGCAACACAAAGGGGACCACCATCCTGCTATGCTAGGCAAAGTCCACGAACCACAGACCAAAGCCAAAACACGCTGCTTGCTAGACTCCAAAACCCTTAGCCTGCAACATGAGGTGAAAGGGAATCAACATGGAAACTTTCGACCCAAATCCTACCACTACAAACCTGCTGCCACAGTGATACAACAATTGGGGAAAAAGTCTGAAAATTGAAAAGAGGGAAGAGCAGATATTGATACATAAGAAAAGAGCAGTGAAAAAAGAAAAAAAAACTGGAGGAAACAGATAGCAACCACACAAAATAAACGTTTGACTCGCAACCAGTTCTTGGACTGATCAGTCTCTTTCAATCTGAAACCTCTTTCAAAAACACTAAACCGGATCTTTTCATTTTCTTCGAGCGGTTTTTTTAGAATCCTTAAAAACTTCACAAAGCACCTTTATCTTTGACAACTCTCTCCATATCTTTAGAAACAACACAACCCGACTCCTTTCTCCTCCAATAATCCTCCTTCAAACCCTCCATTAACAACAACAAAAAAACCAATCTTCACCCTCATCATCAAAACCAATCCATAACCTCTTTCAATTTTCTCCTAAAACCGATTCTTTCTTTCACTTTCTGAAAATCTTTTTCACACCCAAAAACATCAAACCTTCAATCGCAAACCCACCTTCAATAAGCACCAAAGCCATTCCGAAACCCTTTTCTCCTTCCCCAACAATAAACCAAATCACAAACCAAACTTCCAAAACCAAATCAAACCTTCAACCCGAAATCAAACCAGAACATAGAAAGAAGAATGAGATGAAGTGATTCACCAAATCAAACCTAAACCCGATTCAAATCCAGAAACAAACCTGAATACAAGTTGAACGAGATGATTTCATCACATAGAAGGTTAAATCCACGGAATCGATGTTTTTGTTGCGTTGACGGAGTTCTCTTGAACAATTTGTTGTTTCTGCGTCCTCCGTTGCTTTTGCTTTCACGTTGGAACCTTGATGATGCTGAAAAGCGTTAACGAATAAGTGATTACTTGTTGTTTTTAACTTTTCCTTTTTCCACCGAGCCTGTCATTTCTGCTGTAAATAAATCACACTTTTCCTTTTCTTTTTGGACCGAGCCATGGGTTAGTAATGCGTTTTTTTTATTTGTTTCTAAGAGTTGTTGATGTTTTAAAAAAAAAGGGCGGATTGTTACTGGGCTTTGCAGCCCATGATGCTGTTTCTTTGCTCGCCCGCCTTCATTCACATGTGCACCCCTCCTGGGTGTTCTTGTTTTTAATTAATTTCATTTTAAAATCTTTTACTATTTTATTTCTCAACTTTTTACATTGTTAATTTTTAATATATTCTAAGTTTACTCAATTAATTCCACTTCTCTTTCTTTCGGTTTCCATTTTCGATTTTCTTTATTTTTGGCCAATGACATAAAAAAAATCTTAACTTTGTTGATTATTTCAAATCAATAAGTTTTGATTAGTATGAGGCCGTATTTGTCCTTTTGGTTGGTCAATGAAAGTCTAATAAAAAGAATATTGATTTTATTTACTTTGGGTTGTCCTTTTGATTCCATTTTCTTTACTTTGGGTCGATGACATAACAAACTTCATGGTTTGGTTGACTTCATTGAATCGACAAAACCTTGATCAATATGAGACCACTTTCTCTTTATTTAAGTTTTATTCACTTTTTAGTCGATAAAAGTCAAGAATCATTGATTATCGATTTCTCGATTAAATCATGATTAAGACGAGACTAATTCTATTTCTTGTCAATTTTCAATTTCTTTGAATACTAACTTTTTATTTCTCTCTTTGACGAGATCTGTACATATTTTCTGATAAAGTCTTGTGGATAACTATTGTGGTTGCCTGTTTCATTTGACACATCCTCGATACTATTCCAAAGGAAAGTTTCCCCCAGTTGACTCATAAGTCAATAAACCAATCATCCCACCTTGGCCTCATAAGAGCCTTTCCCTTTTCCTGGCCTCATAAGAGCCATGGAATCATCGCTTAGCAATAGGTTAGAGTTTTGAACTCTATGTGATTCTCATCATCATGAGAACTCACTTTTCCCATCATAACTTAGACTTAGAAAGTTTCTTAAAACTCCAAATGAGCTCATACTCATTTCCCCTTGGAACTTTGGCCATAGTCAATGGTTCCTCTTTCACCCTTAGTTAGGTGAACTACGGTTGCTCTGATTCTTTAGTCAGATACGTAGGCACAAGATGCGACGTCTTGGCGAGCAAACTTAGTGTACATACCCTTAGGTCTTTACCTTTAGCAGATTTCTTTTAGCAAGCAAACATAACATAACACAAACTTAAACAAGAGGTTCCTGTAGAGTACTACAGATATTAAGGGTGCTAATACCTTCCCTTAGTATAACCAACCCCCGAACCATAGATCTCCCCCCTTTAGGTTTTTCTCGATCTTGAACCTTTCCTTTGGATAAATCAAAGTTGGTTGTGAATTCAAAGAAATGTGATGCAAGTTAACTAATAGCTTGTTATCCGATTCTCACCGCAACAATATCCATCTTGTCTCTCTTGATAAGCTTTCCTGCTCATAGAGTTACTTTACATAAGCTATTGGCTCAGGCCCACGCCCCTCAAGGAATTACAATTGGTCAATTTGATACTGTAATTGCAAACATTACTGCTTGTAACACCTTTAGCTTCAGTAATAAAGAGTTGCCAAGAGAAGGTAAAAATCACAACCGTGCGTTGCACGCGTCTGTGAAATGTCAGGAGGATGCTCTGGCTCGAGTACTTATTGATACATGTTCTTCTTTGAATGTTCTACTGAAAAGAACACTTACGAAGCTTGCTTACAGAGGGGCAGAAATGAAAGCTACTTTATTGATCGTCAAAGCTTTTGATGGTTCTCATAGAACGGTGATTGGAGAAGTGGAGCTACCGATCTTAATTGGTCCACATGTCTTTGATATCACATTTCAAGTGATGGATATCAACCCAGCTTACAGTTGTTTGTTGGGGAGGCCGTGGATTCATGCTCCTGGCGCAGTAACCTCCACATTACATCAGAAGATGAAGTTCGTCGTCGATGACAAGTTGGTAATCGTTCATGGTGAGAAGGATTTGATGGTGAGTAATCTGTCTTCATTCAGATATATCGAGGCTGACGAGGACGCATTGGAAACTTCTTTCCAAGAGCTTGAAATAACCAATGTTATTCTGTTGGAAATCGAAGAACCGATGGTTAAGAGTGGTCCATCTTTTGCATCTGCTCAGAGTATAAAGTCAACTATTGAAGAAGGCACTCCTGCAATCTAGGGGGAAGTCATTGAGGTGAAGACGAAGCTGAATCGCCATGGGTTGGGTTACAAACCAACTTGTGATGGAGCATCAACCTCCGCTAAAGGACGTCAGAAGGCAATCCAAGAGGTGTTCATCAGAAGAGGCTTCCAAGTCAACAATGTGATTGAAGACCAAGAAGATGAAGATGTTAGCCATTTGGTGTTTCAGTGTGATGTCGTATTAGATAACTGGGAAGTAATAGAAATCCCTTTGATTATTCCTTCGCCAAAGTTCAATCCTAAGAATTACATTTTTACAAGTCACATTCATTTGTATAATTTGTCATAATGTTTTGGACCTATCACTATATTTGGCTTTATCTTCAAGTCTTCATCGCCACACCTTGCCCATTCTCCATTTATCACGCCTCACACCATCTTAATCACCACCTTACCCATCTTCATCCTCACGTATCACCGTGCTCCATGTCTTCATGCCTCATCATCTTCAAATTGTGCCAAACAAATACCTCCAAACACCCTTGCCAAAATTCATGGCATTCCAACCTACACAAAGCCAAATACCATGTCATAAGTGAATCAATCAAACTTAAACCATTTTAAAATTCACCATAACAAAAATTCACATAAATCATCAACCAAACAATTCTTCACAAGGCATTTCAAATTCAAACCAAATTCCTAAATTCAATTCAAAACCTTTGTAAACCAATCCATACACCAATTCAAACAAGCCAAAACTCAAATTCAATTTCATTCATATTTCAATTCAAACCAAACACCAATCCAAAACAAATTTCAATTTTCAACCAAAGTTCATTCAAACCATTCAATTTCACAAAGTCATTCTAACAAAAAAAATCATCATTCCATGTCCAATTCAATTCACAATTCGTGTCATAGAGCATAAATCAAAATTCAAGACAAAACCTTCCCATAGTCTACCACATGTCATGTGTCAGAGAAACATATTCACACCATCACACTATGTAACGTTTCCATGTCACACTAAAAATCCAAGAACAATAAAGACAATTTTGGACAGAAAGTTCAGCAGAACTCATAACATTAGAGACAAATCAGAGCAACAAAATGCAGCATAGTTTCAGAATGAAAGGGACATTACATGCATCATCATATTTGCTCAGAATTCATAAAAGAGGAAAAATTCAGAATAGCAGGATTAGTAGTGCAAAAACCTTAAACACAATTTAGAATGCAGACAAAATATTGATAGCAGAACACTACAACCAAGATTCAAAGTCAAGGAAAATCTCATTAAAAAAGGAAGAGGGATTCGACTAGAAGCGAGGAGTTTTTAAGAAGAGAAAAAAACTAAAAACAAGTAAAGGATCAGGATCGAAAAAAACACAACATAAAAAAAAGCATCAGAAACACAGCACCAAGAACCCTAGTTGATCCTAACAACTTTGTTTTCAGTTCCTAACCACATGAAGTTCTAAAAGAAAAACAAAGGAGGAAAGATAGTGAAGAGAAGAACTTATCTGAACTCGTGACTTGGCTTCATCAGAGCAAGGTTTGATCGAGCCTTTTTCTGGTATCTACCTTTTTGTTTCCTCCTTCGATTTACTTGTTTGAGATCGTTTCATTGTTTATTTTATTTCCCCCATTTTCGTTTGCACTAGATTTGGGGACCGTTTTGTAGTTTAAGGCTTTTAGGGCTTTGGTGGATTCTGAGAGTTTGAGTGGGAATCAAAGATTTCTGAGCACATTTTAGGATTTAGAGGTTTTGCTTTAGTGGGGATTAAGGTTTTTATTCTGAGTTTGGCCGGAGGGAGGTAGTGCCGCCGCCAACCGCCTCCTTCTCCGGCGGGATGTTTTGTTCCGGTGGGCATGTTTAACGTTGCTAAAGACAACGACAAAAGAGAGAGAGAATGATTCAGTTTTGAAAGTTTGCCTTGAGGTTTCTTTTTCCAAGCCTTTATTTTTCTTTCCCAATGTTTCTCTGAACGTTTAAATGAGGAGGGTGGCAGTTTTTATGTTTTGGTCTTATCTCACGTGCCTTCCTAGATCCGTTCCTTGTTGTTTTTTGAGTTTTGGAATTATTATCGTGTATGGCGCATCTACCGTATTTGTTATGTGCCTTCCGTCCTGATCCTGGATCTAATTTGACCAGGTCAGATCACAAGATCTGATGGTCATGCATGTAGGGCGCACGGTAGAGTCTCTCCAGACTCTACCCACAGGATCCATACGCGTTGTTTGGTATGGGCTTGGGGCAGTTTTACTAACGCCACCCCCAGTTTTTAGCCCATTAGACTTTCTCTTCAGAATAGTTACTACCTGCACCCCTTTGACTTTTTCTTTTTTTTATTTATTTCTATTTTCTTTTTATCATTAACTTTATGTTTTATTTATTATTTTCTAAATATTCAAAAAAATCCACAAAAAATACTTTTGAGAGCCTTACTGTCTTAACTTATTTTTGGTATTTTTTATTTATTTTTAGAAATCATTTTGCTATTTTATTTAATTTATTTTGTGTAGTATATTTACTAAAATACCCTCACATTTAGTGTTTTTCTTTGGATGCCTTCCATATGTTTTCTTGAGCTGATTTCTTGTCAACTTTTAATACATGAATATAGGATGTTTGAGTATTTTTTTTTAGCTTTGATGTTGTTGTCTTGATAGCTTTTGGTTGGGTTTTGTTAAGCCTTAATTACTTTGGTACCATGAGCTTGTTAGTTCGTCTTGATGGAGTTTTTGTGCCAATCTTTTAATGATATTTTACTCACATATTCTTGAATGTTTGGACATGAATTAGAGCTTTTGGTTAGATTTTATTTGGCCATTTTCCTATTTTTGATTGGTGCATCAAATTAGGGTTTGTTTCTTGCATGCTTGTGCTTCATTTGTTTGCTACAAACTGAAATTCTGGCATATGCAGACAACAGATGTCCTAACACATGTCAAGACATTATGCTACATAATCATTTAAACAGGAGCAAAAATAGTAGACTGATACCTTGAATATCAGAACTGCAGGATCACAGATGTCACGACATCTGATCCAACATGTTTATCATGAACCCTAACAGAAAATGTAAATCTGTAGAATAATAAAGAACACAACAATTGCTAACCCAATTCGGTGCAATTCACCTACATTTGGGGGATACCAATCCAGGAAGAAGACTTCACTATCTGTAGACCTGTTACAAAGCTAAACTCCCCCGTTTACAACTTTATCCTAACATCTATCCAATGAAGATCTTTACCACAGTTAAACTCAAACGTTTACAACTCTGATATGAGATACCCCACTCACTTCCCTTAATCACCAACTGTGATTTCTACATCATCCCTGTCAATACAGAAATCTGTCAAGCTTTCTTGACAAACAAGCTAACTCGGATTTGCTTAAAAGCTTCATCCAAGAACAATACATAATCCAATACCTCAAGGCTTATGAATCTGTGTGACACCTATATCTGCCACAATGCATCAACTGATACAAAGGGAGACTTACAACCTAGAGAGCCAACGACTCTCAAAACTCTAAACCCTTGTTTCTTACGCAAGAGAACTAGGTTACAAAAGGCATGTCAAAACCTAGGTCTAAGTCTTCTTTTATAGTCTTCAGCAATCTTGGGCTTTCTATCTTTGGTCCTTAATCCATGCGCATTAACTCTTGGCAGATTTGTTACAGATTTAACACCTGCTAAATCAGTGTAGCACTTCAGGATGTCATGTCTTCATGTTAAGACATCTTCTTCGACATCTTTGTTCAGGCTAGATTTCTTCATCTTTATCATTAGAATTGTTTTACCAAAATTCTGTCTAACCAAATGAGCTTTCAATCTCCCCCTTTTGACAAATTTTGGCTAAAACACCTTTTAGTTTGAATGGCGATTATGATTGGAATACTGAGCATGTTGGATTCATATTGGTGTACATGAGGAGGAAGATAACACAACCTTCCTCTTCCCAGGGTGAGTGAAGTTGAGAAAGGTCCAAGAGTTGAGACTCTTAAAGAGACAAGAAGAAAGTCTGAAACACCAGAACCCTAGACACTCTTTTCAAACACACTCCCCCTCCAAAGATCAGTTGTAGACTTCGTGAATCTGAGTACATAAAGCTTGTAGCTCAGGTCACAAGACACAACTTGATCTTTAACTCAAGTCATAAGACACAAGAGGAAATACAAGATGATAAAGCCAACACCTTATTCAATGTTCTTGCAAAGCAACTGCACGAACAACACACACATCCCCTGTACCCGAGACTCACACTCCCCATTTTTAGCCAAAAATTGGCAAAGGTAGCCAAGAAATTCCCATACCCAACCAATACTAATCCAGACTTGAACAAAAGACATTTTGAACACACCACAAAGAAAACACAATCTGAGACAAACTGCTCCAAGAACTCCCTTAAATACCCAAGAAATTTCCTTCGAATGTAACGACCCATTGAAAATAACAATGGTCAATTTATTGAGGTCATTAATCTGAGGTTGTAACTTCACCAGAAACCAATCCGCACCGACCAACAGTGCTTTGACTGTTTCTTCTTTGAAGAAAACCGTCCATAAGTAATACAAGTTACAATAAGCACACATGTTTTCCACCGACCACAAGACCGGTTACTTTTACCACTTGTCCTAACATCATGTCAGACATTGTCCACCAAAGAAAGCTTCTGTATTGACCAATATCTTCCCAGTCTTAAGATCACAGTCTGCAGAGAAAAATAAATTCTTCCAGACTCAACCAATGATTCTTAAGCATCCATTAAGAACCATGTTATTTGCACTGCCAAGTCTCCCCCAACTTGCAACAATACAAATGTCAAGACATCATTCTTGACACCAGGATGGAAACATAATCATAGCTTGCTTAACGCACAATACAAACTGGAACTTCAACTGCATCCTCGCAGTAATACATCTTAGATCAAGGAGCAACTCCCCCTATCTAAGATAACCAGTGCTCCTCCATAGAACACTAAGCTGATGAATGGAAAACATAAGACGCATCTTCATGTCTTCAATAGCGCACCCTCAGTCCAAACTACCTACTGAACACAATCATCAACCCTCTTATTGCTTCTTCTGACAAGAACCAATAATCACTCACACATGATCACCATCATGCTACCCGTGAGGAAATAAAAGGATCACCATCCTAACATAACAAACTCTTGGATTGAGATTAAAGCTCCATTGATCCCTCTCTTCCAGAAACTATCCATACACCGCACGAATTCCTTCTGAATTCTCATGTATAGACCTCCTTGTTCTCTGAGACACAACCCAATTGAATCATAATGCTTCACATTCCTCAAAGAGACGCACATGGCCCCTTAGTTTGTTATAACGATGTTAGACATCATATGCATGCTCCAGAACTTCACAGCTACAAACTGATCCACTACTAGCATGACTTGCAGCAAGGGGCAGTATCCCCTTCACAAGATTTTCCAATGACCTTACCAAGGCCAGCAACTGAGATAGACACCCCATAATCCAAGACAATCATTCCTTTATCATTCTCCCATATGACAACCTGGAATACTTCTAATTAGCCTGGTGAATATCCACTTCTGAATGCATCAGAATCCAGACCTTCATGCAATCAACCCGTGATCCACTCCAGTCTTACCAAAACCCTTACATCAGACTTCCAAGACAGCTCTTCTACTCCATCATTCTCCCGTATAATAAGGTAGATACTTCTTAGACACGATGTAAGAACCAGTTCCTCACAGAACCTGAAATCCTCCTTCAAGGATAACCAACCCAGAAAATGTTCTAACATCAGTTAGGACATCCTTCACACATCATAGACACCACACACCATGGTTCTTGATATACTCCACCACTGGACTTACTATCAACATAGTAATCCAAACTGAAGATCTTTACACAACACTACGGCACCTGCTTGACCAAAAGAACTTCAGAAACCCAGAGAGAAATAAACTCTCATCCACCAAAAGAAGGTAATCTTCCATCCTCAACCTAGAACTTCTACCACAAGCTCCAAGAGAACCAGAACCTCCTTACGTTTTCAACTAACTACCCTTCTATACAAGAGCAATCAGTTTCAAGCATCATGCTTGAATGCACACTATGAAACCAACCAAATGCCACCTTTTGATTGATCTCACTCTTCTTCAGAACTCCCACAAGATACACTGATCCACCAATGAAATCAGATCTTCAAGTCACATGAACTACTTGCACCATAGCAAGACATCTTGGATCCACCAAGCCTCTAGACATGTAACATCTTCCCATCCACAACTCCCGCAAACTGCATGAGATAGAACTTTTTGAAGCATCCATAACTTCCATTCTCCTGTAGATCATCTTATCTTAAGCTGATGTGCCACATCACCAGCTGAGATTCTGATGTTAAGCTAGATGTCAGAATATTCTGATATGACATCCAGCCGCTGAATTCAGCTTCTCCTTCTGCCACTTAGAAAAACCCCCTCCCTTTACAGAACAAGAGTTCCATGCTCTCATAAACTTGATTCAATAACCAAGTTTGAGTAGACAACCTCCATCCTGCTTTAAAACTCCAAAGACTTCACACCTGCCACGTCTGAATCTTCAGAAGATAAGTAGTCCTAGACTACACCATAGCCATACCAAAGAATGCCACTTTCCTTAGTAGAGCAGACTATAGAAAGCCATAGATAAGTGCCACTTAACCTTGACCTTCACAATGATCAAGATCCATGCTCCCAAGTACCTAGATCATAAATAAACTGATCTAAGCAGTAACCATCAAGATTATGATGTCTTCATCTTCATCTTCAACAACATCAAAGTCCAGACCAGTTTCTTGCCAGGAAACTCTCCAGAGAACATATGCTTTTGTCACACCCGACTGAAGCAACTTCTTAGGTCACCATCTAAGATCAAAACATATGCTATAGCGTATGCAGTACCCCTCCCATGATTCTGCACAAACTCTGATGATGAGATGTTCTAACATCTTGTTGAACATCAACAATCTTGACTTCCAAGGATAATCAATTAAATACTTGTGAATTCCACAAATAGCAATTAATCTTAAATCCTTGTCCAATAACCCTTCTTTACTGTTGTAGCTAAGCTCCACCAGATCACTTCATGAACACTTATCAAGTATTCAATCTTTTGCAAGTATCTTCTTTGACAAACAGTGTTGAGATACCAAGGCTGCCACCCTTGACTCAAGTAACTAAGATTCTCTCTGAACGAACCTTATTTACCTCAACAATTCTGAAAGCTCCAATTAGATTAGATCCACCATTAGGGTTAAGAGAGATGAATCCTTCCTTGCTATTTTGGATGGTGAAAATAAATCACCTCCACTTTCTTCAGATTGTGCTTCAAAGAAACACCTTATAGTCAGAAGAATAACTAGAAGACTCCAGATGCACGACTGAGATGTCTTTATGAGTGGACTTGAGATAATTCTCAAGTATCTTTGACAACCTAGCCGATCAATACTTTATCAAACTCCCAGAGCAAGAACTTGATAAACTTAAACTCAACTCCTCTCCTCTTCAACTGACTTCACACTGTACCATAGAACCTAGCTTCCAAGTACCAAGTCACCATACCAGATATCTTCCAACAACTCCCTTCATTCCATCGCTCCCGACTTTAGAATAAAAGAATGCAGATATCTTCACATATAGAGGCTGACGATTGAGATCTTCCACCAACTGTCTTCAGTAACACCTCTAGAATCCCATAATTCTAGAGCTCTTCCATCAGAAACACATGCAGCGGAATCACCAAGGAATAGATCCTGCTTGCCCTAATAAGATGTCAGAACATCTTACAAGACACCCCAACAAGAGAACTAGCCACTTCTCCTGCAGTTTCTGTAGAACCTCCTCAGCAACATGAACAACCAATGGGTTATTACCTTCGATCCAGAACATCCATCTCATCTATTAATACCCTTGAATATGTCTGAGTTGATTGATCTGATCTTCAAAACTCCTCCATGTTTAAACGCCAGAAAGTATCTCCCAAAGATCTCATCCAGAACCAGACAGGATGCCTGCTCTGATACCAATTGAAATTCTGGATATGCAGACAATAAATGTCCTAATACATGTCAAGACATTGTGCTACATAATCATTTAAACAGGAGCAGAAACAACATACTTATACCTTTAATATCAAAACTGCAGGATCACAGATGTCACGACATCTGATTCAACATGTTTATCATGAACCCTAACAGAAAACGTAAATCTGCAGAATGATAAAGAACACATAAATTGTTAACCCAGTTCGGTTCAATTCACCTACATCTGGGGGATACCAATCCAGGAAGAAGACTTCACTATCTGTAGACTTGTTACAAAGCTAAACTCCCCCGTTTACAACTTTATCCTAACATCTAGCCAATGAAGATCTTTACCACAGTTAAACTCAAACGTTTACAACTCTGATATGAGATACCTCACTCACTTCCCTTAATCACCAACTGTGATTTCTACATCATCCCTGTCAATACAGAAATCTGTCAAGAGTTCTTGACAAACAAGCTAACTCGGATTTGCTTAAAAGCTTTATCCAAGAACAATACACAATCCAATACCTTAAGGCTTATGGATCTGCGTGACACCTATATCTGCCACAATGCATCAACTGATACAAAGGGAGACTTATAACCTAGAGAGCCAACGACTCTCAAAACCCTAAACCCTTGTTTCTTACGCGAGAGAACTAGGTTACAAAAGGCATATCAAAACCTAGGTCTAAGTCTTCTTTTATAGTCTTCAGTAATTTGGGGCTTTCTATCTTTGGTCCTTGATCCACGCGCATTAACTCTTGGCAGATTTGTTACAGATTTAACACCTGCTAAATCAATGCAGTACTTCAGGATGTCATGTCTTCATGTTAAGACATCTTCTTCGACATCTTTGTTCAGGCCAGATTTCTTCATCTTTGTCATTAGAATTGTTTTACCAAAATTTTGTCAAACCAAATGAGCTTTCACAAACTTTTGATATGTCATAATTATTGATCTTTGACACTTTGTTTACATCATGAGTTGACCATCATCTTTAGCATATGCTTGCTCATGATGCCATTTTCATCTTTGATTGTTATCATTCTTCCTTTAAGGTTTATCCTTTAATCACTTGTTGTTACAAGTTGTCTATCCCTGATTCCAAATGAGGGTTTCTCTTATTGACTTGTAAGTCATACTTTAGGATAGTTTATACCACTTCCTATTCACCACATGACCTTGTTAGGATCATTTCCCTTGGCCTTGTTAGAGTCATCTTCCTTCTTCAACCTAACTTTAGGTTAGGGTTTGTAAACCCTATGTAAGTACTATTGTTATAAGTACTTATCTTCCCATTTGGCCTTATTAGAGCCAATTGTCTTTTAACTTAGAATTGAGTTTAGAGTTTGTAAACTATATGTGAGTACCATTGTTATGAGTACTCACTTTCCCTTTTGACTTTGATAAAAGTCAGTCCCTTAACTAGTCTTTCAACTTAGACTTAGAGAGTTTGTTAACTCTATAAAAGTATCATGGTTATGAATACTTACTCCCTTTGGAACCTTGACCACAGTCAAGAGTTCCTCACCCATAGTGAGGTGAACTACAAATGCTCTGATTCCATCCTAGTCAGGATACGTAGGCACGAGATACGATGTCTTGGCGAACATACTTTGTATATACCCTAGGTATTTACCTTAGCACAGTTCCCTTAGCAAGCAAACTTTAGCATAACTAAAATACTAACAAGAGGTTCCTGTAGAGTACTACAGATACTTAGGATGCTAGCACCTTCTCTAGGTATAACCAACCCCCGATCCTTAGATCTCTTAGCTTTGTTGTTACATAGCGCGCTTAGGGTTTTCTTCGACCTTTACCCTTTCCTTTGGATAAATCAAAGCTCGGTGGTGAACTTCATGATTTGTGATTCAAGTTAATTAATAGCTTGATATCCGATTCTCACCGCAACAGGAGCCAAAGTTATGATAGAGACTGAGAATGTCCAAGGCTGGGGCAAGTTAATTGAAATGAACGAGAAGAAAGATAAGTTTAGGTTGGGCTATCAGCTGTCTTGAAGCACAACATTGGTTCCATCTAGCAAAAAGCAGGTCCCTCCTATTGAGGAAACATTTTCAAGTGCTGGTCACATCTTTGGTTGTCGTGTGGTGATGATCAGTGAAGACGATCATGATGAAGTGTTATCCAGTTTGAACCGCCAAGCCAAACTTGGAGAGGAACTCAAGAACTGGAGGACTGTAGAAATCCCTCAGTTATTTTACCATCAAATGTAATTTTACTATTTTTATCAAAACCCTATGCTTTTCCCAAGGCATTGTGGCATATTGTATGGGCCTCCCAAATGTTTTTAAACTTTGATTATCATTGATAAATTGACAGTTTGCATTCAATTTTGTTCATTTTCTTTTGCATTTTTCTTTTCGAAATAAAATGGCAATATTTTCATGCACACACTTCCTAAAATAAACTGCATAAATCATAACATGCAGAAACACCACCGAGGTCCTTGATAACGACGCTACTATGGGCCTATGTGACTTTGATTGTCCGATCTACCAAGCTGAAATTCTGGTACCAGATATTTGTGATGTCACACACGATGTTGCAACAACACACTCTGCACAATAGACAAAATAAACAACAGAAGAACACACCAAATTGTTAACCCAGTTCGGTCTAACAACCTACATCTGGGGGCTACCAAGCCAGGGATGAAATTCACTACTTGTAGAATTAATTTACAGACTCAACAACCCAGTTGACAATCTCCTAAACTTAATTCCTACTAGTGACTTCCTACCTAAGAAACCACTTAGATATGAGAACATTACTCAATCCCTAAAACACTCAAAGAACAACCTCTTTGAGAAACCTTGATCCTGCTTCACAGCTTTGATCAAGTTACACAACTCTCTTTGCTTCACAGCTTTAGAGAGGACAGAACACAACTCACCAATTCACACTAGAATGGTGTATACAAAAACACGCACAAAGACAATGTTTAACCTCCAGTTAAAGCTCCCTATCTTCTGTCTGTTTTCTGTGCCTTCTTCCTTTGATCTATGTGCATTATATAGCCACGTGAATTGGGCTTGGACCCCTTGCAATATTTGATCTGATTTGTTATTTAAAACTGAATCTTCAAAACAAATTTTATCCCCAAAATCTTTTCAAATCTTCAACCTTTTAAATCTCCTATAAATCTGCATCAAATCTCTATGCAACAGAGAATATCTAACCCAAGATATTCGCATCCAATGAAACTACCTGCTCTCCACAATTCCAGCTAAAACGCAAACCCTAACAACATCACTAAACCTGATGTTATTAATTCTGCAGACCTGATGTCACAACATCACATGTGACATCAGACATCCAACTTAAACACTTAACACAGCCCAGTGTTAAGACTCAATGTTGTGACATCACCCATATGACATCAAACATTGAACAACTTCACTACTTAACACAACCCAGTGTTAAGACTCAATGTTGCAACATCACCACCTTGACATCAACATTGAACAACCTTTGTTTTACCAAAATTCCAGCCAATCCAAGAAACTAATAATCTCCCCCTTTGGCTAATTTTGGCTAAAACAATCTCTGCACCTTCAGAGATTTCAGCAGCGGAATAAACTTGAATATTTTTTTAAACTTCAAGCAGCAGCATCTTCAATACATAAAGACTTCACTTCACACAAAACTCTGCTGCAGCACCATCTTCAACAGCTACAATTTTCAACAATCAACAATGGTGCTCCCCCTCAAAACAAGAACCAGCATAACAGCTGTTCAGCATATCAGCAATTACTCCCCCTGAATTTCTGCACTTCTGCATCACATCACTTTAGCAGCATTTGACATTTGTTGACATTTGTACTCTTTGATACTCTTGGCTCACTTGGCTATTTCTCCCCCTTTTTAGCCATAATTGGACAAATCTCCTATGACACCCTGTACAAAACCATACTTCTTCTGTCAGCAATATCCATATTTTGAAAATCCAGACATATTCTTCATCCATCCAGTTATGAAGGCTTCACACAATCATCTACAAGATCTGAAGCACACTTGCTGAGCACGTGTCTTTTTGTATCACTGTCCCTTTCTCCACATACAATCATTCCCTATCATACTCTTCATCTTCAGACTTCCAATCAATCAATACCTGATCTACTTCAGTCTTCTCTACGTTCTCCATCCAAGGCAGACTTTCTACTTCATCATTCTCCCGTATGACTATGTAGACGCTCCTTAGGTATAATGTAAGCACCAAGCTTCAGATCCAGAACAAAGACATCATTCACCAAGGATACTCTTGACACCAGGGTATTACATATGCTCCACTACTGGATTTACTATCAGCAAAATAATCCAAAGTCAACACTGTGTCACAAACTCCACAAATTCTCAGCTTACTTATAAGCTTTGCTGAGATCCAGTCTCTTCAAGAAATCACAATTCCTCTATCCTTACATCCACCAGTAGTTGTTGAAACTGGTGAAGTCTTCAAAGACAATAGTCATGCTTTGCCAGAACAAACTTCTAAACACTTGACCATAATCTCCACCAAAAATGCTAGAGCATCCAACTCCACATGTCCAATCTTAATCATCTTCCAGATATAACCACCAACAAACATGATGTTATAACATCTTTTGGGACATCAGCTTCTCATCACCATTCAAATGGCTCATTGCACAAAGAAGTCCTTCAAGAAGCTCCCAATAAAACACAGTCAGAGCAACTTATTCATACACACCTGAATACCATAAGTTCCCGCACCCTCTCTGAACCATATCCTAGCAAACTCAACCATATCCAGAGTATCTATACCAAATTCTTTTTCCAGAACATACTTCCACCATTTTATGAAAAGCACATGAATGTTATCTAGTATGGCCTTTTGAATTTTCTCAGAAGTTCTAACAACAACGACTTCCTTCATTTGAGAGATATCCTAGACATTATCATCAGACTTATCTCTGATCTTCCTATTTCTGGAAGAGATGAACACTTTACTCCTGGATTTTGTAGTACCATCCACATAGATCTTCTGCTTATCAGTTCTCATCTTTGGAGGTGACTCAATAGCTTTCCTCTTCCTTGATTTCAGTCGTTTAGCAACCCCAGGAACCACTTTTGCAATTAGTTCATCATCACTCTTCTTTATTTTAAGGCTAGAAGTGCCTTTCTTGACTTGAGATGTTTTAACATCAACTCTAACATCTGCATCTTCCAACCTAAGGATTGTCAACTTGTGAAATTTTTCTTCTAAACTATAGGAGTCATTAGTCAGGTTGTCATCTTTCTTGGCCTTGCAAGTATTCAGCTCCCAACACTTCTTAAGGTCACAGCTTTTGATCCTTCCATCAGCATTGTTGACTCCTTCATCTTGCTCACCTAACTGACTACTCAAGTTGGCTTTTAACACATCATCCAACTTAGGAGTAACAGCACCATAAGTCATTAACCCAGATTGACTTTTCACCATACTTTCACACTTGGTGTCACCATCTGATGTTACAACATTATCCTTAACATCACCAGATGAGCTGACAACTTGAGGTACCCATTGATAGCAATTATCTCTGGATCTGGCTCCTTTCATAACTACCCCATTCTGCCCATTAGTCACCACACACTCATCTTTGGTGTAGCTTACTTTATAACCTTCATCACAAAGTTGACTTATGCTAATCAAATTAGCATTCAACCTTTGGACAATAACTACATTATCAAGAGTAAGACCATCATGATTCTTCACTTTTCCAACTCCTGCAACTACACCTTTTTCACCATTGCCAAAAATAACCTCATGTGAGGGACAATGACTGACTTCAACTAACAGAGTTTTGAATCCAGTCATATGCTTTGAACATCCACTGTCAAAGTACCATGTATCCTTATCAACCTGTCTATCTGAGGTGTGGGCTAAAAGACATTTCACTTTCTCCTTAGGAACCCATTGTTTAGCACCTTTGGGTCTGACCTCCTTTAGTTTGGTTTGAGGAGCATATTGTGGATAACCATGCAGTTTAAAACACGAGTACTGCATATGTCCAAACCTTCCACAGTAGAAGCATCTAGCTCTGTCATCTCTAAAGTGGTTAAACCTTCTGCCACCATGATGATGATGTTGCTAGTGCTGCCATCCATAGTGTTGATTTCTTCTTCTATGATAAGGCTGTTGTCTTCTACTACCATAGTTTGACTGTCTTCTATGGTAAGAATACTGTCTTTTGAACTGTCTCCTATGGTGATGAGGCTTCTGTCATACCCCAAATTTTGACCACTAAGATTTCCCATCATTGTGCAAATCATCAGCATAATATGGATGTACCTTTGTACCTCATTAGTCTCCCCAAAGGTGGGTGAGCATTCACTACAAACAGGATTTAGGGTTTCAAGCCCTCGCAGAGCTCTTAGACAAAGGATCAATCAAGGAATGACATGATCTTCAACTTGTCTAGCCTTTCAAATATCCACAATGGATCAAGAGGACTCCCACTTCAAGGATTAAGCACAAGGCTGCTCCCTTCTAGGTGGATCAAGCCACAGGATCGCCAGTGTCACCAAATTAGGGTTTGGTCGACTAGGGCCTCCAGATGGAAATTTTCCTCTGGGCATGAGCCAATGCTTCAAAACATAACCTAAAATGCTCCATGGAACATCATAAACCCCATCATCAAGTCAATTTAGCCTCAGGGGATGCATACATCAAAAATCTGGAATTAGGGTTTCTTGACCTAATTCACCCCTAAGTTGACTTTTGGGACAAACACGAGCCAAGACCTCAAGAGAGGATTTGAGGATCCCTAACACACCACATTGATCCATTTGCAACAATGGATTGATCCAAGAAGCTTGAGCAACAAGTTTCAATTTCATCTGAACCACAGTTAGGGTTTCGCGAGAAAAGTCAACTGTAGCTTTGACTTTTGACCAGGACATGCTCCCAAGCCGTGGGACACGATTAAATATACCCTATAACACCCATGGAACATGTCCATCAATTTTGATTTAGGTCAAGGACATGATTTCTTAAAGGATCGCACAGTTTAGAATTCATCTGATAAAAAGTCAACTGTGCACAAAAGTCAAACTTTGACTTTTTGAGATTTTTCATAAAAATGGTTTTTTAACCCTAAAATGATGTTAATGTGTGATTGGAATCATCATTCATCAAGAAAAAACAAAGAAAGTGGGATAACTTGTAAAAGGGGTAACCATAAAAACTTAGAAATTTTTCTAAGTTATGAAAAAAAGTGGCAAGGGTACCAACTTTGGAGGATCATAACTCCTAAACCACAAAGCCATTTTTCCCCATCCAAAGATGGATTTGTAGCCCTCATGGCCCTCTACAAAAGTGTCAACTACACTTCATCCCAATTCATCATGGATTTTGAGTTATGGTTGGATCAAAATGGCTAAAAACCTAAAATTGACATTTTTCAGCACTTAGCCAAAAATCTGCCTTGTAATTTCAGCACAATGTCCCAACTTCAAGGTTGTTTTTCTCCATGATCCAAGTTGAACCAGGTCTAGGGCCAAACATCAAAGTTGAAGTACGTCATCTAAGCTTTCCGGAAAGTCCTAGAACGTCCATGTAGCATACTCGAGCAGGGAGTTATGGATCTTACAAAAAGGCTTGCTGAAGCTGAATTTTTCAAGGCAGATTTGCACATTTTTTGTGCCACACGAATTTTTAAGCCTTGTCATCAGTTTAGACACATCTAAGGATCAAATCCAAGTGGGATGATCTGATCCATGAACCTCCCAAGTCCAAGGAACCAAAAAAAAGCATGCCAAAACCTAGAAATCCCTAAAAGAGGGACAAAACTCCAATTTTGGTTTGGAGCATTTAATGGATGCTTAGAGGTGGCATGGACTGAGCCATTCTCATCTGAATTCAGTCAAAATTCCTCCAACAACTAGGGAACCAGCAGCCTGTGCTCTAACCTCTAGTCAATGGCTAGAGGAGACTTGGATTTTCATTGGCCAACATTGGCCAAACCTCTGCTGCAGCCACCATTCACTGTGGATCCCAAAACAAACTTGCTCTACTATAAATAGAGCTTACACCAAAGCCATCAAACAGATGCTTTCCTCAAATTCTCTCTTTCACTCCAAAATGCCTTCTTTAGTAAGGAAATTCTGAGTTTTTGAGTTAGAGAGCATTTCCATCACAGCTCATGATCCTAACACCTCATAAATATCATATGTAGGTGATCCAAACCATCAAAAGTGACATGTAATCACAACATCACAAAGTCACCTCTCAAAACCTCAAAATGACACTTTTTTTGCATTTTTCAAGCCATGTCTTGATTCAGTCACTTTCCAAACCAGATAAAATCTCAAACACACTCTAAATATCATCCTTGAACTGTCCCAAATGGTGCCACACATCTGGAACACCATTTGAGAGAGTTGGCATTTTGGCCACTTTTGACCATTTTGCGAGAAAGTGCACAAACTTGCTCCAGAGGTTTCCAGCCGATTCGAACCATCCTAAAAGCTTCTAAGAGGTCATTTAAGGTTGTCCAAAGCATCAAATCATTTCTGGAACAAAGCACTTGGTAGGTTGTCCAAAATCTCCAAAAAAGAGGTAAAATCCACAACTTGAATTCTTTGAATCATGCTTTCCTTTGTTGTCCACATACATGTATCATATTGAACAATTTTTGAGGTAAAAATGTAGTCCTTAATGTGTATGTTGTGATCCTCCCACTGTTTGCATTTTAACATGTTTATATGTGGAATTTTGGTTGTTTTAAAAACATGTCCAATTCTGGTTGTTTTGATTCGTGTGTTCCGTACATTAAGTTTTAGTGTGCATGAGTAATACCATTGGATTCCTTGCAAAAAATCGGTCAAGATAGGTTTTTACAGATTTCAATTCCGATGAAAATTGAGAGAGTTACGCGCGTTGGAAATTTGACACGAAACGACGTCGAATTAACGATAGCGGTTCTGTTTTTTTTTGGCTTTGTGTGTTCTGTACAGTGAGTTTTCGAGTGCGTGAATAATACCATTAGATTCCTCGCGAAAAATCGGTCAAGATAGGTTTTTACGGATTTCAATTCCGATGAAAATTGAGAGAGTTACGCGCGTTGGAAATTTGACGCGAAACGGCGTCGAAAACAACGTGCAGTTTTGGTTTTTTAATTTTTGCATTTTGTGTGTTGAGTTTCCGTGTGCGTGAGTGATACCATTGGATTCCTTGCAAAAAATCAGTCAAGATAGACTCTTGAGGATCTGAATTCGGTTAAAAATCGAGAGAGTTACGCGCGTCGGAAGTATGGCGCGAAACGATGTTTTCAACTAACGTGCAGTTCTGGTTTTTTTGCTGCTGCGTTTTGTACGTTGAGTTTCAGCGTACATGTGCGATACCATTGGATTCCTTGCAAAAAATCGGTCAAGATAGACTCTTTAGGATCTTAATTTCGTTAAAAATCGAGAGAGTTACGCGCATCGGAAGTTTGACGCGAAACGATGTTTTCAATTACGCGCAGTTCTGGTTTTTTGATTTGCGTGTTTTGTACGTCGAGTTTCGGTGTGTATGTGTGGTACCATCGGATTCCTTGCAAAAACTCGGTCAAGATAGGTACTTTCGGATTTTGATTCCGATAAAAATTGAGAGAGTTATGAGTGTTTGAAATCTGATAAAAAACGTGTTGAAAATTAAAGTTTCGGTACTCGTTTTTACCCCAAAAAAAATGTCGGAGAGAATATTTTGATATCTTTCCTCTTTTTCTTACTTTTTATTTTCAAAACTCAACCAATTTTTTTACATAGCAAAAAATCATCATTTTCCAATTCATACCCCATAATATTTTAATCCACAAAAAAATCACAAAAAAAAAGTATTATTTTTAATATATTTAAAAATAGTGTTTTATATTGTTTTAAATGCTTTTAAAATGATTTCTTTTTTTTCTTGATTTTTAAAACCAAAATGATTTTAAATATTTATGTGGATAAAATATTTTTTTTTTCATAAACTTTAATCATTATTTAATGATTTTATTTGATATTTTTATCATTTTTTACTTAATTTTTCTTGGAAAAATGCCTAAAAAAATGAAATTGGGGTTTTCTTTGATTTTCACCCTAACAAATCTTTTTCAAACACTTTGGACCTCTATTAGAGTGTAAGACTCAATCCCCTTTTAACCAAAACAATTTTGGGCCTCAGTTATTGTATAAGTTCCGATACGTTAAAAATCTCGGCGCGATCGCCATTTTCAAACTGAAAATATTTTGGGCCTCTCCCTGAGTTGTAAGCCCCATCTTTTGTACAAAAATACACTTTGGGCCTCTAATAGAGTGTAAGACCCAACCCTTTTTTTTTATATTTTCTCATTTTATTTTATAATGATTTGGAAAATTAATAACTCCTTCAATTTTGATTATTTTTTATTGGTTCTTTTTCTGAAAAATCACAAAAATAGTAAAATATTTTATTCTACAAAAAAATAAAATTTATATTATTTATTTAATATATTTGGTATTTTTGTGAATAAATTCATTTTTAATTGTTTTTAAGCATTTTAAAAGTGAATATTCATCTTGAAAATAAAGACTATGGGCCTCCCCCCGTGTTGTAAGCCCAATTTCTTTTCTTTAAATTTTTTGGGCCTCTATTAGAATGTAAGACCCAACCCCTTGTGTACAGAAAACTTTTTGGGCCTCATTCGTTGTATAAGTCCCTCTGTACATTTTTAAATAAACGACGCGATCGTCGCCAGTTTAAAATTAACCAACTGGGCCTACCCTCGAGTAGTAAGACCCATTTCTTTTCTTAAATCTCACTTGGGCCTCTTGAGAGAGTGTAAGACCCATCCATTTGTACAGAAAACCTTTTTTTGGGCCTCAGTCACTTGTATAAGTCCCTCTGTACAAATTCAACAGTGCGCTCACTGATAAAACCCTGGGCCTCTCTTAGAGCTGTAAGCCCCAAATCTTTTTATTTCAAAGTACTTTCTCCTTTTATTTTGAATATACTGTTGTTTTCAATCTTTCTTTGTTGAACAACTAACCAAACAGCATGGAAGCTCTACAACCGAGTAAGTGTTTACCCGCTTTCATTTACCGCTTTCATATGTATATAACTGTATTGTGGGGCTGTTTCACTGTAAGTCTCCTTTCATAAACTCATATATATATATAACTGTATTGTGGGGCTGTTTCGCTGTAAGTCTCCTTTCATAAACTCATATCAACTGTGTAATAATAGTATAGATATTTCGAGTTTCCCCGGCAACTACGTCTAGCACTAGGTAAAGCCATGTTGATCACTCTAAACTTACAGTTAAAACTAGATCCACATAGGATTACCAGACACAGTCTTCCCTCCTCTTGGGGTTAAACAATATGGAGATGTGAAAGGTAGATTCTTTTTGAACCCTTTCTCGGACTGTCACTCTTAGAAATAGACTGAACTAGATCCCCAATAGGATCACCAGATACAGTCTTCTCTTCGACTGTCCTCATTAGGAATTGTCAAGAAACTCTACTCCCAGAGATGAATGTATTCTCCGTGAATGGCATCTTTGAGTTTCTTCCAAATTCTTGAACTTTCCTGACCTGATCTATTCCTTGTGAATAGCTTGCCTTGAATTTCTCGGGGTTTGGGGACCCACGGGCTTCTTAAAAGCATCGGCCTCCTCTTGGGCATCGTACAAGGACCCACAGGCTTCCTAAAAGCAACCTAGCCTCCTCTTGGGCTTAGTACAAGGACCCGTTGGCTTCTTAGAAGTATTCACAGCCTCCTCTTAGGCTTCGTATAATGATCTCTTCCTCCGGGAATCATAGCCTTCTCTTGGGCTTAGTACAAGGACCTATCGGCTTCTTAAAAGCTTCCAGCCTCCTCTTGGGCTTCGTACAAATTATCCCGACGACCTCCTAGAGGTCTAGGAACAGAACTTAATCATCTGCATAGAACAGTCCTTTCAAAGAGTCTACTACTGTTTCTCAAAGCATAGTACAAAAGATGAAACTCTAGACTTGGACAGTCTAATCTCCTTGAGTCTCAAAGACATTCTCAAGTGCCCCCTTTGTTAAATAGGAAGGAAACCCGCAGACTCGGACAGTCTCAATACCCTTCGGATTTCCCGCTTCCTTAAAGAACAGGAATAACCCGGATCCTTGAATAAAATCCTTGAGTACAGTGTTGCTCATATAAGAACTGATTTTCTCTTTCAAAATCAGTATACTGGACCTGTCACTCAACTAAAACAGTCACCACAGCCTTCTCTTGGGCTTTGTACAATGATTCTCCCCAGCGGAGTCAAACAACGTTTAGCCTCTCTCCCGGGCTTTGTACGAGACACATAAGAGACTCCCTCGTTGAGTCAATCACCCTTTTCGCCTCCATCTCGGGCTTTATACGAGATACAAAAAGGTTCTTAATTGAGCCAAACAAACAACAGCCTCCATCTCAGGCTTTGTACGAGATACAAAAATTCTCTTGTTGAGTCAAATAGCCTCCATCTCGGGCTTTATACAAGATACCAAAAGACTCCCTCGTTGAGTCAAAAACCTTTTAGCCTCTCTCTCGGGCTTTGTACGAGACACATATTAGCCTCCTCTTAGGCTTTGTATAAGAAAACCACTGGTTGATCCAATCAACCTTTTAGCATCAAAGTTGTGCCTCGTTCACAGTACACAAACATCAACCACTCCTTCCCCTTCATCTAATCGCTGTAAGCGGCAAGCCTCTGGATCATCTACATCCATGCCACTGTCCCTCTTTTAGCATGAGAAATTCCTAAGGAAAGATAGTATTGCTCTACACTGAGTTAAAGTCTTCTTCTTTAGGTTAAAATCACCTATAAAGGAAATTATGGCATTACTAGGATCTGTGTATCCCGGTTAAAGTAATCCTCCTTTATAGACCAGTCACCCAACAGTTGTGACAGACAAACCCTTCTTTAGAGATGACAAATTCTCTCTAAATTCGAGGTCCTTCAGCTTCACGTCTTGGACTTTGAACAAGACACAAATAGACTTTTCAGCTTCACATCTTGGGCTTTGAACAAGATACAAATCACCTTTCGCTTCACGTCCTGGGCTTTGAACAAGACACCAAAAACCAATTTCCTCCCATAGAATAGGAGGAACTACGAACGCCCTGATTTCCCTGTTTCGGTAAAAGGGAATACGTAGGCATAAGATCGAAAGAAAAGATCTTAGCGAGCACAATCAACAAAAAACCCAAATCCCATATCTCCATCAATCAAAAGCAGTAATTCAAAAACATCAGTCCTAACATCCTAATCCTTGTTCCCCGCCAGAAACCTTCTGTCTAGATAAAAAGAAAGAAACTGTATTGGCGAAAATACAAATAACCAGTACAAAGGCCCCCCCACATTGATAGCATCTGTAGCCTAACAGACCGCTGTTTAAACTCAGTATGCAAGCAGGGCTAATTGGAGACATCTATTTCCCTTCCTTATTCAGCTCACAATAGGATAAAAAATGAATCGACCTGTAGTAAGCTCAACCGCAGAGAGCGACCAACGCTTAAGAACCGCGTCCAAAATCGCTCGCTACAGAAAAATGGCGCCCACCGTGGGGCCGGGTATTTCTAAAACTTTTTTTTTCCTTTTTTCTCTTCACTTATGTGAAAACCACAGATTGGGGCTTCCGCCAGGGAACCCATTTCTGTCAGGAACTTAGGATTCTTAGCTTTATAAGTGTCGCGGTGAAAATTGGATACCATAGTTATTGGTTAACTAGGATCGCATTTTTAATGTCACCACCGGTCTTTGATTTTATCCAAAGGAAGGGAGAAAAACTGAATTCCCACAATGCAATGCAAATGCACTAAGATTCTAAGTTCGGGGGTTGGTTATACCTAGGGAAGGTGTTAGCATCCTAGATATCTGTAGTACTCTACAGGAACCTCTTGATTCATTTATGTTATTTGTTATCTGCTTTGCTAAGGGTTTTAAAGGGTAGGTGATTTACAATTTCATTCCTAAGTGTGCTCGACAAGATATCGCATCTTATGCCTACATATCCTGTCAGGAGGGAATCAGAGCACTTGTAGTTCTTCATTAAAGATACTAAATGTCTTAAAGGTTTAGGAAAAGAAGACGAGTCATCATCTTAAGAAAGAACACCACGGTTTTTTTTTAAAAATGTGTGTATGTTGTGGGCATGGGATTATATGTCCCTTTCTTTGAGATGATTAACGTCTAATTCTCTTGTATGGAGAATTTGGTAGGCTAAAGTTTGATTAGAGAAATCAAAGTTTGTGGGTGGGGGGGGGGGGGGACTAACCTAGAAAATCTATCCTAAGTTGTCTAATTGCCTTATCTTAAGGTGACGATTATGAATGCAAATGATATGCACCATGCACAATAACATGGTTATTATGCATGGGATTTTCCTTTGGATATTAATGCGATTAAATTACGTTATTTAGGCGAGGGTGCTAGCAGAGTGATGCTAGACTTGTGTCTGGTGACCGAAAGGTTGAATGCGATGCACGAAGGCGATCGACTTACATGGGTAGAAAATGGGCTCGACGTTGGATCGAGAAATTTTATATTGTTTTGAAAAGGTTTAGACAGTAATAAATAAACATACAGATAGAAGTAAGATATGATAAATATACACATGATAAAATAACAAGGTAAGGCATGATACAAGTTACAACTTTGATATGAGATAATATGATGGAAGTAACATAAGCGTGAAGATGGCAATATGTTTCATGATAAGGTATGGATAAGATGAATATGATCATAAGAGTATATCAATATACTTCAAATAGAATGATTAAAATGATATCAACATGCTTCAATCTATAGGAAGACAAACATGCAAAATGATGTTAAGGATGACAATCAATATGTCTAAATCTTTAGGAATACAAACATATAGAATGATATTAAAGGTGATAATTTAGAAGAATGATATTCATGTAAAAATCAAAGATAGGACAAGCCAACATGGATATATTAACTCAAGAATTAAGTAAGGATGCTTAAAATGATATTGATAATTAAACCAAGAATGGATAATTAACTGACAACACAATAGAAATTAACAATTTCAACACACAAGGTAATTAAAAATTAACCACATGGACGATTAATCATTTAGAAATTGACCATTAACCAAAACTTTAGAACTAGAAAGTGACAAATTCGAAATCAAGACACAAATTGGTAATTTAACAACATGATTAGGAATAACAATTAATATCACAATTAGGAGTTAACAACTTAAGATGTAATTAATTATTAAGATTAAAACTAACACAATAATTAGCAATTAAAAATATAATTAATAATAATAAAGCATCACATATTAATTAATGATAAAATAAATAATTAAGGGACAAACTATGAAAAAAATTATTTTTAGGTTTTTTGAATATATAAAATATTTTAAGTAAGATAAATAAAAGAGGTTTCAAAAGAAAATAAAAGATTTTGGAGTAAAAAAAAACAGTTGAAATAAAATGCAGAGGGGGTGTATTAGTGATTTGGTTCCGTTGAAAATAAAAGGGAAAAGACTTGGGCCAGAAGACTGGGGGTGCATATGGGAAAAGGCGCAAGGCCCAAGAGGGAGAGGGAAAGCTTTCAGGCAAAAAAAGAAGAAAATAACAAAATGGGTGATCCAAGGATCGAACCCGGGACATTGTGGTCAAAGGCGAGATGCAAGGCGTGTGGTGAACCGTTGGGACGGCTATACATCCGTTATAGAATACGCATCCATTAATATATAAGCTATAATAAAACATGAAAATTGATAAAACGAAAAAATAAAAACGCGCATGCAGTGGTAGCAGTAGTGGCATGTGATATAATTGGCATGGAAACAATGCATTAACGGACAAAATAAATGCAACCACCCAATTAGTAAACGCACGGCAACAGAACGTACATGCAGACATTGAAACATGCTATCATCTAAATCACAAACAAGCCAATCAAATCGTGGGTACACATGGCATCATGAAGAAAATGCAGAACAGACATGCTATCGGTTTACAATATCATACGAAACAAACTTCAACCTCTCTTAACTCAATCAAACCTTAACCAAATAGCAGGAAATAAAAAGCTAACATGAAGCATTTTGAACATAGATCATAATGAAACCAAAAGCTGAGCAAGATAGTGAATATAGTATGAACGGTTCACGCATGGAAACTAGGGTCCAAACATAAAAAAAGTTGGGAAAGAGATAAAACTTTCTGTTTAAAATGTAAACCAATTACACACGTAATGGCAACCGACCTTAAGCTTCTCCACACGAATGAACAGAATATTAGAGTTTCACAATAACTCGCAAACCAAACCGTCAGCATGTACACAAAATGAAGCCACAACTTTATTACTAATCATAGACAAACTCCCATCGTATGCTAAACATGTGTATTCATTGGCAACATGGATTCGGTTTTAAACAAAAATGACCAACTGCCCGTCTCAACACATGGAATTTTCCATAACTCAAACCGTACAACCATCCACAAGAATTCAAACATCATGTAATCAGGTTGACACATATTATGCTTGAAAAGACAACAAGATATTTCAAGACAACAATCCACAATGAAGCAGGATATATGTATAATCGTAGGACATTAACTCCAACCAATACAAACTTGCAACCGCAACTAGCCAACGCATTATTTAACAAACATTACAAGCAACAGCAGCATAAGAGCGTATCACAAAGGATCCCGCGTATATATTACAAACAGATGCAATAATAGTATCCAAAATCATGCACAGGTGAGTTCAGTTTTAGATATAAAAAAAGAAAGATGACCAAACACCGGCTTCAACATCATATTCCATATAGAATTCATGGTATCATTTTAAAATGGTATAGAAACAGCATGTTAACATGTTTAACATCAACATCTCAGTCCATACAAACTTATAATGATCAAGCGAGCCAACATGCATCCAACACACAGCTCACACATAATAACACTATGCCATGCAAATGCAACACGATATTGAAGCAGCATAATAAATATCAACTGAGTCAGGTTTATCCTAACAGCATGATAAGCATAATAAAAGGGAGTTTAAGAACTTACCAGATTTCCAAAACAAGTAGCAAGAATTCCTTCCCTCTCCCAGCTGGCTCGTGCTCCAGAGAAAATAATTTTTAGAGCGGTTGTTAGTATTGTTGTAGTGATTTTTTCTGTGTGTTTCTTTTTTCTGATGAATGAATGAGAACAATGCCCCTTTTATAGGTGAGTTTGAGGGTACATGGTTGGGATATACGAACTGGATGTTCCCTGCATGGCTGCAAGCGTGGTTTCACAATTCTTGAATCATGTGAACATGCATTTGTCTTTTTCTCTTTACTTTTGCATGCTTGGGACAAGATCAATAGCTATAGTTTAGGTCTTCTTTTCGTCTTGCACGAGTCATGGGATATTGGGATGATGGAATGTATGTGGTAGGTCTGCAGAGAGGATAAGATTTGAAATCCAAAATTGATGTGTTCTTGGTACAAAATAGAATTCGTATGGCCATGTTCCTCTCACGATATCTCCTAACTTAATGATCCAATTTTCATGCTCTTGAGTTTAAATGAAAGTTCTTGGATAATACTACAAGTTTGATGTTGGAAAGTAATTGAAATAATGCCTTGGACTGGTAGAAAAATTCCTCACAAGTCGTGTCCCCAAAACTGCCAAAAGAACTTAAAAAAAATTCTAAGTTATTGAAATTTGACAATTTCAAGTGCCCTACTTTGACGACCCATAACTTGAGAATGGTTTGTCCTATGGAGATGTTCCACATATGGTTGGAAAGCTATCAACAAGCTCTACAACTTTCATTTGGGACTCAAGTCTTGAATCCAAGTAGAAATGGGTGAAAAATGAGGTCAAAGTTGGAGAAAAACGTGGAGGAAAGTGCTAAAAAAATTTCTAAGTGTTTGGCCAAAATGTCTTATAAGCTTCATAACTCAAAATCTAAGCATTTTTAGACAAAAAGTCATAAGGAATGAATTAAAGATATTGATGAGAGCTTTCCAATGAGCTTTGAGTCGTTTAATTTGAGTGCACGGTTTAGGAGTTATGGTTATATCAAATCGGGCTATTAGGGGGAAAATGTCGTATACGAAGTCTTTCGCGACCGAAACCATACTTCTCTTGCAAGAAACTTCATGAAACTTGGTATGGATGCCTTGAATACTTCATGAGACAATATATGATGGTTAAAACCATTAACACTTCATTTGATCCAAGATTCCAAAAGATTAGGGTTTCAGTCGAACCCCAATTCGGACTGTGAATGCACTGAGGTCAAACCTTGTAAACTTGCTTCTTCCTTCCCATCTAAAGGTCTTAGGAGACTCTCTAGGATGTTGGTAAACCAATAGAATCAATGATTAGGTTTTAGGAGATCATCTTGATGAGAAATCAAAGCTGTTGGCTGATAAGCGTCACAGAAACCCCAATTTTGAGATACAGTGGGACTGAGGCTCAAATTCCTCTGTTGAGGATCAATGAAGCATGGATTCTTGTTGAGTGGATTCCCTTGAATATAGGTGATCTTAAGTGGTAAGTGGGTCACGCAATCCTGACTTGATAGAGTCAATACTTAATGATTTCTTCAAGATAAAAATCCTAATTCCAAAGTTCTTGTACTGGAGATCTTCTGTTGATTTGACTTGCTTCAAAACAGCTTATGGAGCTTTATGATGATATGCGAACCTAATTTGAACACAAATAAACAAACTACGAGATATGGGTTAGCTCAACCAATTCATAGATGCTTGACCTAAGATGCACAAATGAAGATGACATCTTAGGGTAAAAAATTAGGGTGCGGCAATAAGTCTAGGATGATTAGGACAAATATATATACTGCTTTTCCTAATTGAATATGTGTTTATTTTTCTGCTACTGGGAATGCGTGTGATGCCGCGTGTGGTGAGATTGAGTATACACTTAAGATAAGTAATGGCGACGGGGTCGACCATCAACCTCAGTGGAGGCATCCTAATGTAACCATTCTCTCACCTAGACAATGGGTCGGTTGTGATGCCTGAGAAGCTGAGGAGCCAAACCCTTTCGTAGTGCGGAAACTATCGGAAATAGTTGTTACGCGATACTACCCTTATTTGAGGCTGGTGATCTATTCTCGGTGAATGGCACTTACTCTAAGATTGCTCTACAACTCGCTGGCGATCCGCTTTTTGTTTTGTTTTCCTGGGAGGAGCTGATGATAATGAGTACAGGTACAAAAATTACCCTAGTATAAACCTTTGGGGATGGGTAGAGCCTTGACTTCATGACAACGACCCTTTGACCCCATGTTTTTTCTATGTTTTTGTGTGCTGCATTCATGCATTCATTTAAAAAAACATTAAAACATTCAAAAAACTTCTCTTCTAGTCTCTCTGTTTTTCAAATTAAACTAAGACTGTGATTGCAAATATCAGAGAAGAGGATTGCGCTAATGGATTTTGGTAGAAGGAGAACTCATACGTACACCTTCAAGGTTCCAAAACTAGGGGATTTGAGAGGATTAGCAAGGATGATCACTAGCCCTGAGGCTTTCAGAGTCAAGTACGGAGGTCTGCTACCACTGTTAAGAGTCCATGTGATTGAGGGAATCATGGATGCGCTCATTCAGTTTTATGATCCAGTTTATCACTGTTTCACATTCCCGGATTACCAGTTGGCACCAACGCTGGAGGAGTATTCTCATCTGATTGATCTACACATTACTGATCGAGCTCCATTTTCTGGACTGGAAGAAATTCCAAAGAATCAGACCATTGCAAGAGCAATTCATTTGGACGAGTCTGAGGTTAGGACTCGCCTAACCATTAAGGGTGACATCCAAGGTTTGCCAGCCCAGTTCTTAACAAAGAAAGCTCTGTACTTTGCTAGTATAGGGAACGAAACTGCTTTTGAAAGCATCTTTGTTTTACTCACCTACGGGTTATTTTTGTTTCCCAACATTAATAACTTCGTCGATATCAACTCCATTAAGGTTTTTCTAATTGGAAACCCTGTGCCGACTTTGCTCGCAGATGCGTATCATTCTGTACACTTAGGAAATTTATACAGCGGAGGGGAGATCACATGTTGTGTACCTCTACTTTATAAATGGTTTATTTCCCACTTGCCCAAGTCTGCTGCTTTTTGGGATTGCAAGAGTGCCTTACGCTGGTCGCACAAGATCATGTCTCTTACCAACTCTGATATAGATTGGTGTAATAGGATCTATGATGGGATCAGAATCATTGACTGTTGTGGAAATTCCCCAACGTACCCCTTATAGGAACTAAGGGGGGAATCAACTACCATCCAGTTCTCGTTCATCGTCAATTTGGGTACCCGATGAGACACATCCCACTGGGTGTTCATCTGGAAGGTCTTTTCTTCAAGGAAGGAGAAAGTGACAGAGCACTAAAGAGGGAAATAGTGCAAGCTTGGAAGCATGTTCATAAGAAAGGACGAGAGTCTCTAGGAAAACCGGATTGTGTCTCGGTGGAGCCTTATCTCCATTGGGTACAAACTAGAGCTCTCAAGCTGAAGATGCCTTATCCTCGTTACAGAATTCTTCCGCCGAGGGAATCTGTCATGTACTTCATGACGGAAACTGAAAAGCTTCAGGTTACTCTCAACAAAGTTCAAAAGGAGAAGAGGTCTTGGAAGAACAAGTACCGCACCCTCGACTTAGAGTGCATCAAAATACAGCAATTACTGAAAGAGAAAGACGCTCTGATTGAAATTTTGGAGCAACATGCTGTAGAGAATCAAGATGACCAAAGGAATTTGCTCACTCCTTTCACCTGGCAAAGGAATGACAACCCGACAACGGCCCAAGATCCCCGGTCAAAGAAAAGGAAGATATCAGAATCAGCACCCGATTTCTCTTCAGAGAGGACTCGGGACCCATTAGCTTAGGCTTCTGTTTCTGCACTTTGTAATCTACTGTATTTCCATTTCTGTAATCCTTTGAATTCAATAAAAATGGGTTTCCCCACCGTTTGATATTTGCAATCTAATTGTCGAAGTTTATTTTGATTAAACTAAAAGAATAATTAATATAATTATTGCATTCATCATTCTCACACCGCGTATTCTCCTTACCTACGAATCTCACGTTTGTGTCTCGATTCTAAAGTCAAACTGTCTCATTCGTACAATACTCGGGCCAGTCGTCAGAAAAAGATGGATGATCTTGAGGAAGAGAACAGAGAGTTGAAAGAAGAGATCGACGCTCTAAGAGAGGATATGAGAAAGCTTCGTAACGACATGCAAGCCATGGAAGAAGCTCAGCTACAAAGAACTGTGATCTCAGAGATCGCCTCAATGCCCATAGTGGAGAAGTATGATCCTAGGTATCAGATGCCCAAAGATCGTCCCTGGGGCATGCCTGTCAACTATATCCCGGGAGGATATGTTCCGCCGATCACTGAGGATCAGGGAATCACAACAGAAGCCGCTGGGCCTGAAGGTTACAAACTTCGGGAAAGCAGAGATGCCAGGGGCATACTGAAGACACCTGAAGGTTACAAACTTCGGGAAACACCAAGATTCGCTGTCGTAGTCACGGTACCACCCCCTGTGGTGTACACTGTCCCGGAAGGACAGATTCCACCAATACCTGCTGGTAAAAAGGAAACTATGTTTGACCGAATGGAGGAATTCCAGGAGCAGTTCTTGGAAATGCAGAAGGAACTGCAAGCCATTCGCGGTCAAGATTTATTTGGAAAGGACGCCGCAGACCTCTGCTTGGTCCCCAATGTGAAAGTCCCACACAAATTCCAAGTGCCCGACTTTGAAAAATACAAGGGTAACTCTTGCCCTCAAAGCCATCTAGTGATGTATGCTCGGCGGATGTCAGCTCAGACGGAGAATCAGGACCTACTGATTCACTACTTCCAGGATAGTTTAACCGGTGCCGCATTAAAATGGTACATGGGTTTAAACCGTGCCACGATCAGCACTTTCAGAGATCTTGGCACTGCCTTCGTCCAACAATACAAATACAATTTGGACATGGCACCCGACAGAGATCAACTAAGATCAATGTCGCAAAAGGAAAAGGAAACCTTTAAGGAGTATGCTCAAAGGTGGAGTGAAATTGCCGCTCAAATTTGTCCACCTCTTGAGGAAAAAGAGATGACAAAGATCTTCTTAAAAACCTTAAGCTCATTTTACTATGACCGAATGGTTGCTAGTCCACCCAGTGATTTCACCGAGATGGTGGGCATGGGCGTACGTCTTGAGGAAGCCGTCCGAGAAGGACGTTTGGTAAAAGACACTGGATCGACGAGCGGTACTAAAAAATATGGTAGTGCTCTCCCTAAGAAAAAAGAGAAAGATATTGGGAATATCTCTCTCGGAAAGCAAAGGCGTCGATATCAGTCGGTAGCAGTTGTAACTCCTGCTATCAACCTTGCGCCTATTCCTACGTATCAACCTCAGGTTGCGCAGAGCCAACCTGACCAGCAAAGGACACAACAACCTCTTCAGTAGGCTCGTCCTCCATATAACAACAACCGTACAACACGGCCACCAGGATTTGATCCTATACCCATGACGTACGCAGAACTGTTTCCGTTACTACTGGCTAAGGGGCACATCCAGACTAAGTCTCCTCTTACAGTACCGGAAAATCCGCCTTTTTGGTTTAAGGTGGATCAGACATGCCCATATCATCAAGGAGGGTCAGGGCATAACATAGAGAACTGTCTTAATTTAAAATCTGATGTGCAAAAGCTTGTTAGGAGCGAGCTCTTATCTTTCAAGGATACGAATCCCAATGTTCTTACGAACCCGCTGCCTCAACATGAGAAAGTTGCAGTCAACCTGATTGAGAAAGAGACTAACAATGTCTATCAAATTCACGATGTACTCTTGTTAAAGACCAATCTGGTTAAGATGCATTGTAGACAGAGTGGATATGGCCATGTGCCACCTCATAATTATCACCAGTGTGATATCTGCTCTAAAGATAACCAAGGATGTTCGGTAGTGCAATCAGCTCTACAGGAACAAATGGATCTCGGATGGATCCAAGAGCACCGAGTTCGTGGAGTTAACATGGTCTACACAAATTCTAACGTCATTCAGAACCACGATATCCGTGCAATGAATGTCAACTTGGTTACAATGCACTCAAGGCAAAGCCAGTATCATAATCTGCCGCGGCATGATTACAGTTCTTGTCTGACTTGCTCGGTAAACAAACAGGGATGCTCTTTCATACAAGAGGCCCTCCAGCGTCAGATGGATCTTGGATGGATCCAGGACTACCATGATAGGAATCCCTATCAGATCAACATGATTCAAATCTTCGATATTCGTCTGATGAATACCAGCCTGGTAGAGTTACATGCTGAGCAGGTCCGACTCGGATTCTTAATATCACATGATTACCAAAGCTGTAAAGCGGGTTGCGAAAATGATCAAGGTTGTACCCTTGTCCAGGAGGCACTTCAGCACTTGTTAAATCACTGGTGGATGCCAATCTATATGGATGAAGATACCCAGCAAATTAGTATCACTAACGGAAATCCTACTAGATATCAAAATCAGGATGTCTGGTCGGTGGAAACAGACCTCGTAAGGTTGCACTGCATTCAAAGTGGACATGGTCGGGTGCCACTACACAACTATGAGCGGTGTGGAGTTTGTTCAATGAACAATCAAGGATGCTACCTCGTACGAGCAGCCCTTCAAAGTCAGTTGGACCGCAAAGAGATTCAACCATGCTCAAGTTCTGGATCAGTCAATTATCTCGCTGATCAAATCGAGGATGTTGTCGTAATCTCTGATCATCAGAGGGCTAGGGGTATTTGTGCCATCATTCCACAACTTGACGAATCTAAAGTTCCTAACCAGGAACGGATTGAAATTACTTATGATGGTCAGAAAAATCAGAAGGCTCCCATAGTCATCTATCTGCCAGGACCACTACCGTATGAATCAACTAAGGCTATCCCTTACAAATACGGTGCAACAATAGTCGAAAATGGAAAGGAAATTCCATTACCCTCCGTCGTGAATATTGCAGACATCAGTCGTGTAACACGGAGTGGTAGAATCTTCAACCGAGGGGTTGGGGAACCTAACAAAGAGAAGAAACCTCAGACAGAAGTTCCCAATCCACCAGTCGGTCAATCCAATAATCCCGACCTTTCAAAAAACAATGATGAGATGCTGAAGCTCATCCAAAGGAGTGAATACAACATTGTTGATCAACTGTTACAGACTCCTTCAAAGATCTCGGTATTATCACTGTTACTCAGTTCAGAAGCGCATAGGGAGGCTCTACAGAAAGTCTTGGAGCAAGCCTTTGTGGAACAGGATGTAACCATCAGACAGTTCGATAGCATTGTCTCTAACATCACTTCTTGCAATAATTTGGGATTTAGTGATGAGGAATTACCTGAAGAGGGTCGTCGTCATAACATGGCGCTCAATATCACAGTTAACTGCCAGGGCGATGCATTGACCAGCGTACTGGTAGACACAGGGTCAACCCTGAATGTTATGCCGAAGTCCACTTTGATGCAATTATCATTCAAAGGCCCTCTGATGAGAATCAGCGAGGTTATCGTCAAAGCATTTGACGGATCCAGAAAAACGGTTATCGGCGAAGTTGATCTTCCTATAACTATCGGTCCTCACACTTTCCAAGTCACTTTCCAGGTCATGGACATCCGAGCAACATACAATTGTTTATTAGGAAGACCTTGGATACATCAGGCTGGGGCAGTTACTTCAACCCTCCACCAAAAGCTAAAGTTTGTCAAGAACGATCAACTTGTCACGGTTTGTGGGGAACAAGCCTTGCTTGTGAGTAACCTATCATCATCTACTTGTGTAGAACCCGAGGAGATTATTGGAACGCAGTTCCAAGCACTGTCGGTAAGCAAAGACAATCAGTTCAAAGGAGGAACCTTAATTTCCTCATACAGAGATGCTATCAAAGCGGTCGAGAGTACCGATACAACCGGATGGGGACAGCCTGTCATTCCCATTGACAATAAAACAAAGAAGGGTATTGGTTTTTCTGCAACCTGTACCCAGACAGCTGCCAACGATGAAAGTCTTCATCCCCTTCAAAACTTCTTCCACAGTGGAGGTTTCCTTCACCTAGTGTCTCAGACAGTTCATGCTATCAATGAGGAAGATCCCGCTGACACAGATGAAGAATGGAAGTCCTATCTTAACGAGGACGGTTATGTGTCTCAGGAAGAGGTGCCTACGCCATTTTGCTATCCCGCACAGAGTCCGAGGTTTATACCAAGGTCAGATGTCGAAATGATATACGGGGATTGTGATCCGGAAGGATGTCGTGCTCCGCCAAATTCATTAGAGGAAGACACTCTGATGAAAGACAATTTTGACTACAACTACTATGGCCTAATGGATGGTCTGCCAATGTGGCAACCTTATCCAGGAAACTTGGGGCAAGAAAGTCAGTCGAGTAATGAAACTCAGCTGAGCATCATTGAACAGAATACCTATGTCCCCACCATGTCATGGGATCAACACTCTGGTCATTCAAAAACTACTCAACATGACGATGAATTCGCAACGTTTGCAGGACTTGAATTCATCAACTATGCTTTTCCCGAGGTCAACGTCATCGAGAGGGATGACTCCTCCAGTTCCAAAGAAGTTTGGGACACTCTGGGAGAACCAAGTGGAAAATACGACTTTATGGTCAAGTACACTGCGCCCGAAAGCTCTCGTATCAGGCTCGAAGATATCCAGCCAACTGGATGGGGAGATACAGCTGAGAGCACAACTACTCTGCAAAATGCAACTGAGGAATCCTCCTACGACAACTCTGCTTGGGAGACAGATTCCAATGATCCTACTCCACCAGAAATCGGCGTTATTTCTGAAGACAAATCAAGGAAGGTGCCAGACTTTGTGATTCACCGAGGAGTTCGCCACCAATGGGTTGCCGTCGAGGTTCCGAAGGTTGTCCATTAGTCAAAGTAATTTCCATCTTAAACCTTTCACCCTGCCCAGGTGAAACGGATGTTTTAATAGGGCTCGTTTTCTGTAAATTTTCCCTCTTCGCTTAGCCCAAAGCGACAAAGTTTTGTTTTATAGGGCTGTAGTTTCAAGAATCGGCTTATTCATTAATAAAATAACGTCGTTCTGTAATTTCTGCATTAATTGTTGTTTTCTCTTTTCGCTTTTTTCAGAAAATGGTAATCCTAAAAAACAATTCCAAAATAAAAACAAGCAATAAAAGAAATACACTGCACACACTTGCATTTTCTCTATCTCTTCTAAACAGGAATCATCACGTCATGCAGATTGCTTGTTTTACACCCCGTTGAAACATACGATCCGATGCCTTCTCCCGACTTTGAGTTCCCGGTATTTGGGGCTGAAGAAGAAGATGACAACGAAATTCCATAAGAGATCTCCCGACTACTCAGACAAGAGGAAAGATCCATTGAACCTCACAAAGAGCCGTTGGAAACGGTAAACTTGGGTTCGGAAAAAGAGAGAAAAGAAATCAGGATTGGGGCACTGCTCAATCCAACTGTCAAAGAAAGTTTGATAAAACTTCTCAAAGAATTCCCCGATGTATTCGCTTGGTCCTATCAGGATATGCCAGGGTTGGATACCAGCATCGTAGAACATCACTTACCATTAAGATCGGAATGTCCGCCAGTAAAGCAAAGGTTGAGACGCACTCACCCGGACATGGCCATCAAAATCAAAGAGGAGGTACAGAAACAGATTGACGCAGGTTTCCTCGCTACATCTGAATATCCTCAATGGTTAGCCAACATCGTACCCGTTCCCAAAAAGGACGGAAAGGTCAGAATGTGTGTTGATTACAGAGATCTGAACAAGGCAAGTCCAAAGAACGACTTTCCTTTACCACACATTGACATGCTGGTAAACAGTACAGCAAAGTTCAAAGTTTTCTCCTTCATGGATGGATTCTCGGGCTATAACCAGATCAAAATGGCGCCGAAAGACATGGAGAAAACTTCGTTCATTACCCCATGGGGTACCTCTTGTTACAAGGTAATGCCGTTCGGTTTGAAGAACGCCTGGGCAACCTATCAAAGGGCCATGACTACTCTGTTTCATGACATGATACACAAAGAAATTGAGGTATATGTCGATGATATGATTGCAAAATCAAAAATAGAGAGTGAGCATGTTGAACATCTGTCAAAATTGTTCGAATGTCTAAGAAAATTCAAGCTCCGCTTGAATCCTAACAAGTGCACCTTCGGTGTCCGTTCAGGGAAACTACTAGGGTTCATCGTCAGCCAGAAAGGAATTGAGGTTGATCCTGACAAGGTCAAGGCCATTCAAGAAATGCCTTCTCCGAAAACTGAAAAACAAGTCAGAGGATTCCTGGGACGTTTAAACTACATCTCCAGATTCATATTCCTTATGACCGCCACTTGTGCGCCGATCTTCAAATTACTCAAAAAGAACCAGGACTGCATTTGGACAGAGGACTGTCAAACTGCCTTCAACAGTATTAAGGAATATCTGTTGAATCCTCTGATTCTATCACCTCCAGTGGAAGGAAGACCACTGATCATTTACCTCACAGTTCTAGAGGACTCAATGGGATGTGTACTTGGCCAACAAGACGAAACCAAAAGGAAAGAGTCTGCCATTTACTATCTAAGCAAGAAATTCACCGACTGCGAAACTCGGTACACGATGCTCGAGAAAACTTGTTGTGCTTTGGCTTGGGCAGCCAAACGTCTTCGCCAGTACATGATTCATCATACTACTTGGTTGGTCTCCGAAATGGATCCAATCAAGTACGTTTTCGAAAAACCTGCTCTTACGGGAAGGATTGCCCGTTGGCAGATGCTGTTATCAGAATATGACATAGAGTACCACGCTCAGAAAGCCGTTAAAGGAAGTATTTTGGCCAATCATTTGGCTCATCAACCGATTGACGATCAAGAATCAATCGGGTTTGACTTCCCAGACGAAGATGTCATGTATCTAAAAATGAAAGACTGCGATCAACCGCTACCCAGTGAAGGGCCAGAACCAGGTTCCCAGTGGGGACTTATCTTTGACGGAGCTGTCAATCATTACGGAAACGGAATTGGGGCTACCCCTTTCTCTCTAGTGTATGGCATGGAAGCAGTGTTCCCCATAGAAGTAGAGATCCCATCAATCCGGGTATTGATGGAAGCGAAGCTCACCGAAGCTGAATGGTGTCAAAACCGACACGATGAACTGAATCTGATTGAAGAAAAGAGAATAACGACACTATGCCACGGTCAGTTGTATCAACAAAGAATAAAGAGGGCGTTCGACAAAAAGGTCCGACCTCGTGTCTTCAGAAAAGGAGACCTCGTGCTCAAGAAGATACAATTATTTCTCACTGATTCTCGGGGCAAATGGACCCCAAACTATGATGGCCCCTATGTGGTCAAGAAAGCTTTCTCAGGCGGTGCCTTAAGACTTGCTACCATGGACGGAGAGGAATTTGCCTACCCCACGAATGTTGATGTAGTCAAGAAATACTTCGCCTAAACTAAAAAAAAAAAATGTCTCGGTGGATTGAAAACCCGAAAGGGCGGTCCAGGCAAAAATTAGAGACATGAAAAAATCATCCCGGTGGATTGGAAATCTCATAGTACAATCCAGGAAAAAATTAGGGATAATGGCAAGTAACTATGTTCAACAGAGGCAAATCCCTCAGCAGCAGCAGCAGTTACATCGTCCATCGGAGGAAAACTCCAGTCAAGGTCATCTTCGACAGAAGCTCAGGATGTCCCGAATTCAAAGTTGGTAGAAGGACAGTGGTCGTTATGTTTCAACGTAGCCCTTTTCCCTGTAAATTACCATTTTCTAACTTTGTAAATACTCTTTAGAATCACGCGTTTGGCTGATTTCCATCCTATCAATAAAATTTGAGCCTTTGTGCTTTTGTTTGTAATTCTTATTTGTTTTAGCTTTACAGAACGACATTTTAATATAAGTAACGATTCTTGAAATAAAACAAAATGAATTTACTTGTTAAAACTTTTTCTGCTTTTAAAATAAAGACGGCAATTTCTTTTGACTGTTGAACATCAAAGGAACATCAACCGCTTCTCCAGAAGTAAGCGAACTTCAAAGTGCAGAATCAAAGTACTCATTCTACGCCAGTGCGCCTGATTGAAGGATCAATAGCGTCAGATGCGACTAATCCATCTGACATCTTCGACCGAGTTCCCATCTCCTAAGCCCGACCAGCGTCGCTCCCAACAGGGACCATTTCTCCTAAGCAAGGCGGAATTGCTATCTTGAACCAGCGGTACTTCTTCGCCCCGCGATGGCCGAGTATCCAGTCATGTTCATCTTTTAGTTTGTATGTCGCGTCAGTTTTGTCCGCATATACATACATACATCATGCATTATTGATTTGCATTCACATTCATATTGCATCACTATCACTCTAGTCGGTCTTATCCCCTAGTGATAAAAGTCCTCTCGATCGAGTTGTCAGCCTTTTCCTCATCAGGAAGTGTTGCGTCTGGACAATCTCTCTCCCGTTTATCTCTGGATTAGAGACGGTCCTTGACCACTTTGATAACTTGAACCTCTGAGAAACAAGAAAACTTTCAACAAATATCACTCTTCGCCATTGAAGATGATATCCTTGCTTTCCCGGATTAAGTAAAATCCCCAGAGAAAGCCTCTAATTCAGAGATTCGGCGGTACGACAATTTTTCTCCAAAAAAACCACTGATGAAAAGGTCATCGGCACCTCAAAATTGGATCACATCATATGGAATTTCTCCGGGAAGATCCCGAGAAAAGTATGATGTAAGCCCCCAAACGAAAACAGTCTCTCAAGAGACTCGCTTTCCCCAGTAGAATCGACAAATGGCGTCTCCAAAATACAGAAGTTTGTGTACCTCTACAATTCAGACGAATGGGTTCCCCAGCAAGTCTGACATCAAAACTTTTTCCACTCAAATGGCATCTCCCCAGGAAAATTCGGCGAGAAGTTTGAAGGAAAACCGCTACTAACAGCGTTCTTTGTCAAGAAAGTTTATTGACAAAAGAAACTGAGACCAGTTCCTTGGTAGGAAACCAGGACCGAGGGGAAGTTTATTTCAGAAACTAAGACCAGTTCCTTGGTGGGAAACCAGGATCGAGGGGAAGTTTACTTTAGAAACTAAGACCAGTTCCTTGGTAGGAAACCAGGATCGAGGGGAAGTTTACTTTAGAAACTGAGACCAGTTCCTTGGTAGGAAACCGGGATCGAGGGGAAGTTTATATCAGAAACTGAGACCAGATCCTTGGTAGGAAACCAGGATCGAGGGGAAGTTTAAATCAGAAACTGAGACCAGTTCCTTGGTAGGAAACCAGGATCGAGGGGAAGTTTACAAAAGAAACTAAGACCAGTTCCTTGGTAGGAAACCAGGATCGAGGGGAAGTTTACTTCAAAAGAAAACTGAGACCAGCTCCTTGGTTGAAGACCAGGATCGAGGGGAAGTTTGCCTTTTCTAAGCATCTTCGCTTAGCTAAAGAAGATGAATGCATAAGCTACCATTCATAACCACCATCAAAATTTCGGGTATTCCGATATTTAATCCTCTTGCACCCCGAATGCCCGAATACCTTCGTCATTCACACCTTCGGGTCCAAGAAGATTAAATAGGGGCATCTGTCATACCCCAAATTTTGACCACTAAGATTTCCCATCATTATGCAAATCATCAGCACAATATGGATATACCTTTGTACCTCATTAGTCTCCCCAAAGGTGGGTGAGCATTCACTACAAACAGGATTTAGGGTTTCAAGCCCTCGCAGAGCTCTTAGACAAAGGATCAATCAAGGAATGACATGATCTTCAACTTGTCTAGCCTCTCAAATATCCACAATGGATCAAGAGGACTCCCACTTCAAGGATTAAGCACAAGGCTGCTCCCTTCTAGGTGGATCAAGCCTCAGGATCGCCAGTGTCACCAAATTAGGGTTTGGTCGACTAGGGCCTCCAGATGGAAATTTTCCTCTGGGCATGAGCCAATGCTTTAAAGCATAACCTAAAATGCTCCATGGAACATCATAAACCCCATCATCAAGTCAATTTAGCCTCAGGGGATGCATACATCAAAAATCAGGAATTAGGGTTTCTTGACCTAATTCACCCCTAAGTTGACTTTTGGGACAAACACGAGCCAAGACCTCAAGAGAGGATTTGAGGATCCCTAACACACCACATTGATCCATTTGCAACAATGGATTGATCCAAGAAGCTTGAGCAACAAGTTTCAATTTCATCTGAACCACAATTAGGGTTTCGCGAGAAAAGTCAACTGTAGCTTTGACTTTTGACCAGGACATGCTCCCAAGCCGTGGGACACGATTAAATATACCCTATAACACCCATGGAACATGTCCATCAATTTTGATTTAGGTCAAGGACATGATTTCTTAAAGGATCGCACAGTTTAGAATTCATCTGATAAAAAGTCAACTGTGCACAAAAGTCAAACTTTGACTTTTTGAGATTTTTCATAAAAATGGTTTTTTAACCCTAAAATGATGTTAATGTGTGATTGGAATCATCATTCATCAAGAAAAAACAAAGAAAGTGGGATAACTTGTAAAAGGGGTAACCATAAAAACTTAGAAATTTTTCTAAGTTATGAAAAAAAGTGGCAAGGGTACCAACTTTGGAAGATCATAACTCCTAAACCACAAAGCCATTTTTCCCCATCCAAAGATGGATTTGTAGCCCTCATGGCCCTCTACAAAAGTGTCAACTACACTTCATCCCAATTCATCATGGATTTTGAGTTATGGTTGGATCAAAATGGCTAAAAACCTAAAATTGACATTTTTCAGCACTTAGCCAAAAATCTGCCTTGTAATTTCAGCACAATGTCCCAACTTCAAGGTTGTTTTTCTCCATGATCCAAGTTGAACCTGGTATAGGGCCAAACATCAAAGTTGAAGTACGTCATCTAAGCTTTCCGGAAAGTCCTAGAACGTCCATGTAGCATACTCGAGCAGAGAGTTATGGATCTTACAAAAGGGCTTGCTGAAGCTGAATTTTTCAAGGCAGATTTGTATATTTTTTGTGCCACACGAATTTTCAAGCCTTGTCATCAGTTTGGACACATCTAAGGATCAAATCCAAGTGGGATGATCTAATCCATGAACCTCCCAAGTCCAAGGAACCAAAAAAAAGCATGCCAAAACCTAGAAATCCCTAAAAGAGGGACAAAACTCCAATTTTGGTTTGGAGCATTTATTGGATGCTTAGAGGTGGCATGGACTAAGCCATTCTCATCTGAATTCAGTCAAGATTCCTCCAACAACTAGGGAACCAACAGCCTGTGCTCTAACCTCTAGTCAATGGCTAGAGGAGACTTGGATTTTCATTGGTCAACATTGGCCAAACCTCAGCTGCAGGCACCATTCACTGTGGATCCCAAAACAAACTTGCTCTACTATAAATAGAGCTCATTTGTGCTCAGTTTAAGTACACCAAAGCCATCAAACAGATGCTTTCCTCAAATTCTCTTTTTCACTCCAAAATGCCTTCTTTAGTAAGGAAATTCTGAGTTTTTGAGTTAGAGAGCATTTCCATCACAGCTCATGATCCTAACACCTCATAAATATCATATGTAGGTGATCCAAACCATCAAAAGTGACTTGTAATCACAACATCACAAAGTCACCTCTCAAAACCTCAAAATGACACTTTTTTTGCATTTTTCAAGCCATGTCTTGATTCAGTCACTTTCCAAACCAGATAAAACCTCAAACACACTCTAAATATCATCCTTGAACTGTCCCAAATGGTGCCACACATCTGGAACACCATTTGAGAGAGTTGGCATTTTGGCCACTTTTGACAATTTTGCGAGAAAGTGCACAAACTTGCTCCAGAGGTTTCCAGCCGATTCCAACCATCCTAAAAGCTTCTAAGAGGTCATTTGAGATTGTCCAAAGCATCAAATCATTTCTGGAACAAAGCACTTGGTAGGTTGTCCAAAATCTCCAAAAAAGAGGTAAAATCCACAACTTGAATTCTTTGAATCATGCTTTCCTTTGTTGTCCACATATATGCATCATATTGAACAATTCTTGAGGTAAAAATGTAGTCCTTAATGTGTATGTTGTGATCCTCCCACTGTTTGCATTTTAACATGTTTATATGTGGAATTTTGGTTGTTTTAAAATCACGTTCAATTCTGGTTGTTTTGATTTGTGTGTTCCGTACATTAAGTTTTAGTGTGCATGAGTAACACCATTGGATTCCTTGCGAAAAATCGGTCAAGATAGGTTTTTACGGATTTCAATTCCGATGAAAATTGAGAGAGTTACGCGCGTTGGAAATTTGACGCGAAACGACGTCGAATTAACGATAGCGGTTCTGGTTTTTTTGCTTTGTGTGTTCTGTACAGTGAGTTTCCGAGTGCGTGAATAATACCATTGGATTCCTCGCGAAAAATCGGTCAAGATAGGTTTTTACGGATTTCAATTCCGATGAAAATTGAGAGAGTTACGCGCGTTGGAAATTTGACGCGAAACGGCGTCGAAAACAACGTGTAGTTTTGGTTTTTTAATTTCTGCATTTTGTGTGTTGAGTTTCCGTGTGTGTGTGTGATACCATTGGATTCCTTGCGAAAAATAGGTCAAGATCGACTCTTGCGGATCTTAATTCGGTTAAAAATCGAGAGAGTTACGCGCGTCGGAAGTTTGGTGCGAAACGATGTTTTCAACTAACGCGCAGTTCTGGTTCTTTTGCTGCTGCGTTTTGTACGTTGAGTTTTAGCGTACATGTACAATACCATTGAATTCCTTGCGAAAAATTAGTCAAGATAGACTCTTTTGGATCTTAATTCCGTTAAAAATCGAGAGAGTTACGCGCGTCGGAAGTTTGGCGCGAAACGATGTTTTCAATTACGCGCAGTTCTGGTTTTTCGATTTGCGTGTTTTGTACGTCGAGTTTCGGTGTGTATGTGTGGTATCATCGGATTTCTTGCGAAAAATCGATCAAGATAGGTACTTCCGGATTTTGATTCCGATAAAAATTGAGAGAGTTATGAGTGTTTGAAATTTGATAAAAAACGTGTAGAAAATTAAAGTTTCGGTACTCGTTTTTACTCCAAAAGAAATGTCGGGGAGGATATTTTGATATCTTTCCTCTTTTTCTTACTTTTTATTTTCAAAACTCAACCAATTTTTTTACATAGCAAAAAATCATCATTTTCCAATCCATACCCCATAATATTTTAATCCACTAAAAAATCACAAAAAAAAAAGTATTATTTTTAATATATTTAAAAATAGTGTTTTATATTGTTTTAAATGCTTTTAAAATGAATTTTTTTTCTTGATTTTTAAAACCAAAATGATTTTAAATATTTATGTGGATAAAATTTTTTTTTTCATAAACTTTAATCATTATTTAATGATTTTATTTGATATTTTTATCATTTTTTACTTAATTTTTCTTGGAAAAATGCCTAAAAAAATGAAATTGGGATTTTCTTTGATTTTCACCCTAACAAATCTTTTTCAAACACTTTGGGCCTCTATTAGAGTGTAAGACCCAATCCCCTTTTAACCAAAACAATTTTGGGCCTCAGTTATTGTATAAGTCCCGATACGTTAAAAATCTCGGCGCGATCGCCATTTTCAAACTGAAAATATTTTGGGCCTCTCCCTGAGTTGTAAGCCTCATCTTTTGTACAAAAATACACTTTGGGCCTCTAATAGAGTGTAAGACCCAACCCCTCTTTTTTATATTTTCTCATTTTATTTTATAATGATTTGGAAAATTAATAACTCCTTCAATTTTGATTATTTTTTATTGGTTCTTTTTCTGAAAAATCACAAAAATAGTAAAATATTTTATTCTACAAAAAAATCAAATTTATATTATTTATTTAATATAGTTGGTATTTTTGTGAATAAATTCATTTTTAATTGTTTTTAAGCATTTTAAAAGTGAATATGCATCTTGAAAATAAAGACTATGGGTCTCCCCTCGTGTTGTAAGCCCCATTTTTTTTTTTTACTTTTTGGGCCTCTATTAGAGTGTAAGACCCAACCCCTTGTGTACAGAAAACTTTTTGGGCCTCATTCGTTGTATAAGTCCCTCTGTACATTTTCAAATAAACGACGCGATCGTCGCCAGTTTAAAATTAACCAACTGGGCCTACCCTCGAGTAGTAAGACCCATTTCTTTTCTTAAAACTCACTTGGGCCTCTTGAGAGAGTGTAAGACCCATCCCTTTGTACAGAAAACCTTTTTTTGGGCCTCAGTCACTTGTATAAGTCCCTCTGTACAAATTCAACAGTGCGCTCACTGATAAAACCCTGGGCCTCTCCTTGAGCTGTAAGCCCCAAATCTTTTTATTTCAAAGCACTTTCTCCTTTGATTTTGAATATACTGTTGTTTTCAATCTTTCTTTGTTGAACAACTAACCAAACAGCATGGAAGCTCTACAACCGAGTAAGTGTTTACCCGCTTTCATTTACCGCTTTCATATGTATATAACTGTATTGTGGGGCTGTTTCACTGTAAGTCTCCTTTCATAAACTCATATATATATAACTGTATTGTGGGGCTGTTTCGCTGTAAGTCTCCTTTCATAAACTCATATCAACTGTGTAATAATAGTATAGATATTTCGAGTTTCCCCGGCAACTACGTCTAGCACTAGGTAAAGCCATGTTGATCACTCTGAACTTACAGTCAAAACTAGATCCATATAGGATTACCAGACACAGTCTTCCCTCCTCTTGGGGTTAAACAATATGGAGATGTGAAAGGCAGATTCTTTTTGAACCCTTTCTCAGACTGTCACTCTTAGAAATAGACTGAACTAGATCCCCAATAGGATCACCAGATACAGTCTTCTCTTCGGATGTCCTCATTAGGAATTGTCAAGAAACTCTACTCCCAGAGATGAATGTATTCTCCGTGAATGGCATCTTTGAGTTTCTTCTAAATTCTCGAACTTTCCTGACCTGATCTATTCCTTGTGAATAGCTTGCCTTGAATTTCTCGGGGTTTGGGGACCCACGGGCTTCTTAAAAGCATCGACCTCCTCTTGGGTATCGTACAAGGACCCACAGGCTTCCTAAAAGCAACCTAGCCTCCTCTTGGGCTTAGTACAAGGACCCGTTGGCTTCTTAGAAGTATTCACAGCCTCCTCTTAGGCTTCGTATAATGATCTCTTCCTCCGGGAATGATAGCCTTCTCTTAGGCTTAGTACAAGGACCCATCGGCTTCTTAAAAGCTTCCAGCCTCCTCTTGGGCTTCGTACAAATTGTCCCGACGACCTCCTAGAGGTATAGGAACAGAACTTAATCATCTGCATAGAACAGTCTTTTCAAAGAGTCTACTACTGTTTCTCAAAGCATAGTATAAAAGATGAAACTCTAGACTTGGACAGTCTAATCTCCTTGAGTCTCAAAGACATTCTCAAGTGTCCCCTTCGTTAAATAGGAAGGAAACCCGCAGACTCGGACAGTCTCAATACCCTTCGGATTTCCCGCTTCCTTAAAGAACAGGAATAACCCGGATCCTTGAATCAAATCCTTGAGTACAGTGTTGCTCATATAAGAACTGATTTTCTCTTTCAAAATCAGTATACTGGACCTGTCACTCAACTAAAACAGTCACCACAGCCTCCTCTTGGGCTTTGTACAATGATTCTCCCCAGCGGAGTCAAACAACGTTTAGCCTCTCTCTCGGGCTTTGTACGAGACACATAAGAGACTCCCTCGTTGAGTCAATCACCCTTTTCGCCTCCATCTCGGGCTTTATACGAGATACAAAAAGGTTCTTAATTGGGCCAAACAAACAACAACCTCCATCTCGGGCTTTGTACGAGATACAAAAATTCTCTTGTTGAGTCAAATAGCCTCCATCTCGGGCTTTATACGAGATACCAAAAGACTCCCTCGTTGAGTCAAAAACCTTTTAGCCTCTCTCTCGGGCTTTGTACGAGATACATATTAGTCTCCTCTTAGGCTTTGTATAAGAAAACCACTGGTTGATCCAATCAACCTTTTAGCATCAAAGTTGTGCCTCGTTCACAGGACACAAACATCAACCACTCCTTCCCCTTCATCTAATCGCTGTAAGCGGCAAGCCTCTGGATCATCTACATCCATGCCATTGTCCCTCTTTTAGCATGAGAAATTCCTAAGGAAATATAACATTGCTCTACACTGAGTTAAAGTCTTCTCCTTTATGTTAAAATCCCCTATAAAGGAAATTATGGCATTACTAGGATCCGCGTATCCCGGTTAAAGTAATCCTCCTTTATAAACCAGTCACCCAACAGTTGTGACAGACAAACCCTTCTTTAGAGATGACAAATTCTCTCTAAAGTCGAGGTCCTTCAGCTTCACGTCTTGGGCTTTGAACAAGACACAAATAGACTTTTCAGCTTCACATCTTGGGCTTTGAACAAGATACAAATCACCTTTCGCTTCACGTCTTGGGCTTTGAACAAGACACCAAAAACCAATTTCCTCCCATAGAATATGAGGAACTACGAACGCTCTGATTTCCCTGTTTCGGTAAACGAGAATACGTAGGCATAAGATCGAAAGAAAAGATCTTAGCGAGCACAATCAACAAAAAATCCAAATCCCATATCTCCATCAATCAAAAGCAGTAATTCAAAAACATCAGTCCTAACATCCTAATCCTTGTTCCCCGCCAGAAACCTTCTGTCTAGATAAAAAGAAAGAAACTGTATTGGCGAAAATACAAATAACCAGTACAAAGGCCCCCCCACATTGATAGCATCCGTAACCTAACAGACCGCTGTTTAAACTCAGTATGCAAGCAGGGTTAATTGGAGACATCTATTTCCCTTCCTTATTCAGCTCACAATAGGATAAAAAATGAATCGACCTGCAGTAAGCTCAACCGTAGAGAGCGACCAGTGCTTAAGAACCGCGTCCAAAATCGCTCGCTACAACTTCCTTCTTCCATAGTAATGAGGCACAGCATTGTTGTATCCATATCCATACATGTTCCCCTGATGTTGATGAAACATGTTCTGATTGAACCTAGCAGCCTTTATGCTCTTGTGATATTGAGGTGGCATATACTGACTAGCTCCCTGAGACTGCACCTTCTTCTGATGATGAGCATTCTTCTTCTCAACATTTTGAGGTTGTGGATGAGTAACCTTCTTAGGTGTAGAATCATGTCTCTTTGTTTAATGCTGAGACATTGGTTGGGACACCTCCTTCTTTGTTCCAGAAGTGCTTACTTCTGTAGAACTCTTTTCCTCAACCACATATCCTATACCTGATTTATCTCCAGCAACTTTCTCTGACTGAAGAATCTTATCAAGAGTGGTTGTACCACTGTTCATCATCCTAACAGATTTTGTCATCTGATCAAGTTAAGATTTAACTAGTACAACTTCATTTTCCAGATCAGCTTTTACATTCTCAAGCTGAGCAATCTGTTGCTTGTGACACTTGTTTTCTTGACAAATCTCAGCACTTTTTAAACACAGCTCTTGATAAGTAGATGCTAACTCCTCATAAGTTATTTCTCCATCACTATCATCATCAGAAACAACAGTTCCTGTTAAGGCTCTAACATGCTTTGCTGACTCACCTTCACTTTCACTATCAGATTCAAACCAGGAAACTATCATGCCCTTCTTCTGCTTCTTCAAGAATGTGGGACATTCTTTCTTGACATGTCCATAACCTTCACATTCAAAGCACTGAACACCTTTCTCTTGAGCAGTCTTTTCTTCATCTTTCTCTTTTGACTTGCTGATGTCAGAAGAGATGTTCTTGACATTAGGCTTGTAGTTATTGTTCATTCTTTTAAACACCTTGTTGAACTGCCTTCCCAACATAACAATGGCCTGAGATAGATCCTCATGGGATTCAACATTATTCCCTTTCTCTTCTTGATCATTTGAAATCAAGGTTATGCTCTTTGGCTTCTTTTCTGGTTCTTCCTCATTCAACCCAAGCTCAAAAGTTTGAAGAGATCCAATGAGCTCATCAACCCTCATCTTGCTGATGTCTTGAGCTTCTTCAATTGCAGTCACCTTCATCTTGTACCTCTTAGGAAGGGACCTAAGGATTTTCCTTACAAGTTTTTCTTCTGACATCTTTTCTCCAAGAGCACTGGATGCATTGGACAGCTCAAGAATACTCATGTGGAAGTCATGGATAGTCTCATTTTCCTTCATCTTCAGACTTTCAAACTTCGATGTTAGAAGCTGAAGTCTTGACATCTTAACTCTAGATGTTCCTTCATGTGTAGCCTTCAAAATATCCCACGCTTCCTTAGCAACTTCACAGGTATTGATCAACCTGAATATATTCTTATCCACTCCATTGAAAATTGCATTTAGAGCTTTGGAATTTCCAAGGGCAAGCTCATCTTCTTCCTTGGTCCATTCTTCTCCAGGCTTCGGCTTTGAGGTGCCCTCTTTATCTTTCCCAGCATCATCTTTTTCAAACACAACAGGTGCTTTCCATTCTTTAACGATAGCCTTCCAAGCCCTGTTGTCCAAGGATTTCAAAAAAGTGATCATCCTTGGCTTCCAATAATCGTAATTCGAGCCATCCAAAATAAGGGGTCTGTTGACAAATCCTCCAACTTCTTTGTCCATCTTTACACCAGAAAGTAACTTCCCTAGATCTCACCCAGAGACAAACAGGATGCCTGCTCTGATACCAATTGAAATTCTGGTACCAGATATGTGTGATGTCACACACGATGTTACAACAACACACTCTGCACAATGGACAAAATAATCAACAGAAGAACACACCAAATTGTTAACCCAGTTCGGTCTAACAACCTACATCTGGGGGCTACCAAGCCAGGGATGAAATTCACTACTTGTAGAATTAATTTACAGACTCAACAACCCAGTTGACAATCTCCTAAACTTAATTCCTACTAGTGACTTCCTACCTAAGAAACCACTTAGATATGAGAACACTACTCAATCCCTAAAACACTCAAAGAACAACCTCTTTGAGAAACCTTGATCCTGCTTCACAGCTTTGATCAAGTTACACAAATCTCTTTGCTTCACAACTTTAGAGAGGACGGAACACAACTCACCAATTCACACTAGAATGGTGTATACAAAAACATGCACAAAGACAATGTTTAACCTCCAGTTAAAGCTCCATATCTTCTGTCTGTTTTCTATGCCTTCTTCCTTTGATCTATGCGCATTATATAGCCACCTGAATTGGGCTTGGACCCCTTGCAATATTTGATCTGATTTGTTATTTAAAACTGAATCTTCAAAACAGATTTTATCCCCAAAATCTTTTCAAATATTCAACTTTTTAAATCTCCTACAAATCTGCATCAAATCTCTATGCAACAGAGAATATCTAACCCAAGATATTCGCATCCAATGAGACTACCTGCTCTCCACAATTCCAGCTAAAACGCAAACCCTAACAACATTACTAAACCTGATGTTATTAATTCTGCATACCTGATGTCACAACATCGCATGTGACATCAGACATCCAACTTAAACACTTAACACAGCCCAGTGTTAAGACTCAATGTTGTGACATCACCCATATGACATCAAACATTGAACAGCTTCACTACTTAACACAGCCCAGTGTTAAGACTCAATGTTGCAACATCACCACCTTGACATCAACATTGAACAACCATTGTTTTACCAAAATTCCAGCCAATCCAAGAAACTAACACAAGCTGATGATGAAGGCGAGGAAGATTGTGAACTCTCTGATGAGCTAGCTAGACTACTCAAGCAGGGAGAAAAGGTCATCCAACCGCACCAAGAAGAAGTTGAAGTTATCAACCTGGGGTCTGAAGAAAACAAAAGAGAAGTAAAGATAGTCGCCTCTCTTCCAGCTGAAATCAAGACAAAGCTGATAGAGCTTCTCCATGAATATGTCGATGTATTCGATTGGTCATATCAAGATACGCCTGGGTTGGATAGTGATATTGTCGTGAACAAGCTGCCACTCAAGGAAGAATGTCCTGCTATCAAGCAAAAGTTGAGAAGAACTCATCCAGACATGGCTCTCAAGATCTGAGAGGAGGTTCGGAAACAGTTTGATGTTGGATTCCTAGTTGTAGCCAAGTACCCACAATGGGTTTCCAATATTGTGTCGGTACCGAAGAAAGATGGAAAGGTTCGCATGTGTGTTGATTATCGAGATTTGAACAGGGCTAGTCCCAAAGATGACTTCTTATTACCTTATATTGATGTATTGGTTGATAATACAACTCAATTCTTGGTATTTTCCTTCATGGATGGTTTCTGTGGATACAATCAGATCAAATTGGATCCAGAGGACATGGAGAAGACAACATTCATCAACCCATGGGGAACCTTTTGCTTCAAGGTAATGCCTTTCAGATTAAAGAATGTTGGGGCAACATATCAACATGCAATCGTGACTCTCTTTAATGACATGATTCATAAAGAGATTGAAGTGTATATTGAGAAACACTTAGTCAATCTATAAAAACTATTTGTCTTATTGAGAAAGTTTTGACTGAGACTTAACCCTAACAAATGTACATTTGGGGTTTGATCTGGAAAGTTATTGGGTTTTATTGTGAGCCAAAAAGGAATTGAAGTGGTTCCTGATAAGGTCAGAGCAATTCAAAATATGTATGCACCTAAATCAGAGAAAGAAGTGTGTAGTTTCTTGGGGATACTGAATTACATTGCCAGATTCATCTCACATCTCACTGTCACTTGCAAACCAATCTTCAAGCTTTTGAGGAAAGATCAAGCGATTGAGTGGAATGACGACTGCCAAGCAGCCTTTGATAAAGTAAAAAAATATCTACAAGAACCACCAATCCTAATACCTCCTATTCCAGAAAGGCCACATATCACGTACTTAACATTGCTTGATGAATCTATGGGTTGTGTGTTGGGGCAACGAGACGAGACTGGCAAGAAAGAGTATACCATTTATTATCTCAGCAAGAAATTTAATGACTGTGAGACAAGATACTCATTGCTCAAAAGACTTACTATGCACTTGCATAGGCTGCAAAGCGTCTTAGATAGTACATGTTGACCCACACCGCTTATTTGATCTCAAAGATGGATCCTATTAAATATATATTTGCGAAACTATCTCTCACTGGTAGAATTGCCCGATGGCAAATGCTTTTATCAGAGTATGACATTTAATATGTTACTTAAAAGCCCATAAATGGTAGCGTGTTGGCTGATCATCTGGCCCATCAACCAATGGAAGAATATCAGCCTTTGAAATTTGACTTTCTAGATGAGTACATCATGGTTTTAAGAGACTATGAGGAGCCTGGACCTAATGAAGGACTCGAACCAGGTGAGCGATGAACTCTTATGTTCGACGGTGCTTCTAATGCTTATGGTCATGGAATTGGGGCAGTGTTAACATCTCCCAAGAATTTTCACCTATCATTCATAGCCAAGCTTTGCTTCGAATGCACGAACAACATGGCAGAATATGAAGCTTGCATACTAGGATTAGAGGAAGACATTGACTTGAGGATCAAAACCCTTGATGTTTATGGAGACTCTGCCCTGGTAATTCACCAAATCATAGGTGATTGGGAAACAAGACACGCCAACTTAGTTTCATATCGGGATTATGTGTCAAAATTACTCCCCAAATTCGATGATCTCACTTTCACTCATGTGCCTCGAGAAGATAATCAAATTATGGATGCTCTGGAAACTTTAGCATCCATTTTCAAAATGATATGGCCCAACCATCGGTCATTCATTGATTTCAGACATTTTGAGGAGCCCGCTCATTGTTTGACCACTGCAGAAGAGACAGACGACAAACCGTGGTTTTATGATATTAAACGCTACCTGGAAAAGCAAGAATACCCATAATTTGCCTTGAGCGTAGACAAAGGAACTTTGAGAAGATTGGCATCAAGCTTATTCCTAAATGGAAATGTGTTGTACAAGCGGAATCAAAATACAGACTTGCTCAGATGTGTGGAAAAATATGAAGCCAAACAAATCTTGAAAGAAATACATGAAGAATCCTTTGAAACCTATGCAAGTGGACATGCAATGGCAAAGAAAATCCTGAGAGCAAGCTATTACTGGGTAACCATGGAGGTTGATTACTATCATCACGCCCAAACTTGTCACAAATGCCAAATATGTGCTAACAAAGTCCATGTACCTCATACTCCTCTAAATGTCCCGACCTCACCATGACCTTTCTCCATGTGAGGAATATACATGATTAAGATAATTAAACTAAAAGCTTCAAATGGACACCATTTCATATTGGTTTCCATAGACTACTTCACCAAGTGGGTCGAAGTTGTATCTTACGCCAATGTTACCAAGCAAGTGGTTGCCTGTTTCTTGAAGAACAACATCATATGCAGATATGGGGTTCCCAACCGAGTCATCACTGATAATGGGTCCAATATCAACAATAAAACAATGAAGGATTTGTGTGCTAGCTTCAAAATCAAACACCACAACTCATCACCATACAGACCCAAGATGAATGGAGTCGTTGAGGCAACTAACAAAAACATCAAAAAGATCATTCAGAAAATGGTGATCACATATAAGGATTGACACGAAATGCCACCTTTTGCGTTACACGGCTACCGCACCTCAGTGTGTACTTCAATAGGGGCAACCCCCTATTCATTGGTTTATGGCATGGAAGCGGTCCTTGCAATAGAAGTTGAAATCCCCTCATTGAGAGTCTTAATGGAGGCTAAGTTAGATGAGGCAGAATGGGTCCAAACAAGGTTTGATGAGCTCAACCTTATTGAGGAAAAGCGCTTGACAGCATTATGCCATGGTCAACTTTATCAGAGGCGCCTGAAGAAAGCTTTTGACAAAAAGGTGCGCCCTCGGACATTCCAAGAAGGTGACTTAGTGCTCAAGAGGATCATGTCCATGTACAATAAATCTAGGGGCAAGTGGACACCGAATTTTAAGGAACCATATGTTGTAGTAAGAGCATTATCTGGTGGTGCTTTAAATCTTGCAACTATGGATGGTGATGAATTATCGTACACAGTAAACACATACTCGATCAAAAGATACTTTGCCTAAAAGAGTGGCATACAAAAGTCGTTAAGTCGAAAACTTGAAAGGGAAACTTAGGCAAAAATGGATATCCCGGTGAACTGAAAACCCAAAAGAGCTATCCAGGCAAAATTTCGGGATAAAATAAATAAAAAATCTGGCCCGCTGAGTTGAAAACCCGAAAGGGCAGCTCAGGCAAAAAATGGACGTCCCGGTGGATTGAAAACCCGAAAGGGCGATCCAGGCAAAAGTTAAGGACAAATTCCAAGGCAAAGTATATAGTCTGTACATCCACTTGATCCCGATAAGCTATATAAGACAGGAATCAATCCATTCATCTTCCTACGAAGCAAGGTGTTAGGAACTTCAAAGTCATAGGGGTCATTGCAATGTTGAAATTCAATAGAAATTCAATAATTTTCATTGCCATTGTATTTTTTCTTGCACAAAAATTAACTCATTAAGTGGTTACATCCTTATGTATATTTACTCCTTCGTGGGTTAAATCAATGAAAAAAGAGATTTATCATCAAATTTGTGCCCAATTGTTTTTTACTTTATCTATTTGTTTGCAAAATGTCTTTATGTTTGATAAAATCTGTTTTTAAACTTTGGTTAATAATAACAACATTTGAAAAAACAGCAAGATTATTTTGATGTTTTGAAAAGAATCTAAAGGGAGATTGGCAGTCCCCAATGATGACCTCATCGCATAAGAACATCAAATTATTTGCCAGCCACCATGGCTCTTTCAGCATAAGTAGCATAATCCTCTCAAGGATTTATACATATGCCACTCCACACCAGTGAGCCTCTTTAGAATTTATCAGGAGCATTCACATTTTCTTGTTGCTCACAGCGTTATCAAGTTTCAGATGTCGAGCAGTCAGATCTATCCTCCAAAGTCCAATCCCTATTGGCAATTATCAAAGTCCACCCCGTTGGCACCTTCATAATACCCAAAAGTCCAATCTCTATTGGCAACTGGCAAAAGTTGATTAGGGTTTTTGTGGACCCCCTGTCCAGCGTGGGCTCAGTCCTTGGTGGGCCTTGGGGTTCTTACTTTTGACACCCCTTGTTTACTTCCTAGCACATGCCCATTTGGCCTTTTTGTTATTTATTTAATTATTTATTTTTCTATTTTCTTATTGTTTTTATTTTCTTTTATTTGGTTTTGTATTTTTATCATATGTTTTAAAAAATCTAAAAAAATATATTTTAATTAATTATTTTAAGCTTTTTTATTTAATATTAATTAATCAAATAATTAATTTTATTAAATATTTAGGTTTAACTTAATTAATTTTACTTCATCATTTCTTTCATAATATTAAAAATACCAAAAAATGTGTGATTATTAAGTATTTTAAATATTTGTATTTGATATTAATTAATTAGATTACTGATTAATTTTATTAAATATTTATATTTAACTTGATTAATAATTTATCCCTTTGCTTGTTTTATTTTAATTGTGATGTTTGATCTAATGTCATTTATGCTTTTGCTCTCATGTTTCTACCTATGTCATGATGCATTTTAAATTCCATATCTCATTTGCATAATTCAAACCTTTCAAACTAATCCTTGATTTACTATCAAGTCCTTTTTAAAACACCCTTGTAAGTCGATCGTTTCATGATCGCCATCAACCTCACATAGCTTCCTCTTGGAATTTCATACAATGATACTTGATTTGCACTTTACACTCCCATTTGCATGCATTTGTGTGGTGGATTTAATTTGCCATGGCTTGGTACTATCTCCATTTGAGAAAATGTACCTCCACTCCCATGATGTGTAATAATTTCACCACTTTCTCTTTGGTTGCTAGTTGCTCAGGTAGCCTTAATGCAAGAATAAAATCAATCACCCTCGTTTCAAAAGAACACAAATAAGCTTGATCCAACATCAAACATTTTTCATAAAAACAAATTCAATAGGATTTCCACGACCATCAACCCTTAACTAATTACACTCCATTTTGCATTCACCTTTTGTAAGTCGATTGCTTTTGCATTGCCATCAATCTTACCATTAACCAAAACATTTTCTTAATCAACCAAACAAACCCTTGATCCAACATCAAGTGGATTTTTCTTAAGCAAATTCAAAACACAATAAAATATGAGAAGAATTGCGCGCCACAAGCTTTAAGTGGTGGAGAAGGGGTGAGAATGAAGCTTTCTTACACTTACTCTGATTATTTTGACACAAGATGTTTGGCTTGGTAGCTCGAAATAATCACCTTTACCCATAGTTTTTAGTGTAATTCAACTCAAGAACAATCTTTTCCAAAACCTTAAAAAAGATCTCAACTCATCAAACTTAGTTTTGTGCCCCGTGGCACCACTTCCTAAATCCTTTTCAAGGTAATAAAATCAACCAACACACAATTATTTTTTACTCCGAACTACGAAGCTCTGACTTCCTCATTTCACGATGAGGATACATAGGCACGAGGACTCCCATCATTGGTGAGCACCCAAATAAAAAAAACCCTAATTTCCCTCTAGCAAGCATCTTGAGACAACGACATCTTTTCACGCTTAGACAACCTAGATGGTTCCCATTGAGTACGATGGATGTAGGGGGTGCTAGTACCTTTCCCTTACATAACCGACTTCCGAAACTGATATGGTTGCGATGACCATACCCTATCATTTTCCTTCCGTGGGTTTTCTCGATGTTTTCCCTTTCCCCTTATGGGAATAAATAAATTTCGATGGCTACTCTCCTAAGTCCATCTGTGATAGTGCAATCACTGCGCATCGCGAAGATCGTATTTTTCGAGGTACGACATGCTCCAAGGTTCAAAGTACTTGAGCAGACCATCTCAAGTCATTATGGTACAAATGTATCAGATTTCCTTTTGAGGAAAACTCCTTCAAAGATCCTACATAATGGGGGCAAGACTAGCTATAGAGGGGCATTTCTTCTTCATATCTTCAAAGCTGCTCAAGCAAGTTCTGTCGTGCATAAGTAACCACTAAGTTCAAAACGAATGTCGGGAAGTCATGCTAAGCACATCCTATAACTTTTCAACAAGATGTATTATAGCCAGGAAACACACTTCCCAGTTTCAATCGTACATGACCCGCCTCAGGGGCATTTGTTGAAACTTCAAAACCATTACATAAATCATCACCATGCATTAATCATGTCGCTTTGCTCATGCATATCATTCATCTTGTATAGCATGAAGCCTTGTAAAAAAACAAGAAAAGCCAAAGCCCAGTCTTTATTGGCACCTCTAAGAAAAATCAAAGTCCAACTTCGATTGACACCATGTAAAGCCCAATAATCATTGGCATACTTAAAAACCCGCTTCGTCGGTAACTCAAAACCCTGATTTCGATTGATAAACCATATCGTCATTGGTACTTTAAATTCTAAACCTTCACCCCTTTTGACAAAAAGCATCCGGCCCTGCATATCCCATACATACCACAAAGCCCAACAACGTTGGCATTTTGCATGTAGTAAGCATCATCGCGTAAAGCATTACATTCTCAAACGTGTAGTATATCTATTGAGATGGAGCATTACACCATACAAATCCAAACATGCATACGAAGTATAAGCCAGACTTGGTACCTTGTAAAAAAGACCCAAACCACTCCATAGTTAGATAGATGATATACCTCCGAAGAAAATATCATCCAACAAATCTCCCAGCTTATATTCCCAGTAAATTTCCATTGAAATAATTCATTTTTTATGTCCAGCCACCACACTAATATTATTTTTTTCTCCAACACCGTGCCAACGTCATTACTTCTTTTCCAGTCGTCATACTGATATATCTTTTCTAACACTCGTTCGTATTGACCTTTTTTTCCTCCCAACACTCGTTCATGTTAACCATAGTTTTCCAACACTCGTTCGTGTTGATTATTTTTTTCAACACTCGTCTGTGTTTATCTTATTTTTCCAACACTTGTCCATGTAGACCGTGTTTTTCCAACACTCGTCTGTGTTAACCGTTTTTTCCCAGTACTCATCTGTGTTGACCGTATTTAGCCAACACTCGTCCGTGTTGACCGTATTTTTCCAACACCCATCCGTATTTTTCCAACACTCATTTGTGTTGATCGTATTTTCCAACACCCATTTGTGTTGACTGTATTTTTCCAACACTCGCCTGTGTTGACCATTTTTTTCCAATACTCATCCGTGTTGATCGTATTTTTCCAACACTTGTCCGTGTTGACCATTTTTTTCCAACACTCGTCCGTGTTGACTATTTTTTCCAACACTCGTCCGTGTTGACTGTTTTTTCCAACACTCGTCCGTGTTGACCGTATTTTTCCAACAATCATCTATGTTGACCATATTTTTTTCAACACTCGTCCGTGTTGATCATTTTTTTTCAAACACTCATTCGTGTTGACCGTATTTTTTCCAACACTCGTCCATGTTGACAATATTTTTTCCAACACTCGTCCGCGTTGATCGTTTTTTTCAACACTCGTATGCGTTGATTGTATTTTTCCAACACTCGACTGTGTTGACCATATTTTTTTGAACATTCGTTCGTGTTGACCCTATTTTTACCAACACTCATCTGCGTTGACCGTATTTTTTCCAACACTGGTCCATGTTGATCCTTTTTTCCATCACTCGTCTGTGTTGGTCGTTATTTTTTAACACTCGTCTGTGTTGACCATATTTTAATCAACACTCGTTCGTGTTGATCGTATTTTAACCACATTAGTTAGACAATACTACAAATCATAAAACAATTAACTTATAAATAAATAAGTGAAATCCTTACTCCTCCCCCCTCTTGGTTTCCTTCGTTTGGGCTCCTAGCTTGGCCCACTGAATTACTCAATACACCCTCCTTCTCACACATACAACTTGAAACACTCACAACATAATAATACTTGGGCTTCTGACTAAGCCCAGTCCAATTACTTTCTACACACCTCTGTAGTCCAGATGTACCCCTTGTTTGTTTTCCCTTTTTACTTTCTTTTTTTAATTTGTACTTTTTTTTTGTTTAGTGTCCCTTTTTTAGTCAATATCTTTGATTATATTAATTTATTTTTTACATTTTTATCACCTTTTTTACATCGATATCTTAAAAAATACCTTAGAAAATAATCACACTTAGATGTTAGGTTGTAATTGATTTTACCATTTAATCCACTTTTTTTATTTTAGAAAATAAATAATTAATCCTTAATTTTAGGATAATTTCCAACGTAGAATTTTTAGAAATAATGTCATGTTCGTTTCAATTCTAGATTAGTTTTAATTTGAAGCATGATAATGCTTTGATTTTCCTCAGGGTTTTTAGTCATAAAATCCAAGCGCCCGACTCACAACTTGATCATATCCCTGATTGATTGAGTTGATCAAAGTCTTATTTGATAAATTAATAACTTCACATTTTGTCTGATTCCCCTATCCAATCAAGTGATTGAAAGCCTCTTGATCACTTGATGGGATATGTATGCTGCAATGGCGTTGCATTGGATCTCTCAAGACAAACTCATAATCAAGACTTCACACTCAATCTTAACATAAGCTCAAGACATCATACAAGACCTTGAAGACTGGATCATTGTTTAAGCACAACATGATTCTTCTTCAACACTTGTAAGTCATGATGCGAATTATGCGTCACGAGTCTTAAGTAGTGGAAAAGGAACGAGAAGGAGTATTCATACCCTTATTTGAATATTTCGGAGACGGAACGCTTGACCCGGTTGTTCAAAGTACCCACCTCAATTCATAGACTTTAGTGCAATTCAAATCAAATAATCGATAAGTCCTCTTCCCCATAGACGCTGCAAGCAGACTGAACATCAAGGCGTATACCATTGTTGGATTCATCCATTTCTTTTCTTTGTTCCTTTAAGACTAAAATCTCTTTTTGTAAATAAATTCAAAAACACTTAAAAATACGATTAAAATTGTGCGCCACAAGGCTTAAGTGGTGGAGAAGGAATGAGAAGGAGTATTCCTACCATTGTTCTGAATATCTTTGGATACGGGACGCTTTGTCCAGTTGTTCAAAGTATTCACCTCCGTTCATAAACTTTAGTGCAATTCAAATCAAGAAAATCTTTTAAAATCTAAAATCGATCACAACCCATCAAATTCTCTTTTCGCATTAGGGCATTCCAAAAACCTTTCACAAAGGACATGATATTTTCGTTCTACCGTAATACAAACAATGTTTAAGTCTCCCATGTGCGAGCATACAAGCAACGTTTAACTGTTAGGACACGATCATTAACATTGTCCACTAAAAACAACCAACAAACACTTATTTTCTACCCCGAACTACGAAACTCTGATTTCCTTATTGCACTATTAGGATACGTAGGCACATGATTGCAAAATTTTGGCAAGTACACTAATTTAAAACTTATATTTTCCACAATCGTAAGTTACCTTTAGATAATAACATCCGTCCGCGCAAAAATTAATCAAAATGGTTCTCGTTAAGTACAACGGATGTGAGGGATGCTAATACATTTCCCTTGCATAACCGACTTCTGAACCCGAATTTAGTTGCGACGACCATTTTCTTCACCTTTTGCGATTTTATCGATATTTTCCCTTTCCTCTGAAATAAATAAAGTTCGGTGGCGACTCTCTATTTTTCGCGTAGCGACAGTCCCACCAGTAAATTTCAAAACATATCTGTGAGTAGAAGTTTTGAAAAGCATATCATTCAACTGAACTTGAAAGTTAGCTACAATGTATGTATTATTATATGTTAACACTGAATCAAATGATTTCACACACATAGTAGGAACAACGACATGAATATCGCTCCCTTGAAACTTGAAGGAAATGAAGTGATTCAGTAGGAGAACGTCCAAAAACACTAAATCACGTATAAGAAAACAAGTACGAGTTAAAATAATAAATATACAAAGAATATCAAAATGACATAAAACAAAAACCAATACATGAAAAAACCATATCCAAAGTCATATTTAAATATACCAACACAATGTTCTTTTAAATTTGAAACGACAGTCCATTTGTGGTGTATTTTGGCGATTATCTTCCATAGTTCCATTTTTTTTATCATTAATGTCTTCAATAAGCTCAAATGATCGTGCCATTCAAAAGATCTGAAGAGATAATATGAAAAAGTCAGCACATAAATGATGAAAATATAAGGTGATGAAACTTTAAGGTGATATTCTAAAACAATGAAAAACTATGGAAATGATGAATGAAAAAATACATTATCAGTTTTGTGAACAGAGTGATAAAGAAGAAGGAGAAACAGTTTCACCGATGAGAAATATGAAGTAAGGGAAAAAGATAAATAAAGTTTGAAGTTGAATGAGAAGCAAAAGTTAACGAGGAGACGTGACTATCTTCGAGTTTGCACATAAAAGTATTGGAAAAAGTGATATAGACTTGCAATGTTAGGTTGTAGTAGGTTAGAGTTGTAAAGAGACCAATTGAAACATAATTAGTTTTACAGCTTAAATTGTCCAAAAAAAAAAAAGGAGAAATGAAATGCCAACAACATATAATGGTTAGAAATAAACTAAATTTAGAATTAGTTGAAAAAAAATATTTTAGAACATCAAAAACTCTTAGGTTGGACACATATAGATAGAAGGATGAGACAAAATGACTTTTTCAAAACCATTACTCTCTTATAATTTAATATTATAGATAAATTTATTAATATTCTCATAATATAAACAAAAATCCTTAATGTAATAAGTAACCCACACTCCTATGCCTAAAGTATTATTAAAATAAAAATTGAATCAATTAGCATCACATTAGTTAGACAATAGTAAAAATCATAAAATAGTTAAATTATAAATAAATGATATAAATGATTTTTTAGATTAATTATAAAATTGCAAACATATAAAAATTTCCCGGGAAAAGGAAGTAGCAAATTCATAGAGATAGAGCTCTCAGTCGTTCTTATTTTCTTCCCACCGCCAAATTGTTTTCTCAAAGAAACCCTCTTTCTTGTACTTTCTAAAAACCATTCCTTTTGTTTGTGGTTAAAGCTTCATCTGATGTTGGGTCAGAAGGTTTGTTCTCTTCATTTTATTTTCAGACAATTAGATAGCTGGTTGTTTGCTATGTAGTTAATTGAATTGAAGACTTAGGGTTTGTTTATTCGAGCTGATTTATTGAAGCTTATCTACTTGAATAAAGACTTGTGAGATTGTTTGAAACCTTTTGTGGAAATTACATTTTCAGAAGTTGTTTTCAGTTGATTTCTACACTCTCTCCATGATTGCTTAAATAACAGCTAATAGTTTAGATAATAACCGTTTCATTTTAGCTTATACATAACCATTTTATGATAAGCGCTTATTTAAGTTGTTTATCCAAACATGAACTTATATGGTCAAGATTGAGCTTATGATTGTGGAGTTTCATATTGCATTAATATTTTTGAGAAGAATAACCTCTTTGAATATATATGAATTTACTACTTTGAGATTAGTGATATCATATCATGCTTAAAGCAGGTAATTAGAGGCCTAATTTAGTAAAGGCTGGCTTAAAGAAAGTGTCCTGTGTGCATTAAATAGAGGCAGGCCTATAGTGTTTGAGATATGGCTGAATCAAAATTTTCAACATTTGCAGTGCTGTTTTTGGGACCGAAATTTGACCAGCTGCGGAGTATGGAAGAACAATGTACACAATTCACCAAAGAATAGGCCCGCTACTCATGAGAATGCAGAAAAGATATGGTTAGTTTATTGTGTATGCATTTTCGCAATGTTTCCCTGATTCTGAACTTAGCACATGGATCCGTGAACCATGCTTTCCATTTCTTCACAGGAAAGATAGATACAGGTGGTGAGTTCATTGAGAAGGAGATCATCAGAGCGGAGAGGAACTCTGGTGTAGTCAGTAGCAAAGTCAGGGAAATTCAAGTAAGTTTCATCAATTTGAAACTACAAAATTGTATTTCTTGAATATTCAAACCCTTTTTTAACATATGATATTTTATTTTCTATTGAAAGATGTCACTACTGTATTTTGATATGAGGTGACAACCATTTTCATTCCTCATTTTTGTAAAAATTCCAGATGCAAAACTACCTAAGGAAAAAAGAATTGAAAGAGTGCCGGGAAAATGATTTGAGAGAAGGCTTTCGACTATACAAGTAAGACTCCCCCGACTCAGAAAATCGTTTTATTTCTGTCCTCATTTTAGTTTTTTTTAACAGTTTTCCTTCATTTTCTTCATTTATCTTATCCATGACATTTCAGAAAGGAAGTATATTGTTCAATCTACTATAGAGATTAAGTACAATTTCTTGTCTAGAGCTATTATTTCACATATGTCATTATTGGGCATTTTATGAAATTTGGTTTGCAATATATAATCATGCAAACATACAAAAATCATACCGTTGTGTTGAATTTAGTAAATATTTTCCTTTATTAGTCAATTGCTTATTAAAATAAGAAATAAAAGGATTGGTGACTTTGTTCTTCTTGTAACTACACAATAGACATGCCATTTTTATATGAAATCGTAATCTGCAACGCCTAGTTTGAGGCAAAAAAAGCTTTAATTTCGACGCATCCAATTTGCTAGGAGTATATCTAGATTAAAATAAAAAGAATTAATGGTATCTTCTTGATAATCCTAACGTCATTACTTTCTTGTTTAAATGCTAAAGGAATGCTAAGTACGGGGAAGCATTAGAGGAATTTGAGTCAGTTTTGGGAACAAAGCCAGAGCCTGATGAAGCAGCAGTGGCAAGTTATAATGTTGCCTGTTGTTACTCTAAGCTAAACCAGGTATATATGTTTGTTCTCTTTACAAATTGTATGTGCTGCATTCTACTACTCTGTCATTGGTTTTGAATCAGTTTTTAAGTTTCCAGTAATCCCTCAACCACATCTTTTCAATGATTAGTGTTATAACATGTCAAAAGTTGTTGGGGAGTGCCGAGTACAAAGTAAGCCATTTAAAAAACCTTTTCAACTGCATCTTTTCAATGATTAGTTTTATAACATGTTCCATCTTAATAGTATATATACTAATACAAATTTATATTCATTAAGTCCCACATTGGCAAGAACATCACACAAACAAGTGTTTATAAATGTATGACATGCTAGTTAGTTCGCCGAGCTGAGTAGCGCCAGCTTGTGACCCATGTGGGGGCAACAAGGTGATGGAACATGGCTAAGGCTTAACAGGTTGGTCTGGTGGTTGCACCATGCTGGCCTGCCCGCTCCAAGTTGCGAGTTGGCCCACGGGACTTGTGCGAAGGCACGGGTCTTGTGGGTCTTAGACAGGAGGGTACAGCGTGAGGCTGGTTTCACAGAGCAGCGAACACTTCCTACTCCTGACAGTGGAGGGATCACGGGCCGCTGCATCCCTGGTCCACAACATCTGTTGAGCCTAGCCCCTGAACCATCGCTTTTTTGGCGATACTAAGACTCTTCAAAGATTATTCAAACACTGCCAGGATAATGTCATTGTTTTTTAAAAAGGGCCCTCCTGACATTTTATGTATTTATCAGTAAATAATAAAGTAATCGATTTTCCGAACAGATTCAAGCTGCACTTTCTACACTTGAAGAAGCTCTAAATTCTGGTTTTGAAGACTTTAAGGTGATAACTAAAACTCTACAAGTTACAATATCATATTTTCTAAATAAGCTACCTAATTCTGTTGTTGTTTAACAGAGAATCAGAACTGATCCTGACAGTGGAGGGATCACGGGCCGCTGCATCCCTGGTCCACAACATCTGTTGAGCCTAGCCCCTGAACCATCGCTTTTTTGGCGATACTAAGACTCTTCAAAGATTATTCAAACACTGCCAGGATAATGTCATTGTTTTTTAAAAAGGGCCCTCCTGACATTTTATGTATTTATCAGTAAATAATAAAGTAATCGATTTTCCGAACAGATTCAAGCTGCACTTTCTACACTTGAAGAAGCTCTAAATTCTGGTTTTGAAGACTTTAAGGTGATAACTAAAACTCTACAAGTTACAATATCATATTTTCTAAATAAGCTACCTAATTCTGTTGTTGTTTAACAGAGAATCAGAACTGATCCTGACCTTGCAAATGCAAGGGCATCCCCGGAATTCGACCCATTATTGAAAAGATTCGATGAATCATTTATCAATGAGAATGCCATCAAATCATTTTTAGGAATATTTAATAAGAAATAACCCCTCTGCGTAGACACAAACATACAATGAGTTTAGCCCTAAGGAATTGATTGAGCAATATGATTCCATCACATTTGATTTCGCCATGTATATTTTGTAGTTAATTATAGGTCTCAATTTTTTTTTGTTGCCACCTTTGCAGGATCTTGTTGTTTTATGTACTAGTATGATATATAAGAAACTTATGATCAATAAAATTGTCCATTTCCATCAGTACTTTTAATAACACCAATATCGCAAGCTCAATAGCTTTTTCTGCCCCCTATTTTGTTATATGTTGTTTCTTTCGATCGCTCCAAGACATGTATGAGGCTTGAAATCAAGCCTCTTTTATCTGCAATTTGCTACCCGTAGCTTGAATAAATGAGTGTGCATGATAATGTTACTTGGACATGGTTTGAGCATGTAAGATTCTTTTCCTTGTAATCTTTATTGTTTATGTGATGCTTGTATATTTAATGCCACGGGGCTGTAATTTCTTATTCTCTTTGATCTTATGATTGTGGAGTTTGATATTGTATAAATATTTTTTGAGAAGAACTACCTCGGAATATATATGACTTTAGTACTCTGAGATTAGTTATATCATATCATGTTCAAATCTCAAATAATGCATTATACGCTTTTAAAATAATCCATTTAGCTACTTTTAATGATGCATTATAAGCTTTTCAAATAATCCATCTCTACTTGAATGACTTTTCACCTATAGTCATGACTAATGGCCAATAATCACATTCATTATAATGATGATTAATCTCATTATTTTGAACATGACTTTGGTACACTTTAAGATCAGTGATATCATATCATACTCAAAGCAGGTAATTGGAGGCCTAATTTAGTGAAGAATGTATGATCAAGTAATTGTACATTACATGAGGTGTCATTTAGTATTTATGAACTTCAAAATTCTTTTTTGAAAAGTAAAACAATATACTTTATGTTTGAAATTGGACTAAATCAAAATGTTCAACATCCACATTTCTGTTTTTGTTGGTGGAGAGAAGGCTTTTGTTGGAAACAAAGGTTTATGTGTTGAGAAAATTCCAAAAACTTCAATAAATTCTGTTTTGAAGATTTGTGATAAAGATCATGGTCATAGAAGAATTATCTTTGGTTATAGATATGTAATGCTCTTGGTCATTGTTGTTATCTTCATCGCCGCGGTTTTGATCTGTAGAAGCGTCAGGGTTTGAAGAGCAAAAAAGTTACAGAAATGTCAAAAGGAAGCAAGTAAAAAAAGGGAATTATCATCTTTTCACCAAGTGGATATTGATGCTGATGAATAGTCCATTTGGATGAAGATCATTTAATCAGCCATGGTGGTACCGGAAAGGTTTATTGAGTCGCGTTGATGAAAAACGGGATGGTAGTGGCTGTGAAGCAACTAGAGAAAGGCGATGGAGTGAGGATTTTAGGGAAAATCAGGCATAGAAATATACTTAAACTGTATGCTGGTTTTTTTGAGAAATCTCAGATGGGTTATAGCTTTTTGGCTGGTACACATGGTTATATCACTCCTGGTATGTTTTGATAATGCTTTCCACAAGAAATTTCAATACACTGTTTTTAGTTTCAAAAGTATCTCATGTTTTATTTGCACAATCATTATTTGTGACATTTTATAATAAGCATTTGTGGGTTCGAACCCCTGTAATCAGGAAATCCCTCATTTGCTGCAATCATACGGTCTAGACTGTCGAATTAATTAAAGACCAGATGGTCTGCATTTAGACTTCGTAATCGAATATATTATACAAGGTTGGATGTGAGACATCGGATTGATCAGATGGTCCAAAATGCATAACTTCGTCAATTGTGGGATTTCATAATTGCAAGAAATACAGATCCATAAAGATTATATTAAGCGTGATTTTATATTGCATTCTGGAACTACAAATGCAGCAAAAAAATATTTTGAGGTATCCGCAACATCGCATTGGCCGTACTTTCCTGCCATATAAACATTTGCAGCTAGGGCTGGAAATGAGTCGAGTCGAGTCGAACTCGCCTTAGCTCAGTTCGACTCGTTAAGAATTAGCCGAGTTCGAGTTCGAGTTCAAGTTCATCACGAACTTTTTTTTCAGCTCAAACTCGACTCGTTAAGAATTGGCCGAGTTCGAGTTCGAGTTCGAGTTCATCACGAACTTTTTTTTCAGGTCAAACTCGACTTGTTAGAAGTTCACGAATATCTCGGTTCAACTCGTTAGGTTTATCTTGTTAGGTTCAACTCACTTATTTCACAGACTTAAAAGTAATTTTTTAAAGTCTATTTTTTATATATATATGACATTTTAAATTAATATTTTTTTAAATAAAAAATATAGAAATAAAATAAAAGTTATAAGATTGGAATTTATGCGATGTTAATTTTATTTGTATAATTATTCGTATAAATATTTTACTCACTTGAGAATATAAATTATCAATTAAAACCGTTAGATTAAAAGAAAATATGAGACTAAGATTTATAACAAATCTTTAAACCTACTCTTAAAGACAATATAATCTATCTCATATATAATCGAATTGACACATGAACCTAACGAGTCGAACTATGTATAGTTCAAGTTCAGATCATTTAGTTAACGAACTTAGTTTTTAGCTCATATTCAGCTCATTTGGTTCATGAACCTAGTTCAACGATTTAATTTACGAATCGAATTTCGAACTATTTTCGAGTTGGTTTGGTTCATTGCCAGCCCTATTTGCAGCATAACCGCAACTGCAACCGCAGTTTAAAAGCATGCTAGTAAACCAACTATAACAAACAAATGAAGAAGCTGATAATCTTAATGTCCATTACTTTCCTGGATTAGATGCTGATGGAATGCTAAGTACTAGGAAGCATTAGAGAAATTTGATTCTGTTTTAGTCATAAAGCCAGAAAATGAAGAAGCAACATTCAAAAGTTATATTGTTGATTGTTGAGACTCTAAGCTAAACCAGGTATGCATTTCACTAGATTGGTTTTGAATCATTTCGTCGAGTGTATTTAGTCTGCGTATAACATCCTGAATAGATTTAATCCTTCTATATATGTTGTGACTAATTCGGTCCTATAATCCCTATATATATGTATTATAACATCAACCACAACATTTAAGAAAGCATGTTCCAACTTAACACTGCACCATTTTAAATCCATTAAGTTCCACATTGGCTAGAACATCACACAGGTAAGTGTTTATAAATGTCTGATACGATTGTTAGTTCGCCGAGCTGAGTAGCGCCAACTTATGACCCATGTGGGGGCATCAAGGTGATGGAACATGGCTAAGGCCTAACAGGTTGGTCTGGTGGTTGCACCATACTGGCCTGCCCGCTCCAAGTTGCGAGTTGACCCGTGGGACTTGTGCGAAGGCACGGGTCTTGTGGGTCTTAGACATGATGGTACAGCGTGAGGCTGGTTTCACAGAGCAGCGAACACTTCCTACTCATGACAGTGGAGGGATCACGGGCCGCTGCACCTCCAGCCCCCACAACACCTGGTGAGCCCAGCCCCTTGAACCATCTCTTTTTTGGTGGGTGGGGTTCATGATAGTGGAGGGATCACGGGCCGCTGCACCTCCAGCCCCCACAACACCTGGTGAGCCCAGCCCCTTGAACCATCTCTTTTTTGGTGGGTGGGGTTCATGATAGTGGAGGGATCACGGGCCGCTGCACCTCCAGCCCACAACACCTGGTGAGCCCAGCCCCTTGAACCATCTCTTTTTTGGTGGGTGGGGTTCATACATTTTTAACAATCTTGTGCGAAGGCACGGGTCTTGTGGGTCTTAGACATGATGGTACAGCGTGAGGCTGGTTTCACAGAGCAGCGAACACTTCCTACTCATGACAGTGGAGGGATCACGGGCCGCTGCACCTCCAGCCCACAACACCTGGTGAGCCTAGCCCAACCATCTCTTTTTTGGTGGGTGGGGTTCATGACAGTGGAGGGATCACGGGCCGCTGCACCTCCAGCCCACAACACCTGGTGAGCCTAGCCCCTTGAACCATCTCTTTTTTGGTGGGTGGGGTTCATACATTTTTAACAATCTCGCATTACTGATTAAACATCAAGACATTACTCGTATTTGACAGCAAAGACTACTTGTACACTAGCTTGCTGGCTGGCTTATAATATTTTCTATACTAGTGCTCCTAATTGGTAGTTTGGTTCAAGTGAACACCATTTTTATGTTCATGTGTTTATCATTTATTCCAACAAAATCATTTCTAACAATCTCTAGAGGCTAGTGATTTTTTTTGGTGATTTTTCTGCCTAACATGCTCTGTCTGCCGTGATGGTTGGTGAAGTTTTCATATAATGATGAATAATGTCAAACTTTTGGAAATGACTTTGGTACACATTGAGGTCGTATGATCAAGGTATTGTCCTGTGTACATTACATGAGGTGTAATTTTGTATATATGAACTTCAAAATCCTTTTTTGAAAAGTAAAATAGTGTACTTTTGTTTGATCCATACTTAATTAAGTCAAAATGTTCAACATCAACAATGTACACCATATTTTGGACTGAATCAAAATGCTTGAGATATGATAAAAATTTCAGATGCAACGTTGTAAGGAAAAGAGAATTGACAGAGCATCGGAAAAATGATTTGAGGGAAGGCTTACAATTATACAAGTAAAACTACCAGGCTCAATTGTTTTCTGTGGGCCGCTGCACCTCCAGCCCACAACACCTGGTGAGCCTAGCCCCTTGAACCATCTCTTTTTTGGTGGGTGGGGTTCATACATTTTTAACAATCTCGCATTAGTGATTAAACATCAAGACATTACTCGCATTTGACAGCAAAGACTACTTGTACACTAGCTTGCTGGCAGGCTTGTAATATTTTCTATACTAGTGCTCCTAATTGGTAGTTTGGTTCAAGTGAACACCATTTTTATGTTCATGTGTTAATCATTTATTCCAACAAAATCATTTCTAACAATCTCTAGAGGCTAGTGATTTTTTTGCCTAACATGCTCTGTCTGCCGTGATGGTTGGTGGAGTTTTCATATAATGATGAATAATGTCAAACTTTTGGAAATGACTTTGGTACACATTGAGGTCGTATGATCAAGGTATTGTCCTGTGTACATTACATGAGGTGTAATTTTGTATATATGAACTTCAAAATCCTTTTTTGAAAAGTAAAATAGTGTACTTTTGTTTGATCCATACTTAATTAAGTCAAAATGTTCAACATCAACAATGTACACCATATTTTGGACTGAATCAAAATGCTTGAGATATGATAAAAATTTCAGATGCAAAGTTGTAAGGAAAAAAGAATTGACAGAGCATCGGGAAAATGATTTGAGGGAAGGCTTACAATTATACAAGTAAAACTACCAGGCTCAATTGTTTTCTGTGTCCTTTTTTTCGTTTTTCTGAACGATTTTCCTTCTTTTATCTTGCCCTGACACTTCTGAGTGGCAGTATATTCTTCAAATCTGCAATAGAGATTAAGTGCAATTTTTTTCTTTCTGAAATTGTTATTTCACATTTTTAATTATTGTGCATTTTGTGAAATTTAGTTTGCATTTGCAACATATAATCTCACCTTCAATTACTTTACATGCATTGCACTACTTCATTGGTTTTGGATCAGTTTTTGAGTGTATTTAGTTTGTGTATAACTTTCTGAATAGATTTAATCTTTCTATATATGCAGTGACTAATTTGGAGGTATTGTGTAACATCAACCGCAACAATTTTTAGTGGTTACATTTAAGATACCATGTTCCAACTTAATACTCCCGACAGTGGAGAAATCACGGGTTCTCCACCTCTAGCCCGCAACACTTGGTGAGTTCTGCAGTAAAATGTAAAATGTCAACACAAAAAAAGAACATGATTTTAACTTATAGTTCACTAATTTTTAATTGATTATTCTCTAATTTCTTTCCATGCTTTGTGCAGAAGTTAACATGACATGATTAGAATCAGGATCTGAAAAGCTAAGAAGTATTAATACAATTAGAGGACCTTAAATTTGAACTAGGTTTGGTGGGGTGTGCCGGGCTATTGCAATAGTGCAACACAAAAGCGACACTTGAGAGACCCAATAGCAAGCTATTGAAGTGGACTCTCCCCCTCAAGAAATTAATTTAATATCGTGTGGACCAATGGCCCACATATCAGATATTAAACTGATAAGAACAGATACTACACTTGATCTTAGCCAAAAGGCCGAGAAAGGTATGAGTTGAAATGCATGCTAGCTGTGCTTTTTATATCTGACATCTGTTATGTTTCTTCCTTCACTAACCGAGGTGGGACTCTTATGCAGCAACTTGGAGACTTCATATCTCCCTTTCCTTTCATAACTACAGACTTGCTAACATATCACAATATAAGTCCAAGATATCTATTGATCCTAAATCCACAATTAAATGGCGAGTTAAACATCCTTAATGCAAAGGACAAGTTTAGAGGCTTTGATATTAATGGCTAGGTACTAGTATGTATAGAGTTTGTTGAAAAATTACTCAAAGATCTTACTTGCAAGCACATCCCTCTTCTTTTCTATCTATAACACAAACTTTCATCATAGTTTATTTAAGAAAAACAAATTTTCTATCATAATTACATCAATAACTCATTCTCATCACTTCCATTTGCCTACTTGACAGCATCACAGGTACTTCATATATCGATTACAAATCAAGTGTGTAAATAAAACACCGACGGTCATAGAATGACATCATTTGGTTATTTATTTGCTATGAAAGCCATAACTGTTTCAGCCTCTGCTTATGGATCTTAATACAGTAGAGGGAAATACTTCATCTTAAGAAAACATGCTTGTTTATAGATGGATTGGATCTAATTGCTCCTGAATTAGCAGAGGCTGGATCCTCTTCTGTTGCAGGACCATAAAGAACAGAGTCAAAGGGTTTCTTAGGCCTTTGTTAGATCTAAGCAAATCATCATTTGCTAAGGTGATTGACAGAACCTTTGACCACCTCTGAGCCCTCCTTTTGATGCATATGTAAATAATATCATCTTTGTGCTTGCATCTTATTTGATTCCTTATGTTGGTCTTACTCAATATCAAATAAATACTGTACATGTATTGTATCAACTATCTGCAGGATGGCAATATACCTTTTCTGGCAACATTCGTTATGGTGACAAATATTAACTATCTCAAAACTAATGCTTGTTTGCAGAATAAAAAGAGTGGACAATCTCCTATACCATGTAAGTTCATGAAATCAATAATTTTCCTCAAAATTTGATATTAGAATAGGAGGGGGCCGCGCGAACGCAGGCCCCCACTGCAACAAATTATGATGTAGGTTCCACCACTTGGGTAGACCTTAGGATAGCACCCCTCCTAAGTGCAATGGAGGTCACTCTCCTAGGCCATGGTCCTTCATGATCAACCATTGACCCCATCCAGGTAAGTATTTTGCAATGATGGTACTCATGTTCTTTTATACTCTTGCTTATCTCAATACATTCCACCTTCTTTCGATGTGGGGCTCAACTACCGGTAGGCAATGTATTTCCCAATTTGTGTAAGATGATTGATCGACAAAAGGGTGCATGCTGGTACTGATTGTTGGTGGTGTAACTTGGAGGCGGAGACAGCAGAGCACGTGCTGTTGCAGTGTAATAAGAGCATTTGGACTGCTGCTAAATAGGAACATTGGAGAGAAAATCTGTTGCATTTTAATGCACTGTTAAAGGAGAAAATGAGCATCTTTGAATCTAGTATTCCCCTTGGATCAATGATTTCCATCTGATAGCAGTAGTAACCATAAAACAACTGAGTATCATGCATTGCCATACCTTTTATTGCAGGTTCTTCGATGACATCCGTCCATATCTTCTGGTCCAAACTGTATCATGCCTTGTCATACCTCTTGTGGCCATTTTGTTGCCTCTAATGTACATACATTCAACGTATATGGACTGCAGGTTTGTACGCATGAATATGATTAGGTGGTGGAAGTGTTGGAGTGTACTGTTACAATCTTTGTGAACCATATAGCATTGTTGTTTTGCTATTTATGATCCGTATTTGTTTTTGAGCACTTTTTTTGAAGATGCTTGTAATGTTATTTCTATAATTTGTTTCATTATTTTTATTGTTTTGGATATTATGATATCATTTGAATTAGTGTTCCTATCAACACAAGTCTGATGTAAGCTTGGTCTTATGTAACATTAACTAAACCAAGAGGGAGATTACATTTATTTTCTACTCAAAGTGATTTCATTCATGCAAGGCATAGATGAGTAGTGGCTCTCATTTTCTACAGATTGCCTGCAGCATCAAAATTAAATAAGTAACAACTCTTGGGTGTAAGTCTTTCTTAAGAGGGCGCATGGAACGAAGAAATTAGTTAGTGATTAAACATCAAGACATTGACAAAGATTTTAGTGTGGAAAGATTTTCTTTAAATGCTACCTACCAATATTTCTCATTTTCTTTGTTGAATTGCTAGTTCAGTTCAAGTGAAAATCATTTCTTATATAAAAATGATAGCTGCTTGTTATGGCAGAACAATCAAAATTATTGTAATTTTAATTAACCAAAGTGTGAATTCTTTAACAACTTTATTGGTAAACATTAATTAACTTTATGTTATTGAGCAGGTTTGTATCTCTCAGTGTTGAGGGATATTCGTAAGTACATAAGAGCCAGGAGAGAAATTTATATATCAAATTAAGGAATGCGTTATTTGACTAATTAAAAGAAGATTACTTAGGAACTGAGGTAATATAAGGCGAAGGACAAATGTAAGGTGGAAATTGGAGTAGTACATGCATTTTCTTTTAACACATATTTTGGAACCATCAACAGTGATAAAAGAAGAATGGTTACCATATAATAACAGGAAGGATAAAAAATATCTATCATATGATGAGTGGTGTCGAAACTTTGTAAATGATAAAAATACAAAACTTTGTAAATGATAATTATGCGGAATGATTACCCGAAACTTTGTATATCTGTTAAATTCTTCCAATACTTATGTAGTTTTGCATCGGAAATTTTACAAGTTTGATGAACGAAAATGGTTGTAACCTCACATGGAAATAAAGTGGTGACGACTTTCTATCTTTTACAAAAGGATTTGATAAATTATGAATTACTACAAATTTGCAGTTTTAATAACATAATGACAGTTACTTGAATTTCCTTGACTATGTTGCTAAGTATACTTGAATTAATGTGACTATTATTGGCCATTAGCAATGACTATAATGTAGACCAATTATTTTGAATTTGCAGTCTACTGGAATGCCCTAATTTTTGCCTAAGTCGTTTGTTTTTGACTTAGCGGGCTTTTTGTCTCTCTTTTTTTTATTTTTTTTTATTTTTTTTATTTTTTGCTTTTGTGATTTTGAATTTTTGTTTGAACAAAATCGTGTGACATGTGTTTGCTTGATTTGTAAGGGTGAGTTGTGACTGCTTCATTCCTTTGGTCAGTGAGGGACAACCAATGTGGATTTGTGATTTTTCCGACCTCTTGCGAGGGATAAGATGTGGTTGATCCGCAGATGGGGTACTCCTCTTTTGAAATTTGAACGCATGGTCAAACTAACTGAAGACTACCCTGCCTCTGGTTAAGATTGAGTTTTTTTTGTATACAGAAAGAAACTCCTACTTCAAGGTCCAAAAGGGTTGACTAGGGATTATCTTCCTTATAACTCCAGTGTTTGGGAATAGAACCAATGTCTTACATCGTTAGCAAGGTTTTATTCAAAAGCATACAGACAGTAATCTCATGTCATTTTTTATTTCATCATTATCTTTTTGATTTTGCTTGATCAAATGTGTGATGCAGATAAAAAGTATGAGTGAACACGAATGAATTTATTCAAAACATGCATATTCATTTCATTATTATTATCATCTGAAAACAAACAAGTTTTACTAGTGAACAGTGCTTGACAAGCAAAAAAGATTGCAAATGGAAAATATGGAATGACATGATGGTTGCCGATGTTGAGGAAGTGCTCTCAGGCTTGATCAATTATTTTAAGGAATTCTTTTGCAATCTTGGCCCTTACACGGACAAGGGATTTCCGTTCACCCACAGTTTATCATATTGAACAGTTAAGTGTTTCTTGTCAATCAACTGTTGGACTTTAGCTTTGAAAGCGTTGCAATCCTCGGTTGAATGCCCGACTGACCCAGCATGATATCCGCATTGCACATTGGGATCATACCCAGGTGAGAATGGTTTTGGAGGAGGCTTCGGAGCTTTAGGAACCACCGGCGAGTTATGAACCAGATATGGCAGAAGTTGACTGTATGTCACAGGAATCAGATCTTGAAGAGCATTTCTTCGCTCTAGATTATTCCGGGGTTTGTGCTGCTTCTGACGCTCTCGGTCTTGGGCTTGCTGATTATGAGTCTGAGGAGGATGTTGATATTGGGTTGCAGCAACATGCGGAAATGAATAGTATGGCGTAGGAGCACGCGGTGCTTGAGGATGAATCTGTCGAGTAGCATATTGTGGGAACACTTGAGCAGGGCGCATCAAACCAGGATTAACGATCTGATTAATAGTCTGACCAAATTGGATCCCATACGGAGTGTAGGGCATCCCAGGATAGGCAAAAGGCATTCCAGAGTTAGCAGACTGAAAGCCTTGGTAGGGGTATTGCCCGACAGGTTAAACGACTGAAGGAATCAACACATGAGCAGGAGGACCTCTATTCTCAGCTTCGATAGGAGTTTCATCAATCATAGGTGCTGAATTCTGGCAAGATATCTCTGTAAAACAAAGCAACTTCTGATCGAGGAGCTCTTGAACTTTGTTCTTGAAGATGACACAGGCTTCTGTAGAATGCCCCACATATCCAGCATGGTATCCACATGTGGCATTAGGATCATGCTTAGGATGATAAGGAAACTTGGCTGACTCTCTTTAGGAACAATTGCCCCGGCATGAACCAGAACAGGCAATAGATGCGTGTAGGTCACAGGATATGGATCAAGACGAGGACGTCTCCTCCCTTGATTATTGTTCCTTTTGCTGATTTGCTTACGCTTTTGTTTCTGTTTGCCTTTAGTGGTCTTCTGATTAGACAAGGGGTGTACCGGCAGATTGCTTGCTTTCGTATTCGTTATTTTATCCACCTTTGGTCTATTCTGGACTTGCTCATCAATCACAACGTGATCTGAGGAGTTCATTGTCATGTGATGCTCCGCAAGTGCACGGATCTATCGAAGTAATATAAAAGATTGTCGAACCCACAGAGACCAATGTCAACCTACCTTATCTATTGCTGCGATGTAAAGCTAAGGCTAATGATTAAAAAGGTACGAACGAAAATAAAAATGCTAATTACTAAAGGTTTGAAAATAATACTAAAACGAGGCCGAAATATGATTTCTGCGCACCTAAGGGACTTGTAGAATACGGGTACTGATTGTGATTATACGCCCATTTTGTAGAATATACCGACTTAAAGGCTCCGCCTCACGCTCTCGCGGTCTTAACTAAAGCCATATCTCTTAATCCCAAGATTTTACTCTCGCTCGCCCGGTAACTAAGAAACACTATTTGAAAGCCAACAATATCCTAATCAACATCTAAAGCGCTCTCGCTGTATTTAGATATGATGCCTAATTTCTACTATCCGGTTCGCTCCTCACGCTCTCGCGAATCTCGGCTCAAACCTTTATATGCTTCTCACTCTCATGACAAAGTAATGTTAAATAACTTCTCACTCTCATGACAAAGCTACTTAAATTACGCATAGAAATTATAACCAAAACGACATACAATCGCAATTTCGTACCTATTACATCTATGGAGTCCCGTTGGTAACGACAGTTCTCATACGTCGGACTCACAGACAGAATTAGCCTAACATATTGACTCCTAAAACTAACATATTAACAATGCTGGAAATTAAATCATACATACTGATTGATTTTAACAAGAACACAGATTTAAGTTTTTATCTTGAAATCAAGTTATGTTGTAAGCAAGTAAACTAAGCAATGCAGTAAAGACGAAAAAGTAAAACCTGAAATAAACTGGAATGAAAACAACTTCTATTGAATGACAAATCGATCCAAGCGTACAATCGACAATAATGTAAAAGATTACAATAGTGCAACAACTACTCAGTGTGAGCAATTGCTACTTTGGAAAGTAAATTTGTAGTTAGGCTAAAGAATTCGGCAGCGCTTCCGCGCGACTCGGATCCATCAAATGCAGACCTACAAGGGTCTATATATAGAGGAAATTTGGCTCCAAGAAGGTCTGGCATGAATTTGAATTCAAACAAGCAAAACTATCAAACTGCCACTGAAAAACTGCTCCCGCCACAAACGGCGACCACCGTCATGACTAATGGCGACCGCCATTGCTTCAAAATGGTATTTCCCTCCCTTTTGGGCACGTCGAGTGCCTTCCTCAGGCCATGGCGAGCGCCATTGCTCTGAGGAGGCCAGAACTTGACTTTTTGCTGCTTTTCTTCACTCTTCAGCTCTGTTTTCACTCTTTTTTCCATACTTGCCGATTAAACACCTGTCGACATAAAAACAAAGGAAATCATAATAAATCAAAGCAAATAGTATGAAAGACTCGATAAAACAGTACTAAAAGTGCGCGTAATGAGTCGGAAAATACGATACGAATTCGAGTTATCAAACTCCCCCACACTAAGACTTTTGCTTGTCCTCAAGCAAACTCCCAATGATATAAAATAGTTAGTACATCGCTCGACTCATAGGCACGACAAAAACAATCAAATCATAAGGTTACTAGGCTAATGATACACGGATAGGTACTAAATAGTGAAAACAAAGATATAGTAACGACACATTTCCACATTTGCGGACAAAAACCCCCTTCCTATGCAATACCAATTCAAATCATGACATTATAACTCGACCTATATCCTTCATCCTATTTCACCTCTTTTTCATTCTCGCGTAATCATATTAAGCCCATTATCCTTTGTACTTACATGGTAAGCGAACCTGTTTGTGTTATATGATCTCGACATTCAAATTTTTTTTTTCTTTTTCGCACATTATGTTTTCTTTTGCTTACGAATTTCAAGAGTCCGAACCTTTAGGCTAAATGGTCGGGTGAGGACCACCTAACTTAGCGGGAACATGTCTTTCATTCGTTTTTTCTATAAAAATCACATTATTCAAATTTTTGAGATCAACACATATTTGCATCGGTTCGTTACTTAGTTTGTACATAAGGATGGTGCTGACTGCTAGTATAAACTAATCAAGAGGCTACTTCTAAGAAACTAGGCATAAGGTCCTGGCATAATGTCTATTTAAATCAATATCACATACTTAGGGAATCTAAGGTGTAGGAACGATACCGATATTAGTAAAACTTTCCCAAGTCCGTCCACATAGCCTAAAACAAAGATAAAACAACCTATACTTAGTATGTCATGCCATTGAGTCAAACGGATTTTTTTTGAAATTGGGGTCAAAACAAGGGAGTTTTCAAACAATGTGAAAATGTAAAGTAAAAAATGACTTAACTAGCGCATATGACTCGATAAAGCAACAAACTAGAAGGCGATAAATTGAAAGCGGTAAAGTTCCTCCCCCACGCTTAAACCAAAAATTGCCCTCAATGTTTCGATAAAAGGTGGAAAAGGAAAGATAGAACCTGTGTGAATGCTACTGCATGCCAAATCCTCTCTGATCCTCTCTTGTTGTCCATGTCTTCGCTGGCCACTTCTGCTTCGGCGGTGGGCTCTTTGAGATACCTTCATTTGTTGAATTTTCTCTTTTCTGAAACAACTCATAATGCTGCCCGTTTCCGGAGGAAGTACCTGCAAAAAGTGTTAGAAAAATACAGTGCGGTATCGGTGTCACCACCAATAGCGACATTTGCAGGAATGTCCGTGGGCACCTAGAAGAAGCTGAGACGAGACAAGCAATACATTTCTTTATTTCCTGCAAACACAAACAATAAAAGGAAAACATTAAATTAAAATCTCGTGGGTTTCCTCCCACGCAATGCTTTGTTTAACGTCGATAGCTCGACGACTAATAATCTTCGGTTTCCATGGCCATTTATCAAGCCATCTCACATATCCCTCACCTTTTCTTTTCTTCCTTCTATGGGGTGGTTCATTCTTTTGAACTTGTGGTGGTGGTTCTGGATCTATCCTGAGTATCAGTTTTTCAAGTTTGGGCTTAGTTCTTTCATCCACCACCTCAAAGTCTAACCTTACCCTCTTAACAGTAATGATATCCCTAGTTTCACGGTCCTCAAATTTTCTCTTTTTATGCAGGACCTCAGACAAAGGTGTATCAGTGTGGATATTTTCCACTTCCTCCACATATGTTTTGGGTTGGGAGTCTACCTTAACTTCTACAAACCTTTACGGGAAACGAATTGGTGGGGTATAGGAAGGAGGAACAACAATAGGTGCTTCTTTCTCGACAACCTCCCTTTTGGGTGGCGTCGGTGGATTTTTCTCAATTTCTACGCTTTTCTCACCATAACTCCCCTCAAATTCATTATCACTCTCCCTAGGATTTTCTATTTGTTCTTCACTACTGACTCTTACAACATCCACATGTCTCTCAAGGGAGTGTCCTATAGGTGTCTGGGCAAGCAGAGAGATTTGAGTCTCCAATGCCTCAGTGTGAGTCGTGAGGGACTCGACCACAGTGCTCATCTGCCTAAAGGTTTCATAAGTATCAAGATGTTATTTTCTAAACTCTTCATTCTGGAGAGTTTGTGTCTCCACAAAGCGCTTCATCATAGATTCTAGCCTATAATTAGTTGTTGTTTTAATGAAATCCTCCATTAATGCTTCGAGGTTGGAATTATGGGATTCTTGCGGTTCCTCAAAATATTGGGAGTGGTAATCATAGAGGAAATTTGGTTGAGAGTGAGTGAGCGACGTATTGAAATCCTCCATCAATAATTCAAAGTCGGAATTATAGGATTCTTGTGGTTCCTCAAAATATTGGGAGTGGTAATTGTAAAGGAAATCTGGGTGATACATAGTTTTTTTTTTCAAACAAGAATACCTTAGTCTATACGGTGCAACAACGGAATCACAATATTGACCGTTGGTCCCCGGCAACGGCGCCAAAAACTTGAGGCTCCGCAAGTGCACGGATCTATCGAAGTAATATAAAAGATTGTCGAACCCACAGAGACCAATGTCAACCTACCGTTATCTATTGCTGCGATGTAAAGCTAAGGCTAATGATTAAAAAGGTACGAACGAAAATAAAAACGCTAATTACTAAAGGTTTGAAAATAATACTAAAATGAGGCCGAAATATGATTTCTGCGCACCTAAGGGACTTGTAGAATACAGGTACTGATTGTGATTATACGCATATTCTATAGAATATACCGACTTAAAGGCTCCGCCTCACGCTCTCGCGATCTTAAATAAAGCCATATCTCTTAATCCCAAGATTTTGCTCTAGCTCGCCCGGTAACTAAGAAACACTATTTGAAAGCCAACAATATCCTAATCAACATCTAATGCGCTCTCGCTGTATTTAGATATGATGCCTAATTTCTAATATTTGGTTCGCTCCTCACGCTCTCGCGAATCTCAGCTCAAACCTTTATATGCTTCTCACTCTCATGACAAAGCAATGTTAAATAACTTCTCACTTTCATGACAAAGCTACTTAAATTACGCATAGAAATTATAACCAAAACGACATACAATCGCAATTTCATACCTATTATATCTACGGAGTCCCGTCGGTAACGACGGTTCTCATACGCCGGACTCAAACAGAATTAGCCTAACATATTGACTCCTAAAACTAACATATTAACAATGATGGAAATTAAATCATACATACTGATTGATTTTAACAAGAACACAGATTTAAGTTTTTATCTTGAAATCAAGTTATGTTGTAAGCAAGTAAACTAAACAATGCAGTAAAGACGAAAAAGTAAATAACCTGAAATAAACTGGAATGAAAACAACTTCTATTGAATGACAAATCGATCCAAGCGTATAATCGGCAATAATGTAAAAGATTACAACAGTGCAACAACTACTCAGTGTGAGCAATTGCTACTTTGGAAAGTAAATCTGTAGTTAGGCTAAAGAATTCGGCAGCGCTTCCGCGCGACTCGGATCCATCAAATGCAGACCTACAAGGGTCTATATATAGAGGAAATTTGGCTCCAAGAAGGTCTAGCACGAATTTGAATTCAAACAAGCAAATCTGTCAAACTGCCACTGAAAAACTGCTCCCGCCACAAACGGCGACCGCCATTGCTTCAAAATTGGATTTCCCTCCTTTTTGGGAACGGCGAGCGCTTTCCTCAGGCCATGGCGAGCGCCATTGCTCTGAGGAGGCCAGAACTTGACTTTTTGCTGCTTTTCTTCACTCTTCAACTCTGTTTTCGCTCTTTTTTCCATACTTGCCGATTAAACACCTGTCGACATAAAAACAAAGGAAATCATAATAAATCAAAGAAAATAGTATGAAAGACTCGATAAAATGCTACTAAAAGTGCGCGTAATTAGTCATAAAATACTATACGAATTCGAGTTATCATCATGCTGTCCAGAAGTAGTTCCACAACCATGTCAACCTTGCCTTCCTTGCGCACTGTGTTCTCATACCCAACCTGTTCCATGATTCTTTGGCTTTCGGCAATCCGAGAATCGTTGTCTTTGGGCTGATGATGGGAAGAAAGTGAGCTCTCTCTGGTTTGGATATATGCAATGCAAATGTATGTATGCATATGTTGTTTATGCAGATGGAATGCAAATGAGATATGCAACACACAATGATGCAAAGGTTAGATGATGCAACAGTTCAGCATACATATGGTGATGCAATTACTCAAGTTCAAAAGTTCGAAATACCTGATTATGCAATAACATTATGCAATAACATTATGCAATAACATTATGCAATAATGTAAGTTAGAGATGCAACAGCTTCTGGATAATCTGCCCATGTAGCTCTGTGTAGATGGGAAGATCTGACGTGAGAGAACAAAGGTATGAAGAGGCTTGTTATCGTGCAAAAAACCCATATCCCGCTCACAGGTGTGATCTAGACTCAACAAGGTGGTCCCTAGAAAGGTCGCCCAAACCATATGACTCATAATGAAAACCCCCCGCCGTTGCGAATTCTCGCAGGACGGAAGTATTCTCAAGTGAATCACGATCTGGGATGTGGCTCTCGTGGTAACCCAACGCGCAAAACGCAGGCCTCACGACTATCCACGTTCTAGCCTATGTGTATGCTAAGCCCGATGTTAGGACTTTTCTCTCCGATAATATCTACCCATCCCAACAACAGCAGAATATATAGCAGATATCCAGAATATACAGCATATGAATGTTTAAAGCAGTAAAGAAATGTAGTAAATAAACATAAAGCAAAGCAAAGCATAAAGATAAAGCTAGAAAAGCGCAAAAGATAAACACCCAAGCAAGCAAGAAAAGCAAACAAAACTAGGCGAGACCCCAACTCGCAAGAGCAAGGTCTTCCCCAGCAGAGTCGCCAGCTGAAGATGACTGGTTTATACCTGAGTGAATCGCACACTCAAAGATACAACAGAGTCGCCACCGAACTTTATTTAGTCCCAAAGGACAGGGAAAATATCGATAAAACCCAAGGGGAAGAGAAACGGGAACGGGGGTCGGTTATGCGAAAGGAAGGTACTAGCACCTAACGCATCCGTCGTACTCGACGGGAATCATTTCACTTGCTTATAGGCTTGGATGGGTTATCTATCTAAAGGCTTCTAGCAAAAAGAAGAGGAGAGAGAGAATAGAAAAGAAAGAAAGAAAGTGCTCGCTGAGGATTGGGGCCCTCGTGCCTACGTACCCTCATAGTGCAATGAGAAAATCAGAGCGCCGTAGTTCAAAGGAACCAGGGACAAGAAAAGAAGAAGACATAAGGGTGGAAAGATGGAAGTGTGCTCGCCAAGATCATCGTGATCTCGTGCCTACGTATCTGACATTCGAACGAATGCAGAATCAGAGCTTCCGTAGTTCGTGGAACTAAGACGGAAAAGGAAAAGCAGGAGAGGTAGAGAAAGATCCGTTAGGGATTCCAAAGAAATGGTGTCGAAACCAAGAAAGGAGTGCAAAGGAAAGATAGTAACTGTGAGGAGAATAACGTGCAAGAGTGGTGTCGAAACCAAGAAGATAAAGGAGCAAAAGAATAATAGAGACTCTACTAGGGGAGTGAGCAAAGGGAAGGTGTTGAAACTAGGAGAACGGGTGTGGGACCAAGTGAAGGTCGTGACCCAAAGGACGGGTGTGGGACCAAGCGAAGGTCGTGACCCAAAGGACGGGTTTGAGACCAAGCGAAGGTCGTGACCCAAAGGACGGGTTTGAGACCAAGCGAAGGTCGTGACCCAAAGGACGGGTGTGAGATCAAGCGAAAGTTGTGACCCAACGGACGGGTGTGGGACCAAGCGAAGGCCGTGACCCAAAGAACGGGTGTGGGACCAAGCGAAGGTCGTGACCCAAAGAATGTTCGGCACACTGACTGAACAAACAGTACCTGACCAAAGAAAGGGTATTTGAACCAAAGGAAGGTTACTAACCCAAGGGTGCAGGTATTCGAACCAAGAGAAGGTTGCTAACTGCTGGGGATTCGATTTTAATATAAATACTGTGATTAACAGAGAAGAATGAGTGATTAACCAAGAGAAGGTGATTAAATCAAAAGGAGCTCAGTGTTAACAGATAGACTGTGATAAACTGAAAAATGGGTGATTAACCAAGAGAAGGTGATTAACCTAAGAGGAACTCAATATTAATAGATAGACTGTGATTAACCTAGAAGACGCGCAAATTGGTGTTTTAACTGACAGACAGTGGTTAACCAATCAAAGGGAGAAGAACCAAGATAAGGTTGCGAACTCCGCAAGGGTTTCAGTGTTTAATAGGAAAACTGTGTTTAACCGAAGAAAGAGCGCGATTGCAGGGGAATAGAGCATTGGTTTTAACAGTATGACTGTGATCAACCAAAGGAAGAATGATTACAACTCTCATGGGGAATCAACAAAAGAAATGACTAGCCACAAGAAAAGGTAATTGAAACTCTCTTGAAGAGAAAAAGGAAAGGTATTGAACAAGAGCAAGAGATTGACTCTCTGAAGATTACTAATGATCGTGAACCAAGGGAATGGTGATAGATCAAAAGACTGATTGAAAGAGATAAGAGTGATCGAGGATTGACTCAACTAAGGAAAGAGATACGCTACCGCCTGGAGATAGAGGTGACTAAGCCAGGCACAGGGTCATTCGTCCCCTACCTGAAGTGGTCAGAATGAGAGTAGGAATTCTCCATTCTCATCCCTTCTCTAACACACAGGGTGTAGTGCAGAAGTTGAAACAGACATCATAATAGCTCCAAATTGTACTGTGCTCCAGTGCGTGGTGCAAATCTCTGACTCCGCGGGGAAGGGAGAAAGAAAGCTCTAAAGGAAGCCTAAGGAGAAGTGCCAAAGGGAAGATCAATAATCGAAACGAAGTTTTGATTAATTAATCAAAAGGGAGGAATATGCTAATAATTTTCCAAAATGAATTGAAAAATTATTAAAGCACAGCGTGCATTATTGATTATATAAGATTAAGCTTATTCCTTGAAGAACAAGCTTAATTCAAACATGAATAGAAAGTGAAAAACATTAACAAATGTTACTTAAAATGCATCACAAATCATGTTATTATGTGAATAAAAGTGTGCAAGAATGAGCATGTGCATGCAATGTCAAGAATGAGCATAATTATGAAATTGAAAGATCGGTAAATTCACAATCATGCTTTAAACTGAAGCGTAACAGCACCTAAAACATCCATAAAAATCAATCATATTAATCCATGGAGGTTAGAAGGAGAGAGCATGGCTAACACACTTGAAAAGAAGCAAAAAAAACACATTATGTACAGTGGTAATCGGTTACTTCAAAGTGGGTAACCGGTTACTTGCTTGAAAAAAGCAATTCTGGTGAAATTTGTGCAGAGTAACCGGTTACCCTATATTGAGTAACGGGTTACTCAGTTAAAAAAAAGCAAATCTGGTGCAAATTTGTGAAGAGTAACCGGTTACCCTATATTAAGTAACCGGTTACCACTGTAACAGTGGCAAAAATAGCTTTCGAAAAAGCACTTAAAGCATCCAAATCACTTGTTTAAATTACCACATGCTAGGGTATGAATTTGTGCACGAAAATAAAGCTTAAAAGCAACAAATGAATAGTGATGGAATTAATTAAATCATCAAGATCAAGGATCATGTAATGGCATAATTAATTTGCGCACAAAAAGTAACGAACTACATCGCGAATGATACGAAAATGTTTGAAATAGTAAAATGAGTGAGATCTACCAACCTACAAGCCGGAGGATTGGCTTGGTAATTATTGCAAAGAGATCTTGGTGCAGATAATCAAAGAAAACCAGAGGAATCTTCAATTATAACCGAATCGTACCGAAACCGAGCAAATTGCGATGAAACTCCGAAATACGAATTCGAACCATTGAATCTTGAATCAAACACTTGAGATGAATCTGAAAGCTAATAAAACTCCAGAAATCCAAGTATAATTGCAAGATGATGAAGGTTAAGCTCAAGAAATAATCATTTTCGATGTGAAAAGTGATTATTCTTCAATAGTGAAGAGCTATAGTGAGGTTTGGGAAGAAAATGTAGGTGAAGATGAAGAAGTTGCAGAAAAATTCAGAGAGAATGTGAGAGAATTGAGAGTGAAGTGTGTGAAATGGTTGAGAGATTGTGGAGACTTTGTGAAACTAGTGAAGCTTTGTATATATAGAGTTTTGGTTTGGAGTGTGAGAGGTTTGGAATTAGGCTAGGAGCTAGCTTAGGGTGGTTTGGAATTAGGCTAGGAGTTAGTTACACTTGACTCACCGAGTCAAGCGGTTAACTCAGTTAGTTAGGAAGTTAACTCGGTAGCAATCCCAATGTATGCTTCAAATCCAAGGTTCACAATTCTTGTAAATTAAGTAACATGGTGCACTTAATTTAAAGTGAGGCATTGGAATAAATGTAAGTGGAGTGTCTTGAATGATCTTGAAATGTCTAGAGATGTCTAGAATGTTCCACATGCTGCTAGAATCATGTAGAATCTAAGAACAAAGAGAGTGCAGAATTGCTCTCCTAAAAATGCAGCAGAAAATGTAAATCTGTATTGGGTAACCGGTTACCCTATATTGAGTAACCGGTTACTCTAGGCAAAATTTGCCCAGATTGCTCAGGAACAAGTGCTGAAGTCTCGGTTTCGATTTTCCACCTCTTGTCTTGATGAATAGGCATGGAAACCAATATTTTGAGCTTGTTTTGAGGATGTGATAATCTTGTGAGGATGCGATTAATCGGGCTTGGAAAACCTGAATATTCTTGCAACAAAATCACAGAGAAAAAGTGCGGATGCGTATGCCAGCGATGCGAGTGCACATGCTTATGCAAAAGAAAAAAAGGAGGTCAAATTTCGGGTTACGACAAGATATAAGCAAAAGATGAAGTATAACCACAAACATCATCAGATCATTCACAAACATCATTAATACCTTAATTACATTTATAGAATGCAATGCCACACAATATGCAAATGCAACATCATAGACTCATGCATGTGGTACCAATTCGTCATAATTGATGGACAATGGGCCATCACCCTCCAAAGATCCCCACCAATAGGATCGATTCTACACAAGAACCGAAACACGTTACAAAACACTTCAATCCACACAATGGGATTGAAGCCACCAAATAGACCGGAGTCCTAACTATTCCATGAATGCATGATGCAAATTGTCATAATAATCATCGTCATAAAATCGTCATAATTGCATCATCAATCATGAATCATCATCAAACATCATGATACAACACCAATTTACACTCATCACGATTCATCACTATACCTCACAATTAGTCATGTCATCATTATTACGTCAAAATTTTCCCGATTTTATCCCATTCACCCTCATTACTAGTTTACCCATGTTTTATTACTTCACCATAGTCTTACGTTTCAAGGAAACTGCATCACAAGCGAAAAAGGGACATAAATTGTAAAAACGGACAATTCTGCCAACTACCCTGCCCATACGCGTATGGCCATGCCCCATACGCGTATGGCCCAATTCCTTGCTCACTGGCATGCGAATCATACGCGTAGGGCCACTGCCCAGGCCTCCCTTACGCGTACCAACCTCCTTGTTACGCGTATCACCAGAGAGGTTTCCCTCTCAAAAGTCCCCTCCAACGTCCCATTACGCGTAATGGCTAGTCCATACGCGTATTGCTCAGTTCCCAACAATTCCCTACGCGTAATGGCTTCCCATACGCGTATCCTTCTTCATTCCCAGCTTCCCATACGCGTATGGCCCTACTCTCCATACGCGTACACTATGCGTATTGGCAGAAGGCCGTGCTGGCCCTGGGGACGGGTGCATATGCTACGTATATCACCCTGGGTGTGTCCCCTCTTACGCGTAATACTCCCCCCGTTACGCGTATCGCCAAAAAACACTCCAAAACTAAAATTCCGCATCTTAACGAACAACTTCCCATTCCAGCACCTCCGATCTTCTAAAATCAGACCCAAAATAGTTTCGATTCATCACAAATCCAAGTCCTTATCCTACTTCATTATTTTCATCAATTTCATTCTAATTATTAAGTCCTAATTCGTTAATCACACTTTCAATTTCAGATCTGGTTTTGTTCACATATTCATCACAGCAACAATAGTCATTCACACGAATTTCACAGAAATTTTAGTAACTCGTACAGATTCATGACAGAAATCAAACGCACACAGATTCACCTAAAATCATCACAAAGTTCATCACAGATCTGCCACAAAAATTTGTCAGAAATACTTAACACATAACTATTTATACCTTAAACCCATAGCAGACATATTAACCCGGATTAACCCCCCATACTGTCGCATATGCGAAAATCAACCGACAGAAAAGAATAGAAGAGTCGTCACCGAACATTATTTATCCCGATGCAGGGAAAGGAAACGATAGAAGAAAACCTTAACAAAGGGAAAGGAATGGTCATCGCAACCATAGCCTGGGTTCGGGAGTCGGTTATGCGAGAGGAAGGTATTAGTACCCCATCGCATCCATCGTTCTCGATGGAATCCATGCTTGTTGTTTTGATCATTTGAAGCTCAACTGCTAACTGGAAGGGAAAGGAATGGGGAAGCGGGGGAAGAAAAGAAAAAGTGACTCGATAGGACATCGCCATCCTAGGCCTACATATTCCTTCGGGAGTGGGAAAGTCAGAGTCAACGTAGTTCGACGGACTACGGGATTGTGGAGGAAGGTTGCTCGCCAAGACATCGCGTCTCGTGCCTACGTATCCTCAATCAAACCGGAAAGAGGAAGTCATAGCAGTTGTAGTTCGACCTAACAGGGTCTTGTTGTTTTGTGTTTTTTAGTGGAAGACGCCAACGTTCACGTTCTAGCAGTTTAGGTGTTGCAGCTCGTTGTATGGAGTATTACGCGTTTACCTGTTTGCAGTAGAACGAAAATGACGTATCCTTTATGAATGGAGTGGGGGAGATGAGAAGAGAATCCCGAAGGAAGACGGTTGTTTGTTTTTGTTTTTTAGAAGAAAGTGTTTTGATTTATTGTTTGAAACTCGCATTTCACTAAAGTCTATGATATAGGATCGAATGCGTTGCAAATCGACCCAAGACGAGACGCATGCTAAACACTCTAGGAAAGTGAAGAGAAGCCCTCCACCTTCCATTTCCCATGTACTTAAGGCTCATGGCGTGCAATACTCGTTGTATTTATTACATGTTTTTTGATTTTGTTTTGAGATGAGGAGAGAAATACTCAAAGTTGAAAGAAAATACTAAGGGAAACTAGGTCCTAATGTTATCATGCAATGGTGGCCCTATGGTTAAGGTTAAGAGGGGACTAACCTACTTGTTATCATGCAAATGATTGCTTACCTAATGTCTATCCTGTAACACCCTTCTACCCACATACGATTTTTAGAAAATATTTCATATTATCAGAGTAGAAATCAACAAGAAATGTGTCACATTTTCTTTATTAAACATCTTAACAACAAATCTTGCTCCGTAACACGGGTTTTCAAAACATTTAAAATATCCACTTCTTTAATAATTCAAAACAAATTCACAATTTAACTTTGCAGTGGAATCATAACCTTAAAATAACTTCATATATTTCATCAAACCATCAAGACCTATGGTCATTGTTAACAGTCATTATCAACTAACATTTTACACATAGTAACTCATAAAAATCATCCTAACAAACAACATAATATTCACTTAAACGTTTCCCCCACGATGTTACATCTACCAGAGCAAGACACCATATAACGCTACAGGAATAAGCTAAAAAGCTCCAAGCTAAAACTTCACGCACCAATAAGCTACTCCTGGATATCTGCAGGATGGCGTATAAACCATCACCATACACAGGTAGGGTGAGTAATCACAATTCGTTATAGAAATACAAGGACATGGAAAATAAATAGAATAAGCAACAACGACAACATGGCATCATCAACAAAATCTTCAAAACACCATCACAAATACTTCATGTAAATGCAACGTCAACTATAATGTGATGCAACAAATGCATGTGGTACCAATTTCTCCATGTGATGGACACTGGCCATCAACCCTCCCCAAGGGAGCACAACATAATCACCATATCACTCCAATCCACACAATGGGATTGAAGTTACCAATAGGCCGAAGCCCCAACATAAAAATGCTATGAAAATGCAATGATGCCAAACTCCTCAAATCATCAAAAATCCACATGTGCATCATGCATTTCATATTTCACCAAAAATCACCATATAATCAACAAGAAAAATCACCATATAATCATATTTATTGCCATATCATATTCAACAAGAATTCATCATATAATCATGTTTACCATCATCTCATTTCAACAAGAATTCATCACATAATTATGTTTATCATCATATCATATTTCAACAAGAATTTGGCATACAATCATGTTTATCATTAATATAATATCAAGTACTAAACCACAAAAATCAGCAAAAGAACATCAAAACAGCAAAAATTCATCAAGACAGTTGTCTGACACGGCCGTCCGTGTCCTGTGACACGGCCCGTGTCAGAAGACTTGGCCAAAACTCCAAAACAGACAAACTTACGACAAGACAGAAGCCTGACACGGCCACCCGTGTGCTGTGACACGACCCGTGTCAGAGGCTCTGTAACAAAACAACACAAAATAACTTTTCTCATTATAGACAGCAAGCTGACACGGGTGCCCGTGTTGTGTGACACGGCCCATGTCAGGATACGGTAAAACCCTATTTTCCCCTAAAAAGTGATTTTTCTGCGTTTTCGACTCGAAATACCCCCAAACTCAGTTTTTCCCAAAACGAAAATTGATAAAAAAAATGCTTACACGATACACCTACATCAACATTTACATCATATATCATCATATCGTTCATGTATAATGTATTCTTCATCAATCAAACACCAAAATCATATAAACTCATGAATACCTAATCTATTCACAACTAATTCCTATATAACGATAATAAACCATGAAAGACTCCCCATACCTTAGAGTAATCACCGTAATTCTCCTCTTTCTCCAAGATTCTTCTCGAAATTCCTCATCCCCTTAGGTTTCCTCTTTCTCCTCTCTGCTTCAATTCCCTTCACAAAAACACGATCCGCTAGAATGATCGCTTTCTTTTCCCTTTAGTCATGTATTCTAGTTTATGGATTTCCCAACTTACCCTTACTCCTTTTCCTTAAAGACCACCTTGCCCTTTTTCCTTATTCTTTTTAATAATAATAATAATCTAAATAAATGATTATTCATTATATTAAAATTATTAAAAATACTCCTTTAATCCAAAATTCTCCAAAATTACCAAAAACCTCTTAATTCCTTCCAAATTAAATAAATAAATAAATAATTTAGATTTTTGGGTCGTTACAACTCTCCCCTACTTTAAGAATTTTCGTCCTCGAAAATTACCTGAAGTAAACAGAGTCGGATACGACTCCTTCTTCTGGTCCTCACACTCCCAAGTCCAACTCTCACCAGCTAGTCCGCCCCTCAACACCTTTACTAAAGTAATCTCTTTACTTCACAGTCGCTTCAATTCTTGGCTATCAATCCTCACAGGCAAAGCTTCCACTTGTCAATTATCCCTCACCTAAACATCATCCATTTGAATCACATGTGACAGATCCGAAATATATTTTCCTTAACTGTGTCACATGAAACTCATCGTGTAAGTTCACAAGTGACTACCCCAAGATCCTCTTTGGGCCAGCACATAAGTCCTTAGTGAATCTTCTGAAGATTAGGTTGCTCTTTCCGTCTGACCATTCCGTCTGCGAATGATAAATATAACTCATCCTTAACTCAGTACTCAAAGCATCTTGTAAACTCTTACCAAACCTCGACGTAAGCCGCAGGTCTTTATCTGACACAACAATCGAAGGCATCCCATGCAACTTCATAATCACATCAAAATACAACTCAGCTAACTTCTGCATAGAATGATTAATCTTTATCGGCAAGAAATGCGCCGACTTAGCTAACCTATCCACAATCACCCAAATCTAGTCATTATCTCTTGTAATCTTCAGTAACCCAATCACAAAATCTATGGAAATGCTATCCCATTTCCATTAAATCGAACAAGCATAACCAAATCCAATATCTCTCTTACTAAAATATTCTTTTTAGGCTCTGAAACACACGTTTTTGTTTCCGAATATCATGAACCTTTCTCATCAACTCGAGATTTCACTACTAATTCCTTGGTTAACCAACGCCATTTGATCAATCAATCTCAATTTAAATCTAAAACATAGCCTTAATAACTCAAGTCAAATAAATAATACCTCCAAATCTCATCACTAACATTACAGTTGTTGGTTCCTAATCATGCGTAGGATTATTTCCTCCATTGGTTTCCAGTAGTCTTGACTCATAAGTAATAACGCTCTTAAGACCCATCTTAAACGTATCACAATGCACCAGATAAAACACATTCTAATTAATCAAAATCAATACTGAAGCAGTAGTCAACTTCTTTAATCACCCGAATTCTCTCCACATGCCACCTCTTACACATAAGCTCGGCCTTTGCGTGTTCACCAAGTTAATGGTAACCGCACTTAGGAAAATCCACAATGATTCTTTGATAGTAACCATCTAAACCACGAAACTTCGAATCTCAACCACGGACTTCAGAATTCCTTATTGCAACACCATACTATCCTTAGAAAAATTCACAACAATTTCAACACTAGAAATTACAGTCCAAGAAAATTACTCCTTTCAATTAGAGCCCTCATTCAACAACCACTCGCATTCCACTAATCCAAATTCCACATCGTTAACCATAACGACCCACAAGATGTAATACTCCTGAGTTATGAACGTACAAATTCATTTCACTCCCTGTCTCATCACTTTAGAATCCCTTTCACTCTTAGGCCGGAACACAATCGGGTCGTTACCATTGCCATAAACACCGTCATAAGAACATCAACATAACTTATAACACCGATAGTTCTGTCATGCCACATTAATTCCATAATATTGATATTCTTCAAACGAACATATACTCAACACTTCTATCGAAATGGAAACTTTTCCCATATCACCTTCATTCTAGGATGTCCAATGGTGTGCATCATCCTCGCAAGCTTCACATTTAGCCTCTGACTCTCTTAAATCAACGGGAAACGACTAGCTTCCCGATAGGACGCTTATTTACTTCACACGCTGCCAAACTAGCAAGACAAGTCTCTCTCACACTCGCTTGACATCACATAATTGTTAGGTATCTGTAACTTAGGACATGCTATAATACCAAATACATCACAAATTATCCCATTCCATTTGAAGTCTCTATCCACGTAGGAAACTTTAACGACATCCATAAGTATTTGGTTTTTCGTCCAAATCTCTCTACATCAAGGATCCATATATTTTAACATTTGAATCTCATTCCGAATTGTAAATCTCCATAATATCATTTTCATATCCGGTTGCCATAAAAACCCTTTTTAATTCTCCCTAACCCAAGTTGTTTTTCTTTACAAGCATGATACCAATTTTCTCCCTTGAATTTGTTTCTCTCTTAACATTACCTCCACTCTAATCATCCTCATTCAACATAAGTATACATTTCACTGCATTTCTCCGATACCATCGCATTCTTTCTAATACTAACATTTCACTCATTAACAACATCTTACACTTGTTCTCATCTTACTCATTTTTAGTAAAGATCGTTCAACTTCAAACATGATTATCTCCCTCAATACAGACCTCCCTGGTATAAAACCATATTCCAAAATGAAGAAAATTTCATGTGGATTCCAGAAATTCAATAATCGCTTAAATCCGAGTTACGAGTAAAAAGTTATCGTCCTTGCAATGGAGGCTGGTCAAGAAATCCCGTGTACAAATTTCCACCAAAATCAGCACCAGACCCAAATATTCAAACGCGTTTTTCTCTCTCTTCAAAAACACGCCGAGGACAAAATTTATGTGCAAACTATAGGGAATTTCGCAAGCTTTCCAAAAATTCCAGAATCGCTTCCATCGGATTTACGAACGAAAAGTTATGCCCCTTTTTCTGAAGGCTGTTCCATAACTGCGAAAATAGAAACCGAAATCGATAAATATGAGTTCTACCTCTCTCTTGCTTCTAATATCTTCCAACTATTCTTGTTTTTCATCCAATTCCAAAAATAATCCAACATCAATCCAATTATACTGAAGACATACTAGCCTATCAGTTGATCCATCAAATCGTCAATTTTCTTTTTCCGGAGTAGATCCTTATTTTCAATCATCTCCTTAACGTGCCGTCATTAATCTCCTCACATCTTATAAAACCGTCATCATACACATACACTCATATGAGCTTCACTCTCTAAGAGTCATCTTCCTCGTTTATCCGGTAAAACACTATTTCTTCACTGTCTCCAACTCTAATCTATACTCCAGAGGCAAATCGCAATTATACCCCTCTTGCATATCACCATTCGTCACAATACCCTCTATCCTCCGAGAAACAACATTAACCATACCGGCTTGTTTTCTCTCCAGGAATCTCAAACTTGACAGGCAAACAAGAAACTCGAACTCTATTTACCTTCAAATGTAATAATCTGCATTCGGCTCATAAAAACCCCTGTAAGCACTCAACTTAACTCCGTCTTACTTCACTGGACACACCATCTAAGATGGCAAGACACATCTATTCCATCCAACACGATTCAGTCTACTATTAACAAGAGATTAAGGGTGATCAGTTTCTCAATTAGTCAATAGATGGCCGACAATCATGATGGGGCATAAACCATGCCTACCAACTCCAATAGCGTTCCTTGCAACTTGTGCACATAGTTACCCCATGCACAATTCCTTTGTTGACTCAAGCTTATCTCCGCATTCCCTCTGGGATCGGAAGCAACACCTTCCTAACAAGATTTGCACTCTTGCAATCCTAGACACACTGAGCCAACACTTCACCACCAAACATTCCAGAGAAGCAATAGCTTCTCCCCTACTTGATTCAAACCAACACCGGAAGCCAACAATTAGAAAACAAACAAGTACCGACAGTGTTTGCACACATGTCACGTACTAAGGAGTAAACAACATAGACAACTTGGCCGGACAGACTGACCTGCTCTGATACCACTAATGTAACACCCTTCTACCCACATACGATTTTTAGAAAATATTTCATATTATCAGAGTAGAAATCAACAAGAAAGGTGTCACATTTTCTTTATTAAACATCTTAACAACAAATCTTGCTCCGTAACACGGGTTTTCAAAACATTTAAAATATCCACTTCTTTAATAATTCAAAACAAATTCACAATTTAACTTTGCAGCGGAATCATAACCTTAAAATAACTTCATATATTTCATCAAACCATCAAGACCTATGGTCATTGTTAACAGTCATTATCAACTAACATTTTACACATAGTAACTCATAAAAATCATCCTAACAAACAACATAATATTCACTTAAGCGTTTCCCCCACGATGTTACATCTACCAGAGCAAGACACCATATAACGCTACAGGAATAAGCTAAAAAGCTCCAAGCTAAAGCTTCACGCACCAATAAGCTACTCCTGGATATCTGCAGGATGGCGTATAAACCATCACCATACATAGGCAGGGCGAGTAATCACAATTCATTATAGAAATATAAGGACATGGAAAATAAATAGAATAAGCAACAACGACAACATGGCATCATCAACAAAATTTTCAAAACACCATCACAAATATTTCATGTAAATGCAACGTCAACTATAATGTGATGCAACAAATGCATGTGGTACTAATTTCTCCATGTGATGGACACTGGCCATCAACCCTCCCCAAGGGAGCACAACATAATCACCATATCACTCCAATCCACACTATGGGATTGAAGTTACCAATAGGCCGAAGCCCCAACATAAAAATGCTATGAAAATGCAATGATGCCAAACTCCTCAAATCATAAAAAATCCACATGTGCGTCATGCATTTCATATTTCACCAAAAATCACCATATAATCAACAATAAAAATTACCATATAATCATATTTATCGCCATATCATATTCAACAAGAATTCATCATATAATCATGTTTACCATCATCTCATTTCAATAAGAATTCATCACATAATCATGTTTATCATCATATCATATTTCAACAAGAATTCGTCATACAATCATGTTTATCATTAATATAATATCAAGTACTAAACCACAAAAATCAGCAAAAGAACATCAAAACAGCAAAAATTCATCAAGACAGTTGTCTGACACGACCGTCCGTGTCCTGTGACACGGCCTGTGTCAGAAGACTTGGCCAAAACTCCAAAACAGACAAACTTACGACAAGACAGAAGCCTGACACGGCCACCCGTGTGCTGTGACACGGCCCGTGTCAGAGGCTCTGTAACAAAACAACACAAAACAACTTTTCTCATTATAGACAGCAAGCGGTAAAACCCTATTTTCCCCTAAAAAGTGATTTTTCTGCGTTTTCGACTTGAAATACCCCCAAACTCAGTTTTTCCCAAAACAAAAATTGATTAAAAAATGCTTACACGATACACCTACATCAACATTTACATCATATATCATCATATCGTTCATGCATAATGTATTCTTCATCAATCAAATACCAAAATTATATAAACTCATGAATACCTAATCTATTCACCACCAATTCCTATATAACGATAATAAACCATGAAAGACTCCCCATACCTTAGAGTAATCACCGTAATTCTCCTCTTTCTCCAAGATTCTTCTCGAAATTCTTCATCCCCTTAGGTTTCCTCTTTCTCCTCTCTGCTTCAATTCCCTTCACAAAAACACGATCCGCTAGAATGATCGCTTTCTTTTCCCTTTAGTCATGTATTCCAGTTTATGGATTTCCCAACTTACCCTTACTCCTTTTCCTTAAAGACCACCTTGCCCTTTTTCCTTATTCTTTTTAATAATAATAATAATAATCTAAATAAATGATTCATTATATTAAAATTATTAAAAATAATCCTTTAATCCAAAATTACCAAAAACCTCTTAATTCCTTCCAAATTAAATAAATAAATAAATAATTTAGATTTTTGGGTCGTTACATATCCTACTTTGGTCTTAAAAAAAAATTAAAACCAAACTAGGAGCCCCAAGGGATCATGTTATTGCACAAGTAAACAATAGGTGGAATCAATCCAACATTCAAAGAAGAAAAAAAGATGAGATGAAAAGGAAGTTGCATAAGAATGTAAACATCAAACTAAAGAGACTTACCTCACACACAATCTCAACCAATTTTTGGTTGAAAGGTTTATGCGAACAAGCTCAACTAATGACTAGTTTAAAGTTTATGCAAACTATGTCCTAAAACTAATGCAAATGCCCTACAATGGCTCTACATGCTATGGCGAACCAACAAACAAAGTGAGATAGGTCCTAAGAGGGTAAGATCCTACATAGGTTCGTATCTAACCCAAGTTTAATCCTATCTAAATTAGTATCCTAAGGAAGATCAAACAATTCCAAGTTGTGTCCAAAGTTAACTCACAAACACAAGTCATTCACAAACTATGCACAATTGGTGTCTAAAGGTCACATGAATTGAATTAAGACACACATATGAGATGAGGTCAGTAGTGTACACCACAAGGAATAAAGTTTAAGATGTGAATAAGTGATCATGACATTCATACCAAACCACATTCAAAAGTTTAGGAAATATAGCACAAAGACGTTTCACTTAGGATGAATCAATCACTTAAGGTTGTATGATGCACAAAAAGTATGAGATGGACATGTAAATGACATGGATTAGAACTTAAAACATGTGTTCAAGGTATGAGAATGACCTCAAGTTGTCATGGAAGTAGCATGTTAAAGCATCTCCAAGAGTTACACAAGTCTACACACAAGTAGTTCACTTAAGATGTAACAAACATGTTTGATCACACAAGGCATAAGTAATCATGAAAGTGTGAGGGATATTCTCCTAGCTACCTTGTTTTAATGATGTCCACAAACATATTAGATTATAATTTGAGCGGTATCACTTCACGTGTCGGGCATATAGCGTCTAACCATTATCGTTCATATGTCTAGATACATAAGATCATGTCCTCTCCAATAATAAAGGTCCACTATCGTTTTAGTTGTGTCTAGTATGTGTCTTTGATATTGGTCTGGTAAAAATGCTCAGAAAAATTGAATTTCCAAAAAGTTTGCACTTCATGCGCTGACTTTCCAGTTCATGCGCTTACCTACAATTTCATGCGCTAACCCTCAAAACTTGCGGGAAAACGCATAACCAAATAAACTCCAAAATAGTCTCTTATGCGTCGACGCATGAAAGCTAGGGTCAGCGCATAACTTCAAAATTCAGTTTTTTTTCCAATTTCTTTTCGGTTATTTTTCTGTTATTAATTTTTGCTGGTCATATTTTTCATATAAATAGTTTTGGTCATCTTTTTTATCCAGAACAAGAAATGTGAAAAATATATGTCATTTCTCTCTCCATCTTCATCTTCTTCACTGTGTAAACAAACAATCACACATAAGCATCTTTGTTTCTGTCACCCATTGATCGAAGTGATAACGTTCAGAATTTAGGAAGTGTAATCTTCATCTTCTGGGTTGAGAGTTTGGCAGGTGTTTCTTGAATAAAACCAGTTGGTTTTGTCCTCCAAGAATCAGATAGATTTTGGGGGTTTTTGCACAAACTGTTCTTTCTACAGGGATTCGGCTGGGCGAAGGTAACCGGAATTGGCGTAATTGTTCGGTTTAGTAGCTGTAATCAGAGGATCGTAGAAAGGAGGTTTGGGTTCGAATTCTTGGTAGATCGCAGTTGACCGTGTGAAGGTAACTGAAGAAAGGTGGTTTCTTTCGGTTTAGTAGCGTGGAACGGTAATTGGATCAACCATATTCGAAGCACTTGATTCGTCTTGAATCAAGAGAAGAGAAAATTCTGCATCAACGATCGAAGACGTTCAAGGGTTTGAATGTTCATTGTTTTCTCTTGTAATAAACAATTTGCAACAACAGTATATATATATATATATATATATATATATATATATATATATATATATATATATATATCTCAATTCCATTTGTGGAGTTGGGGGCAGACGTACCCAAAGCGAGGACGATTGGGGAACTGCCTAATCAAATCGCGTTTGTTCTCTCTTTCCTTAACTCTTTTACAATTCATTTCGTTCGAATCTGTGAAGTTGCAAGTCATCGAAATTTTTGTAGTAGAGTAATTGTAAGCTGATAAATTACTTTGTTAAACTGATACAATTCCTAGAATCGTATCTTGGAGCAGCTGCACATTACTTGTTACTGAAATTCTGCACTTAGTGTGTTTTCTCACACTAGGTGTTTGATAATTTGTTTCAAAGCAAATTCGAACTTGTTGTCTTTAAATTGCTTATCAATTTTCCTCATTGGATTGGAATATACATCAACCAAGTGATATTTTGTTGATTGTGTATCTTAAGTGTAATATTCAAAACTGAATTTTTCTCCTCTGCACTCATCCGTGATATCTTTGTGCATATCCGATCCTTTTGGTAGAAGGTTCGTTGTAGACGTTCTATCCAGTGGTAGCTTCCGTTTAAACAAATTTTAAAAACAAATTTTGTAAACCATTTGCGTGTAAAACTCAAGGGATCTATTCAACCCCCCTTCTAGATCCATAGCCATCGTCTAACAAGTGGTATCACGAGCTCCGATTAATTCTAGTGGTTCGGTAAAACTTCTTGGATCATGGCGAACGAACCTAAAGGGGCTTATAATAGAGCTCCAGTTTTTACAGGCGAAAATTACAGCTACTGGAAGGATTGTATGCGCGTTCATATTAATTCCAATGATCGAAAGGTTTGGAACGTGATTTTAAACGGTCCCATGCAAATTACTATGACTAACATGGAAGGCGTTGTCGTTCCTAAACCCGAAGCTCAATGGACTGAGGAGGACGAGAAAAAGTACAGTTATGATTGGAAGGCTCGTAATATGATCATCTCCTCCTTGGGAGTTGACGAGTATTATCGAGTCTCCCATTGTGAAACGGCCAAAGCCATGTGGGATGCTTTACAAGTAGCCCACGAAGGCACAAATGATGTTAAGTTGGCTCATATTAATACACTAAAGCAAGAGTTTGATTTGTTTTACATGAAGCAAGGGGAAACCATTGTGGATATGCAAAAATGATTCACTCACATTATCAACAAACTGCATGTTCTTGGTAAACCAATTCCAATTGAGGTTTCTACTAACAAAATTCCGAGGTGTCTTAACAGGGAATGGCAACCGAAGGTCACCGCTATCAAGGAGGCCAATGATCTTGCTACACTAGACCTCACGACACTGTTTGGGAAACTTGATGAGCATGAGCAAGTGCTCATTAGCTTGGATAAACATGAAAAGAGTATCAAGAAAGAGAAGGCAAAAGATACGGAGAAGAAGTCGATAGCTCTTAAGGCTTCTTGTTCAAAGTCCACACATCAAGAGCTAAGTGATGATGAAACCAATAATGACAAAGATGAAGAATTCGGTGATGATATGGGCTTATTTATGAAGAGATACAATAGATATGTTCGTAAGAATGATATTCAACACTCGGATAGAAATCTTGTCAAGTTCAGGAACCAATCTAGAAGCGAAGGAAATAAAAATGGCAAGGTAAAAGGTACGTGCTACAACTGTGGGAAGTCCGAGCACTACAAGCCGGATTGTCTATCTCTAAAGAAAGGCAAAGATAAGGATAATGACAAGAGTCGCTCAAACAAAAAGTCCAACAAGTCTCGACGAGTATACATCGCTTGGGAAAGTGATAGTGATTCGGAGAAAGATGATTCCTCAAGCGACGAAAGTGAATCCGTTAATTTTTGTCTTATGGCACGCCACAACAAAGCAAAAGAGGTAAAGCATTCTAAATATGATCATGTTAATACTATGTCTCATTTAGAGTTACGAAAGGCTTTTGATATGTTACACTATGAGGCTAAGGAAGCATTTCAACGCTTAACCTCAAACAAAAGAATTTTCACATATTTGGAGAAGAAGGTTTCCGATTCCGAAAAGGAATTGGAAGCTCTCAAAAACTCTATAGTGGACACATCAAAAGCCAAGGTTGAAAAGGATCCTACCTCTTGGTTCAATTGGGGCTGTGACACTTGTCATATTTGGTAACGAGAGGTGAGAACCCTCAAGGCCAAATTGGACAAGGCTCCTAAGCCAAAAGTTACGTTTGCTATTGATCGATCACATTTTCGTGAGAGCATGAATAATCCATATCAAAAGTATACTTATGTGATTCGAGATAGTGATAGCAAAAGTAAATTCCAAATGAATCGTAATTGTCTTTATTGTTGTAAGCCTGGTCATACTATTGAGAAATGCCACTTCAGGAGGTTTCTTGTTCCGAAAGGCATCTACCAATGGTTGCCCAAGTGCAGTTTTGGTTTCACTCACCTTAAAGGACCCAATGAGAATTGGGTACCTACTCTCCCTTGATTGTTTTTGTAGGAACAAATTATTGAGACCACCGAAAGAAGATGGGTTATGGATAGTGGCTACTCGAGACACATGATCGGAGACATATCTCTTTTTATCGACTTTGTGGCGAAGAAAAAGGGGTTTGTCACCTACAGAGATAACAACAAGGTACAGATTCTCGGCAAAGGTAGTGTAGGTAACCCCTCATCTACTACTATCTCTAATGTGCTGCTTGTGGAAGGCCTTAGACACAACCTTTTAAGCATCAGTCAACTATGTGACAAAAATTATAAAGTATCTTTTTCCAAGAATTGTTGCATAGTTGAAGATTGCGACAAAAAGAACGTGTTTAAGGGCTTGAGGGTGAACAACGTCTATTTGCTAGACTTAAATGAGGTATCGTTGATTGGAGACAAGTGTCTAGTCGCCATGAATGAAGATTCATGGTTGTGGCATAGACGGTTGGCTCACATCAATTTTGATTTGCTTAACAAAATTGTCTCTAAATACTTAGTCATCGGTTTGCCCAAAATTAAATTCACAAAGGATCACCTTTGTGATGTGTGCCAAATGGGGAAGCAAACAAGGATCTCATTCAAATCCAAAAACATCGTTTCAACTATAAGACCCCTTGAGCTCCTCCATATGGACCTCTTTGGACCATCTAGGGTTAAAAGTCTAGGTGGTAACTATTATGGGCTTGTTATAGTCGATGATTTTTCTAGGTTTTGCTGGACAATTTTCTTAGCAAATAAGAGTGACATTTTTTGGCCTTTGAACGATTTGCTAAGTTATCTCAGAACAAGTTAAACACAAACATTGGGTCAATTAAAAGTGACCATGGGGGTGAGTTTGAAAACCATTTATTTGAAGCATTTTGTGATTCCAACGGAATTGATCATAATTTTTCCTCACCACGTACCCCTCAACAAAATGGGGTAGTGGAACGTAAAAATAGAGTTTTGGAAGAACTTGGAAAGACTATGATCAATGATGGTGGATTACCAAAATACTTTTGGGCTGACGCCATAAGTACGGCTTGTTATGTTTTGAATAGGGTGCTCATCCGGCCTATTCTAAACAAGACACCATATGAGCTTTTAAAAGGGCGTAAGCCAAACATATCTCACCTTCATGTATTTGGTTGCAAATGCTTTGTGTTAAACAATGGGAAAGAGTCTCTTGGTAAATTTGATGCCAAGGCCGACGAGGGTGTTTTTCTTGGATACTCTCAGTCAAGTAAAGCATATAGAATTTATAATAAGAGGTTACACATAGTTGAAGAGTCAGTTCATGTTACTTTTGACGAGTCTTATCCGAGAAATGTCGGAGAAGGTAGTTCTTTTCATGGTGCAGGTGTACCTACTGAAGACATACTCAAGGACACTGATAAGGGAATTGATCAACCTGAAGCAGTGCGTATTGAGGAGGAAAAGGATCACCAACCAGTGAAAAGTGAGGATGATCATCATGCTGATAAAGATGAACTTCCTCCAGCTTGGAAGTCTTCAAAAGACCATCCAATTGACATCATTCTTGGTGATATCTCTAAGGGAGTAATTACTCGCTCTAAACTTAGTAACTTTTGTTATTACTCTGCTTTTGTTTCCCAAGTTGAACCTAAAAATGCAAAGGATGCGTTACTCGATGAACATTGGTTTCTATCAATGCAAGATGAACTAAATCAATTCTGGAGAAATGAGGTTTGGGACCTTGTCCCCCCTCCACGAGATCATCGAGTAATAGGCACCCGATGGGTGTTTAGGAATAAACTTGATGAAAATGGAGTAATAACGCGTAACAAAGCTAGGCTTGTAGCGCAAGGCTATAACCAAGAGGAAGGAATCGACTATGAGGAAACTTATGCACCGGTTGCCCGACTCGAGGCTATACGCCTTCTACTTGCCTATGCGTGCACAAAGAACTTTAAATTATTCCAAATGGATGTTAAAAGTGCATTCCTTAACGGATACATAAATGAAGAGGTTTATGTAGCCCAACCTCCGGGTTTTGAATCCCACGAATATCCTGATCATGTATATAAACTAAAACGAGCTTTGTACGGACTTAAACAAGCCCCCAGGGCTTGGTATGAACGTCTAAGCAAATTTCTACTAGATCAAGGATATTCAAGAGGAAAGGTTGACACAACCCTCTTTATTAAACGTCAAGGAAAACACTTAATTTTGGTACAAATTTATGTTGACGATATCATATTTGGGTCTACTAACATGACCTTGGTCAAGGAGTTTTCTAGTTTGATTCAGGGGGAGTTTGAAATGAGCATGATGGGGGAGCTCAACTATTTCCTCGGATTGCAAATCAAACAACTTGAAGAGGGCACATTCGTGAGTCAAACGAAATATTGTCTTGAGTTACTAAAATGTTTTGATATGATAAACTACAAAGCAATAGATACTCCTATGCCTACAAGTGCTAATGTTGATCGTGACGAAAAGGGTAAGGATGTTGAGGTAAAGAAGTATCGAGGTATGATAGGGTCTCTTCTTTATCTTACCGCATCACGTCCCGATATAATGTTTAGTGTATGCATATGTGCAAGGTATCAGGCACATCCCAAGGAATCCCACCTTAAAGCAGTTAAGCGCATACTTCAATACCTTTCTGGTACTCCAAAGTATGGGCTGTGGTATTCCAAAGGTAGTGTTTGTTCCTTAGTTGCCTACTCCGATTCTGACTTTGCCGGGTGCAAGTTGGATAGGAAAAGTACTAGTGGCACGTGTCACTTTTTCGCAAATTCCTTGGTGAGTTGGCACAACAAGAAACAGGTTTCCGTTGCTTTGTCAACAGCCGAGGCGGAATATGTTGCCACCGGTAGTTGTTGTGCTCAAGTCTTATGGCTTAAACAACAATTACTTGATTTCAACTTAAAACTGGAACGTATTCCAATTTTGTGCGATAACACTAGTGCGATTAATCTAACTAAGAACCCTGTACTACATTCATGCACCAAGCATATCGAAATACGCCATCATTTTCTTAGGGATCATGTAGAGAAAAGTGATGTAGTTTTTGAGCACGTTGACACTAAGAATCAACTTGCTGATATTTTCACAAAACCTTTAGCTACAGAGCCTTTCTTTCACATCCGTAGGGAACTTGGCATTCTCGATATTTTGGATCGTGATTAATAATTCCTTAGAGTAGTAATCTTCACATATATACATGCTTGTTTATTCTTTTAACTAACAATGCAAAGAGATATTTGGTCATATGTGAGGGATCTTGTCGTCATGATGATCAAGGTAATATCGTTCCAATTTATAGATGATTATCAATATTTGGTGCCATATTAATTACTCTAATCTTGATGTTTACTGCATTTGGTGCACTTATCTTTCATATCGATGTTTTGTTCTGTATGTATATATGTCTATTTATCTGTCTGGAACTTAAAAAAAAAATTGCAAAATTTCACTTTCATATGTTCATGCGTCGACGCATAGATTCATGCACTGGCCTACTAAACCTTCGGGATAGCGCATAAACACACGTTTAACTTTCTTTAAAAAAATTGAAGAATCATGCGCCGATGCACAGATTCACAGGTCAACGCATAACCCGACCGTTCTGACTCCCTACTTCACTGGGACCTGTGCGCTGACCTAGAATTGTTCATTTTCCATACATATTCTAATTACACATTAATCTATGATTCTTGCATGTCATCTCATTAGTTTTGGTGGTCAATCTCTCCCTATTCTCCTCCATTAATCCTCATCAATCACAATTACTCTCCACTAAATCCTCATCCAAACCCTAGAAATCAAAACCCACCAAGAGGAAATCTTCTATATTACTGCTGCAAGGTTCTCTAAGGGCTGTCATATTTACTCTTTACTCTCAGAGAAAAACAAGTGTCATCATCCTCTCTCAACTTTTCTTCAACAATGGCTTCAAGAAGAAACCCTAGTAGAAAAGGAACAAGAGGATCATCTTCACAATCAGCACCCACAAGAGCATCATCATCTACACCACGGGTAACATTTGAATCTTTAATCTCTGAAAGGCTAACTACTCCGTTTGCGGAACTGTTTTCTAATCGGGCTGTTATAAGACAACATGGGTTTTATCCTCTGATGGATCCAGATTTTCACATTCCTGAGATTTCTGAACTTATAAATTTTCAAAATCTTAGTGAATTTGTAGAATGTGATGATAAGTATAGTGAAGACTTGACTCGGTTATTCTATTGTGGGATCAAGGGAAAATTTCGTGGGGCTGAGTTTAAATTCTCCATGAACAATACATAATTTGAAGTGACTAATGATGTATGGTCTACATTGTTTATCTTGGACACTGATGACACTCTCCCAAAGGTTACTGATAAAACCTTTGTTGAGGGCTATGAATTTAAAACTGCTCTGAATTCAATGTTGCGAGAACCATATTCAGCTGATTTTGTGGCAAGTGAATTGTTTCCTAAAAGTGTCACTACCGGCCATCTAAAATTCAAAGATCATATTCTTCAGTGGATTGTTGCTCACATCTTGAGGCCTAAGAAAGGAGGATACTCAAGAGTTGAGCAGGCAGAGGTTCACCTCATCTATATTCTCAAGAATAGGATCAAAATTAACGGGCCCTATTATTTCTCCTATAGGATGTTCACTACTCGCAGCTCCCACAAATTTCTGGCACTTGGTTATGCGTCTGTTGTTGCAAACATCTTGAATCACTTTGATGTTCCTATTCCGCAGATTTGTCACATTCATATCACTGCTGAACAACAATTTCTTGCCAAAACCCTTTCCATGATGGGTTACTTTTGGCAGTCATGTGAGAACAGGTTCCTCTATCGACCAAGATCCACCCATCCTGAACATGATGAACCGGTTCATCTTGAAGCAAGTGATGATGAAGGCATTCCTGGAAATGCAAATCAAGCGGTTAATGATGAAAATGTGGTTGTATAGGAAGATGTGGTTATGCTAGAGAATGTGGATATGCAGGAAGAAGACAATGAGGCATGAATGGGCCAACAACCTGAAGAGACCTCTGAAAATCAGGGTTGGGGTCAGTGGCAACAAAACTGTTGGACTGTGCTTGGTGATGCATACGTTCCTCCATCTTATGGTGAAGACTATGAATGGCAGCCACCGGAAAATTTTGCTCCTCCAACTCCACCATTCCAGCATGATCAGCAGTCGTCTGAAGAAATTCTAGCAAGGCTGAATGAGTTGTCTCTGCAACATCAAGAGTTCCAAGCACTGCAGGACACTCGATACACGACTCAGCAGGAATAGTTAACAAATCTGTCTAACCAACTATCTTCTCACGTCACCAACTTTAACAATTTCGCAGATGCAGCCATGAATCGATTCAATCAAATGGATGCCAACTTAACTCAGCAAAATCTGAACTTGGCAAACAGCCTTGGTAACCTCAACAACACCTTGATTGAGCTCAACCTTCAACTCGAGGATCTTCCACCACCAAGTCAACATTATAAGGGAAGAGGTCATTATTTTAGGGGGAGAAGACCATAGAGCTTAGGACATTATGTTTCATTTGTGTTGCATTTATGTTTGTTTTTGTTTCTTAACTTTGACATGTGCTTCCGTGTGTTTAAACTCTTCCAGAGTGAATGTTTTGCTTTTATGTCTTTGTTCCATATTTAATCATTCCTTAGTTTCCATTAGCGGTATCATATGTGGATGCATGTTAATGTTTTGTTGTTGCAAATATGTGATGATCCACTATGTATTATAGTATGTTATTTTGACCACAGACTTTTCTTCTTTTTGATGTTGTCAAAGGGGGAGAAGAATAACGAGCAGAAAGCAGAAATTTTTTATTTACCAGATGTCAAAGACAGGGGGAGCTTTGTTCACTCTCAAATTACATATCTTGTGACAAGCAGAAAGTGTTGCCATCATCAAAAAAGGGGAGTATGTGAGGGATATTCTCCTAGCTACCTTGTTTTTATGATGTCAACAAACATATTAGATTGTAATTTGAGCGGTATCACTTCACGTGTCGGGCATATAACGTCTAACCATTATCGTTCATATGTCTAGATACATAGGATCGTGTCCTCTCCAATAATAAAGATCCACTATCGTTTTAGTTGTGTCTAGTATGCGTCTTTGATATTGGTCTGGTAAAAATGCTCAGAAAAATTAACTTTCCAAAAAATTTGCACTTCATGCGCTGACCTTCCAGTTCATGCGCTGACCTTCCAGTTCATGCGCTTACCTACAATTTCATGCGCTAACCCTCAAAACTTGCGGGAAAGCGCATAACCAAATAAACTCCAAAATAGTCTCTTATGCGTCGACGCATGAAAGCTAGGGTCAACGCATAACTTCAAAATTCAGTTTTTTTTCCAATTTCTTTTCTGTTATTAATTTTTGCTGGTCATATTTTTCATATAAATAGTTTTGGTCATCTTTTTTATTCAGAACAAGAAACGTGAAAAATATATGTCATTTCTCTCTTCATCTTCATCTTCTTCACTGTGTAAACAAACAATCACATATAATCATCTTTGTTTGTGTCGCCCATTAATCGAAGTGATAACGTTCAGAATTTAGGAAGTGTAATCTTCATCTTCTGGGTTGAGAGTTTGATAGGTGTTTCTTGAATAAAACCAGTTGGTTTTGTCCTCCAAGAATCAGATAGATTTTGGGGTTTTTTGTACAAACTGTTCTTTCTACAGGGATTCGACTGGGCGAAGGTAACCGGAAATTGGCGCAATTGTTCGGTTTAGTAGCTGTAATCAGAGCATCGTAGAAAGGAGGTTTGGGTTCGAATTCTTGGTAGATCGCAATTGACCGAGTGAAGGTAACTGAAGAAAGGTGGTTTCTTTCGGTTTAGTAGCGTGGGACGGTAATTGGATTAACCATATTCGAAGCACTCGATTCGTCTTGAATCAAGGGAAGCGAAAATTCTGCATCAACGATCGAAGACGTTCGAGGGTTTGAATGTTCATTGTTTTCTCTTGTAATAAACAGTTTGCAATAAGAGTATATATATATATATATATATATATATATATATATATATATATATATATATATATCTCAATTCCATTTGTGGAGTTGGGGGCAGACGTACCCAAAGCGAGGACGATTGGGGAACTGCCTAATCAAATTGCATTTGTTCTCTCTTTCCTTAACTCTTTTACAATTCATTTCGTTCGAATCTGTGAAGTTGCAAGTCATCAAAATTTCTGTAGTAGAGTAATTGTAAGCTGATAAATTACTTTGTTAAACTGATACAATTCCTTGAATCGTATCTTGGAGCAGCTGCACATTACTTGTTACTGAAATTCTGCACTTAGTGTGTTTTCGCACACTAGGTGTTTGATAATTTGTTTCAAAGCAAATTCGAACTTGTTGTCTTTAAATTGCTTATCAATTTTCCTCATTGGATTGGAATATACATCAACCAAGTGATATTTTGTTGATTGCGTATCTTAAGTGTAATATTCAAAACTGAATTTTTCTCTTCTGCACTCATCCGTGATATCTTCGTGTATATCCGATCCTTTTGGTAGAAGGTTCGTTGTAGACGTTCTATCTAGTGGTAGCTTTCGTTTAAACAAATTTTAAAAACAAATTTTGTAAATAATTTGCGTTTAAAACTCAAGGGATCTATTCAACCCCCCCTTCTAGATCCATAGCCATCGTCTAACAGAAAGCATACATGTGGAATGATACAAGTCATAAGTGTATGCACATTTAGATATTTAATAATGACCTCAAGTCATCATGAAAGTTCTATGTCAATGCACTTGTAAAAGTCAAAACAAGTAAGGCACAAAACAAGCTTCAAACATTTTCTAAGGACTTGTATCTTGGAAGTCAAGTAAAGATGGAACACATAAAGCATATATACATGTATGAGTACCCAAGTCAGTAGGTAATGACCTCTAATGTTGCATGTTAAGTGTTAAAAGAATGATCACAAAGTATGTACACAAGACCTAAAAAGAATAGCCAAAGTTAGTGCACATTTGAAGTCATGTTCAAACAAGTTTCAAACCATTTTCAAACATCCAATGATGACCTATAAAATGAAATTACAAGGCTTTACCTCATGTATTAACAATTTAAACCAATGAACCAAAGATCATTAATGAATTTCATAGATGCATCCTCAAAATCCAAGCAATTAGGCAAATATTAGACAAGCATCGAAAATGCAACAATGACTTAAGAGTGAACATATGAATCATGGTTCAAACACCTATGACAAAACATCATAACAAGGCACAAAAGGTCTTATAGAGTATGCCTAATCATGTCAAAGATTCAACTTCAAAGCAAGCTTCACAAAGGTCTCAAAATCAACCTTACTTCTAACCATCACCAAGCATATAGGCCACCAAACAATATTCAATGAAAAATAGTTAGAGTCTTAAAAATATATGAACAATCAACCAAGCTATGTTAAGTCCAGTAGGTAATCATATGCAAAATATTGAATCCATATCATGTACCAAAAGCATTCAATTAAGCACAACATCAAGCATGTTATCCAAAAGTCATCATACAAAGCAAGCCTCAAATATGGCACTCAAGGGCAAACTAAAACTCATGATCAAAGGGGCACATGAACCTCACTATATTGCACAATCAATTAGCTAAATGTACACAAAAAATCAGATTTAAAAGATCAAGGGAGGATCACTTTTTGGAACTTGCATCACAAGATACCATGCTAAGCATACATGTCTTTCAAAAATTCATGAAAAATAGTAAAACAGCCTAAAACCGAAATTAAAAATATCCAAAAATTAATTAAAACCCTCATGATGAAGTGTGAATTTATTTGGAATTTTCGGACAAGTATAACTATTTTTAATAATCACTTATGAAAGCACACACAAAAAAATGAAATACAAACCTAAAAATAAGATAGGGGGTGCTACACTAGTAATTGGTTAGTTCAGAAATTAAATGGGCTCGGGATGGGGGCGTGAAAAGAAATTTCTTTAAGCCCAACGTGCCAAAAAGCACATTTTTGTTCAGAATTAGTATAATGGAAATAAGAGGGAAAAGTGGCACGTGAGGGACCACACGGGTCATTAATGAGTTGACACATCTACATGCATTAGATCAAGAAAGATCAGTGGTCAGGATTAACCACTCTTATTTATGATTTTTTTTTAGAATTAAAATGAAATGTGTTGGCAAGGTGTGTGCCCTTGGATTAAAACCACGAACGGCCATGATCACCCTACCCTTTTCTACTCAGATTTAATTTGAATTAAAAAACAAGAGGGAAAGTGCACATGCTCCTCATGTGATTTTTTAATGCGTTGTCAGCTTCATGGCCTTAGGATCAAAACAGACCAACGACCAAGATTATAACGTGAGAGTGGCCTGAAACCCTTAGGGTTTGTTACAGGTGGCCGGAGAAGGACCTCCAGTCATCTTCTCCGGCGAGGCACCACCGTGCCTGAAACTGAAGCAACCCAGAAATGAAGAAGCCTACCACCATTCTACTCCAAATTTCACACTGATCCCAAATATGGCCTCAGCAATTTCATACAATTAACACACGTGGAGAATCGAAGGAAATAAGTTAAGATCCAAAAACTGAAAACTCACATTTCACTTATTTCTAAGTAGCAAATAGAGCATATGATTATAGGACTTCAATATGCAACCTAACTACATGCTTCTGATCCCCTACAACCCTACTACGATGCACTGAAATTCAAGATGATTACCTGGTCAGAAGTGGAATTCTAGCTCTAAGAAACACCAGAGAACTTCGTGCAAGATCTTCAAATCAACACTTGAGGCAAAATAAATGCCTTAGAATCCTTGGACCTTGAGAAAAATGCAAGAATGCTTAAACTGAGATGAATGTGTAGATTATCCTATGGCGGTTTCAGGTGGATTCTTTTGCAAACAAAAGCATGAGGAGATGATATTGATGATGATTGTGAAGAAAAAAGAGAGAAACCTCTCAAGGGAAGAGAGTTTCGAAGCTCTGAACTTTTGATGAGAAATGTGATTTTTTTGGTGACTTGTGTGTAAATGAATCCCCTCCCTCTAACTGAATTTGTTAAGGTTATTATAGTTGGTTAAAGAGTGGTTAATGGCTTGGTTAACAGTTTGAAGCATGTTTAGTGAAAAATGAGAAAAAATGAGCATGAGGTTTTGGCACGGGTTAGTTTTGGTTTAACGAGTGTGTAATGGTTGTTAGGACGTGCACGACAATGGTGATGATATATGTTAATGGTAGTGGTCAGAATTACAATAGCTATTTCATTGAATTGTTTCCTTTCCACCATGGCATATGGAGTGAATGGTACATGGCATGCATGGTTTATAAGAATGTTGTATGGCTTGAAATGGTAATGTTGGGTGACATATGCGCATGGTACATTGCAACAAGAGTAACATTGGTTTTTGTCTTGCATTTGGAGAGAAATGACATGAGAAAGTATGACATGAAACTTGACAAGCATATCCACAAGGGTGAATTATGGTAACTTTGGAGGACTAAATCTTCATGAATTTTGAACCAAATGCCATGGTTCTTGTACTCATTTTGAAGGGTTTCTTTGATACTCTACTTTTCATGTTGAAGGCAAGTGGATTTGAGGCTTGAATCATAGTGAAAATTTGGCTTGAACCATGCTACACATGAGCTGCCAAGAACATGAAATTTTTCTAAGTTATTTTCCATGTTGAACAACTTGAACATCCCATTTTCAAATGCTCATAATTTTTTATTCACACATCCAAATGAGGAGTTCTTTATATGGTTGGAAAGGTGAGAGATCATACTACAACTTTAATTTGAAATTTTTTTTCCAAATGAGGCTTGTAGCATGGAGAAAATTGGGCTTGAAGGTGGCTGAAAAAGGGGAAGAACATTCCCAAAATGGAAAGTCTCCTTAAGAACCCTAATTTCCCAAAAAGGAAACTTTCACAAGTCTTGATTTTCCTTGATTCTTTGGACACTTCTTGATCAAATTCCACCCATAGGCCATGTTTGACATAAGGATCATGATTTTGACCTTAAAAAGTCAGGAGTTGACTTTTTCCTTGACCAGTTGACTTTTTCCCCAATTCTCCCGATCTTCAATCAATCCTCCAATTGAAAGCCCTATGAATGCAATTGATGGCTCATGTTCCAATCTTAGACACTTGGGAACATGTGGAATACCATGGAATCAAGTCTTGCCCAAAAAATCAGAAATAAACTGACTTTAGGCAAAACCCTAATTTGATCCCCAAAAGTCAAGAGAAGTTGACTGATTTTTCAAACCATAATTCCTCTGACCATGCTATAGATTGCCTCAAACCAAGATGATTCATGTGATGTGATGATGTTAAAGACCCAATATCCTTGCTTATGAGGGTGTCCCAACATCTTTCAATCCAAAACCCTAGTTGAGGATCAACAGTCAGGAGAGTTTGGTTCTCTTCAATTCACTTGCCAATTTCAAACTCTTGATGACTTGGTGAACAATATGAGGTGCCTTGAGGTATGATGAGCCTTTGTGGCTTAATTATTTGAACCCTTCTTATTCTCTTTACTTTGCTCAGTCTATGATAGTGGTACCCTTGATACCATGCCTAGAGAATGCCAATGATGTATGTGCAATGTTTATGACCTAAATGCATATGAGATATGAAAGCATAAGCCACTTATTGGGTATAAATAGGAGGGAAAATTTTGAGGTGTTACACATACCTCGAATTTTTCCAGCAACAGATCCTTCTTTGGGGTTCTACAGTTGATTCTCTCGTTCTCTGTGCCCCAGCCTCCTTTCCTCAGTTCTCTCTTCACTTCTTACGATTGCACAGAATAACTCCCCTAATTCCCACTTTTCTTTTTGTTAAACCTACCTCTTGGACCCTAATTATGATTTACCCATATTATCCTCACTAACCCTTCTCAATATTACAGTCTCACCCTTAATGGTCCTCTTAATTACTTTAAATACTAATAATAATAATAATCTAAATAATAATAATAATAATAATAATAATAATAATAATAATAATAATCTAAATAATAATATAATTATTCAAATTATATTAGTATTATTATCAACAAAATAATCTTAATTATATTACTAATTCTAAATGCCTCAATATTCCCTTTACTCAATGTTACCCCACAACACTACACAAAGTCACCATGCGTCATAATATTCACCAAAATTCACCAAAACACATAATAATCATAATAATTCAATTAAATAAATATTATAATTATTTTGGGGTGTTACATGGGTGGCATTTAATGTACCTCATGATGACGTTCCTTGGAAAAATCAAATTATCCTATTTTGCTTACACGAATCTTCTGGGCGTAGAGATTTTCTCGCTTCTCGTGACAGTTATCCCATTGGTTGGATATATGATTCGTGCTATTGGGTTTTCCCTATATTATTTTGGAAAAACCCTTTCCTTCCTTTTTCTTTTCTATTTCTCTTTTTCCAGAAAATATATGAGTCTTGGATAACAGTGGGGAAAGTAAAGAACTCATTCTTTTCCTCAGGGTGAAAACATTTTGTTTCTTGTTTCTCTACCGAAGGCTACAATAGGATAAAAAGCTAATCTCATTCACATTCGAGACATTACATCCCTATATTATATTGCGGATACGATCAACGGGTTTGGTCATAGCATTTTTCCAGCATAGAACGTGAGGAGGATGTGATTATGGAGCCTTGTTCAGGGGGAGAAAGGGCCAATACGAATACCTCCAGTGAGTCGTCTGCTCCCTATTTTTACATCGACCTTCCTATTATTCATGACTAAGGGTTTTAATTCAATTTACTTCTTTCAAATCAGGTTTTTGACGACTATCAATGTCGCCCCTTCTCAGATCACCCCAAATTTGTGGGGTATAGTCAGAGATTTTTAGATAATCTGTTGCATCTTGGGTGTGTCCCTCTGCTGTGAGGGTGTTCCTTTATTTTATTTAGGATGGAGATTCTCCTTAACAACGGTTAAGTGACATTGTGCCCTTTATCAGGTGGATATCTACTAAAGCCCTTCGCCGTGCGGGTGAGAGGGTGAGGCGATGATTCTCCAGTCACTGTATAGGCAAAGAGTGACCCCTTTTTCCCATATCATAGACGTTGTATCCAAAGATTACCCAAAGAGTAGACCCATGCATTCTTTCCCCCTTGATCGTGAAGTAATATGTATTTTTAGACGTTTCCGTTCTTTAGAATCTTGTACCCTCATTACTCAGGATCATGAAGACGACGATGGGGTAGAGGCGTACTTAGGTATGAAAGACTATTTTTTTCGACCCAAATCTGTATTTATTAATTTATATGTTCTAACATCATTTTTCTCTGCAGGGGACATGGTGGAGACCCCCAATTGGCGAGAGAAGATAGCGCTTGGTGAAAATGCAAATGGCACAGCAGCAGGCCAGTCTTTCTCCACCTTCCCCCATAACGTAGCCGGTGACAGGGGACAATGTGAAACCTCACGAGCTAGCGAAGCCCGACCTCCCAAGATTCCATGGTGAGAGAAGGGTCCCTTTTGGCCATCAAGGAGCCGCGAGGTAGAACAAGGGAATGAGAAAGTAGGGGATAAATATGTTGAACCTTTTTTGTGGAACAACCCTTTCCTTACCTCAGTGGAGTTTTCTGATCACTATTTCTCCTTCCCAAATAATTTTCTAGGTGATTATTAGTCGCTCCTTAAGATGTCCTCTATTATACTATCTAATCTACCGGAAGTCCAGCTTTTGATATGCCTTTTTGTGGAAAAATCCTAGAGGGAGAAACGTCATCGCACTATCTGAGGACTACAATCCAAGGTGATCAATGTAAAAAAGGAGTGTACGCAAAGGTGGGATGGAGTAAGACTGTTGAGGGAGAAACATAACACTGTGAAAGTGCTTATAAGGAAATGGCAATTGAGGCTTTCGCTTAGTTTGAAGAGGCGTGGTGTCTAGAGAAATCTCTTAAGAGGGCTCGTAGCACACTAGAGAGTCTGAAGGAGGGAGTCTTGCTACTCAAGGATGAAGTTGTGACAATATTTTTCCATCATTTTGAGAAGACGAGAAGAGAAACTGCATTCCTTTATTCTGATCTAAATTTAAGCATGATGGATAATGAATAACTTGTAATTTGACCTTTTTGTTGCATTCCTTTATTTTTCCATTATTTTAGGTGGTTCGGGACCGTCAACTAGTGGATAATGAATAACTCCTCGTAATTTGACCTTTTTGTTGTATTTCTTTGCCCTTTGGGGGATTTTTGCAATTGTAATGAACAACGAGGGCGCTTTTATGTTAATTGCCTTTATTATTATTATTATTATTATTATTATTATTAGAGTAGTGCTAACTTGTGCCCTAGGGGCACAAGTTAAGAATTAAAAGTAGAAATAATATATTGGAAATTGTGCACTTCTTTTAATAAAAATATAAATTTAATTTTTTATTGATGTTTTCAATAAAAACTTTCTATAAATGTGTTTCTTAACTTGTGCTCCAAGGGCACAAGTTAGCATTACCCTTATTATTACTATTATTATTATTATTATTATTATTATTATTATTATTATTATTATTATTATTATTATTACTATTATTATTATTATTATTATTATTATTATTATTATTATTATTATGATTGTTGTTGTTGTTGTTGTTGTTATTATTATTATTATTGTTGTTGTTGTTGTTATTATTATTATTATTATTATTATTATTATTGTTATTATTTTTTTTTTTTTATTATTATTATTATTATTATTATTATTATTATTATTATCATCTGTCGTAGCCACTTTTGTATTTTGAATACCTTAACTCTTGGCTAAGGGCGTCTACTAGCATCATTTCCCTTGAAATAATTTGAGTGTTTTAAGAATCGCAATGGGACTTAACATTTTACCCATCTTAGGAGGAGGTGAGGATCCTATTTAAGGATTTGGCGCTTTGACAGCCTCTGTGGGCGACAATGATCCTACTTAGGGATCCATCGATTTGATCGCCTTTGTGGGCGACAAGGATCCCTTTTAGGGATCCAGCATCTTGATCTCCTCTATGGGCGGCAAGGATCCCTCTTAGGAATCCAACATTTTGATCACCTCTATGAGCGGCAAGGATCCCACTTAAGGATCCAGCGATTTGATCGTCTCTCAAGGAAAAAAGGATCCTTCTTGGGGATCTAACATCTTTATCGTCTCTATGGGCGGCAAGGATCCTTCCTAGCCTTAGGAATCCAACATTTTGATCGCCTATATGTGCGGAAAGAATCTCACTTAGGGATCCAGCGATTTGATCGCCTCTCTAGGCGAAAAGAATCCCACTTAGGGATTCAGCATTTTGATCGCCTCTATGGGCGACAACGATCCCACTTAGGGATCTAGAAATTTGATCGCCTCTATGGGTGACAAGAATCCCTAAGCATCTTGATCGCCTCTTAGTGCAATCTCTTCTTGAGCTTTTAGGTTTCCTCCAAAGATAGGAATAGCGAGCAAACAAAAGTTCTCTAAAATAATAAAGCGAGGTGCCTCAGGTAGTTGTCATTGAGTCGAGCTAGATGTCGCCTATACTGCATTACCTACAGTTGGAAGAACTCCCACTGGACGAAGGGGAAGCAAGAAGAATTCAAAAGCAGGCAGCCAAGTACACCCTCCTATATCGAAAACTCTATAAAATAGGAATGGCTTCTCCCATGTTGTGGTGCCCATGCGAGCATGAAACCACCCTGGTGCTTGCATAAGTACATAAGGGAGCCTGCAACATTCAAATTGATGGAAAATTCTTCGCCCATAAGTTGTTAAGCGCATGGCATTATTGGCCTACTTTGATGAAGGATATCATCGCCTTTGTCAAAAAGTGTGATCAGTGCCAAAGGCATGCTGACCTTCACCATGCCCCGGTCAAACTTCTTCAGTGGATGACTTCGCCCTGTCCTTTTTACCAGTGGGACGTGCACATCCTGGGTCTGTTTCCTCTGGTGTAACACCCAAGTTTTTGATTTAGTGAAGTTATTTGATTTATTATGCTTTTTGTGTATTTATTTTATTATTTGGTAGTATTAATTAAATAAATAAGCGTAGTTGAGGTGTGTGACATTGAGGTGATAGTGTGGAGAGTAATTAGAGGCTAGTAGAGTTTGATTAAATTATTATAGTTTATTTTAATTATTAAAATAATATTATTTTATTATATTTATTTATTTTAATAGAAAATAGAGAGTTTGGAGCCAAAGTGAGATTTATGAATAGTAGAGGGGAGGAAGGAGTGGAAGGGATAAGAGTTTGAGCCATAATTGGAATTTTAATAAAGTTTACCCTAATGATATAAATTAGAGCATAACCTAGTTTAGGGGGTTTTAATAGTACGTAGAATCATAATTTGGAGAATAGAAAAGAGGATAGAGAAAGTGCAAGAGGAAGCTCAAAATCAGAATTTTCACTATTGCTAGGATTACCAGGTAAAGGGGAGATCTATCTCAATAATGAGTATATGCATGAGGGGTAGAATAGAGGAGTCATTAACCTCCAATAGAGCTTTTGGGATTTTCACATAATTTTGTTATTTGTGGTTGAATTGTTGTATGGGATGAAAAATGGTGATGAAATTCGTATGTTATGATGTGTGACAAATTATGTTTTGAGGAGTTAACCTATATTCTTTATTGTTGCTATTTTGAAGGTTTTGGGAACAATATGATTTTTATGAAAACCATGAATTAAAAGTGTTAATTCAATGAAATTATATTTTATTAATAAATATATAACATGTGTGTAATGTTTTGGGGTCAGTTATGTATGTCTGGATTTAGAATTGGAGTTTTGCATTGAACTTTATTGAAGAAGACAAAATTCTACAAGTTCCACGACGCTGACGGGCATCACGCTGGTGACGGGTAACCCGTCACGCTGCCCAGGCTTGTCTTTCAAGCTGGTCATCACGTGAGTGATGTTCTGAAGAGTTGAGGTTAGTGATGGGCGTCATGACTCTGATAGGTAATCTGTCACGAGTCTGTAGTGAGCATAGATACTTATTTTTATGATATTCAATTGCAGATTTCAATGTTTCAACTTTTTTGGATGTTTTGGGTATTACTATGCTCTGTTAGTTTCTGTTTAAATGATGTTTTGATATGACTTAACGATTAAACATGATTTTAATCAGATCCGTGAAGTATTTGATGAATGATGGATGTGTTCATCCGTGACGATGATGTTGTGTTCATTGTTGTGAATCGTGATGATGATGATGTGTTGATGTATGAGCATGAATTATGTTGTTAAACAGTTAGTAGATATTGTGGGATGATAGTTCGGGAAGGGAACTATTATCGTTGGGTCGATGCATGTTTTATTTATTGTCGGGAGGGGAATTTAAACATTATGTCGTTGTTGCATTGACGTGTTATGACATGGATTCATTATGTTGTTGTTGTTGTTGATGAAATAGGCAAGTTGTTATCCAAGCAGGGTGGATTCGAGGTTCAAGCAGGGTGAACCTGGTTCTTGAGTGAACCAATTGATAATGATATGGTACCACATGCATATGAGTATGGTTGAAGTGGTGAGTCTCATTGCATAATTTTAAATGATGAATATGTGATTGCTTTATGTATGTGGAAAAATTGGGTGTGAGAATGGTGTTGTGTGATTGTTATTGAATGCATAGATATTTGAATTCTACCTTGCAGTTTGTACCGTTAAATTATTGATGTGAATCCTCACCTCTTTACTTTGATGTTGTCCACCATGGACATCTTGCAGATACTCAAGAATAAAGTTATTGTTGTGAGTCAGAAATAACTCTTGGAGTTATTTACATTAGTTATCGTATTTTTATTTTTAGTCGCTATGCTCTGATTTTGTGACATTGGGGTGAGCAATATTTCTTTTATTATGTTTGATGCCGAGTTACTTGTTTTGTTGAAGTTTAATAACTATTACATCGAGTAGTTTTAAAGTTGTTGAGAGTTGGATATTGAAATTCCTTTTGAGACATTTTGTGAAAGTTAAGTCTTTATAAGACCCAAATTGAAGTTAACATGTTTTATTTCCGCGATTAATGTGATCTGGCTGCGATGATACCCTAAGTGAAGGTGAACACGTGATGACAGGTGTTGTATGTTGTCTACTTTTCCGCTGCGTGTTTTCAAATGTCTAGATTTGTTGAAAGGTTGTCATTGGTGACACCTTAAATTGTTTAGTAAACCTTTTTATATAAGTTTTGGGGTTTAGGGTGTTACATACTGGTATCAGAGCTTGATTGGTCAGCCTGGCCAGATTTTTGCATGATAATTTTTTGCTAGTATGCGACATGTGTGTGTACATTGTCAATGCATTGTTTCTTCTAGCGTGTGTTTGATGGTATGTATAATGGCTGGAAGAAACAATCATGCAATTACTGGTGCTTTGGAGTTAATGACTCAAGTGCTGCATGGACAGTAGAATAAGGTTGGTGATGAGTTACGCGGCTTGGGAAAATTTTAGAGGAATAAAACACTGACGTTCAAGGGTAGGTATGACCTGGAGGGTGCTCATGCATGGATGAAAGAGATTGAAAAGATTTTTTGAGTGATGGCATGTACTGAAGAGCAGAAGGTATTGTTTGGTACTCACATGTTGTTTGAGAAAGCTGAGGATTGGTGGGATAACACACACCAGAGACTATAGGTTACTGGTACAACGGTTACTTGGGTTGTGTTCAGAGCGTAGTTTTTAGAGAACTACTTCCCTAAGGATGTGCGTAACAATAAGGAGATTGAATTCCTTGAGTTGAAGCAAGAAAATTCGACACTTGCAGAGTATGCTGCAAAGTTTGAGAAATTAGTGAAATTTTGTCAGCATTATAATAGTGCTGCTATTGAGGGTTCAAAGTGCATCAAGTTTGAGACTGGGTTGTGTCTCGAGTGTTGCATCTCAAAAAATGAGAACTCGCGAAGCGCGTTGCACTCTCGCGGATGGACTAACAGAGTCGCCACCAAATTTTATTTATTCCTTAGGAAAGGGGGAATAACGATAAAACCCTAAAGGAAAGAAAAGGATAAGACAGTCATCACAACCAAATTAGGGTTCGAGAGTCAGTTATGCGAGGGGAAGGTATTAACACCCCTCACATCCGTTGTACTCAATGGGAACCTCCTATAGTTATAAGGTCGATTATTTCTTAAGGGAATATTTGTTTTATTTTATCTTTATTCAAGTGTTAAGAAAATAAATTATTTACGAAAGGATATAAGTTATTTAAAAGGAAAAGGAATTTTTTTTTATAATTATTGCGCTACCCAAGATTTCAAAACCTCATGCCTACGTATTCTCATAGTGCAATGAGAAAATCATAGCACCGTAGTTCGTAAAAAAGTTTGTGTGTTGGTTGATTTTATAGGATAAGAGTTTAAGTCGTTCTTGCGTTTAAACTTGGCTTGTATGCTGGCACGATGGAGGCTTAAGCGTTTGTTTTTGTTTTGAGATGAAAATAAATTAAATTATCCTTTTAGAAAAGATTTTTGAATGGTGCACAAGGGCACAAGAAAATGTTTCATGGGCTGTTTTTTATTTTAGGTTGATTTGATTTTAAGTAATCGATCAATGCGGCAAGCTCTAATCAATCAACTACCTAGGGACATGGTGGATGTGTATCCACCTTCCATTTGCAAAAATATTGGTTTAATTTAATTTATAAAAATAATTTGATGATGGATACATAATATGAAATATTTACGATTTGAGAAAAATAGAACTTATTGTTATTTACTTATCCTAATTTGAATATAAGGAGAAATACATCTTTTATATATTTTACAATTTAATTGAAATGGAAAAAAGAAATTAATTTTTTTAAAAAAAGAAGAAGAACTATTATTCATTTTGTTAGTTAATTAGATAACTACACTAATTAAGATTAAATAGATAGATTGTTTTAATTAAGGGACAATTAAGGGCAATTAAATAAATTAATCCAAAACTAAACGATTTTTGACTAACTTATAGATATCCATACAAGATTTCACAACATTCAAATGAGTAAAAGAGGACACGCGACCAACCTGCTGAGAGGAGTCTTTCTCTGGTTAAGCGAAAGGTAAAGTTGTTTCTTCTTCTCCTTCTTTGTAATTTCATTCCTACTCCTTTCTTCTTTATATCTGCGACTTCTCTTCTTTTTTTTTTTTGCTGCTGCGAGGTACTCTGGCTTATGGAGCTTTACTACTTTAAGATGGCTGGAAGCTTAGTTTTTTTAGGGTTTTTAGTGTTATTGTTCTTGAGTGTGAAGAACAACAAATTTTGGATTGATAATTTGTAAATCGTGGATCCCTTTTTTCTATAAAATTAGGTCATTTTTATAGTAGAAATTAGGTTTATGTTTTTATGTTAAATTGATTAGATTAGGAAATTTTGTATGTGATTGGATCTGATTTGTGTCCCCTTGAGCAAGTTAGAATTGTAACTGAAATTCCATAATGAAAAAAATTGGATTTATGTTAATGTTTTAGATTTAATCCATTTCAGCAAGTTGATTCACATGTGTTGGTATTTTTTTTACTCTTGAACCTAAGATTTGACTAGATTGATCCTCATGAATAAAATTAAAATAGAAAGTAATTATAACCGAAATAGTAATAGACCCTAATAAAATTTAATATTAATTTAAATCTAAGACTAATATCCAATAATAGATAGGCTAAAATACAGTTTTGGTCCCCCTGTTTGTCAAAATTCACGGTTTTGGTTCTCCCATTTTATTTTTTAACAGTTTTGGTCCCCCACCCCTCACTGTTCATGTACTGTTCATGTACGGACGTGTAATGTTCATGTACGGACATGTATTGTTCATGTACGGACCAGTTACTGTTCATCATTTTTTTGGGCCAAAATTGGGGTGGGGGACCAAAACTGTTAAAAAATAAAATGGGGGGACCAATACCGTGAATTTTGACAAACAGGGGGACCAAAACTGTATTTTAGCCTAATAGATAATACCAAAACCTAATGCTAATAATAATATCTAATAAAAGTTAATAGTAATAGTAATACCTAATAATAATTTAAATAATACTAATGCTACTTAATAATAATAAACTTAATAATAATCTAATGCTAACAATTTAATGATAATACTTAATAATAATCTAAAAATAATAAATAATAATATTAATAAATATTAATAGTGAGATTATTTTTTCTAAATAATCATAATGACCAGAAATAATAACATTAGCAATAAAAACCCTTTATGTGTTAGCGAACTTAAAAAAAAGATAAAAGTTAAAATGATCCTCCTTTGACTTTTAGGTCATTTGAGTTGACTAGATGGCTTACCCATGAAGGACTCAGAAGGAATATGACCTCAAATAATAACTCAGGTGAACTGAAACTGGCCTACGACACCCATGCATTGGACCTACCCTAATGTAAACTGTAGACTCAACAAATTGAGATGGATAAAGTAAATGAGGTCAAAATTTTGGGTATGACATTTGTCTCTATTTAATTACCTTCAATCCGAAAGCATGAGTGACAATTGTCTTTATGTAATCGTGGTAGGAGATAATTAAATACAAGAGGACCTGAAGTTTTATCCGCTAGAAACAGTTGTGAAAGGAGGTCAAGCCTATATGAAGTATTGACTACGCTGGGGATATGAAATAGACTCGCATTAGTGTGGAACCCGAAATGAAACTCTTACTAACATGGAACCCGGAATGAAACTCGTGTGGAACCCAAAATTAAACTCTTACTAACATGGAACCCGAAATGAAAGTCGTATGGAACCCAAAATTGAACTTTCACTGTCATGGAACCCGAAATGGAACATTTACTAACATGAAACCTAAAATGTAACCCGTGTGGAACCCGAAATAAAAATATGGAATTCGAAATGAAACCCGTATGGAACTCGTGCCGGTGTAAAGACCGAGAAACCTACGTCAAGATTAAACCCGTGATAAAACCCTCATCGGTGTAAGAACCGAGAAACCTTCTTCAAGATGAAACCCGTGTTGAAACCCTCATCGGTGTGTTTACCGGTGTTTTTGGTAAACAATCATGAGTTTTAAAGTCTATGAGATTAACTCAAAAAATCTCCAAAGCAATTTGTGCAAAGAATTTGTGTGAACACACGTGCGTGTGAATTGAATGCAATGTAGCAAGAGATTTTAAATGAAGTTAGGTTGTGATAAATGATAAGGTAAAATGCAACAAATAACATTAAACAAAGCAAAGAGAAAAGTACATATTCTATTTAAGGAAGCAAAAATTCTAAGAAAAATGGGTGGACACGGATGCATACATGTTTATCGCTCGATTGTTTCGCTCTTTGACTTGGGTACTCCAGTGTAAGAAAAGTATTTATAAAATTTTGCGACCTCTGGTCCCATGTATCAGTCTACTTTTTATTCTATTTACAAAGTAACTGTCAACGACGGTTATGACCATTGTGGGACTACTGCGCTTACTCCACGTTCAACCTTCAAGTTTCCACTAGTGTGCTTATGTGTCTTCCAAGACACTATCTGCTTGCAACCCGTGTTGAGTGGTAACTGATTCCCACTTCGTTACAAACCCTCGACGATAAATGCTTCAACGTGTTGCCGATGTTGCATATCAAAGACACAAGACTTGTTAATTTACTAAGTCTTTTATATCACGTTGTTTAGTCGACTAGACCTTTTGATGGAACAAGGACTTTTGTTGACTGTCGTTCTCAAGATTCTGGACATGTTTCTGTCGACTTACCTTTTTGAGATTTTAAACATATTTCCTAGTGATTTGGGTCTTGGGGATTTATCCTTGAGAGCCCTCCAAACCATATCTTGATGTGTTGATAACTCGGTCAACCCCTCGTCGTTGGTCTGTCGATGACTTATTATTAATATCCTTTTAAAAACGCTTCATTAATGCTTTCTCACAATAAATGTCTTTTCATTGACATTCTTTGTTGACTTTTTAGTAGCTAAAAATACAAGTGTAACAGATGCCCCAAAAAATGCCATTGTCGACCCATACCTGAGGGAAGAAAGGTGGCATTATTTGTAACTACTCTGTCACTATTCATATTGTGTGCCATGTCACCCCAATCATGCTTGTTGTCAGTAATTATGACTAACTTTTCTATAAATGCACACGTCATGGACACACGTGCATATTTGCTATGATTACCTTTTATTCCCCAGGAAGACTGGGTGAAATGGAAATGCTCTAACTTGCATCTTGATTTCCCCCTGGATTTTATACGCCATTTGTCGAATCAACCACTACGTGGTCAATCTTTTCTCGAACAAAAAGAAGAGTTTTTTCATCCATTATTTAAATGTGTTTGTTTAAACACTTTCTTCCTTTCTGTTTCTGCAACTCGCCTCACGGAACAACAAAACCTTAGCTCTTCCTTCTTACTTACACCCTTACTCAACAAAACCCATATCCTTTAATGGTGCTTCCAACACAATGTCATGCGATCTTTGCAGCCGATATTGAGTTTCCTATCATCATGGATGACTGTGCCTACATACCGGAGCCTCCCTTAGAAATAGAATGCAGAAAAATATGGCACCGTTCTTCCTTCATCCCTTACATGCTTATTGTCATACCCCAAATTTTGACCACTAAGATTTCCCATCATTGTGAAAATCATCATCACAATATGGATGTACCTATATGTCTCCTCAATCTCCTCGGGAATTATTAGGCATTCTCTACCATCAAAATTAGGGTTTTGAGCCCTCTCAGAGCACTTAGACAAAGGTCAATCAAGAAATGACATGATCTTCAACTTGTCTAACATCTCAAACCTCCATAAGGAATCAAGAGGACTCCCACATCAGGAATCAAGCACAAGGTTACAACATTCCAAGTGGATTAAGCCTCAAGATCGCCAGTGTCACCAAATTAGGGTTTTAGTCGACCAAGGCCTCCAGATGGAAATTTTCCTCTGGGCATGAGCCAATGCTTCAAATCACAACCCAAGATACTCCAAGGGACCTCATGGACCCAATCATCAAGTCAATTTAACCTCAGGGGATGCATTTACCAAAAATCAGGAATTAGGGTTTCTTGACCTAATTCACCCCTAAGTTGACTTTTGGGACAAAGCCTGGGCCAAGATCTCAAGACATGATTTGAGGGTCTCCAATACACTACATTGATCCATTTTCAACAATGGATTAATCCAAGAAGCTTGATCCGCAAGTTTCAATTTCATCAGAACCACAATTAGGGTTTCGAGGGAAAAGTCAATTGTACCTTTGACTTTTGACCAAGACATGCTCCCAAACCTTGGGACATGATTCAATACACCCTATAACACCTATGGAACCCATCCATTAGGTTTGATTTAGGTCAAGGACTTGATTTCACAAAGGATCGCACAGTTTGAATTTCATCCGATAAAAAGTCAACTGTACAAAAATCCAAAGTTTGACTTTTTGGTCAAACAAGGTTCCTTAACCCCAAAAAAATGTTAATATGTGATTTGAATCATCATTCATCAATAAAAATCAAAGAAAATGAGTTAACTTGTAAAAGGGTTAACCACAAAAAATTTAGAATTTTTCTAAGTTATGGAACAAAGTGGCAAGGGTACCAACTTTGCAAGGCCATATCTCCCAAACCCTAAAGCCTTTTTCTCCCATTCAAAGCTCAGATTGTAGTCCATGTTACATACTTCAAATATGTCAATTAGGCCTCATTCCAATTCATCATGGATTTTGAGTTATTGATTGAGCAAAATCACAAAAAAAAAACTTAGATTTAACTTTTTCCAACACTTAGAAAATTTTAGACAGAATCTGTCTAAGTTTTTTACCAACTTCCAAGGTATTTTTCACCTTGATCCAAGTTGAACCAGGTCTAGGGTCAAACATCAAAGTTAAAGTACATCATTCAAGCTTTCCAAAGAGTACTAGAACTCCCTCTAATTCAAATTGAGCCGAGAGTTATGATCATTGAAAGTTGGCTCCAAAACCTGATTTTTTACAAGTTAGTTTGAGGTTTTTGATCGAATTTGGATTTTGTGCATAACCACAAGCATGGTTATCCATCTGCACACCTCAAGGAGGAACAACCAAGGGACAAGCACTGATCCATAAGCCTCCCAAGTATTTGGAACTACATGCAGGTGTGACACCCCTAAAAGCTAAAGATGCCTCAAGACTCCAATTTTGTTTTGAGGCATTCAATGGATGCATAGAGCTGGCATGTATCAGTCCATGATCAACCAATTGAGTCAAGTTAAGCTCATACAACAGAGAACCATAGGCCTGTACTCTAATCTCAAGTCAATGGCTAGAGGAGACTTGAGATTCCATTTGATCCACATTGGCCAAAGGCCTGCTGCAATTGCCATTCCCTATTGCTTGCAAAACAAACTTGCTCTACTATAAATAGAGCTCATTTGTGCTCAGTTTGAGTACACCAAAGCACCCAAACTGATGCTTTCCTCAAAATCATTTCTTTCACTCCAAATTTGCCTTCTAACTCAAGTCACCTCCGGGTTTTGAGTTTGAGAGCAATTCCAAACAAACCAATCACTCAAACACTTCCCACATAACATATTTGAGCTGATCAAACACTCAAAAACTTTCTGGAAGTCCAAAATCATAGACCTCAAAATCCACACGAGGCCTATAATCAGTCAACACACCATGAAGTGATCGAGCCATCTCTAATTAGGTCCAAGGGTCCAAACACACTCCATATGGTATAAGGAAGCTGTTCAGATCATCACAACTCATCTGTAACACCTCCAACTAAAAAATCAAATTGCTCTTGCAGCCACGACATTCAAGTAAGTCTAAACTTGGTCATCTCATGATTCATGCATATTTCCTCGCACAATAATTTTGCCATATGTTCATAATCATGTATGGAGTGTTTCCCCTCAATTGATTGCTTTGTATGAATCGTGTATGGAATTTCTTAGCCTTCATGCAGAAATTAGGGTTCTTGAGGTTTCTCTTTGATTTCTCATTCCATACTTAAAATAAATGAAATTAAAGACCATAACCATGGTCGTGAGTTGAAAACGAGCAGATTGATATGTGGATTGTGTGATTTCATCAAGTATTCAGGGAGATTGATGAGAAAATGCAAATCAGACAAAAACATGGCACGCGGGCAAGAACAAGGTGTTCTTGGCGCCCTTTTTCAAACTTTTGAATTTTTGAATTTTCTATTATTTTATTTAATTGATTAAAAAATTAATTTCTCTCTAAATTTAATGATTTTGATATGATTATTTTTTTCAAAATTCACAAAAATGTTAAAATATTTTATTTTACAAAAAATCCCTAAAAATATTATTTATTTCATATATTTGATATTTTTGCAAAGAATTAATTTTTATTTGTGTTTTAACATTTTAAAAATTTTCTTTCTCTTGATTTTCCAAACTTAAATGGTTTTCAATCATTTTGTGGATAAAAACATGATTTTTGAAACATTGATCCAAAATCACAACTCATTTCTCACATGTTTTCAATGATTTTATTAATTTTTATTCAAAATTAATTCCATTTTTAACAAAATTAGGGTTTTGATTGATTTCACCCTCATCAATCTTTTTCAAATACTCTTTGGGCCTCTAATAGAGTGTAAGACCCAACCCTCTTTTGTACATAAAATAATTTGGGCCTCAGTCATTGTATAAGTCCCACTGTGCTTTAGAAAATCTCGGCGCGATCGCCATTTGAAAACAAAATCAACTAGGCCTACCCTTGTGTTGTAAGTCCCATTTCTTTTCTTTAAATACTCTTTGGGCCTCTCCTTGAGTTGTAAGACCCAACCCTTTTTGTAAATAAACCTCTTTGGGCCTCAGTTGTTGTATAAGTCCCGATACGATCTTCAAAACAACAGTGCGATCACTGTTAAACCCTGGGCCTCTCTTTGAGTATAAGCCCCAACAATCTTTTCAAAACAATTTCCCTGTTGATTTAGATTCAATATACAATTGTTATCAAAACTTTCTTTAATTTCTTTGACACGACTAACCATACAGCATGGAAGCTTGTTCGCTTGTAAGTTTTAGCAGCTTTCATTTAATCATTTTCATATATATATATATATATATATATATATATAAAATGTGGGAAGCCGTGCACGGTTAGTCTTCTTTCATATCCTTTTAAATACTTGTCATATATCAACTGTATATATACTAGTATAGTTATTTAGAGTTTTCCCCGACAACTAGGTCTAGAACTAGGTAAAGCCATGTTGGTCACTCTTAAATACAGACAAAACTAGATCCCCATAGGATTTCCAGACACAGACTTACCTTCTCTTGGGTTTAAATAATACGGAACAAAGAGAAAGGCAGTATTATTCGTGAACCTTTTCTCAGATTGTCACCCCTAGAAATTGTCAAAGAAATTCTACTCTCCAGAGTTGATCTATTCTCGGTGAATAACATCTCTTGAGTTTCTTCAAACCTCAGAACTTTCACTAAATGATCTATTCTCGGTGAATAGCATTTCTTGAACTTTTCTTAGTTTGGGACCCACAGGCTTCCTAAAAGCATCCCTGCCTCCTCTTGGGCTTTGTACAAGGACCCTCTGGCTTCTTAGAAGTTCTCATGCCTTCTCTTGGGCTTAATACAAGGACCCTGACGACCTCTTAAAGGTATAAGACAGATCTTAGTCATCCTTTGCTAGAGCAGTCTTTCCAGTGTCAAATATAAAATTTTAGGGTTGATTCGCATCCCTTAATACTCGTGCCTCCTCTTGGGCATCATACAAAAGATAAACTCTTCCACACCAGTAGACTTGGACAATCTAATCCCTTTGAGTCTCAAAGACATTCTCAAGTTCCCTAAAAACATAGGAGAAACCCCGGTCACCCTGGATCAATCTCCAGCAGAGCTGAAACCCAGTCACTCTCCTAAAAATCCCAAATCAGAGCCTCAAGGCATCTGGTACCTTAACTCTTCTGTAACTCTCAGCAAGAGTTGATTTCCTCATTTTTGACCTGCCTTGGGATCTCAACAAATCCCCGGCAAAAGTTAGCCTCCTCTTAGGCTTTATGTAATGATCTTTCCTCAGCAAAGTCAGCCTCCTCTTGGGCTTTGTACAATGATTCTCCCCAGTGGAGTTAACCTTTTCAGACTCTCTTGTTGAGTCGCTCACCCTTTCAGACTCTCTTGTTGAGTCAATCACTTTTCAAACTCTCTTGTTGAGTCAAGTAACCTTTTCAGACTCTCTCGTTGAGCCAATCACCTCTTCAGGCTCTCTTGTTGAGTCAACCTTTTTAGCCTCAATCCTGGGCTTTGTACAGGACAGATAAAAGCACTCTCTTGTTGAGTCAAACCCTTTTAGCCTCAGTCCTGGGCTTTGTACATGACAGATAAAAGCGCTCTCTTGTTGAGTCAAACCCTTGTAGCCTCAATCTTGGGCTTTGTACAAGACATAAATCTTCATCTCTTAAGCTTGGGACATATATCTTCCCCAGTAAAGTCATTTCCTCCCAGCCTTCTTTTAGGCTTTTAGGAATGATTTCCCAAGCAGAGTCAAACTCTTTTCAGCCTCAATCTTGGGCTTTGTACAAGACAGATAATACTCTCCAGCAAGAGTCAAACCCATTTCAGCCTCAATCTTGGGCTTTGTACAAGACACATACGAATCTCCTCGGCGGAGTCAAAATCCCTTTTAGCCTCAATCTTGGGCTTTGTACAAGATAGATAGAACATTTTCCCTGGAAAAGTTAAGCTTTTAGCCTCCTCTTAGGCTTTGTATAATGATACCCCCAAAGAGCCAGTCTCTTTTTTGCCTTAATCTTGGGCTTTGTACAAGACACTAATATATATACTCTCTTGTTAAGTCGGTCTTATCCAGCCTCCTCTTAGGCTTTGGGTAAGGATTCCCCCAGTGGAGTCAATCAACCTCTTAGCTTCAACCTTGGGCTTTGATCAAGGCACACAAAAACCAACAATCCCTCTTTAGAGATTACAAATTCTCTCTCAGTCAAAACCGTTTAGCTTCAATCTTGGGCTTTGAACAAGACACCAAAACATCTTTTTCCTCCCTTAGAATTGGAGGAACTATGATTGCTCTGATTTCCCTATTTCGTTTAAACGGGAATACGTAGGCATAAGATTGCAAAATCTTAGCGAGCATACTAATCAAAAACTCTAGGTCGAGTACCTTCATACCAATCAAAACTTAGGTCCAGTACCTTACCAAAAAACATCGGGAAAACCCGAACATCACAAAAACTCACTCACTCACTCATATTTCCTAAGAAACTTTCCCAACCCATTAACGGATAAACACTATCAAGTACAAAGCGAAACCTAAAGCTAATATCTTGTGGATAACCACATATAGGATGGGTAATTGACACTCCTCATTGTATAACCTGACCCCGGACCCCCAATCTCTTTTAAACCTTTGTTCAGTTAAACATTCGCGTGCAGGGTTAGTTTTAGATAGCTTCCCTTTCCCTTCCAGCTTCACGGGATAAATAAGAAATCAGAAAGTAGCACCCCACTCCTACCATTGCGGTGAGGAAAACCCAGCGATAAGGTGGTCGCGTCACTGACAAAAATCGCTCACTACAGTAAAATGACGACTCTGCTGGGGACGTTGTTGATCTGTTAGGATTATAGACTAGCTCTTAAGAGGTCTAGGATGTTAGTTTTAGGAATATATATATATATATATATATATATCGCTTTTCCTAATTGATATCCGTGTTTATTTTTCTGCTAATGGGACTGCGGGTGATGTCGCATCTGGAAAGTTTGAGTGACACCTAAGATAAGTGATGGCACTAGACGGGTAATCTTACAGGGAGTGACTCCCAAATAAAAGACACCGGTCGACCATCGAATCAGTGGAGATACCTTTTACGGATTCAATGCCTATACCACTTCGATTGTTGAAAGCAGATTGTTCGATTGTGGTATCTGAGAAACTGAGGATTTAGTAGACTGAGACCATGTTACTATTTTGTAGTGCGGAAGCTATCATAAATAGTTGTCACGTGATACTACCCTCATTTGAGATTACTCTAAGATACATCAGCTCGCTCGGGTGAACCAGCCTGCTGTTGTTATCCCAAAAGAGGTCAATGATTTTGAGGACAGGTACAAAAAATCACCAGTACAACCTTTGGGGATGGGTAGAGCCATGACTTCATGACACCGAACCTTTGACCCCATGTTTTTTCTATGTTTTTGTGTGCTGCATTCATGCATTCATTTCATTAAAAAACTTTAAACAAAGAAAAATCTTCTCTTCTAGTCTCTCTTTTTCAAATTACACTAAGACAATGATTGCAAATATCAGACAGGAAGATTGCGTTATGGATTTCGGTAGAAGGAAGACTCACAAGTACACCTTCAAGGTTCCAAAACTAGAGGATTTAAGAGGGTTGCAAGGATGATCACCAACCCTGATGCTTTCAGAGCTAAGTACGAAGGACTGTTGTCTCTGTTAAGGGTCCATGCAATTGAAGGAATCATGTCTACACTCATTCAGTTCTACGATCCAGTCTATCACTGTTTCACATTCCCGGATTATCAACTAGAACCAACACTGGAGGAGTACTCTCACCTGACTGATTTACCCATTATTGACCAAGCTCCCTTTTCTGGACTGGAAGAAATTCCAAAGGATCAAACCATTGCAAGAGCAATCTATTTGGACAAGTCAGAAGTCAAGACTCACATGACCATTAAGGGTGGAATCCAAGGTTTACCAGCCAAGTTTTTGGTAAAGAAAGCCTTGTACTTTGCTAGCATAGGGAACGTGACTGCTTTCGAGAGCGTCTTTGTTCTGCTCACCTATGGGTTATTTCTGTTTCCCAACATTGATAACTTCTTTGATATCAATTCCATTAAGATTTTTCTGATTGGAAACCCTGTGCCAACCTTGCTCGCAAATGCTTATCATTCTGTACACCTAAGGAATTTGTACAACGGAGGAATGATCACATGCTGTGTACCCCTGCTATACAAATGGTTCACTTCCCATTTACCCAAGTCTGCTGCTTTTTGGGATCATAAGAGTACTTTACGTTGGTCGCAGAGAATTATGTCTCTTACCAACTTTGACATAGACTGGTACAATCGAATCTATGACAAGATAAGAATCATTGACCGTTGTGGAAACTTCCCTAATGTACCCCTCATAGGAACAAAAGGAGGAATCAACTATCATCCAATTTTAGTTCGTCGTCAATTTGGATACCCGATGAGACATGTCCCGTCTAATGTTCATCTGGAAGGTCTTTTCTTCAAGGAAGGATAAAATGACAGGGCACTAAAAACAGAAATAGTGCATGCCTGGAAACATGTTCATAGGAAAGGAAGAGAGTCTCTAGGAAAATCGGACTGTGTCTCTGTAGAACCTTATCTACATTGGGTATAAACTAGAGCTCTCAAACTGAGGATGCCTTACCCTCGTCAAGAAATTCTTCTGTTAAAGGAATTTGTCCTTTATTTTATGTCTGACACAGAAAAACTTCCGGTTACTCTTAACAAAGTTCAACAGGAGAAGAAGTCTTGGAAGAACAAGTACCGTATTCTCAGCGTGGAGTGTAACAAAATACAACAACTGTTAAAAGAAAAAGATGCTCTGATCGATATTTTAGAGCAACATGCTATAGAAAATCAAGAAGACCAAAGGAATTTGCTTGCTCTTTTCACTTGGCAAAGGAATGACAACCCGACAACGGCTCTAGAGCCCCGGTCAAAGAAAAGTAAAATACCAGAACCAGCACATGAGCTCTCCTTAGAGAGGACTCAGGATCTATAAGTTTAAGACATTTCCTTTTGCAGCACTTTGTAAATTACTGTATTTCCATTTCCACAATCTTTGAATTCAATAAAATGGGGTTTCCCCATTGTATGATATTTACAATCCAATTGTTGAAGTTTATTTTGATAAAATAAAAAAAATATAATTAATATAATCATTGTATATCATTCATCATTCTCACATAACGCATTCTTCTTACCTACGAATCTCACATTTGTGTCTCGATTCTAGAGTCAAACTGTCTTATTCGTACAATACTTGGGCCAATCGACAAAAGAAAATGGATAATATCGAGGAAGAAAACAGAGAGTTGAGAGAAGAACTCGACGCTCTGAAAGAAGATCTGAGGAAACTTCACAATGACATGCAAGCTCTGGCAGCAGCTCAGATACAAAGGACTGTGTCTCAGAGATCACATCGACGCCCATAGTGGAAAAGTATGATCCTCGGTATAACATGCCTAAAGATCGTCCCTGGGGCATGCCTATTAACTATATCCCAGAAGGATATATTCTGCCGATCACGGAAGATCTGGAAACTGCAGCAGTAACCGCTGGGCCTGAAGGTTATAAACTTCAGGAAAGCGAAGATTCGAGGGGCATGACAGTAACTCCTGAAGGTTACAAACTTTGGGAGAGGGAAGCACCAAGAGTCACTGCCATAATGACTATACCACCACCCGTCGTACACACTGTCCCGGAAGGACAAATTCCACAGATACCTTCTGTTGGAAATGAAAGTATGGATGACAAAATGAAGGAATTCCAAGAATAGTTCCTCGAGATGCAGAAGGAACTGCATGCCATTCGCGGTCAGGATCTATTCGGAAAAGACGCTGCCGACCATTGTTTGGTCCCTAATGTGAAAATTCTGCACAAGTTCAAGGTGGCCGAATTTGAAAAGTACAAGGGTAACTCTTGCCCTCAAAGTCATTTGGTGATGTACGCTCAGAGGATGTCAACTCAGACAGAGAACCAACAGCTACTGATCCACTATTTCCAAGATAGTTTAACTGGTGCCGCACTTAAATGGTACATGGGTTTAAACCGCACTAAGATTGTAACTTTCAGAGATCTTGGCGCTGCCTTCGTTCAACAGTACAAGTATAACCTGGACAAGGCACCGGACAGAGATCAACTCAGAGCCATGTCGCAGAAGGATAATGAAACCTTCAAGGAATATGGTGTGAAATTGCCGCCCATATTTGTCCACCTCTTGAGGAAAAAGAGATGACGAGGATCTTCTTGAAAAGCTTGAGCTCATTTTACTACGACAGAATGGTCGCCAGTGCGCCCAACGACTTTACTGAGATGGTAGGTATGGGAGTTCGTCTTGAAGAAGCAGTTCGAGAAGGACGTCTGGTCAAAGATGCTGGACCATCAAGCAATACTAAAAGATATGGTAGTGCTCTCCCTAAGAAAAAAGAGCAAGATATTGGCAATATCTCTCTCGAAAAACAAAGGCGAAGGTATCAACCAGTAGCAACTGTAACTCCTGCTATCAACCCTGCGCCTGTTCCTATGTATCAACCTCAGGTTGCTCAGAGCCAACCGAATCAACAACAATTTCAACAAAGGACACAACAGCCTCTTCAGCAGGCTCGTCCTCAATACAATAACAACTGTACAACGTGACCACCAGGGTTCGACTATATACCAATGTTGTACGCAGAACTGTTTCCATTACTACTGGTCAAGGGGCACGTCTAAACCAGGGCTCCTCTTGCGATACCGGAGAATCCGCCTTTTTGGTTCAAAGCGGACCAGACTTGCCCTTACCATCAAGGAGGACCAGGGCATAACATAGAAAACTATCTCAGCTTCAAATCCGATGTACAGAAGCTTGTTAGGAGCGGGGTCCTATCCTTCAAGGATACAAATCCTAATGTTCAGACGAACCCGCTGCCTCAACACGAGAAAGCTGCGGTAAATTTGATAGAGGAAGAGTCTAAGCACAGCTATCAAATTCACGATGTACTCTTATTGGAGACCAACCTGGTCAAGATGCATTGCAGACAGAGCGGATACGGGCATGTACCATCTCACAACTATCACCAGTGTGATATCTGCTCTAAAAACAATCAAGGATGTTTTGTGGTGCGATCAGCTCTATAGGAACAGATGGATCTCGGATGGATCCAAGATCACCGAATTCGGGAAGTCAGCATAACTTATACAAATTCCAACATCCTTCAAAACCACAACATCCTGGCGATGAATGTCAACTTAGTGGCAATGCACTCAAGGCAAGGCCAACATCATAATCTGCCACAGCACGATTACGATTCCTGTCCTATCTGCTCAATAAACGATCAGGGATGCTCTTTTGTACAAGAGGCCCTCCAGCGTCAGATGGATCTTGGATGGATTCAGGATTACCGTGATAGAAGTTAGTATCAAGTTAATATGATTCAAATCTTTGATATTCGCTTGATGAATACCAGCTTGGTGGAGTTACATGTTACACACGTCCAGCTCGATTATCTGACTTTGCATGATTATCAGAACTGTAAAATATGTCGCGAGAGTGACCAAGGATGTGCACTCGTTCAAAGGACTCTGCAACACTTGTTAAACCATTGGTGGCTTCTGATATATTTAGATGAAGACACACAACAAGTCAGGATGATTAACAGAAACCCTACTAGGCATCAAAGTCAGGATGTTCGATCAATGGAGACAGATCTAGTAAGGTTACATTGCATACAGAGCGGACGTGGCTGGGTGCCACCACACAATTATGAGTGATGTAGAGTTTGCTCAGAGGATAACCAAGGATGCTACCTCGTGCGAGTAGCCCTACAAAGTCAGTTGGACCACAATGAGATTCACCCGTGTTCAGGCTCTGGTTCAATTAACATGATGTCCGACTATCATCCAAATCGAGGCAAAGATGTTGTTTTAATCCCTAAACGAGAAGTGGGCAAAGATGTATGCGCCAAAATCCCTCTACTCCATGAGTCAAGAGTTTCTCTTGATAGTGGAAGGATTCTCAACCTCGAGCCAATTGAAGCCGGCTACGATGGTCAGAAAAATCAAAAGGCTCCTGTAGTTATATATCTGCTGGGACCGGTACCGTACAAGTCTGATAAAGCTATCCCTTATTAATACGGTGCAACGACAATTGAGAGTGGAAAGGAAACTCCATTACCCTCCGTCGTGAATATTGCAGACATCAGTCGAGTAACACGAAGCGGTCGGATCTTCAACCGAGGAGTTGGAGAACCCAGCAAAGAAAAGGAACCTCAAACAAAAGTTCCTAACTAACCAGGCGGTCAATCCAGTGATCCCGACCTTTCAAAGAACAACGATGAGATGCTGAAGCTCATCCAAAAGAATGAATACAACATTGTTGATCAGCTGTTGCAAACTCCTTCAAAAATCTCAGTGTTATCCCTTTTACTCAGTTCCGAAGCTCACAGGGAGGCTCTACAGAAAGTCTTAGAGCAAGCCTTTGTGGAACAAAATGTAACAATAAGACAATTCGACAACATCATCTCCAATATCACTTCCTGTAACAACTTGGGGTTTAGTGATGAGGAATTGCCAGAAGAAGGCAAAAGTCACAACATGGCGCTGAATATTATAGTCAACTGCCAGGACGATGCTTTAGACAGCGTACTGGTAGACACTGGATCAGCTTTGAATGTTATACCAAAGTCCACTTTAATGCGACTATCATTTAAAGGATCTCCGATGAGAGGCAGTGAGGTCATCGTCAAAGCATTTGACGGATCTCGGAAAACAGTTATCGGCGAAGTCGACCTTCCTATAACTATCGGCCTCACACTTTCCAAGTCACTTTCCAGGTCATGGACTTCCGGGCAGCATACAACTATTTATTAGGAAGACCTTGGATACACGAGGCTGGGGCAGTCACATCGACACTTCACCAGAAGCTGAAGTTCATCAAGAACGACCAATTATTCACAGTCTGTGGAGAAAAAGCCTTGATCGTAAGCAACTTATCATCGTCCACTTGTGTAGAACCAGAGGAGATTGTAGAAACTCAGTTCCAAGCACTTTCGGTGAGCAATGACAATCAATCAGAAAGAGGAACGTCGATTTCCTCGTACAAAGTTGCTCTCGAAGTAATCAAAAGTAACAATGCAAGAGGATGGGGACATCTTGTCATTCCTACTGATAACAAGAAAAAGAAAGGTCTTGGTTTTTCCTCAAACTATACCCAGACTGCTATTAACGATGAAAGTCTTTGTCCCATTCAGGACTTCTTTCACAGTAGAGGTTTCCTTCACCCAGTATCTCAAGAAGTACATACCATCACCGAGGGTGACTCCTCTTATACAGATGAAGAGTGGAAGTCCTATCTTAACGAGGACGGTTATATGTCTCAGGGAGAGGTGCCTACGGTATATTGCTATCCCACACAGAGTCCGAGATATATACCAAGGTCAGATGTCAAGATGATATACGGAGACTGTGATCCGGAAGGATGTCGTGCTCCACCAAATTCATTAGAGGAAGACACTCCGATGAAAGACAACTTTGACCATGACTATTATGGCCCAATGGATGGCCTGCCTATTTGGCGGCCGTACCCAGGAGACTCGGGGCAAAAGAGTCAGCCCAACGATGCATATCAGCTGAGCATCATCGAAAAGGATACCTGCGTCTCCACCAAATCATGGGATCATTACTCAGGGCATTCAGGAAATATCCAGTACAACGATGAATTTGCAAGGATTGTAGGACAAGAGTTCCTTAACTATGCTTTTCACGAGGTCAACGTCATCGAAAGGGATGACTCCTCTAGTTCCAAAGAAGTGTGGGACACCTTAGGACAACCGAGTGGCAAGTACGACTTCCTGGTCAAGTACACCGCTTCGAAAAGCTCTCGTATCAGGCTCGAAGACATCTAGCCCACTGGATGGGGAGATCCTCCTGAGAGTGTAGACACTGTGCAAGATACAGATGAAGAATCCTCTTACGACAACTCTGCCCGGGAGACAGATTCCAATGATCCTGCTCCACCAGAAATCAGCGTTATTTATGAAGACAAGCCAAGAAATAAGGTACCAGACTTTGTGATTCACCGAGGAGTTCGTCGCCAATGGGTTGCAGTCAACGTTCCGAAAGTTGTTCATAAGTCTAAGTAATTGTCGTCTTTATCTTAACCTTTCACCTTGCCCAGGTGAAATAGATGTTTTGATAGGGCTCACTTTCTATAAATGTACCTCTTCGCTTTGCCTGGAGTGACAGAGTTTTGTTTTATAGGGTTGTAGTTTCAAGAATCGACCAGATCATAAATAAAAGTGTTAATAGTGAATTTCACCCCTGTAATGTTAGCGAATTTTGCTTTCCCCCCCTCCATGCCTTTTGGCAACGGTTTTTTCAAAAAAAGCGTTGCCTAAACCTGCCTATGGCAACGGTGGGGGGTAAAACGAAACACGCTCATATGGCAGGGGGGTTTCATATAAATAACCCTAAATAAAATAACGTCGTTCTGTAATTTCCGCATTTTATTGCTGTTTTCTCTTTTCGCTTTTTCAGAAAATGGTAATCCTAAAAAATAGCTCAAATAATAAAAATAAGCATTTTTAGAAAATACACTGCACACACTCTTGCATTCTCTCTATTTCTTCTAAAAACAATCATCACGTCATGCATATTGCTTGTTTTAAACCCCATTGAAACATACGATCCAATGCCTTCTCCCAACTTTGAATTCTCGGTATTTGAGGCTGAAGAAGAAAATCCAGAAGAGATCTCTCGATTGCTCATACAAGAGGAAAGGTCCATTGAACCTCACAAAGAGCCATTGGAAACGGTCAACTTGGGTTTAAAAGAAGAGAGAAAAGAAGTAAAGATTGGGGCACTGCTCAGTCCAACTGTCAAAGAAGGTTTGATAAGGCTTCTCTAAGAGTTTCCCGATGTATTCGCTTGGTCCTATCAGGATATGCCAGGGTTGGATACCAGCATCGTGGAACATCATCTATCGTTGAGATCAGAATGTCCGCCAGTAAAACAAAGACTAAGACGGACTCATCCAGACATGGCCATCAAAATCAAAGAGGAAGTACAGAAACAGATTGACGCGGGTTTCCTCGCCACATCAGAATATCCTCAATGGCTAGCCAACATAGTACTAGTTCCGAAAAAGGACGGAAAAGTCAGAATGTGTGTAGACTACAGGGATCTGAACAAAGCAAGTCCAAAGGATGAATTTCTCCTACCACACATTGACATGCTGGTAGACAGTACAACAAAGTTCAAAGTCTTCTCCTTCATGGATGGATTCTCGGGCTATAATCAAATCAAAATGGCGCCAAAAGATATGGAGAAAACTTAATTTATCACCCCATGGGGTACCTTTTGTTACAAGGTAATGCCGTTCGGTTTGAAGAATGTCGTGGCAACCTATCAAAGGGCCATGACTACTCTGTTTCATGACATGATACACAAAGAAATAGAAGTGTATGTCGATGATATTCGAGCGGTTGAGAAAGTACAAACTCCGTTTGAATCCCAACAAAATCACATTCGGTGTCCGTTCAGGGAAACTTTTAAGGTTCATCGTCAGCCAGAAAGGAATTGAGGTTGATCCTGACAAGGTCAAGGCCATTCAAGAAATGCCTTCTCCAAAGACTCAAAAACAAGTCAGAGGATTCCTAGGACGGTTGAATTACATTTCCAAATTTATATTCCTCATGACTGCGACATGTGCGCCAATCTTCAAATTACTCAAAAAGAATCAGGATTGAGTTTGCACAGAAGACTGCCAAACTGCCTTCGACAGTATCAAGGAATACCTGTTGAATCCACCGATTCTATTACCTCCAGTGGAGGGAAGACCACTGATCATCTACCTAATAATCTTGGAAGATTCAATGGGTTGTGTACTTGCCAACAAGATGAAACGAAAAGAAAAGAATCTGCCATCTACTATTTGAGCAAAAAATTTACCGACTGTGAGACTCGGTACACTATGCTTGAGAAAACTTCCTGCGCTCTGGCTTGGGCAGCCAAACATATTCGCCAGTATATGATTCATCACAATACTTGGTTAATCTCCGAAATGGATCCAATCAAGTACATCTTTGAAAAGCCTGCTCTCACAAGGAGGATTGCCCATTGGCAGATGTTGCTATCAGAATACTGTAGCGAGCGAAACTGGACGTGTTTCTTAAGCACTGTCGCTCCTTGGGGGTTACTACAGGTCGATTCATTTTTTATCCTATTGTGAGCTGACTAAGGAAGGGAAATAGATGTCTCTAATTAACCCTGCTTGCATACTGAGTTTAAACAGCGGTCTGTTAGGTTACAGATGCTATCAATGTGGGGGGCCTCTCTTAGGTTATTTTCAGGGAATACGGATTAGGATGTTTTGACTGATATACAGGATTTCGGGTTTTTGTTTAGTGTGCTCGCTAAGATTTTTCTTTCAATCTTATGCCTACGTATTCCCGTTTTTCCGAAACAGGGAAATCAGAGCGATCGTAGTTCCTCCTATTCTACAGGAGGAAATGGTGTTTTGGTGTCTTGTTCAAAGCCCAAGATGTGAATCTTAAAGGTGATTTGTATTTTGTTCAAAGTCCAAGATGTGAAGCTAAAAATTGTTGTCTTTAGAGAGAATTTGTCATCTCTAAAGAGGGGTTTGTCTGTCACAACTGTTTATAAAGGAGAATTACTTTAACCGAGGTGTGTGAATCCGACAATGCCATAATTTCCTTTATAGGGGATTTCCAACCTGAAGGAGAAGACTTTAACTCAGTGTAGAGCAATGCCATCTTTCCTTAGGAATTTCTCATGCTAAAAGAGGGACAGTGGCATAGATGTAGATGATCCAGAGGCTTGCCGCTTACAGCGATTAGATGAAGGGGAAGGAGTTGTTGATGTTTGTGTACTATGAACGAGGCACAACTTTGATGCTAAAAGGTTGATTGGATCAACCAGTGGTTTTCTTATACAAAGTCTAAGAGGAGGCTATAAGGTTTTCCTTATACAAAGCCTAAGAGGAGGCTAAAAGGGAGTTAACTCAACAAGAGAGTCTTTTATGGTATCTCGTACGAAGCCCGAGATGGAGGTGTAGCGAGCAATTTTGGGCGCGGTTCTTAAGCGCTGGTCGCTCTCTGCGGTTGAGTTTACTACAGGTCGATTCATTTTTTATCCTATTAAAGCTGATGAAGGAAGGGAAATAGATGTCTCCAATTAACCCTGCTTTGCATACTGAGTTTAAACAGCGGTCTGTTAGGTTACGAATGCTATCAATGTGGGGGGGCCTTTGTACTGGTTATTTGTATTTTCGCCAATACGGTTTTCTTTTTCTCTTTCTAGGACTTTCTGGCGAGGAACAAGGATTAGGATGTTAGGACTGATGCTTTTTGGTAGATACGTGAGAGTATGGGATTTTGGGTTTTTGTTTAGTGTGCTCGCTAAGATTTTTCTTTCAATCTTATGCCTACGTATTCCCGTTTACCGAAACAGGGAAATCAGAGCGTTTGTAGTTCCTCCTATTCTATGGGAGGAAATGGTTGTTTTGGTGTCTTGTTCAAAGCCCAAGACGTGAAGCGAAAGGTCTATTTGTATCTTGTTCAAAGCCCAAGATGTGAAGCTAAAAGGTGTTGACTTTAGAGAGAATTTGTCATCTCTAAAGAGGGGGTTGTATGTCACAACTGTTGGGTGACTGACTGTAAAGGAGGATTACTTTAACCGGGATTTGTGAATTCGGCAATGCCATAATTTCCTTTATAGGGATTTTAACCTGAAGGAGAAGACTTTAACTCAGTTTAGAGTAATGCCATCTTTCCTTAGGAATTTCTCATGCTAAAAGAGGGACAGTGTCATGGATGTAGATGATCCAGAGGCTTGCCGCTTACAGCGATTAGATGGAGGGGAATGAGTTGTTGATGTTTGTGTACTATGAACGAGGCACAACTTTGATGCTAAAAGGTTAATTGGATCACCCAGTGGTTTTCTTATACAAAGCCTAAGAGAAGGCTATTATGTGTCTCATACAAAGCCTGAGAGAGAGGCTAAAAAGTTTTGACTCGACGATGAAGTCTTTTGGTATCTCGTATAAAGCCCAAGATGAAGGCTATTTGACTCCACAAGAGAGTTTTTTTGTATCTCGTACGAAGCCCGAGATGGAGGCGAAAGGGGTGGTTGACTCAACGAGGGAGTCTCTTATGTGTCTCGTACAAAGCCCGAGAGAGAGGATGAATGTTGTTTGACTCCGCTGGGGAGGATCATTGTACAAAGCCCAAGAGGAGGCTATGGCGTCTGTTTCAGTTAAGTAACAGGTCCAGTATACTGATTTTGAAAGAGAAAATCAGTTCTTATATGAGCAATACTGTACTCAAGGATTTGATTCGAGGATCAGGGATATTTCCTGTTCTTTAAGGAAGTGGGAAATCCGAAGGGTATTGAGACTGTCCGAGTCTACGGGTTTTCTTCCTATTTACCGAAGGGGTCACTTGAGAATGTCTTTGAGACTCAAGGATATTAGACTGTCCATGTCTAGAGTTTCATTTTTTGTACTGTGCTGAGAAAAATAGTAGTAGAATCTATGAAAGGACTGTTCTATGCAGATGACTAAGTTCTGTTCCTATACATCTAGGAGGTCGTCGGGATAATTTGTATGAAGCCCAAGAGGAGGCTGGAAACTTTTAAGAAGCCGATCGGTCCTTGTACAAAGCCCAAGAGAAGGCTATCATTCTCGGAGGAAGAGATCATTATACGAAGCCTAAGAGGAGGCTGTGAATACTTCTAAGAAGCCGTAGGGTCCTTGTACTAAGCCCAAGAGGAGGCTGATGCTTTTAAGAAGCCGATGGGTCCCCAAACCCCGAGAAATTCAAGGCAAGCTATTCACAAGGAATATATCAAGTCAGGAAAGTTCGAGAATTTGGAAGAAACTCAAAGATGCCATTCACGGAGAATACATTCATCTCTGGGAGTAGAGTTTCTTGACAATTCCTAATGAGGACAGCCGAAGAGAAGACTGTATCTGGTGATCCTATTGGGGATCTAGTTGTCTATTTCTACGAATAAACGAAACGACGTCACCTAGTTCTAGACGTAGTTGCCGGGGAAACTCTAAATATCTATACTATTATTACACAGTTGATATGAGTTTATGAAAGAAGACTTACAGTAAAACAGCCCCACAATACAATTATATGTATATGAAAGCGGTAAATGAAAGTAATAACCACTTACTCGGTTGTAGAGCTTCCATGCTGTTTGGTTAGTTGTTCAACAAAGAAAGATTGAAAACAACAGTATATTCAAAATCAAAGGAGAAAGTGCTTTGAAAAGGAGAGATTTGAGGCTTACAGCTCAAGGAGAGGCCCAGGGTTTTATCAGTGAGTGCACTGTTTGAATTTGTACAGAGGGACTTATACAAATGACTGAGGCCCAAAAAGGTTTTCTGTACAAAGGGATGGGTCTTGCACTCTCTCAAGAGGCCCAAAAGGTTTAAAGAAAAAGAGTGGGGCTTATAACACGAGGGTAGGCCTAGATGATTTTTCCGTCTGAAATGGCGATCGCGCCGAGATTTTCTTTTAACGCGAAGGGACTTATATAATAAGTGAGGCCCAAAATGGTTTTTGGTTAAAAGGGGGTTGGGTCTTACATTCTATTAGAGGCCCAAAAGTTTTGAATGGGTCTTATAGCTCAAGGAGAGGCCCAGGGTTATTTTTCAAAAGGCGACGATCGCGCCGTTTGTTTTTGACAGTATCGGGACTTATACAATACACTGAGGCCCAAAAATGATTTGGTCAAAAAAGGATTGGGTCTTACACTCTATTAGAGGCCCAAAATGTTTTGAAAATGATTTATGAGGGTTGAATTAATCCAAAAACCCTAATTTGTTTTCAAAATGTGTTTTAATTGAATAAAAATTTAATTAAAATGATCAAAATTGTTTAACATATGAAAAACAAATTGTGATCTTGGATTAATGCTTCAAAAATTAAGTATTGACCTAAAAAATAATTAGAAAGCATTAAAAGTTGTAAAATCAATGTGGAAAAAATATTTAAAATGTCAAAAACAATTAAAATATTAATTCCTTGCAAAAATATCAATTATATGAAATAAATAATATTTTTGGGATTTTTTGATAAAATAAAATATTTTAACATTTTTGTGAATTATTAAAAAAGAATCAACTCAAAATCATTAAAACTCAGAGAGAAATTAATTTTTGAATCAATTAAACAAAAATCACAAAATTCAAATATTCAAATTTTGAAAAAAGGCGCCAAGAACACACCAAGAACACGCGCGTGTTCTGGGCTTGGCCAGATTTGCATTTTCTCTCCAATCTCACTGAATACTTGATTATAACATGCAATCCACATATCATTATGCTCGTCTCAGCCTCACGATCATGTCTATGTCAATTAATTTCATTTAAATTAAACATATAACAAGAAATCATGAAAAATCCTCTAGAACCCTAATTTCTGCATGAAGGCTGAGATTTTTGATACACGATTCAAACAATGCAATTAATTGAGGGGAAACATTCTATGCATGATTATGAACATATGGCCAAATTATTGTGCGAGGAAATATGCATGGATTGAGAGATGACCAAGTTTAGGCTTACCTCTAGGTCGTGACAGCAAGAGCAAATTGATTTCTGAGTTGGAGGTGTTACAGATGAGTTGTGATGATCTGAACAGCTTCCCTAGGTGCTATGGAGTGTGTTTGAATGCTTGGACTTGATGGAAATTGGCTGGATCACTTCATGGCATCTCAACTGCACTTTGGTTAAAACCTTGAGCAATTGACTGGTGATTCTGAGAAATCAATGTTCCAGTTATTGTTTAAGTGTTTGATCAGCTCATATGTGATGTATATGAGGTGTGTGAGTGATTGGTTTGAGTGGAATTGCCCTCTAGCTCAAAACCCGATAGTTACCTTGCTAAGAAAGGCATTTTTGCCAAGAGAAAGAGATTTTGAGAAAGGCAAGTGTTGTAGGAATTTGGTGTACTTAAACTGAACACAATTGAGCTCTATTTATAGTAGAGCAAGTTTGTTTTGCAAGGAATGGTGAATGGCAACTGCTAAGTAGGTTTGGTCAATGTTGGCAAATGAAAATCCAAGTCTCCTCTAGCCATTGACTAGAGGTTAGGGCACAGAGCTTTGGTTCCCTTGGTCTTGGATAAGTCTTGACTGATTTCAGATGAGAATGGCTCAGTCCATGCCACCTTGCTGCTTCCATTGAATGCTTCAATCCAAATTTGGAGTCTTGTCCCTATTTTGGCCATTATAGGTTCAACATGCTATTTCTTGTTCCATGGACTTTGGAGGCTTGGCTCAGTGATTGTCCCCTTTAGATTCAATCCTCAGATGTGTCCAAGTGGATAGGAGCATTTGGATTTGGCTGATTTTGGCAAATCGAGCAAAAATGCAAATTCTGCCTTGCCTTGGCAAATTTCAGCAAGGCAACTTGCCAATGTCATATCTCATGGTGTAAGTTAAATTTGGTAATGTTCTTGACCATTTTGGAAAACCCTTACATGATACAACAACTATTTGAACATGTTTGGTTTTGATCTCTTTTGAATCCAAGTGAAAAATCCCCCTACATTTGGCAAAAAGTAAGGCAAAATCTGACTTAGTGAAATTTTCACTAAGTGTTGGAACAAAGTGTTTTCTCTTGATTTTGATCACTCCATAACTCAAAATCCTTAATGAATTGGACTTAGGTCTAGTTGAAGTTTTTGTAGAGGATAATGAGGGCTACAAATTCATCTTTGGATGGAAAAAAATGGCCTTGTGGTTTAGGAGTTATGATCCTCCAAAGTTGGTACCCTTGTCACTTTATTTTTAACTTAGAAAATTTTCTAAGTTTTTATGGTTACCACTTTTACAAGTTATCCAACTTTTCTTGATTTTTCTTGATGAATGATGATTCAAATCATACATTAACATCATTTTAGGGTTAAAAATTCATTTTGGTGAAAAATATCAAAAAGTTAAAGTTGACTTTTGTGCACAGTTGACTTTTTATCAGATGAATTCCAAACTGTGCAATTCTTCAGGAAATCATGTCCTTGACCTAAATCAAACTTGATGGACATGTTCCATGGGTGTTATAGGGTATATTGGTGCATGTCATAGGGCTTGGGAGCATGTCCTGGTCAAAAGTCAAAGTTACAGTTGACTTTTCCCTTAAAACCCTAATTGTGGTGCAGATGAAATTGAGACTTGTTGCTCAAGCTTCTTGGATCAATCCATTATTCCAAATGGATAAATATGGCATATTAGAGACCCTCAAACCCTCTCTTGAGGTCTTGGCTCATGACTGGTCCCAAAAGTCAACTTAGGGGTGAATTAGGTCAAGAAACCCTAATTCCTGATTTTTGATGAGTGCATCCCCTGAGGTCAAATTGACTTGATGATTGGGTTCATGAGGTTCCATGGAGTATATTAGGTTAGGTTTTGGATCATTGGCTTGTGCCCAGATGAAAATTTCCATCTGGAGGCCCTGGTCGACCAAAACCCTAATTTGGTGACACTGTTAATCTTGAGACTTGATCCACCTAGAAGGGAGCAACCTTGTGCTTAATCCTTGAAGTGGGAGTCCTTTTGATCCATTGTGTATGTTTGAGAGGTTAGACAAGTTGAATATCATGTCATTCCTTGATGGATCATTTGTCTAAGCACTCAGAGAGGGCTTGAAACCCTAATTTTGATTGTAGTTAATGCTCACCCTTCTTTGGGGAGACTGATGAAGTATGATGGTTCCCCCATATTGTAATGATGATTTTCACAATGATGGTAAATCTTAGTGTTCAAAATTTGGGGTATGACAGATGCCCCTATTTAATCTTCTTGGACACGAAGGTGTGAATGACGAAGGTATTCGGGCATTCGGGGTGCAAGAGGATTAAATATCGGAATACCCAAAATTTTGATGGTGGTTATGAATGGTAGCTTACGCATTCATCTTCTTTTGCTAAGCAATGACACTTAGAAAAGGTAAAACTTCCCCTCGATCTTGGTTGTCTACCAAGGAACTGGTCTAAGTTGCTGAATTAAACTTCCCCTCGATCCTGGTTACCTACCAAGGAACTGGTCTTAGTTTCTGATTTAAACTTCCCCTCGATCCTGGTTTCCTACCAAGGAACTGGTCTTACTTTCTTTTGTCAATAAACCTTATTGACAAGGGACGCTACGTGTAGCGGTTTTCCTCAAACTTCTCGCCGAATTTTCCCGGGGAGATGCCATTTGATGGGAAAAGGTTGACGTCAGACTTGCTGGGGAAACCCAGTCGCCTGAGCTGTAGAGTTGCACAAACTTCTCTGTTGGAGACACCATTTGTTTCTACTGGGGAAAGCGAGTCTCTTGGGAGACTGATGTCGCTTGGGATCTTACATCATACTTTTCTCGGGGTCTTCCCGGAGAAATGCCATATGATGGGGTCCAATTTTGAGGTGCCGATGACCTTTTCATCAGCGATCTTTTCGGAGTGGAACTGGCGTGCTGCCGAATCTCTGATTACGAGGCTTTCTCTGTGGATTTTCCTTAATTCGGGAAAGCAAGGATATCATCTTCAATGGCGAAGAGTGATGTTAACTGAGGGCTTCTCTGGTTTTTCAGAGGTTCAAGTTATCAAAGTGGTCAAGGACCGAATCTAATCCAGAGATACACTGGAAGCGAGATTGTTCAAACGCAACATTTCCTGACGAGGCAAGAACTAACAACTTGATTGAGAAGACTGTTATCACTAGGGGACAAGACCGACTAGAGTGATAGTGATGCAATATGAATATGAATGCAAATCAAATGCATGATGTATGTATGTTTATGCTGACAAAACTGACGCGACATACAAACTGACAGGTGAACACGACTGGATACTCGGCCATCGCGGGGCGAAGAAGTACCGTGGGTTCAGAATAGCAATTCCACCTTGCTTAGGAGAGATAGTCCCTGTTGGGAGCTATGTTGGTCGGGCTTAGGAGATAAGAACTCGGCCGAGGCGTGTCAGACGAAACAAGGTCTCTGACACAGTTGATCCCTTCATTCAGGCGTACTGGGTTAGAAGGAGTACTTTGATTCTGCATTTTGAAGTTCGATTACTTCTGAAGAAGCGGTTGATGTTCCTTTGATGTTCAACAGTCAAAAGAAATTGCCGACTTTATTTTAAAAGCAGAAAAATTTTAACAAGTAAATTCATTTTTTGTTTTATTTCAAGAATCGTTAATCATGTTAACAACGTCGTTCTGTAAAGCTAAAACAAATAAGAATTACAAACAAAAGCACAAGGGCTCAAATTTTATTGATGAGATAGAGATCAACCAAATGCGTGATTCCAAAGAGTATATACAAAGTTTGAAAATGGTAATTTACAGGGAAAAGGGCTACGTTGAAACGTAACGACCACTATTCTTCGACCAACTTTGAATTCGGGACATCCTGAGCTTCTGTCGAAGATGACCTTGACTAGAGTTTTCCTCCAATGGATGGTATAACTGGTGCTGCTGAGGGACTTGCCTCTATTGAACATAGTTACTTGCCATTATCCCTAAATTTTGCCTGGATTGTACTATGATGTTTCCAATCCATCGAGATGATTTTTTCTTTTTATGTCTCTAACTTTTGCCTGGACCGCCCTTTCGGGTTTTCAATCCACCGAGACGTTTTTTTTTATGCGAAGTATTTCTTGACTACATCAACATTTGTGGGGTAGGCAAATTCCTCTCCGTCCATGGTTGCAAGTCTCAAGGCGCCGCCTGAGAAAGCTTTCATGACCACGTAGGGGCCATCATAATTCGGAGTCCACTTGCCTTGCGAATCAGTGAGAAATGATTGTATCTTCTTGAGCACGAGGTCTCCTTTCCTGAAGATGCGAGGTCGAACCTTTTTGTCGAACGCCCTCTTCATTCTTTGTTGATACAACTGACCGTGGCATAGTGCCGTGATTCTCTTTTCTTCGATCAGATTCAGTTCGTCGTGTCGACTTTGACACCATTCAGCTTCGGTGAGCTTAGCTTCCATCAATACTCGGATTGACGGGATCTCTACTTCTATGGGGAGCACTGCTTCCATGCCATATACTAGAGAGAAAGGGATTGCCCCTGTTGAAGTACGGACATATGTTCAATAACCGTGAAGAGCAAAGGGTAGCATCTCGTTCCAATCTTTGTAGGTTACAACCATCTTTTGAACGATCTTCTTGATGTTCTTATTGGCCGCTTCTACCGCTCCGTTCATCTTGGGTCGGTAGGGAGATGAGTTATGATGTTCGATCTTGAACTCTGCACACAACTTGTTCATCATCTTATTGTTCAAGTTAGATCCATTATCAGTAATGATCTTGCTTGGAACACCATAACGGCAGATGATATTGTTTTTGATAAATCGGACCACCACTTGTTGGGTTACATTGGTGAATGACGCTGCTTCGACCCACTTGGTGAAATAGTCAATGGCCACCAGGATGAACCGATGTCCGTTTGAAGCCTTGGGCTCAATCATGCCAATCATGTCGATTCCCCATATGGAAAAAGGCCATGGGGAAGAAAGAACTTTAAGATGTGATGGCGGTACATGAATTTTGTCAGAGTATATCTGACACTTGTGACACCTCCTCATGTACTTGTAGCAGTCGGATTCCATTGTCAACCAATAGTACCCTGCTCTAAAAAATTTTCTCGCCATTGTGTGTCCGTTGGCATGAGTGCCAAAGGGCCCTTCATGAATTTCTTTCATAAGCATGTCTGCTTCTGGTCTGTCGATACATCGGAGCAAGACCATGTCAAAATTTCTCTTATAGAGAGTGTCACCGCTCAGGAAGAAGTTTCCAGCCAATCTTCTGAGGGTTTTCCTGTCTTTTCTTAGTGCCCCAGGTGGGTACTCTTGTTTCTGAAGGAAGCATTTGATATCATGATACCAAGGTTTGTCGTCTATGACTGCTTCAATTGCGAAGATGTAAGTGGGCCGTTCAAGACGCATTATGTCGATCTTAGGTAAGTCGTTCCATTGACCTACACTAATCATGGAAGAGATAGTGGCTAATGCATCAGCCATGTGATTCTCCTCACGAGGGATATGATGAAACTTAACTCTGTTGAAGAAGGGTAATAACCTTCTTGCATAGTCTTTGTAAGGGATCAATCCTGATTGGTATGTGTTCCAATCTCCTTTTATCTGATTGATAACCAAGGCTGAATCGCCGTATACGTCCAAGTTTTTGATCCTTAAATCGATTTCTTCTTCGAGACCCATGATACAAGCTTCGTATTCGGCCTCGTTGTTCGTACATTTGAACGTAAGTCGAGCGGTGAAAGGAATGTGGGTACCCTAAGGGGTAACAATGATTGCCCCAATTCTGTTTCCGTAATGATTAAATGCTCCGTCAAAGATAAGTCCCCATTGGGAACCTGGTTCTGGCCCTTCACTGGGTAACGGTTCATCGCAATCTTTCATTTTTAGATACATGACATCTTCATCTGGGAAGTCGAACCCGATTGATTCTTGATCGTCAATCGGTTGATGAGCCCAATGATCGGCTAAAATACTTCCCTTAACGGCTTTCTGAGCGTGGTACTCTATGTCATATTCTGATAATAACATCTGCCAACGGGCGATTCTTCCCGTGAGAGCAGGTTTTTCAAAGACGTACTTGATCGGATCCATTTCAAAGATTAACCAAGTAGTGTAACAAATCATGTACTGGCGAAGACGTTTGGCTGCCCAAGCTAGAGCGCAGCAAGTTTTCTCAAGCATAGTGTACCGAGTCTCGCAGCCGGTGAATTTCTTGCTCAAATAGTAAATGGTAGACTCTTTCCTTTTTGTTTCGTCTTGTTGGCCAAGTACACAACCCATGGAGTTTTCCAAGACGGTGAGGTAGATGATCAATGGTCTTCCTTCCACCGGAGGTGATAGAATCGGAGGATTCAACAGATATTCCTTAATACTGTTGAAGGCGGTTTGACAATCTTCTGTCCAAATGCAATCCTGGTTCTTTTTGAGTAATTTGAAGATCGGCGCACACGTGGCGGTCATAAGGAATATGAACCTGGAGATGTAGTTCAAACGTCTCAGGAATCCTCTGACTCGTTTTTCAGTTTTCGGAGAAGGCATTTCTTGAATGGCCTTGACCTTGTCAGGATCAACCTCAATTCCTTTCTGGCTGACGATGAACCCTAGTAGTTTCCCTGAACGGACACCGAAGGTGCACTTGTTGGGATTCAAGCGGAGCTTGAATTTTCTTAGACGTTCGAACAATTTTGACAGATGTTCAACGTGCTCACTCTCCGTTTTTGATTTTGCAATCATATCATCGACATATACCTCGATTTCTTTGTGTATCATGTCATGAAACAGAGTAGTCATGGCCCTTTGATAGGTTGCCCCGACGTTCTTCAAACCGAACGGCATTACCTTGTAACAAAAGGTGCCCCATGGGGTAATGAACGAAGTTTTCTCCATGTCTTTCGGCGCCATTTTGATCTGGTTATAGCCCGAGAATCCATCCATGAAGGAGAAAACTTTGAACTTTGCTGTACTGTCTACCAGCATGTCAATGTGTGGTAAAGGAAAGTTGTCCTTTGGACTAGCCTTGTTCAGATCCCTGTAATCGACACACATTCTGACCTTTCCGTCCTTTTTGGGAATGGGTACGATGTTGGCTAACCATTGAGGATATTCATATGTGGCGAGGAAACCCGCGTCAATCTGTTTCTGTACCTCCTCTTTGATTTTGATGGCCATGTCCGGGTGAGTGCGTCTCAACCTTTGCTTTACTGGCGGACATTTCGATCTCAATGGTAAGTGATGTTCCACGATGCTGGTATCCAACCCTGGCATATCTTGATAGGACCAAGCGAATACATCGGGAAATCCTCTGAGAAGCTTTATCAAACTCTCTTTGGCATTTGGACTGAGCAGTGCCCCAATCCTGATTTCTTTTCTCTCTTTTTCTGAACCCAAGTTTACCGTTTCCAACGGTTCTTTGTGAGGTTCAATGGACCTTTCCTCTTGTCTGAGTAGTCGGGAGATCTCTTCTGGAATTTCGTTGTCATTTTCTTCTTCAACCTCGAATACCGGGAACTCAAAGTTGGGAGAAGGCATCGGATCGTATATTTCAACTGGGTTTAAAACAAGCAATCTGCATGACGTGATGATTCGTGTTTAGAAGAGATAGAGAAAATGCAAGTGTGTGCAGTGTTTTATTTTACTGCTTGTTTTTATTTGAATTGTTTTTTAGGATTACCATTTTCTGAAAAAGCAAAAAGAGAAAACAGCAATTAATGTGGAAATTACAGAACGACGTTATTTTATTAATGAACAAGTCGATCCTTGAAACTACAGCCCTATAAAACAAAACTCTGTCGCTTTGGACAAAGCGAAGAGGGAAATTTACAGAAAGAGAGCCCTATCAAAACATCTGTTTCACCTGGGCAGGGTGAAAGGTTAAAGATGGCAATTACTTTGACTGATGAACGATCTTCGGAACCTCGACGGCAACCCATTGGCGGCGAACTCCTCGGTGAATCACAAAGTCTGGCACCTTCCTTGATTGGTCTTCAGAAATAACGCTGATTTCTGGTGGAGCAGGATCATTGGAATCTGTCTCCCAGGCAGAATTGTCGTAGGAGGATTCCTCTGTTGTATTATGCAGAGTAGTTGTGCTCTCAGCTGTATCTCCCCATCCAGTAGGCTGGATGTCTTCGAACCTGATACGAGAGCTTTCGGGAGCGGTGTACCTGATCATATAGTCGTATTTCCCACTCGGTTGTCCCAAGGCATCCCAAACTTCTTTGGAACTGGAGGAGTCATCTCTCTCGATGACGTTAACCTCGGGAAAAGAATAGTTGATGAATTCAAGTCCTGTAAACGTTGCAAATTCATCTTCATGTTGAGTAGTTTCTAAATGACCTGAATGTTGATCCCATGGCGTGGTGGGGACACAGGTATTCTGTTTAATGACGGTCAACTGATTTTCATTGTTCGGCTGACTCTCTTGCCCCAAGTTTACTGGGTAAGGTTGCCACATTGGCAGACCATCCATCGGGCCATAGTAGTTATAGTCAAAGTTGTCTTTCATCAGAGTGTCCTCCTCTAATGAATTTGGCGGAGCACGGCATCCTTCTGGATCACAATCTCCATATATCATTTCGACGTCTGACCGTGGTATAAATCTCGGAATCTGTGCGGGATAGCAAAATGGTATAGGCACCTCTTCCTGAGACATATAACCGTCCTCGTTCAGATAGGACTTCCATTCTTCATCTGTGTCAGAGGGATCTTCCTCATTGATAGCATGTACTGCTTGAGACACTGGGTGAAGAAAACCTCCACTGTGGAAGAAGTTTTGAAGGGGATGAAGACTTTCATCGTTGGCAGCTGTCTTGGTACAGGTTGCAGAAAAACCAAGACCCTTCTTTGTTGCATTGCTAGTAGGAATGACAAGTTGTCCCCATCCAGTTGTATCGGTACTCTCGACCGCTTTGATAGCATCTTTGTATGAGGAAATCGAGGTTCCTCCTTTGAACTGATTGTTCTTGCTCACCGACATTGCTTGGACCTGAGTTCCAATAACCTCCTCGGGTTCTATACCAGTAGATGGTGACAAGTTACTTACAAGCAAGGCTTGTTCCCCACAAACCGTGACAAGTTGATCGTTCTTAACGAACTTTAGCTTTTGGTGGAGGGTCGAAGTGACCGCTCCAGCCTGATGTATCCAAGGTCTTCCTAATAAACAATTGTATGTTGCCCGGATGTCCATGACCTGGAAAGTGACTTGGAAAGTGTGAGGACCAATAGTTATGGGAAGATCAACTTCGCCGATAACTGTTTTTCTGGATCCGTCGAACGCTTTGACGACGACCTCGCTGATTCTCATCGGAGAGCCTTTGAATGATAATTGCATCAAAGTGGACTTCGGCATAACATTCAGGGCTGACCCTGTGTCTACCAGTACGCTGGCTAAAGCATCGTCCTGGCAGTTAACTGTAATGTTGAGCGCCATGTTATGACGGCGATCCTCTTCGGGTAATTCCTCATCGCTAAATCCCAAATTATTGCAGGAAGTGATGTTAGAGACAATGATATCGAACTGTCTGATTGTTACATCCTGTTCCACAAAGGCTTGCTCCAAGACTTTCTGTAGAGCCTCCCTGTGGGCTTCTGAACTGAGTAGCAGTGATAATACCGAGATCTTTGAAGGAGTTTGTTGTAACAGTTGATCAACAATGTTATATTCACTCCTTTGGATGAGCTTCAGCATCTCATCATCATTTTTCGAAAGGTCGGGATTACTGGATTGACCGACTGGTGGATCAGGAGCTTCTGTCTGAAGTTCCTTTTCTTTGTTAAGTTCCCCAACCCCTCGGTTGAAGATTCTACCACTCCGTGTTACACGACTGATGTCTGCAATATTCACGACGGAGGGTAATGGAATTTACTTTCCATTTTCAATTTTCGTTGCACCGTATTTGTAAGGAATAACCTTAGTTGACTCATACGGTAGTGGTCCCGGCAGATAGATGACTATGGGAACCTTCTGATTTTTCTGACCATCATAAGTAATCTCAATCCATTTCCGGTTGGGAACTTTAGATTCGTCAAGTAGAGGGATGATGGCAAAAACATCCCTGGTCTGGTGACGACCAAAGATTGTGACAACATCCTCAACTTGCTCGGCAAGGTAGTTCGACGTCCAGTTGATGGGTCCAGAACCCGAATATGGGCGAATCTCTCCACGATCTACCTGGCCCTGAAGAGCTGCTCTCACAAGGTAACACCCTTGGTTACTTTTTGAACAGACGCTACAACGGTCATAATTGTGTAGTGGCACCTGGCCACGCCCACTTTGAATACAATGTAACCTCACTAGGTTAGCTTCCACAGATCGGACATCCTGACTCTGATGCCGAGTAGGATTCCCGTTATTGATACTAATCTGCTGAGTATCTTCATCCATATAGATTGGCATCCACCAGTGATTTAACAAGTGCTGAAGTGCCTCCTGGACAAGGGTACAACCTCGATCGTTTTCGCAACCTGCCTTACAGCTTTGATAGTCATGTGATATTAAGAATCCGAGTCGGACCTGTTCAGAATGCAATTCTACCAAGTTGGTATTCATCACGCGAATATCGAAGATCTGAACCATGTTGATCTGATAGGAATTCCTATCATGGTAATCTTGGATCCATCCAAGATCCATCTGACGCTGGAGGGCCTTTTGTATGAAAGAGCATCCCTGTTTGTTTACCAAGCAAATCAGACAAGAACTGTAATCGTGCTGCGGCAGATTATGATACTGGCTTTGCCTTGAATGCATTGCCACCAAGTTGACATTTATTGCACGGATATTGTGGTTCTGAATGACGTTAGAATTTGTGTAAACCATGTTAACTCCACGAACTCGGTGCTCTTGGATCCATCCGAGATCCATTTGTTCCTGTAGAGCTGCTTGCACCACAGAACATCCCTGATTGTCTTTAGAGCAGATATCACACTGGTGATAATTATGAGGTGGCACATGGCCATATCCACTCTGTCTACAATGCATCTTGACCAGATTGGTTTTCAACAAGAGTACATCGTGAATTTGATAGACATCGTTAGTCTCTCCTTCTATCAAATTGACTGCAGCCTTCTCGTGTTGAGGCAGCGGGTTTGTGAGAACATTGAGATTTGTATCCTTGAAGGATAAGACCCCGCTCCTAACAAGTTTTTGCACGTCAGACTTGAAACTGAGACAAGTCTCTATGTTATGCCCTGATCCTCCTTGGTGGTAAGGGCAGGTCTGATCCACCTTAAACCAAAAAGGCGGATTTTTCGGTACTGTAAGAGGAGATTTAGTCTGAATGTGCCCCTTAACCAGTAGTAATGGAAACAGCTCTGTGTACGACACGGGTATAGGATCAAATCCTGGTGGCCGAGTTGTACGATTGTTGTTGTATGGAGGACGAGCCTGCTGAAGAGGTTGTTGTGTCCTTTGCTAATTAGGTTGGCTCTGCGCAACCTGAGGTTGATACGTAGGAATAGACGCAGGGTTGATAGCAGGAGTCACAGCTGTTACCAGTTGATAACGTCGCCTTTGCTTTCCGAGAGAGATATTCCCAATATCTTGCTTTTTTTTCTTAGGGAGAGCACTACCGTATTTTTTAGTACCGCTCGTCGATCTAGTGTCTTTTACCAAACGCCCTTCTCGGACGGCTTCCTCAAGACGTGCGCCCATGCCCACCATCTCGATGAAATCACTGGGTGCACTGGCAACCATTCGATCATAGTAAAATGAGCTTAAGGTCTTTAAGAAGATCTTTGTCATCTCTTTTTCCACAAGAGGTGGACAAATTTGAGCGGCGATTTCACGCCACCTTTGAGCGTACTCCTTAAAGGTTTCTTTGTCCTTTTGCGACATCGATCTGAGTTGATCTCTGTCGGGTGCCATGTCCAAATTGTATTTGTATTGTTGGACGAAGGCAGTACCAAGGTCTCTGACTGTACTGATCGTAGTACAGTTTAAACCCATGTACCATTTGAGTGCGGCACCGGTTAAACTATCCTGAAAGTAGTGAATCAGTAGGTCCTGATTCTCCGTCTGAGCTGACATCCGCCGAGCGTACATCACCAGATGGCTTTGAGGGCAAGAGTTACCCTTGTACTTTTCAAAGTCGGGCACTTGAAATTTGTGCGGGACTTTCACATTTGGGACCAAGCAGAGATCTGCGGCGTCCTTTCCAAATAGATCCTGACCGCGAATGGCTTGCAGTTCCTTCTGGATTTCCAGAAACTGCTCCTGGAATTCCTCAATTCTGTCAAACATAGTTTCCTTCTTACCAGAAGGTGTCTGTGGAATCTGTCCTTCCGGGACAGTGTGCACCACAGGGGGTGGTACCGTAACTACGGCAGTGAGTCTTGGCGTCTCCCAAAGTTTGTAACCTTTAGGAGTCTTCAGTATGCCTCTGGCATCTTCGCTTTCCCGAAGTTTGTAACCTTCAGGCCCAGCGGCTTCTGTTGTGATTCCATGATCTTCAGTGATCGGCGGAACATATCCTTCCGGGATATAGTTAACAGGCATGCCCAAGGACGATCTTTTGGCATTTGATACCTAGGATCATACTTCTCCACTATGGGCGTCGAGGTGATCTCTGAGATCACAGTTCTTTGTAGCTGAGCTTCTGCCATGGCTTGCATGTCGTTACGAAGCTTTCTCATATCCTCTCTCAGAGCGTCGATCTCTTCTTTCAACTCTCTGTTTTCTTCCTCAAGATCATCCATCCTTTTCTGACGATTGGCCCGAGTATTATACGAATGAGACAGTTTGACTCTAGAACCGAGACACAAACGTGAGATTCGTAGATAAGAAGGATACGTGATGTGAGAATGATGAATGCAATGATTATATTAATTGTTTTTTTTGTTTAATCAAAATAAACTTCGACAATTAGATTGCAAATATCAAACGGTGGGGAAACCCCTTTTTATTGAATTCAAAGGATTACAGAAATGGAAATACAGTAGATTACAAGGTGCAGAAACAGAAACCTAAACTAATGGGTCCCGAGTCCTCTCTGAAGAGAAATCGGGTGCTGATTCTGGTACTTTCCTTTTCTTTGACCGGGGCTCTTGGGCAGTTGTCGGGTTGTCATTCCTTTTCCAGGTGAAAGGAGTGAGCAAATTCCTTTGGTCATCTTGATTTTCTACAGCATGTTGCTCCAAAATTTCAATCAGAACATCTTTCTCTTTCAGTAATTGATGTATTTTGATGCACTCTACATCGAGGGTGCGGTACTTGTTCTTCCAAGACCTTCTCTCCTTTTGAACTTTGTTGAGAGTAACCTGAAGCTTTTCAGCTTCCGTCATGAAGTACATGACAGATTCCCTCGGCGGAAGAATCCCGTAACGAGGATAAGGCATCTTTAGCTTGAGAGCTCTAGTTTGTACCCAATGGAGATAAGGCTCCACCGAGACACAGTCCGATTTTCCTAGAGGCTCTCGTCCTTTCTTATGAACCTGTTTCCAAGCGTGCACTATTTCCATCTTTAGTGCTCTGTCGTTTTCTCCTTCCTTGAAGAAAAGACCTTCCAGGTGAACACCCCGTGGGAAGTGTCTCATTGGGTATCCAAATTGACGATGAACGAGAACTGGATGATAGTTGATTCCTCCCTTAGTTCCTATAAGGGGTACGTTGGGGAATTTTCCACAACGATCAATGATTCTGATCCCATCATAGATCCTATTACACCAATCTATATCAGAGTTGGTACGAGACATGATCTTCTGCGACCAACGTAAGGCACTCTTGCAATCCCAAAAAGCAGCAGACTTGGGCAAGTGAGAGATAAACCATTTGTAAAGCAGAGGTACACAGCATGTGATCTCCCCTTCGCTATACAAATTTCCCAGGTGTACAGAATGATACGCATCTGCGAGCAAAGTCGGCACAAGGTTTCCAATGAGAAAAACCTTAATGGAGTTGACATCGACGAAATTATTGATGTTGGGAAACAAAAATAACCCGTAGGTGAGCAAGACAAAGATGCTTTCAAAAGCAGTCACGTTCCCTAAACTGGCAAAATACAGGGCTTTCTTTGTCAAGAACTGGGCTGGCAAACCTTGGATGCCACCCTTGGTAGTTAAGTGAGTCCTGACCTCAGACTCGTTCAAATGAATTGCTCTTGCAATGGTCTGATTCTTTGGAATTTCTTCCAGTCCAGAAAATGGAGCTTGATCTGTAATGTGTAGATCGATCAGGTGAGAATACTCCTCCTGCATTGGTGCTAACTGGTAATCCGGGAATGTGAAACAGTGATAAACCGGATCATAAAATTGAATGAGCGCATCCATGATTCCCTCAATCACATGGACTCTTAACAGTGGTAGCAAACCTTCGTGCTTGGATCTGAAAGCCTCAGGGTTAGTGATAATCCTTGCTAACCTTCTCAAATCCTCTAGTTTTGGAACCTTGAAGGTGTAACTATGAGTTCTCCTTCTACCGAAATCCATTAGCACAATCCTTTTCTTTGATATTTGCAATCACAGTCTTAGTTTAATTTGAAAAATAGAGAGACTAGAAGAGAAATTTTTTTTGAATGTTTTAATGTTTTTTTTAAATGAATGCATGAATGCAGCACACAAAAACATAGAAAAAACATGGGGTCAAAGGGTCGTTGTCATGAAGCCAAGGCTATACCCATCCCCAAAGGTTTATACTAAGGTGATTTTTGTACCTGTACTCATTATCATCAGCTCCTCCCAGGAAAGCAAAACAACAAGCGGATCGCCAGCGAGTTGTAGAGCAATCTTAGAGTAAGTGCCATTCACCGAGAATAGATCACCAGCCTCAAATGAGGGTAGTATCGCGTAACAACTATTCCCGATAGTTTCCGCACTACGAAAGGGTTTGGCTCCTCAGCTTCTCAGACTTAACAATCGGCCCATTGTCTAGGTGAGAGAATGGGTTGCATTGGTCAGCCTCCACTGAGGTTGATGGTCGACCTCATCGCCATCACTTATCTTAAGTGTATACTCAATCTTTCCACATGCGGCATCACACGCATTCCCATTAGCAGAAAAATAAACACGTATATCAATTAGGAAAAGCAGTATATATATTTGTCCCAAACATCCTAGACCTTTAAAGCTATGAATCCTAAGTTCCTGACAGAAAATGGGTTCCCCGGCGGAAGCCCCAATCTGGGGTATTCACACAAGAGGTGAAAAGGAGAAAAGTTTGACAAAGACCAGCCCCACGGTGGGCGCCATTTTTCTGTAGCGAGTGATTTTGGACGCGGTTCTTAAGCGCTGGTCGCTCTCTGTGGTTGAGTTTACTACAGGTCGATTCATTTTTTATCCTATTAAAGCTGATGAAGGAAGGGAAATAGATGTCTCCAATTAACCCTGCTTTGCATACTGAGTTTAAACAGCGGTCTGTTAGGTTACGAATGCTATCAATGTGGGGGGGCCTTTGTACTGGTTATTTGTATTTTCGCCAATACGGTTTTCTTTTTCTCTTTCTAGGACTTTCTGGCGAGGAACAAGGATTAGGATGTTAGGACTGATGCTTTTTGGTAGATACGTGAGAGTATGGGATTTTGGGTTTTTGTTTAGTGTGCTCGCTAAGATTTTTCTTTCAATCTTATGCCTACGTATTCCCGTTTACCGAAACAGGGAAATCAGAGCGTTTGTAGTTCCTCCTATTCTATGGGAGGAAATGGTTGTTTTGGTGTCTTGTTCAAAGCCCAAGACGTGAAGCGAAAGGTCTATTTGTATCTTGTTCAAAGCCCAGGATGTGAAGCTAAAAGGTGTTGACTTTAGAGAGAATTTGTCATCTCTAAAGAGGGGGTTGTATGTCACAACTGTTGGGTGACTGACTGTAAAGGAGGATTACTTTAACCGGGATTTTTGAATCCGGCAATGCCGTAATTTCCTTTATAGGGATTTTAACCTGAAGGAGAAGACTTTAACTCAGTTTAGAGTAATGCCATCTTTCCTTAGGAATTTCTCATGCTAAAAGAGGGACAGTGGCATGGATGTAGATGATCCAGAGGCTTGCCGCTTACAGCGATTAGAGGGAAGGGAAGGAGTTGTTGATGTTTGTGTACTGTGAACGAGGCACAACTTTGATGCTAAAAGGTTAATTGGATCAGCCAGTGGTTTTCTTATACAAAGCCTAAGAGAAGGCAATTATGTGTCTCATACAAAGCCCGAGAGAGAGGCTAAAAATTTTTGACTCGATGATGAAGTCTTTTGGTATCTCGTATAAATCCCGAGATGGAGGCTATTTGACTCCACAAGAGAGTTTTTTTGTATCTCGTACGAAGCCCGAGATGGAGGCGAAAGGGGTGGTTGACTCAACGAGGGAGTCTCTTATGTGTCTCGTACAAAGCCCGAGAGAGAGGCTGAACGTTGTTTGACTCCGCTGGGGAGGATCATTGTACAAAGCCCAAGAGGAGGCTATGGCGTCTGTTTCAGTTAAGTGACAGGTCCAGTATACTGATTTTGAAAGAGAAAATCAGTTCTTATATGAGCAATACTGTACTCAAGGATTTGATTCGAGGATCAGGGATATTTCCTGTTCTTTAAGGAAGTGGGAAATTCGAAGGGTATTGAGACTGTCCGAGTCTACGGGTTTTCTTCCTATTTAACGAATGAGTCACTTGAGAATATCTTTGAGACTTAAGGATATTAGACTGTCCGTGTCTAGAGTTTCATCTTTTGTACTGTGTTGAGAAAAATAGTAGTAGACTCTATGAAAGGAATGTTCTATGCAGATGACTAAGTCTGTTCCTATACCTCTAGGAGGTCGTCGGGATAATTTGTATGAAGCTCAAGAGGAGGCTGGAAACTTTTAAGAAGCCGATCGGTCCTTGTACAAAGCCTAAGATAAGGCTATCATTCCCGGAGGAAGAGATCATTATACGAAGCCTATGAGGAGGCTGTGAATACTTCTAAGAAGCCGTAGGGTCCTTGCACTAAGCCCAAGAGGAGGTTGATGCTTTTAAAAAGCCGATGGGTCCCCAAACCCCGAGAAATTCAAGGCAAGCTATTCACAAGGAATAGATCAAGTCAGGAAAGTTCGAGAATTTGGAAGAAACTCAAAGATGCCATTCACAGAGAATACATTCATCTCTGGAAGTAGAGTTTCTTGACAATTCCTAATGAGGCTGGCCGAAGAGAAGACTGTATCTGGTGATCCTATTGGGGATCTAGTTGTCTATTTCTACGAATAAACGAAACGGCATCACCTAGTTCTAGACGTAGTTGCCGGGGAAACTCTAAATATCTATACTATTATTACACAGTTTATATGAGTTTATGAAAGAAGACTTACAGTGAAACAGCCCCACAATACAGTTATATGTATATGAAAGCGGTAAATGAAAGCCACTTACTCGGTTGTAGAGCTTCCATGCTGTTTGGTTAGTTGTTCAACAAAGAAAGATTGAAAACAACAGTATATTCAAAATCAAAGGAGAAAGTGCTTTGAAAAGGAGAGATTTGGGGCTTACAGCTCAAGGAGAGGCCCAGGGTTTTATCAGTGAGCGCACTGTTTGAATTTGTACAGAGGGACTTATACAAATGACTGAGGCCCAAAAAGATTTTTTGTACAAAGGGATGGGTCTTACACTCTCTCAAGAGGCCCAAAAGGTTTAAAGAAAAAGAGTGGGGCTTATAACACGAGGGTAGGCCCAGATGATTTTTCCGTTTGAAATGGAGATCGCGCCGAGATTTTCTTTTAACGCGAAGGGACTTATACAATAAGTGAGGCCCAAAATGGTTTTTGGTTAAAAGGGGGTTGGGTCTTACACTCTATTAGAGGCCCAAAAGTTTTGAATGGGTCTTATAGCTCAAGGAGAGGCCCAGGGTTATTTTTCAAAAGGCGACGATCGCGCCGTTTGCTTTTGACGGTATCGGGACTTATACAATACACTGAGGCCCAAAAATGATTTGGTCAAAAAAGGATTGGGTCTTACACTCTATTAGAGGCCCAAAATGTTTTGAAAATGATTTATGAGGGTTGAATTAATCCAAAACCCCTAATTTGTTTTCAAAATGTGTTTTAATTGAATAAAAATTCAATTAAAATGATCAAAATTGTTTAACATATGAAAAACAAATTGTGATCTTGGATTAATGCTTCAAAAATTAAGTATTGACCTACAAAATAATTAAAAAGCATTAAAAGTTGCAAAATCAATGTGGAAAAAATATTTAAAATGTCAAAAACAATTAAAATATTAATTCCTTGCAAAAATATCAATTATATGAAATAAATAATATTTTTGGGATATTTTGATAAAATAAAATATTTTAACATTTTTGTGAATTATTAAAAAAAGAATCAACTTAAAATCATTAAAACTCAGAGAGAAATTAATTTTTGAATCAATTAAACAAAAATCACAAAATTCAAATATTCAAATTTTGAAAAAGGGCGCCAAGAACACACCAAGAACACGCGCGTGTTCTGGGCTTGGCCAGATTTGCATTTTCTCTCCAATCTCACTGAATACTTGATTATAACATGCAATCCACATATCATTATGCTCGTCTCAACCTCACGATCATGTCTATGTCAATTAATTTCATTTAAATTAAACATATAACAAGAAATCATGAAAAATCCTCAAGAACCATAATTTCTGCATGAAGGCTGGGATTTTTGATACACGATTCAAACAATGCAATTAATTGAGGGGAAACATTCTATGCATGATTATGAACATATGGCCAAATTATTGTGCGAGGAAATATGCATGGATTGAGAGATGACCAAGTTTAGGCTTACCTCTAGGTCGTGACAGCAAGAGCAAATTGATTTCTGAGTTGGAGGTGTTACAGATGAGTTGTGATGATCTGAACAACTTCCCTAGGTGCTATGGAGTGTGTTTGAATGCTTAGACTTGATGGAAATTGGCTGGATCACTTCATGGCATCTCAACTGCACTTTGGTTAAAACCTTGAGCAATTGACTGGTGATTCTGATAAATCAATGTTCCAGTTGTTGTTTAAGTGTTTGATCAGCTCATATGTGATGTATATGAGGTGTGTGAGTGATTGGTTTGAGTGGAATTGCCCTCTAGCTCAAAACCCGATAGTTACCTTGCTAAGAAAGGCATTTTTGCCAAGAGAAAGAGATTTTGAGAAAGGCAAGTGTTGTAGGCCTTTGGTGTACTTAAACTGAACAAAATTGAGCTCTATTTATAGTAGAGAAAGTTTGTTTTGCAAGGAATAGTGAATGGCAACTGCTAAGTAGGTTTGGCCAATGTTGGCAAATGAAAATCCAAGTTTCCTCTAGCCATTGACTAGAGGTTAGGGCACAGAGCTTTGGTTCCCTTGGTCTTGGATAAGTCTTGACTGATTTTAGATGAGAATGGCTCAGTCCATGCCACCTTGATGCTTCCATTGAATGCTTCAATCCAAATTTGGAGTCTTGTCCCTATTTTGGCCATTCTAGGTTCAACATGCTATTTCTTGTTCCATGGACTTTGGAGGCTAGGCTCAGTGATTGTCCTGTTTAGATTTAATCCTCAGATGTGTCTAAGTGGATAGGAGCATTTGGATTTGGCTGATTTTGGCAAATCGAGCAAAAATGCAAATTCTGCCTTGCCTTGGCAGATTTCAGCAAGGCAACTTGCCAATGTCATATCTCATGGTGTAAGTTGAATTTGGTAATGTTCTTGACCATTTTAGAAAGCCCTTACATGATACAACAACTGTTTGAACATGTTTGGTTTTGATCTCTTTTGAATCCAAGTGAAAAATCCCCCTACATTTGGCAAAAAGTAAGACAAAATCTGACTTAGTGAAATTTTCACTAAGTGTTGGGACAAAGTGTTTTCTCTTGATTTTGATCACTCCATAACGCAAAATCCTTAATGAATTGGACTTAGGTCTAGTTGAAGTTTTTGTAGAGGGTAATGAGGGCTACAAATCCATCTTTGGATGAAAAAATGGCCTTGTGGTTTAGGAGTTATGATCCTCCAAAGTTGGTACCCTTGTCACTTTATTTTTAACTTAGAAAATTTTCTAAGTTTTTATGGTTACCCCTTTTACAAGTTATCCAACTTTTCTTGATTTTTATTGATGAATGATGATTCAAATCATACATTAACATCATTTTAGGGTTAAAAATCCATTTTGGTGAAAAATCTCAAAAAGTCAAAGTTGACTTTTGTGCACAGTTGACTTTTTATCAGATGAATTCCAAACTGTGCAATTCTTCAGGAAATCATGTCCTTGACCTAAATCAAACTTGATGGACATGTTCCATGGGTGTTATAGGGTATATTGGTGCATGTCATAGGGCTTGGGAGCATGTCCTGGTCAAAAGTCAAAGTTACAGTTGACTTTTCCCTTAAAACCCTAATTGTGGTGCAGATGAAATTGAGACTTGTTGCTCAAGCTTATTGGATCAATCCATTATTCCAAATGAATCAATATGTCATATTAGAGACCCTCAAACCCTCTCTTGAGGTCTTGGCTCATGACTGGTCCCAAAAGTCAACTTAGGGGTGAGTTAGGTCAAGAAACCCTAATTCTTGATTTTTTATGAGTGCATCCCCTGAGGTCAAATTGACTTGATGATTGGGTTCATGAGGTTCCATGGAGTATATTAGGTTAGGTTTTGGATCATTGGCTTATGCCCAGATGAAAATTTCCATCTGGAGGCCCTGGTCGACCAAAACCCTAATTTGGTGACACTGTTAATCTTGAGACTTGATCCACCTAGAAGGGAGCAACCTTGTGCTTAATCCTTAAAGTGGGAGTCCTTTTGATCCATTGTGTATGTTTGAGAGGTTAGACAAGTTGAAGATCATGTCATTCCTTGATTGATCCTTTGTCTAAGCACTCAGAGAGGGCTTGAAACCCTAATTTTGATTGTAGTGAATGCTCACACATCTTTGGGGAGACTGATGAAGTATGATGGTTCCCCCATATTGTAATGATGATTTTCACAATGATGGAAAATCTTAGTGGTCAAAATTTAGGGTATGACAGGAGGCTAAAAGTTTTATACTCAACAAGGGAGTGATTTGTGTCTTGTACAAAGCCCAAGACGGAGGCTGAAGAGGGTTGACTCTACAAGAGAGTCTTTTATACTCAACAAGAGAGTGTTTTTGTATCTCATACGAAGCCTGAGATAGAGGCAAAAGATGTTCGACTCAACAAGAGAGTCCCTTTTTTGTATCTCGTACGAAGCCCGAGATGGAGGCGAAAGAGGGTACTGTTTCAGTTGAGTGACCAGTATATGGGTTCAAAGAGAAAATCAGTTCTTATATGAGTAACACTGTACTCAGGGATTTTGATTCGAGGATCAGGGATATTTCCTTTTCTTTGAGGAAATGGGAAATCCAAAGGGTATTGAGACTGTCCGAGTCTACGGGGTTCCTTTCTATTCTTGAAGGGTGCTTGAGAATGTCTTTGAGACTCAAAGAAATCAGACTGTCCAAGTCTAGAGTTTCATCTTTTGTACTATGCTTTGAGAAACAGTAGTAGACTCTTGGAAAGACTGTTCTATTAAGATGACTGATTTCTGTTCCTATACCTCTAGGAGGTCGTCGGGACAATTTGTACGAAGCCCAAGAGGAGGCTGGAAACTCTTAAGAAGTCGAGGGACAATTTATACTAAGCCCAAGAGGAGGCTATCATTCCCAGAGGAAGAAATCATTTATACGAAACCTAAGAGGAGGCTGTGAATACTTCTACGAAGCCGACGGGTCCTTATACAACGCCCAAGAGGAGGCGGGGATGCTTTTAGGAAGCCTGTGGGTCCCCAATCCCCGAGAAATTCAAGACAGGCTATTCACAAAGAATAGATCAAGCCATGAAAGTTCGAGAATTTGGAAGAAACTCAAGGGATGCAATTCACGGAGAAGAGATCATCTCTGGGGAGTAGAGTTTCTTGACAATTCCTAAGGGTGCTTTTAAGAAGCCTGTGGGTCCCCAAACCCCGAGAAGTTCAAGACAGGTTATTCACAAAGAATAGATCAAGCCAGGAAAGTTCGAGAATTTGGAAGAAACTCAAGAGATGCAATTCACGGAGAAGAGATCATCTCTGGGGAGTAGAGTTTCTTTGACAACTTCTACGAGTGATAGTCTGAGAAAGGGTTCAAAAAGAATCTGCCTTTCACATCTCCATATTGTTTAACCCCAAGAAGAGGGAAGACTGTGTCTGGTAATCCTATGGGGATCTAGTTTCGACTATATTTAGGAGTGACCAACGGGCTGAATGCTAGACATAGTTGCCGGGGAAACTCTAAATATCTATACTAGTATTACACAGTCGATATAAGTTTATGAAAGAAGACTTACAGCGAAACAACCCCACAATACAGTTATGTGTATATGAAAGCAGTAAATGAAAGCGGATAAACACTTACTCGGTTGTAGAGCTTCCATGCTGTTTGGCTAGTTGTCCAACAAAGAAAGATTAAAAACAACAGTATATTTCAAAATCAAAGGAGAAAGTGCTTTGAAAAGAAAGATTTGGAGCTTACAGCTCAAGGAGAGGCCCAGGGTTTTACCAGTGATTGCACTGTTGAATTTGTACAGAGGGACTTATACGAGTGACTGAGGCCCAAAAATTATTTGTTGTACAAAGGGATGGGTCTTACACTCTCTCAAGAGGCCCAAAAAAAGGTTTAAAGAAAAAGAGTTGGGCTTATAACATGAGGGTAGGCCTAGATGATTTTTCGTTTAAAATGGCGATCGCGCCGAGATTTTCTTTTAACGCAAAGGGGCTTATACAATATCTGAGGCCCAAAGTTCTTTTGGTTAAAAGGGGATTGGGTCTTACACTCTATTAGAGGCCCAAAAGTTTTGAATGGGTCTTATAGCTCGAGGAGAGGCCCAATTGATTTTTTAAAAAGCGACGATCGCGCCGTTTACTTCTACAGAGGGACTTATACAATAAGTGAGGCCCAAAAATTGTTTGTACAAGGGGGTTTGGGTCTTACACTCTCTCAAGAGGCCCAAAGAGTTTAAAAAAAGAAGAATGGGTCTTACTACTCGAGGGTAGGCCCAAGGTTATTTGCGTACAAAACGACGATTACGCCGAGGTTTTTGAAAATACCCGGAGGGACTTATACAATAAGTGAGACCCACAATAGGTTATTTTACAAAAAGGATTGGGTCTTACACTCTATTAGAGGCCCAAAGTTTTGAAAATGATTTATGAGGGTTGAATTAATCAAAAACCCTCATTTGTTTTCAAAATGTGTTTTAATTGAATAAAATATTCAATTAAAATGATCAAAATTGTTTAACATGTGGAAAACAAATTGTGATCTTGGATTAATGCTTCATAAATCAAGTTTTGTCCTACAAAATGATTAGAAATAATTAAAATTTGCAAAATCAATAAGGAAAAAATATTTTAAATGTCAAAAACAATTAAAACATTAATTCTTTGCAAAAAATATCAATTATATGAAATAAATAATATTTTTGGGATTTTTTGGGAAAATAAAATATTTTAACATTTTTGTGAATTATTAAAAAAAGAATCAACTCAAAATCATTAAAACTCAGAGAGAAATTAATTTTTGAATCAATTAAATAAAATCACAAAATTCAAATATTTGAATTTTCAAAACGGGCGCCAAGAACACCCCAAGAACACGCGCGTGTTCTGGGTTTTGCCCAGATTTGCATTTTCTCTCCAATCTCACTGAATACTTAATTATATCATGCAATCCACATACCAATCTGCTCGTCTCAACCTCACGATCATGTCTATGGTATTTAATTTCATTTATATTAAACATGGAATAAAAAATCAAGACAAAACCTCAAGAACCCTAATTTTTGCATGAAGGCTGAGAATTTTGATACACGATTCAAACAGAGCAATTAATTGAGGGGAAACATTCCATGCATGATTATGAACATTTGGCAAAAGTATTGTGCGAGGAAATATGCATAGATTGAGAGATGACCAAGTTTAGGCTTACCTCTAGGTCGTGACAGCAAGTTCAAAGTGATTTCTGAGTTGGAGGTGTTACAGATGAGTTGTGATGATCTGAACAGCTTCCCTACACCCTATGGAGTGTGTTTGAATGCTTGGACTTGATGGAAATTGGCTGGATCACTTCATGGCATCTCAACTACAACTTGGTTAAAACCTTGAGCAATTGACTGGTGATTCTGAGAAATTCTTGTTCCAGATGTTGTTTAAGTGTTTGATCAGCTCCCATATGATGTATGTGAGGTGTGTGTGTGATTGGTTTGAGTGGAATTGCTCTCTTTTGAAAAACCCGATAGTGACTTGCTAAGAAAGGCATTTTTTAGAGTGAGAAGTGGATTTTAAGAAAGGAAAGTGTTGTAGGCCTTTGGTGTACTTAAACTGATCACAATTGAGCTCTATTTATAGTAGAGCAAGTTTGTTTTGCAAGGAATAGTGAATGGCATATGCTGAGTAGGGTTGGCCAATGTTGGCAAATGAAAATCCAAGTCTCCTCTAGCCATTTACTAGAGGTTAGGGCATAGGCTGCTGGTCCCCTTGGTCTTGGATAAGTCTTGACTGAATTTAGTTGCTAATAGCTCAGTCCATGCCACCTTGGTGCTTCCATTGAATGCTCCAATCCAAAATTGGAGTCTTGTCCCTATTTTGGGCAATTCTAGGTTTGGCATGCTATTTCTTGTTCCAAGGACTTTGGAGGCTTGGCTCAGTGATTGTCCCCTTTAGATTCAATCCTCAGATGTGTCCAAAGTGATGACTAGGCTTGGAATTGGCTGATTTTGGCAAATCGACCAAAAGTGCAAAAATCTGCCTTGCCTTGGCAGATTTCAGCAAGGCATCTTGCCACTACCATATCTCAAAGCTCAAATTGAATTTGGTGATGTTCTTGGCCATTTTGGAAAGCCCTTATATGATACAACAACTGTCTTATCATATTTGGTTTTGATACCTTTTGGATCCAAGTGAAAAATCCCCCTACATTTGGAAAAAAGTAAGGCAGATTCTGACTTAGTGAAATTTTCACTAAGTGTTTAAACAAAGTGACTTTTCTTGATTTTGATCACTCCATAACTCAAAATCCATGAGGAATTTGGACATAGATCAGTATGAAGCTTTTGTAGAGGGCAATGAGATCTACAAATCAAGCTTTGGATGGGGAAAAATGGCTTTGTGGTTTAGGAGTTATGATCCTTCAAAGTTGGTACCTTTGTCACTTTATTTCATAACTTAGAAAAATTTCTAAGTTTTTATGGTTACCCCTTTTACAAGTTATCCCACTTCCTTTGATTTTTCTTGATGAATGATGATTCAAATCATACATTAACATCATTTTAGGGTTAAAAATCTATTTTTGTGAAAAATCTCAAAAAGTCAAAGTTGACTTTTGTTCACAATTGACTTTTTGTCCGATGAATTCCAAACTGTGCGATCCTTTGGGAAATCATGTCCTTGAACTAAATCAAACTTTATGGACATGTTCCATGGGTGTTATAGGGTGTATTGAATCATGTCTTAGGGTTTGGGAGCATGTCCTGGTCAAAAGTCAAAGCTACAGTTGACTTTTCTCGCAAAACCCTAATTGTGGTCAAATGAAATTGAAACTTGTTGCTCAAGCTTCCTGGATCAATCCATTGTTACAAATGGATCAATGTGGTATGTTGGAGACCCTCAAATCATGTCTTGAGATCTTGGTTCATGATTTGTCCCAAAATTCAACTTAGGGGTGAATTAGGTCAAGAAACCCTAATTCCTGATTTTTTATGTATGCATCCCTTGAGGCCAAATTGACTTGATGATTGGGTCCATGAGGTTCCATGGAGTATATTAGGATATGTTTTGAATCATTGGTTCATGCCCAGATGAAAATTTCCATCTGGAGGCCCTGGTCGACCAAAACCCTAATTTGGTGACACTGGCGATCTTGAAGCTTGATCCACCTAGAAGGGAGCAACCTTGTGCTTAATCCTTGAAGTGGGAGTCCTCTTGATCCATTGTGGATTTTTGAGAGGTTATACAAGTTGAAGATCATGTCATTCCTTGATTGACCCTTTGTCTAAGCACTCAGAGAGGGCTTGAAACCCTAACTTTGATTGTGGTGAATGCTCAACAATTCCTTGAGGAGATTGATGAGGCACAAAGGTACATCTATATTGTGATGATGATTTGCACAATGATGGGAAATCTTAGTGGTCAAAATTTAGGGTATGACAGATGCCCCTATTTAATCTTCTTGGACACGAAGGTGTGAATGGCGAAGGTATTCGGGCATTCGAGGTGCAAGAGGATTAAATATCGGAATATCTGAAATTTTGACGGCGTCTATGAATGGTAATTTACGCATTCATCTTCTTTCGCTAAGCAATGATGTTTAGAAAATGTAAACTTCCCCTCGATCCTGGTCTTCAACCAAGGAACTGGTCTTAGTTTCTGAAATAAACTTCCCCTCGATCCTGGTTTCCTACCAAGGAACTGGTCTTAGTTTCTGAAATAAACTTCCCCTCGATCCTGGTTTCCTACCAAGGAACTGGTCTTAATTTTTGAAATAAACTTCCCCTCGATCCTGGTTTCCTACCAAGGAGCTGGTCTCAGTTTCTGAAATAAACTTCCCCTCGTTCTTGGTTTCCTACCAATGAACTGGTCTAAGTTTCTTTTGTCAATAAACCTTATTGACAAGGGACGCTACGTGTAGCGGTTTTCCTCAAACTTCTCGCCAAATTTTACAGGGGAGATGCCATTTGAGTGGAAAAATTTTTGATGTCAGACTTACTGGGGAACCCATTCGTCTGAATTGTAGAGGTACACAAACTTCTCTGTTGGAGACGCCATTTGTTTCTACTGGGGAAGACGAGTCTCCTGAGAGACTGCTTTCATTTGGGGTCTTACATCATACTTTTCTCGGGATCTTCCCGGAGAAATGCCATATGATGGGATCCAATTTGAGGTGCCGATGACCTTTTCATCAGTGGTTTTTTCGGAGAAAAACTGCTGTACCACTGAATCTCTGATTAGGAGGCTTTCTCTTGGGATTTTCCTTAATCCGAGAAAGCAAGGATATCATCTTCAATGGCGAAGAGTGATGTTGACTGAGAGCTCTCTGATTTTTCAGAGGTTCAAGTTATCAAAGTGGTCGAGGAGCCAACTTCATTCCAGAAATAAACTAGAGGAGAGAGATTGTTCAGACGCAGCACTTCCTGACGAGGAAAAAACTTGACAACTCAATTGAGAGGACTTTTTATCAACAGGGGACAAGACCGACTAGAGTGATAGTGATGCAATATGAATGCGAATGCAAATCAATAATGCATGATGTGCGTATGTATATGCTGACAAAACTGACGCGACATACAAACTAAAAGATGAACATGACTGGATACTCGGCCATCGCGGGGCGAAGAAGTACCGTTGGTCCAAAAGTAGCAATTCTACCTTGCTTAGGAGAAGTAGTCCTCGCGGGGAACTATGTTGGTCGGGCTTAGGAGATAAGAACTCGGCCGAGGCATGTCAGACGAAACAAGGTCTCTGACACAGTTGATCCCTTCATTTAGGCGTACTGGGTTAGAAGGAGTACTTTGATTCTGCACTTTGAAGTTCGCTTACTTCTGGAGAAGCGATTGATGTTCTTTTGATGTTCAACAGTCAAAAGAAATTGCCGTCTTTATTTTAAAGCAGAAAAAGTTTTACAAGTAAATTCATTTTTGTTTTATTTCAAGAATCGTTGATCATATTAAAATGTCGTTCTGTAAAGCTAAAACAAATGAGAATTACAAACAAAAGCACAAGGCTCAAATTTTATTGATAAGATGGAGATCAGCCAAATGCGTGATTCCAAAGAGTATTTACAAAGTTATAAAATGGTAATTTACAGGGAAAAGGGCCATGTTGAAACATAAGGACCACTATCCTTCTACCAACTTTGAATTCGGGACATCCTGAGCTTCTGTCGAAGATGACCTTGACTGGAGTTTTCCTCCGATGGATGGTGTAACTGCTGCTGAGGGACTTGCCTCTGTTGAACATAGTTACTTGCCATTATCCCTAACTTTTGCCTGGATTGTACTGTGATGTTTCCAATCCACCGGGATGATTTTTTTTTTATTTTGTCTCGAACTTTTGCCTGGACCGCCCTTTCGGGTTTTCAATCCACCGAGACGTTTTTTTTTAGTTTAGGCGAAGTATTTCTTGACTACATCAACGTTCGTGGGGTAGGAAAATTCCTCTCCATCCATGGTTGCGAGTCTCAAGGCGCCGCCTGAGAAAGCTTTCTTGACCACACAGGGGCCGTCATAGTTCAGAGTCCATTTGCCCCGGGAATCAGCGAGAAAGGATTGTATCTTCTTGAGCACGAGGTCTCCCTTTCTGAAGACGCGAGGTCGAACCTTTTTTTCAAACGCCTTCTTCATCCTTTGCTGATATAACTGACCATGGCATAGTGCCATAATTCGCTTTTCTTCTATCAGATTTAATTCGTCGTGTCGACTTTGACACCATTCAGCTTCTGTAAGCTTAGCTTCCATCAATACCCGGATTGACGGGATCTCCACTTCTATGGGAAGCACTGCCTCCATGCCATATACTAGAGAGAAAGGGGTTGCCCCTGTTGAAGTGCAGATAGATGTGCGATAACCGTGAAGCGCAAAGGATAGCATCTCGTGCCAATCTTTGTAGGTTACAACCATCTTCTGAACAATCTTCTTGATGTTCTGGTTAGCCGCTTCTACCGCTCCGTTCATCTTGGGTCGGTAGGGAGATGAGTTATGGTGTTTGATCTTGAACTCTACACATAACTCTTTCATCATCTTATTGTTCAAGTTAGATCCATTATCAGTAATGATCTGGCTCGAAACACCATAACGGCAGATGATACTGTTTTTGATAAATCGGACCACCACTTGTCGGGTTACATTGGCGTATGACGCTGCTTCGACCCACTTGGTGAAGTAATCAATGGCTACCAGGATGAACCGATGTTCGTTTGTAGCTTTGGGCTCAATCATGCCAATCATGTTGATTCCCCATATGGAAAAAGGCCACGGGGAAGAGAGAACTTTGAGATGCGTTAGCGATACATGAATTTTGTCGGAGTATATCTGACACTTGTGACACCTCCTCATGTACTTGTAGCAGTCGGATTCCATTGTCAACCAATAATACCCTGCTCTTAGAATTTTTCTCGCCATTGTGTGTCTATTGGCATGAATTCCAAAGGATCCTTCATGAATTTCTTTCATCAACATGTCTGCCTCTGGTCTGTCGACGCATCGAAGCAAAACCAAGTCAAAATTTCGCTTATACAGCGTGTCACCGCTCAAGAAGAAGCTACCTGCTAGCCTTCTGAGGGTTTTTCTGTCCTTCCTTAGTGCCCCAGGTGGGTACTCTTGTTCCTGAAGGAAGCATTTGATATCTTGATACCAAGGTTTGTCGTCTATGACTGCTTCAATCGTGAAGATGTAAGTGGGCCGTTCTAGGTGCATTACGTCGATCTTAGGTATATCATTCCATTGACCTACACTAATCATGGAAGAGAGAGTGGCTAAGGCGTCCGCCATGTGATTCTCATTACGAGGGATATGATGAAACTCGATTCTGTTGAAGAAAGGTAACAACCTTCTTGCATAATCTTTGTAAGGAAACAGTCCTGATTGGTATGTGTTCCAATCTCCCTTTATCTGATTGATAACTAGGGTTGAGTCGCCATATACGTCCAAGTTTTTTATCCTTAAATCAATCGCTTCTTCGAGACCCATAATACAAGCTTCGTATTCGGCCTCATTGTTCGTACATTTGAACGTGAGTCTGACGGTGAAAATAATGTGGGTACCCTGAGGGGTAAGAATTATTGCCCCAATTCCATTTCCATAATGATTGACAGCTCCGTCAAAGATAAGTCCCCATTGGGAACCTGATTCTGGCCCTTCACTGGGTAGCTGTTCATCGCAATCTTTCATTTTCAAATACATGACATCTTCGTTTGGGAAGTCGAACCCGATTGATTCTTAATCGCCAACCGGTTGATGAGCCAAATGATCGGCTAATCATGTACTCTATGTCATATTCTGATAGCAACATCTTCCAACGGGCAATCCTTCCCGTGAGAGCAGGTTTTTCGAATACATATTTGATTGGATCCATCTCGGAGACCAACCAAGTAGTGTGACGAATCATGTACTGGCGCAGACGTTTGGCTGCCCAAGCCAAAGCATAACAAGTTTTCTCGGGCATCGTGTACCGAGTTTCACAGTCGGTGAACTTCTTGCTTAGATAGTAAATGGCAAACTCTTTCCGTTTGGTTTCGTCTTGTTGGCCAAGTACACACCACATTGAGTCCTCTAGGACTGTGAGGTAGATGATCAGTGGTCTTCCTTCCACTGGAGGTAATAGAATCGGAGGATTCAACAGATATTCCTTAATATTGTCAAAGGCAGTTTGGCAATCTTCTGTCCAAACGCAGTCCTGGTTCTTTTTGAGTAATTTGAAAATTGGCGCACATGTGGCAGTCATGAGGAATATAAATCTGGAGATGTAGTTTAAATGTCCCAGGAATCCTCTGACTTGTTTTTCAGTTTTCGGAGAAGGCATTTCTTGAATGGCCTTGACCTTGTCAGGATCAACCTCAATTCCTTTCTGGATGACGATGAACCCTAAGAGTTTCCCTGAACGGACACCGAAGGTGGACTTGTTGGGATTCAAACGGAGTTTGTACTTTCTCAACCGCTCGAATAGTTTTGACAGGTGGGTCACATGCTCCTCCTCTGTCTTAGATTTTGCAATCATATCATCGACATACACCTCGATTTCCTTGTGTATCATGTCATGAAACAGAGTAGTCATGGCCCTTTGATAGGTTGCCCCGGCATTCTTCAAACCGAACGGCATTACCTTGTAACAAAAGGTACCCCATGGGATAATGAACGAAGTTTTCTCCATGTCTTTCGGCACCATTTTGATCGGGTTATAGCCCGAGAATCCATCCATGAAGGAGAAAACTTTGAACTTTGTTGTATTGTCAACCAGCATGTCAATATGCGGTAAAGGAAAGTCGTTCTTTGGACTTACCTTGTTCAGATCCCTGTAATCGACACACATTCTGACCTTTCCATCTTTTTTCGGAACGGGTACGATATTGGCTAACCATTGAGGATATTCTGATATGGCGAGGAAACTCGCGTCAATCTGTTTTTGTACCTCCTCTTTGATTTTGATGGCCATGTCCGGGTGAGTCCGTCTTAACCTCTGCTTTACTGGCGGACATTCCGATCTTAATGGTAAGTGATGTTCCACAATGCTGGTATCCAACCCTGGCATATCCTGATAGGACCAAGCGAATACATCAGGGAATTCTTTGAGAAGCTTTATCAAACTCTCTTTGGCAGTTGGACTGAGCAGTGCCCCAATCCTGATTTCTTTTCTCTCTTTTTCTGAACCCAAGTTTACTGTTTCCAACGGCTCTTTGTGAGGTCCAATGGCTAAAAGTTTTATTCTCAACAAGGGAGTGATTTGTGTCTTGTATAAAGCCTAAGACGGAGGATGAAGAGGGTTGACTCTACAAGAGAGTCTTTTATACTCAACAAGAGAGTGTTTTTGTATCTCGTACAAAGCCCGAGATAGAGGCAAGAGATGTTTGACTCAACAAGAGAGTCCCTTTTTTGTATCTCGTGCGAAGCCCGAGATGGAGGCGAAAGAGGGTACTGTTTCAGTTGAGTGACCAGTATTTGGGTTCAAAGAGAAAATCAGTTCTTATATGAGTAACACTGTACTCAGGGATTTTGATTCGAGGATCGGGGATATTTCCTTTTCTGTGAGGAAATGGGAAATCCAAAGGGTATTGAGACTGTCCGAGTCTACGGGGTTCCTTCCTATTCTTGAAGGGTGCTTGAGAATGTCTTTGAGACTCAAGGAAATTAGACTGTCCAAGTCTAGAGTTTCATCTTTTATACAATGATTTGAGAAACAGTAGTAGACTCTTGGAAAGACTGTTCTATTAAGATGACTGATTTTTGTTCCTATACCTCTAGGAGGTCGTCGGGACAATTTGTACGAAGCCCAAGAGGAGGCTGGAAACTTTTAAGAAGCCGAGGGACAATTTGTATTAAACCCAAGAGGAGGCTATCATTCCCGGAGGAAGAAATCTTTTATACGAAGCCTAAGAGGAGGTTGTGAATACTTCTACGAAGCCGATGGGTCCTTGTACAACGCCCAAGAGGAGGCGAGGATGCTTTTAGGAAGCCTGTGGGTCCCCAAACCCCGAGAAATTCAAGACAGGCTATTCACAAAGAATAGATCAAACCAAGAAAGTTCGAGAATTTGGAAGAAACTCAAGGGATGCAATTCACGGAGAAGAGATCATCTCTGGGGAGTAGAGTTTCTTAACAATTCCTAAGGGTGCTTTTAAGAAGCCTGTGGGTCCCCAAACCCCGAGAAGTTCAAGACAGGCTATTCACAAAGAATAGATCAAGCCACGAAAGTTCGAGAATTTGGAAGAAACTTAAGAGATGCAATTCACGGAGAAGAGATCATCTCTGGGGAGTAGAGTTTCTTTGACAACTTCTACGAGTGACAGTCTGAGAAAGGGTTCAAAGAGAAACTGCCTTTCACATCTCTATATTTTTTAACCCCAAGAGGAGGGAAGACTGTGTCTGGTAATCCTATGGGGATCTAGTTTCGACTATATTTAAGAGTGACCAACGGGCTGAATGCTAGACGTAGTTGCCGGGGAAACTCTAAATATCTATACTAGTATTACACAGTCGATATGAGTTTATGAAAGAAGACTTACAGTGAAACAGCCCCACAATACAGTTATGTGTATATGAAAGCGGTAAATGAAAGCGGATAAACACTTACTCGGTTGTAGAGCTTCCATGCTGTTTGGTTAGTTATCCAACAAAGAAAGATTGAAAACAACAGTATATTTCAAAATCAAAGGAGAAAGTGCTTTGAAAAAGAAAGATTTGGGGATTACAGCTCAAGGAGAGGCCCAGGGTTTTACCAGTGATTGCACTGTTGAATTTGTACAGAGGGACTTATACGAGTGACTGAGGCCCAGAAATTGTTTGCTGTACAAAGGGATGGGTCTTACACTCTCTTAAGAGGCCCAAAAAAAGGTTTAAAGAAAAAGAGTGGGGCTTATAACACGAGGGTAGGCCCAGATGATTTTTTGTTTAAAATGGCGATCGCGCCGAGATTTTCTTTTAACGCAAAGGGGCTTATACAATATCTGAGGCCCAAAGTTATTTTGGTTAAAAGGGGATTGGGTCTTACACTCTATTAGAGGCCCAAAAGTTTTGAATGGGTCTTATAGCTCGAGGAGAGGCCCAATTGATTTTTTAAAAGGCGACGATCGCGCCGTTTACTTGTATAGAGGGACTTATACAATAAGTGAGGCCCAAAAATTGTTTGTACAAGGGGGTTTGGGTCTTACACTCTCTCAAGAGGCCCAAAGAGTTTAAAAAAGAATGTTATTTTTGTGCTTTTATGGTTGGGATTTATTTTGCTAAAACTATTATAGCAGCAAAATATTGAATCATGATGTTCTAAGTGGCTGTATTCAACATGTTGAATGAAGATGTCCCATACCTGCTCATAGGACATCGCGTTGTGGATTCAGTTTTTAAAGCAGTTTCTGTTGCTGTGTATTGTTACTAAATATTCAGTGAACATTTGGTTATCCTATGTGGCATCCAAAGCATTTTTGGATTGTGATTATTTGTTGGTTTTTCGGATTTGCTGCTGTTTCTAATTATGGAGACATAATAGGAAACTTTGGATTGAAGACCTATTTTGTTGGAGTTAATTTTGCAGATTTGTGAGCAGTCTATTTGCTGCGTTTTTGAAGCCTAATTCAGTCCGGATTAAATGCTATATATTGACTGATGTAAACCTAGTTTAGGTGTGGAACTTACTTGTGTTTTGTTAGGGTTTCGATGTATTTTGTGAGCCTAACTGGTATCATTCTGATAACAGTATAAGGACTGGTTTGTTTTGTGTTGTAAGTTCTGTCAATTACTCATAAGCTTTTAAGCATTGAGTTTCTTGTGTGTCAATTCTCATAAGCTTTGAAGTATTGAGAATTGTGTGTTTTGAAAGTGTGACTTTCGGTTTGTTACTTGTGTGGAAAGGTACCAATCACGGGTTGTGGTTGTAGAGGGATTTAAGGAGGGCCTCATACCTAGGTGAGTCTTAGGTAGAAGTCATAGGAAGGGTAGTGATTAAGTGATCAGATTATTCGGTTATTGTATGATTTGTGAATTGATACTATCGTATATTGGTTTCGTCCCTGGCTTGGTAGCCCCCAGAGTAGGTGTGTTAGACCGAACTGGGTAAACATATCACTGTGTTATTTACTTTCTGCATTGTTATTTTATTTGTTATCTTGTTAATTGTGTTGGATATCAGTGTCTCAACATCTGTATAGGACATCTGATATCTGTGCCAGAATTTCAATTGGCATCAAGAGCTTGCACCCTTAATTGGTTCTAGGTGAGATTCAGGGAAGGTACTTTCTGGTACAATGGACAAGGATGGAGGATTTCTGAACAAACCACCTCTGCTTGATGGTTCCAACTATGACTATTGGAAACCAAGGATGATAGCATTCATCCAATCCATGGATGATCAAGCATGGAAAGCTGTTATAAAAGGATGGGAGCCCCCAAAGGTTAAAGATGAAAAAGGTACCCCTACTGATGTGGTGAAGGAAGAGGAAGATTGGGATGATGCAGATTTCAAAGGGTCCGTGGGAAATTCCAAAGCCATGAATGCATTATTTAATGGTGTCAACAAGAATATCTTCAGGTTGATTGAACATTGCACCATTGCAAAAGAGGCATGGGAGGTCTTGAAGGTGGCTCATGAAGGGACTTCGAAGGTGAAGATGTCAAAACTTCAGCTTCTCACTAGCAAGTTTGAGAGTTTGAAGATGAAAGAGGATGAGAGCATTCATGATTTTCACATGAACATTATTGAGATAGCTAATGCCTCTAGTGCCTTAGGTGAAAAGATGTCTGACAGCAAACTGGTCAGAAAAATCCTCAGATCTTTACCTAAGAGATTTGACATGAAAGTGACTGCTATAGAGGAAGCTCAGGATATAGACAAGATGAAAGTGGATGAAATGGTGGGATCTCTTCAAACATTTGAATTAGGGATCAGTGAAAAGTCTGAAAAGAAGAAGAGCATAGCTTTTGTGTCAAATGCTGGTGACTCAGAAGATGAAGGTGACCTGGCCAGAGATGAAGGAGTGTCTAAAGATCTGGTATTGCTTGGAAAACAATTTAACAAAGTGTTGAAAAGGATTGACTGGAAGTCGAGAGCAAATGCTCAGAACAAGTCACTCGACATCAGTAAGAACCAGGATGGAGGCAGAAGATCCAGAACTGAAGAAGACTCCAATCAAGGGAAGAGAGTTCAGTGCTTTGAATGTGAGGGATATGGGCACATAAAGACTGAGTGTCCCACGTATCTCAAAAGGCAGAAGAAGGGCTTATCAATGTCTTGGTCAGAAGGAGAGTCTGAGAGTGATCTTGAAGAAGAGTCAGCAAAATTGGTGACAGCTTTGACTGGGATCTGTAAGGCTGATGGAGAAACTACTTGTGAGTCTGAATCTGACAAAGAATCCTATGTTGGAGAACTCACTAAGGATGAAGTCTTCACAGGGTTTTCAGATTTATGTGTCAAGAATGAAGAAAGGTGCCAGATAATATTGGAACAGAAGGTTCTGATAGCTCAACTAGAAGCTAAGAAGGAAGAACATCTATCAACCATTGCTTATCTGAAAGAGGAGGTTGAATGGCATAAGTCAAAACTTGACAATATGACCAAATCTATAAGAATGCTGAACAATGGTACCACGCAGCTGGATGAGATTCTTCAGACTGGGGAAGAAGCTGGAAATGTGTGAGGCCTAGGTTTTATCAATCAAGCAGAGACTTACAAGAAGCCTGTATTAAAGTTTGTTCCTCAAAAAATAAAGCAAGAAGAGGGAATGTCAAATCACATGTTTCAACATCAGATGAAGCATCAGAAAAGAGTTTGTAGATCAAAGTATAAACCATGGAGGTGCCATTACTGTGGAAAGATTGGTCACTTAAAGTCCTTTTGCTACAAGCTGCACGGCTATCCCAAAACTGCTCAGTAACAAAATAAAGGACAGAGTTGGGGTAAAGTGAAGAGAAGATGGATTCCTAGACAAATGATGGCTGGTCTCATAGCACATACCTCTCTTAGAGCATCTGCAAGAGAAGATTGGTACTTTGACAGTGGTTGTTCAAGACACATGACTGGTGTGAAGAAATTCCTGTCAGATATCAAGCCTCACTCCACCAATTATGTCACTTTTGGGGATGGATCAAAGGGTGAAATAAAAGGTGTTGGAAAGCTGGATTACACAGGGCAACCAAATCTGGATCGTGTTCTATTTGTCAAAGGGCTGACCACAAATTTAATCAGTATAAGCTAACTGTGTGATGTAGGTCTCAAAGTAAATTTCACCAAATCTGAATGTCTAGTAACCAATGAGAAAGATGAAGTTGTTATGAGGGGAACTGGGTCTAAGGATAAGTGCTATCTGTGGAATCCTCAAGAACCTGAAAGTCTGTCTACTTGTTTGATGTCAAAGGAAGACGAAACCAAGCTATGGCATCAGAAATTGGGTCACTTACACCTGAAAGGGATGAAGAAAGTTATGTCAAGTGAAGCTGTTAGAGGTATTCCCAAGCTGAAGATTGATGAGGATAAAATATGTGGTGAATGTCAAGTTGGGAAGCAAACAAGGGTGTCACACAAGAGGCTTCAACATCTTACCACAACTTCTAGAGTTCTGGAACTTCTTCACATGGACTTAATGGGACCTATGCAAGATGAACTTTGTCAATTCAAGAGGAATGAAGTCTGGGAACTGGTACCAAGACCAGCAGGAACAAATGTGATTGGAACAAAATAGGTTTATAAGAATAAGTCTGATGAGTAAGGAGTTGTTACCAGGAACAAAGCCAGATTAGTTGCTCAAGGATACACACAGATTGAAGGAGTAGACTTCGATGAAACATTTGCGCCTGTGGCTCGATTGGAATCCATCAAATTGCTGCTAGGAGTGGCATGTTTGTTGAAATTCAGATTGTTTCAAATGGATGTCAAGAGTGCCTTTCTAAATGGCTATCTTAATGAGGAAGTCTATGTTGAGTAGCCTAAAGGGTTTGTGGATCCAAATTTTCCTGATCATGTTTACAAGCTGAAGAAGGCTTTGTATGGGCTGAAATAAGCTCCACGAGCTTGGTATGAAAGACTGACTGAGTTCTTAGTCAACCATGGGTACAGGAAGGGTGGTATTGATAAAACACTTTTTGTCAAGGAGAAGGATGGGAAACTAATGATTGCTCATATTTATGTAGATGATATTGTGTTTGGTGGGATGTCGGATGAAATGGTCCAACATTTTGTCAACCAAATGCAGTCTAAATTTGAGATGAGCTTGGTAGGTGAATTGACCTACTTCCTTGGATTACAAGTCAAGCAGATGGAAGATTCCATTTTTATTTGTCAGAGCAAATATGCGAGGAACATTATGAAGAAGTTTGGACTGGATAATGCCAAGCATAAGAGGACTCCTGCTCCTACTCACTTGAAGTTATCCAAAGATGAAAAGGGAGTGAATGTTGAACAAAGTTTGTATAGAAGTATGATTGGCAGTCTGCTGTATCTTACAGCAAGTAGGCCAGACATAACTTTTGTTGTTGGTGTGTGTGCAAGATATCAAGCAGAACCCAAGGTCAGTCACATCAATCAAGTGAAGAGAATTCTAAAGTATGTGAGTGGTACATGTGATTATGGGTCGCTTTACTCCATGACTCAAGTCCCATTTTAGTAGGTTACTGTGATGCTGATTGGGCTGGAAGTGCTGATGATAGGAAGAGTACCTCTGGAGGATGTTTCTTTTTAGGAAATAATCTTATTTCATGGTTTAGTAAGAAGCAAAATTCATTATCCCTTTCTACTGCTGAAGCTGAGTACATAGCAGCTGGTAGTAGTTGTGCTCAACTGGTATGGATGAAGCAGATGTTATCTGAGTATAATGTCACACAAGATGTCATGACACTATTTTGTGACAACCTAAGAGCCATTAATATTTCCAAAAATCCCATTCAACACAGCCGGACTAAGCACATTGATATCAGGCATCACTTCATCAGAGAACTTGTGGAGGATAAAGTCATAACTCTTGAGCATGTGAGCACAGAAAATCAGCTTGCTGACATATTTACCAAGGCTCTGGATGCAGTTCAGTTTGAAAACCTGAGGAGCAGACTTGGGGTTTGCATTCATGAAGAACTATAGCAATTAATGTTCCTTCTGGCTACCAGATTGGAAAGAGTAAAGGAGGTTCTGGTAGTGCAGTGTGTGAATGAAGGGAAAATGCTGAAGTGAGATGTGGTGTGCATCTACTCTCTGATGCAGTTTACTCTGGTTTATTTTTACTTTGACTTGTTCTACTTGCCTTTGTCATATTTATGGCTAAAAAGGGGGAGTAGTATGTTTGTGTGGGGAGTGCTTGTGTGCTTGTGCTGCTGCAGTAGTTGAGAGGGGAGAATGTGAAATGTTGCTGCAGTTGAGGGGGAGTTTTGCTATGATGTATGTTTGCTATGTTGTATGCAGCTGAAGGGGAGTGCTGCTATGCTGGATGTTTTTTTGCTGTGAGCTGTTGTTTTTTCGCTGCTGTCTGATATGGATTTTTTTGTGCTTCTTTACAAGTTTCTTTTGTGTGTGTAGTTTTAGCCAAAATAAGCCAAAGGGGGAGATTGTTATTTTTGTGCTTTTGTGGTTGGCATTTATTTTGCTAAAACTATTATAGCAGCAAGATATTGAATCATGATGTTCTAAGTGGCTGCATTCAACATGTCGAATGAAGATGTCCCATACCTGCTCATAGGACATCGCGTTGTGGATTCAGTTTTTAAAGCAGTTTCTGTTCCTGTGTATTGTTACTAAATATTCAGTGAATATTTGGTTATCCTATGTGGCATCCAAAGCATTTTTGGATTGTGATTATTTGTTGGTTTTTCGGATTTGCTGCTGTTTCTAATTATGGAGACATAATAGGAAACTTTGGATTGAAGACCTATTTTGTTGGAGTTAATTTTGCAGATTTGTGAGCAGTCTATTTGCTGCGTTTTTGAAGCCCAATTCAGTCCAGATTAAATGCTATATATTGACTGATGTAAACCTAGTTTAGGTGTGGAACTTACTTGTGTTTTGTTAGGGTTTCGAGTGTATTTTGTGAGCCTAACTGGTATCATTCTGATAACAGTATAAGGACTGGTTTGTTTTGTGTTGTAAGTTCTGTCAGTTACTCATAAGCTTTTAAGCATTGAGTTTCTTGTGTGTCAATTCTCATAAGCTTTGAAGTATTGAGAATTGTGTGTTTTGAAAGTGTGACTTTCGGTTTGTTACTTGTGTGGAAACGTACCAATCACGGGTTGTGGTTGTAGAGGGATTTGAGGAGGGCCTCATACCTAGGTGAGTCTTAGGTAGAAGTCATAGGAAGGGTAGTGATTAAGTGATCAAATTATTTGGTTATTGTATGATCTGTGAATTGATACTATCGTATATTGGTTTCGTCCCTGGCTTGGTAGCCCCCAGAGTAGGTGTGTTAGACCGAACTGGGTAAACATATCACTGTGTTATTTACTTTCTGCACTGTTATTTTATTTGTTATCTTGTTCATTATGTTGGATATCAGTGTCTCAACATGTGTATAGGACATCTGATATCTGTGCCAGAATTTCAAAGAAGAATGGTGTCATGCCCCAAATTTGTCCTACCTGTATATAGCTTTCATCTGCACATTCCATCCACTAACCATTATCCAGAAAATCCAAAAAAATCTGTTGCGTTTCCAAGTCGCTGCAAGGATCGGCTGAGATTCATTTGAGGTTTGTCAAGGCAGAGTGCATTGATGCAGGTGACGTGTGGCTGAGGTTTCAGTTAAGGTTTCTGTACTAATTCAGGTCAGTTGTGTGGGTCGAGATGTTAGGCTCTGTCAAGTTATCAGTTATTTCACAATTGAAGACCATCAAGGGCAGTTCGTTCATTTCCACTCTCATTTTATCCACATTATCCAAATATCATTTCCACTATTCATCTAAATAATCAATCATCCACAATTTTGATCTATCCATTTTAAGTGCATTATCCACAATATTCAATCCAGTTGTCAAATATCCATCTCTAATATCCATTTTTAAACCAAAGTGATCCATTCATTATCCAAATGTCCATTTTAAATCCATTGTCTAAAAAAAACCATTCTACAATAACCATTACACTTCATCTCACCAAAAGCCCATACCATTTTACAAATGCAATTACCCATTTTATCCATTCATTTCAATTTCTAATTTTTTATACCAAAGACCATAAAAAAAAGTTCATTTACTACTATCAATAAACCCATTTACAAATGATAGAGTTTGTGGCAAGAGAAAATTTACAAAAATAATAACAACTGCCAAGCCAAGCTTCACTACATCTTCATTAAGTCAAGCGAATGGAAACCACCTCCAAGGCTTCATCACGTCGTTTACAGCAAGGGAGTTGAAAAAGCATCGTACACATGCCAAGCCAATATCACACAAATCCAACGCACAACAATAGCTAGAAATGATTCACGCAAACCACTGCACCAAAACTTTACACAACCAAATCATAGCACAATAAACCTGCATAATTTCATCACAAGGCATTAGACCCCACCTTTACATATCACTAACCCGGCCCCACGATTTCACAAACCAATTTCATAACAAACCATATTTCACACACCAACCTGCAAAATACTCCAAACCGACCCCACATCATCGATATCACAGCTCCACCATCCTGCAAAAAGACAAAAACAAATTTTCACCAAAATGAATCAAATCGCAAATTATGTGTCCTCCAGTACATTTACGATGCATTTTCAGCCGTTACGACGTATCCCATTCCTCACAACAACACAACAACGCATAAAACACACAGCAACAATTTGAAATCACACAACAAAAGCCTGCAGTAGCCAGTACAAGACAAGGACGCATCAACAATTCCAGCTCACAATCTCCTTCCCAAAATACCCTCAACTCCTCCTATAATCAAACACTTTCTTCACTCTCTTCCTCCAAGTTCTTTGAACTAAGAAACCCCTGCGAAAATTTCAGCTAAACCTTCAATTCCTCCATTCCCGAACTTCGCCTTCCTCTTCATTTAGAACAACCCATAACAACCTCAATACCAACACAAAACCTCCTCAGCCGCAAAGCCAACGACAACAACACTAATACAAATCTTTCATAAAACTACACACAAACCATATCCAACGACAAACACCCCAACACCTATTCCAGAACCAAACCTCCTTCGATTCAACAACCTTCAAACTTTTAACCTTTTTCAACCTAAACCCATCAATTTTCTCAATCACCAAACAAACACACCCATTCAAATCCGAGAACCCAAACAGAAAGAGAACCAGAACAGAACGAGAGAAAAAGAAGAGAAAAATGAACGGAGCGAACGAAACCAAAGCAACACGAACCTGAACCCGAGAAAAAGCGAATCTAAACAAGAAAGAATTGAAGTAGATTAGAGCGAATCACACGACAAGGTTGAGATCTGTCCTGGGTCTTGAACGATTCGCAATATTCTTCTTGTTTCGATTTGAGTTGATTGGTACTTTGAAAAAAAAGAAACGAGTATTACTGTATATCATTATTCTTTGATTCTGTTGTTTGACCGTGATTTCTTTTGGTGTTCCACCTTGGAGTTTCCTTCTTTTTTTTCGGATTTAAATCATGTGCTAATGGGTCACGTTTTGTTTATTTATTTATTGTTTGGTTGGGATGTTGGGTTTTGTGAAGCCTAAGTTGGACTTTCCTTACCACACTTTCTCTTATCCAAGCACACCTCTTTCAAATTTTTTTTTGTGTACAAACCGTGCTTGTTTTTTTTTTTATGAGTGGATGATGTGCTTGCAGCCCACATGATTCCATTTCACACACTCATTTCCAGCGCACCCCTCCTTTTTATTTTAGGTTTGTTTTCCTATTTAGTTTTAACATTATTTTGATTTCTTTGCTTTTAAAATGTTAATTCTTGATCTTTTCGGGTCAATGATATCAAAAATATCTTGATTAAAGTTGATTTTCTCAAATCGATTCAAAATCTTGATTTATATGAGGCCTATTTATTTATTTTATTTCAATTTATTTCATTACATTATTTTTATTCATTTATTTTGGGTCAATGAAAACCAAACATCGACGATTTGTCGATTTCTCGACTTAATCTCGATAAAGGTGAGACCTTTATTCTTTTTCCTATTTATTTCGATTTTATTTCATTTTTATTTTATTTATCTTTTTGGGTCTATGAAAACCAAACATCGATGATTTGTCGATTTCTCGACTTAATCTCGATAAAGGTGAGACCTTTATTCTTTTTCCTATTTATTTCGATTTTATTTCATTTTTATTATTTTTATTCATTTTGGGTCCATGAAAACTAAATATCGATTGATTTATTGATTTCTCGATTAAATCTCGATAAAGGTGAGACCTTTATTCTTTGTATTCATATTTTCGATTTAATTTCTTAATTGTCACTTTATATTTCTTTTATTTTCATTTTGGTCAATGAAAGTCAAAAGTCAACGATTTATCGATTTCTCGATTAAGTTTTGATTAAGACGAGACCGATTTTATTTACTTTTCATTTTTATCTGTCGATGAACATCTTAAAACCAAATTTTATCGGTTAAAGATGAGACCTTTCTTCGATTTCGATTTTATTTTTCATTTTTTATGTCACTTTACTCTTTTATTTTATTCCTTTCATTTCCGATCAATGAAGGTCTTAAACATCATGGAACCATTTTTTTGAGTTCATGATTAAGACGAGGTTGTCACATTTTATTTTCCGATTCACCCGATTAACCATTATCTTGTTTATTTTCCGTCGAATATTATCTCGATTATATTATCGTTCATTCTTATTCATATCCATATCTTATTCACATTCATGTTTATCTAATCATTTTTATTTGTTCAAACGCTTACTTCCTGATTAAAATACTCAACACATATTCAAACCATTTTTCTTAATTAAATTGCGAAAGAATTGAATTCTTGAGGTCTAGCACTTTTTGGGTTCTTGAGTGACCGCTATTGAGGCGCACGCCTTAGGTGGTGTGTCATTCGACCTTTCGCTCCTAAAACACTCGCCTTAACTATTTGAACAAAGGAATGCCATTGGAATCTAGCATTCCATATGGTACTTTCGTTGTTTATCAAACAATATTTCATAAATCAATTGAATGAAAAGGCGTCGTTGGGATCTAGCATCCCAATAATGCCCCGATTAATTGGTTGCGAGGTCGACGTCTCGTTTATCGAATAATCGCCATTCTCCCTAAAACATTCAAATCATTTTCAAACCAATCTTCGATTCGTCGTCGAGCCCAATCGTAAGTCAAGTGCCTTTTGCCTCGTCGTCAAATGCACACTCTCACACTTCGTAGTTTCGTTACTAGGAGCACACCTAGGGACTAGTATCGATCCTCACGTCTTCTCACAACCCATTCGACTCAATCTTTTTCAAACGCTTTCTTAATCGACTTACGAAAGAAGGAGATTCTTGGGATCTAGCATTCCTTGGGTCTTCGAATGAATGACTCTTGAGGCACGCCCTTGGGTTGTTATTCATTCACCCTTTCGTCTTAAAACACTTAATCCTTATCAAACATTTTCGCAATCAATTCACAAAAGAACTGAGTTCTTAGAGTCAAGCATTCCTTAGATTCTTGAGTGACTGCTCTCGAGGCACACCCTTGGGTTGTATGTCATTCAATCTTTCGCCTCCTAAAATTCAAACCCTAACCCCTCTTTTCGTGGGCATACCACGAACTACGAATGCTCTGATTCTTTATTCTCGTCCTAGTAAAGATACGTAGGCACAAGATTGCGAAGATCTTGGCGAGCACACTTTTTTCTTTTTCCCCCGCTTGCGCCCACGCTACCTTCCCTCCATCTTCCGTCTTCCCTCTATCCCTTCGCATAGTCGAACTACGATTGCTCTGATTTCTCGTCTGAATGAGCATACGTAGGCCCGAGGTTGCAATGACCTTGCCGAGCACCCTATCCTAAAAACCACCCCATTTACCCCTTAGTATCTTTTCCCTTTATCTTATCATTTCACGTTTACCATTGAGAAGAAAACGAACAAGCTTAGATAACATTCCTCACAATTCGAACTAAGAGGTTCCCGTTGAGTACAACGTACGTGAGGGGGTGCGCGTACCTTCCCCTCACGTAACCGACTCCCGAACCCAGAATGTGGTTGCGACGACCATGTTCTTATCTTTCTCTTTAAAGGTTTTCTCGATATTTTCCTTTCCTTCTTTTGGGATAAATAAAGTTCGGTGGCGACTCTGTCGAACCGTTTTCCGCGCCTTTCGCGTGAGGGTCGTTTCTTCGATGAATTTTCGAGGTGCGACAAATGGGTCTTACTACTCGAGGGTAGGCACAAGGTTATTTACGTACAAAACGACGATTACGCCGAGGTTTTTGAAAATACCCGGAGGGACTTATACAATAAGTGAGGCTCACAATAGGTTATTTTACAAAAAGGATTGGGTCTTACACTCTATTAGAGGCCCAAAGTTTTGAAAATGATTTATGAGGGTTGAATTAATCAAAAACCCTAATTTGTTTTCAAAATGTGTTTTAATTGAATAAAATATTCAATTAAAATGATCAAAATTGTTTAACATGTGGAAAACAAATTTTGATCTTGGATTAATGCTTCATAAATCAAGTTTTGCCCTACAAAATGATTAGAAATCATTAAAATTTGCAAAATCAATAAGGAAAAAATATTTTAAATGTCAAAAACAATTAAAACATTAATTATTTGCAAAAATATGAATTATATGAAATAAATAATATTTTTGGGATTTTTGGGGAAAATAAAATATTTTAACATTTTTGTGAATTATTAAAAAAAGAATTAACTCAAAATCATTAAAACTCAGAGAGAAATTAATTTTTGAATCAATCAAATAAAATCACAAAATTCAAATATTTGAATTTTCAAAAAGGGCACCAAGAACACTCCAAGAACACGCGCATGTTCTGGGTTTTGCCCATATTTGCATTTTCTCTCCAATCTCACTGAATACTTAATTATATCATGCAATCTACATACCAATCTGCTCGTCTCAACCTCACGATCATGTCTATGGTATTTAATTTCATTTATATTAAACATGGAATAAAAAATCAAGACAAAACCTCAAGAACCCTAATTTCTGCATGAAGGCTGAGAATTTTGATACACGATTCAAACAAAGCAATTAATTGAGGGGAAACATTCCATGCATGATTATGAACATTTGGCAAAAGTATTGTGCGAGGAAATATGCATAAATTGAGAGATGACCAAGTTTAGGCTTACCTCTAGGTCGTGACAGCAAGTTCAAAGTGATTTCTGAGTTGGAGGTGTTACAGATGAGTTGTGATGATCTGAACAGCTTCCCTACACCCTATAGAGTGTGTTTGAATGCTTGGACTTGATGGAAATTGGCTGGATCACTTCATGGCATCTCAACTGCAACTTGGTAAAACCTTGAGCAATTGACTGGTGATTCTGAGGAATCCGTGTTCCAGAGTTGTTTAAGTGTTTGATCAGCTCCCATATGATGTATGTGAGGTGTGTGTGTGATTGGTTTGAGTGGAATTGCTCTCTACTGAAAAACCCGATAGTGACTTGCTAAGAAAGGCATTTTTGAGAGTGAGAAGTGGATTTTGAGAAAGGCAAGTGTTGTAGGCCTTTGGTGTACTTAAACTGATCACAATTGAACTCTATTTATAGTAGAGCAAGTTTGTTTTGCAAGGAATAGTGAATGGCAACTGCTGAGTAGGGTTGGCCAATGTTGGCAAATGAAAATCCAAGTCTCCTCTAGCCATTTACTAGAGGTTAGGGCACAGGCTGCTGGTCCCCTTGGTCTTGGATAAGTCTTGACTGAATTCAGTTGCTAATAGCTCAGTCCATGCCACCTTGGTGCTTCCATTGAATGCTCTAATCCAAAATTGGAGTCTTGTCCCTATTTTGGGCAATTCTAGGTTTGACATGTTATTTCTTGTTCCAAGGACTTTGGAGGCTTGGCTCAGTGATTGTCCCCTTTAGATTCAATCCTCAGATGTGTCCAAAGTGAAGACAAGGCTTGGAATTGGCTGATTTTGGCAAATCGACCAAAAGTGCAAAAATCTGCCTTGCCTTGGCAGATTTCAGCAAGGCATCTTGCCACTACCATATCTCAAAGTTCAAATTGAATTCGGTGATGTTCTTGGCCATTTTGGAAAGCCCTTATATGATACAACAAATGTCTTATCATATTTGGTTTTGATACCTTTTGGATCCAAGTGAAAAACCCCCCTACATTTGGAAAAAAGTAAGGCAGATTCTGACTTAGTGAAATTTTCACTAAGTGTTGGAACAAAGTGACTTTTCTTGATTTTGATCACTCCATAACTCAAAATCCATGAGGAATTTGGACATAGATCAGTATGAAGCTTTTGTAGAGGGCAATGAGATCTACAAATCAAGCTTTGGATGGGGAAAAATGGCTTTGTGGTTTAGGAGTTATGATCCTTCAAAGTTGGTACCTTTGTCACTTTATTTCATAACTTAGAAAATTTTCTAAGTTTTTATGGTTACCCCTTTTACAAGTTATCCCACTTTCTTTGATTTTTCTTGATGAATGATAATTAAAATCATAAATTAACATCATTTTAGGGTTAAAAATCTATTTTTGTGAAAAATCTCAAAAAGTCAAAGTTGACTTTTGTGCACAGTTGACTTTTTGTCCGATGAATTCCAAACTGTGCGATCCTTTGGGAAATCATGTCCTTGAACTAAATCAAACTTGATGGACATGTTCCATGGGTGTTATAGGGTGTATTGAATCATGTCTTAAGGTTTGGGAGCATGTCCTGGTCAAAAGTCAAAGCTACAGTTGACTTTTCTCGCAAAACCCTAACTGTGGTTCAGATGAAATTGAAACTTGTTGCTCAAGCTTCCTGGATCAATTCATTGTTACAAATGGATCAATGTGGTATGTTGGAGACCCTCAAATCATGTCTTGAGGTCTTGGTTCATGATTTGTCCCAAAAGTCAACTTAGGGGTGAATTAGGTCAAGAAACCCTAATTCCTAATTTTTTATGTATGCATCCCTTGAGGCCAAATTGACTTGATGATTGGGTCCATGAGGTTCCATGGAGTATATTAGGATATGTTTTGAATCAATGGCTCATTCCCAGATGAAAATTTCCATCTGTAGGCCCTGGTCGACCAAAACCCTAATTTGGTGACACTGGCGATCTTGAAGCTTGATCCACCTAGAAGGGAGCAACCTTGTCCTTAATCCTTGAAGTGGAAGTCCTCTTGATCCATTGTGGATGTTTGAGAGGTTAGACAAGTTGAAGATCACGTCATTCCTTGATTGACCCTTTGTCTAAGCACTCAGAGAGGGCTTGAAACCCTAATTTTGATTGTGGTGAATGCTCAACAATTCCTTGAGGAGATTGATGAGGCACAAAGGTACATCCATATTGTGATGATGATTTGAACAATGATGGGAAATCTTAGTGGTCAAAATTTGGGGTATGACAAATACGACATCGAGTACCATGCTCAGAAAGTCGTCAAAGGAAGTGTTTTAACCGATCATTTGGCTCATCAACCGATTGACGATCAGGAATCAATCGGATTTGACTTCCCAGACGAAAATGTCATGTATTTGAAAATGAAATATTGCGATGAACCGCTACCCAGTGAAGGGCCAGAACCAGGTTCCCAATGGGGAGTAATCTTTGACGGAGCTGTCAATCATTATGGAAACGGAATTGGGGCAATCATCATAACACCTCAGGGTACCCACATTCCTTTCACCGCCCGACTGACATTCAAGTGTACCAACAACGATGCCGAATACGAAGCTTGTATCATGGGTCTCGAAGAAGCGATCGACTTAAGGATCAAGAACTTGGATGTATATGGCGACTCAGCCCTGTTTATCAATCAGATCAAAGGAGATTGGAACAACATACCTAAGATTGACATAATACGCCTAGAAAGGCCCGCTTACGTCTTCGCGATTGAAGCAGTCTTAGACGACAAACCTTGGTAACACGATATTAAATGCTTTCTTAAAAAATAAGAGTACCCACCTGGGGCATCCAGGAAAGATAAAAAAACCCTCAGAAGACTGTCTGGCAACTTCTTCCTGAGCGGTGACACCCTCTATAAGAGAAACTTTGACATGGTCTTGCTCCGATGTGTAGACAGACCAGAAGCAAACATGCTGATGAAAGAAATTCACGAAGGATCCTTTGGCACTCATGCCAACGGACACACAATGGCGAGAAAAATTCTAAGAGCAGGGTACTATTGGTTTACCATAGAATCCGATTGCTACAAGTACATGAGGATGTGTCACAAGTGTCAGCTATTCTCAGACAAAATTCATGTACCGCAAACGTATCTCGAGGTTCTCTCTTCCCCGTGGCCTTTTTCCATATGGGGAATCGACATGATTGGCATGATTAAACCCAAAGCTTTAAACGGACATCGGTTCATCTTGGTAGCCATTGATTACTTCACTAAGTGGGTCGAAGCAGCGTCATACGCCAATGTAACCCGACAAGTGGTGGTCTGATTTATCAAGAACAATCTCATCTGCCGTTATGGTGTTCCGAGTCAGATCATTATGGATAATGGATCTAACTTGAACAAAAAGATGATAAAAGAGCTGTGTACTGAGTTCATGATCAAACACCATAACTCATCTCCCTACCGACCTAAGATGAACGGAGCGGTAGAAGCGGCTAACAAGAACATCAAGAAGATCGTTCAAAAGATGGTTGCAACCTACAAAGACTGGCATGAAATGTTACCCTTTGCCCTTCACAGTTACCGCACATCTGTCTGCACTTCAACAGGAGCAACCCCTTTCTCTCTAGTATATGGCATGGAGGCAGTGCTCCCCATAGAAGTAGAAATCCCATTAATCAGGGTATTGATGGAAGCTAAGCTAACAGAAGCTGAATGGTGTCAAAGCAGGCACGATGAATTAAATCTGATCGAAGAAAAGCGAATAACGACTCTATGTCATGGTCAGTTGTATCAGTAAAGGATGAAGAAGGCATTTGACAAAAAGGTCCAACCCCGTGTCTTCAGGAAAGGAGACCTCATGCTCAAGAAGATACAATCATTTCTCGCTGATTCCCGGGGCAAATGGACTCCGAATTATGACGACCCCTATGTGGTCAAGAAAGCTTTCTCAGGCGGTGCCTTGAGACTCGCAATCATGGATGGAGAAGAATTTTCCTATCCCACAAATGTTGACGTAGTCAAGAAATACTTCGCCTAAATAAAAAAAAACGTCTCGGTGGATTGAAAACCCGAAAGGGCGGTCCAGGCAAAAATTAGAGACATAATCAAAAAATCCTCCCGATGGATTGGAAATCTCAAAAGTACAATCTAGGCAAAAGTTAGGGATAATGGCAAGTAACTACGTCCAACATAGGGGCAAATCCCCCAACAGCAGTAATGCCATCCATTAGGAAAACTCCAGTCAAGGTCATCTTCGACGGAAGCTCAGAATGCCCAGAATTCAAAGTTGGTAGAAGGATAACGGTCGTTATGTTTCAATGTAGCCTTTTCCTGTAAATTACCATTTTCTAACTTTGTAAATACTCTATGGAATCACGCGCTTGGCTGATCTCCATCCTATTAATAAAATTTGAGCCCTAGTGCTTTTGTTTGCAATTCTTATTTGTTTAGCTTTACAGAATGATGTTTTTAATATGATTAACGGTTCTTGAAATAAAACAAAAATGAATTTACTTGTCAATTTTTTCTGCTTTTAAAATAAAGATGGCAATTTCTTTTGACTGTTGAACATCGAAAGAACATCGATCGCTTCTCCAGAAGTAATCGAACCTCAAAGTGTAGAATCAAAGTACTCCTTATAAGCCAGTGCACCTGAATGAAGGATCAGCTGTGTCAGATGCGAATATTTTGTCTGACATCCCCGACAGAGTTTTTATCTCCTAAGCCCGACCAAGGTTGTTCCCCATAGGGACTATCTCTCCTAAGCAAGGCATAATTGCTATCTTGAACAAATGGTACTTCCTCAGTCGTGTTCATCCATTAGTCTGTATGTCGCGTCAGTTTTGTCAGCATAAACATACATACATCATGCATTATTAATTTACATTCATATTTATATTGCATCACTATCACTCTAGTCAGTCTTGCTCCCAAGTGATAAAAGTCCTCTCAATCGAGTTGTCAGTTCTTTCCTTGTCAGGAAATGTTGCGTCTGAACAATCTCTCCTCCACTTTATTTTTGGATTGAAGTCGGTCCCTTGACCATTTTGATAACTTGAACCTCTGAAAGGCAAGAAGACATTCGACAAATGTCACTCTTCTCCATTAAAGATGATATCTTCGCTTTCCCAGATTAAGGAAAATCCCCAGAGAAAGCCTCTTAATAAAAAATTTGGTAATACAGCAGTTCTTCTTTGGAAAATTTGCTGACGAAACGGTCATCAGCACCTCAAAGTTGGATTGCATCACATGGCATTTCGCCGAGAAGATCTCGAGGAAAAGTATGATGTAATATCCCCAAGCAGGAAACAACCTCTCAAGAGACTCGTTTTCCCCAGCAGAGTCAACAAATGGCGTCTCCAACAAAGAAGTTTGTGTGCCTCTATAGCTCAGACGAATGGGTTCCCCAGCAAGTCTGACATCAAAACGTTTTCCCATCAAATTACATCTCCCCAGGAAAACTTGGCGAGAAGAAGTTTGAGGAAAACCGCTACAAATAGCGTCCCTTGTCAAAAAAGTTTATTGACAAAAGAAACTGAGACCAGTTCCTTGGTAAGAAACCAGGATCGTGGGGAAGTTTATATCAGAAACTGAGACCAGTTCCTTGGTAGGAAACCAGGATCGAGGGAAAGTTTATAACGGAAACTGAGACCAGTTCCTTGGTAGGAAACCAGGATCGAGGGGAAGTTTATTTCAGAAACTGAGACCAATTCCTTGGTAGGAAACCAGGATCGAGGGGAAGTTTATTTCAGAAACTGATACCAGTTCCATGGCTGAAGACTAGGATCGAGGGAAAGTTTTTACCTTTTCTAAGCATCATTGCTTAGCAAAAGAAGATGGATGGGCAAGCAGTCATTCATAACCACCATAAAAATTCTGGGTATTCTGATATTTAATCCTCTTGCACCTTGAATGCCCGAATACCTTCGTCATTCACACTTTCGGGTCCAAGAAGATTAAATAGGGGCATAAGTCATACCCCAAATTTTGACCACTAAGATTTCCCATCATTGTGAAAATCATCATCACAATATGGATGTACCTATATGTCTCCTCAATCTCCTCAAGAATTGTTAGGCATTCTCTACCATCAAAGATTAGGGTTTTGAGCCCTCTCAGAGCACTTAGACAAAGGATCAATCAAGGAATGACATGATCTTCAACTTTTCTAACATCTCAAACCTCCATAAGGAATCAAGAGGACTCCCACATCAGGAATCAAGCACAAGGTTGCAACATTCCAAGTGGATTAAGCCTCAAGATCGCCAGTGTCACCAAATTAGGGTTTTGGTCAACCAAGGCCTCCAGATGGAAATTTTCCTCTGGGCATGAGCCAGTGCTTCAAAGTACAACCCAAGATACTCCAAGGGACCTTATGGACCCAATCATCAAGTCAATTTAACCTCAGGGGATGCATTTACCAAAAATCAGGAATTAGGGTTTCTTGACCTAATTCACCCCTAACTTGACTTTTGGGACAAAGCCTGGGCCAAGATCTCAAGACATGATTTGAGGGTCTCCAATACACTACATTGATCCATTTCCAACAATGGATTGATCCAAGAAGCTTGATCCACAAGTTTCAATTTCATCAGAACCACAATTAGGGTTTCGAGGAAAAAGTCAACTGTACCTTTGACTTTTGACCAAGACATGCTCCTAAACCTTGGGACATGATTCAATACACCCTATAACACCTATGGAACCCATCCATTAGGTTTGATTTAGGTCAACGACTTGACTTCACAAAGGATCACACAGTTTGGATTTCATCCGATAAAAAGTCAACTGTACAAAAATCCAAAGTTTGACTTTTTGGATTTTTGGTCAAACAAGGTTCCTTAACCCTAAAAAAATGTTAATATGTGATTTGAATCATCATTCATCAAGAAAAATCAAAGAAAATGAGTTAACTTGTAAAAGGGGTAACCATAAAAAACTTAGAATTTTTCTAAGTTATGGAACAAGGTGGCAAGGGTACCAACTTTGCAAGGCCATATCTCCCAAACCCTAAAGCCTTTTTCTCCCATTCAAAGCTCAAATTGTAGTCCATGTTACATACTTCAAATATGTCAACTAGGCCTCATTCCAATTCATCATGGATTTTGAGTTATTGATTGAGCAAAATCACAAAAAAACTTGGATTTAATTTTTTCCAACACCCAGAAAATTTTAGACAGAAGCTGTCTAAGTTTTTTACCAACTTCCAAGGCATTTTTCACCTTGATCCTAGTTGAACCAGATCTAGGGTCTAACATCAAAGTTAAATTACATCATTTAAGCTTTCCAAAGAGTACTAAAACTCCCTCTAATTCAAATTGACTTAAGAGTTATGATCATTGAAAGTTGGCTCCAAAACCTGATTTTTTACAAGTCAGTTTGAGGTTTTTGCTCGAATTTGGATTTTGTACATAACCACAAGCATGGTTATCGATCTACACACCTCAAGGGGGAACAACCAAGGGACAAGCACTGATCCATAAGCCTCCCAAGTCTTTGGAACTACATGTAGGTGTGACACCCCTAAAAGCTAAAGATGCCTCAAGACTCCAATTTTGTTTTGAGGCATTCAATGGATGCATAGAGCTGGCATGTATCAGTCCATGATCAACCAATTGAGTCAAGATAAGCTCATACAATAGAGAAACATAGGCATGTGCTCTAATCTCAAGTCAATGGCTAGAGGAGACTTGAGATTCCATTTGATCCACATTAGCCAAAGGCCTGCTGCAGTTGCCATTCCCTATTGCTTGTAAAACAAACTTGCTCTACTATAAATAGAGCTCGTTTGTGCTCAGTTTGAGTACACCAAAGCACCCAAACTGATGCTTTCCTCAAAATCATCTCTTTCACTCCAAATAAATGAAATTAAAGACCATACTTAAAATAAATGAAATTAAAGACCATAAACATGATCGTGAGTTGAAAACGAGCAGATTGATATGTGGATTGTGTGATTTCATCAAGTATTCAGGGAGATTGATGAGAAAATGCAAATCAGACAAAAAACAGGGCACGCGAGCAAGAACAAGGTGTTCTTGGCGCCCTTTTTCAAATTTTTGAATTTTTGAATTTTCTATTATTTTATTTAATTGATTCAAAAATTAATTTCTCTCTGAATTTTAATGATTTTGAGATGATTCATTTTTTCAAAATTCACAAAAATGTTAAAATATTTTATTTTACAAAAATTTCCTAAAAATATTATTTATTTCATATATTTGATATTTTTGCAAAGAATTAATTTTTATTTGTGTTTTAACATTTTAAAAATTTTCTTTCTCTTGATTTTCCAAACTTAAATGGTTTTCAATCATTTTGTGGATAAAAACATGATTTTTGAAACATTGACCCAAAATCACAACTCATTTCTCACATGTTTTCAATGATTTTATTAATTTTTAATCAAAATTAATTCCATTTTTAACAAAATTAGGGTTTTGATTAATTTCACCCTCATCAATCTTTTTCAAATACTCTTTGGGCCTCTAATAGAGTGTAAGACCCAACCCTCTTTTGAACCTAAAATAATTTGGGCCTCAGTCATTGTATAAGTCCCACTGTGCTTTAGAAAATCTCGGCGCGATCGCCATTTCAAAACAAAATCAACTGGGCCTACCCTTGTGTTGTAAGTCCCATTTCTTTTTTTTTAAATACTTTTTTGCTTCTCCTTGAGTTGTAAGACCCAACCCTTTTTGTAAATAAACCTCTTCGGGCCTCAGTCGTTGTATAAGTCCCGATACGATCTTCAAAACAACAGTGCGATCACTGTTAAACCCTGGGCCTCTCTTTGAGTATAAGCCCCAACAATCTTTTCAAAATAATTTCCCTGTTGATTTAGATCCAATATACAGTTGTTATCAAAACTTTCTTTAATTTCTTTGACACAACTAACCATACAGCATGGAAGCTTGCTCGCCTGTAAGTTTTAACAGCTTTCATTTACTCACTTTCATATATATATATATATAACTGTATTGTGGGAAGCTGCGCACGGTTAGTCTTCTTTCATATCCTTTTAAATACTTGTCATATATCAACTGTATATATACTAGTATAGTTATTTAGAGTTTTCCCCGGCAACTAGGTCTAGAACTAGGTAAAGCCATGTTGGTCACTCTTAAATACAGACAAAACTAGATCGCATAGGATTTCCAGACACAGTCTTGCCTTCTCTTGGGCTTAAACAATACAGAACAAAGAGAAAGGCAGTATTCTTCGTGAACCTTTTCTCAGACTGTCACCCCTAGAAATTGTCAAAGAAATTCTACTCCCCAGAGTTGATCTATTCTCGGTGAATAGCATCTCTTGAGTTTCTTCAAACCTCAGAACTTTCAATAAATAATCTATTCTCGGTGAATAGCATTTCTTGAACTTTTCTTGGTTTGGGACCCTCAGGCTTCCTAAAAGCATCCCCGCCTCCTCTTGGGCTTTGTACAAGGACCCTCCGGCTTCTTAGAAGTTCTCATGCCTTCTCTTGGGCTTAATACAAGGACCCTAACGACCTCTTAAAGGTATAAGACAGAACTTAGTCATCCTTTGCTAGAGCAGTGTTTCCAGTGTCAAATATCAGATTTTAGGGTTGATTCTCATCCCTTAATACCCGTGCCTCCTCTTGGGCATCATACAAAAGATAAAACTCTTCCACACCAGTAGACTTGGACAGTCTAATCCCTTTGAGTCTCAAAGACATTCTCAAGTTCCCTACAAACATAGCAGAAACCCCGGTCACCATGGATCAATCTCCAGCAGAGCTGAAACCCAGTCACTCTCCTAAAAATCCCAAATCAGAGCCTCAAGGCATCTGGTACCTTAACTCTTCTGTAACTCTCACTAAGAGTTGATTTCCCCATTTTTTACGTGCCTCGGGATCTCAACAAATCCCCGACAAAAGTTAGCCTCCTCTTAGGCTTTGTATAATGATCTTTCCTCAGCAAAGTCAGCCTCCTCTTGGGCTTTGTACAATGATTCTCCCCAGTGGAGTTAACCTTTTCAGACTCTCTTGTTGAGTCACTCACCCTTTCAGACTCTCTTGTTGAGTCAATCACTTTTCAGACTCTCTTGTTGAGTCAAGTAACCTTTTCAAACTCTCTCGTTGAGTCAATCACCTCTTCAGGCTCTCTTGTTGAGTCAACCTTTTTAGCCTCAATCCTGGGCTTTGTACAGGACATATAAAAGCACTCTCTTGTTGAGTCAAACCCGTTTAGCCTCAATCCCGGGCTTTGTACAGGACAGATAAAAGCACTCTCTTGTTGAGTCAAACCCTTTTAGCCTCAATCTTGGACTTTGTACAAGAGATAAATCTTCATCTCTTAAGCTTGGGATAGATATCTTCCCCAGTAAAGTCATTTCCTCACAGCCTTCTTTTAGACTTTTAGGAATGATTTCCCAAGCAGAGTCAAACTCTTTTCAGCCTCAATCTTGGGCTTTGTACAAGACAGATAATACTCTCCAGCTAGAGTCAAACCCATTTCAGCCTAAATCTTGGGCTTTGTACAAGACACATACAAATCTCCCCGGCGGAGTCAAAATCCCTTTTAGCCTCAATCTTGGGCTTTGTACAAGACAGATAGAACATTTTCCCTGAAAAAGTCAAGCTTTTAGCCTCCTCTTAGGCTTTGTATAATGATACCCCCAAAGAGCCAGTCTCTTTTTTGCCTCAATCTTGGGCTTTGTACAAGACACCAATATATACACTCTCTTGTTGAGTCGGTCTTATCCAGCCTCCTCTTAGGCTTTGGGTAAGGATTCCCCCAGTGGAGTCAATCAACCTCTTAGCTTTAATCTTGGGCTTTGATCAAGGCACACAAAAACCAACAATCCCTCTTTAGAGATAACAAATTCGCTCTCAGTCAAAACCGTTTAGCTTCAATCTTGGGCTTTGAACAAGACATCAAAACATTTTTTTCCTCCCTTAGAATAGGAGGAACTACGATTGCTCTGATTTCCCTGTTTCATTTAAACGGGAATAAGTAGGCATAAGATTGCAAAATCTTAGCGGACATACTAATCAAAAACTCTAGGTCGATTACCTTCATACCAATCAAAACTTAGGTCCAGTACCTTACCAAAAAACATCGGGAAAATCCGAACATCAACAAAAACTCACTCACTTACTCATATTTCCCAAGAAACTTTCCCAACCCATTAACGGATAAACACTATCAAGTACAAAGCGAAACCTAAAGCTAATATCCAGTGGATAACCACATATAGAATGGGTAATTGACAACTCCCCATTGTATAACCTGACCCCAGACCCCCTAATCTCTTTTAAGCGTTTGTTCAGTTAAACATTCGCGTGCAAGGTTAGTTTTAGATAGCTTCCATTTCCCTTCCAGCTTCACGGGATAAATAAGAAATCAGAAAATAGCACCCCACTCCTACCATTGCGGTGAGGAAAACCCAGCGATAAGGTGGTCACGTCACCGACAAAAATCGCTCGCTACACTTATTGGTAAGGTGCATACATTTATGGGCCCCTTTTCAAAATACATTAAGAAACCCCAACTGCTTCAGGATTATTTCCCTATATATTGTACGTATGAACCATTAGTGTTCAGTGATGAACCTCTCAAGTTTAACTTCTTCAAAAACCGGGTTTTCCGTTCCTCTCCCCCACCAGAGGATGTTTAGTATATTAAGTGGCTGGATAGGGTTAAAAGGAAGAACGCACGCTACTAGAAATATTTAGGGATTTATGATCTAATTCAGCTATCCAGGGTGAGTCTCTCTTACAATCCTAATATGCTAATTGCTTCCATGTGTTTCAGGGTTACTTCCACCAACACTTTTCAACTACCCTGTGGGATGATAACTCCCATTTTCTTCGATATAGCTGCTATAGTTGGTGTTCATCCAATTGGGATAGACTTCGATCCTGCAAAGGTTACCAGAATTGATCCTCCATTCTCATTCTCTAGACCAGCTTACAACTCTTTCATAGAGGATCATCGAAAGGTAACCCAAGACATTTATGCGCACGAACATATAAAGTTTCTTACTTACTGGTTGTCAAGGCAAGTATTATACGTTCAATATGTTCATGTGGCTAGCAAATACGTACCCCTTGCAACCCAGCTCTATGATGGCATGAAAATATGTATGAGTCTACCAATTCTCATTGGGCTTTATGAGTCCCTGGCTTTGGTTGTCACTAATATGGTAAGACCAGAAAATCCTAACATCCTACAAATAGGTGGGCCAATTTGGTCTCTGTAGTAGTGGCTAAACGCCGCTTTAAAATACTATTTTAGATCAGTGCAAATTGTGGCGGTTTTTATGTATTGTTACGACGGTTTTAAATGCCACAATTTACCAAAAACAGAATGTTTGAAAATTTGAAATTTTGAAAATTTGTCTAAGTATTTGAACCAACCTTATGCAACATCTATTGATTTATCAAAGTCAATAGATTATATTTGAAAGTGATTTAACATGGTTCAAACATGAAAAACAAAATTTCCAATGCAAGATAAAAAATATTTTGAGCACTAAGAAATGTATATGATATGGAATTCATATACCTAAGATGATGAAAATGATTTGAGTATGATAAAATGTATGTTAATGATTCTTGAGTACTAATATATGTATATGTTTATGAAATTCATATACCTTGAATCTTTAAAGACATCAACAACACATCATGAATGGATCCTCTTAAATTTTCTTTTTGATATGCAAGACCTTTGATCATTTGTCTTCATCAAAATTAGCTTGGAAGCTTGACTTTACAGCAGCTTGTTGGCACGACTTCAGAGAGCTATCATCCTCAATCGGTTGATCCGAACGAAATTGTCAAAGACTCCAACCTCCCAACTGTCACTCCCTCAACCACCCTCAGTCCATCGATCCTTATAATGATATGCAAAGTGAAGTTGGAAATGATGGTGTTGTCCAAGAGGCACCATTTGGTGGCAAGATCTTGGAATTTGTCATGGTGACCAACAATAAATCGATGACTATGCCTACCCCCACCAATCAACTGACAAGGGCTATGTTACCTGAGGCCCTCATGAGAACTAACCATCCCAGGGAAAATTCTATGGGTATCCATGTCAACGATGCTCCTGACTCTATGGGTCCTAGCCTTAGGCAATCATTTGGAGGATCTCCCCCTCATGACGGGCTCCCTGAATAGACTCACTCCTCCCCGAATCCTGGGTCGCACTCCGCTGAAAGTGCTAGCGAAATGTCTATTTCTACTCAGGATACTTCCAAGGTTGCTGAAACGGAAGATCCAATTGAGGTCTTTAGGAGGATCATCGAGAACCCGAAGGTCTTGTTTCACAACTCGCCTGCTGGTCCAATCAACAACTACAACAAATTTTTCGGGACGCTGAAATCTAAACTGGTCGGCATTGACTTCCTCCAAACTGTCTGGGACAACCCCCCCATCTTGTTTGAAATTCAAGGGCTGTTGTTAAAGTTGAGAAAACCCAATGTCTCAGGCCTCATTGCTGACATTGTGTTGGATCTCAAACCCTAACTCGAACAGGCTGTTCAAGTTGTGAGGCAAAAATAAGAGAGCTACAAACATATCGCACTAATAATTGGCACTTTACGCGTTCATTGAAGTTTGGTTTCTGATTCTCGCACTCTCATTGTTGAGTTGGAGGAAAAAGTTAAAGTTAAACAGAGACTGACCTATTTGGATGCTGACATCCTCTCCTGGACTCAACATATGAACTGGATGCGGCTAAGGTTAGAAGTGGAACAGGAAGAGAGGGTCAACTAGTAACCCCTGACTTAGACTCTATAGAACAAGAGCTAGACGAAGCCGCCAGTACTGGCTTGGAACGATTCAAGGCTGCTAAGCGCTAGAGGCCGAAGTAGCCAAATTAAAAGTCTTTGACCAACATATCAACCGAAAACTCGATCGTACCAAATCCCGTTTTGAGGAGTTGAATGAAAAAATGAACTCTATAGTTTGAAATTTTATTTAGGTTTGGACTTGTAATATCTTTTCTCTTTTCTCTTTCTTTTGGTCTTGTATTATTTACCGTTTTCGACATTTTGTTTTTTGTAATATTGACGTTTGGCTAAATCAATGACGTTTCAAGTAGTATTTTCCTTTTGTGATATTGATTTCCTGAAGCATAAGCCTATACTTTTTCTAGTATTTACCATTTACTCGCAGCATTCGAATATCAGAGCTTAACTCCTCAATCTCATACTGTCGCACCTCAAAAAAATCACATCGAAGACACGACCCTCGCGCAAAACGCACGGAAGAAATTGCGGTTCGACAGAGTCTCCACCGAACTTTATTTATCCCAAAAGAGGGAAAGGAAAATATCGAGAAAACCTTTAAGAGATAAGAACATGGTCATCGCAACCACATTCCGGGTTAGGGAGTCGGTTACATGAGAGGAAGGTACGCGCACCCCCTCACGTCTGTTGTACTCAACGGGAACCTCTTAATTCAAATTGTGATGAACGTTAGCTAAGCTTGTTTGTTTCCTTCAAAATGATTAAAGTGAAAAAGTAATGGAAAAGGATTTGATATGGAGGGGAAATGGGTGGTTTTAGGATAGGGTGCTCGCCAAGGATTGGGGCCCTTATGCCTACGTATGCTCATTCAGACGAGAATGAGAAATCAGAGCAATCGTAGTTCGACTACGGGAAAGGGTAGAGGGAAAACAGAAGATGGATAGAAGTGTGCTCGCCAAGATCATCGCAATCTTGTGCCTACGTATCTTACATTTGGATGAATGAAGAATCAGAGCGTCTGTAGTTCGTGGATACGACCATGAAAGAGGGAGAGTCGAAGTTTGGTTTGGATGAGAATTACTCGAAGCTTAAGAAAGGCTCCTCGGGCCCAAGTAATCGGGAGAGTGAGTCAAAGGCTTGGCTCTCTCTCTTTTTCATCTAAGGTTTGAGTTTGAAAAGGTTTGATGGTTTGAAAAGTGTTTTGAAGAATAGGCAAATTGGAAGTGTTTTAGAGGCGCCAATTGCTCGCACACGAGTAAGAGAACCCGCACCTAAACAACTTAAGGGAGATCAAAGGCTCAACCCCTCATTTTTCACCTTGAAAAGAGTTTCGATAGTTGTTAATCGTTTTAAAGTTTGATTGTGAAAATCCGCTTGACATTGGATCAAGTGTTTGTTTGTATGCGAAGAGGTTAATTGCGAGGAAAAAGGCAATTGGCTTAAAGGTTTGATTTTGAAAATGGCTCAACCACGAATCGAGAGCTTGATTGAAAATGGGTGAGAATATATCCTAGTCCCTAGGATGCTCCTAGTAACGAAACCACGATGAAATGTGCAAGTGTGTGCATTAGGTTGATGGCGATGCTAATGAGAAATCGACTTACGGGGGTGTTTTAAAAATGGCTCGACGACGAATCAAGAATTAGTTTGAAAAAGGTTTTGTCTATGCTAGTCCCTAGGGGTGCTCCTAGTAAACAAACCACAATCAAAGCAAAACGAATGCGTACATCAGAATGGGAGCGGGGTACATGTAAGTTACACGGGATTGCACAAAATAAAAGGTCTCATTGTAAGGTAGCCCAAGAGGAAGTTGTGTGTGTGCGAGGTGTCCTAAACTAAGTCTTGAGCAAGAGTCGGACAAAATCTCCTTTGTTAGGGTTTTTCTACAGAGTCAAAATTCTGTTGCTCGGAAAAGTAACCAACAGTCCACCAATTAAGTGTTTTAGGGTTTCGATAATTATTAGTGTGTTTCGAATGAGGTATGAACAAGGAAGTGGTTAGATGAACAAGATATGAATAAGATGAATATGATATGAACGATATGAATAATATGATAAGATAATTGACGGAAAAATAAAACAAGATAATATCAAACGGAAGTTAAAGTTAGTGGTTAGTGATAAATCGTTAACTGTCGATTGAATAAATCGGGTCGACTTTAGCGTTAAACCATCGTAGCACGATCTATAATGAAGATCATGCTATAGGAGGTCACACAAAGGGAATGTTTGTGCTAAAACACGATAGAGAAAAGATATTGTGAACCATTCTCTAATGAAATCGTGCCACACGAAAGAAAAAGCGGATGGTCTTGTCTTAATCACAAACTTTCGTCGATTAATCGAAGGTAACCTATCACGATCCCAAAGTATAAAAAATGATCTCAATGATTATTTTCTACATATTTGAAATAATGAAGGTTAAACAACCTCAATCAACCAACATTCGTGAATATAAAGACTTCATCGATCTAAAATGAAATGAAAATAGAATCGAAACGGAAAGAGAAATAAAATTGAAATGAGATAGAAAAGAAAACATGGTATCATCTTAATCATGATTTTAAATCGATAAATCGACAATCTATGACTTTAGACTTTTATTGACCAACAAATAAAAAGAAAAGCAAGAAAGAAGACGGTCTCATATTGATCAAAATTTTCTATCGATTTATTTAAATCAACCATCTATGACCTTTTAATATATCATTGACCAAAACGAAATTGAAAACCTAAATTGAAAATAAAAAACGATATTGAGAATCAAAATGGAAATAAAGTAACAATAAAAGGAGAAACACAAAATAATTATGAAATGATTAATAAAAAAAATTACAAGTCAAGAAAAAGTTTGTATTATAAAATCAATATTCAAGCAAATCATAATGAAAATAAATAATAGTAAAGAAATAAGAAAAAACAGGAAAAAAAAAAAAAGCGTGGAACATGATAGGTGTATGCTAGAATCACTTGGGCTTTGAATGAATGGGAGCCCATCATCGTTCAATACACGGTTTGCCATAGGAAAAGGAAGGGATGTTAAAAAAACATGTTGAGCCCACTATGGTATTCATAGAAGTGATGTCAGCTCATGAAACATAAAGAAAATGCAGCTTGTACTACTACTAGGTTTTACGTTCAAAACAACGTCACCAAAAGGGGCGAATACTCGACAGTAGCAAGCAAAATAAACGGAAAAAAAAGAATGATTTACAGCAAATTGAAATCAGCATCACGATACAAATCATGGTTCAACAATTAAAAGGGAAAAGCAATTAAGGCTTCAACCATGGATTCAATAAGTCGCGAAGAATATGCATCCCAGCCTTTTCTCTTTCGTGAAATTGTCCGCGATTCAGGTTTGGAATGGCTTTTGTGTTTCACGAATTTAGTTTTCGATCTGTTCTTCTTCTTCTTCTAATACTCTCTCTGTTTCTGATTTCGGCTTTGATTTTGGTTTTGAAATGGGTTGAATGATTGAGGGGTTAGGTTGAGAAAGGAGGTTTCAGTTGTGTATTGTTGTTGGGTTTTGAATGGGAAAGAGGATGGGTGGAGGCTGAGGTATCGGTTGAAGAGGTTTGGGTTGGAGAGAGTTGAAGGACGAAGGAGAGTTTAAGAATCTATCAATGAATGTTTGGTTCTTGTGAATTTATGTGCGTAGATAGAAGGTGTGTGAGGCGTGATGAGGGTGTGGTTTGAAGAAGAAGATTTGGGCAGCAGTTTTTGGTTCCCCCAATTGTGTGAATGATGCTGTTTATTTATAGAATGAATGTGAGTTAGAAATCGTTTCGTGGATTTGGAATTGTCTCCGCGTGATGTACGGTTTGTGGTGTGATGTGTGTGAGGTCTTTGGTGTATTGTGTATGGTTGTCATGTGCAGGTGCTGCGGAATTTTTGAAAGGTGGGGTCATGGCTGAACATTTTTTTACGCAAGCTAGAAAACGGTTTTGGTGCGACGCTGCAGGTGCGGGTGTATATGGATTGAGGATGTGACGTTGTGGGACCGCTTGGACGCTGAAGCTCGGCTCACTTACAGGTTGGCTTATGAATTTGACTTGGAAGTTTGTGGTCTGGCTGCTTGTTGTAGTAGCTTGAATTCACGAGGGCTGCTTTTTATTGATTTTTTTTGTGTGTCTTACTGTTATGTTGTTGCTGCAGGTTATTATTTGTGTGCGTCATGGTTCCTATATAGTACACATTTTGTGCGTTTTTGTGCTGAAGAATTTGCCAACTTTGTATGTGTGGGTCAGGTTGTTATGAAAGAGAGTGAGGTCAAGGTGTGGGTGGGACCTATTGGTTTGTGTTGGTTGTTGTGTAAAGTTGTCATGGTTAGCTTGTTTTGGAATGGTGCATTACGTAGAAAGGTTGCGTGGGGTCTTGTGGCTGTGTTGTGTTGCGAATCATGTGCTGTACGAGTTGTGATGTGCTTGACTTGATTTTTCTTTCTTTTTTGATGCAGGTATTGCAGGTATTTTGAAGTGGTTATTTCAAGGTTATGTCGCTATGATGGAGGCCGGTTTATGGCACGGTTTTGATTGTGAGGCTTGGTGTGTACGATGCAGGCTAAAGATTTTATGGTGACATTTTTGCTTGCAGTAAAGTTGTGGAAGGTTAGAGGCTGGTGCATGTGTTGGAAAGCTGCTTGGTGGGGCCAGTTGAAAACTTGTGCAGAATGTGTGGAGCATGGTCTTGGCAACTTGCTTTTTTTGTTTTATTATCTTGGCTTGTGAAATGTATTGCATTGTAGGTAGAAATTTTGGCATTATGTGAAGTGGCTTGGCTGGTCTGAAAATTATTTATGGTAGGAATTGGTTTTGGCTTGGACTTTGTTGGTTGCTAAGAAGATAACTTTTTGAAGGTGCTCATGAAGCTTAATGAGTCGTGTTTAGCATAGCATGTATGGCAACTTATTTCTTTTTGCAATTTTTGAAAATAATAAAAAAAAATGGGCTTTGTGTTGGAATATATGATGGTTAATTAGAGATGAACTTGAATATGAAGAATGGATTTGAAGTTGATTAGAAATGGTTTGGTTTTGGATTGAAAGAAATTGGATGTTTTGGACATGAACAAAATGAATAAGGGTTAAAATTGGTTTTAAATGGATATTGATATTAAAAAAAAGGATAATTGGTTATGAAATGGATCAATAAATGGATTTCCAATTGGATTAATAAACGGATAAAATATAAAATGAAAATTGAAAATGGGTATTTATGTTGGATAATGAGATGAAATTAAAATGGATATGAAAGTGGTTCAAAATGGATTTAGAAAAAAGACCTATGGTTAATGGAATATTTAAATGGATAATGGAAATGGTATTAAATTTAGATATGGACCCAAAAGTGGAGTGAAAATGGGTTGGATTGAGAAGGAACATTTATTTGACATCTTTGACCTTTGCACCTCCATGCTTGAACAAACTCCTACCTTTGCCATTGACTTGATTAAAATCATGATCATTAAGTCTTGAAATTCCAACCAAAGCCAAATTTTAAAGCTCTTGAATAACTCAAATAAATCCTTGATGAACCTCACAGCATGAAAACCCTGGTTGAAAACGGACCAGTTATTGATGATCCTCAGTCCTGAAATACTCTGCATAGCATGATACCTTGACCCACACACAGATGAACTACCTTGACACAAACCTAATTTCAACTTTATACACAACACTTGAATCAATCAAATCCCGGCCTTGATCTTGAAACAAACTTGTCTGACCAAGAATAGGTAAGACCTGACTGATCTTCAAACACCACTGAACCCACACACTCATACAGATAAACCTCAAATGATTCTTGCAATAACTTGAGCTATGCATTAAGAAGAATGGAAGCAAATACCACATACCTTAGATTTTGAATAATGATTAGTGGATGGAAGTACAGGTAGGACAAATTTGGGGTATGACATATACACACTATTAGAAGAAAAAAAAGATTAATTTTGAAAGGTGTCATACCCCAAATTTTGACCACTCATTGTTAAAATTCGACTGTGTTTTCACTTCGTGTCATCTGCATATCATATCATCTGATTTGTCATGCATATTGTTTGAATTTTTAGTCGAAATATACGCGTTGAAATTTCAATCATTTTTGGTTAATTATGCGAAAAATCGATGAACAGACGTTTTTCAACTGAAATTGCAAATGTTCATTTTCCATCTATCTTTCGCACGAATTTAAGTCAATCTCATTTTTATTTATATTTTTAATAAAAAAATGAAAATAAAAATAATAAAATAATAATAATAATAATAATAATATATATATATATATATATATATATATATATATATATATTAAATTTATTTTTTATTTTTAGAAAAAATAAATGTAAATTCATATATTTTTATAATTTTGTTTTTTATGAATTTTTGTTTCTAATGTATTTTGTTTTAAATAACTTTTGTTTTTAATACAATTTGTTTTTTTATATAATTTGTTTCTTATGCCAAATACATTTTTGTTTTATATCCATAAAATTTTTTTCAAAGTCTTCATTCTTCATTCTTCATTCAAAATGTTGATTTTATGACTAAATATATTATATCATTTTTCACTAACTTAGTCTCATTTCTAAACTTGATCACCAAGTCATTTTTCCCTATAAATACCACATGAACTTCTCATTTCAAAATACACCAAACTTGCTCTTAGGCATGTTTCTCTTCTCTCACTCTGATGAATTTCTTCTCATGTAACTTAGGAAAAGGAAAGGAAAAAATGTAGTAACATACACAAGGGCCATGCGCCCCACCTCACCATTCACCATATTATTTTTCTTCTCTTTTCATATTTTTCACACATGTATAAAAATCATATTTTATTTAATATTTATTTTATTAAATAAATTGTTAAATTAATTATTTATTTATTTAGTTTTACTAATATTAATTAGTTATTTTTACTAAATATATTTCAATTAGTTTAATTTGTGTGAATGATCATTTAATTATTTAATTGATTATTATTCGATTATTTGATTTCATCTTTGCTAAATACATGGCTTATTCTTAAGCTTGTTTTCCAAAAGAATTATTTGTAAATTAAATAAGTGTTCACCTCACTTATGATTTCAATTAAATTCTAACCACTTAATAAGAACAAAGGCATGTGATCTCTGGTTTTCTCTATTCGTTTGTGGCTTTTCATCTGATGCAGGAATTCTTAATCAATATCTTGACGATCATTGGATGCTTAAAAGCTTTGTCGGGTATCTTGGGCTCGTCTGACGCTCCTCTGCTTGTGTGAAAATTCACCGGTGTCTGGTACACTCTGTATTTAATCTTTGCTTATGCATTATGTTTATGATTAAATAAATCTTCACAAAAACACTTTTTGGGCCTCTAATAGAGTGTAAGACCCAATCCCTTTTTTAACCAAAACTTTCTTGGGCCCCAGACATTGTATAAGTCCCAACACATTTTCAAGAACCTCGGCGCGATCGCCAGTTCAAAATCAAATCACTTAGGCCTCTCCTTGAGCTATAAGTCTCATTCCTTTTCTTAAAAACACTTTCGGGCCTCTGGATAGAGTGTAAGTCCCACCTCTTTGTAAATAAAATAATTTGGGCCTCAGTGTATTGTATAAGTCCCGATACAGTTTCAGAAACTTCGACGCGATCGTCGTTTTCAAACCATTTGTAACTGGGCCTACCCTCGTGTTGTAAGTCTCATTTCTTTTCTTTAATTTCTTTGGGCCTCTTAAAAGAGTGTAAGACCCAACCCTTTTGTAAATAAACCATCTTGGGCCTCAGTCGTTGTATAAGTCCCGATGCGATCTTCAAAACAACAGCGCGATCACTGTTAAAACCTTGGGCCTCTCCTTGAGTATAAGCCCCAACAATCTTTTCAAAATAGAACTTCTCTTTTGATTTAGGTTAAATTATATATGTTGTTATCAAAACTTTCTTTAATTTCTTTGAACAACTAACAATATAACATGGAAGCTTGCTTACCTGTAAGTTTTAACTGCTTTCATTTACATGCTTTAATATATATATATATATATATATATATATATATATATATATATATATATATAACTGTATTGTGGGAAGCTGTGCACGGTTAGTCTTCTTTCATATCCTTTTAAATACTTGTCATATATCAACTGTAAATATACTAGTTTAGTTATTTAGAGTTTTCCCCGGTAACTAGGTCTAGAACTAGGTAAAGTCATGTTGGTCACTCTTAAATACAGGCAAAACTAGATCCCCATAGGACTTCCAAATACAGTCTTGCCTTCTCTTGGACTTAAATAATATGGAACAAAGAGAAAGGTAGTATTCTTCGTGAACCTTTTCTCAGACTGTCACCCTAGAAATTGTCAATGAAATTCTACCCCCCAGAGTTGATCTATTCTCGGTGAATAGCATCTCTTGAATTTCTTCAAACCTTAGACCTTTCACTAAATGATCTATTCTCGGTGAATAGCATTTCTTGAACTTTTCTTGGTTTGGGACCCACAGGCTTCCTAAAAGTATCTCAGCCTCCTCTTGGGCTTTGTACAAGGACCCTCCGGCTTCTTAGAAGTTCTCATGTCTTCTCTTGGGCTTAATACAAGGACCCTGAAGACCTCTTAAAGGTGTAAGACAGAACTTAGTCATCCTTTGCTAGAGCAGTCTTTCCAGTGTCAAACCTCTGACCAATTTTAGGGTTGATTCTCATCCCTTAAAACATCCGCCTCCTCTTGGAGGCATCATACAAAAGATAAAACTCTTCCATACCAATAGACTTGGACAGTCCAAAACCCCTTGAGTCTCAAAGACATTCTCAAGTTCCCTACAAACGTAGGAAGAAACCCTGGTCATTCTGGATCAATCTCCAGTAGAGATAAAAACCTCTGGGTTTTTAAACCCAGTCTCTCTCTTAAAATTCCCCCAACCAGGGTCAGTTTATCATCAGGATAACACTATCCCAAATCAGAACCTCAAGGCATCTGATATCTCAACTCTTCTGTAACCCTCAGCAAGAGTTGATTCCCCACTGGGACCTGCCTCGGGATCTCAATAATCCCCTGCAGAAGATAGCCTCCTCTTAGGCTTTGTATAATGATCTTTCCTCAGCAAAGTCAGCCTCCTCTTGGGCTTTGTACAATGATTCTCCCCAACGGAGCTAACCTTTTCAGACTCTCTTGTTGAGTCAATCACTTTTCAAACTCTCTTGTTGAGTCAATCACCTTTTCAGACTCTCTTGTTGAGTCAATCACTTTTCAGACTCTCTTGTTGAGTCAATCACTTTTCAGACTCTCTTGTTGAGTCAATCACTTTTCAGACTCTCTTATTGAGTCAATCACCTTTTAGCACTCTCTTGTTGAGTCAACCCTTTTTAGCCTCAATCTTAGGCTTTGTACAAGATAGATAAAATCACTCTCTTGTTGAGTCAATCTTTTTCCAGGCTCCTCTTATGTGTTGTATAATGAGTTCCCCTAGCAGGAGTTAGCCTCCTCTCAAGCTGTGTATAATAATTTCTCCAGCTTGTTCAGCCACAATCCTGGGCTTTGTACAGGGCAGATAAAAGCACTCTCTTGTTGAGTTAAACTCTTTTAGCCTCCATCTCGGGCTTTGTACGAGACATAAATTTTCATATACTTTTCTTAAGCTTGGGATAAACATCTTTCCCAGCGGAGTCTATTTCTCCGAGCCTTCTTTTAGGCTTCAAGAAATAAATTCCTAAGCAGAGTCAAACTCTTTTCCGCATCCATCTTGGGCTTTGTACAAGACAGATAATACTCTCCAGCAGAGTCAAATCCTTTTAGCCTCCGTCTTGGGCTTTGCACAAGACACACAAAATATCCTCAATCGAGTTAGTAAAGTCTCTTTTAGCCTCAATCTTGGGCTTTGCACAAGACAGATAAAGATTTCTTTCCCCAAAGATTCAGTCTCCTTTTAGCCTCAATCTTGGGATTTATACAAGACACAGATATAAACACTCTCTTGTTGAGTCGGTCATTCCCAGCCTCCTCTTAGGCTTTGTATAAGGACTTCCCCAGTGGAGTCAATCAACCTCTTAGCTTCAACCTTGGGCTTTGATCAAGGCACACAAGATTCAACATCTCCCTTTAGAGATGACAAGTTCTCTCTCAGTCAAACCTTTTAGCTTCAATCTTGGGCTTTGAACAAGACACAAATAAACCTTTTAGCTTCAATCTTGGGCTTTGAACATGACACCAAAACATCTCTTTCCTCCCTTAGAATAGGAGGAACTACGATTGCTCTGATTTCCCTGTTTCGTTTAAACGGGAATACGTAGGCATAAGATTGTGAAATCTTAACGAGCGTACTAATACAAAACTCTAGGTCCAGTACCTTCATACATCAATCAAAACTTAGGTCCAGTACCTTACCAAAAACATCGGAAAAAATTGAACATCAACAAAAACTCACTCACTCACTCATACATCCCAAGAAACTTTCTCAACCCATTAACGGATAAACACCATCAAGTACAAAGCAAAACCTAATGCTAACATCATGTGGATAACCACATATAGGATGGGTAATTAACAACTCCCCATTGTATAACCTGACCCCGGACCCCCCAATCTCTTTTAAAGCGTTTGTTCAGTTAAACAATCGCGTGCAAGGTTAGTTTTAGATAGCTTTCCCTTTCACTTCCAGCTTCACAGGATAAATAAGAAATCAGAAAGTAGCACCTCCTCCTACCATTGCGGTGAGGAAAACCCAGCGATAAGGTGGTCGCGTCACCGACAAAAATCGCTCGCTACACTAAAATGGCGACTCTGCTGGGGACTCACTGCATGATCTGTTCGACAGTAAAATGGCGACTCTGCTGGGGAGTCACTGCATGATCTGTTTTACCTTATTCATCATCGTCCCCATTTTCTACAGTAAAATGGCGACTCTGCTAGGGAGTCATTGACTGTATAGAACTAGGTTATAGCTCTTAAGAGGTCTAGGATGTTAGTTTTAGGAATAAATATATATATCGCTTTTCCTAATTGATATCCGTGTTTATTTTTCTGCTAATGGGACTGCGGGTGATGCCACATCTGGAAAGTTTGAGTGAGACCTAAGATAAGTGATGGCACTAGACGGGTAATTTTACAGGGAGTGACTCCCAAATAAGAGATCCTGGTCGACCATCGAATTAGTGGAGATACCCTTTGCGGATTCAATACCTATACGACTTCGGTTATTGAAAGCAGATTGTTCGATTATGGGATCAGAGAAACTGAGGATTTTTGTAGACTAAGACCATGTTACTATTTTGTAGTGCGGAAGCTATCGAAAATAGTTGTCACGGGATACTACCCTCATTTGAGATTACTCTAAGATACTACAGCTCGCTCGGGTGAACCAGTCTGTTGTTGTTATCCCAAGAGGGGTCAATGATTTTGAGGACAGGTACAAAAAATCACCAGTACAACCTTTGGGGATGGGTAGAGCCGTGACTTCATGACACCGAACCTTTGACCCCATGTTTTTTCTATGTTTTTGTGTGCTGCATTCATGCATTCATTTCATCTAAAAAACTTTCAAACAAAGAAAAAATTTCTCTTTTAGTCTCTCTTTTTTTCAAATTAAACTAAGACAATGATTGTAAATATCAGAGAAAAAAATTGCGTTATGGATTTCGGTAGAAGGAAGACTCACAAGTACACCTTCAAGGTTCCAAAACTAGAGGATTTAAGAGGGTTGGCAAGGATGATTACCAACCCTGATGCTTTCAGAGCTAAGTACGGTGCTGTCTTTGTTAAGGGTCCATGTAATTGAAGGAATCTTGTCTATGCTGATTCAGTTCTACGATCCGGTTTATCACTGTTTCGCATTCCCGGATTATCAGCTAGCACCAACATTAGAGGAGTACTCTCACCTGACTGATCTACCTATCATTGACCAAGCTCCCTTTTCTGGACTGGAAGAAATTCTAAAAGATCAAACCATTGCAAGAGCAATCTATTTGGACGAGTCAGAAGTCAGGACTCACATGACCGTTAAGGGTGGAGTCCAAGGTTTTCCAGCTCAGTTTTTGATAAAGAAAGCCCTGTACTTTGCTAGTATAGGTAACGTGACCGCTTTCGAGAGCATCTTTGTTTCGCTCACCTACGGGTTATTTCTGTTTCCCAACATTGATAACTTCGTTGATATCAATGCCATTAAGATTTTTCTAATTGGAAACCCTGTACCGACCTTGCTAGCAGACGCTTATCATACCGTACACTTAAGGAATTTGTACAGCGGAGGAATGGTCACATGTTGTGTACCCCTGCTATACAAATGGTTCACTTCCCACTTACCCAAGTCTGCAGCATTTTGGGATCATCAGAGTACTTTATGTTGGTCGCAAAGAATCATGTCTCTTACCAACTCTGACATAGACTGGTACAATCGAATCTATGACGGGATCAGAATCATTGACCGTTGTGGAAACTTCCCTAATGTACCCCTCATAGGAACTAAAGGAGGAATCAACTATCATCCAGTTTTAGTTCGTCGTCAATTCGGATATCTGATGAGGCATATCCCGCGTAATGCTCATCTGGAAGGTCTTTTCTTCAAGGAAGGAGAAAATGACAGGGCACTAAAGACAGAAATAGTGCATGCCTGGAAACATGTTCATAGGAAAGGAAGAGAGTCTCTAGGAAAACCAGATTATGTCTCTATGGAGCCTTATCACCACTGGATACAAACTAGAGCTCTCAAACTGAGGATGTCTTACCCTCGTCACGAAGTTCTTCTGTTAAAGGAATTTGTCCTTTATTTTATGTCTGATACGGAAAAACTCCAGGTCACTCTCACAAAGTTTAACAAGAGAAGAAGTCTTGGAAGAACAAGTACCGTATTCTCAATGTGGAGTGTAACAAAATACAGCAACTGTTAAAAGAAAAAGACATTCTGATCGAGATTTTAGAGCAACATGCTGTAGAAAATCAAGAAGACCAAAGGAATTTGCTCGCTCCTTTCACTTGGCAAAGGAATGACAACCCGACAACGGCTCAAGAGCCCCGGTCAAAGAAAAGGAAAATACAAGAACCAGTTCCTAAGCCCTCCTCAGAGAGGACTCAGGATCCATAAGTTTAGACATTTCCTTTTTCAGCACTTTGTAAATTATTGTATTTTCATTTCCGCAATCTTTGAATTCAATAAAACGGGGTTTCCCCACTGTATGATATTTGCAATCCAATTGTTGAAGTTTCTTTTGATTAAAACAAAAAATAAATTATATAATTATTGCATATCATTCATCATTCTCACATAACGCATTCTTCTTACCTACGAATCTCACATTTGTGTCTCGATTCTAGAGTCAAATTGTCTCATTCGTACAATATTCGGGCCAATCAACAGAAGAAAGTGGGTGATCTCGAGGAAGAGAACAGAGAGTTAAGAGAAGAAATCGACACTCTAAAAGAAGATCTGAGGAAACTTCACAATGACATGCAAGCTCTGGCGGCAGCCCAGATGCAATAACAAAGGACTGTGATCTCAGAGATCACATCTACGCCCATAGTGGAAAAGTATGATCCTCGGTATAACATGCCTAAAGATCGTCCCTGGGGCATGCCACTCAACTATATCCCGGAAGGATATATTCCGCCGATCACGAAAGATCCTGAAACTGCAGCAGGAGCCGCTGGGCCTGAAGGTTACAAACTTCGGAAAACGAAGATGCAAGGGGCATGACAGCAACTCCTGAAGGTTACAGACTTCGGGAGAGAGAAGCACCAAGAGTCACTGCTATAATGACTATACCACCACCCATGGTACACACTGTCCCAGAAGGGCAGATTCCACAGATACCGTCTGGTGGAAACGAAAGTATGTATGGCAGAATGAAGGAATTCCAGGAGCAATTCCTGGAGATGCAGAAGGAACTGCATTCCATTCGCAGCCAGGATCTATTCGGAAAAGACGCCGCAGACCTTTGTTTGGTCCCTAATGTGAAGGTTCCGCACAAATTCAAGGTGCCCAAATTTGAAAAGTACAAGGGTAACTCTTGCCCTTAAAGCCATTTGGTGATGTACGCTCAGAGGATGTCAACTCATACAGAGAACCAATAGCTACTGATCCACTATTTCCAAGATAGTTAAACCGGAGCCGCACTCAAATGGTACATGGGTTTAAACCACACTAAGATCGTAACTTTCAGAGATCTTGGCGCTGCCTTCGTTCAGCAATATAAGTATAACCTAGACATGGCACCAGACAGAGATTAACTCAGAGCCATGTCGCAGAAGGATAAGGAAACCTTTAAGGAATATTCTCAGAGATGGCGTGAAATTGCCGCCCAGATTTGTCCACCTCTTGAGGAAAAAGAGATGACAAAAATTTTCTTAAAAACCTTGAGCTCATTTTACTACGACCGAATGGTCGCCAATGCGCCCAACGACTTTACTGAAATGGTGGGCATGGGAGTTCGTCTTGAGGAAGTAGTCCGAGAAGGACGTCTGGTCAAAGATGCCAGACCATCAAGCAGTACCAAAAGATACGGTAGTACTTTCCCTAAGAAAAAAGAGCAAGATATTGGTAATATCTCTCTCGAAAAGTAAAGGCGGCGGTACCAACCAGTAGCAGCTGTAACTCCTGCTATCAACCATGCGCGTGTTCCAACGTATCAACCTCAGGTTGCTCAGAGCCAACCGAATCAACAACAATATCAGCAAAGGACACAACAGCCTCTTCAGCAGGCTCGTCCTCCGTACAATAACAACCGTACAACGCGACCACCTGGGTTCGACCCTATACCGATGTTGTACGCTGAACAGTTTCCACTATTACTGGTCAAGGGGCACGTCCAAACCAGGTCCCCTCTTATAATACCGAAAAATCCGCCTTTTTGGTTCTAAGCGGATCAGACTTGCCCTTACTGTTGTACCCCAAATTTTACCCTCCGATATTCTGATCGTTTGCATATCCTTTTCATTGGTCTCTGTTTTCGCATTTTAGTAAACATATCAATAATCATGCATTTTTTGTTAGAATTTAATTTGTTTTATTTCTTTTTTCACTAATTATTTTCACTTATCTTTTTTATTATTTTTAGTTTTATTATTATTATTTCTTTTTTATTATTATTATTATTAATTTTATTATTATTAGTTTTATTATCATTATTAGTTTTATTATTATTAGTTTTATTATTACTAAGCTTTATTATTATTATTATTATTACTTTTATTTTGTTTATCTTCATGGTAAGTGGGGACCACTCAATCATTCTAACACTTCACATGGATTGCCAACTTGGATTTATCAATGACCAAAAATCATTCTCACACTTCACTCATCAATGGCCAAGAATCATTCTCATAAAGTCACATGGATTGCCACATCAACACTCCCACTTTATTCACACTATAAATAAGATCTCTCTTTCTCTCATTTGACACACCAGATTCACCCCACACAAAGACTGAATACTCTCTTAATTTTCTCCCTCAATTATTCTTGCAAATTTTCTGGAAAGAAGGCTCGTCTTCATTTTTTCATAACTCGTGTCATTGAAGAGGCAGTGGACCGTCTCCACTAGGTAACATTCACCTCTTTTATTTCTCCGTTTTCAAAGTACCATAATCATTTATCTATGCTGTTATCAAGTTCATTAGCATGTTAATATTTTTCTGAAAAAAGTATTGTAATATCCTATAATTTTTGTTTGGTTTTATTATGAATGATGTTTAAAAGATAAGATAAAAATTCAAAAAGACAAAAAAACATGCTTCATCACCACCCTTTTATTATTTCATACTATTTTTATTTTATTTTTCATTTATTCCTTAATTTTGTTTCTCTAGTTTTTATTTTAGGAGCACTTTGAATTTTTAGTTTCAATTTATCATGTTATTTCTTGAATTCATAACTTTTTCTTTCGAATTTTGTTTTGATTTTTATTTTTCGCTTACGATCTCTATTTCGATTTTTAGGGCCAATGATATTACAAAATCATGACTTAGTTGATTTATGCAAAATGACTAAAAAGTCTTGATATGTATAAGGCTCATTTCTTTATTTTTGTTGGTCAATGAAAGTCGAATATCAAAAGATTATCGATCCTCCGATTAAATCTTGATCAAGACGAGACTAACTTTATTCTTCATTTCGAGTCCATTTTCTTTACTTTAGGCCGATGACATTGCACAAATCTTGACTTTGATTATTTCAAATCAATAAAGTCTTGATAAATATGAGGCCACTTTTTACTTATTTTTATTGGTCGATGAAAGTCAAAAATCTAAGATTATCGATTTATCGATTTAAATCTTGATGAAGACGAGACCAACCTTATTTTTTCATTCCGGTTTCATTATCTTTACTTTGGTCGATGACATAACAAACTTCATGGTTTGGTTGACTTCATTGAATCAACAAAACTTTGACCAATATGAGACCGCTTTCTCTTTATTTCAGTTTCATTCACTTTTTAGTCGATGAAAGTTAAGAATCATTGATTATCGATTCCTCGATTAAATCATGATTAGGACGAGATAAATTATATTTCGTGTTCTTAGCAAGCAAACATAACATAACACAAACTTAGCAAGAGGTTCCTGTAGAGTACTACAGATACTTAGGGTGCTAATACCTTCCCTTTGTATAACCAATCCCCGAACCTTAGATCTCCCCCTTTAGGTTTTTTAACGATCTTGAACCTTTCCTTTGGATAAATCAAAGTCGGTTGTAAAAGAAAATGATGCAAGTTAAGTAATAGCTTGTTATCCGATTTTCACCGCAACAGAAATGGCGACTTCGCTGGGGAATCAGTTAGACCTATTGCTGGTCGTTTCCTAAGAGGGTTAAGCCAATCTTGTTTTTATGTTATTCATGTTTTCTTATTTACTTGTATATGCTTATGTATGTCATATTTGCTTATATACTTGTATCTTTGTTCTTGTTTTATTATCCTGTTTATTTTGGGTTATCATGGTATCTATGAGTGAGATAAGTCTTAACCCGGACTTGAGAGAACACATATGTTTAGGAACCGTGGACATAGTCAAGGGAACTTCGAGGATGAAATCCCAAAGGAGGGAACTTGAAGTCCATACTCAGTTGAGGCCCTCTTGGAGGTGGTAAATGTTGAACGAGCAATCGTGAATGCGTTACTACTTTCGACCTAGGAGCCAGAGATACTGATGACCTTTAGTTATCCCTTTTCCCCACTTGGCCTATTTAGGATGTAGTGCGATGATTATGAGGAAGTAATCCTAAATGATTGCTACGCGATACTACGCTCAGACGAGACTCTCTTGAGGATTTTATTGATCACCGATCAATTAGAAAGTTGATAAAATCCGAAATATGGGTTGTTGACTCTGGGAACTCTTTAGAACCTTGCTCTGCAGATACAAGAACCCTAGTACACACCCTGTGGTTGGTTCTTTACCCAGACTTCATGTTGTGATCTCGAACCCTTGATCCTGTTGCATGTGTTTTTGCATCCTGTTTGCATTGCATTGCATTTGATTTGCATCTTTGCATGTCTCATTGCATACGTCTGTCTGCCCAGCTACTCATTTCCAGTGGTCTCTATCTTCCAGTGTCATCTGTGAGTCGTCAAGCTGATTCCTCGACACCGATACCGGACTAGAGCTAATTACAGATGCAAGATGTCAGAGCAAGAGGCGCACAATACTGAGGTCCGAATGGAGATCGATGACCTTAAGTCGAGCATGATTAAACTCACTGAGATGCTCTAAGTTTTGATTGCTAGGGGAGAGCAACCCCAAAGGACTGTCATCCAGGAAGTTTCAAGCGTTGATCCTCCACCAGTTCAGATGCCACCTTCAACTTGGCCAAAGTTTGGTTTGCCACGCAACTACTCTCCACCGATTGCATCTACTGCTATGGTTGGTTAGACTGATATGCCTGTCTTTCAAGCTCCTGTTTTCACCGAGCCTAGACCTGTGGTCCATGCTGTTCCACAGACTGTTCGAGCTCCTTTCGAGAATCCCCTCTATGAGTACAATGCTGCCAGTGTTCAAGGTGAAGACCGTGAAGACTTTGTTGAACCTGAAGTTGTCCGAGAGCAGTTTCAGAGCATAGAGAAGAGACTCAAAGCCGTTGAGGGTACTGATTTCCTTAATGTGGATGCAGACAATATGTGCTTAGTATCAGACCTTGTTATACCTGCTAAGTTCGTAACACCAGATTTTGTGAAGTACAAGGGTCACTCTTGCCCAAGAGCTCATTTGGTTATGTATCTTCGTAGGATGACTGCTCACGCCAAGAATCAGAATTTGCTTATCCACTGTTTTCAAGACAGCTTGAGTGGAGCATCACTCAAATGGTACATGGGTCTCGAGCAAAACTCTATCCATAGCTTTCAAGACCTCACAAATGCCTTCATGAAGCAGTATAAGTATAACCTCGACATGGCTCCTGATCGCCGTCAACTGCAAAACATGTCTCAGAATGATAAAGAGTCTTTCAAGGAGTATGCTCAGCGCTTAAGAGAGTTGGCTTCCCAGGTTGAACCTCCTTTGGCTGAGAAAGAGTTAACCGGAATGTTCATGGATACCCTGTCCCCATTCTATTGGGAGAAGATGGTTGGAAGTGTTTCCTCCAATTTCACTGATTTGGTTACTATTGGCCAAAGATTAGAGGAAGGTCTTAAAAAAGGAAAAGTATCCAAGGCTGTTGAATCTTCTAATGCTGTGAAGAAATCCTACGGGAACTTTCAGAAGAAGAAGGAAGATCAGACTAATGTTGTCATGGTTGAAGCAAGAAGGCCTCGTCCCCGACCTCAGTATGTTGTTCACCCTGTTGTTGCCACTGTTACTCCTGTGGTTGCTGTACCACGACCAACTCAAGCTTTCCAACATCCGGCTGCAGGACAGAGCCAGTATCGTAATAGGGGTCAATTTGATCCCATTCCCATGACTTACACTAAACTTTATCCTGGTTTAGTTCAACAAGGTTTGATTACCACAAGGCCTTTGCCTCCTCCTCCAAATCCTCTTCCAGCCGGCTATAAGGCTGATCTTCATTGTGAATACCATCAAGGTGGTGCAGGCCATAACTTGGAAAGTTGCTTTGCGTTGAAGGCTAGAGTACAAGAGCTGATGAGGAACAAAATCCTCTCCTTTAAGGACAATCCTAATGTTCAGAGGAATCCTCTGCCAGGGCACGCCAAGTGAAGCCTCAGTCGACTTCGGCTCAGCTACTTCTTAAAGACAGGACAACTCATCCTTGTGTTTGATTAGTCACTAGGCCTTGTTTCTTGTTGTTTGCATTTCCCTCATTTTGTAATAGCTGTTTGTTTTCAAATTATGTTTGTACTTTCACAATTAATGAAATGAGCACTGCAACTTTTGATTCAATTCATTTGTGTTTGCTATTTACTTTTTATTGCTTCCTCTTTCATGAAAAATAAAATAAAAAATTCTCTTGTCCACTTTCTTCTGATTATGCAAAGATTGGAGGGAGGATGATGAAAACAAAACACTCATAATTGTTGTTGATATGCTTTCAAATCAAAACTTTACTGACGATGTAAGGCATTGTTTCAATCCCTAAACACTTGAGACATAAGGAAGATAACCCCTCTTTAACCCCTTCGAGCCTAGAAGTAGGAGTTTCTTTCTTTACAAACAAAAACCCGCAATCTTAACCTGGGGCAGGGTAGTTCTCAGTTAACTGGATTGTGCATTCAAATTCAAGAATTTCAGGCAAGACGCCTTTCAACAAAAGGGTGCATTCATAAATTTTCCTTCGCACACAACAAGCAAGTGTCGAAGATGTCTTTCAAGTCGAACGCCAACGATGGTTCGTCGTAATCCTTAAGCCAGGCAGTCAAAAAAAAAAAAGTTTGTATGACAACCAAAGGAGGAAATCTTTAAATCCTTTATCCTAAAATTCCTCAATAAGAAAGCAGTGATTGGCATCTCAAGTCCATTGAATTTTGAACCGTCATCATTACTATCATCAGTGCAATTTCCTAACCTATGGGAACCTGAGTGCATAGTTTGAGTTAACTGAGTATAGGACTGGAGATCATCATGTAGATTGGGTGGGTCACAAATAAACTTTGAGCCTTTATCCTTTGTTTCTTAAACCGTGAACCAGGCCACATTATAACCCTCAAAAGACCTAACTAAAGCAAGGTTATTTTGAAAGTATACTACAGCAAGGTTGTGTAAACTGACTCCAAAATATCTTTGCAGGTCACCTATTTTGGGTATTACACCCTTTGCTTAAACGTTTCACTTTAATGTCTTGAACCACCGTGTTCTGACCAGTATCCCATATACTTTGCACCTCTTTCAAAATGATTTTGATTTCAAAAGTTGCATGAACTTTGCATTTACCATGTTTGTACAAATACTTTTGTTTGCAAACTAGCTTTCTTCTTAAGGAATTTTCAAACAATTGAGAAACTTGGTCGGTGATCCAATCAGGGGCAACTTCCTTCCATATTCTGTTGAGAATCAGTTCAAGATTTGAGGTTTAATGGCGACTTCTCAAAATCGGTTTATACAGAAGATTTTTCAAGACTCATACTGGGGCAAGCTTTCCCAGTGTACAGTAAAACAATTATTTTCAAGACTCATACTGGGATAAGCTTTCCCAGTGTACAGTAAAACAATCATTTTCAAGACCCAGACTGCGGCAAGCTCTCTAAGAGCACCATGAAATGGTCATTTTCAGAATCAGACAAGCTGAAGCAATGATTAACTCATCTACAATAATCAGCTAATCTGGGGCAGTTTACTTGAAGAATCCCCAAGCATCTCTCCATCCTTCTTTACAAGGATCATCACTAGATACAGTTTATTAGTGTGGCAAAGATGTGTTCAGCAGAAGCATCTCTAGTCCCAAGCAGAATGGCAGTGATCTCCGTGTAGAGGAATCAGTCTTCCAGTCTTGTCTTCCCAGAGAGTCGAGCCATGTCGTTGACATCTGCATTCGCATTTGATCATATATCATCTGCATAATTTATACCATATGCATAACATGAGTGTTTTATCCTCATTTGCATTTCTCCCGAGGTCGTGTCGTTATCCACGTCTTACCAAAACGTTACCTGTCCTTTTCATTCAGTGTCATTCCTGAATGTTGTCATTCTCTTGCGCATCTAATTTTGTTGATAGATGTTGGTCTTCTCTCATTCCAATGCTATTCCTAGATCTTTATATTCTCTCACTCCAGTGCCATTCCTGAATGTCTGTCTCTTATGATCTCTAGTGCCATTCCTGGATGTCTGTCTCTTGTGATCTCCAGTGCCATTCCTGGATATCTTGTTCCCCTTGTTTCTCCCAGTGCTATTCCTGGAAGTTTTACCTCTCTTTTGTAATCCTCATCAAATTTTCTTGGATATCTTTCAATGTCATTCTTGAAAGTCTTTTTTGTCCATTCAGTGCCATTCCTGGATGAGTTTTCTCCTTTGCATTCAGTGTCATTCCTGGATATCTTTCTCACTATCATTCGATACCATTCCTGAATATAGTGATCTACCTTTACTTTCAGTGCTTCCTTGGATTTCACCTTTGTTCACATTCATTCAATGTTGTCTTGAATACTGTGGTTCCTTTTGTCCAATGCTTTCTTGGATTTCTATCTTGCTCACTTTCATCTGATGCCTTCTCAGATATTATGAGTTATACCTTTCATCTAAAGCCATTATTGGATGACTGGTGTTTTTTTATATTCAATGTCATTCTTGAATGTAATCTTTGTTCACTCATCTAAAGCCATTATTAGATATTATGATTTACACCTTTCATTCAAAGCCATTATTAGGTGGCTGGTTTCTTTGCATTCAATGCCATTCTTGAATGTAATCTTTGTCCACTTTTATCTAAAGCTATTATTAGATATTATGATTTATACCTTTAATCCAAAGCCATTATTGGGTGATTGGTTCCTTTGCATTCAATATCATTCTTGAATGTAGTCTTTGTTCACACTCATCTAAAGCCATTGTTAGATATTGTGAGTTATACCTTTTATTCAAAGCAGTTATTGGATGTATGGTTTCTTTACCATCCGATGCCTTTCCGGATGTGTCTCTCTTTCTGATGTTTTTTCCAGGTCGGGTCTTTGTTCACTTTATCTAAAGCCGTTATTAGATATTGTGATCTATACCTTTCATTCAAAGCCAGTATTGGATGTCCGGTTTCTCTACCATCTAATGCCTATCCGGATGTGTCTCTCTTTCTAATATTTTTCAGATAGAGTCTTTGTTCACTTTATCTAAAGTCGTTATTAGATATTGTGATTTATACCTTTTGTTCAAAGCCATTATTGGATGACTGTCTTCTTTGCATTCAAAGCAATTCTTGAATGTAGTCTCTGTTCACATTCATCTAAAACCATTATTAGATATTATGATTTGTACCCTTCATTCACAGCCATTATTGAATGACTGATTTTTTTTGCCATCTGATGTTTTTCCGGATGTGTCTTTCTTTGTCTTTTCTGGTTTTTCTTGAAGATCCCATTTGAACTCTTCAGTATAAGAAAATCCCAGAAAATCTTTTGTTGGTGTCTATCCTTTTATCCCAAATTGATCCCCAGGGGAGATCATGTCTTCTTTCTGGTTCCATGCCCAGTAAAGAGTGTACTTTCATTTCCCCAGTGTCGTCCGGTCACCTATAAACCTGTCATCCATCTCCTTGGACTTTCCCCTAGTGGAGAGCCCCTCTCTGGCTCCCATCCCCAGTGAGGGCCTGTAGGATTTCCTCTTTATTTTTCTATCCCCGGTGCATCCTTAGAGTCTCCCCAGTGAGTCTATCGTTGGACAGTCTGTATCCCCAGTGAGTCTTTCTCGTGAATGCTAACATTATCCTTCCCCAGTAAGCTCACCTGTGGTGGATTGCCCTTCATCCTTGGTGTTTTATTTGTCTGCCCCTTTGCATTTAGCATTCCATCATTTTCATCATATTAGAGTTCATTGCATGTCAGCATTTTTGTCCATAACATTGCATGTCAGTGCGTCTGAGGGCAAAATTTTCGGTTATCTATATTTAAATACCTTCCACCATGATTTCATGAAGACTATCATCACTCATGTCATCCGGTGAAGATATTTAAATAGGGGCAACTGTTGTACCCCAAATTTTACCCTCCGACATTTTGATCGTTTGCATATCCTTTTCATTGGTCTCTGTTAATCATGCATTTTTTGTTAGAATTTAATTTGTTTTATTTCTTTTTTCACTAACTATTTTCAATTATCTTTTTTATTTTTTTAGTTTTATTATTATTATTTCTTTTTTATTATTATTATTATTAATTTTATTATTATTAGTTTTATTATCATTATTAGTTTTATTATTATTAGTTTTATTATTACTAAGCTTTATTATTATTATTATTATTACTTTTATTTTGTTTATCTTAATGGTAAGTGGGGATCACTCAATCATTCTAACACTTCACATGGGTTGTCAACTTGGATTTATCAATGACCAAAAATCATTCTCACACTTCACTCATCAATGGCCAAGAATCATTCTCATAAAGTCACATGGATTGCCACATCAACACTCCCACTTTATTCACACTATAAATAAGATCTCTCTTTCTCTCATTTGACACACCAGATTCACCCCACACAAAGACTGAATACTCTCTTAATTTTCTACCTCAATTATTCTTGCAAATTTTCTGGAAAGAAGGCTCGTCTTCATTTTTCCATAACTCGTGTCATTGAAGAGGCAGTGGACCGTCTCCACTAGGTAACATTCACCTCTTTTATTTCTCCGTTTTCAAAGTACCATGATCATTTATCTATGCTGTTATCAAGTTCATTAGCATGTTAATATTTTTCTGGAAAAAGTATTGTAATATCCTATAATTTTTGTTTGGTTTTATTATGAATGATGTTTAAAAGATAAGATAAAAATTCAAAAAGACAAAAAACATGCTTCATCACCACCCTTTTATTATTTCATACTATTTTTATTTTATTCCTTAAATTTGTTTCTCTAGTTTTTATTTTATGAGCACTTTGAATTTTTAGTTTCAATTTATCATGTTATTTCTTGAATTCATAACTTTTTCTTTCGAATTTTGTTTTTATTTTTATTTTTCGCTTACGATCTCTATTTCGATTTTTAGGGCCAATGATATTACAAAATCATGACTTAGTTGATTTATGCAAAATGACTAAAAAGTCTTGATATGTATGAGGCTCATTTCTTTATTTTTGTTGGTCAATGAAAGTCGAATATCAAAAGATTATCGATCCTCCGATTAAATCTTGATCAAGACGAGACTAACTTTATTCTTCATTTCGAGTCCATTTTCTTTACTTTAGGCCGATGACATTGCACAAATCTTGACTTTGATTATTTCAAATCAATAAAGTCTTGATAAATATGAGACCACTTTTTACTTATTTTTATTGGTCGATGAAAGTCAAAAATCTAAGATTATCGATTTATCGATTTAAATCTTGATGAAGACGAGACCAACCTTATTTTTTCATTCCGGTTTCATTATCTTTATTTTGGTCGATGACATAACAAACTTCATGGTTTGGTTGACTTCATTGAATCAACAAAACTTTGACCAATATGAGACCGCTTTCTCTTTATTTCAGTTTCATTCACTTTTTAGTCGATGAAAGTCAAGAATCATTGATTATCGATTCCTCAATTAAATCATGATTAGGACGAGATTAATTTTATTTCGTGTTCTTAGCAAGCAAACATAACATAACACAAACTTAGCAAGAGGTTCCTGTAGAGTACTACAGATACTTAGGGTGCTAATACCTTCCCATTGTATAACCAACCCCTGAACCTTAGATCTCCCCCCTTTAGGTTTTTTAACGATCTTGAACCTTTCCTTTGGATAAATCAAAGTCGGTTGTAAAAGAAAATGATGCAAGTTAAGTAATAGCTTGTTATCCGATTTTCACCGCAACACTTCCCATCAAGGAGGACCAGGGCATAACATAGAAATTGTCTCAGCTTCAAATCCGATGTGCAGAAGCTTGTCAGGAATGGGGTCTTATCCTTCAAGGATACAAATCCAAATGTTCAGACGAACCCGTTGCCTCAACACGAGAAAGCTGCAGTAAATTTGATAGAAGAAGAGTCTAACCATAGCTATCAAATTCACGATGTACTCTTATTGGGAACCAACCTGGTCAGGATGCATTGCAGACAGAGCAGATACGGTCATATACCGTCTCATAATTATCACCAGTATGATATCTCCTCTAAAGACAATCAAGGATGTTCTGTGATGCAATCCACTCTACAGGAACAGATGGATCTCAGATGGATCCAAGATCGCCGAATCCGTGAGGTCAACATGACTTATACGAATTCCAACATCATTCAAAACCACGAAATCCGTGCAATGAATGTCAACTTAGTGGCAATACACTCAAGGCAAAGCCAGCATCATGACCTGCCGCAACACGATTACGATTCCTGTCTGATCTGCTCAATAAGCAATCAGGGATGCTCTTTTATACAAGAGGCTCTCCAGCATCAGATGGATCTTGGATGGATTCAGGATTACCGCGATAGAAGTCATTATCAGGTTAATATGATCAAAATCTTCAATGTTTGCTTGATGAATACCAGTTTGGTAGATTTACATGCTAAGCAAGTCCAGCTCGGTTTTCTGTCTCCGCATGAGTATCAGAACTGTAGAGTGTGTTGTGAGAGTGACCAAGGATGTGCACTCGTTCAAAGAACACTGCAACATTTGTTAAACCACTGGTGGCTTCCGATCTATCTAGATGAAGACACATAACAAGTCAGCATGACTAATGGGAACCCCACTAGGCATCAAAATCAGGATGTTCGATCAATGGAAACGGATCTAGTAAGGTTACACTGCATACAAAGTGGACATGGCCGGGTGCCACCACACAACTATGAGCGCTGTAGAGTTTTCTCTGAAGATAATCAAGGATGCTACCTCGTCCGAGCAGCCCTTCAAAGTCAGTTGGACCACAAAGAGATTCAACCATGGTCGAGCTCTAGTTCAATGTCGGGCTATCATCCTAATCAGGGAAAAGATGTTGTCTTGATCCCTAAGAGAGAAGTGGCCAAAGATATATGCGCCATAATCCCTTTACTCCATGAATCAAGAGTCCCTCTTAATAGTGGAAAAATTCTCAACCTCAAACCAATTGAGGCCGGCTATGATGGTCAGAAAAATCAAAAGGCTCCTGTAGTTATCTATCTGCCAGGACCAGTATCGCACAAATCTAATAAGGTGATCCCTTACAAATACGGCACAACCACTATTGAGAATGGAAAGCAAATTCCATTACCCTCCGTTGTGAATATTGCAGACATCAGTCGAGTAACACGGAGCGGTCGGATCTTCAACCGAGGAGTTGGAGAACCTAACAAAGAAGGGGAACCTCAAGCAGAAGTTCCTAATCAACCAGTCAGTCAATCCCGTGATCCCGACTTTTCAAAGAACAATGATGAGATGCTAAAGCTCATCCAGAAAAGTGAGTACAACATCGTTGATCAACTGTTACAGACTCCTTCAAAAATCTCTGTGTTATCTCTTTTACTCAGTTCCGAAGCCCACAGAGAGGCTCTACAGAAAGTCTTAGAGCAGGCCTTTGTGGAACAAGATGTAACAATTAGACAATTCGACATCATCATCTCCAACATCACTTCCTGCAACAACTTGGGGTTTAGTGATGAGGAATTGCCAGAAGAAGGCAAAAGTCACAACATAGCGCTGAATATTATAGTCAACTGCCAGGACAATGCTTTAGCCAGCGTACTGGTAGACACCGGATCGGCTTTAAATGTTATGCTGAAGTCCACTTTAATGTGACTATCATTTAAAGGATCTCCGATGAGAGGCAGTGAGGTCATCATCAAAGCATTTGACGGATCCCAAAAAATGGTTATCGGCGAAGTTGACCTTCCCATAACTATCGGTCCTCACACTTTCCAAGTCACTTTCCAGGTCATGGACATCCGGGCAGCATACAGCTGTTTGTTAGGAAGAGCTTAGATACACGAGGCTGGGGCAGTCACTTCAACACTTAACCAAAAGCTGAAGTTTGTCAAGAACGACCAACTAGTCATAGTCTGTGGAGAACAAGCCCTGATCGTGAGTAACCTGTCATCGTCCACTTGTGTAGAACCCGAGGAGGTTGTTGGAACCTATTTCCAAGCACTTTCGGTGAGCAATGACAAACAATCAGAAAGAGGAACATTGATTTACTCGTACAAAGATGCTCTCGAAGTAATCAAAAGTAACAATGCAAAAGGATGGGGATAACTTGTCATTCCTACTGATAACAACACGAAGAAGGGCCTTGGTTTTTCCTCAACCTGTACTCAGACTGCTACTAATGATGAAAGTTTTCATCCCATTCAGATCTTCTTCCACAGTGGAGGCTTCCTTCACCAAGTGTCTCAAGAAGTACATACCATCAACGAGGGTGATTCCTCCGATACAGATGAAGAATGAAAGTCCTATCTTAACGAGGACGATTATGTGTCTCAGGAAGAGGTGCCTACGCCTTTTTGCTTTCCCGCACAGAGTCCGAGATGTATACCAAGGTCAAATGTCAAGATGATATACGGAGATTGTGATCCAGAAGGATGTCGTGCTCCACCCAACTCATTAAAGAAGGACACTCTGATGAAAAACAACTTTGACCACGACTATTATGGCCCAATGGATGACCTGCCTATCTGGCAGCCGTACCTGGGAGACTTGAGGCAAGAGAGTCAGCCGAACGATGCATATCAGCTGAGCATCATTGAAATGAATACATGTGTCCCCTCCGAATCATGGGATCATTACTCAGGGCATTCCAAAAATATCCAGCACGATGTTAAGTTTGCAAAGATTGCAAGACTAGAGTTCATCAACTATGCTTTTCCCGAGGTCGACGTTATCGAAAGATATGACTCCTCCAGTTCCACGGAAGTATTGGACACCTTAGGACAACCGAGTGGCAAGTACGACTTCTTGGTCAAGTACACCGCTCCTGAAAGCTCTCGTATCAGGCTCGAAGACATCCAACCAACTGGATGGGGAGATTCACCTGAGAGTACAAACATTGTGCAAGATACAACAGAAGAGTTTGCCTACGACAACTCTGCCTGGGAAACAGATTCCAACGATCCGGCTCCACCAGAAATAAGCGTTATTTCTGAAGACAAACCAAGAAAGAAGGTACCAGACTTTGTGATTCACCGAGGAGTTCGTCGCCAATGGGTTGCAGTCGACATTCTGAAAGTTGTTCATAAGTCTAAGTAATCGTCGTCTTTATTTTAACCTTTCACCCTGCCCAGGTGAAACAGATGTTTTGATAGGGCTCACTTTCTGTAAATGTACCTCTTCGCTTTACCCAAAGCGACAGAGTTTTATTTTATAGGGTTGTAGTTTCAAGAATCGACCAAATCATAAATAAAATAACGTCGTTCTGTAATTTCCGCATTTATTGATGTTTTCTCTTTTCGCTTTTTCAGAAAATGGTAATCCTAAAAACAACTCAAATAATTAAAAACAAGCATTTTTCATAAATTACACTGCACACGCTCTTGCATTCTCTCTATCTCTTCTAAAAAACAATCATCACGTCGTGCAGATTGCTTGTTTTAAACCCCGTTGAAACACGCGATCAAATGCCTTCTCCCAACTTCGAATTCCTGGTATTTGAGGCTGAAGAAGAAAATGACGAAGAAATTCCAGAAGAGATCTCTCGATTACTCAGACAAGAGGAAAGGCCCATTGAACCTCACAAAGAGCCGTTGGAAACGGTCAACTTGGGTTCAGAAGAAGAGAGAAAAGAAGTCAAGATTGGGGCACAGCTCAGCCTGACTGTCAAAGGAAGTTTGATAAAGCTTCTCAAAGAGTTTCCCGATGTATTCGCTTGGTCCTATCAGGATATGCCAGGGTTGGATACCAGCATCGTGGAACATCATCTACCGTTGAGATCAGAATGTCCGCCGGTAAAACAAAGACTAAGACGGACTCATCCAAACATGGCGATCAAAATAAAAGAGGAAGTGCAGAAACAGATTGACGCGGGTTTCCTCGCCATATCAGAATATACTCAATAACTAGCCAACATAGTACCAGTTCCGAAAAAGGACAGAAAGGTCAGAATGTGTGTAGACTACAGGGATCTGAACAAGGCCAGCCCAAAGGATGGCTTTCCCTTACCACACATTGACATGCTGGTAGACAGTACAGCAAAGTTCAAAGTATTCTCCTTCATAGATGGATTCTCGGGCTATAATCAGATAAAAATGGCGCTGAAAGATATGGAGAAAACTTCGTTCATCACCCCATGGGGTACCTTTTGTTACAAGGTAATGTCGTTCGGTTTGAAGAACGCCGGGGCAACCTATCAACGGGCCATGACTACTCTGTTTCATGACATGATACACAAAGAAATAGAAGTATATGTCAATGATATGATTGCCAAATCTAAAACAGAAGAGGAGCATGTGACTCACCTGTCAAAGCTATTCAAGCGGTTGAGAAAGTACAAACTCCGCTTGAATCCTAACAAATGCACATTCGGTGTCCGCTCAGGAAAACTACTAGGGTTCATCGTCAGCCAGAAAGGAATTGAGGTTGATCCTGACAAAGTCAAGGCCATTCAAGAAATGCCTTCTCCAAAGACTGAAAAATAAGTCAGGGGATTCCTAAGACGTTTGAACTATATTTCCAGATTTATATTCCTCATGACCGCGACATGTGCGCCGATCTTCAAATACTCAAAAAGAATCATGACTGCGTTTGGACAGAAGACTGCCAAACCGCCTTCGACAGTATCAAGGAATACCTGTTGAACCCAATAATTTTATCACCTCCAGTGGAAGGAAGACCACTGATCATATACCTAACAGTCTTGGAAGACTCCATGGGTTGTGTACTTGGCCAACAGGACGAAACCAAAAGGAAAGAGTCTGCCATTTACTATTTGAGAAAGAAGTTCACCGACTGTGAGACTCGGTACACTATGCTTGAGAAAACTTGATGCACTCTGGCTTGGGCAGCCAAACGTCTTCGCCAGTATATGATTCGTCACACTACTTGGTTAATCTCCAAAATGGATCCAATCCAGTATGTCTTTGAAAAGCCTGCTCTCACGGGAAGGATAACCCGTTGGCAGATGTTGTTATCAGAATACGACATCGAGTACCATGCTCAGAAAGCCGTCAAAGGAAGTATTTTAGCCGATCATTTGGCTCATCAACCGATCGACAATCAGGAATCAGTCGGATTTGACTTCCCAGACGAAGATGTCATGTATCTAAAAATGAAAGATTGCGATGAACCACTACCCAGTGAAGGGCCAGAATCAGGTTCCCAATAGGGACTAATCTTTGATGGAGCTGTCAATCATTACAGAAACGGAATTGGGGCAATCATCATAACACCTCAGGGTACCCATATTCCTTTCACTACCAGACTGACATTCAAGTGTACAAACAACGAGGCCGAATACGAAGCTTGTATCATGGGTCTCGAAGAAGCAATTGACTTGAGAATTAAGAACCTGGATGTATATGGCGACTCAGCCCTGGTTATCAATCAGATCAAAGGATATTGGAATACATACCAATCAGGACTGATTCCTTACAAAGACTATGCAAGAAGGTTGTTACCATTCTTTAACAGAATCGAGTTTCATCACATCCCTCGTGAAGAGAATCAAATGGCTGATGCACTAGCCACTCTCTCTTCCATGATTAGTGTAGGTCAATGGAATGACATACCTAAGATTGCATAATGCGCCTAGAAAGGCCCGCTTACATCTTCACGATTGAAGCAGTCATAGACGACAAACCTTGGTATCACAATATCAAATGTTTCCTTCAGAAACAAGAATACCTATCTAGGGCATCCAGAAAGGACAAGAAGACTCTCAGAAGATTGGCAGACAACTTCTTCCTGAGTGGTGGTACACTCTATAAGAGAAACTTTGACATGGTCTTACTTCGATGTGTAGACAGACCAGAAGCAAACATGCTGATGAAAGAGATTCACGAAGGATCCTTTGGCACTCACGTCAACAGACACACAATGGCGAGAAAAATTTTGAGAGCAGGGTACTACTGGTTGACCATGGAATCCGACTGCTACAAGTACATGAGGAAGTGTCACAAGTGTTAAATATAAGTTGGCAAAATCCATGTACCTCCAACGCATCTCAAAGTTCTTTCTTCCCCATGGCCTTTTTCCATATGGGGAATCGACATGATTGGCAATATTGAACCCAAGGCTTCGAACGGAAATCGGTTCATCCTGGTAGCCATTGACTACTTCACCAAGTGGGTCGAAGCAGCGTCATACGCCAATGTAACCCGACAAGTGGTGGTCTGATTTATCAAAAACAATCGCATCTGCCGTTATGGTGTTCCAAGCCAGATCATTACTGATAATGGATCCAACTTGAACAATAAGATGATGAAAGAGTTATGCGCTGAGTTCAAGATTAAACACCATAACTCATCTCTCTACCGACCTAAGATGAACGGCGTGGTACAAGCAGCTAACAAGAACATCAAAAAGATCATTCAAAAGATGGTTGTAACCTATAAAGACTGGCACTAGATGTTACCCTTTGCTCTTCACGGTTATTGCACATCTGTCCGCACTTCAACAGGGGCAACCCCTTTCTCTTTAGTGTATGGCATGGAAGCAGTGCTCCCCATAGAAGTAGAGATCCCATCAATTCGGGTATTGATGGAAGCTAATCTAATAGAAGCTGAATGGTGTCAAAGTCGACATGATGAACTGAATCTGATCGAAGAAAAACGAATAACGGGTCTGTGCCACGGTCAGTTGTATCAGCAAAGAATGAAGAAAGCGTTTGACAAAAAGGTTCGACCTCGTGTTTTTAGGAAAGGAGACCTCGTGCTCAAAAAGATACAATCATTCCTCACTGATTCCCGGGGCAAGTGGGCTCCGAATTATGATGGCCTCTATTTGGTCAAGAAAGCTTTCTCAGGCGGCGCCTTGAGACTCGCAACCATGGATGGAGAGGAATTTGTCTACCCCAAAAATGTTGACGTAGTCAAGAAATACTTCGCCTAAATAAAAAAATAAAAAAATAAAAAAAAACATCTCGATGGATTGAAAACCCTAAAGGGCGGTCCAGGCAAAAATTAGAGACATAAACAAAAAAAATCATCCCGATGGATTGAAAATCTCAAAGTACAATCCAGGCAAAAGTTAGGGATTCATGGCAAGTAACTACGTCCAACAAAGGGGCAAATCCCTCAGCAGCAGTCATGCCATCCATCAGGAAAACTCCCGTCAAGGTCATCTTCGACAGAAGCTCAGGATGCCCAGAATTCAAAGTTGGTAGAAGGATAGCGGTCGTTATGTTTCAATGTAGCCCTTTTCCCTTAAATTACCATTTTCTAAACTTTGTCAATACTCCATGGAATCACGCGTTTGGCTGATTTCCATCCTATTAATAAAATTTGAGCCCTAGTACTTTTGTTTGCAATTCTTATTTGTTTTAGCTTTACGGAATGACATTTTTAACATGATCAACGATTCTTGAAATAAAACAAAAATGAATTTACTTGTCAAAATTTTTCTGCTTTTAAATAAAGATGGCAATTCTTTTGACTGTTGAACATCGAAAGAACATCGATCACTTCTCCAGAAGTAATCGAGCTTCAAAGTGCAGAATTAAAGTACTCCTTCTAAGCCAGTGCGCCTGAATGAAGGATCAGCTGTGTCAGATGCGGATATTCCGTCCGACATCCCAGGCAGAGTTTTTATCTCCTAAGTTCGACCAACGTTGTTCCCCACAGGGACTATCTTTCCTAAGCAAGGCAGAATTGCTATCTTGAACCCGTGATACATTTTATCCTCTGCATGTGGCCGAGTATCCAATCGTGTTCATCTATTAATCTGTATGTCGTGTCAGTTTTTTCAGCATAATCATACATACATCATGCATTATTGATTCATAATCATATTCATATTGCATCACTATCACCCTAGACGGTCTTATCGCCAAGCGATAAAAGTCCTCTTGTCAATCGAGTTGTCAGTTCTTTCCTCGTCAGGAAGCGAGTCATATAAGCAATCTCTCTCCAGTTTATCTCTGGATTAGAGACAGTCCTCGACCACTTTGATAACTTGAACCTCTGAAAGAAGAAGACCTTCGACAAACGTCACTCTTCGCCATTGAAGATGATATCTTCGCTTTCCCGGATTAAGGAAAATCCCTAGAGAAAGCCTCTTAATCAAAGATTTGGCAATACAGCAGTTTCCCTCCGAAAAATTCGCTGACGAAAAGGTCATCAGCACCTCCAAATTAGATTACATCACATGGCATTTCTCCGAGAAGATCTCGAGGAAAAGTATGTTATAATATCCCCAAGCAGGAAACAGTCTCTCAAGAGACTTGTTTTCCCCAGTAGAGTCGACAAATGGCGTCTCCAAAACAGAGAAGTTTGTACACCTCTACAGTTCAGACAGATGGGTTCCCCAGCAAGTCTGACATCAAAACTTTTTCCCATCAAATGGCGTCTCCCCAGGAAAAACTCGGCGAGAAGTTTGAGGAAAACCGCTACAAATAGAATCTCTTGTCAAGAAAGTTTATTGACAAAAGAAACTGAGACCAGTTCCTTGGTAGGAAACCAGGATCGAGGGGAAGTTTATTACAGAAACTAAGACCAGTTCCTTGGTAGGAAATCAGGCTCGAGGGGAACTTTATTTCAGAAACTGAGACCAGTTCCTTGGTAGGAAACCAGGATCGAGGGGAAGTTTATTTCAGAAACTGAGACCAAATCCTTGGTAAGAAACCAAGATCGAGGGGAAGTTTATTTCAGAAACTGAGACCAGTTCCTTGGTAGGAAACCAGGATTGAGGGGAAGTTTATTTCAGAAACTGAGACCAGTTCCTTGGTAGGAAACCAGGATCGAGGGGAAGTTTATTTCAGAAATTGAGACCAGTTCCTTGGTAGGAAACCAAGATCGAGGGGAAGTTTATTTCAGAAACTGAGACCAGTTCCTTGGCTAAAAACTAGGATCGAGGGGAAGTTTATATATCAGAAACTGAGACCAGTTCCATGGCGGAAGACCAGGATCGAGGGGAAGTTTTACATTTTCTAAGTATCATTGCTTAGTAAAAGAAGACGGATGAGCAAACTACCATTCATAACCACCATCAAAATTTTGGGTATTCCGATATTTAATCCTCTTGCACCCTGAATGCCCGAATACCTTCGCCATTCACACCTTCGGGTCCAAGAAAATAAAATAGGGGCATCTGTCATACCCCAAATTTTGACCACTCATTGTTAAAATTCGAATGTGTTTTCACTTCGTGTCATATGCATATCATATCATCTGCTTTGTCATGCATATTGTTTGAATTTTTCGTCGAAATATACGTGTTGAAATTTCAGTCATTTTTGGTTAATTATGCGAAAAATTGATGAACAGACGTTTTTCAACTGAAATTGCAAATGTTCATTTTCCATCTATCTTTCGCACAAATTTAAGTCAATCTCATTTTTATTTATATTTTTAATAAAAAAATGAAAATAAAAAAAATAAAATAATAAAATAATATATATATATATATATATATATATATATATATATATATATATATATATATATATATATAGAGAGAGAGAAAAAAATAAATGTAAATTCATATATTTTTATAATTTTGTTTTTTATGAATTTTTGTTTCTAATGTATTTTGTTTTAAATAACTTTTGTTTTTTATATAATTTGTTTCTTATGTCAAATACATTTTTGTTTTATATCCATAATTTTTTTTTCAAAGTCTCCATTCTTCATTCAAAATGTTGATTTTATGACTAAACATATTATATCCTTTTTCACTAACTTAGTCTCATTTCTAAACTTGATCACCAAGTCATTTTTCCCTATAAATACCACGTGAACTTCTCATTTCAAAATACACCAAACTTGCTCTTAAGCATGTTTCTCTTCTCTCACTCTCATGAATTTCTTCTCATGTAACTTAGGAAAAGGAAAGGAAAAAATGTAGTAACATACACAAGGGCCATGCGCCCCACCTCACCATGCACCATAGTTTTTTTTCTTCTCTTTTCATATCTTTCACACATGTATAAAAATAATATTTTATTTAATATTTATTTTATTAAATAAATTGTTAAATTAATTAATTGTTTATTTAGTTTTACTAATATTAATTATTTATTTTTACTAAATATATTTCAATTAATTTAATTTATGTGAATGATCATTTAATTGTTTAATTGACTATTATTCGATTATTTGATTTCATCTTTGTTAAATACATGGCTTATTCTTAAGCTTGTTTTTCAAATGAATTATTTGTAAATTAAATAAGTGTTCACCTCACTTATGATTTCAATTAAATTCTAACCACTTAATAAGAACAAAGGCATGTGATTTCTGGTTTTCTCTATTCGTTTGTGGTTTTTCATCTGATGCAGGAATTCTTAATCAATATCTTGACGATCATTGGATGCTTAAAAGCTTTGTCGGGTATCTTGGGCTCGTCTGACGCTCCTCTGCTTGTGTGAAAATTCACTGGTGTCTGGTACACTCTGTATTTAATCTTTGCTTATGCATTATGTTTATGATTAAATAAATCTTCACAAAAACACTTTTTGGGCCTCTAATAGAGTGTAAGACCCAATCTCTTTTTTAACCAAAACTTTCTTGGGCCTCAGACATTGTATAAGTCCCAACACATTTTCAAGAACCTTGGCGCGATCACCAGTTCAAAATTAAATCACTTGGGCCTCTCCTTGAGCTATAAGTCCCATTCCTTTTCTTCAAAACACTTTTGGGCCTCTGGATAGAGTGTAAGTCTCACCTCTTTGTAAATAAAATAATTTGGGCCTCAGTATATTGTATAAGTCCTAATACAGTTTCAGAAACTTCGACGCGATCGTCGTTTTCAAACCATTTTTAACTGGGTCTACCCTCGTGTTGTAAGTCTCATTTCTTTTCTTTAATTTCTTTGGGCCTCTTAAAAGAGTGTAAGACCCAACCCTTTTGTAAATAAACCATCTTGGGCCTCAGTCGTTGTATAAGTCCCGATGCGATCTTCAAAACAACAGTTATAAGCCCCAACAATCTTTTCAAAATAAAACTTCTCTTTTGATTTAGGTTAAAATATATATGTTGTTATCAAAACTTTCTTTAATTTCTTTGAACAACTAACAATACAGCACAGAAGCTTGCTCACCTGAAAGTTTTAACTGCTTTCATTTACATGCCTTAATATATATATAACTGTATTGTGGGAAGCTGCGCACGGTTAGTCTTCTTTCATATCCTTTTAAATACTTGTCATATATCAACTGTATATATACTAGTATAGTTATTTAGAGTTTTCCCCGGTAACTAGGTCTAGAACTAGGTAAAGCCTTGTTGGTCACTCTTAAATACAGACAAAACTAGATCCGCGTAGGACTTCCAGATACAGTCTTGACTTCTCTTGGGCTTAAACAATATGGAACAAAGAGAAAGGCAGTATTCTTCGTGAACCTTTTCTCAGACTGTCACCCTAGAAATTGTCAAAGAAATTCTACCCCCCAGAATTGATCTATTCTCGGTGAATAACATCTCTTGAATTTCTTCAAACCTTAGAACTTTCACTAAATGATCTATTCTCAGTGAATAGCATTTCTTAAACTTTTCTTGGTTTGGGACCCACAGGCTTCCTAAAAGTATCCCCGCCTCCTCTTGGGATTTGTACAAGGACCCTCCGGCTTCTTAGAAGTTCTCATGCCTTCTCTTGGGCTTAATACAAGGACCCTGAAGACCTCTTAAAGGTATAAGACAGAACTTAGTCATCCTTTGCTAGAGCAGTCTTTCCAGTGTCAAACCTCTGACCATTTTTAGGGTTGATTCTCATCCATTAAAACACCCGTCTCCTCTTGGAGGCATCATACAAAAGATAAAACTCATCCATACCAATAGACTTGGATAGTCCAAAACCCCTTGAGTCTCGAAGACATTCTCAAGTTCCCTACAAATGTAGGAAGAAACCCTGGTCATTCTGGATCAATCTCCAGTAGAGATAAAAACCTCTGGGTTCTAAAACCCAGTCTCTCTCCTAAAATTCCCCCAACCAGGGTCAGTTTATCATCAGGATAACACTATCCCAAATTAGAACCTCAAGGCATCTGATATCTCAACTCTTCTGTAACCCTCAGCAAGAGTTGATTCCCCACTAGGACTTGCCTCAGGATCTCAATAATCCCCTGCAGAAGATAGCCTCCTCTTAGGCTTTGTATAATGATTTTTCCTCAACAAAGTCATCCTCCTCTTGGGCTTTGTACAATGATTCTCCCCAGCAGAGCTAACCTTTTCAGACTCTCTTGTTGAGTCAATTACTTTTCAGACTCTCTTGTTGAGTCAATCACCTTTTCAGTCTCTCTTGTTGAGTCAATCACTTTTCAGACTCTCTTGTTGAGTCAATCACTTTTCAGACTCTCTTGTTGAGTCAATCACTTTTCAGACTCTCTTATTGAGTCAATCACCTTTTAGCACTCTCTTGTTGAGTCAACCCTTTTTAGCCTCAATCTTGGGCTTTGTACAAGATAGATAAAGTCACTCTCTTGTTGAGTCAATCTTTTTCTAGCCTCCTCTTAGGCTTTGTATAATGAGTTCCCCTAGCAGGAGTTAGCATCCTCTCAAGCTGTGTATAATAATTTCTCCAGCTTGTTCAACCACAATCCTAGGCTTTATACAGGGCAGATGAAAGCACTCTCTTGTTGAGTTAAACCATTTTAGCCTCCATCTCGGGCTTTGTACGAGACATAAATTTTCATAAACTTCTCTTAAGCTTGGGATAAACATCTTTCCCAGCGGAGTCTATTTCTCCGAGCCTTCTTTTAGGCTTCAAGAAATAAATTCCTAAGCAGAGTCAAACTCTTTTCCGCCTTCATCTTGGGCTTTGTACAAGACAGATAATACTCTCCAACAGAGTCAAATCCTTTTAGCCTCCGTCTTGGGCTTTGCACAAGACACACAAAATATCCTCAATCGAGTCAGTAAAGTCTCTTTTAGCCTTAATCTTAGGCTTTGTAAAAGAGAGATAAAGATTTCTTTCCCCAAAGAGTCAGTCTCCTTTTAGCCTCAATCTTGGGCTTTGTACAAGACACAAATATAAACACTCTCTTGTTGAGTCGGTCATTCCCAGCCTCCTCTTAGGCTTTGTATAAGGACTTCCCCAGTGGAGTCAATCAACCTCTTAGCTTCAACCTTGGGCTTTGATCAAGGCACACAAGATTCAACATCTCCCTTTAGAGATGACAAGTTCTCTCTCAGTCAAACATTTTAGCTTTAATCTTGGGCTTTGAACAAGACACAAATAAACCTTTTAGCTTCAATCTTGGGCTTTGAACAAGACACCAAAACATCTCTTTCCTCCCTTAGAATAGGAGGAACTACGATTGCTCTGATTTCTCTGTTTCGTTTAAACGGGAATACGTAGGCATAAGATTGCGAAATCTTAGCGAGCATACTAATCCAAAACTCTAGGTCCAGTACCTTCATACATCAATCAAAACTTAGGTCTAGTACCTGACCAAAAACATCGGAAAAAACCGAACATCAACAAAAACTCACTCACTCACTCATACTTCCCAAGAAACTTTCCCAACCCATTAACGGATAAACACCATCAAGTACAAAGCGAAACATAATGCTAACATCCTGTGGATAACCACATAGAGGATGGGTAATTGACAACTCCCCATTGTATAACCTGACCCTGGACCCCCCAATCTCTTTTAAAGCATATGTTTAGTTAAACAATTGCGTGCAAGGTTAGTTTTAGATAGCTATCCCTTTCCTTTCCAACTTCACGGGATAAATAAGAAATCAGAAAGTAGCACCCCCTCCTACCATTGTAGTGAGGAAAACCCACCGATAAGGTGGTCGCGTCACCGACAAAAATCGCTCACTACAAAAGGTCCTTCCCAATTTGGTGACCATTTCCCCAAAGTTCTATCTTTCTTATCGAGAGGAAGTAGAACCTTCCAGACATAATCTCCAACAGAGAAATTTTTTGACTTAACCTTTCTATTATAAGTTTAAGCTATTATGTTCTTTTGCCTCATCAAGGCATCTAAAGCGAGTGACCTTTCTTCGTCCAGGTCGACCAACTCATCCATCATCATACTCCATAAATGGTTAGATGGAATTTTGTTTTGCCTTTCAATCATTACTGACTGTATGCATATCTTTGCAGGTGTCATACCCCAAATTTTACCTTTAAATTCTTTGATCATTTGCATATCATTCTAGGTCAATCATATTGCATATCTAACCCAATTATCAGACTTTATTTTGCTTGTTTCATTTGTGAATTAGGGTTTATTTCAAGAGACTTCAAGGGTCGGTGAATTAGGGTTTTGGATAGGTCATCCACCATTTAAGCTCTGAAGACGTGGGATTGAAGGTTTTATGTCGAGTTGGATTTCCATTGTTCAGAGGTTGTTTCTTTCGGTTATTGTACTCAAGTTTGAGGCAGAGGTGTTGGGTTTTCAATTGTCATGAACAGTTTCTATCAAAGGTTTATCAAGGCACGATTTCAGTTTCTTTTAGTGGCCACAAGGGTGTTGTTTGTTTAGGATTTCATCAGTGGTTTGACTAGAAAGATCCTGAATCAGGATTTTGGAAGATTAGGGTTTCTCACCCTTGGTGTTTATTATCGAAAAATGTCGTTCAAGTTGAGTTTCACCTGAGGCTAGCAGCTTCAATGTATGTACAGTACTGTTTCAGTTCTATCGAGGTGGTCTGATCTTGGTCAAGAAAGAGGAGATTACTTCGTTCTCAGGATGGATTTGTCATGGATCAGTATCTTATATTTAACGATCATCAACCAAGGTTTTTGTGCCAATTCAAGTTCACCTGGCGAAGTCAGGTTGCACGGTCCGGGTTATGTGGTTTAGGATTTGTGGCAGTCAAATTAAATGATCAAGGTTCTTAGTGTGGTTCAAAGTTGGAGGCGTATCACAAAGCCCATGTTCACCTTCCTAACCCCTTTTCTAGACTTTTTTTGTTCTTTTAAACCAATTATCCATTTCTTAATCCATTTATCCATTCTAAACCCATTTTTCAATCTCCATTTTTTAGAACCAATTTCATTTTTACCAATATCCATTTAGCCATTCTTCATTCTCCATTTCATTTTCCAATTCATATTTCAATTATCTGTCCATTAATAATTCCATTCATAAATCAATTTCAATTCCATCTCACATATAATTTCAATTATTCAAAAAGAACAAAAAAATAATATCAATCCCATTATCATTACATAATAGTTCACTACATAAGCCCATTACGATCCATTGTACTATTTTCATATGTATTATTACAACAAAAATTTCAACAAAAAAAAAAGAGAGAAAGGGACATGGGGCCACGCGCATCAATTAGACCACAACTTCACACAATTTGCTCACTACATGCCACTCCAAAGTTCTGCACTCTGCAAATCCTACTTCACCAAGTCAACATGATTTGTCGACACGAAAAGCTGTTATGCTCAAGACCAAACCCATCAAAAAAATTTCACCTTTGTTACCTTCATCCAATATTACAAACATGCATAATGTACAGAAAATAGATCAGAAAAGCAGTTGCCAAATACATCTAAAAAACCTGCAGTTTGGCCATATACAAATCGTACAGCCAACACAAAACAATAATTCCACTGCTATCTGCAATGTGACCCTGCAATCCACTGCTGAACCAGCCTAAACCTGTTACAAACCAACAATGACACGTCCCTGCAGCAAAAATCCAAAATAACACAGGACAATTCAAAAGGAAGAAAATGGGTTTTGGTGATTGGAGTTAAAAAGAACATAGTATCATTAAAGAGAAAAGAGAAAATTTCGAAAGCAAACCAAAACTTAAAAATGAAAAAAAAAAGTTTCTCTGCAAAAACTCTCACCCCCACTACCTTCATTTTCCCTTAGTGACCACCCTCGCTTTGCTCATTAGCTTCATCACACACAAAAAACTCCAACAGCAACACACCATCAACCTCCACAACAGCCACCACGCCACACATCTTCAACAACCCAAACATGCAGGGATTCGAACAAGAACAGAGGAGAAAAATCAATAGGAAGAAGCAGGCGAAATAGAGGAAGCATATTAAACTCGTTCATACCTGTGTCCTGACTAAGTTCAAAGCAAAGAAATCGTTGCTTTGGTAGGTTCTCGATTTGTTGGTTTGTAGTGATATTTACACTTGCTGATTTGATTTGTGTCTGAGTTGTAGCATGTTTGGATTTCTGTTTTTGTTTCTTTTAATCTTTGAAGTGTTTTTATAAATCTGGTTTTGTTATGTCTGTTGAACTTTTATGAAGTTCCAAACTTGAAATCATTGAACTGTACCTTAGAGATGTGAAATTTTCGCCCATTCACACTACAAGAAAATCACGTTTTAGCATAAAAAATATAGCGTCGCCCCCGACTCCGACGCTATTAGTGTCGGTGAAGTGTCCCCATAAGCCGACGCTACGAGGGTAAATTCATTTTGCTTTATTTTTTTAAAAGATCATTAATAGTAGCGTCGGTTGTAGCCGACGCTAGTCAATAGTCGCTTGAAAGTTTATATCTTTTTTATTATTTTAAACATGGCGTCGGCTAGCCGACGCTATTATTGGTGCGAAATAATTTCATCCCCCCCCCCCACATTTTCATTTGCCTCCTTTTCTATATTGTTTTAAATAATTATTTATTTTTTGTGAAATTTTTATAGTAGTGTCGGCTAGGGTCGACGCTACCATTGATACCAAAAAATTTCATTTCCTTGCCCCATTTTCATTTGCCTCCTTTTCTATATTGTTATAAATAATTATTTATTTTTTAACAGTTGCGTCGGCCATGGCCGACGCTACTATTGGTGCGAAAAAATTGCAGTTCCCCACCAAATTAATAAACTAAAGTTTTTATTAAATAAAAATTATAAAGTATTTTCGTCTCCTTTCTTTCTTTCTTTCGTCTCCTTCAACCTCAAAAATCCAGAAATCATTCCCGTCACAAACCTAAAAATCAAACCCATAAATCATTCACAATAATCTCTTAGGGTTTATTATTTGATTTTGAGTTTCAGATTCTCATTTCAGTTCTTCTCATACTCACTGTTTCTCATTGTTACAGGTTCTCAATTCAGCTTCTCATCGCTTCAAGGATTTGTCTTTTTGATTATCTTCATCAAAGAAATCAATTTTCAGGTTCGAATCTCCCTTTATTTGTCTTTTTGATTCGTCGTTTCAATTTGTCGAACCGATTCATTGTTCGGATTCTCCATTTCGATTTGATGTTTCGATTCGTTTTTTTAGTATGTTGTTGCTTTCTATGTTAATGTGTTAACTGGTGTGAATGTTAGGATATTGGTGACAGTTAGCTTCAAATCTGCTGCAGAAAGAGGCCGCGATTGAAGAGAGAAACGGAGACGAACCAAAAAAGCACGAACAACTGAGAACGAGTTTGAATTGTTAAACTGTGAGTGACTTAACTGTTAATTTGAATTGTTTATATGTTGATGCAAAATCTGTTAAGTTCATTAGTCATGCTTCTTTCATATGTTGCGCAATTATGATAAGTTGTAATAGTTCATTAGTTATGCTTGTTTATATATTGATAGACTGTTGCACAATTCGGATAAGTTGTAATAGTTGGAATAGAATAAGTATAGTATCATACATTATTAATTCAAGTTTTGGGTGCATGAATACCACATACCTTAACTGTAGGAGGTTTATCTTGGTGGTATTCAAATTGAAGATTATAAGGTTTGATATCTTTTTGTACAATGTTGTGATAATAGAGGTATGTCTGTCCAGAAAGAGCTTAACATAGAACAGTCTGCAAGTACAAAATGTAGAAGAAATTTAAGGTAGAAAACAAAGGTTATAACATAAGGTGTTTATCGAAGCATTTTATGAAAGAAGCAGAATTGTTTTTACAATTCGATTTGCCATTAATCTAAATTCAATGTGATGAATAGCTATAACTTATTCATATTAAGACATCTTGTAGTTTGTAAATCTTAGTAACGTTCATTCTAGATAATTGATGATAGGCGACTTGGAAATCAATCTTAACAAATAGTATAAAACATTGAAATTTATATGAAATCATACAAACAAACACAATTCCATAACTTTTTCAATTTTCTTTTCGATCTCGCGAATTGTTACAATCTCAAAATACTATTTTGATTGCATCTAAATGTTGGTTGTTGTTCTCACTTTGAATTCGAACGTTCATGAGAGTAAGATTATTCATGGTATTGATGGATTCATGAGTATACTGTTATTGTTTCCCTTATTTTGAACATAAGCATTGGGTATTGAATTTGATTTCCTCACGTGTAATGTTTGTATGCTATAGCTATTTGTTAATGCAGAATGTTATACATTTGGCCATACTGTGGATAGTAAGTCGTAGGCTGTTTGTTATATAGTTTGGTTATGCTGTGGTTAGTAGGATGATTATACAAGATGTTTTGAACTTCCATAACCATTGCGGCCATTAATTTCAAATGCATTTCATTGTATTAATGTGTTGATGATGCTGGAATTAATCCTTAATAATCGATATTGCGGTAACTTCCACCAGCACCAGCTACAACCAAATAAACTTAAAACTGTCCACCATAACTCAATTTCTCCTCAACCTTAATGTCTCTCCCCCGCCTTAACTCCTCCACCAAAACTCTCCCTCTCACTGACAGCAGAAATTACACTCTAAAACAACAACAGTCGTGAATCCACACTTCTTCATCATCACAAACCATTGCGTGAAACTTCACCATGCAACCCCGTTTTCCGCCACACAACATCAAATGCAGAAAAGACACAACGCTTGGTTTTCCCTGGTAAATCACTCAACTAAGTCGGCTTATGTTTCACTTTGCAAATCAACATCGACTCACGAATTCTGGTAACATTTAGATCAATTTCCTGTTTGTGATTTTGTGCGAACTCACTGTAAAATTTAATGAGGATTGCTTACGCTTTGCCTTAGATTTGCTGGACTGTGTTGATTATTGTAAATGCTTGCATTGTTTTGTTGTTCTGAGTTTCGATTACGTGATCTATTTTGAATTATTTTGGTTCTGTTTTGATTTAGTAATGATGTAAGTTATCTATATGTGTTTCTATGACCATCACATGTTTGTTTGTTTGTGAGTGAAAATTTAATGAACAATACTACAACATGTCCATTTTCAAAAGTGTGTGTATACGTGAATAGTCTACCAATATTGTTATCCCTTTTATAAATTTAAATTACCTTTTTCAACTATTGCCACCTCTAATATTTCAATTCATCTTTGGTTTTTTAGTTTTGTAATCATGTTTGAAATGATTATGTTTTTAGTTTATGTTTGGAGGTTGAAAAATTATGTTTTTTAGAAGAATATTCTGCTACTTATGTTTTTTAATCATGTTTTTTTTCTATTTATTTATTTATTTATTTAATTTTATCTATTATGTGGGATCTTACGATCCTAGTTACGATCCTACGATTTACGATTTTTCTCTCGAACGATCTTTAGTGGGATCCCGATTTTGACAACCATGATTCATATGACCAAATGTATTTTTTTCAAAGATGAACAAGTAAAATATCACTGATTCAACATATAATTAATTTTATGAATTTAGAGCTTAGATTGTCAATTGCTTATGTTTGCAGTCTCTTCTTTGCAAGTTTAACTTGATTTCTTACGGTACAATAGAAGTCAATTGAACAAATGAAGATTAGAAACTTATATTTGTTTTTTATGTAGAGAATGGATCGAAGTTGGATGTATGATAGAGCAAACTCCGATAGGTATGGTTTGAAAGATGAATTTGTTAGCGGAGTTGAAGAGTTTGTCAATAAAGCGATGAATCGACCTCAGTTTTTAAACAAAGGAGGGATAAGGTGTCCTTGTGTAAATTGCGTCTGCATTCTCTTGAAGACGCCTAATGAGGTCAAACACCACTTGTACAAATATGGTTTTTTGTCCAACTATTATACATGGACTGATCATGGAGAACAGAATCAGAATGTGGATCTCGATGGTCATTCTAGTAGTGGCGGGAATGCTGGTGGGGATAATCTAGGTGATGAAGAACAATTTTATGCAATGAATGAAATGGTCTCTGATGTTTTCAGGCCATTTGTTAATGTCCTAAATGTGAATGCTAATATGGAAAACGAAATAATTAGTGAGGGTGAGGTACCAAATGAAAAAGCTCAATGATTTTATGATGAATTAATCTCTGCAAACCAACCCATTTATGAGGGAGCTTCTGAATCCAGACTATCTATTTCAGTTAAGTTGTTAGCTGCCATGTCTAGTTGGCATGTTCCTCAAAAGGCCATGGATTTTTTCTCTCAAATGCTCGTTGATGTTTGTCCAACTAAAGAATGCTTACCTGGAAACTATTACCAAGTGAAGAAGTTGGTGTCTAAGTTAGGATTGGAAGTTGAGAAAATTGATTGTTGTGTGAATGGATGCTTATTATATTTTAAAGAAGATAGCACCTTAACTCAGTGCAGAGTTTGTGGAGCTGCAAGGTATGTTCCTCGAAAGTGTGGAATGGGAAAATACAAAGATGTGGCAGTGAAGAGAATATTCTATTTTCCAATCATTCCTAGGTTACAACGACTTTATGCTTCAAAGGAATCTACATCTCCGATGAGATGGCGTCGTGAGAACACCAGCAATCCAAATGTTTTGCGTCACCCACCTGATGGAAAATCTTGGAAACACTTCGATGAAGTTTATCCCGATTATGCTAGTAACCCAAGAAATGTAAGATTGGGTTTATGTACTGATGGGTTTACCCCTTACATTCAAGCCTCTAGTTCTCCATATTCATGTTGGCCAATAATAGTCACACCATACAATCTCCCTCCCGAAATATGCATGACCAAACCATACATGTTTTTGACTTGTCTTGTACCTGGACCGTACAACCCGAAAGTTAAAATAGATGTCTACTTGCAACCTTTGATTGATGATTTGAAACGCTTGTGGAAAGATGGCATTGTGACATATGATATCTCTATGCAGCAGAGTTTTGTTATGAGAGCGCATTTAATGTGGACAATCAATGATTTTCCAGCATATGCTATGTTGTCTGGATGGGGGACACAAGGTAAATTAGCATGCCCTTATTGCATGGACAATACAGATTTTTTCACCTTACGATTTGGTGGAAAAAGTTGTTGGTTTGATTGTCATCGTAGGTTTTTACCAATGGATCATCCTTTCAGAAAAAGTAAAAAGAGATTTACAAAAAGTAATATTGTGAAAAAAAGACCACCACCAATGTTTACCGGTCATGATGTTTGGGAAGCTATTCGTGATTTTCCAAAAGTCACAGACAGTGTGTGGGCCACCAAATTTCCAGGGTATGGGAAACAACATAATTGGAACAAAAGAAGTATATTGTGGGATCTTCCATACTGGAAGGACAACTTGTTAAGGCACAACCTTGATGTGATGCACATAGAGAAGAATGTATTTGATAATGTGTTTTACACTGTCATGAATGATCTTGCAAAAACAAAGGATAATGAGAAGGCAAGATTGGATTTACCTCTTAACTGTTTACGTGGGGGATTTAGAGATGCGCCTTCTACCTAATGGAAAGATGGCTAAGTCAAAGGCAAAATTTTCATTGACACTCGAAGAGGCAAAGTTAGTCTGTAGATGGATTAAGGAACTAAAAATGTTGGATGGTTATTCCTCGAATCTTTCTAGGTGTGCTGATGCTACCAAGGGTAGGATGAAGGGGATAAAAAGCCATGACTGTCATGTATTCATGGAGTGTTTGCATCCAATTGCTTTTCGTTCCCCGCCTCTTGAGATATGGAAGCCGCTAACTAAGTTGAGTCATTTTTTTAAAGACTTGTGTTGTAATACATTGAAGTTGAAAGACCTTGTTAGGTTGGAAGAAAACATTCCCATCATCATATGCAAGCTAGAAAGAATTTTTCCACCAGGTTTCTTTGACTCGATGGAACATCTCCCGATTCACCTACCTGCTGAAGCAATCCTTGGTGGTCCTGTACATTATCGTTGGATGTATCCATTTGAAAGGTAATTGATGTTTAATTTTTGTAGATTAATTAAATGAAAAAACATTTTTTTAATCGTTTCATGTGTAGATTGATGGGAGACTACAAGCGTTCGGTGAAAAATAAAGCAAGGGTTGAAGGTTCAATATACACTGCCTACTTGCACAGTGAAACTACTCATTTTTCTCTCACTATTTCAAGACCTTTAGTTTGTTGCCAAGTACAAGTTTAAGGAACGATCCTCGATCAAATCATGAGAATTCCCAACCAAAACTTTCAGTTTTTAGTAAATGCGGTCGTCCTAGTGGAAAGCTCGAGTCTATTGGGTGATTGATAAGGAATGGAAGTCTGCTCACGTGCACGTCCTAATCAATTATGACGAGGTTAAATCGTATCTCGAGTAAGTACATTTTTGTAAGACAACTGCATTGTACTCAACCAATTTTTATAAATACACTCATCAATTTTATGATTGATGTCAGATTGTTCATGCAATATCATTCTATCAATGAGGAAGATGTTTTCGGTCTTATACACGAGCAGTTTCCTTCATGGCTAAAGAACTATGTTAGTATATTTCTCACAATTTATATTATGTGGTTGACAATAAACTATCTCTAAGGTTAGATATATATTTTTAGGTGAATGATGAGAGAAATGGAACGACTAGTCCATATCTGAAGGCCTTAGCTCTCGGCCCTAATCCAAAGGCAACATCATGGAACATATACTTTGTTAATGGGTACAAGTTTCACACTCAAGAATGGAGTCGTGGTAAAAAGACTACTAATTGTGGGGTACATGTTAAAGGTGTTACAAATGGAGGAGAAAACGATTTTTATGGCATCATCCAACGTATCCTTCAATTGGAATACCATGGCTTTAGCAACAAGATTTCCCTATTTTATTGTGATTGGTTTGATCCTACAAATAATACTGGCACAAAAGTTAATATTGAGTACAACATTGCTGACATTAAGATGAATAAGCGATATCGTCAGTATAACCCGTTCATTCTTGCACAAGAAGCAAAACAAGTGTATTATGTCCCATATCCAGAAATGTGTAGGAATATGCGTGGATGGTATGCAGCAATCACCACAAAACCAAGGGGTTATGTCGAGATAGACAACACCGGGGATGTAATTCCTTATCAATCCGATGAAATGTTACCAGTTGTGCCTATTACAGAAGTTGAAGAAATACATGGTTTAGCCGATGGAGGGTTAATTCACGAGGTCGAGCCAATAACAATGACAACTGACCCAATGACTCAAGATTGAGAGAACATTGTATAAATACAAATCAATTTAATAGCAGCTGCCTTAGATGTGTAATATGTATGTGTTTCTACAAACCTAAGATTTGTGATGGAAATTTTGGAGGTGATTATTAAAATAGTTGTAATTCTGTTGTAAGTTTCAAGTACCCTGTTTTATTTGAGTTGGATCTGCATTAAAATCTTCTCTAGAATTTGAGTTGTAGGCCTCAAGTGTTGGTGAATAGATTTTGAATAGATTCGAGTCATGGTTATGGTTGTTGCCCCTTAATGTTTCAATTACAAAATCCCAATTCATAAATTCATGTATTATTGAAAACTTATAGATGAATGTTAGCTTTTAAATCTGGACTCATTTTGGAGTTGAATTTTGTTGGGATTAAATGTCGTTATGGTATACTGAATTTTCATGACATCACTATGTTTGAATGTAGTTTTCATGACATCACTATGTCGTTAACAGTTTTGATTATACATTTAATTTGCGATTCGGATATATTGCGTTTTTATTGCAGCTATTGTACTGTCCAGCTTTAGTTGATTGTTATCATTCTATTTTCGAGTCATGGTTATGGTTGTTGCCCCTTTTCCGTTTCGATTCTGAAATTCTGCTTGAGATTGTTCCATAATAAGCTGATATCATGTATGCTGCTGCATTTTGTATCCCTAGGTATACCTTCTGTGACAGAGTAGCATTAGTTTAAGTTTGAGTTTTGCAGCAATTCTTACTATTGTTTTGTTGTTTGAAGGTCATAAAGAAAAACAAGTGACATTCTTAATGTTTCAAATTTCTGTTGTAAGTGTGTTGTGCAGTTGGTAGTCTAACCTTGTTATACAAGCTGCTGGGATATTATGTCAACCGTCATTGTTATCCATTCTAACTTTATGAAGTGCTAAAACAGGAAGGTGTGTAGTCATAACTTAGTGAAATGTTAATGTGAAGTTAGAGCTGCAATGAGTTTTGGAGCTTAATTGATTTTGTTAGTTAACCATTGATTGATTGGACTGAGCTAGTAGGACCCTTGGATGCATGACATTGATGTGGTCCCTATTGTAGGTCAGTTTGTGAAGAAGGTTAGGGTAACGAGGGCGATGAACTTGTTCATGCTTGGATAAGTCCCAGTTTTTGTTTCCTGTTTTAGTTATAGATTTAGTTATAGATTTAGTTATAGATTTGAAAGTGTGAAGTCAACTTGCCTTTATGAACTCAGGATTCCAGGCCTTATATTAACTTCTACGGTATGAGATTTGTGTTCAAGAGGTGAAAAACCTTGTCAACTTGAATTGCTTATGACCAATTAATAGCACTACTGTAGTTTAAACGTAAAGTTTGTGATGCCATGAAATGTTGTGATGTCAATTGAATTTGGTTTTTGTAATGATAATAGTTGTGAACTTAGTTTAATTTTGTTGGCTTTAGTGTGATATGGTTAGGAAGTTATTTATTATGTGTTATGATTATGTGAAACTTAAATTATGCTTTGATGATATTAATTGGAGTTAATTGTTAACCAAAAGAGAACCATTTAGTTGTTATTTGAACTTGTAGTCAAGTGTTATAATATGATTGTTAGTTGCTGTAGAAACACTATTAATAACCGTTTGAAATGCCTTGAACCTGGTGCATTTAAGTTATTCATAGCAGTTGTTGTTTGAAATCTGAAATCAGTGGAATTGGTTGAATGTGTTAGCAGCGGATCATAGTTACAAATTGGATGGAGTACCGTAAAGTGAAAATACATTGGTTATATGTTGAATGCTAGTTGTTGTTAGTGTTTTAATTGAAGGAATTAAGTTGTGATTGTTATGAGGCTAAGGTTAACATGCCATTGTTAGTATAAACCTAGTTAGCTATTTAGAAATGCTTGATTTGATTTGAAAAGTGCTTATGGATTGCCATTATCTACTGCTCAGAGCATTCTACTACTGTGACTTAGCGCTATTGTGAAATGTTATGTTAGTTTGTGTTAGAATGAATTTGTTACCTCAATCTTCAAGACTTCTTTTTCCAAAGTTGCTTTTAGCTTCTCTGTGTGCTGCCATCTAGTTCCTAATTGTGCATATTGTTATTCAGTGTTGGCAGCTTTGATACAATTTTATTGAAATGTCTGGACAAAACGGAAAGAGAAAAGCACCGTCGAGCACATCTAAGTAAGATGACTAAACCTTTTCTTCTATTTGGTTTTTTTGTCCTAATCAATTAATAATGTTTGGATTTAGACTTATTTTTTTGATGGTTTCTTTGTAAAAAAGAGTTGTTGACAGGTTATGCCATCAACGACATATTCCACCTGAGACTCTTGCTATAAACAACTCTCGTAAGGTCCATAGCAAACCTGGTTCAACGAACCCACCACCACCTACTCAAAGAAACCCACCACCACCTACTAAGAGAAACCCACCACTGACTACTCAGCCTCCACCATTGATTCAAACAAATCCAACACCATCATATACTCAACCTCCACCACCTACTCAGTCTCCACCACCTACTCAGCCTCCACCACCTACTCAACCTTTGCCACCTACTCAACCTTTGCCACCTACTCAGCCTCCAGCACCGATTCTGACAAACCCAACACCACCACCTACTCAGTCTCAACCGGCAAACCCGACTTCTGAGGAGTTCATATTTATTCCTACTCCAGGATATACTCAGCCTCAGCCGCAAAGTCCTCCCCATCACACCACAAACGAGGAAGTGCAGAGGGACCAAACACTTTCTAATGAGGAACAACAACACGACGGTGGTAAAAAACCGAAGATCCATATTGTGGAAACAACTAATGCGTAAGTAATGCACTAATTGGAAACAGAAACTTTAAACTGTTTTAAGTTAGTTCTGCAAAGTTAGTTCTGCAAACTCTAACTGTATAGGTATTTCAGAAACAAGTAATGCATAGTCATAACAGAATTGCAGATAGAGTTGGAAACAGAAACAAATTCATAAAATATCAATTAGGTCATTTAGTATAGGTATTTCAAGGGGCTCGGTTATGATGAGCATGAAAAGTGAGGATTCAGGGATAGATTGGGAATTGGAAATGAAAGTGAGTTAGGATCAGTTATGCTTAGCTGGCAATTAGTTAGTTATATGGTTGATGAAGTTAGTTATAAGTTTTGAAATTCGGTCATGAGCTAGAGCTAGTTATGATGTAGGGTTCTGTTAAAGCTTTCCATGAGAAGTTAGCTGGTAGTTAGATTGAGTTTAGTTGAGATTTCAATTATATTTAATTAGAGGATAAATGGGATGTTAGTTATGAGTTTAAACTTGGGTGAAATTTGAATTAGAGTTGAATTTTGTAAACTATAAAAACCTGTTAATGACTCTTTGCCAATTTAGCTTGACTTTTGTATGATACGTGACAAATAATTAATTGAAATATGGATGTTGGTTATGCTTACAATGAATTTCTGTAGAGACTAGACAATCACTCTTTAGAAGATTGTGATACAAATAAGTAAATTCTTATGTTGAAGAAATCTTCTGTAATATATAGAAGGGAGATGTTTTTGTCAAATTTGGTTAAAATATGTTAAGTTTTAAAAATGCTACATTGAATTTGTATGTTGTGAATTGTGATATTTATAATAAATTTCCTTATGGAATAAACTTGATTGCTTGGTCCACTCATTGCTTTCTGAATCACTTCTGTTATTTAAATCATTGGGGCCAAGGAGTAGGAAATGAAGATTGCCACATTTTGTCAAAAGGCAAATTGACAACTATACTTGATTGCTCTTATTGTATCACTTAAATTCTCTTTGAGAGTCTATGGGAGAGGAAGGGGAAAAAATAGAGCACTAAGACTAGTTTTCATAATATTTCAGACTAACAACAACTAAATTATAAACAAAGCATGCTCTCACTAGAAGCAGTCACAACAGAAAAAAAGAAACAAGAACATATGAAAGTAATAAATAAGAACGAGAGGCATTTTGCTTTCAACTCAAAAGATCCTTTTAAGCCACCCTAGTATCTGCGAGCTGTAAGTACTTTCCAATGCCACTCCAGCAACAAGACCACCTATGTACCCAATTAGACTTACTTTCCACTCAATTTCAATGAAAGATTCTGAGTCATCATCATTTTTAGAGGTAGTAGGTGGTGAAAATGAGTGCCTTGTATGATCTAAACACTTCTCCAACAATTGATCCCCACACAGGCCTTTGTTACCCTCAAATGAATCACCTTGGAATGTTGAAAACTGCTTATTCTAATGTATAGGACCTGAGAGATTGTTGAAGGACACATTAAAGAACTCTAGAAAGGTGAGTTGTGTCAACTGTTGGGGAATCTTCCCTGACAGATTGTTGACAGAGAGATCCAAAGCTTCCAGGTTTGAAAGGTATCCTAAGGAAGATGGAATGCTCCCAGTAAAGATGTTATTTGACAAGTTGACCAAAACAAGACCCTTCAAGTCTCCTATGACTTTTGGTATCTCTCCACTGATTTTGTTGCTTGACATATCAATGGCTATCATGATATAAAACTGTTGAAGCCTCTTATAAACCATCACCAATCCTTTGTTAGATAATGTGAAAGAATAAGAATTATATGCTTACAAATCTGTTAATGACTCTTTTCCAATTTAGCTATGACTTTTGTATGATACATGACAGATAATTAATTGAAATATGGATGTTGGTTATGATTATAATGAATTTCTGTTAGCTCATTTTTGGAATGGATATATGATGATAACTATTGTGCCATATTAATTTAGCTATGACTTTATATTGCTTTGTATAGGTTGTGATGAGTATGAAATTATGAAATTCTTGCTTCTGCTTTTAAGTTTCTGAGAATTCAAGTAGTTGGTGGAATGAAACTGGCAGCTTAAGGCTGCCATAGCTGCTGCTTAAGCTTATGTGCCATAGCTGCTACTTAAGCTTATTGAACTCCTTGTTGTTGTTGGCATTATATGTAGGTTAAGTCCAACTGATCTTGTTACCGCAATGGTTCGAAAAGTTATTGAAAAGAATTATCGAGGAACCTTCGTTAATTATGGTGAGCTTAAACATGACGGAAGAGACGACGTGAGAAAGGAATGGTTCAACGAGTTTAAAGTAAGACATGACATTTCTTTTTTAGTAGTTTGATGATGATGTATATTGTTGAGTTTTATTTATTATTTGTATATTTTGTCAGAGGCTTGTATGTTGGGACCGTTGTGATGATGCGAAAATGGAAGAATTGTTTCATCAGAAATGTGGAAAACGACTGTCTGATATACAACGAAAGGCTAGAGAAAAGGGGCGCAAGCCGGGTTGGATGGGTGTAGATACATGGACGTATCTTCTAGACAAGTGGAAGTCAGATGAATTCAAAGTTGTATCCCAAAAAAATAAGATTAGTTGATCATCCAAGAAAGGTGGGGCAATCCATACAACAGGTCGTAGAGCTCACCATGATGTTGCACTTGAATTGGTATATATATACTTTGTAATTATAATGTGTTAATATAATTATATCCGATATACATTGTGACCATATATACTGCCTCTAATGATAGGCTAAAAAACTCAATCGACCCGCACATCCAGATGAGATTTTCATTGCCACCCATAAAAAGAAGAATGGGGAGTGGGTTGACGCTCGTGCAGCGGCAACACATGTAAGTTATCTTTCTTTTTCCCATGTCTTTCTCTCATATCTCAGGAAACTTAGAATTTGTTACTATCTGGATATAATGTGTTTTCTATTTTGACATCATTTATGTTACTATTTGGATATAATGTGTTTTTTAGTACTTTTGTGATGTGTTATCAACGTGTACAGGAAAAATTCTGCAGTAGTTTGACACAAGTTGGTGATGAAGTGGAAGGATCAACAAGAATACAAATTTGGAAAGAAGCTGCAGGGGGTAAAACACGGGGGCGGTGTTATGGAACTGGATAATTGGCGCGTAACATAAGATATGGAGTAAACTTCTTGACACAGGTATCAATTACAAACCCACATAGAGAAGCAAATAACCAGGCCATTGAGGCTGCCAGAGCTGAAGCTGCTGTGCACGTGAAGAGGATGCACAGGCTAATGCGCAGACAGATGAATTGGCAAAGAAATTTGATAAATTGTCAAAGAAATTTGACATGTTGCATTCTCTTTAGGCGAGTCCTTCTAGTGCTCCTGCGAGAGGTCATCCTGATTATAACGATTCGGTACGTTCTATTTTTCTCTGATTATAACGATTCAGTAGAATAAACATGACTGTCATTTGAATCACAATCTCATACCACCACTAGCTGCTATGAGAGACTAGTGATGTTTCTGTCACAGAAACTACGATGTGATTGAACATCTAAAGCTTTCTTCAGTTATTATTATTTTTATTGCAACACATTGCTTCATTCTCAAACGTTGAAAATCCAACTCTTTTTTCATATTCACACAAAAAGCTATAATATATGGAGAATACACAGAAGAATACTTTAAAACTCTCTTCAGTTTACCCTTTCAATGGAGCCTATTGAGTGCTGCTTTTGAAGAAGTAGCATAACATTTGTGATAACACCACGCCTTTTTCTTCTAGTGTTCATTCATACACAAGAGGTTTTAGAAATAAAGAGGTTGTTGGGTTGGTTCATCTTTTGTTGCAGCATTCACGCAATCAGAGACAAACTGCTTTAAAGGAGTGAGGTCGTAAGAGGGTGGTGTATACTGACAGTTAGGTCCTTTTAAGAGAATTCTATCTATTGTATATCTTGGTGAATAGGCTGCTAGTAATTAGTAATTATGTTTGATTCCATGTTCATGGTTTATTGTATGCTGCTACATTTTTGTTGAATGCTTGCTATGACAAGAGTAGCATGAGTTTTGGATCAAGTTTCTTGCCATTATTTTGCTGATTGCTGCGGTTTAATCTTGAAACGTTCGATTTCAATTTCACTTCAACTAATTGCTATTGCTGTTACTGTGTGTGTTAGAGTTGTTTTCAATGTTTTGTTTGGAATGTGAGTGTAAGGTTCATGTAATAAGGCCCATGTGTGTTGGTACTATCATTTATTTTGACTCGTGACTGTTTATTTTGAATCTTTATGTGTCTGATTCGTGACTATTTATTTTGGATGTTGCAGGAGGATGAGGAGGATTATGAGGATGATGATGAGGAAGTTGATGTTGGTTATCATGATTAGTACGTAGATCATTTAGGAGATTATCAGTAGTTTAGAACTCATTAGCATTTTGATGTTGGTGTATTGAGATTATGTATTTTTAAGTCAATTTGTTTTGGATCACCTGAATTGAGATTATGTATTATGACAGTTTGTGAATTGGAATTGTTATGATTTAGTTGTACATGATGCAGGCCGTTAATTGCAACTGTTTTGATAACTATAAATGTTGCTGCTGAATTGTTATTATAATTGTTTTATGAATTGGAATTGTTATTCTGAACTGAAAGTTAGTTTGTGTCTGAATTGACAGTTATGCAGGCTTTTTAATATATCATTGCCTATTTAAAAAAAACCAAATTAAATCTAGTAGTGTCGGCCACGACACCGACGCTACTATAATATAACCTGCTGACTAAATCCAGTAGCGAAGGCCCCGACACCGACGCTAAAATAATATAATTTGCTGTCTAAATCTATTAGTGGCGGCCACGTGGCCGACGCTACGATAATATTATATGCTGGCTAAATCCTTTAGTAGCGGCCACGACACCGACGCTATAGTACAATAAGTTGTTGTCTAAATCTACTAGTGGCGGCCTTGGCACCGACACTACAATCCAGTAGTGGCGGCTATGACACCGGCGCTATAGTAAAAAAGGCTGCTGTCTAAATCTATTAGTGGCGGCCATATGGCCGCCACTAGTAGTTGACGTGGACATCATCTTGATGAAAGACAACTCAATCAAAAAATGACACCTGGCATTCCTTAGCGTCGGTTTAAACCGACGCTAACTCAATAATTAGTTGCGTGTTTAGGGTAAGCAATTAGTGGTGCCTTAGCGTAAACAATAACCGACGCTATGTTAGTGTGAAGCAAAGGCCGACGCTAAATGCAACTAACTTCCAGCTTTGGAAAGCCCGCCCCGACCCCCACACTAAGTCGACGCTAACCCTTTGTAGCGTCGGCTTTTGGGTTATTAGCTAGGGCTTTTGGCCGACGCTAACTCTGTGTTTTCTTGTAGTGTCAAGCCTGAGTGAAATCAAAGCATTCCTAGCCATTTCACTCAATCCCCGCACAGTGAGTTTCTGCCATCGTCCTGATAGCGCCACCCCTTTCATGAAAGCATTTTCTTTCTTGGTGTTTCTTGCAGTGGCTTTGACGGAATCGCGTCGGGAGCAGAATGTATGTATGTGGGAAGGTTTCATTTGAGAGCGAGAAATAGAGAGAAAATCGTGAACGAGAGAGATGAGAGAAGGTTTGTTGAAGTGCGGTAGAGGGATGGGGAAAGATGAACGAGACAAGGCGAGGGATGCGCAGGATCTTTTGTTCACTCGTGATTCTTTTTTTTCTTTCCGGCTTTACGTTTACGCCATGAGCTTTTCACCATCGTTTTCCTTTCTTTCTACTGATGTTGGTTTTGAATGAATCTAGGTTTCCAAGTGTTTGTGGCTGCCTCTTTTAAAACTGGGTAAGTCCAAGGGCTTTACCCAACCCTAGGCTGACCCGCCTTGTGTTATTACATACGGGCCTATAGTCCAGCCTCCCCTTCCAGCCCATGTTTTGCTTCCCTTTTTTTCTATGTTTTAAGTTAATTTGTTTTAATTTCTTTTAATTTTCTTTATATTATGTATTCTAAAAAAAAACAGATCCAAAAACATTTTTTACTATTTATTTTAAATATCTTCCTTTCTTGTTTATTTCTATTATTTCTTTTTTTTTAGTAAATGTTAGAAAATGCTAAAAAAACATGTCCATAATTATTAATTATTTAAAATATTTATATTTAATTTGATTAATAGTTCTCTTCCATTTTGGCTTTGTGTGCGCTTAGTCTTGACTTTGAATCTTAGTAGAATACTTGATGTTTGATGTTTAATCCTTGGTTTAAGTTGTGTTTAATCCTTGAGGCTTCCCTGTTGGCAATTTTTGCCATGATCTTGATACATGTGTCTGATGATTGTTCTTGACGCTTGAATTATGTTTCATTTAATTGCTTAACTGTTTTGTTCTCGATTCCACTCATATGTTCCCTTAGGGTCTCATAGTTTGACTTAATTTTTGATTAAGATCGAAGTAGGATAGATCTTAGGCTCTCAATCTCGCGTGACAATATTAGGTTAGCATTTTCCCTTCAATCTTGATTTCAGGACCATCATTGCATGACAACATTTAGGATTCAGTCTCCCATAGATTTTCTTTCTTTCCGTATCCAAAATCTTCCCTAATTCCAAAGGAAAGGGTCCCCTCTTGTTGACTGCCATGTCATACTTTGGATAGTTTAGCTTTGCTTACCTTCCCGTTTATCCTAGCTTTAGGATTAGAGTCGCCGTACTCTATCTAGGTGTCCTGCCATGGGTATTTACTTCCTTACCTTTTATCCTAGCCTTAGGATTGAAGTCTCCGCACTCCATGTGAGTGTCATGGTTATGAACACTTACTTCCCGTTGGAACCTTGACCATAGTCAAGAATTCCTCACTCCTAGTTAGGCGAACTACGGAGGCTCTGATTCCTCATTCCTAGTCAGGATACGTAGGCACAAGATGCAATATCTTGGTGAGCCCGCTAACCCACTAACAACTAACAACTAACTCCCTCATCCATTACCGCCACGCGACCGAGTCTAGTTTACCTTACCCTTTATCCTAGCCTTAGGCTTAGAGTCGACGCACTCTATGTAGGTGTTATGCCATGGACATTTCCTTCCTTTTTTAACCTAGCCTTAGGTTTGGAGTCACCCCACTCCATGTAAGTGTCATGTTTATGAACACTTACTCCCCCTTGGAACCTTTACCACAGTCACGAGTTCCTCACCCCTAGTGAGGCGAACTACGGACGCTCTGATTCCACATTCCTAGTCAGGATACGTAGGCACAAGATGCGATATCTTGGCGAGCCCACTAACCCGCTAACAACTAATAACTAACTCCCTCATCCCTCGCTGCTGTGCGACCGAGACTAGTTTACCTTACCCTTTATCCTAGCCTTAGGATTAGAGTCGCCGCACTCTATGTAGGTGTTCTGCCATGGACATTTCCTTCCTTTTAAACCTAGCCTTTAGGTTTGGAGTCGCCGCACTACATGTAAGTGTCATGTTTATGAACACTTACTCCCCCTTAGAACCTTAACCACAGTCAAGAATTCCTCACCCCTAGTGAGGAGAACTACGAATGCTCTGATTCTATCCTAGTCAGAATACGTAGGCACGAGATGCGATGTCTTGGCGAGCATACTTTGTATATACCCTAGGTCTTTACCTTAGCAAGCAAACTTTAGCATAACACAAATACTAACAAGAGGTTCCTGTAGAGTACTACAGATGCTTAGGATGCTAACACCTTCCCTAGGTATAACCAACCCCCAAACTTTAGATCTCTAACTTTGTTATTACATAGCACACTTAGGGTTTTCTTCGATCTTTACCCTTTTCTTTGATAAATCAAAGCTCGGTGGTGAACTTCATGATTTGTGATTCAAGTTAATTAATAGCTTGATATTCGATTCTCACCGCAACAGTAGGCAACACTACATCAGGGCCAAACGTAAGTCGAAAAGGTGTAGCATTGGTGGCTTCTTTGGGTGAAGTTCTGCAAGCCCAAAGTGCTTAATTCAAAGTTGTATGCCAACTCCTTGGCATTTTTCCTATGTTATTTTTTATCAAGCTTATGATAACTTTGTTCGCAACCTCTACTTGGTTGTTAGCTTATGCATAATAAGGGGCCGACATTAGGAATTTGATTCTCGTCTTTGCAGCCAACTCCATTACCTTTCTACTGACGAATATCGAACCTTGATCGATGGATATAGTTTCAGGAGTCCCATATTTACACATGATATGAATCTGTATGAAATCAATTACCGTGTCTCGATCGATGTTGGTTAGAGGCACTGCCTCAACCCACTTTGTAAAGTAATCAATGCCCACGAGGACATATATGTGGCTTTTAGATGACACTGGTTTGATCTCATCCATTAGGTCTAAAGTCCATCCCCTAAATGGCCATGGCTTGATAATCGAATGTAATTCACTAGTGGGCACATGTTGTATTCCTCCGTGTTTCTGACACTCTTGACATCCTTGAGCAAACTCAATGCAATATTTCAACATGGTGGGCCAGTATACCCCCTGTCGACACAACAACCACTTAATTTTGTGGCCAACTTGGTGCGCACCACACGATCCGCTGTGAATATCAGAAATTTCAAAGTAGGCTTCGCTCTCACTAATGCATTTGAGTAATACCTCTTGTGGAGTCTTTTTGAATAACTCGTTCCCCAATAATGACGTAATTTAACGCCTTGTATTTTGTTTTTTGATTCGTCGTTTGCTATGTTATCGATGGAAAATGTTTCAAAAATTTCGCTAAATCCTGGTAACTCCTCTTCCCCCACCAGTTTTGGCGTTGACAACTCTGGTCGGATAACGCTAGTCAATACCAGTTTGTCTTTCACTTAAGTCAAGCTCTTTAATTTTCTCTTGGCTACCTTGTAGCCTGAGGCTACTTGGGCCAAATCGTTGGCCTCTTGGTTTCATATTCGTGGTACATGTTCAATATCCACAGTTTCAAATCGTTTAAGCATTGAATTTTCCTTGACAAAGTATATTAACAGGTTATCTTTGATACATTTGTATTCCTTTTTTAGCCGTTTGATTACCACTTCAGAGTTACCCTTGATCTTGACTCTGGTTTTCCCCAAGTCTAATAGTATTATAAGACTTGTAATCAAGGCTTCGTATTCAACCTCATTGTTGGAACAATGACTGTTGATTTTGAACTTATACTTAGTAGGAATTCCTTCTGGGGACATGATGAAAATCCTCACGCTCGTTCCCTTGGAATGAGTGGAACCATACAAATATAGTTTATATGCCGGGAACTTGACATAGTTTTGCACTATTTTTGTTACTGCATGATCTACTATGAAATTAACAACAATTTGGCCTTTCATGGCCTTTAAGGGCGCATAAGTTTATGAGTATTCAGTCAGGGCTAATGCCCATTTTCCAACTCTACTATGTAAAATTGGTTTCAACAACATATGCTTAATTATGTCGAAGTGTGAATAAACAAACACATCTAAAGATTTTATATAATGCTTAAGTTCAGTACAAGAAAAGTATAACGATAAACGCAATTTTTCTACCATGGTGTATTTAGTCTCAACATCATTCACGATTTGACTTAAATAATATATGACCCTTTCGACGCCATCATCTTCTTTTTGGGATAACATACTCCCAATAGTCAGATGCAGCAATGTACAACTTCATATCTTTATTCCTCATGGGAGGTAAGAATATTTGAGGCTTCGACATGCACCTCTTAATCTCATCGAAGGCTTGTTGATGTTCTAGTCCCCTCCTAAAACCTCCTTATTTCTTAAACCATAATAGTGGTGAGAATACTTTTGTCTTGCCACTTAGATTCGAGATGAATCTCCTCAGAGAGTTGGTTTTTCTTAACAAGGACTGAAGCTTTTTTTTGTTGGTCGGAGACTCCATAGTTTGTATGGCTTTTGTCTTGTTTGAGTTTATCTCTGTGCCCTTCTTATGGATGAAAAAGCTAAGAAAATCCCATGCATGAACACAAAAAGCACATTTTAACAGGTTCATTTTAAGCCCATGTTTCCTCATCCTTTAGAACGATTGTCAAAGAGGGTCGACGTGACCATCCTTAAATGAAGATTTGATAACAATGTCATAAATGTACACTTGCATGAATATTTCAACAAAGTCATGAAATATCGAGTTCATTACTCTCTGTTAAGTAGCAATATCATTATTTAGGCAAAATGCATCATTACCCATTTGTATATGCCCAAGACCCATGGGTATTGAAACACCGTTTTTGCTATGTCTTCCTTTGCGATGAAAATATGGTTGTAACCAGAGTATCCATAGAGGAGACTCAGGTACTCGAATCCAGCCTCAGAATTGACCAACATCCCAACCACTTGCATTTAATATTCGTCTTTAGGAGTGGTAACATTAAAATCACTGAAGTCTATGCAGATCCTAAATGTACCATTTTTCTTAATATTTGGAACAATATTAGCGAGCCACTCGACATACCTGGCAGGTTTGATGAACTTAGTACGGATCAATCTTTCAATCTCAACTTTGATCTTGGACGTGATTTCAGGTGCGAACCTCTATGGGGTCTGCTTCATCGGCTTCTTGTCAAGTCTGATCGGCAGATTTAGTTCGACTAGGTCGCGGCTAAATCCAAGCATTTCATCATAGTCCCAGGCAAAAAAATATCTGAATTCTTTTAGCACCTTGATTACTTCTGCTTTTAAGTATAGGCGGTTTTGGCACTAATGTCCGTCGGTTCACATAGTTTAACCTGACGTACTCGTTTTATTTTTTTCGACTATTTTTTAGGTCACATTTTGATCAGCTGAGCCTTTTAACCGATCAAAATTTATTTTCAAATTTGATCAAAACATGTATGTTTCCGAGTAGTTTATTTCGCGCTAATCATTTTAGTACATTTATTTTATTTATTTTTCGAATACTTTTGCGTCCGACTTTATTTCATCATTAATCAATTTTGTTTATTTTTTAAGCCAAAATAATTATTTGAGTTAATTAGAATTGAGTATGCGTGTAGTTAGAGTTTATGATGTTTTATTTTATTTTTAATTTAATTATTGAGATTCATTTTTACCAATCAAGTGAACAATAAAAATGGAGAAAATACTCTCTCATCATAGCTGGCAACGTGAAGTCTCCACTAAATAAACCAATACGTGGCCTCTCATTTAGAAAAACAAAAGATAGAATGAAAAGAAATACAATAAAAAAAATATATATCTCCAACAAACTCCCTCAATAGGCCATGCGTCTACCTCCAAACACGTGAAATTTGAAAACCTTGTTATGTTGATAGCTGGCAGTGACTTGGTGGAGGAACTAAGAGCATTTTCAACGGTGAATCCATTTTTGGATTCTTTGTGGGATCTATTAAGTCACGTCAGTTTGAAACAACTCAACTAATTTTTTACTCCAATGGTGCAACTCTGAAGAACTCATATTAGGTCCCACAACTTTACTCTATATATTAATATTTTATTCATATTAAATTTTATATTAATTAAAATAATAATTTTAATTATTTAAATTAAATTTGATATAAATTAAATAAAATTCAAATTAAACTTATAATTTAAAATGATAATTAAAATTAATCTCAAATACTTGATATATAATTAAAAACAATAAAAATAAATAATATCACATAATTAATCAAACTTAAATTTCATCATCTTCATGTCCAAAACGTTCGCAAATATATTCGACTAGATCTCCTTGAAGTTTACGATGAACTTGTTTTTCACGAATACTTGCTCTTCTTTGTAGTCTTGTTGCAAGATTCGGATGAGGACCGCTAAATGTTTCAGTTGTTGAGTTGTTGATATCCACATTATCATAAGAGTAATCAAAATTACCTCCATATGTATGTCGTTCGTCTTCCACAATCATGTTGTGCAATATGATGCAAGCATATATGGTATGCTTGATGGTGTCCATGTGCCAGGCACGCGCTGGGCCACGTATAATTGCAAATCGAGATTGAAGCACTCCAAATGCCCGCTCCACATCTTTTCTAGCCGATTCTTGATGTTGAGCAAATAATTTTTTCTTTTCTCCCTGTGGCATTGGAATGGTCTTGGCAAATGTAGCCCACTCGGGATATATACCATCTGCTAAATAATACCCCATATTATATGGTGTCTCATTGATTGTATATTGCACATTGGAAGCACGTCCTTCCAAAATATCGTTAAACACGTTGGATTGGCTTAGCACATTAATGTCATTGTTTGAACCTGCAATACCAAAAAAAGCATGCCAAATCCATAAGTCTTGTGATGCCACTGCTTCAAGCATGATTGTGGGCTTACCATGATCACCTCGACAAAATTGTCCTTTCCATGCAACAGGACAATTTTTCCATACCCAATGCATACAATCGATGGAACCCAACATACCTGGAAAGCCACGTGACTCTCCCGTTTGTAAAAGATGTTCAACATCAGTGTTGTTAGGCTTTCTCAAATACTCAGCCCCAAATACAACATTCACGCCCTTAACGAATCTTTGTAAGCACTCAATTGAAGTGCTTTCACCGATTCGAACATATTCGTCTACAAGGTCAGTAGGAGACCCATACACCAGCATACGAATAGCAGATGTACATTTCTGCAATGGTGAAAGACCCATTTTACCAGTTGCATCGACCCTCATTTGGAAATATTCATCATGATTTCCAAGGGCATCTACAATTCGAAGAAATACATGCCTATGCATTCTGAACCTTCTTCGGAATTGAACATCTGTGTATACTGGGTTTTCCGAGAAGTAGTCATTGAATAATCGATTGTGCCCTTCTTCACGACCTCGATCTACCGTTGTTCTTCTCTTTGGCCTAGAGGAACTTCCAGATCGACGTTCATTCTGAAGTTGTTGTTCTTCATCACTGTCGTCCATAAATTCTTCTTCAACCAACTCCCAAAATTCTTGATCGTAATTATCTGAATTGTCTGAATCCATTTAGTGAGTAAAGAATGAGAGAAAAATGAGAAGAATAAAACGAGAAGAATAAGATGAGAATGAGAGAACAATGACATAAGTGGTAGTATATATAATGGTTTGAATAACGGCTAGTTTGAATAACGACTAGTTTAAATTAAAGTGGTTCTGATGACCATTTTACATAGGTGTTGATAAATTAAAGTGGTACTAATGACCATTTTACATAGGTGTTGATAAATTAAAGTGGTACTAATGACTATTTTACATAAGTGATACTAACTACATTCCATATTTTTTTTTCATCTTATTACAATATTTTTCATGAATATCTCGTTGACTATCGTTCATAGTAGAAGTGTCTTTCATCATCATTTGCACTACCCTTAATTCTAGTTCGTCCTCCTTAGCTTGCGCAAGTCTGTCCATTGTTATTGCTCTTTTATTCTTTGCATCTTGCGTTGCATTTGGAATTTCTGATGCCTTACCCTTCCTTTTTGCTGCTTTTTGTCCCATTGGACGCTCCATTGGTGATGATGAGTTAAACTCATAACTTGAATTTGTATTTGGGTTCTCCGATGATGCCCCACTAGCAGAAGCCTTTGTTATTTTTGCAGAACTTCCAATCGATTCTTCGACGATGCGCCATTTAGCTTCATCTTTTAACAATCGCCATGCGTACTCAAGATTGAATATTGTACCTTGATCCTGAGCAAAAATAGCATGTGCATCTGCCATGACATCGGTCTCGGATGTCCCACTTTTCTTTCCTTTAAGAGCAATTTTGTAACACCCAACAAATTTTTGAACCATGCCATTTATTCTATGCCATCGACATTTTAATTGTCCCCCTAACTTTTCCCGCAATTGCCCACGATATTGGTTATAACTAGCAGCAATTCTTAACCAAAAACTCTCAGCCTTTTGATCAACTCCCACAATTGGATCCTTTGAAACATTGAGCCATGATTGGATAAGTAGTATATCCTCATCCCTTGTAAATTGCTCTCGAGATCTTTTTTTAACGACAACCCTTTCTTCTTTTTCAGTACCAACTTGAGTAGAAAATGGTGGAACTTAAGTAGAAAATGGTGGAACTTGAGTAGAGAATTCCATACTATTAGAATTCATTTGAGGTATAGGATACATATTTGGATTGTTTGGTGACGGAAGAAATATGGCGGGGTTTGTTGGCACCGGTGGAATTTGAGAATTTTGAGAATTAGGATTTTGATAATTTTGCATGTAATTGAAAAAAGCTTGTTGATAATGAAAATGATTAGGATCCATTTGGCCTAATCAATTATAATTTGAAGTAAAAAGATGAAATTTTGAGTTAAATATTTTGTAAAAAAAATGCTAATGAGAAAAAATTGTTGAAAAAAAATTAAAAGTTTAGGAATAAAATGATGAAATTGTGAGAGAGAAATTTCAAATTGAAGAGAAAATAAAAGTGAGAGAAATCTATGTTGGTAAATTTTTTGAAACCAAAATTATATTTATAATAAAATAAAAGTTGAAAAAAAAAAAAGTAACTAGCCGTTGAAAGGCTAGTTTTCAATTAAAAAAATAGGAAAAAGGCCATTTATCCGTTGCTTACCATTTATCCGTTGGCCAGGCTGAGAAATGAAAATGGGAAAAAGTTGGTTGCCAGCGTGTAGAACCCTTTCAACAACCCACCACTAGAGGTGGTCTAAGAAAAAGATAAAAAATGAGAAACATATAAAAATGGTCGTTGGAGACCACGTGATGCTCTCTCATGTGATGGATGAAATGACCACTTCTTTAATCAAAACCCACACCTCATATCCATTATTCTCTCTCATAAAAGGTAACCCCACCCACAAAATAACAGCCTTAGGACTAGGGGTGGACATATACCCGCTACCCGGCTAAAACCGCATGAACTGAAGACAAAAAAAACAATTGGGCGGGTGAAAACGGATCCGCGGGTCATTAAATTAATTTATTCAGTTTAGTGTGGTTTCATATGGGCGGGTCGGTTTTATTAAATTCACCCGTCAATAACCGAGCCCGCCCAAAGTTCAATGGCCTCAATTAATTATAATTAATTCTGAGTTATGATGTGAGTAGACAATAAAAAGCACATCTGGTAAATTCAGACATTCAGACTGTCCAATACATATCACTGTATCACACAGGCTATATGCCTAATTGCCACAAACGTTTCTATTATTATTTTATTTATTATAATTTAATTAAAATTAATTGATTTTCACAACCAAAGGTTTCTCTCTCCTTACAAACAAACTAAACTATTCTTAGCATGTGGATCTTTGGATCTCATAAGACATTGCAATGATATTTTGCAAACAAAACCCAACAGAAAATCCAACCAAATCTGAAAGAACGATTACACAACTTCACTATTCACTTCATATTCTCTCTTCTTCTATATCTCCTCTTTTTAATTTTTCTTTTTCTTTTTCTTTTGACACTTCTTGAAAGATCTAGAACGATTTCATTATTTTTTCACATCTAATGCGAGAAGACACAACAACACCATGTTTCATGTTTTTGTGTGATTCTAAACCGGTTCAACTCGCCCAACAACCCGCAGCCCGTTGAAACCGCCACCCTCCGGAACCGATGATTAAAATGGGCGAAAATGGGCTGGTATTTTTCATCCGACGGTTTCCTTGGGTGAAGGTTTAAGGACCGAAACCGCCCTAAACCACCCGATGTCCACCCCTACTTAGGACCATGTTTCACTCACAGGGATGAATACTCTCCACTCTTCCTCACTACCCATGTGGCCCACCCAAGAGAAGGATTGGAAAATTGTTTTTATTATATCGTTTAGAATCAAAACGCAGCTTCAGAGGAGAGGCTCTCTGATTCTTTTTTTTTCTGAACAATCACATCACAACTCTTAGAGCATACACATCGGGGGTGGCTTTTAAATTTTAAGCCACTTGTGTCAGAAAATAATAATAATTAATTGCAAATGGAAGGGTTTGAATAAATCATCGTGGCTGCAGTAAACTACCGTGGCTTTGTTGAATTTTTGTGTTTTAACCAAATATTTTGTACTTTTTAAACCATATTGTGGGATTAATGGGACCCAATTTAAATTATAAATGAGTAGTATGGATATTTAGAATATGTAATTGAGTGGTTTAAATAATTGAGAAGTGTGAGAAAATATATTATATTAAGTAGGGTCCATTTATACCACCAAATTGAGTAGTATGGATGTGGATGCTCTTACAAACTCTCCATAATATTCATTCTTCCCATCACATAAACCCACATCTCAGTTGCACCCTTCCTTCACGTATCACCTTCATCAACATCTTAAATAACTCACAACCTCTCAACCAAAGCTCACCTCATATCAATTTTCTCTACCATTCTATACTACATAATCACACTCCTCCTTCTTCCCCCATTTACCACACCTCATAAACAACCATTCAAAACACATCCTTCGTTCACCACACAAAGAGCATGTCCTGAGTAACTCTGTTTCAAGGCTACGTCACAACTCAGCAAGCACCGTCCGACCACCTTCAAGCAACTCCGGTGATGTTTTCGTCTCGAACTCACACTCATGCAATAAAAACTTTTTCCTCACAAATGATCCACCATAAAAAACCCAAAACACCATCTCACAATCTCTAAACTCATCACCACCATGTCAGATTCACCACCAAACAATTCTTCGTCGTGCTACATTTCAAGCAACATGTAAGCCTCAAATTCTGTTTCTAATCCACAATCTCATGTTCTCCAACAACCACACAAATACTCCCTGTCGTCTTCTTCCTCGGTTTTCCGGATAACCTCACGAAACCTCACGAAACCACGCTTCATCCGTTTCCACCAACAAATCTCCGCCTCACTTTGCCTTCGCAGCCGTCAAACAACCATTAACCCAACTTCCTATTCGGATATGCAGCAACCTCTAACTAATATCCAATGCAAAACCTAAGTAACCACTGCCACCTCAACTACTTCATCCATTATTCAAATGATTAAATGTGATACAAATGATCTACTATGACACTCTAGATAAATTATGTCTCTGTGCTACAAGTTTGCTTCAGATTGTAGTTTCTCTGCAAACCTCAGGCTACCTTATATAGGGCTTCAGATGACTTCTCTGCAAACATTCAGCCTGAACCAAGTTGCCAGATGAAATGGCGAGCCTCCATTACCTTAACATCAAGTCGCTAGCCCTATTGATGTGACTGTGGCAAGTTCCAAGCCCTCCGTGTACCTTGCTCACATGTCATTCCAGCATGCGCACATGCTCGTCAGGATGCTTATAACTATCTATCTGATGTTTACAAGGTGATTAATGTTATGAATGTATATAACGAAGGCTTCGCGGTGCTACCAATGGAGAATTATTGGCCTCTATACCAAGGTGACATAGTTTGGCACAACGATGAAATGAGAAGAAATAAAAAGGGGCACCCAAACAGCAAGCGTATAAGAACCGAAATGGATACCGCTGATAAAATGATAAGATTATGCAGTATATGTCGTCAGCCCGGACACAAAAAAAAAATTGTCCCAATGTTGGAGGAACATCTGCATCATAATTTAGCTTATCTTTTCATTTGTTGTAACCAAATATTTTCATATATTGAAGTGTCTTTGTTACAACAATTTTAACAACAAACACGACTGACACAAACAACTGTAACAACAAACAACAATGTTAACAATAAACAACACAAACAACTTAATACATTTCTAACAGATTACAACAATCAAAATAATTTCATTCGGTCCAAACATTACTTCCCTCGCATCTTTGTCAGTCTTCACACGAACCCATTACTTCCCTCCCTTTCACCAATGTCTCCCTCCAACCACCGATTCAGCTCATTCTTAAGTTGATTGAAACTTTGTATGTTCCAAAACAGCATGTCGATCGGTGACTTCTCTCGCGAAAAGACGACTTTTCCCCATCGACGAAGATACATTTTATGAGTAGAACAAAGTTGTGAGATGAGATGTGGAAGTAACTGAGCTGAACATCTCTATTTATAGTGAAAAAATTCAGTTTCTAAGAAGTCTCCACATCAATTGGCGACTCCCTTGTGTCCCTTGCACTAGGTCGCCAATTGAATTGGCGACTTGATGAGCAGTCTCCAGTTCAATTGGCGACAACCTTGCTGCCCTAAAGAAGGGACGCCAATAGGACTGATGCCCTTGTGCAATCCCAAACCCTAAGTGTGGTACTTTGGAAATTATTCTGAAAAATAAGGTATTTTGGGAATTTTGCAAAAAAATAGGGTTATTTGGATAAAAAATTCTTAATTATTTGTAAAATGCATCCTTAATTGATCAATCCAAAAATAACTGATCAAATAATTGTTGGTAAAAGGAATGTATTAAGTTGTTTATGTTGTTTATTGTAGTAACTTACAATTATGTTATCCTATCTCCTATTCTTGTAACTTACTAAGACAGTATTTCTAATACTATAACTTATTAATATTCTCATTATTTAAACGAATTAATGTAGTAAGTAGAATCACAGTCCTATGACTAAGTTATTATTATTAAATAGAAATTTAATCAATTACCACCGTATTAGTAAGATAATAGAAAGAAATCATAGAATCACTAGGTTATAAATAAATGATATAAATAATTTTTAGATTAATTATAAAATTATAAAAATGACCAAAAAAATATATAAAAATTTCCCGGGTAAAGGGAGTAGAAAATTCAGAGTAGCTCTTCAAGAAACCCTTCTTCTTATTGTTTCTCAAATAGCCCTTTGTCAAAACCATTCCTTTTTTTGTGTGTGGTTAAATCAGCTGATAAAGTGGGAGTCTTCAATGTTGGCGATAAAGTACTTGCCACCGCACCAGGTTTCTGCTCTTCATTTTATTTTCAAACAACTAGATATATGTGCTTCTTTGCTATATCATCATCTTCAACATAGTTTTTTTGAATTGAACGCTTAGGGTTTGTTTGTTTGGATTGTTTTATTTAAGCCTATCTACTTGAATAAAGACTTGTGAGGCCGTTTGAGATATATGACTGAATCAAGATGTTCAACATCTGCAGTGCTGTTTTTGGGACCCAAATTTGGCCAGCTGCGGAATATGTACGAACAATGCTCACAATTCGCCAAAGAATAGGCTTGTTACTCATGACAATGCAGAAAATAATTAATGGTATATTCCTGATAATCCTAATGTCCATTACTTTCTTGTTTAAATGATGAAGGAATGCTAAGTACGAGGAACCATTAGAGAAATTTGAATCATTTTTGGGAACAAAGCCAGAGCCAGGTGAAGCAGCAGTGGAAAGTTATAATGTTGCTTGTTGTTACTCTAAGCTAAACCAGGTATATATGTTTGTCCATTTTACAAATTGTATATGCTGCATTCCAATGCCCTGTCATTGGTTTTGGATCATTTTTTAGTGTCCAGTAGTTATAACATCTTTTCAATGATTAGTGTTATAACGTGTCATAAGTAGTTGGGGAGTGCCGAGTACAAAGTAAGCCGTTTAAAAAACCTTTTCAACCGCATCTTTTCACTGATTAGTTTTATAACATGCTCCATATTAATAGTATATATCCATTAAGTCCCACATTGGCTAGAACATCACACAAATAAGTGTTTATAAATGTCTGATATGCTTGTTGGATTGCCGAGCTGAGTAGCGCCAGCTTGTGACCCATGTGGGGGCATCAAGGTGATGGAACATGGCTAAGGCTTAACAGGTTGGTCTGGTGGTTGCACCATGCTGGCCTGCCCGCTCCAAGTTGTGAGTTGACCCATGGGACTTGTGCGAAGGCACGGGTCTTGTGGGTCTTAGACAGGAGGGTATAGCGTGAGGCTGGTTTCACAGAGCAGCGAAGACTTCCTACCCTCGACAGTGGAGGGATAACAGGCCGCTGCACCCCCAGCCGAAACACCTGGTGAGCCTAGCCCCTTGAACCATCTCTTTTTTTGGTGGGTGGGTTCATACATTTTGGATCCTTTCTCATATAATCCTTATTTTCCCTTACAGTTTGGCATTGTTCTTCAAAAATGAAAAGCAAACAATATTGAAGCTCTATTCAAAATTTCAGACATTAACTTTCATTACTACCGACTTGCTATTATATTAGAATACAAGTTGAACATCCTTACACTCTCATTTCCTTCCTCTTCTTTTAAATATTTTCACTTAGTGATTAAACTACTTTGTAAATTAGCTTGCTGGCTGGCTTATAATATTTTCTATACTAGTGCTCCTAATTTGTAGTTTGGTTGAAGTGAACACCATTTTTATGTTCATGTGTTTATCATTTATTCAAACAAAATCATTTCTAACAATCTCTGGAGGCTAGTGATTTTTTTTGGTGATTTTTCTGTCTAACATGCTCGCTGTCTGCCGCGATGGTTTGTGAAGTTTTCATATAATGATGAATAATCTCAAATTTTTGAAAATGACTTTGGTACACTTTGAGGTTGTATGATCAAGGTATTGTCCTGTGTACATTAAATGAGGTGTAATTTTGTATATATTAATTTCAAAATCCTTTTGTCTGATCCATACTGATTAAGTCAAAATGTTCAACATCAACAATGTACACCATATTTTGGGACTGAATGAAAATGCTTGAGATATGATACAAATTTCAGATGCAAAGCTGTCTAAGGAAAACAGAATGGACACAGCGTCGGGAGAATGATTTGAGAAAAGGCTTACAATTATACAAGTAAAACTACCAGACTCAATTGTTTTCTGTGTCCTTTTTTCATTTTTCTGAACAGTTTTCCTTCTTTTATCTTGCCCTGACATTTCTGAGTGACAGTATATTCAAATCTGCAATAGAGATTAACTTCTCTGGAGTTGTTATTTCACATTTGTCATTATTGTGCGTTTTATGAAATTAAGTTTGCCTTTGCAACATATAATCTCACCGTCAATTACTTTACATGCATTGCACTACTTCATTGGTTTTAGATAATTTTTTGAGTGTATTAAGTTTGTGTATAACTTTCTGAATAGATTTAATCTTTCTATATATGCAGTGACTAATTTGGAGGTATTGTAACATCAACCGCAACAATTTTTAGTGGTTACATTTAAGATGCCATGTTCCAACTTAATACTCCTGACAGTAGAGAAATAGCGGGTTCTGCAGTAAAATGTAAAATGAACACAAAAAAAGAACATAATTTTAACTTATAGTTCACTAGTTTTTAATTGATTATTCACTGATTTCTTTCTATGCTTTCTGCAGAAGTTAACATGACATGATTAGAATCAGGATCTGAAAAGTTAATAAGAATTAATCTAATTAAAGGACAACATATTTGAACTAGGTTTGGTGGGGTGTGCCAGGCTATTGCAATAGTGCAACACAAAAGCGACACTTGAGAGACCCAATAGCAAGCTATTGAAGTGGACTCTCCCCCTCAAGAAATTAATTTAATATCGTGTGGACCATTGGCCCACATATCAGATATTAAACTGATAAGAACAGATACTACACTTGATCTTAGCCAAAAGGCCGAGAAAGGTATGAGTTGAAATGCATGCTAGCTGTGCGTTTTATATCTGACATCTGTTATTTCTTTCTTCACTAACCGAGGTGGGACTCTTATGCAGCAACTTGGAGACTTCATATCTCACCTTCCTTTCATAACTACAGACTTGCTAACATATCACAATATAAGTCCAAGATATCTATTGATCCTAAATCCACAATTAAATGGCGAGTTAAACATCCTTAATGCAAAGGACAAGTTTAGGAGTTTTAGAGGTTTTGATATTAATGGCTAGGTACTAGTATTTGTAGAGTTTGTTGAAAAATTACTCAAAGAACATACTTGCAAGCACAACCAATTTTGTCCAGATATAGATTTTAGGTTCTATTCTATTATGATTTCAATTATCACATCCCTCTTCTTTTCTATCTATAGCACAAACTTTCATCATAGTTTATTTAAGAAAAACAAATTTTCTATCATAATTACATCAATAACTCATTCTCATCACTTCCATTTGCCTACTTGACAGCATCACAGTTACTTCATATATCGATTACAAATGAAGTGTGTAAATAAAACACCGACGGTCATAGAATGACATCATTTGGTTATTTATTTGCTATGAAAGCCATAACTGTTTCAGCCTCTGCTTATGGATCTCAAGACAGTACAGGGAAATACTTCATCTTAAGAAAACATGCTTGTTTATAGATGGATTGGATCTAATTGCTCCTGAATTAGCAGAGGCTGGACCCTCTTCTGTTGCAGGACCATAAAGAACAGAGTGAAAGGGTTTCTTAGGCCTTTGTTAGATCTAAGCAAATCATCATTTGCTAAGGTGATTGACACAACCTTTGGACCACCTCTCAGTCCTCCTTTTGATGCATAAGCAAATAATATCATCTTTGTGGTTGCATCTTATTTGATTCCTTATGTTGGTCTTACTCAATATTATGGTAAAATACAAGCAAATACATACCGTTGATACAACAGTAACTGTTGTAATACCGTTGCAAAAACTTCAATAGTTTATATATTGTAGAATGCAACTATGGCTATCGCTACTAGACATGTAATTGTATCAACTATCTGCAGGAGGGCAATATACATTCTCTGGCAACATTCTAATGGTGACAAATATTAATTATCTCAAGACTAATGCTTGCTTGTTTAGAGAATAAGAAGAGTGGACAATTTCCTAAACCATGTAATCTCGAGAAATCAATAATTTTCCTCAAAATTTAGTATTAGAATAGAAAAATTTAGTATTAGAATAGGAGGGGGCCGCGCGAACGCTGGCCCCCACTGCAACAAATTATGATGTAGGTTCCACCACTTGGGTAGACCTTAGGATAGCACCCCTCCTAAGTGCAATGGAGGTCACTCTCCTAGGCCATGGTCGCTCATGATCAACCATTGACCCCATCCAGGTAAGTATTTTGCACTGATGGTATTCAAGTTCTTTTATACTCTTGCTTATCTCAATACATTCCACCTTCTTTCGATGTGGGGCTCAGCTACCGGTAGGCAATGTATTTCCCAACTTGTGTAAGATTGATCGACAAAAGGGTGCATGCTGGTACTGATTGTTGGCGGTGTAACTTGGAGTCGGAGACAGCAGAGCGCGTGCTGCTGCAGTGCAATAAGAGCATACAGACTGCTGCTAAATAGGAACATTGGAGAGAAAATCTGTCACATTTTAAATGCACTGTCAAAGGAGAAAAGGGGCATCTTTGAATCCAGTATTCCCCTTGGATCAATGATTTCCATTCGATAGCAGTAGTAACCATGAAACAACTGAGGATCATGCATTGCCATACCTTTTATTGCGGGTTCTTCTGTGACATCCGTCCATATCTTCTGGTCCAAACTGTATCATGCATTGTGCATACCTCTTATAGCCATTTTGTTGCCTCCAAGGCACATACATTCAACTTATATGGACTGCAGATTTGTGCGCATGAATATGATTATGTGATGCAAGTGTTGTGTACTGTTACAATCTTTGTGCACCATATAGCATTGTTGTTTTGCTATTTATGATCAGTATTTGTAAAGCCATTTCTATAATTTGTTTCATTGTTTTTACCGTTTTGGATATTATGATATCATTCGAATTAGTGTTCCTATCAACACAAGTCTGATGTAGCTTGCTGTTATGTAACATTAACTAAACCAAGAGGGAGATTGTATACTTCACATTTATTTTCTGCTCAAAGTGATTTCATCCATGCAAAGATGAGTAGTGGCTCTCATTTTCTACAGATTGCCTGCAGCATCAAAATTAAATAAGTAACGAGTCTTGGGTGTAAGTCTTTCTCAAGAGGGCTCATGGAACAAAGAAATCAGTCAGTGATTAATCATCAAGATATTGACGAGGATTTTAGTGTGGAAAGATGTTTCTTTAAATGCTACCTACCAATTTTTCTCTTTTTTTGTTTATTGTTGAATTACTAGTTCAGTTCATGTGAAAGCCATTTTTTATATAAAATTGATAGTCATATACTAGTAGGGCATGCTTGTTACCAATCCTCTCAGTTTTGAAGGGGAGTGTACTATGAGATCCATAAGACTTTTATCCCTTGTATGTATATAGTCATATACTAGGAGGGCATGCTTGTTACTAATCCTCTCACCATGTTAGAGTTCTTAGCTACTTACATGACTTTTAACTACTCTCTCAATTTCTTTTTAATTGTGATTTTTTAACTTTGTACGCATATTAAGAAATTCAATAATTGTTATTATTTTTTAGACTATGACTTTTCTTTTGCCTATAATATCTCTAGCTTTTAATTATTTTAATATACATTTCTCTCTCCCCATAATAAATAGTTAGGGGCAATTTTGACAAATTTATACTCATTACTATCTTGAATTTTGAAAACGACAATTAAAAAGCAACAAAAAATTATTTCAAAAGTGATACTTATAATCATTGCTAATGACTAATAATAATAATAATCACATTAATTGTAGTCATTGCTAATGACTGGTAATAATAATAATCAAATTAATTCAAGTGTACTTAGCGACACAGCCAAGGAAATTCAAGTAACTTTCATAATGTTATTAAAACTGCAAATTTGTAGTAATTATTAATTTATCAAATCCTTTTGTATACGATGGAGAGATAGATGGCACTACTTTATTTCTATGTGGGGTTACAATCATTTTCATTCCTCAAACATGTAAAATTTTCAGACGGCAAAACTGTAAGTATTGGAAGAACTTAACAAATATATTAAGTTTTAGATTTCATAACGTTAATCTATGTCTTCCTCCACATTTAAGTTTGTTCAAATAGATAATCGTAGCGTGTGTCTATCATTTACTTCTCAATGTTGAGTCATTGATTTCGACACCACTGATTATGTGATAGATATATTTAGACGGTTTTTTAATACACCACCCAAATTTTTTAGGTACCACGTGAAATTATTTTGTTGCCTTTTGATTTCGGATGTGCACATCCGGACGCACCAAATTTTTAAAAAACGCAGAGGTGTTCCGGATATGCATACCCGAAAACAATTCTGATGTGCACTTCCTGAAGGATTTCTTATTAATTCGCGTCAGACCTTCTTCCTCCCCCTCATTCTTCAATTTTCCATTTTCCAAACTCTCTCAAACTCTCAAATTTTCATTCTCACAAATTTCGATTTTTTCCACTCGAGTTCGACGCAGAGCAACTTCTACAACGATCAAGACACTCCAAATCCTCTGTATCTCATTTTAATCGGTAAGTTTTTAAATTTTAGAGTTTCGGAGTTATTTTCGAGTAATCGATTTAGAGTAGATATTTAGGTGTAGAAATTGTTAGGTTGTATGAATAACATAGGTTAGAGACAATGTAGGTCTTTTTTACTGCTTCAAACGGACAATCAGGGCATTAAAATGCCCTTTTGCATGTTACAGTGGCCATGACTGCCATTTTTAAACTTCAAAAAACGTACCGGATGTGCAGATCCAAAAAGATTTTAACGTTAAGTATTCTGAGTGTTTCCGGATGTGCACATCCGAAAATACCCAACGTTAAAAATTTTGTGTCCTTCCGGATGTGCACATCTGGAAGACTATTTTTTTTTGTTTGTTTGTTTGTTTGTTTTTGTTTAATTATTTTTTTAAAAAAATCTAATTTATTTATTATGCTTTGCAGATTAGATGGCTGGCAAAGACGATCGTACCATACATGGACGGACAACTCAGCACGCATCTGTCCGACGTGAGCGGATGCAGTCTACAGTTGAGGCTTCCGGCGCAGAGGGAGTTGGGGTAGCCCCTACCGATCACGGGTACCCTTCTCCGTCACGGTAGGATGTCGAAGGAGGACGCGATGGAGATGCTGATTGAAGAGCTTGGGGCTACCCCAGAGGAGGCACTAGCAGAGGTGACGCAGTTGAGAGGCGCACATGTCCAGTTCTCCTTTCTGACACGCAGATTTACTGCGGCGCTTGCAGAGGCAGGACGGGCAGCAGGTGATCCAGCTGAGATGGCGATCCACAGGCAGCGTGCCCTGAGATGCTACTACTTGTTTTTGCTCGGCACGCAGGTGTTTGTGGACACCAACGTCTATTATGTTGATGTCGTCTACCTCAGGTACCTTTTGAATCAGACAGAGATCCACGGGTACAACTGGGGGGAGGCTGCGCTGGCATACACCTATTACAGGCTCTCTGATGGTTGCCGCTGGGCAGCCAAGACTGTGGCAGGCAGTTGTACGCTATACGTGGTAACAATCTAATATTCTAAGTGATTTTTTCATTTCTTTTCTTTCTATATTCATTATAATGTTTGACACCCATGTTATGTTTTTCATTTCAGGCGTGGATTTTACAACACTTTCCCAACATTACTGGTTAGGGGGTGTCGACGGGTACACTGAGGATATGCCACGTGTTGCTGCATTTGTCCTGCTCAGAGGGAACCAGGTGCCGGACCCCTACAGAGTGTATCTTGATCGGATGGCTGCTGAGGACGTTTTGTATGACACCTATGCCGCTCACCGTGTGACGCGCCCGTTCGATGAGGTTTGTTTGTTCTCGGAATGGTTGGCATGCAGTTCGGTCGTTACTGCCCGATACCTGCCGGAGCGCGTCTTGCGTTAGTTCGGTTACACGCAGACGATCCCCAGGATGCCTCATGAGTATGCTCCTCTAGGCTTGACCCGCAGGCAGATAGATGACATATATGCTGACTTTCAGTCCCACTTGGTACCGGAAGAGGCTCGGGCGACCAGAGCGGAGAGAGATTGAAGCGTTGCTGCCGGGTACATCGTTTGGTTCTACACCGTCTCACACCCATGCATGGTGCCCACTGCTGAGGGATCGCCACCCAGACCTGCTCATCAGGAGATATTAGAGGAGTGGCAGTCTCAGCTGGACCATACTCAGGATGTCCTACCACGCTGTCGTCGGATAGAGCAGATAGCGCAGCAGGCCATTGCGGATGGGCACCTCCCTGAGGGCTCTGGTGCCAGACTTGCCGTGGACAGGATTATTGCGATTGCTCGGGGGGCACTTCAGTACTGCAGACATTGATCCAGGATGGCGGGTAGGGGCAGAGGAGCAGGGGAGCCAGGAGACATCATTCGCCATACGCATTAGTTTTTTGTTTGATGTATGCACTGTATTTTGACAGAGGTTTATTATATATATATATATATATATATATATATATATATATCATTTTATTTTTATATTGATGTTATCAAATGTATATTAAGTTGCGATGATATATTAACATATGCGACCAAGCAACAAAACCGATTTTTTTTTTTAAATTAAGTTCTGCTGTTTTCCGGATCTGAAGATTAGGAATGTTTCCGGATGTGCACTTCCGGAACGCATCAGCGTTTTTAAAAAAAATGGTGCGTCCGGATGTGCACATCTGGAATCAGGGGGCAAAACCAGAAATTCAGATGGGGCCTAAGAAACAAGGGTGATGTGATAAGAAATCCTCATATTTTTTCGCCTTTCAGTCATTATGGTAATCATTCTTCTATTATCTCTGATGTTGGTACCAAAATCCATGTTAAAGAAAGTGGATGTACTTCCCTAATTTCCACCTCACATTTATCCTGTTTTATATTTATCTCAGTTCTCCCGTAGTCTTCTTTCAATTAGTCAAATAACTCATTCCTTAATTTGTTATATAAATTTCTCTCCCAACTCTTGTGTATTTGCAAATATATTAACACAAAAGACTAATGGTATGGGAAAGGTATCTAATAGGTTATATCAGCTTGAAGAATGAGTTCCACAAGCATCAATAACTTTATGAATTTGCAATGTGTTCCTTTTTCAGCTTCATTATCGTCTTGAACATCCATCTTTATGAGTTTTTAAAAGATTGTATCCTCAACTAGATTTAAAGTCGAGTGTCCATGCCTTGCGATTCTTGCCAGTTTGCTAAGCATTATCATATTGTTTATTTATTACATCTCAATAAAGGGTCCAAGCCTTATTTGACGTTAGTTGCTCTGATGTTTAGGCTCAAGACTCAAAGTTTGATTATTAGTATTTTTAAACTTTTGTGTGCGAATATTCTCGTACAACCTGGTTATATATAATGAAATCCATATGTGATTTATTACTATATTTTACAATTTTTGGAATAAAATTCGTACTCATTTAAATGTCATGTTCGAATGCTTTGAAGTGATAATGCCAAAGAATGTTTTTCTTTACGACTGAATATTTTCGTGCATGAACACGAAATGATTCACTAATCATCTTCTATTGTCACTCCAAAACAAAATGTGTTGACCAAGTGACTACAAACACAGGGGATGAGTGGTGGATTGTGTTGGTTAAAAGTCGAGGTTCAATTATAAAATTTTCAAGGGTTAATAGCACTTTTGCCCTGCTGTAGCGAGCGATTTTGGACGCGGTTCTTAAGCGCTGGTCGCTCTCTGCGGTTTGAGCTTTGAACTACAGGTCGATTCATTTTTTATCCTATTGTGAGCTGAATAAGGAAGGGAAATATATGTCTCCAATTAACCCTGCTTGCATACTGAGTTTGAACAGCGGTCTGTTCGGTTACGAATGCTATCAATGTGGGGGGGCTTTTGTACTGGTTATTCGTATTTCGCCAATACAGGTTCTTTCTTTCTAGGGCTTGGGCAAAAGGTTTCTGGCGGGGAACAAGGATTAGGATGTTAGGACTGGTACTTTTGAAATACTGCTTTTGCTTGATGGAGATATGGGATTTGGGTTTTTTGTTGATTGCGCTCGCTAAGATCTTTTCTTTCGATCTTATGCCTAAGTATTCCCGTTTACCGAAACAGGGAAATCAGAGCGTTCGTAGTTCCTCCTATTCTATGGGAGGAAATGGGTGTTTTGGTGTCTTGTTCAAAGCCCAAGACGTGAAGCGAAATGTGGTTTGTATCTTGTTCAAAGCCCAAGATGTGAAGCTAAAAGGTCTATTTGTGTCTTGTTTAAAGCCCAAGACGTGAAGCTGAAAGACCTCGACTTTAGAGAGAATTTGTCATCTCTAAAGAGGGGAGAAGGAGAATTACTTTAACTGGGATACGCGGATACGAGCAATGCCATAATTTCCGAAGAAAGGGTTTTAACCTGAAGGAGAAGACTTTAACTCAGTGTAGAGTAATGCCATCTTTCCTTAGGAATTTCTCATGCTAAAAGAGGGACAGTGGCATGGATGTAGATGATCCAGAGGCTTGCCGCTTACAGCGATTAGATGAAGGGAAAGGAGTTGTTGATGTTTGTATACTGTGAACGAGGCACATCTTTGATGCTAAAAGGTCGATTGGATCAACCAGTGGTTTTCTTATACAAAGCCTAAGAGGAGGCTAATTTCCGCTAGGAAAATCATTATACAAAGCCTAAGAGGAGGCTATTTTGTGTCTCGTACAAAGCCCGAGAGAGAGGCTAAAAGTTTTTGACCCAGTGGGGCATATCGTTATACAAAGCCTAAGAGGAGGCTAGCAAAGAGTTGACTCAGTTGGAGAATCTTTTATACTCAGTAAGAGAGTGTTTTTGTATCTCGTACAAAGGCCGAGAGAGAGGCGAAAAGGTTATTTTGACTCCACTGGGGAGAATTTTGGTATCTCGTGCGAAGCCCGAGATGGAGGCTATTGTAACTGTTTCAGTTGAGTGACAGATCCAATATACTGATTTAAAAGAGAAAATCAGTTCTTATATGAGCAACACTGTACTCAGGGATTTAATTTGAGGATCAGGGATATTTCCTTCTCTTTGAGGAAACGGGAAATCCAAAGGGTATTGAGACTGTCCGAGTCTGCGGGTTTCCTTCCTATTTAACGAAGGGTGCTTGATAATGTCTTTGAGACTCAAGGAAGTTAGACTGTCCGTGTCTAGAGTTTTATCTTTTGTACTATGCTTCGAGAAACAGTAATAGACTCTATGAAAGGACTGTTCTATGAGGATGACTAGGTTCTGTTCCTATACCTCTAGGAGGTCGTCGGGACAATTTGTACGAAGCCCAAGAGGAGGCTGAAATCTTTTAAGAAGCCGACGGGTCCTTGTACGAAGCCCAAGAGGAGGCTATCATTCCCGAAGGAAGAGATCATTATACGAAGCCTAAGAGGAGGCTGTGAATACTTCTAAGAAGCCGTAGTGTCCTTGAATAATGCCCAAGAGGAGGCCGATGCTTTTAAGAAGCCCGTGGGTCTATCATCTCCTTTCCATTAGGAGAGATAACTCTTTTAAAGATAAAAACCACTGGTAAACGTGCGAGGTTTACTATCCAGCGACTTCTAGCTTTTAAAGAGGGTTCCTTAGTTAAGGTCAAAGATTATGACCGTAGTGGGTACCCAAACCCCGAGACATTCAAGGCAAGCTATCCACAAGGAATAGATCAAGTCAGGAAAGTTCGAGAATTGGGAAGAAACTCAAAGATGCCATTCACAGAGAATACATTCATCTTGGGGAGTAGAGCTTCTTGACGATTCCTAAGGAGGACAGCCGAAGAGAAGACTGTATCTGGTGCTCCTATTGGGGATCTAGGCGTCTATTTCTACGAATAAATGAAACGACGTCACCTAGTTCTAGACGTAGTAGTCGGGGAAACTCGAAATATCTATACTATTATTACACAGTAGATATGAGTTTATGAAAGGAGACTTACAGTGAGCAGCCCCACAATACAGTTTATAATATGAAAGCAGTAAATGAAAGCGATAACCACTTACTCGGTTGTAGTGCTTCCATGCTGTTTGGTTAGTTGTTCAACAAAGAAAGATTAAAAACAACAGTATATTCAAAATCAAAGGAGAAAGTGCTTTGAAAAAGAAAGATTTAGGGCTTACAGCTCAAGGAGAGGCCCAGGGTTTTATCAGTGAGCGCACTGTTTGAATTTGTACAGCGGGACTTATACAAGTGACTGGGGCCCAAAAAGGTTTTCTGTACAAAGGGACGGGTCTTACACTCTCTCAAGAGGCCCAAAAAGGTTTAAAAGAAAAAGAGATGGGTCTTACTACTCGAGGGTAGGCCCCGATGGTTTTTATTTTTAAACGGGCGACGATCGCGCCGTTTACTTGTACAGAGGGACTTATACAATGAGTGAGGCCCAAAAAGTTTTTGTACAAAGGGGGGATGGGTCTTACTACTCGAGGGTAGGCCCAAAAAGGTTTGAAGAAAAATAAATGGGTCTTACTACTCGAGGGTAGGCCCAGATGATTTTTGAAAAGGCGACGATCGCGCCGTTTGTTTTTTGACGGTATCGGGACTTATATAATAAGTGAGGCCCAAAGATGATTTGGTAAAAAAAAGGATTGGGTCTTACACTCTAATAGAGGCCCAAAGTGTTTTGAAAATGATTTATGAGGGTTGAATTAATCCAAAACCCTAATTTGTTTTCAAAATGTATTTAATTGAATAAAAATTCAATTAAAATGATCAAAAATTGTTTAACACATGGAAAACAAATTGTGACCTTGGATTAATGCTTCAAAAATTAAGTATTGGCCTACAAAATAATTAGAAAGCATTAAAAGTTGCAAAATCAATGTAGAAAAAATATTTAAAATGCCAAAAACTATTAAAATATTAATTCTTTACAAAAATATCAATTATATGAAATAAATAATATTTTTAGGATTTTTTGATAAAATAAAATATTTTAACATTTTTGTGAATTATTAAAAAAAGAATCAACTCAAAATCATTAAAACTCAGAGAGAAATTAATTTTTGAATCAATTAAACAAAATCACAAAATTCAAATATTCAAATATATGAAAATGGCGCCAAGAACAACACCAAGAACACGCGCGTTTTTCAGTTTGCCCAGATTTGCATTTTCCATCCAATCTCACTGAATACGTAATTATAACATGCAATCCACATATCACTATGCTCGCCTCAACCTCACGATCATGTCTATGTACTTTAATTTCATTTAAATTAAACATACAACAAGAAATCACGAAGAGACCTCAAGAACCCTAATTTCTGCATGAAGGCTAGGATTTTTGATACACGATTCAAACAATGCAATTAATTGAGGGAAAACATTCCATGCATGATTATGAACATATGGCCAAATTATTGTGCGAGGAAATATGCATAGATTGAGAGATGACCAAGTTTAGGCTTACCTCCAAGTCGTGACAGCAAGAGCAGATGTGATTTTGAGTTGGAGGTGTTACAGACAAGTTGTGATGATCTGGACAGCTTCCCTACACCATATGGAGTGTGTTTGAACACTTGGATTGAATTGAAATGGACTGGATCAGCTTATGGCATCTCAGCTGCAACTTCACTTCAAACTTGTGTGGATGGCAAGTGATTTCATGAAATTGATGTTTCAGAAGTTATGTGAGTGTTTGATCAGCTCATATGTGATGTATGTGAGGTGTGTGAGTGATTGGTTTGTGCAGAATTGCTCTCAAACTCAAAACCCGATAGCTACCTTGCTAAGAAAGGCATTTTTGCCAAGAGAAAGAGATTTTGAGGAAAGCATCTATTAGATGGCTTTGGTGTACTTAAACTGACCACAATTGAGCTCTATTTATAGTAGAGCAAGTTTGTTTTGTAAGGAATAGTGCATGGCAGCTGGTAAGTAGGTTTCCTCAATGTTGGCCAATGGAAATGAAAGTCTCCTCTAGCCATTGGCTAGAGGTTATGGCACAGAGCTTTGGTCCCCTTGGTCTTGGATAAGTCTTGACTGATTTCAGATGAGAATGGCTCAGTCCATGCCACCTTGATGGTTCCATTGAATGCCTCATTCCAAATTTGAAGTCTTGTCCCTATTTTGGCCATTCTAGGTTCAACATGCTATTCTTTGTTCCTTGGACCTTGGAGGCTTGGCTCAGTGATTGTCCCCTTTGGATTCAATACTCTGAGGTGTCCAAGTGGATTGGAGCAATTGCAATTGGCTGATTTTGGCAAATCGAGCCAAAATGCAAATTCTGCCTTGCTTTGACAGATTTCAGCAAGGCAACTTGCCAATGTTGTATCTCATGATGTAGGTTGAATTTGGCAATGTTCTTGGCCATTTTGGAAAGCTCTTACATGATACAACAACTGTTTGAACAAATTTGGTTTTGATCTCTTTTGATTCCAAGTGAAAAATCCCCCTACATTTGGCAAAAAGTGAAGGCAAATTCTGACTTAGTGAAAATTTCACTAAGTGTTGGAAAAAGTGACATTTTCACTTTTCAGCCACTTTGATCACTCCATAACTCAAAATCCTTAATGAATTGGAATGACTTGTAGTTGAAGTTTTTGTAGGTGATAATGAGGGCTACAAATCCATCTTTGGATGAGAAAAAATGGCCTTGTGGTTTAGGAGTTATGGTCCTCCAAAGTTGGTACCTTTGCCACTTTATTTTTAACTTAGAAAAATTTCTAAGTTTTATGGTTACCCCTTTTACAAGTTATCTCACTTTTCTTGATTTTTCTTGATGAATGATGATTCAAATCATACATTAACATCATTTTAGGGTTAAAAATCCATTTTGGTGAAAAATCTCAAAAAGTCAAAGTTGACTTTTGTGCACAGTTGACTTTTTATCAGATGAATTCCAAACTGTGCCATTCTTCAGGAAATCATGTCCTTGACCTAAATCAAACTTGATGGACATGTTCCATGGGTGTCATAGGGTATATTCAATCATGTATTAGGGTTTGGGAGCATGTCTTGGTCAAAAGTCAAAGTTACAGTTGACTTTTCCCTTAAAACCCTAATTGTGGTGCAGATGAAAATGAGACTTGTTGCTCAAGCTTCTTGGATCAATCCATTGTTACAAATGGATCAATATGGTGTATTAGAGACCCTCAAATCATCTCTTGAGGTCTTGGCTCATGGTTTGTCCCAAAAGTCAACTTAGGGGTGAATTAGGTCAAGAAACCCTAATTCCTGATTTTTGATGAATGCATCCCCTGAGGCAAAATTGACTTGATGCATGGGTCCATGAGGTTCCATGAAGCATATTAGGTTATGTTTTGGATCATTGCCTTATGCCCAGATGAAAATTTCCATCTGGAGGCCCTGGTCGACCAAAACCCAAATTTGGTGATACTGTCGATCTTGAGACTTGATCACCTAGAAGGGAGCAGCCTTGTGCTTAATCCTTGAAGTGGGAGTCCTTTTTGATCCATTGTGGATGTTTGAGAGATTAGACAAGTTGAAGATCATGTCATTTCTTGATTGATCCTTTGTCTAAGCACTTAGAGAGGGCTTGAAACCCTAATTTTGATTGTATTGGATGCTCACCCATCTTTGGGGAGATTGATGAAGCATGATGGTTCATCCATATTGTGATGATGATTTTCACAATGATGGGAAATCTAAGTGGTCAAAATTTGGGGTATTACAGATGCCCCTATTTAATCTTCTTGGACCCGAAGGTATGAATGACGAAGGGATTCGGGCATTCGGGGTGCAAGAGGATTAAATATCGGAATATCCGAAATTTTGATGGTGGTTATGAATGGTAGCTTACGCATTCATCTTCTTTAGCTAAGCGATGATGCTTAGAAAAGGTAAACTTCCCCTCGATCCTGGTCTTCAGCCAAGTAACTGGTCTCAGTTGTGGAAACAAACTTCCCCTCGATCCTGGTTTCTTACCAAGGAACTGGTCTTAGTTTCTGATTTGAACTTCCCCTCGATCCTGGTTTCCTACCAAGAACTGGTCTTAGTTTCTGATTTAAACTTCCCCTCGATCCTAGTTTTCTACCAAGGAACTGGTCTTAGTTTCTGATTTGAACTTCCCCTCGATCCTGGTTTCTTACCAAGGAACTGGTCTCGGTTTCTTTTGTCAATAAACTTTACTGACAAGGGACGCTATTCGTAGCGGCTTTCCTTCAAACTTCTCGCCGAATTTTCCTGGGGAGCTGCCATTTGAGTGGGAAAAGATTTGATGTCAGACTTGCCGGGGAACCCATTCGTCTGAATTGTAGAGGTACAAACTTCTCCGTTGGAGACGTCATTTGTCGATTCTACTGGGGAAAGCGAGTCTCTTGAGAGACTATTTTCATTTGGGATCTTTGATCATACTTTTCTCGGGATCTTCCCAGAGAAACGCCATATGATGGGGTCCAATTTTGAGGTGTCGATGACCTTTTCATCAGTGGTTTTTCGGAGCAAAACTGGCGTGCTGCCGAATCTCTGATCACGAGGCTTTCTCTGTGGATTTTCCTTAATCCGGGAAAGCAAGGATATCATCTTCAATGGCGAAGAGTGATGTTTATTGAGAGTTTTCTCTGGCTTTTCAGAGGTTCAAGTTATCAAAGTGGCCAAGTGCCGACTCTGATCTAAAGATACACTGATGGCGAGATTGTGCAGACGCAACACTTCCTGACGAGGAAAGAACTGACAAACTCGATTGAGAAAACTGTTTATCACTAGGGGACAAAACCGACTCAAGTGATAGTGATGCAATACAAAATGCGAACGCAAATAAAATGCATGATGTATGTATGTATATGCTGACAAAACAGACGCGACATACAGACTAATGGATGAACACAATTGGATACTCGGCCATCGCGGGGCGAAGAAGTACCGTTGATTCAAAATAGCAATTCCACCTTGCTTAGGAGAGATAGTCCCGTTGGGAGCTATGTTGATCGGGCTTAAGAGATGAGAACTCGGCCGAGGATGTCAGACAAAACATGGTCTCCGACATTATTGATCCTTCATTCAGGAGTACTGGTCTAGAAGGAGTACTTTGATTCTGCACTTTGAAGTTCGCTTACTTCGGGAGAAGCGATCGATGTTCTTCTGATGTTTAACAGTCAAAAGAAATTGCCATCTTTATTTTAAAAGCAGAAAAAGTTTTAACAAGTAAATTCATTTTTGTTTTATTTCAAGAATCGCTGATTAAGTTTAAACAATGTCGTTCCGTAAAGCTAAAACAAGTTAAGAATTACAAACAAAAGCACAAGGGCTCAAATTTTATTGATAAGATGGAGATCAGCCAAACGCGTGATTCCAAAGAGTATATACAAAGTTAGAAAACGGTAATTTACAGGGAAAAGGGCTACGTTGAAACATAACGACCACTATCCTTCTACCAACTTTGAATTCAGGGCATCCTGAGCTTCTGTCGAAGATGACCTTTAACTGGAGATTTCCTCTGATAGATGATGCTGCAACTGCTGCTGAGGGACTTGCCTCTGTTGAACATAGTTACTTGCCATTATCCCTAATTTTTGCCTGGATTGTACTATGATGTTTCCAATCCATCGGGATGATTCTTTTTTTTCATGTCTCTAACTTTTGCCTGGACCGCCCTTTCGGGTTTTCAATCCACCGAGACGTTTTTTTTTTGTTTTAGACGAAGTATTTCTTGACTGCATCAACATTCGTGGGGTAGGCAAATTCCTCTCCGTCCATGGTTGCAAGTCTCAAGGCGCCGCCTGAGAAAGCTTTTGTGACCACATAGGGGCCATCATAATTCGGGGTCCATTTGCCCTGGGAATCAGTGAGAAATGATTGTATCTTCTTGAGCACGAGGTCTCCTTTCTTGAAGACACGAGGTCGGACCTTTTTGTCGAACGCCCTCTTCATTCTTTGTTGATACAACTGACCGTGGCATAGTGCCGTGATTCGCTTCTCTTCTATCAAATTCAGCTCGTTGTGTCGACTTTGACACCATTCAGCTTCGGTAAGCTTAGCTTCCATCAATACTCTAATTGACGAGATCTCTACTTCTATGGGAAGCACTGCCTCCATGCCATACACTAGAGAGAAAGGGGTAGCCCCTGTTGAAGTGCGGACAGATGTGCGATAACCATGAAGAGCAAAGGGTAGCATCTCGTGCCAATCTTTATAGGTTACAACCATTTTTTGAACGATCTTCTTGATGTTCTTGTTAGCCGCTTCTACCGCTCCGTTCATCTTGGGTCGGTAGGGAGATGAGTTATGGTGTTCGATCTTGAACTCTGCACACAACTCTTTCATCATCTTATTGTTCAAGTTAGATCCATTATCAGTAATGATCTCGCTTGGAACACCATAACGGCAGATGATATTGTTTTTGATAAATCGGACCACCACTTGTCGGGTTACATTGGCGAATGACGCTGCTTCGACCCACTTGGTGAAATAGTCAATGGCTACCAGGATGAACCGATGTCCGTTTGAAGCCTTGGGCTCAATCATACCAATCATGTCGATTCCCCATATGGAAAAAGGCCACGGGGAAGAAAGAACTTTAAGATGTGATGGCGGTACATGAATTTTGTCGGAGTATATCTGACACTTGTGACACCTCCTCATGTACTTGTAGCAGTCGGATTCCATTGTCAACCAATAGTACCCGGCCCTGAGAATTTTTCTCGCCATTGTGTATCCGTTGTCATGAGTGCCAAAGGATCCTTCATGAATTTTTTTCATGGGCATGTCTGCTTCTGGTCCGTCGACGCATCGGAGCAAGACCATGTCAAAATTTCTCTTATAAAGAGTGTCACCGCTCAGGAAGAAGTTTCCAGCCAATCTTCTGAGGGTTTTCCTGTCTTTTCTGAGTGCCCCAGATGGGTACTCTTGTTTCTGAAGGAAGCATTTGATATCGTGATACCAAGGTCTATTGTCTATGACTGCTTCAATTGCGAAGATGTAAGCGGGCCGTTCAAGGCGCATGATGTCGATCTTAGATATGTCATTCCATCGACCTACACTAATCATGGAAGAGAGAGTGGCTAATGCATCAGCCATGTGATTCTCCTCACGAGGGATATGATGAAACTCAACTCTGTTGAAGAAAGGTAGCAACCTTCTTGCATAGTCTTTGTAAGGGATCAATCCTGATTGGTATGTGTTCCAATCTCCTTTTATCTGATTAATAACCAGGGCTGAATCGCCGTATACGTCCAAGTTTTTGATCCTTAAATCAATCGCTTCTTCGAGACCCATAATACATGCTTCGCATTCGGCCTCGTTGTTCGTACATTTGAACGTAAGTCTGGCAGTGAAAGGAATATGGGAACCCTGAGGGGTAACAATGATTGCCCCAATTCCGTTTCCATAATGATTGACTGCTCCGTCAAAAATAAGTCCCCACTGGGAACCTGGTTCTGGCCCTTCATTGGGTAGCGGTTCATCGCAATCTTTCATTTTTAGATACATGACATCTTCGTCTGGGAAGTCAAACCCGATTGATTCTTGATTGTCAATCGGTTGATGAGCCAAATGATCGGCTAAAATACTTCCCTTAACGGCTTTCTGAGCGTGGTACTCTATGTCATATTCTGATAGTAACATCTGCCAACGGGCAATCCTTCCCGTGAGAGCAGGTTTTTTGAAAACGTACTTGATTGGATCCATTTCGGAGACCAACCAAGTAGTATGACAAATCATGTACTGGCGAAGATGTTTGGCTGTCCAAGTCAAAGCGCAACAAGTTTTTTCAAGCATTGTGTACCGAGTCTCGCAGTCGGTGAATTTCTTGCTTAGATAGTAAATGGCAGACTCTTTCCTTTTAGTTTCGTCTTGTTGGCCAAGTACACATCCCATTGAGTCCTCTAGGACTGTGAGGTAAATGATTAGTGGTCTTCGTTCCACTGGAGGTGATAGAATCGGAGGATTCAACAGATATTCCTTAATACTGTCGAAGGCAGTTTGGCAGTCTTCTGACCAAACGCAATCCTGGTTCTTTTTCAATAATTTGAAAATCGGCGCACAAGTCGCGGTCATAAGGAATATGAATCTGGAGATGTAGTTCAAACGTCCCAGGAATCCTCTGACTTGTTTTTCAGTTTTCGGAGAAGGCATTTCTTGAATGGCCTTGACCTTGTCAGGATCAACCTCAATCCCTTTTTGGCTGACGATGAACCCTAGTAGTTTCCCCGAACGGACACCGAAGGTGCATTTGTTGGGATTCAAGCGGAGCTTGAATTTTCTTAGACGTTCGAACAATTTTGACAGATGTTCAACGTGCTCATCCTCTGTTCTTGATTTTGCAATTAAATCATCGACATATACCTCGATTTCTTTGTGTATCATGTCATGAAACAGAGTAGTCATGGCCCTTTGATAGGTTGCCCCGACATTCTTCAAACCGAACGGCATTACCTTGTAACAAAAGGTACCCCATGGGGTAATGAACGAAGTTTTCTCCATGTCTTTCGGCGCCATTTTGATCTGGTTATAGCCCGAGAATCCATCCATGAAGGAAAAAACTTTGAACTTTGTTGTGCTGTCTACCAGCATGTCAATGTGTGGTAAAGGAAAGTCGTCCTTTGGACTTGCCTTGTTCAAATCTCTGTAATCAACACACATTCTGACCTTTCCGTCCTTTTTGGGAACGGGTACGATGTTGGCTAACCATTGAGGATATTCAGATGTAGCGAGGAAACCTGCGTCGATCTGTTTCTGTACCTCCTCCTTGATTTTGATGGCCATGTCCGGGTGAGTGCGTCTCAACCTTTGCTTTACTGGCGGACATTCCGATCTCAACGGTAAATGATGTTCCACGATGCTGGTATCCAACCCTGGCATATCCTGATAGGACCAAGCGAATACATCGGAAAATTCTTTGAGAAGCTTTATTAAACTTTCTTTGGCAGTTGGACTGAGCAGTGCTCCGATCCTGATTTCTTTTCTCTCTTTTTCTGAACCCAAGTTTACCGTTTCCAACGGCTCTTTGTGAGGTTCGATGGACCTTTCCTCTTGTCTGAGTAGTCGGGAGATCTCTTCTGGAATTTGGTCGTCATTTTCTTCTTCAGCCTCGAATACCGGGAACTCAAAGTTGGGAGAAGGCATCGGATCGTATATTTCAACGGGGTATAAAACAAGCAATCTACATGACGTGATGATTCGTGTTTAGAAGAGATAGAGAAAATGCAAGTGTGTGCAGTGTTTTGATTTTACTGCTTGTTTTTATTATTGAATGTTTTTTTAGGATTACCATTTTCTGAAAAAGCAAAAAGAGAAAACAACAATTAATGCGGAAATTATAGAACGACGTTATTTTATTAATGAACAAGTCGAATCTTGAAACTACAGCCCTATAAAACAAAACTCTGTCGCTTCGGGCAAAGCGAAGAGGGAAATTTACAGAAAGCGAGCCCTATCAAAACATCCGTTTCACCTGGGCAGGGTGAAAGGTTAAAGATGGCAATTACTTTGACTGATGAACGACCTTCGGAACCTCGACAGCAACCCACTGGCGGCGAACTCCTCGGTGAATCACAAAGTCTGGCACCTTCCTTGATTTGTCTTCAGAAATGACGCTGATTTCTGGTGGAGTAGGATCGTTGGAATCTGTCTCCCAAGCAGAATTGTCGTAGGAGGATTCCTCTGTTGCATTTTTCATAGCATTGGAGCTCTCAGCTGTATCTCCCCATCCAGTTGGCTGGATGTCTTCGAGCCTGATACGAGAGCTTTCAGGAGCAGTGTACTTGACCATAAAGTCGTACTTTCCACTCGGTTGTCCCAAAGTGTCCCAAACTTCTTTGGAACTGGAGAAGTCATCCCTCTCGATGACGTTGACCTCAGGAAAAGCATAGTTGATGAATTCTAGTCCTGCAAACGTTGCGAATTCATCTTCATGTTGAGTAGTTTCCGAATGACCTGAGTGTTGATCCCATGACATGGTGGGGACATAGGTATTCTGTTCAATGATGCTCAGCTGAGTTTCATTACTCGGCTGACTTTCTTGCCCCAAGTTTCCTGGGTAAGGTTGCCACATTGGCAGACCATCCATCGGGCCATAGTAGGTAGAGTCAAAGTTGTCTTTCATCGGAGTGTCTTCCTCTAATGAATTTGGCGGAGCACGGCATCCTTCCGGATCACAATCTCCGTAGATCATTTCGACATCTGATTTTGGTATAAATCTCGGACTTTCTGTAGGAAAGCAAAAAGGCATAGGCACCTCTTCCTGAGACATATAGCCGTCCTTGTTAAGGTAGGACTTCCATTCTTCATCTGTGCCAGAGGGATCTTCCTCATTGATAGCATGAACTGTCTGAGACACTGGGTGAAGAAAACCTCCACTGTGGAAGAAGTTTTGAAGGGGATGAAGACTTTCATCGTTGGCGGCTGTCTGGGTACAGGTTGCAGAAAAACCAAGACCCTTCTTTGTTTTACTGTCAATAGGAATGACAAGCCGTCCCCATCCTGTCGTATCGGTACTCTCGACCGCTTTGATAGCATCTTTGTATGAGGAAATCGAGGTTCCTTCTTTGAACTGATTGTCCTTGCTCACCGATAGTGCTTGGAACTGAGTTCCAATAACCTCCTCGGGTTCCACACAAGCAGATGATGACAAGTTGCTTACAAGCAAGGCTTGTTCTCCACAGACTGTGACAAGTTGATCGTTCTTGACGAACTTTAGCTTTTGGTGGAGGGTTGAAGTAACCGCTCCAGCCTGATGTATCCAAGGTCTTCCTAATAAACAACTGTATGTTGCCCGGATGTCCATGACCTGGAAAGTGATTTGGAAAGTGTGAGGACCAATAGTTATGGGAAGATCAACTTCGCCGATAACTGTTTTTCTGGATCCGTCGAATGCTTTGACGACGACCTCGCTGACTCTCATCGGAGGGCCCTTAAATGATAATTGCGTCAAAGTGGACTTCGGCATAACATTCAGGGCTGACCCTGTGTCTACCAGTACGTTGGCTAAAGCATCGCCCTGGCAGTTAATTGTAATGTTGAGCGCCATGTTATGACGACGACCCTCTTCAGGTAATTCTTCATCACTAAATCCCAAATTATTGCAGGAAGTGATGTTAGAGACAATGCTATCGAATTGTCTGATTGTTACATCCTGTTCCACAAAGGCTTGCTCCAAGACTTTCTGTAGAGCCTCTCTGTGTGCTTCTGAACTGAGTAACAGTGATAATACTGAGATCTTTGAAGGAGTCTGTAACAGTTGATCAACAATGTTATATTCACTCCTTTGGATGAGCTTTAGCATCTCATCCTTGTCTTTTGAAAAGTCGGGATTACCAGATTGACTGACTGGTGGATCAGGAATTTCCGCCTGAAGTTCCTTTTCTTTGTTGGATTCTCCAACCCCTCGGTTGAAGATTCGACCGCTCCGTGTTACACGACTGATGTCTGCAATATTCACGACGGAGGGTAATGGAATTTCCTTTCCATTCTCGATTATTGTTGCACCGTATTTGTAAGGGATTGCCTTAGCTGATTCATACGGTAGTGGCCCCGGTAGATAGATGACTATGGGGACTTTTTGATTTTTCTGACCATCATAAGTAATCTCATCCGTTCCCGGTTGGGAACTCTAGATTCGTCAAGTAGAGGGATGATGGCAAAAACATCCCTGATCTGGTGATGACCAGAGATCGTGACAACATCCTCAACTTGATCGGCAAGGTAGTTCGGCGACCAAATGATGGGTCCTGAACCTGGATATGGATGAATTTCTCCATGATCGATCTGACCCTGAAGAGCTGCTCTCACAAGGTAACACCCTTGGTTACTTTCCGAACAGACGCTACAACTGTCATAGTTGCGTGGTGGCACCTGGCCACGCCCACTTTGAATACAATGTAACCTCACTAGGTTAACTTCCATTGATCGGACATCCTGACTTTGACGACGAGTAGGATTCCTGTTATTGATACTAATCTGCTGAGTATCTTCGTCCATATAGATTGGCATCCACCAGTGATTTAACAAGTGCTGAAGTGCTTCCTGGACAAGGGTACAACCTCGATCGTTTTCGCAACCTGCTTTACAGTTTTGATAATCATGTGATATTAAGAATCCGAGTCGGACTTGCTCAGCATGTAACTCTACCAGGTTGGTATTCATCACGCGAATGTCAAAGATCTGAACCATGTTGATTTGATAAGAGTTCCTATCATGGTAGTCTTGGATCCATCCAAGATCCATCTGACGCTGGAGGGCCTCTTGTATGAAAGAGCATCCCTGTTTGTTTACCGAGCAAATCAGACAGGAACTGTAATCGTGCCGTGGCAGATTATGATACTGGCTTTGCCTTGAGTGTATCGCCACCAAGTTGACATTCATCGCACGGATGTCGTGGTTTTGAATGACGTTAGAATTCGTAGAGACTATGTTAACCCCACGAACTCGGTGCTCCTGGATCCATCCGAGATCCATTTGTTCCTGTAGAGCTGCTTGCACTACAGAACATCCTTGGTTGTCTTTAGAGCAGATATCACACTGATGATAATTATGAGGTGGCACATGGCCATATCCACTCTGTCTACAATGCATCTTGACCAGATTGGTCCCCAATAAGAGTACATCGTGAATTTGATAGACATTGTTAGTCTCTTTCTCAATCAGATTGACTGCAGCTTTCTCGTGTTGAGGCAGCGGGTTCGTGAGAACATTAGGATTCGTATCTTTGAAAGATAAGAGCCCGCTCCTAATAAGCTTTTGTACGTCGGATTTGAAATTGAGGCAAGTCTCAATGTTATGCCCTGAACCTCCTTGATGATAAGGACATGTTTGATCCGCTTTAAACCAAAAAGGTAGATTTTCCGGAACTGAAAGGGGAGACTTAGTCTGAATGTGCCCCTTGGCCAGCAGTAACGGAAATAGTTCTGCGTACAACATGGGTATAGGATCAAACCCTGATGGTCGTGTTGTACGGTTGTTGTTATATGGAGGATGAGCCTGCTGAAGAGGCTGTTGTGTCCTTTGTTGGTCAGGTTAGCTCTGCGCAACCTGAGGTTGATACATAGGAACAGGCGTGGGGCCGATAGCGGGAGTAACAGCTGCTACTGGCTGATAACGTCGCCTTTGCTTTCTGAGAGAGATATTCCCCATATCTTGCTCTTTTTTCTTAGGGAGAGCACTACCGTATTTTTTAGTACCGCTCGTTGATCCAGTGTCTTTTACCAAACGTCCTTCTCGGACAGCTTCCTCAAGACGTACACCCATGTCGACCATTTCGGTGAAATCACTGGGTGCACTGGCAATCATTCGGTCATAGTAAAACGAGCTTAAGGTCTTTAAGAAGATTTTTGTCATCTCTTTTTCCTCAAGAGGTGGACAAATTTGAGCGGCAATTTCACGCCACCTTTGAGCATACTCCTTAAAGGTTTCTTTATCCTTTTGCGACATTGATCTGAGTTGATCTCTATCGGGTGCCATGTCCAAATTGTACTTGTATTGTTGGACGAAGGTAGTACCAAGATCTCTGAATGTACTGATCGTAGCATGGTTTAAACCCATGTACCATTTGAGTGCAGCACCGGTTAAACTATCCTGGAAGTAGTGAATCAGCAGGTCCTGATTCTCCGTCTGGGCTGACATCCGCCGAGCGTACATCACCAGATGGCTTTGAGGGCAAGAGTTACCCTTGTATTTTTCAAAGTCGGGCACTTGGAACTTGTGCGGGACTTTCACATTGGGGACCAAGCAGAGGTCTGCGGCGTCCTTTCCAAATAGATCCTGACCGCGAATGGCTTGCAGCTCTTTCTGCATTTCCAAGAACTGTTCCTGGAATTCATCCATTATGTCAAACATAGTTTCCTTCTTACCAGAAGGTGTCTGTGGAATCTGTCCTTCCGGGACAGTGTGCACCACAGGGGGTGGTACCGTGACTACAACAGTAAGTCTTGGCGTTTCCCGAAGTTTGTAACCTTCAGGAGTCTTCAGTATGCCCCTAGCATCTGCGCTTTCCCGAAGTTTGTAACCTTCAGGACCAGCGGCTTCTGTTGCGATTCCCTGATCTTCAGTGATCGGCAGAACATATCCTTCCGGGATATAGTTAACAGGCATGCCCAAGGACGATCTTTCGGCCTCTGATACCTAGGATCATACTTTTCTATGATGGGCGTTGAGGTGATCTCTGAGATCACAGTTCTTTGTAGCTGAGCTTCTGCCATGGCTTGCATGTCGTTACGAAGCTTTCTCATATCCTCTCTCAGAGCGTCGATCTCTTCTTTCAACTCTCTATTTTCTTCCTCAAGATCATCCATCTTTTTCTGACGATTGGCCCGAGTATTATACGAATGAGATAGTTTGACTCTAGAATCGAGACACAAACGTGAGATTCGTAGGTAAGGAGAATACGCGATGTGAGAATGATGAATGCAATGATTATATTAATTGTTGTTTTTTTTTTGTTTAATCAAAATAAACTTCGACAATTAGATTGCAAATATCAAACAGTGGGGAAACCCCTTTTTATTGAATTCCAAAGGATTACAGAAATGGAAATACAGTAGATTACAAAGTGCAGAAACAGAAACCTAAACTAATGGGTCCCGAGTCCTCTCTGAGGAGAAACCGGGTGCTGACTCTGGTATCTTCCTTTTCTTTGACCGGGGCGCTTGGGCCGTTGTCGGGTTGTCATTCCTTTGCCAAGTGAAAGGAGTGAGCAAATTCCTTTGGTCATCTTGATTCTCTACAGCATGCTGCTCCAAAATTTCAATTAGAGCATCTTTCTCTTTTAGTAGTTGCTGTATTTGGATACACTCTACGTCGAGGGTGCGGTACTTGTTCTTCCAAGATCTTCTTTCCTTTTGAATTTTGTTGAGAGTAACCTGAAGCCTTTCAGTTTCCGTCATGAAGTACATGACAATTTCCCTCGGTGGAAGAATTCCGTAACGAGGATAAGGCATCTTTAGCTTGAGAGCTCTGGTTTGTACCCAATGAAGATAAGGCTCCACCGAGACACAGTCCGGTTTTCCCAGAGACTCTCGTCCTTTCTTATGAACATGTTTCCAAGCTTGCACTATTTCCATTTTTAGTGCTCTGTCACTTTCTCCTTCCTTGAAGAAAAGACCTTCCAGATGAACACCCAGTGGGATGTGTCTCATCGGGTATCCAAATTGACGAAGAACTAATATCGGATGATAGTTGATTCCTCCTTTAGTTCCTATGAGGGGTACGCTGGGGAAGTTTCCACAACGATCAATGATTCTGATTCCCTCATAAATCCTATTACACCAATCTATATCGGAATTGGTGAGAGACATGATCTTCTGCGACCAACGTAAGACACTCTTGCAATCCCAAAAAGCGGCAGACTTGGGCAAGTGAGAGATAAACCACTTGTAAAGCAAAGGTACACAGCATGTGATCTCCCCTCTGCTGTACAAATTTCCCAAGTGTACAGAATGATACGCAGCTGCGAGCAAAGTCGGCACAGGGTTTCCAATGAGAAAAACCTTAATAGCGTTGATATCGACGAAGTTATTGATGTTGGGAAACAAAAATAATCCGTAGGTGAGAAAGACAAAGATGCTTTCAAAAGCAGTCCCGTTCCCTATACTAGCAAAGTACAGAGCTTTCTTTGTCAAGAACTGGGCTGGCAAACCTTGGATGCCACCCTTAGTGGTCATGTGAGTCTTGACCTCAGACTCGTCCAAATGAATTGCTGTTGCAATAGTCTGATTCTTTGGAATTTCTTCCAGTCCAGAAAATGGAGCTTGATCAGTGATATGTAAATCAGTCAGATGAGAATACTCCTCCAGCGTTGGTGATAGCTGGTAATCCGGGAATGTGAAACAATGATAAACCGGATCGTAGAATTGAATGAGCGCGTCCATGATCCCCTTAATTACATGGACTCTTAACAGTGGTAGCAAACCACCGTGCTTGGCTCTGAAAGCCTCTGGGTTAACGATCATCCTCGCTAACTTTCTCAAATCCCCTAGTTTTGGAACCTTGAAGGTATACTGGTGAGTTCTCCTTCTACCGAAATCCATTAATGCAATCTTTTTCTCTGATATTTGCAATCACAGTCTTAGTTTAATTTGAAAAACAGAGAGACTAGAAGAGAAGTTTTTTGAATGTTTTAATGTTTTATTAAATGGATGCATGAATGCAGCACACAAAAACATAGAAAAAACATGGGGTCAAAGGGTCGTTGTCATGAAGTCAAGACTCTACCCATCCCCAAAGGTTTATACTAGGGTGATTTTTGTACCTGTACTCATTATCATCAGCTCCTCCCAGGAAAGCAAAACAACAAGCGGATCGCCAGCGAGTTGTGTGCAATCTTAGAGTAAGTGCCATTCACCGAGAATAGATCACCAGCCTCAAATGAGTGTAGTATCACGTAACATCTATTTCCGATAGCTTCCGCACTACGAAAAAGGTTGGCTTTTCTTAAGTGTATACTCAATCTCACCACATGCGGCATCACACGCATTCCCAGTAGCAGAAAAATAAACACGTATAGCATTTAGGAAAAGCAGTATATATATTTGTCCTAATCATCCTAGACTTATAAAGCTATGAATCTTAAGTTCCTGACAGAAATGGGTTCCCCGGCGGAAGCCCCAATCTGTGGTTCTCTGCCTAAGAGATGGACCAACATAGGTTAATCTTTCTCTTTGGTAGAGTTCCCATTTTCCGTAGAAAACGGGGATGATGCCCTAAGGCAGAAAAGGAGACTCCCCAGCAGAGTCGCCATTTGTGTAATTTTTCACACAAGAGAAGTAGAAAGAAAGGAACGTGCCCCACGGTGGGCGCCAATTTTCTGTAGCGAGCGATTTTGGACGCGGTTCTTAAGCGTTGGTCGCTCTCTGCGGTTTGAGCTTTGAACTACAGGTCGATTCATTTTTTATCCTATTGTGAGCTGAATAAGGAAGGGAAGTAGATGTCTCCAATTAACCTTGCTTGCATACTGAGTTTGAACAGCGGTCTGTTTGGTTACGGATGCTATCAATGTGGGGGGGCTTTTGTACTGGTTATTCGTATTTCGCCAATACAGGTTCTTTCTTTCTAGGGCTTGGGCAAAAGGTTTCTGGCGGGGAACAAGGATTAGGATGTTAGGACTGGTGCTTTTGAAATACTGCTTTTGATTGATGGAGATATGGGATTTGGGTTTTTTGTTGATTACGCTCGCTAAGATCTTTTCTTTCGATCTTATGCCTACGTATTCCCGTTTACCGAAACAGGGAAATCAGAGCGTTCGTAGTTCCTCCTATTCTATGGGAGGAAATGGATGTTTTGGTGTCTTGTTCAAAGCCCAAGACGTGAAGCGAAAGGTGGTTTGTATCTTCTTCAAAGCCCAAGATGTGAAGCTAAAAGGTCTATTTGTGTCTTGTTCAAAGCCCAAGACGTGAAGCTGAAAGACCTCGACTTTAGAGAGAATTTGTCATCTCTAAAGAGGGGAGAAGGAGAATTACTTTAACTGGGATACGCGGATCCGAGCAATGCCATAATTTCCGAAGAAAGGGTTTTAACCTGAAGGAGAAGACTTTAACTCAGTGTAGAGCAATGCCATCTTTCCTTAGGAATTTCTCATGCTAAAAGAGGGACAGTGGCATGGATGTAGATGATCCAGAGGCTTGCCGCTTACAGCGATTAGATGAAGGGAAAGGAGTTGTTGATGTTTGTATACTGTGAACGAGGCACATCTTTGATGCTAAAAGGTCGATTGGATCAACCAGTGGTTTTCTTATACAAAGCCTAAGAGGAGGCTAATTTCCGCTAGGAAAATCATTATACAAAGCCTAAGAGGAGGCTATTTTGTGTCTCGTACAAAGCCCGAGAGAGAGGCTAAAAGTTTTTGACCCAGTGGGGCATATCGTTATACAAAGCCTAAGAGGAGGCTAGCAAAGAGTTGACTCAGTTAGAGAATCTTTTATACTCAGTAAGAGAGTGTTTTTGTATCTCGTACAAAGGCCGAGAGAGAGGCGAAAAGGTTATTTTGACTCCACTGGGGAGAATTTTGGTATCTCGTGCGAAGCCCGAGATGGAGGCTATTGTAACTGTTTTAGTTGAGTGACAGATCCAATATACTGATTTAAAAGAGAAAATCAGTTCTTATATGAGCAACACTGTACTCAGGGATTTAATTTGAGGATCAGGGATATTTCCTTCTCTTTGAGGAAACGGGAAATCCAAAGGGTATTGAGACTGTCCGAGTCTGCGGGTTTCCTTCCTATTTAACGAAGGGTGCTTGAGAATGTCTTTGAGACTCAAGGAAGTTAGACTGTCCGTGTCTAGAGTTTTATCTTTTGTACTATACTTCAAAAAACAGTAATAGACTCTATGAAAGGACTGTTCTATGAGGATGACTAGGTTCTGTTCCTATACCTCTAGGAGGTCGTCGGGACAATTTGTACGAAGCCCAAGAGGAGGCTGGAATCTTTTAAGAAGCCGACGGGTCCTTGTACGAAGCCCAAGAGGAGGCTATCATTCCCGAAGGAAGAGATCATTATACGAAGCCTAAGAGGAGGCTGTGAATACTTCTAAGAAGCCGTAGTGTCCTTGAATAATGCCCAAGAGGAGGCCGATGCTTTTAAGAAGCCCGTGGGTCTATCATCTCCTTTCCATTAGGAGAGATAACTCTTTTAAAGATAAAAACCACTGGTAAACGTGCGAGGTTTACTATCCAGCGACTTCTAGCTTTTAAAGAGGGTTCCTTAGTTAAGGTCCAAGATTATGACTGTAGTGGGTACCCAAACCCCGAGACATTCAAGGCAAGCTATCCACAAGGAATAGATCAAGTCAGGAAAGTTTGAGAATTGGGAAGAAACTCAAAGATGCCATTCACAAAGAATACATTCATCTTGGGGAGTAGAGCTTCTTGACGATTCCTAAGGAGGACAACCGAAGAGAAGACTGTATCTGGTGCTCCTATTGGGGATCTAGACGTCTATTTCTACGAATAAATGAAACGGCGTCACCTAGTTCTAGACGTAGTAGCCGGGGAAACTCGAAATATCTATACTATTATTACACAGTAGATATGAGTTTATGAAAGGAGACTTACAGTGAGCAGCCCCACAATATAGTTTATAATATGAAAGCAGTAAAAGAAAGCGATAACCACTTACTCGGTTGTAGTACTTCCATGCTGTTTGGTTAGTTTTTCAACAAAGAAAGATTAAAAACAACAGTATATTCAAAATTAAAGGAGAAAGTGCTTTGAAAAAGAAAGATTTGGGGCTTACAGCTCAAGGAGAGGCCCAGGGTTTTATCAGTGAGCGCACTGTTTGAATTTGTACAGCGGGACTTATACAAGTGACTGGGGCCCAAAAAGGTTTTCTGTACAAAGGGACGGGTCTTACACTCTCTCAAGAGGCCCAAAAAGGTTTTAAAGAAAAAGAGATGGGTCTTACTACTCGAGGGTAGGCCCAGATGGTTTTTATTTTTAAACGGGCGACGATCGCGCCGTTTACTTGTACAGAGGGACTTATACAATGAGTGAGGCCCAAAAAGTTTTTGTACAAAGGGGGGATGGGTCTTACTACTCGAGGGTGGCCCAAAAAGGTTTGAAGAAAAATAAATGGGTCTTACTACTCGAGGGTAGGCCCAGATGATTTTTGAAAAGGTGACGATCGCGCCGTTTGTTTTTTGACGGTATCGGGACTTATACAATAAGTGAGGCCCAAAGATGATTTAGTCAAAAAAAGGATTGGGTTTTACACTCTAATAGAGGCCCAAAGTGTTTTGAAAATGATTTATGAGGGTTGAATTAATCCAAAACCCTAATTTGTTTTCAAAATGTATTTAATTGAATAAAAATTCAATTAAAATGATCAAAAATTGTTTAACAAATGGAAAACAAATTGTGACCTTGGATTAATGCTTCAAAAATTAAGTATTGACCTACAAAATAATTAGAAAGCATTAAAAGTTGCAAAATCAATGTAGAAAAAATATTTAAAATGCCAAAAACTATTAAAATATTAATTCTTTACAAAAATATCAATTATATGAAATAAATAATATTTTTGGGATTTTTTGATAAAATAAAATATTTTAACATTTTTGTGAATTATTAAAAAAAGAATCAACTCAAAATCATTAAAACTCAGAGAGAAATTAATTTTTGAATCAATTAAACAAAATCACAAAATTCAAATATTCAAATATATGAAAATGGCGCCAAGAACAACACCAAGAACACGCGCGTTTTTCAGTTTGCCCAGATTTGCATTTTCCATCCAATCTCACTGAATACGTAATTATAACATGCAATCCACATATCATTATGCTCGCCTCAACCTCACGATCATGTCTATGTACTTTAATTTCATTTAAATTAAACATACAACAAGAAATCACGAAGAGACCTCAAGAACCCTAATTTCTGCATGAAGGCTAGGATTTTTGATACACGATTCAAACAATGCAATTAATTGAGGGAAAACATTCCATGCATGATTATGAACATATGGCCAAATTATTGTGCGAGGAAATATGCATAGATTGAGAGATGACCAAGTTTAGGCTTACCTCCAAGTCGTGACAGCAAGAGCAGATGTGATTTTGAGTTGGAGGTGTTACAAACAAGTTGTGATGATCTGGACAGCTTCCCTACACCATATGGAGTGTGTTTGAACACTTGGATTGAATTGAAATGGACTGGATCAGCTTATGGCATCTCAGCTGCAACTTCACTTCAAACTTGTGTGGATGGCAAGTGATTTCATGAAATTGATGTTTTAGAAGTTATGTGAGTGTTTGATCAGCTCATATGTGATGTATGTGAGGTGTGTGAGTGATTGGTTTGTGCAGAATTGCTCTCAAACTCAAAACCCGATTGCTACCTTGCTAAGAAAGGCATTTTTGCCAAGAGAAAGAGATTTTGAGGAAAGCATCTGTTAGATGGCTTTGGTGTACTTAAACTGACCACAATTGAGCTCTATTTATAGTAGAGCAAGTTTGTTTTGCAAGGAATAGTGCATGGCAGCTGGTAAGTAGGTTTCCTCAATGTTGGCCAATGGAAATGAAAGTCTCCTCTAGCCATTGACTAGAGGTTAGGGCACAGAGCTTTGGTCCCCTTGGTCTTGGATAAGTCTTGACTGATTTCAGATGAGAATGGCTCAGTCCATGCCACCTTGATGGTTCCATTGAATGCCTCATTCCAAATTTGAAGTCTTGTCCCTATTTTGGCCATTCTAGGTTCAACATGCTATTCTTTGTTCCTTGGACCTTGGAGGCTTGGCTCAGTGATTGTCCCCTTTGGATTCAATCCTCTGAGGTGTCCAAGTGGATTGGAGCAATTGCAATTGGCTGATTTTGGCAAATCGAGCCAAAATGCAAATTCTGCCTTGCTTTGACAGATTTCAGCAAGGCAACTTGCCAATGTTGTATCTCATGATGTAGGTTGAATTTGGCAATGTTCTTGGCCATTTTGGAAAGCTCTTACATGATACAACAACTGTTTGAACAAGTTTGGTTTTGATCTCTTTTGATTCCAAGTGAAAAATCCCCCTACATTTGGCAAAAAGTGAAGGCAAATTCTGACTTAGTGAAAATTTCACTAAGTGTTGGAAAAAGTGACATTTTCACTTTTCAGCCACTTTGATCACTCCATAACTCAAAATCCTTAATGAATTGGAATGACTTGTAGTTGAAGTTTTTGTAGGTGATAATGAGGGCTACAAATCCATCTTTGGATGAGAAAAAATGGCCTTGTGGTTTAGGAGTTATGGTCCTCCAAAGTTGGTACCTTTGCCACTTTATTTTTAACTTAGAAAAATTTCTAAGTTTTATGGTTACCCCTTTTACAAGTTATCTCACTTTTCTTGATTTTTCTTGATGAATGATGATTCAAATCATACATTAACATCATTTTAGGGTTAAAAATCCATTTTGGTGAAAAATCTCAAAAAGTCAAAGTTGACTTTTGTGCACAGTTGACTTTTTATCAGATGAATTCCAAATTGTGCCATTCTTCAGGAAATCATGTCCTTGACCTAAATCAAACTTGATGGACATGTTCCATGGGTGTCATAGGGTATATTCAATCATGTATTAGGGTTTGGGAGCATGTCTTGGTCAAAAGTCAAAGTTACAGTTGACTTTTCCCTTAAAACCCTAATTGTGGTGCAGATGAAAATGAGACTTGTTGCTCAAGCTTCTTGGATCAATCCATTGTTACAAATGGATCAATATGGTGTATTAGAGACCCTCAAATCATCTCTTGAGGTCTTGGCTCATGGTTTGTCCCAAAAGTCAACTTAGGGGTGAATTAGGTCAAGAAACCCTAATTCCTGATTTTTGATGAATGCATCCCCTGAGGCAAAATTGACTTGATGCATGGGTCCATAAGGTTCCATGAAGCATATTAGGTCATGTTTTGGATCATTGCCTTATGCCCAGATGAAAATTTCCATCTGGAGGCCCTGGTCGACCAAAACCCTAATTTGGTGATACTGTCGATCTTGAGACTTGATCCACCTAGAAGGGAGCAGCCTTGTGCTTAATCCTTGAAGTGGGAGTCCTTTTTGATCCATTGTGGATGTTTGAGAGATTAGACAAGTTGAAGATCATGTTATTTCTTGATTGATCCGTTGTCTAAGCACTTAGAGAGGGCTTGAAACCCTAATTTTGATTGTATTGGATGCTCACCCATCTTTGGGGAGACTGATGAAGCATGATGGTTCATCCATATTGTGATGATGATTTTCACAATGATGGGAAATCTAAGTGGTCAAAATTTGGGGTATTACACCTGCCATATAGGCGATTTTTGCTTTTACCCCTGTAAAAAAATTGTGAAACCAACCTTACCACTTGAAGATTCCGTTCGTTTAAAGTTTTTAGTATGAAGATTCACTCAAGGATCTTATGTGGCATGTTGGGTGGCAATTTTTTTTTAAATTTTCTTTAGTGACACCAGTAATCATTAATGACACGTAAGAAATGAAAAACATTTTGATTTTAAAAATAGACAATTGTAGAATCCTTTTTCGTCCTCCACATTTGTCCCTAACAGAGAAACTCCATTGAAGACAAACGTTGATGTGTTAGAGAAGACGGTTAGTTTCGAAATTAGGAAAGAAAACTCTCTTCATCGATCTCATAGCTACGTTCATTAAAGAATAATGATCTAAGTCAAGTCCATTTCATCATATTTTCTCATTTTTGCTTCATTCATTCAATAACTCTGATGGACATTTTTTCTAAAACAAAGTACGTTCAGTGTTGTTTTCCATCATATTGGGGGTTTGTTAAAGATAATACATTGTTTTATAGGGTTGGGGGTTCAAACCATTGTACATGAGCAAGATATCAAAAAATTGGATGTTTCTAGGGTGTTAAAAATGGTTCTTGACTGGGTTTATGAAATAAACAAGTTTAGGGTATGAGGCAAACTTGAAGGTAAAGATGATTCCTTTTTCAAAATTAACAAGGATGGTCGTGCTAGTGAAGTTGCTTGGTATGTTATTGAAAATAATATTGAAGGGCATTTATATGTTGAGCATAATTTAGATGACATCGGCATCAATGTTATTGAGCCTCAATGCATCGATCTGCCTGAAGGGAGTTATGGAGAAGCTGAAGCATATGGAAGTGATAATGATGCAACGAAGGTTGAGTTTGATGATAGTGAGGATGAGAGAACTACTACATTTAATGATGGATTTGAAGTCATTAAAGTTGATAGGCCTAAAGATGGTGCCAACATAGTTGAAATAAATGGTAAGTCATATAGATTAAAGATGTGTGGCAATAAGTCACATAGTTGAAGGAATTGTTAGAAGGGAATATGTTTTAATCTTTGCAAGCTTTCAGATCTCATGGTCCTAGTTAAAGTTTAACAAAGGTTTCTAAATAGACCTGATAACTGGAGCTTCCGTCATCCACCAGAATTTCGGAGACAAAATGAGTAGTTATGACGACGGTGATGATCAAGGGAAGATCTACATTAGGAATTTTGCTTACTTTTTCTCCATCTAGAAACACTAAGATCAATCTTCAATCTCTCTATCCTCCACTAGCAAATGCTTTTCTTTTCGAAGCTGAGGGGAGAGGTTTGGTTTGATCGAACAAATCTTCCCCAACGGTATCGATATGAAGTACTAGGATGCAACTTAGTTCAGGAACCTTCAAAATCACATCCATTATGTGCAACTATCAAATATGTGGATATCTATAATGTGCTTGGTGGTGAGACTTAGTAGGAATCAAATTTCGATTCACACAAACGAAATTACTGTTCACTTGTAGACTGAGAATTGGAGAGGTAGGTCCCGATGCTATTGACGATGCTTGTATCTCTGGTGCAGAAGAAAAAATGAACTTGCAAGATTAGCACTCCAACACCAAATTAATTTGTGAATCACTTAAGATGGAGTACAGTTTTTGGAAAATGAATCTTATACATGTTTTAGCGTGAAAGGGAAGTATTTATACAATGAATGTGATTGGATTCCTTATTGGGCATGTTCGGAATAATAGTTAAATAAGAACCTTTAGTTTCTAATGAGAATTTTACTTGCCATCCACCATTTGTATCTAACACCCCCCAAACTCAATGAATTGTCTATATTAACCTTGCAAAAATTTCAATCATTTCAAAATCTACTCAAAATTTGTGCAATTTTCAAAAACTCCAAAGCGTTACCAGAAATTCCAAAACCTCTACCAGAAATTCTGAAAAAATAGTAAGTTTTCTTTTTCCGAAAATTTCAAAATTTTAGTGAAAATCCTTTTAATTTGTACTAGGAATTTCATAAATTCTAGTATTTTTATATGCATTTTTTCTAGAAATTTTAGGATTCCTGGTATTTTTATATGCATTTTTTTCTGGAAATTTCTTAATTTCCAGCAGTTAAATAAATATGGATTTTTCCCAGAAATTTCTCATTTTCTAGTGAAATGTGGGAAATTTCAAAATTTTCGGAATTTAATTGATATTTTGATTTTTTTTTTGCTTTTGCAGTGAACTACATGGGAAAGGACGGCACCATTGCGGGCAGGGCTACAGACAGAGCGATAACCCAGGTTAGGGTTGTTGAGGTTCAGTCTTCCCAGCTACAGGTTGGACGAGTAGTTCCAACTAATTCACACTAGAAACAGTTGGTTGAGCATTGCCAGTTTTGCGCATCACGTAACTCTTGACGTCGAGCGGTGAGAACAAACGAGCAGCCGAGAGATGAAGTTGAGGTTGTTCATACTCAAGAGGTGTAGGTTCATGCTGTTTATAACCCAGCGGTCGAGATAAGTGCGATACATGTTATTGCTGAGGTGGCAGATGAGTTGGTTCATCCATATGCCCTATTGTATATAAGGTGGTTCCCTATTGCTGATGAGGTGGCTGCCACAAATCTGGTCCCTTCAGCTACTGATGATACAGAGGTTACAGCTCCTGCTTTAAGGGAGTTATCTACGCACACTGATGTAGAGTTTCCGAGAAGACCCATTGAGTGATTAGTGCTCATTAAGTATGATGACCATGTGGCATGCTGACTAGGGAGATGAATATATATTTTATGTTTAACTTCAGTTAATTTATTATTATTCCATGATGTGTTGAAATCTAGCTTATAATTTTTTTAAATTTGGTTGTTATAGGATCGTATCCCACTGAAGGTGACATCCTATGGGTCGAAGATGAAGAATTTCCCCAAGACTCTGATGCCTGAGCAGGTCAGGAGAATTGTATATGATTTTTGTCTCCTCTCATTTGTCGACTGCTCCCTCACCATGCTCGGTGCTTCACTTTTTACTGCTTTTGTTTAGAGATGACACAAGGAGACTTATTCCTCTCATATTTCATTTGGGGAGATGATTATTACTTCGGATGATGTCTCCTCCTTAATCCATCTCCCCATCACCGAAAAATTCTCTACCGCTCTTGTTATTAGTCAGACGCTTGCATGTTTGGTGGTTGTACGAGATTTTGGATTTATTGAGAAGGTCATGCTAGAGGAATTTTATTTAAACATGGGAGCTCACCTTTGGAGGTATTGGCTTTGGGATAGGTAGGAAGAGCTTATGGATACACAAATGTATGAGGTTGTCGCTAGTAGGGGTGTACACGGGTTGGGTTGCATTGGGTTTGACCTAACTCGTTACCCAACCCGTTCAAACTTAATGGGTTGGATCCGTCGTCCAACCAGCAATTTTATCGTCAAAACTGACCTGTTCATTTATGGTTTGAATTGGGTTGGGTTCACGGATTGTGTTTCACATAAAAAAAAATTATGATTCTTTTTGTCAATTTAATAAATTTAACACAACTCAATACAATCATACTCATTTATAACACTCAATAATACCCGTAAATGAATGGATTCAGATAATTTATGGATTGGTTCTGTTTGGATCAGCGGGTTCATGAGTCAACCCGCATCCATGAACACCCCTAGTCGCCAGGGTGTACATGCTACATCTAGTAGCATGTACTCTCTTTGTGGATAAGTCTCATGTTTATATCGACGCTCGACACATGTGGCTGTTCAGTAGCCTTGACGATACCAGTTGGGCTTGGGGATGCGTTGCATTGACGATTCTATATACAACACTTAGAGTTGCGACTACTTTTGAAACCAGATAACTTGTTGGTTATTTGAGTATATTCCAAGTATACTTGAAATTCTTATTTGCATTTTGCTTCTTATTTAATTGTTATGAATAACATTTATAAATTATTATTTGTCGTGTATATATTCTTGGGTTAAATAGTGTTTACCCCCTGCCATATAGGCGTGTTTTGGTTTACCCCCCCTGAAGTTTTTTTTTGTGATTCCCCCTTGTAAAACCAAGATTCTGTTTGCACAACCCCCTATCCCTTGTTTGACTGACTGGGCATGGGGAATCTGCACACGTGGCATTTAGGATATGCTGACTGGACTTATTTTTAATTTTTTTTATTTAACTTTTTTTAATTTACGTTTATTTAAAATTTTTTAGAATTTATTTAAGTTATAATTTTTTTTATTTATTTCGTATTTTTTTATTTATATATTAATTATTAAAATTAAACAGATTGGGCTTAAAGCCCCTGCTCCAATTGTTAATAGCCCATTAAGACACCCTGTTTTTCCATTCATAAAGGTCTATGTGAATTGGCTTTATAAAGTCTTGTGTTATTTGTGTTACAACTGATGTGGGACTAAATTCCCACACCCACTTCACAACAACCTGTTACCCTCTTCAACTAAACCGCACATTCATGAAACCAAACAACACCCACTCTCTTCATCATCTTCAAACCCTTCAATTCTCACTGAACCAACACCCAGCCTTCACAAAAATCACGACAACCAAACTCGGACCAACCACCACCTGGATTCACTTTGTCTTCAAATGAGTTTTCCTCCAAAAAGGGTCGTGGGAAACCAACTGGGTTTGGAAATTACCAAATCGTTTCTTCTTTGTCTTCACAGGTTACTTTTTGGCATTATTTTCTGTAGACATGTTCTTCAGTTACTGTGTGTTGACTTGAGTTGCTAAAAACAAGGGCCATTTGTGGTATCCTAATGTAGTTGTTTTACTTAACGTTTAGATTTTAACATGAAAGGTTAAAAATCACCCTGTGTTTTACAGTTTAGCCATGGACTTTCAACATCTCAACCATTAATTCATTCACATCACATTGTTATCCAAGATAGCAGCACTGTAAATCCTTTACTTCCTGAATTGTGTATATTTGATACTAAGTGTCTGTCATTTCCACTTAGTGTTGTGTGACAGTAATAGCAGAGTTAGTTACGACAGAACTTCACAAGAGGCAAAAGAAGAGTTAAACTATCCAATACATATTGATATCCAAGTACAAAATGCCGGAGACCCTGCTCTTTACTAATACTTCCTAACCTGCCAAAATGATTATACCAGAGTAAACCAAAAAATTTACCCCCTAAAAAACTTGTGATCAAATAAAGGTTACCTATACACCACTATAATCAAGGAAAACATAAAGTTCTACTGAGCACATACACCAAAATCTCAACCTAAAATACAAAGTACAGACACCAAAAATCTCAACCGAAAAACCATGCAAAATCATAACCGGCTCCACTACCACTGCGAGAAACATTTCATGGAACAAGCTACTGGGATCCAAGATTTCAACCTGAGTTCATAGAAAAATATATATAACTTCCACTATGACTTATCATAATGAGGCATCCATGAGCATGTCCGCTGCGATGGTTGAAGTATATGTCATGGTTGAAGTATGGAGGGAGAAAATGAGGTGCTGTAAAAGTATAAGGATGAAGAGGTTTATGTTATTATGTTCATGAAGGATGGAAGTATTTGGAGGTAGATGGAGATGTTTTTTTTACTATGTGGAGAAGATGAGGTTGTTCCAAGTTTTTATAAGGTTTTAGAATGAAGAGTTTTATTTATTTCATAAAGGTTGATGAAAGTGAATAGTGAGTAGGAAGTGTGTTGTTGTAATGGAAGGTTGATGAAGGATTAAGTGGAAGGAAAAAGGTGTTTCAATAAAGGGTGGAGTAATGCACTGTGTGTACATTGAGGCAGAGCAGTTTCACAACCCACCATAATCTATGCACTGTGTGTACGTGAGTGCAAAAATGTTTTGTAGGTGGATGACGTACTGAAGGTAAATGTTGTTGCTAAGGTGAGAACAAGTCCCACATCGGTTGGTATGGAAGCAAAACAAGTGTATATATACCAATCAATAATATACATTAATGAATTGAAAATAGTCTTGGAGTATGTGTGTTTGTATTGAAATAAAAATGGGCTTAGGCCCAAATTTAAAATTTTGATAATTTAAAAAAATAAAATTAATACGAAAATTAATTAAAGATAAAATTAAATAATTAAATAAATTATAAATTAAATAATATCTAAAAAAATTAAATAAACATAAACTAAAAAAAAATTAAATTAAAAAAATTAAAAAAATTGAAAAAAAGCCCAGTCAGCAAACCCTAACTTCCACATGTGCAGATTCCCTATGCCCAGTCAGCCAAACATGGGATAGGGTTTTTTGCAAACAGAATCTTAGTTTTACAAGGGAGGAATCACAAAAAAAAAACTTCAAGGGGGGTAAACCAAAACACGCCTATATGGCAGGGGGTAAACACTATTTAACCCTATATTCTTTTATTAGTGCTGGATATATGAGCATTTCTGCACCATCTGTGACATGAGGGTGCAACCTACCTCTGCGGGCGCCCAACGAGCGAGGAGATGGAAGACCTGGAAGGCACATCCAGGTGTGTTGTGGAGTACAGGAGGAGGCTTATTGCGCTAACTGTAGATGATGTCATTTGGACACCATAAAGAGGTCACAAAGTCCACGGTGAGTTTGACGAGTCTTCTATATTTTCTAGTTATATGTGGAGACCTTAATCACTAGACACTTGCTTGAGAGGTTTTTGCGACAGTATGGTTATGTCCAGGTCATCCCACGACCAGTTATGGATATTCCAGCTGCGAGCATTGACAGGTGGTTTCAGAGCAACATCATCAGCTCTTCTTGTGCCATTAGAGATAGCGCATCGAGGGTTCGACACGACTCGCAGTGTGAGGATGGTTACTTGGAGTGGTACCTCACCGTATCACACCCTCACATCATCCCACTTGTTGAGCATACAAATGATGTTGGGCCATTCGATGTTGGGGTACTTGCCGATGACGTCCAGCCGCGACCTTCAACTGATGCTGATGACAAGCAGCGTCTACAGATGATTGCAGTTATTATGGATAACCTCAAGGGTTTGGTAAATCCAGATGGTGAGGTATTTACTGAATTATCGTGGGCAACACACATAGCCATTGGGGAACCTATTTAGATATTATTATTTGTTTATTATTTATATATTATGTGTAACATTACTCAGACATCTGCACAACATTGTTTATTAGATAACATTTTAGATCTTTTATTGATGTATGATGAACATAATTTAACATTTGACAAAGGGTTACATAACTTAGACAAACGATTACATAACTTAAGAAAACAATCATAAATAATAAAACCTAAACACTATCAGATGAGTATGGGGGTTTCAACATCTTAATTTTGTCGTCGACATATCTTAAAATCTTCTTATCTAACTCGGCCGCCCCTAGTTAGTCTACGATGAAATTATTTCCAGATAACTGTCAAATCTTCGTGGGTCTTCAAATTAATAAGGTTGTATTTCACCTTTCCATTAGCATCAATCCAATCTTCATGAAAATCGATCTTTCCCACCTTTCTGTTATCGGTATCAGGCAGTGAAAGCTCTAGGTTTTTGAACAAATTTTGGGAAAACATAATTGTAAATGCAATAATGAGATCAAGATAAATAATTCTGCTGAAGAAGTAATGTCGAACAAGATTTCGTAACATGCACCTTGACATTTTGGACTGATGGCTTAAGTTAGTTTTAATCTGCCGCAACACTCAAGGAGAAAGTGCCGCATGGATCAAGGACCGAAGACTGAAGCCCAAGGAAGCAGAAGCCTATAAATAGAAGACTTAGACCTAGGTTTTGATACGCCTGAGTACGCCTGTTGTAACCTTGTTTTCTTGCGTAAGAAACAATGGTTTAGGGTTTTGAGAGTCATTGGCTTTCTAGGTTGTAAGTCTCCCTTTGTATCAGTTGATACTCTGTGGTAGATATAGGTGTCACACAGATCCATAAGCCTTGAGGTATTTGATTGTGTATTGTTCTTGGATGAAGCTTTTAAGCAAATCCGAGTTAGCTTGTTTGTCAAGTATGCTTGACAGATTTCTGTATTGATATGGATGATGTAGAAATCATAGTTGGTGAGTAAGGGAAATGAGTGGGGTATCTTGTATCAGGGTTCTAAACGTTTGAGTTTAACCTTGGTAAAGATGTTCATTGGGTAGATGTTAGGAATAAAGTTGTAAACATGGGAGTTTAACTTTGTAACAGTCTACACAATAGTGAAGTCTTCTTCCTGGATTGGTATCCCCCAGATATAGGTGAGTTGCACCGAACTGGGTTAATAATTACTGTGTTCTTTATCATTCTGCAGATTTACGTTTCTGTTAGGGTTCATGATAAACATGTTGGATCAGATGTCGTAACATCTGTGATGGTGCAGTTCTGATTTTCAAGGTATCAGGCTGCCGTTGTGCCTCTGAGTTTAAAAGATTATGCAGCACAATGTCTTGACATGTGTTAGGATATCTGCTATCTGCATAGGCCAGAATTTCATTTGGTATCAGAGCAGGCATCCTGTCTGGTTCTGGATGAGATCTTTGGGAGATGCTTTCTGGCGTTTAAACAAGGAGGAGTTTTGGAGATCAGATTAATCAACTCAAACATACCCAAGGGTATTATTGGATGAGATGAATGTTCTGGATCGAAGGGAACAACCCGGAGGTTGTTCATGTTGCTGAGGAGATTCTACAACAACTACAGGAGAAGTGGCTAGTTCTCTTGTTGGTGTGTCTTATAAGATGTTGTGACATCTTATTAGGGCAAGCAGGATCGGTTCCTTGGTGGTTCCACTGCATGTGTTTCTGATGGAAGAGCTATAGAATTATGGGATTCTGGAGTTGTTACTAAAGACAGTTGATGGAAGGTCTCAATCGTCGACCTCTATATATTTGAAGATATCTGCATTCTTTTATTCCAAAGTCGGGAGCAATGGAGTAAAGGGAGTTGTGGTTAGATATCTGGTATGGTGACTTGGCACTTGGAAGCTTGGTTTCTTAGTGAAATTTGGAGTCAGTTGAAGAGGAGAGGAGTTGAGTTAAAGTTTATCAGGTTCTTGCTCTAGGAGTTTGATAAATGTTTGGCCGGCTAGGTTATCAAAGATACTTGAGATCTCTCTCAAGTCCACTCATAAAGGCATCTATGTCGTGTATCTGGAGTCTTCTAGTTATTCTTCTGACTAGAAGGTGTTTCTTTGAAACACTATCTGAAGAAAGTGGAGGTGATTTATTTTCACCATCCAAAAACAACAAGGAAGGATTCATCTCTCTTGACCCTAAGAGTGGATCCAATCTGATTGAAGAATTGTTGAGGTAAATAAGACTTGTTCAGAGAAAATCTTAGTTATTTGAGTCAAGGGTGGCAACCTTGGTATCTCAACATTGTCATTGAAGAAGATACTTGCAAAAAGATTGAATACTGTATAAGTGTTCATGACATGATCTGGTGGAGCTCAGCTACAGCAGTGAAGAAGGGTTATTGTACAAGGATTTAAAATCAATTGCTACTTGTGGAATCCACATGTATTTAATTGATTATCCTTGAAAGTCAAGATTGAGGATGTTCTGTCAGATGTTCTAACATCTTTTCATTAGAGGCTTGGAGAATCATGGGAGGGGTTCTGCATTCGTTCAAAAGTCTCCTAGGTGTTGACCTGGGATTATTGGCTTAGCATCTGTTCCTGGAAAGTATTGTGAATGACTTGTCCAGATGGTGATGCTGTTAAAGATGGAGATGAAAGACTATGAAGACATCATAATCTTGATGGTTACAACTTGGGTCAGTTTATTTCTGATCCAGGTGCTTTGGAGCATAGTGTTTGCTCTGGTTGTGAAGGTCGAGGATAAGTGTCAGTTATCTCTGGCTTTCTACTGACGGCACTACTAAGGGAAGTGGCATTCTTTGGTATTGCTATGGGGTAGTCTTGGACTATTTATTTTCTAAAGATTCAGATGTGGCAGGTTTGAAGTCTTTGGAGTTTCAAAGCAGAATGGAGGTTGTCTACTCAAAACTTGGTTGTTGAATCAAGTATGTGAGAGCATGGAAATCTGTTTCTGCAAAGGGATGAGGTTCTTCTAAGTGAAAAAAGGAGGAGCTGAATTCAACAGTTGGATGTCATATCAAAATGTTCTGACATCTAGCTTTACATCAGAAGTCTCAACTGGTGATGTGGCACATCAGCTTAAGATAAAGGGGATCTACAGGAGAATGGGAGTGATGGATTCTTCAAAAAGGTTTATCTCATGCAGTTTGCGGGAGCTGTGGATGAGAAGATGTTACATGACTAAGAGGCTTGGTGGATCCAAGATGTATTTCTATAAGGCAAGTAGTTCATGTGACTTGAAGATCTGATTTCATTAGTAGATCAGGGTATCATGTTGGGAGTTCTGAAGATGAGTGAGTTCAATCAAAAGGTGGCATTTGATTGGTTTCACAATGTGCGTTCAAGCAGGATGCTTGAAACTGATTGCTCTTTTGTAGAAGAGTAGTTAGTTGAAATTGTAAGGAGGTTCTAGTTCTCTGGGAGCTTGTGGTAAAAGTTCTGGGTTGAGGATGGAAGTATACCTTCTTGGTGGATGAGAGTTTATTTCTCTCTGGGTTTCTGAAGTCTTCTTTGTTCAAGCTGGTGATGCAGTGTTGTGTGAAGATCTTCAGTGTGGATTACTATGATGATAGTAAGTCCAGTGGTGGAGCATATCAAGAACCATGGTGTGTGGTGTCTGTGATGTGTGGAAGATGTCCTAACAGATGTTAGAACATCCTTGGGTTAGTTGTAACGCCCCGATTTTGTTTTATTTATTTAATCGAGTCGATTTAATTATTTTTGTTTTATATTATTTTATTCTTGACTTTTATTTGACAATATATTATTTTTCATCGCTGTTTATGTTTTATCGCGTTTTGAGAGCGTTTGCGAGATATTTGAGTTGAGGGGTAAAATAGTCTTTTTAGGGGTTTAGATATTTTTATATAAATAGAGATTAGAGAGAAATAGAGAGTAAAGAAAAGGAAGAGAAAGAAAAGAGAAGATAGAAAGGAAGAGGAAAGAAAAAGGGAGAAAGAGGAAAATCGAGTTTCAAGCGCGATTAATCGGGTAAGGGTGAGAAGTTTCAATTATATCTTGCTTGTGTATGTATATGTGTTATTTGTTGTAATTGTTTTGGTTGTTTCACAACTTTTCTTATCGATTGGAATTAGGAGCTATTGATAGAAATCGATGTTTTCACGGATGAAATTCGATATAAACTGTGTAGAATACTTGTCGTTAGGTTTGGATCATGTTTTGGTTGTTATAGTATGTTTTGGAAGTGTTTGGGTGGAAGAAATGATGGATTTTGACCCCAAATGACGTATTTGATCGCTGCTGGAAATTCTGGGTTTCGCAGGTTCGCATTGCGAGCCAAAGCGAAGGAATCAGCGAACTTTCACTAGCTGTTCGCATTGCGAACTTTAGGTCTTTTTGCTTCTGCCACGGTTCGCTGGGAGCTTCGCATTGCGAACGTGATAGATTTTCAGTTTTTGTTTCCTTCATAACTTTTGATCCGTAAATCGGATTGAGGCACGGTCGAATGCGTTGGAAAGATAATTCAATGCTCTTTATGATAGTGGGATAGGAACATATGTTTATGCCATGGATTGATAAGAAAATATGGAAAATTAATGTATGTGTGAAAAGTGTGGTTTATGTTTTCACCATAACTCCCGAATCGCGAGTCCGATTGATGTGGGACTTGAGGCATTAGATAGATAACCTAAGATGCTATTAAATGGTGATGTTAGACCATGATTTAACCAATAATATTTGGTAGGGGATGATTAGTGGGTTGTAGGTTTTGTTGTGTTTGTTGGTGTTCGACGTGATATGTTATCGCCATATAAATGTGGGTCTTTTGTGCTATCTATGTGATGTTGATGCATGTGATAATGATGTTGTTGTGTGGTAAAATGCATTGTTTGATTGAATATCCATGTATGTTGTTATGATGATTTTGTGGGTAGCCTTTGTGGCGTGAATCCTAGTGTTGTGTGTATCATTGTATGATTGTAGGATTGTTGTGGTTGGTGGTGAGTAATTCTTGATGTGCATTGATATGAGTGGATGTGCTAAAATGATAATTGTTGTGGTTTGTGGGTTATGATGAAATGCATTGTTTGTGTGAAATTCAATATATGTAGTTTGGTGGCCTTTATGGTTTGAAATACATTGTTTGAATTGGTTTCCAATGCATGAATAATGATGATGAGATAATTCATATTGTTGAATTGTGAATGTATGGAATTGATGAGTTGAAATAGATGCATGATTATGGATGTGTATATGTGTGCATTTGAATGCCATGAGTCATTGTATGCCAAGCATCATGATATGCATTCTTGTGATGTCGTGTGCCCTAGTGGGTGTGAGCGACGAATCGATTCCAGAGGGAATCCGCTATAACATCGTGTGCCTTATACAAAGAGGTGTGAGCGATGATTATAGACGATCGTGTGCCTTATACAAAGACGTGTGAGTGATCGGGTCGTGTGCCTTATACAAAGAGGTGTGAGCGATCCATAAACGTTGTGCGCCTTATACAAAGAGGTGTGAGCGACGGGGAACATCGTTAGCCCGACGGGGAGTTACACTAAGTAATAAGCGATGATTCCAATAGTTCCTGAGTGAACTGGTGATGAGATTGATGGATGGATGGTACCGCATATGCATTGCATAGAGTCGTTGTGTCGGTCTCTGTGCATTTGCATAAATCATGAATGGATTGATTATGTGTGAGAATGGTGAATGGATGCATTATGTGTGGGAAATTGTGAATTGATTGAGTATGTGTTGAGATTTATGTTTGAATTGGTGAATTGATGTGCATATGTGATAAATGCATTGGTTGTGGATGATATATTTTATGTATAGACATATGCTATGGGATGTGGTGGTGTGTTTCCATATGTTATAACTTTGGTATGCCTTATGTGCGAATATGTGATTATGTTGGTATAATTGATATATGCTATGTTTTGTGGGGATGTTGTGCATTACAATGATTGTATTACTTATCTATGATATGCTATATGTATTGGTATGTGATGCTTGTGGTGAGAATAACTTTGCATGTGAATTTATATGTGTTTGCATATTATTATGCAATCTTGATTTAGTTGTTATTTCTCACCCTTCTACTGTGGTTTGTTGCTCTATGAGGCAATTGCATATTTGTGTCTTGGAGGCTTTTGTGAAGATTAGTTCTCCACCCTTTTGTTGGTCTGTCTGCTCTGATACGTAATACGGGAGTCGGGGAACGCTTTAGTTATATATGTATACATTTATTGGATCTATTTTGTATTACCGTTGTATGAATATTTTGAGATTATAAAACAATTTATTTTGTAAAACAAGTCAGTTATGGATCTTTCCGCTTTATTCCATAATTGAACTTTCCTTTTATATGGAAAAAGTTTCCCTTTTACGTTTATTCCATTTTGTGTTATGTATCAAACTTATGAGCAGGGATTGTGTTTTCTTTATTTAAATGTGGCATCCTTGTTTCTGTCGGAAAAATAAAATTTTAATTACTCAGATTTATTTATGTATTATTTATTCGCGATGAGAATTGGGGTGTTACATTAGTTATCCTTGGTGAAGGATTTCGGGTTCTGTGATGAACTGGTTACTTGCATCGTGTCCAAGAAGTATCTACATGATCATTTGGGAGAATGATGGAGTAGAAGGGTTCCTTGGAAGGAGGATGTAAGTGTTTGTGAAGACTGAAGTGGATCATGTGTTGATTGCATGGAAGTCTGTTTCTTGAATGCGTTCAGAAGTGGAGATTCACCATAAATCAGAAGTATTCCAGATTATCATACGGGAGAATGATAGGAATGACTGTCTTGGATTGTGGGGTGTCTATCTCTATTGCTGGTTGGGTGAGGTTAGTGGAAAATATTGCATACGACATTGGAGCCCTTGGAGCAAGTCATGCTAGTAGTGGATCAGTTTAGCAGCTGTGAAGTTCTGGAGCATGCATACGATAGCTGACATCGTTATAACAAACTAAGGGGCCCTGCGCGTCTCTTTGAGGAATGTGAAGCATTCTGATTCAATTGGTTTGTGCCTCAAGCAGCTGGAGGTCTATACATGAGAATTCAAGAGGAGTTCGTGTGGTGTGTAGATGGTTGCAGGATGAGGGGGATCAATGGGACTTTGATCTCAAGCCAAGAGTTTGTTATGGTTGGTATACACTTCCTCACGGGTAGCATGATGGTGATCATGTGTGAGTGATTATTGTTTCTTGTCAGAGGGAACAATAAGAGAGTTAATGGTTGCATTTAACAGGTGTGTTGAACAGAGGGTGCGCTCTTGAAGACATGAAGATGTGTCTTATGTTTTCCAGTCATTAGCTTGGGTGTTCAGTGGAGGAGCACCAGTTACCTTAGTCAGGGGGAGAGGCCTCTTGATCTGAGATGAAGTTCCATTTTGCATTTGTGCGTCAAGTAAACTGAGATGTCAAGGAGGATGGCTAGACATTATTGAGGAAATTCCAGTTTGCATTTGTGTGTCAAGCAAACTGAGATGTCAAGGAGGATGGCTTGACATTATTGTTGAAGATCCAGTTTGCATTTGTGCGTCAAGCAAACTGAGATGTCAAGAAGGATGTCTTGACATTAGAGTATTGTTGCAAGTTGTGGGAAACTTGGCAATGCATACTTGAATGGTTCTTATTGGATGCTTAAGAATCATTGATGAGTCTGGGAGAATTTATTTTTCTCTGCAGATTGGGATCACAATACGGTGAATATTTAATTCAATACAGATATTTTCTTTAATATTGTTGGGTGGGACTTGGTCGAGGACGTCATTGCAGTAAAAGAGTGTCTGGAGAATCTCTGACAGTCTAATGACAGAAGTATTGATTCCGTTTTAGGAAAGCGCTTAGGGTGTATGCTTGTCAGAAGGACGTGTAAAGTCTTGTCCTTGAATATACACTCACATGTGTTGGAACTTGTACTTCAAGAAGAATCTGTCCAGAAATGAATAAAGACAAAAAGACTGGGTAGTGGTTGATACAATTCAAATAAGTGGATCTCGGAATTCATCTTACTCATTACTGTATCTATTTTACAGGTGTCTTTATGGCTTATATCAGGTTCTGGGTGAGCACTCTTTGGATCTAGATATACCTTGGTAATACTTGTCAAATTGTGTCTAAAAAGGGGGAGAAATGTTCTGATCTTCTCATAAGGATCTCACGTCTGATAAAGCAGCTTGTCAAAATGCTCAACAGGATGTTTCAACATTCTAGTTCTCATCTCTCATCTCTCAAATAGACTTTTGTGTCTTGTGATCTGAGTTATGAACACAGTCATGTCCTGTGTTCTGAGTTACCCAAGGTAGTACTTTGCTACTAAGGGTATTGCTACTGCTTTTTCCTAATGGTTTTCTTACGCCTCTTAAGAGAAAGATTTATCCTTTCGTGACAAGTATTGGTTCATGGGTTGAGGGGGAGCGTCTTGCATCTTCTTTCTCATGTACTTCATCAAGGGTAATGTATAGGTCACTTCATGCACCATCGATCTGGAGCTTACCATACATATGTGTTTTAGCCAAAATTTTCCAAAAAAGGGGGAGATTGAAAGCTCTAGGTTTTTGAACAAATTTTGGGAAAACATAATTGTAAATGCAACAATGAGATCAAACTAAATAATTTTACTGAAGAAGTGATGTCGAACAAGATGTCGTAACATGCATCTTGACATTCTGGACTGAATGGCTTAAGTTAGTTTTAATCTACTGCAACACTCAAGGAGAAAGTGCTGCATGGATCAAGGACTGAAGATTGAAGCCCAAGGAAGCAGAAGCCTATAAATAGAAGACTTAGACCTAGGTTTTGATACGCCTGAGTACGCCTGTTGTAACCTTGTTTTCTTGCGTAAGAAACAAGGGTTTAGGGTTTTGAGAGTCGTTGCCTTTCTAGGTTGTAAGTCTCCCTTTGTATCAGTTGATACTCTGTGGTAGATATAGGTGTCACACAGATCCATAAGCCTTGAGGTATTGGATTGTGTATTGTTCTTGGATGAAGCTTTTAAGCAAATCCGAGTTAGCTTGTTTGTCAAGTATGCTTGACAGATTTCTGTATTGATAGGGATGATGTAGAAATCACAATTGGTGAGTAAGGGAAGTGAGTGGGGTATCTCGTATCAGGGTTCTAAACGTTTGAGTTTAACCTTGGTAAAGATGTTCATGGGGTAGATGTTAGGAATAAAGTTGTAAACGTAGGAGTTTAACTTTGTAACAGTCTACACAATAGTGAAGTCTTCTTCATGGATTGGTATCCCCCAGATGTAGGTGAGTTGCACCGAACTGGGTTAACAATTACTGTGTTCTTTATCATTCTGCAGATTTACGTTTCTGTTAGGGTTCATAATGAACATGTTGGATCAGATGTCGTAACATCTGTGATGATGCAGTTCTAATATTCAAGGTATCAGGCTGCAGTTGCGCCTCTGAGTTTAAAAGATTATGCAGCACAATGTCTTGACATGTGTTAGGACATTTGCTGTCGGCATAGGCCATAATTTCAGGCAGTAATTCATTCACTTTGGATGTCAAGGCGGTGAGAGATGTGGTGCCATCTGAAAGCCAGAACTCTACAAGAGTTGCAGATACATTGAAGTACACTTCTGTTTTAATAAAATTTTAAGGAAGATGCATTTTGAGACGTTTTTCTCAAAAAGAGGTGACCCCTATTTTTTAGTGCGTGAGGCACTTTTAGTGAGGAGAGAAAGATAGAGAATAAGGAAATAAGGATTTATTGAATGAATTGTTACAAATAATGATACATACTATGACTATTTATATAAAACCCTAATTGGGTTTGCGCTAATACAACTTGGATTATATTTAAATATTAAATCTAATCAAATCAAATCAAATCAAATCAAATCTAATCTAATATTTTAGCATACCCCCCATAATCCAAGTTGTCGAACCTATGCTAATCATAGTCGATTTGAACTATTCCTAATTTCTTTCTCAAATTCAGGAATCTGTCGATCTTCAATCCTTTGGTGAAAATGTTGGCCAACTGTGCTTCACTTGAGCAGTGCCTAACTTCAAGTTCGCCTCGATTTACCTTTTCCCTTAAGAAGTGAAATCTAGTTTCGATATGCTTACTTCTTCCATGCAGAACTGGATTCTTCACCAGATTTATGGAAGACTTGTTGTCGATTTGCAACACAAGAGGTTTCTTCACTTCGACCTTCATTTCTTCAAGTAGCGATCTGATCCAAATTGCTTGACATGCAACATAAGATCCTGCTATACATTCTGCTTCACATGATGATAATGCCACTGTCATACCCCAAATTTTGACCACCAAGATTTCCCATCATTGTGAAGATCATTACCACAATATGGATGTACCTTTATGCCTCATTAATCTCCTTAAAGATGGTTGAACATTCACCATAATCAAGACTTAGGGTTTCAAGCCCTCTTAGAGCACTTAGACAAAGGATCAATCAAGAAATGACATGATCTTCAACTTGTATAACCTCCCCAACACCCATAAGAGATCAAGAGGACTCCCACGTCAAGAATCAAGCACAAGGTTGCAACATTCCATGTGGATCAAGCCTCAAGATCGCCAGTGTCACCAAATTAAGGTTTTGGTCGACCAAGGCCTCCAGATGGAAATTTTCTTCTGGGCATGAGCCAATGCTTCAAAGCATAACCCAAAATACTCCAAGGGATCTTATGTACCCAATCATCAAGTCAATTTAGCCTCAGGGGATGCATTCACAAAAAATCAGGAATTAGGGTTTCTTGACCTAATTCACCCCTAAGTTGACTTTTGAGGCAAAGCATGAGCCAAGACCTCAAGACATGATTTGAGGGACTCAAATACACCACATTGATACATTTGCAACAATGGATTGATCCAAGAAGCTTGATTCACAAGTTTCAATTTCATCTGGACCACAATTAGGGTTTTTAAGAAAAAAGTCAACTGTATCTTTGACTTTTGACCAAGACATGCTCCCAAACCTTGGGACATGATTCAATACACCCTAAAACACCTATGAAATCCATCCATTAGGTTTGAATTAGGTCAAGGACTTGATTGTACAAAGGATCGCACAGTTTGGATTTCATCTGATAAAAAGTCAACTGTGCACAAAATCAAGTTTGACTTTTTGGAATTTTTCACAAATATGGTTCCCCTAAGTCAAAAACAATGTTAATGTATGGTATTGATCATCATTCATTAAGAAAAATCAAGAAAAGTGAGGTTTCTTGCAAAAGGGGCAACCATGAGAAACCAAAATTTTTCTAAGTTATGGAACAAAAGTGATTTTGTACCAACTTTGCAAGGTCATAACTCCTAAACCACAAGACCTTCTTCTCCCATTCAAATCTCAAATGAAAGTCCATCTGACATACTTTAAAAGTGTCAACTACAAGAGATTCCAAATCCTCATGGATTTTGAGTTATGGATTGATCAAAATCACAAAAACATGAATATGACACTTTTTCCAACACTTAGTGAAATTTTCAAAAAGTCAGAATCTGCCTTACTTTTTCCAAAATGTAGGGACATTTTTCGCCTTGATCCAAGTTAAACCAGGTCCATTGGTGAACATCAAAGTTGAAGTATGCCATGAGGGCTTTCCAACAAGTACCAGATCATCTCCAAATTCAATTTGAGTAGGGAGATACAACCCTTAAAACATGGCATCATGGACTGATTTTTACAAGGCAGATTTTGTCCATTTTGCTCAAGTTAGCTAATTTGGATAACTCCAAGCCTTGTCATCCATTTGGACACATCAGAGGATAACATCTAAGTGAAAATATCTGATCCACAAGCCTCCCAAGTCCAAGGAACTACATGTAGCCACGAGTGCCCTAAAAAGGCTAAAAAGCTTCAAAACTCCAATTTTGTTTCCAAGCATTCAATGGATGCATCAAGGTGGCATGGACTGAGACATTCCTAACTGAATGAGTCACGATTCAGCTCTGAATTAAAGGACCACAGGCTTGTGCCCTAACCTCAAGTCAATGGCTAGAGGAGACTAAAGATTCCCTTGGATTAACATTGGCCAAAGGCCTGTACCAGCTGCCATTCACTATTGCTTGCAAAACAAACTTTTTGCACTATAAATAGAGCTCATTTGTTATAAGTTTGAGTACACCAAAGCACTACAATTGATGCTTTCCTCAAAATCTCTCTCTTTAGGCCAAAATGACTTCTTTTGCAAGTCATCTATGAGTTTTTAAGTTAGAGAGCAATTCCACCACAGCTCATGATCCAAACACATCCAATATGTCATATCTAAGCTGTTCAAACACTCACCTTTGATCTGAAACACCAAAATCAGAAAGTCAACCTCCAAAACCTCAAAATTTGACTTTTCTGCATTTTCAAGCCATGCCTTGATTCAGTCACTTCCAAAACTAAATTAGGCCTCAAACACACTCCAAATATCATCCTCAAACTGTCCCAATTGGTTTCCCTAATCTGGAACACCATTTGAGAGAGTTACTATCTTGGTCACTTTTGCCCCTTTTGCAAGAAAAAGCCAATTCTTGTTCCTGAGGATTCCAGCTGGTTTTGATCATCCTAAAAGCTTCTAAGGGATCAATCAAGAGTGTTTAAAGCATTGAATTACTTCTGGCACAAGGAACTTGACAGATAGCACAAGAAGCTTCAAGAGGTAAGTGCATCACAAATTGAACTCTCTAAATCATGCATTGCTTTGATGTCCATTGATCACGGACATCTCATACATGTCATATATGTTGTGCTTGAACCAATTTACCATGCTATTGTTGCATGTATGATGAGATAACATATAACATGCAAGTCTAGGCCTATTTTGAAATCACTATCCGATTTTAAAATGGAGACATTTTCTGAAAATTCCAAGGGCACCATTGGATTCCTGATGAAATTTTAGGCAGGATACACCTAAATTTTGTCCCAATCCATGGAGAAATGAGGAAGTTAGAGCCTTCACGCAAGAGGTATAAAATCAGGCCTTGCCTTGGGCAAGGGCCAGGCCATGGCGCCTTGGCCAAGCCTAAAAAAAGGCATCCCATATATGTTGATGGGGTGGTTTTGATACACGGATGTATCACCACCTCAGTGGTAGCGCACATGTGTGTTTGTTTGGCAGGTCGTGGGTTCAACACCCACCCAGACCATTTTACCATTTCTCATATTTTTTGTTATTTTTCACATTTTTATGGTTTTTATTAATCAATTCCAAAATTAATTTCTCTCTTAATTTTAATTATTTTTTATTGGTTCTTTTTTTGAAAATTCCCAAAAATGTTAAAATATTTTATTCTACAAAAATTTCACAAAAATATTATTTATTTCATATATTTGGTATTTTTGTAAAGAATTATGTTTTTATTTGTTTTTAAACATTTAAAAATATTTCTTTCTCTTGATTTTGCAAATTCAAATGATTTTCAAATCATTCTATGAATGAAACGTGATTTTTCAAACATTAATCCAAGATCATAACTTGTTTTTCATACATGTTTGATAATTTTGATCATTTTAATTGAATTTTTATTCAATTAAAATACATTTTAAAATCAAATTAGGGTTTTAATTATTTTCACCCTCACAAATCTTTTTCAAAACACTTTGGTCCTCTAATAGAGTGTAAGACCCATTCCTTGTACATGAAAACCATTTTGGGCCTCAGTCATTGTATAAGTCCCACTGCGATTTCAAAAATCTCGGCGCGATCGCCATTTCAAAACAAAACCATCTGGGGCCTACCCTTTGTGTTGTAAGTCCCATTTATTTTCTTTTTCAAACATTGTGGGCCTCTAATAAAGTGTAAGACCAAACCCACTTTTGTACATAAATAATTTTGGGTCTCAGTCATTGTATAAGTCCAAGTACAGTTTTCAAAAACGACGGTGCAATCACTGTCTTTCCATGGGTCTTTCCTTAAGTGTAAGCCCCAATCTTTTCAAAAACAACTTTCCTTTTTGATTTAGTTTCAAATTCATAGTTGTTATCCAAACTTTCTTTAATTTCTTGAAAAACTAACCATACAGCTGTTACAATAAATGCTTGCCCGCCTGTAAGTTTTAAATAGCTTTCTTTTACATACTTACACATATCTATATATTTGTTTGTGCTGGAAGCTTGCTCACCTGTAAGTCCTCCTACCCTCTTTTACATACAGTATATATTTCATCTGTATATACATATACCTGTATATTATCTGCTTAGAGTTTTCCTCGACAATTAGGTCTAAAATTAGATAAAGCCAATGATCACTCTTTCAACAGTCAAAACTTGTTCCCCATAGGAATTCCAAATACAGTCTTGCCTCGTCTTGGACTTATACAATATGGAACAAAGAGAAAGGCATTATTCCCGGTGAAACTTTTCTCAGACTGTCACTATTAGAAAATTGTCAAAGAAGTTCATTTTCCCCAGAGAGGATTAATTCCCGGTGAAACCTCTCTTGAATTTCTTCAAATCCTAGAATTGTTCACTAAAGAAAAGATTATTCCCGGTGAAACTTTTCTTGAACTTTTCTTAAGTTTGGACCCTCAGGCTTCCTAAAAGCATCCCTAACCTCCTCTTGGGCTTTGTACAAGGACCCTCCGATTTCTTAGAAGTTCTCATGCCTTCTCTTGGGCTTAATACAAGGACCCTGAAGACCTCTTAAAGGTATAGGACAGAACTTAGTCATCCTTTGTTAGAGCAGTCTTTCTGAAGAGTCAAAATCTCAGACCAATTTTAGAGTTGACACTCATCCCTTAAAAAATTAGCCTCCTCTTAGGCATCATACAAAGATAAACACTTCCCTACCAGTAGACTTAGACAGTCTAATCTCCTCTTGGATCTCAAAGACATTCTCAAGTTCCCTACAAACATAAAAAAAACCCTGGTCATTTAACCAATCTCGAGTAGAGTTAAAACCCTCACAGGATCTAAAACCCAGTCTTTCATCCTAAGTTTCCCCAACTAGGGTCAGCTTATCATCAGTATAACCACATAAGAACTTCAAGGCATCTGATCCCTCAACTCTTCTGTAAATCCTCAGCAAGAGTTAATTTCCTATTTTGGACCTGCCTCTGGATCTCAATAATCCTCAGCAGAAGCCAGCCCCCTCTTAGACTTTGTATAATGATTTTCCTCAGCAGAGTTAGCTTCAAAAGCACTCTCTTGTTGAGTCAATAACCTTTTAAGCATTCTTTTGTTGAGTCAATCACCTTTTAAGCACTCTCTTGTTGAGTCAATCACCTTTTAAGCACTCTCTTGTTGAGTCAATCACCTTTTCAACACTCTCTTGTTGAGTCAACCTTCTAAAAGCACTCTCTTGTTGAGTCAATCTCTTGTTTGCCTCAATCTTGGGCTTTGTACAAGACACCATATAAACACTCTCTTGTTGAGTCATTCTTCTTTTTTAGCCTCAATCTTTGGCTTTGTACAAGACATATATAAACTTTCTCCAGCAAAGTCAAAATCTTCATAACCTTCTCTTAAGCTCTGGATAAATATCTTCCCAGCGGAGTCAGTTCCTCCCAGCCTTCTTTTAGGCCTTGGGAATTAATCTCCCTAAGCAAAGTCAATCCTCTTTCCAGCCTCAATCTTGGGCTTTGTACATGACAAATCATACTCACCCGCAGAGTTAAATTCTGTTTTAGCCACAATCTTGGGCTTTGTACAAGATAGATAAAACCTCTCACCATTAGAGTCAGTTTCCCCTTTTAGCCTCAATCTTGGGCTTTGTACAAGACACATACAAATATTCCCCAGTGGAATCAAAAACCCTCTTTAGCCTCAATCTTGGACTTTGTACAAGACAGACAAAATATTTCTCCGGAAAAGTCAACTTCTAGCCTCCTCTTAGGCTTTGTATAATGATATCTCCAAAGGAATCAATTCTCTTTTAGCCTCAATCTTGGGCTTTGTACAAGACAGATAAACACTCTCTTGTTGAGTCAGTCTTTTCCAGCCTCCTCTTAGGCTTTGTATAAGGACTTCCCCAGTGAAGTCAATCAATCTCTTAGCTTTAACCTTGGGCTTTGATCAAGGCACACACAAAGAAAACCAAAATCCCCTCAGAGGAAATCAAAATCTCTCTGTAGGAAGATACTTCTCTATATATCACAAATCAAAACAAACCTTAATCCCAGATAATTATTGTAAGTGGCGCACTTGTTGATTCAAAAATCCAAGCTGTAGTCCATCTCTTATCCTGGTACATCCCCTTCTTTCACCTAATTGTTGTAAGTGGCAATCCTCTGGAGTTTTTACATCCACGCCACTGTCCCTCTCTTAGCATGAAAATTTCCTAAGGAAAAATGGCATTGCTCAACACTGAGTTAAAGTTTTCTCCTTCAGGACAAATCCCCTATAGAGGAAATTATGGCATTGCTGGATTCACATATCCTAGTTAAAGTTATTCTTCTTTATAATCAGTCACCCAACATTTGTGATAAATAGACGAGATATCTCCCTTTAGAGATGATAAATTCTCTCTCAGACAAACTTTTAGCTTCAATCTTGGGCTTTGAACAAGACACAAATACTCCTTTAGCTTCAATCTTGGGCTTTGAACAAGACACCAAAACATCATCTTTTTCCTCCTATAGAATATGAGGAACTACGATTGCTCTGATTTCCCTGTTTTCTTTAACGGGAATACATAGGCATAAGATTGTGAAATCTTAGTGAGCACACCAATAAAAAACTTTAGGTCCAATACCTTCACACATCAATCAAAAACTTTAGGTCCAGTACCTTATCGAAAACATCGAAAAAAACCGACATCAACAAAAACTCTCTCTCTCAAACACTCCCAAAGGAGAAACTTTCCCAACCCACGACAGAAAAACACCAGTAAGTAGAAAACAATGTAGAAATTGCTAACAACCTGTGGATAACCACATATAGGATGGGTAATTGACAACTCCCCATTGTATAACATGACCCCGAACTCCCCAATCTCTTAGCATTTGTTCAGCAAAACATTTGTGTGCAAGGTTAGTTTTAGATAGCTTCCCTTTCCTTTCCAGCTTCATAGGATAAATAAGAAATCAGAAAGTAGCACCCCACTCATACCATTGCGGTGAGGAGAAACCCATGGAGATAAGGTGGTCGCGTCACCGACAATAATAGCACGCTACAGGAAAATGGCGACTCTGCTGGGGGGTCTTTAGAATTATAGTTCCTAAGAGGTCTAGGATGATTAGTTTTAGATATCATACTATATATATACTGCTTTTCCTACTTGATATCCGTGTTTATTTTTCTGTCAATGGGAATGCGATTGATACGTATGTGGAAAGTTTGAGAGAACCCTAAGATAAGTGATGGCATAGACGGGTGGACTTACAGGGATTGATTCCTGAATAAGCGATCCTGGTAGACCATCAAATCAGGTGAGGGCCCGTGTGGATACTATGTTGAACGACTAACGTCGTTAAAATAAACGCTATCCCAGTGCTGCACCCGTGACCCTGAGGATTTAGTAGACATTAACCATATGGCCATTTGGTAGTGCGGTATCTATCGGGAATAGTTGATACGCGATGCTACACTCAAATGAGATTACCCTAGGATGCTACAGCTCGCTCGGGTGAACCAGCTTGCTGTTGATATCCCTAGGGGGTCAATGATTTTGGGAACCTTTAACCCATTATACAGGTACAAAAATTGACCACAATACAACCTTTGGGGATGGGTAGAGCCATGACTCCATGCTCTTGACGTTGAACCCTTGAACCCATGTTTTTTCAATGTTTTTGTGTGCTGCATTCATGCATTCATTTAAAAAACTCTTAAACAAAGAAAAAAATCTTCCCTTTTCTCTTCTCTTTCTTGTTTCAAAATAAACTAAAACAATAATTGCAAATATCAGAGAGAAAGATTGCATTATAGATTTCGGTAGAAGAAAGACGCACAAGTACACCTTCAAGGCTCCGAAACTAGAGAATTTAAGAAGGCTGGCAAGGATGGTTACCAACCCTGATGCTTTCAGAGCTAAGCACGAAGGGCTGTTATCTCTGTTAAGGGTCCACATAGCTGAAGGAATCCTGTCTACGTTAATTCAGTTTTACGATCCGGTTTATCACTGTTTCACATTCCCGGATTATCAACTAGCACCAACACTGGAGGAGTACTCTCACCTGACTAATTTACCCATACTGACCAAGCTCCCTTTTCTGGACTGGAAGAAATTCCAAAGGATCAAGCCATTGCAAGAGCAATCTATTTGGACGAGTCAGAAGTCAGGACTCACATGACCACTAAGGAAGGAATCCAGGGTTTACCAGCTAAATTCCTGACGGAGAAAGCTCTATACTTTGGCAGTGTGGGGAACATAATTGCTTTTCAATATATCTTTATTCTACTCACATATGGGTTATTCCTTTTTTGCAACATCGATAACTTTGTCGATACCAATGCCATTAAGATATTTCTGATCGGGAACCCCGTACCAACCTTGCTCGCAAATGCTTATCATTCTGTACACTTAAGGAATTTGTACAGTGGAGGAATTATCACATGCTGTGTACCCCTGCTTTACAAATGGTTCACTTCCTATTTACCTAAGTCTGCTGCTTTTTGGGACCGTAAGAGCACTATACGTTGGTCATAGAGAATCATGTCTCTTACCAAATCTGACATAGATTGGTACAATAGGATTTATGAGGGGATAAAGATCATCGACCGATGTGGAAATTTCCCTAATGTACCCCTCATAGGAACTAAAGGAGGAATCAACTATCATCCAATTTTAGTTCGCCGTCAACTCGGATACCCGATGAAGAATATCCCGCATAATGTTCGTCTGGAAGGTCTTTTCTTCAAGGAAGGAGAAAATTACAGGGCACTAAAGAAGGAAATAGTGCATGCCTGGCAACACATTCACAGGAAAGAAAGAGGGTCTCTAGGAAGACCAGACTGTATCTCCATAGAACCTTATCTCCACTGGGTGCAAACTAGAGCCCTCAAGCTGAGGATGCCTTACCCTCGTCAAGAAGTTCTTCCGTTAAAGGAATCTGTCCTTTATTTTATGTCTGATACGGAAAAACTCCAGGTCGCTCTCAACAAAGTTCAACGGGAGAAAAGCTCTTGGAAAAACAAGTACCGAATCCTCAATGTGGAGTGTACCAAAATTCAGGGACTGTTGAAGGAAAAGGATGCTCTGATTAAGATACTAGAGCAGCATGTTGTAGAAAATCAAGAAGACCGAAGAAATTTGCTCGCTCCTTTCACTTGGCAAAGGAGTGACAACCCGACAACGACTGAAGAGCCCCAACCAAAGAAAAGGAAGATACCAGAACCAACATCTAAGTTCTCTTCAGAGAGGACTCAGGATCCATAAGTTTAGACATTCCCTTTTACAACACTTTGTAAAATACTGTATTTTCCCTTTCTGCAATCTTTCAAATTCAATAAAAAAAGGGTCTCCCCGCTGTATGATATTTGCAATCTATTTGTTGAAGTTTCTTTTTGATTAAAAACAAAAAAATATATATATCATTGCATATCATTTATCATTCTCACATAACGCGTCCTTCTTATCTTTGAGTCTCACGTATGTGTCACGATTTTAGAGTCAAACTGTCTCATTCGTACAATACTCGAGCCAATCGACAAAAGAAAATGGACGATCTCGAGGAAGAGAACAGAGAGCTGAGAGAAGAAGTCGACGCTCTAAAGGAAGATCTGAAAAAACTTCACAGTGAAATGCAATCCCTGGTAGCAGCTCAAAGGCAACAACAAAGGACTGTGATCTCAGAGATCACATCTACGCCCGTAGTGGAGACATATGATCCTCGGTACAACATGCCTAAAGATCACCCCTGGGGCATGCCTATCAACTTTGTCCCTGAGGGATACATCCCACCGATCACTGAAGACCCAGAAACTGCAGCAGGAACCGCTAGCCCTGAAGGTTACAAACTTCGGAAAAGCGAAGACGCAAGAGTTATGACGGCAACTCCTGAAGGTTACAAACTTTGGGGCATGGAAGCACCAAGAGTCACTGCCGTAATGACTATACCACAACCAGTGGTACACACTATTCCGGAAGGACAGATCCCACAAGTAATTTCTGGTGGAAACGAAGACATGTACAAAAGAATGAATGAGTTCCAGGAGCAATTCCTGGAGATGCAGAAGGAACTGCATGCCATTCGTGGTCAGGATTTATTCGGAAAGGACGCTGCAGACCTTTGTCTGGTCCCAAATGTGAAAATACCGCACAAATTCAAGGTGCATGACTTTGAAAAATATAAGGGCAACTCTTTCCCTCAAAGTCATTTGGTGTTGTACGCTCGAAAAATGTCAACTCAGACAGAAAATCAACAGTTACTGATCCATTACTTCCAAGACAGTTTAACCGGTGCCGCACTCAAATGGTACATGGGTTTAAATCGCACCAAGATCAACACTTTCAGAGATCTCGGCACTGCTTTCGTTTAGCAGTACAAGTATAACCTGGACATGGCACCATACATAGATCAACTCAGAGCAATGTCACAGAAAGACAAGGAAACTTTCAAGGAATATGCTAAAAAGTGGCGTGAAATTGTCGCCCCGATCTGTCCCCCTCTTGAGGAAAAAGAGATGACAAAGATCTTTTTGAAAACCTTAAGCTCATTCTATTACGACCGAATAGTCGCCAGTGCGCCCTGCGACTTCACTGAAATGGTGAACATAGGAGTACGCCTTGAAGAAGCAGTCCGAGAAGGGCGTCTGGTCAAAGATGCAAAGCCATCAAGCAGTACCAAAAGATACGGTAGTGCTTTCCAAAAGAAAAAAAAGCAAGATATTAGTAATATCTCTCTCGGAAAGAAAAGGCGAAAGTATCAACCAGTAGCAGCGGTAACTCTCGCTATCAACCCTGCGCCGGCTCCAACGTATCAACCTCAGGTTGCTCAGAGCCAACCAAATCAACAACAGTATCAACAAAGGACACAACAACCTCTTCAGCAGGCTCGTCCTCAGTACAATAATAACAATCGTACGACACGACCATCAGGGTTCGACCCTATACCGATGTTGTACACAGAACTGTTTCCATTACTACTGGTCAAGGGGCACGTCCAAACTAAGTCTCCTCTTACGGTACCAAAAAATCTACCTTTTTGGTTCAAAGCGGATCAAACTTGCCCTTATCATCAAGGAGGACCGGGGCACAACATTGAAAATTGTCTCATCTTCAAATCTGATGTGCAGAAGCTTGTCAGGAACGGGGTCCTATCTTTCAAAGATACCAATCCAAATGTTCAGACGAACCCGTTGCCTCAACATGAGAAGACTGCCGTAAATTTAATAGAGGAAGAATTTAGCCGCAATTATCAAATTCACGATGTACTCCTATTAGGAACCAACCTGGTCAGGATGCATTGCAGATAGAGCGGGTACAGTCATGTACCGCCTCACAATTATCACCAATGTGATACCTGCTAAATGAATAATCAAGGATGTTCCGTAGTGCAATCAACTCTACAAGAACAAATAAATCTCAGATGGATTCAAGATCATTGAATCCGTGAGGTCAATATGGGTCACGCAAATCTAAACATTGTTCAGAACCACAACATTCTGACGATGAACGTCAACTTGGTAGCAATGCACTCAAGGCAAAGTCAATACCATGATCTGCCACGACACGATTACAATTCTTGTCCGATCTACTCAATAAGTAATCAGGGATTCTCTTTTGTACAAGAGGCCCTCCAGCGTTAGATGGATCTCGGATGGATTCAGGAGTATCAGGAGAGAAATAATCATCAAGTCAATATGATTCAGATCTTTAATATTCGCTTGATGAATACCAGTCTGGTAGAATTACACGTTAAGCAGGCCAGGCTCGGTTTTCTGGCTTCACATGATTATCAAGACTGTAAAGTGTGTAGTAAAGACGACCAAGGATGTGCACTTGTCCAAAGAACACTTCAACACTTGTTGGACCACTGGTGGCTTCCAATCTATTTGGATGAAGCTACACAATAGATCACTATGACTGATGAGAATCCTGATAGGTATCAAAGTCAGGATGTCCGCTCGATGGAAATAGATCTAGTAAAGTTGCACTGCATACAAAGCGGACGTGGCCGGGTACCACCACATAATTATGAGTGTTGTAGGGTTTACTCAGAGAACAACCAAGGATGTTACCTCGTGCGAGCGGCTCTTCAAAATCAGTTGGACCACAAAGAAATCCGACCATGTTCAAGTTCTGGGTCGACCAACGGGATACCCGACTATCTTCCTGATCAAAGCAAAGAAGTTGTCTTAATCTCTAATCATGAAATGGCCAAAGACGTATGCGCTATAATCCCTCTACTTAATAAATCAAGAGTTCCTCTTAATAGTAGAAAGATTCTCAACCTCGAACCAATTGAGGCCGGCTACGATGGTCAGAAAAATAAAAAGGCTCATGTGGTTATCTATTTACCGGGACCAGTACCGTACAAATCCGATAAAGCTATCCCTTACAAGTACGGTGCAACAACAATCGAAAATGGAAAGGAAACTCCATTACCCTTCGTCGTAAATATTGCTGACATCAGTCGAGTGACACGGAGCGGCCGAATCTTCAACAGAGGAGTTGGAGAACCCACCAAGGAAAAGGAACCTCAAACAGAAGTTCCCAATCAACCAGTTGGTCAATCCAGTAATCCAGAACTGGTGAAGAACAATGATGAGATGCTGAAGCTCATCCAGAAGAGCGAGTACAACATTGTAGACCAACTGTTGCAAACTCCTTTGAGAATCTCTGTGTTATCTCTCTTGCTCAGTTTCGAAGCTCACAGGGAAGCTCTGCAGAAAGTCTTAGAGCAAGCTTTCATAGAACAAGATGTGATGATAAGACAATTTGACAACATCATCTCCAACATCACTTCCTGCAACAACTTAGGATTTAGTGATGAAGAACTGCCAGAAGAAGGCAAAAATCACAATATGGCGCTTAAAATTACAGTTAACTGCCAAGACGATGCTTTAGCCAGTGTACTAGTAGACACAAGATCAGCTCTGAATGTTATGCCAAAATCTACTCTGATGCGACTATCATTTCAAGGATCTCCGATGAGAGGCAGTGAGGTCATCGTCAAAGCCTTTGACGGGTCCAGAAAAATAATTATCGGTGAAGTCGATCTTCCCATAACCACCGGTCCTCACACTTTCCAAGTCACTTTCTAGGTCATGGACATTCGGGCAGCACACAACTGTTTATTAGGAAGACCTTGGATACACGAAGCTGGGGCAGTCACGTCGACACTTCACCAGAAGCTGAAGTTCATCAAGAATGACAAGTTAGTCATAGTATGCGGAGAGAATACCTTAATAATGAGCAACTTATCATCATTCTCCTGTGTAGAACCCGAGGAGGCCGTTGGAACTCAGTTTCAAGCACTCTCGGTAAGCAATGAGAATCGATCAGAAAGAGGGACATCGATTTCCTCATACAAAGATGCTCTCGAAGTGATCAAAAGTAACGACGTAAAGGGATGGGGACAGGTTGTCATTCATACTGATAACAAGACAAAGAAAGGTCTTGTTTTTCTTTAGCCTATACTCAGACTGCAAAGAAAGATGAAAGTTTTCATCTCATTCAGGACTTTTTCCACAGTGGAGGTTTCCTTCACCCAGTGTCTCAAGAAGTACACACCATCAATTAGAGTGACTCTTCCGATACAGATGAAGAGTGGAAGTCCTATCTCAACGAGGACGGTTATATGTCTCATGGAGAGGCACATACGCCATTTTGCTTTCCCACGCAGAGTCCGAGATATATACCAAGATCAGATGTCAAGATGATGTACAGAGATTGTGATCCGAAAGGATGTCGTGCTCCGCCCAACTCATTAGAGGAGGACACTCTGATGAAAGACAACTACGACTATAACTATTATGACCCACTGGATGACTTGCCTATCTAGCATCCATACCCAGAAGACTTGGGGCAAAAGAGTCAGCCCAATGATACATATCAGCTGAGCAATATTGAGAAGAATACCTGCGTCTCCACCGAATCATGGGATCATTACTCGGGACATTCTGAAGATATCCAGCACAACGATGAATCTGCAAAGACTGCAGGACAAAAGTTCATCAACTATGCTTTTCCTGAGGTCAATGTCATTGAGAAGGATGACACCTCTCCCACAGAAGTATGGGACACCTTAGGACAGCCAAGTGGCAAGTACAACTTCTTGTCAAGTACACCGCTCCTGAAAGCTCTCGTATCAAGCTGGAAGACATCCAACTAACTAGATGGGAAGATCTGCTTGAGAGTGAAAACATTGTGTAAGATACAACAGAAGAGTTTGTCTACGACAACTCTGCCTGGGAGGAAGACTCTAATGATCCTGCTTCGCCAGAAATCAGCGTCATTTTTGAGGACAAACCAAGAAAGAAGGTACCAGACTTTGTGATTCACCGAGGAGTTCGTCGCCAATGGGTTGCTGTCGATGTCCCGAAAGTCGTCCATAAGTCTAAGTAATTGCCATCTTTGTTTTAACCTTTCACCCTGCCCAGGTGAAACCGATGTTTTTATAGGGCTCACTTTTCTGTAAATGTCCCTCTTCGCTTCGCCCAAAGTGACAGAGTTTTATTTTATAGGGTGGTAGTGAAATTCCGGCCTATGCAGACAACAGATGTCCTAACACATGTCAGGACATTGTGCTACATAATCATTTAAACTCAGAGGCACAACAACAGATTGATACCTTGAATATCAGAACTGCACCCTCACAGATGTCACGACATCTGATCCAACATGTCAGTAAAGAACATTAACAAAGCTGTAAATTGCAAAATGTTAAATAAGACAGTAATTGTTAACCCAGTTCGGTGCAATTCACCTACATCTGGGGGATACCAATCCAGGATGAAGACTTCACTATTTGTAGAACTGTTACAAAGCTAAACTCCCCCGTTTACAACTTTATACCTAACATCTACCCAATGAACATCTTTACCAAGGCTAAACTCAACTGTTTATAACCCTGATACGAGATACCCCACTCACATCCTAATCACAACCTGTGGTATCTCTATCTCCTGCCAATTCATAACTGTTGCGGTTTCTTGACCTTCAAGTTATCTTGCACTTGCTTTAAAGCTTCGTCCAAGAACAATACAACAATATTACCTACAGGTTTCTAGTTGTGTCCCTGTACCTATGCCTTCCACTCTGCATCCCATAATACAGAGTGGAGACTTACAACTCCTTAGAGAGCCAACGACTCTTAAACCCAAACCCTTTATTTAACACAAGAGAATTAGGTTACAAAGTTACAAGTGATACAAACGTACAGTTCCTATAAACCCTAGGTCTAAGTCTCCTTATATAGTCTTCTGTTGTCTTGGGCTTTCAATCTTTTCTCCTGTGATTCCTTGATCCGCTCCTTAATTCTTGTAGCAGATTAAAACCTGCTAACTTACCAAGTCAGTCAGGATGTCGAGACATTTCCTTTGACATCTTTTTCTTTTGCAGATTCTTCGAGTTTATCATCAGAATGTTTTAGCAAAATTTAGTCAAACAACAGGTGCTTTCAATCTCCCCCTTTTGACAAATTTTGGCTAAAACAAACATTTTCTTCTGCATTCTGCACACAACAAGGCTCCTTCATCAAGACTCCTTTGTCTTGAGAATTGATTGGAGCTAAGGTCTGAGAGAGTCTCCCCCTCAACATATTTAGAAAGAGAGTCTGAAAGGGTTGAGGAAACAAAAGACTCCTCCAGAAAGAAACAACAGTTGTAGGCTTCGTAACACTGAGAGCATAGATTGCGTAACTCAGGTCACAAGACACAACCTGCTTCACAACTCAGATCACAAGACATAAGAAAAGAAATTGTTAAGATGTCAGAACACCTTAACCAACATTCTTGCAAAACAACTGCAGGAATGTACCCAAACCCAGACAACATCAGAAAACCATTCTCCCCCTTTTTAGCCAAAACTTGGCAAAAGTGACCAAGACAGCTCCAAACCCAGACTCTTCTTCTGATTAGACGTTACAGAGAAATCTTCACAAAATTATGATCCCAGTCTGCAGAGAAAAATAAATTCTCTCAGACTCAATCAATGATTATTAAGCATCCAATAAGAACCATCAAATATGTACTGCCAAGTTTCCCACAACTTGCAACAATACTCCAATGTCAAGATATCCTCCTTGACATCTCAGTTTTCTTGACACGCAAATGCAAACTAGAACTCCAACTGCATACTCGCAGTAATTCATCTTAGATCAAGGGGCCTCTCCCCCTGACTAAGGTAGTTGGTGCTCCTCCACCGAACACCCAAGCTAATGACTGGAAAACATAAGACGCATCTTCATGTCTTCAAGAGTGCACCCTTTGTTCAACACACCTGCTGAATGTAATCATTAACTCTCTTATTGTTCCCTCTGACAAGAAACAATAATCACTCACACATGATCACTGTCATGCATCCCGTGAGCACGTGTATACAAACCATAACAAACTCTTGGCTTAAGATCAAAGTCCCATTGATCCCCCTCATTCCACAACCATCTTATTCACCACACGAACTCCTCTTGAATTCTCATGTATAGACATCCAGCTGCTTGAGGCAGAAACCAATTGAATCAGAATGCTTCCTATTCCTCAAAGAGACGCACAGGGTCCCTTAGTTTGTTATAACGATGTCAGCTATCGTATGCATGCTCCAGAACTTCACAGCTGCTAAACTGATCCACTACTAGCATGACTTGCTCTCAGGGCACCATCCCTTTTGCAAGATTTTCCACTGACCTTACCAGGCCAGCAATAGAGATAAACACCCTGCAATCCAAGGCAGTCATTCCTTATCATTCTCTCGTATGATAACCTGGAATACTTCTAATTTATGGTGAATCTCCACTTCTGAACGCATCAGGAAAACAGACTTTCATGCAATCAACTCATGATCCACTTCAGTCTTCCAAACACTTACATCCACCTTCCAAAGCAATTCTTCTACTCCATCATTCTCCCAGATGATAATGTAGATACTTCTTGGACACGATGCAAGTAACCAATTCCTCACAGAACCTGAAATCCTTCACCAAGGATAACAAACCCAAAGATGTTCCAACATCAATTAGGACATCTTCCATACATCACAGACACCACACACCATGGTTCTTGATATGCTCCACTACTAGACTTACTATCAGCATAGTAATCCACACTGAAGATCTTCAAACAACACTGTGCCACCAGCTTGAACAAAGAAAACTTTAGAAACCCAGAGAGAAATAAACTCTCATCCACCAAAGAAGGTATGCTTCCATCCTCAACCCTGAACTTCTGCCACAAGCTCCCAGAGAACTAGAACCTCCTTACAATTTCAACTAACTACTCTTCTGCAAAAGAGCAATCAGTTTCAAGCATCCTGCTTGAACGCACATTGTGAAACCAATCAAATGCCACCTTTTGATTGACCTCACTCATCTTCAGAACTCCCACAAGATACACTGATCTACTAATGAAATCAGATCTTCAAGTCACATGAACTACTTGCCCTATAGCAAGACATCTTGGATCCACTAAGCCTCTTAGTCATGTAACATCTTCCCATCCACAGCTCCCGCAAACTGCATGAGATAGACCTTTTTGAAGCATCCATAACTCTCATTCTCCTGTAGATTACCTTATCTTAAGCTGATGTGCCACATCACCAGCTGAGACTTCTGATGTTAAGCTAGATGTCAGAACATTATGACATCCAACTGCTGAATTCAGCTCCTCCTTCTGCCACTTAGAAGAACCTCCTCCCTTTGCAGAAACAGATTTCCATGCTCTCATAGACTTGATTCAACAACCAAGTTTGAGTAGACAACCTTCATCCTGCTTTAAAACTCCAAAGACTTCAAACCTGCCACGTCTGAATCTTCAGAAAGTAAGTAGTCCAAGACTACCCCATAGCCATACCAAAGAATGCCACTTCCCTTAGTAGAGCCGTCAATAGAAAGCTAGAGATAACTGCCACTTATCCTCGACCTTCACAACCAGAGCAAAATCCATGCTCCAAAGCACCTAGATCAGAAATAAATTGATTTAAGCTGTAACCATCAAGATTATGATGTCTTTATCTTCATGTTTAACATCATCAAAGTCCATACTAGTTTCTTGCAAGGAAACTCTCCAGAGAACCCATGCTTCTGTCACACCCGACTGAAGCCACTTCTTAGGTCACCACCTAAGACTAAAACAGATGCTAAAGCGTATGCAATACCCCTCCCATGATTCTGTATAAACTCTGATGATGAGATTTTCCAACATCTTGGTGAACATCAACAATCTTGACTTTCAAGGATAATCAATTAAATACTTGTGGATTCCACAAATAGCAATTGATCTTAAATCCTTGTCCAATAACCCTTCTTCACTGCTGTAGCTGAGCTCCACCAGATCAAGTCATGAATACTTCTAAAGTATTCAATCTTTTTACAAGTATCTTCTTCAATGACAATGTTGAGATACCAAGGCTGCCACCCTTGACTCAAGTAACTAAAACTTTCTCTGAACAAATCTTATTTACTTCGACTATTCTTCAATCAGATTGGATCCACTTTTAGGGTCAAGGGAGATGTTTCCTTCCTTGCTGTTTTTGGATGGTGAAAATAAATCACCTCCACTTTCTTCAGATTGTGTTTCAAAGAAACACCTTCTAGTCAGAAGAGTAACTAGAAGACTCCAGATACACGACATAGATGCCTTTATGAGTGGACTTGAGAGAATTCTCAAGTATCTTTGACAACCTAGCCGACCAACCATTTATCAAACTCCTAGAGCAAGAACCTGATAAACTTTAACTCAACTCCTCTCCTCTTCAACTGACTTCAACTGTACCAAGAAACCAAGCTTCCAAGTACCAAGTCACCATACCAGATATCTAACCACAACTCCTTTCACTCCATCGCTCCCGACTTTGGAATAAAAGAATGCAGATATCTTCAAATAAAGAGGCCGGCAATTGAGACCCTCCACCCACTGTCTTCAGTAATAACTCCAGAATCCCATAATTCTAGAGCTCTTCCATCAGAAACACATGTAGCGTAACCACCAAGGAACAAATCCTGCTTGCCCTAATAAGATGTCACAACATCTTATAAGACACACAAACAAAAGAACTTGCCACTTCTCCTGTAGTTGTTGTAGAATCTCCTCAGCAACATGAACAACCTTCAGGTTGCTCCCTTCGATCCAGAACATCTATCTCATCCATTAATTCCCTTGGGTATGTTTGAGTTGATTGATCTGATCTTCAAAATGCCTCCTTGTTTAAACTCCAGAAAGTATCTCCCAAAGATCTCATCCAGAACCATACAGGATGCCTGCTTTGATACCAATTAAAATTCTGGCCTATGCAGACAACAGATGTCCTAACACATGTCAAGACATTGTGCTACATAATCATTTAAACTCAGAGGCATAACAGCAGACTGATACCTTGAATATCAGAACTGCACCCTCACAGATGTCACGACATCTGATCCAACATGTCAGTCAAGAACATTAACAAAGCTGTAAATTGCAGAATGTTAAATAAGACAGTAATTGTTAACCCAGTTCGGTGCAATTCACCTACATCCGGGGGTTACCAATCCAGGAAGAAGACTTCACTATATGTAGAACTGTTACAAAGCTAAACTCCCCCGTTTACAACTTTATACCTAACATCTACCCAATGAACATCTTTACCAAGGCTAAACTTAACCGTTTACAACCCTGATACGAGATACCCCACTCACATCCTAATCACAACCTGTGATATCTCTGTCTTCTGCCAATTCAGAACTGTTGCAGTTTCTTGACCTTCAAGTTATCTTGGACTTACTGCAAAGCTTCGTCCAAGAACAATATAACTACCATTACCTACAAGTTTCTACTTGTGTCCATGTACTTATGCCTTCCACCCAGCATCCCATAATACAGAGTGGAGACTTACAACTCCTTAGAGAGCCAACGACTCTCAAACCCCAAACCCTTATTCAACACAAGAGAATTAGGTTACAAAGTTACAAGTGATACAAACGTACAGTTCGTGTAAACCCTAGGTCTAAGTCTCCTTATATAGTCTTCTGTTGTCTTGGGCTTTTAATCTTTTCTCCTGTGATTCCTTGATCCGCTCCTTAATTCTTGCAGCAGATTAAAACCTGCTAACTTACCAAGTCAGTCAGGGTGTCGAGACATTTCCTTTGACATCTTTTTCTTTTGCAGATTCTTCAAGTTTATCATCAGAATGTTTTGGCAAAATTTAGTCAAACAACAGGTGCTTTCAGGTAGTTTCAAGAATCGACAAAATTATAAATAAATAAATGCCATTATGTAATTTCCGCATTTATTGTTGTTTTCACTTTTCGCTTTTTCAGAAAATGGTAATCCTAAAACAACTCAAAACGATAACAAGCATTGTTCAGAAAATACACTGCACACACTCTTGCATTCTCTCTTTCTCTTCTAAAAAATGAATCATCACGTTATGCAGATTGCTTGTTTTAAACCCCATTGAAACATACGATCCAATGCCTTCTCCCAACTTTGAATTCCCGGTATTGGAAGCCGAAGAAGAAGAGGACGAAGAAATTCTAGAGGAGATCTCCCCATTACTCAGACAAGAGGAAAGGTCCATTGAACCTCGCAAATAACAGTTGGAAATGGTCAACTTGGGTTCAGAGGAAGAGAGGGAAGAAGTCAAGATTGGGGCACTGCTCAGTCCAACTGTCAGAGAAAGCTTGATAGAACTTCTCAAAGAGTTTCCTGATGTGTTTGCTTGGTCCTATCAGGACATGCCAGGGTTGGATACCAGCATCGTGGAACATTATCTACCGTTGAAGTCAGAATGTCTGCCGGTAAAACAAAGGTTGAGATGGACTCATCCAGATATGGCTATCAAAATCAAGGAGGAAGTCCAGAAACAAATTGACGCAGGTTTCCTTGCCACCTCAGAATATCCTCAATGGCTAGCTAACATAGTGCCAGTTCTAAAAAAAGACGGAAAAGTCAGAATGTGTGTAGATTACAGGGATCTGAACAAAGTCAGTCCAAAGGATGACTTTCCTTTACCGAACATAGACATGCTGGTTGACAGTACATCAAAGTTCAAAGTATTCTCCTTCATGGATGGATTCTCGGGCTATAATCAAATCAAAATGGCGCCGGAAGATATGGAGAAAACTTCATTTATCACCCCATGGGGCACCTTTTGTTACAAGGTAATGTCGTTCGGTTTGAAGAACGTCGGGGCAAACCTATCAAAGGGCCATGACTACTCTATTTCATGACATGATGCACAAAGAAATCGAACTGTATGTCGATGATATGATTGCCAAATCTAAAACAGAAGAGGAGCATGTGACCCACTTGTCAAAGTTATTCGAGCGTCTGAGGAAGTACAAACTCCGCTTAAATCCTAACAAATGCACGTTCGGTGTCCGCTCAGGAAAACTATTAGGGTTCATCGTCAGCCAGAAAGGAATTGAGGTTGATCCTGACAAGGTCAAGGCCATTCAAGAAATGCCTTCACCAAAAACTGAGAAACAAGTCAGAGGATTTTTGGGACGTATGAATTACATCTCAAGGTTTATATCCCTCATGACCACGACATGCGCGCCAATCTTCAAACTCCTCGGAAAGAATCAAAGCTGTGTATAGACAGAAGATTTCCAAAAAAGCTTTCGACAGTATCAAAGGGTATCTGTTGGATCCACCGATTCTGTCTCCTCCAGTGGAAGGAAGACCACTGATCATATACCTAACAGTCTTGGAAGACTCCATGGGTTGTGTACTTAGCCAACAAGACGAAACAAAAAGAAAAGAGTCTGCCATCTATTATTTAAGCAAGAAGTTCACGGACTGTGAAACTCGATACACTATGCTCGAGAAAACTTGATGTGCTCTGGCTTGGGCAGCCAAATGTCTTCGCCAGTACATGATTTATCACACTACTTGGTTAATCTCCGAAATGGATCCAATCAAGTACGTATTTGAAAAGCCTGCTCTCACGGGAAGGATCGCCCGTTGGCAGATGTTGTTATCAAAATATGACATCGAGTACCATGCTCAAATAGCCGTCAAAGGAAGTATTTTAGCTGATCATTTGGCTCATCAACCGATTGAAGATCAGGAATCAGTCGAATTTGATTTCCCAGACGAAGATGTCATGTACTTAAAAATGAAAGATTGCGATGAACCGCTACCCAGTGAAGGGCCAGAACCAGGTTCCCAATGGGGACTAATCTTTGACAGAGCTGTCAATAATTATGGAAACGGAATTTAGGTAATCATCGTAACACCTCAGGGTACCCACATTTCTTTCACTACTAGACTAACATTCAAGTGCACAAACAATGAGGCCGAATATGAAGCTTGTATCATGGGTCTCGAAGAAGCAATTGACTTAAGGATTAAGAACTTGGATGTGTATGGAGACTCAGCCCTGGTTATCAATCAGATCAAAGGAGATTGGAACACATACCAATTAGGACTGATTCCTTACAAAGACTACGCGAGAAGGTTGTTACCATTCTTCAACAGAATCGAGTTTCACCATATCCCTCGTGAAGAGAATCACATGGCTGATGCATTAGCCACTCTCTCCTCCATGATTAGTGTAGGTCAATGGAACGACATACCTAAGATCGACATAATGCGCCTTGAAAAGCCCGCATACATATTCATGATTGAAGCAGTCATAGACGATAAACCTTGGTATCAAGATATCAAATGCTTCCTTCAAAAACAAGAGTACCCACCTGGGGCATCAAGAAAAGACAAGAAGACCCTCAGAAGGCTGACAGGCAACTTCTTCCTGAGCAGTGATGCACTCTATAAGAGAAACTTTGACATGGTCTTGCTCCGATGCGTAGACAGACCAGAAGCAAACATGCTGATAAAAGAAATCCACGAATGATCCTTTGGCACTCATGCCAACAGACACACAATGGCAAGGAAAATTATGAGAGCAGGATACTATTGATTGACAATGGAATCCGATTGCTACAAGTACATGAGGAAATGTCACAAGTATGTACCGCCTACGCATCTCAAAGTTCTTTCTTCTCCATGGCCTTTTTCTATATGGGGAATCGACATAATTGGTATGATCGAACCCAAGGCTTCAAACGGACATCGGTTCATTCTGGTAGCATTAACTACTGCTCCAAGTGGGTCGTAGCAGCGTCATACGCCAATATAACCCGACAAGTAGTGGTCCACTTTATCAAGAACAATATCATCTGTCATTATGGTGTTCCCAGCCAGATCATTGCTGATAATGGATCTAACTTGATCAATAAGATGATGAAAGAGTTATGTGCTGAGTTCAAGATTAAACACCATAACTCATCTCCCTACCAACCTAAGATGAACGGAGCGGTAGAAGCGGCTAACAAGAACATTAAGAAGATTGTTCAAAAGATGGTTGTAACCTACAAAGACTGGAACGAAATGCTGCCCTTTGCTCTTCACGGTTATCGCACATTTGTCTGCACTTGAACAGGGGCAACCCCTTTCTCTCTAGTATATGGCATGGAAGCAGTGCTCCCCATAGAAGTAGAGATCTCATCAATCAGGGTATTGATGGAAGCTAAGCTAACAGAGGCTGAATGGTGCCAAAGCAGGCACGATGAACTGAACCTAATCGAAGAAAAGCGAATAACGGCTCTATGCCATGGTCAGTTGTATCAGCAAAGAATGAAGAAAGCATTTGACAAAAAGGTCAGACCCCATGTCTTCAGAAAAGGAGACCTCATGCTCAAGAAGATACAATCATTCCTCACCGATTCCTGGGGTAAATGGACTCTGAATTACGATGGCCCTTATGTGGTCAAGAAAGCCTTCTCAGGCGGCGCCTTGAGGCTCGCAACCATGGATGGAGAAGAGTTTACCTACCCAATGAATGTTGATATAGTCAAGAAATACTTCGCCTAACTAAAAAAAATGTCTCGGTGGATTGAAAACCCGAAAGGGCGGTCCAGGCAAAAATTAGAGACATAAGCAAAAATCATCCCGATGGATTGGAAATCTCAAAGTACAATCCAGTCAAAAATTAGGGATTCATGGCAAGTAACTACATCTGATTGGTTCAACTCCTCAGCAGTAGCGCCATCCATCAGGAGAACTTCAGTCAAGGTCATCTTCGACAGAAGCTCAGGATGTCCAGAATTCAAAGTTGGTAGAAGGATAACGGTTGTTATGGTTCAATGTGGCCCTTTTCCCTTTAGATTACCGTTTTCTAAACTTTGTAAATACTCTATGGGATCACGCGCTTGGCTGATTACCATTCTATCAATAAAATTTGAGCCTTAGTGGTTTTGTTTGCAATTCTCATTTGTTTTAGCTTTACAGAATGACATTTTAACATGATCAACGATTCTTGAAATAAAATAAAAATGAATTTACTTGTCAAATTTTTCTGCTTTTAAAATAAAGATGGCAATTCTTTTTTACTATGAACTTCAAAAAAAACATCGATAGTTTCTCCAAAGGTGATTGAACCTCAGAGTGCAGAATCAAAGTACTCCTTCTAAATCAGTGCACCTGAATGAAGGATCAACTATTTCATATGCGAATGTCCCATTTGATATACCCGGCAGAGTTCTTACCTCTTAAGACCGATTGAGCAATTCTTCCTCCCCACGGGGACCACATTTCCTAAGCAAGGCAAGATTGCTATTTTGAACCAATGATACTTTTCATTCCCCGCCATGGCCAAGTATCCAGTCGTGTTCATCTATTATTCTGTATGTCGCATCAGTTTTGTCAGCATAAATATACATACATCATGCATAATTGATTCATGTTCATAATCATATTGCATTACTATCACTCTGGTCAGTCTTATCCCCAAATGGTAAAGTCCTTTTAATCAATCGAGTTGTCAGTTTTTTCCCCGTCAGGGAATGTTTTGTCTGAACAATCTCTCTCCCCCAGTTTATTTCTAGATTGGAGATGGTCCTCGACCACTTTGGTGACTTGAACCTCAGAAAGGCAAGAAAACATTCAACCGACACCTTTGAAACGTCACTCTTCACCATTGAAGATGATATTTTCGCTTTCCCGAATTAAGGAAAATCCCCAGAGAAAGCCTCGCAACTAAAGACTCTCGGCAACACATCAGTTTTTCTCCCAAGAAAGTCAATGATAATGAAGTCGTCAGCCCCTCAAAATTGGATTACATCACATGGCATTTCTCCGAAAAGATCTCGAAGAAAAGTATGATGTAATACCCCCAAGTGGAAAACAGTCTCTCAAGAGACTCGTTTTCCCAGTAGAGTCAACAAATGTCGTCTCCAACAAAGAAGTTTGCGCACCTCTACAGATCAGACGAGTGGGTTTCACCAGCAAGTCTAACATCAAATCTTTTTCCTTCAAATGGCGTCTCCCCAATAAAAACAAACTCGGCGAGAAGTTTGATGAAAACCGCTATACATAGCATTCCTTGTCAAGGAAAGAACTCGACAAGAAGAAACTGAGACCAGTTCCGTGGCTAAAAACCAGGATCGAGGGGAAGTTTATTCAAAAGAAAACTAAGACCAGTTTTGTGGCTAAAAACCAGGATCGAGGGGAAGTTTATTTCAGAAACTGAGACCAGTTCCTTGGCTGAAGACCAGGATCGAGGGGAAGTTTATTTCAGAAACTGAGACCAGTTCCAAGGCTAAAAACCAGGATCGAGGGGAAGTTTATTCAAAAGAAAACTAAGACCAGTTTCGTGGCTGAAGACCGGGATCGAGGGGAAGTTTTACCCTTTTCTAAGTATCATTGCTTAGCAAAAGAAGATGGATGAGTAAACTGCCATTCATAAATACAGTCAAAATTTTGGGTATTCCGATATTTAATCCTCTTGCACCCTGAATGTCTGAATATCTTCGCCATTCACACCTTCGGGTCCAAGAAGATTAAATAGGGGCATCTATCATACCCCAAATTTTGACCACTAAGATTTCCTATCATTGTGAAGATCATTACCATAATATGGATGTACCTTCATGCCTCATCAATCTCCTCAAAGATGGTTGAGCATTCACCATAATCAAGACTTAGGGTTTCAAGCCCTCTCAGAGCACTTAGACAAAGGATCAATCAAGAAATGACATGATCTTCAACTTGTCTAACCTCCCCAACACCCATAAGAGATCAAGAGGACTCCCACATCAAGAATCAAGCACAAGGTTGCAACATTCCAAGTGGATCAAGCCTCAAGATCGCCAGTGTGACCAAATTAGGGTTTTCGTCGACCAAGGCCTCCAGATGGAAATTTTATTCTGGGCATGAGCCAATGCTTCAAAGCATAACCCAAAATACTCCAAGGGACCCTTATGGACCCAATCATCAAGTAAATTTAGCCTCAAGGGATGCATTCACAACAAATCAGGAATTAGGGTTTCTTGACCTAATTCACCCCTAAGTTGACTTTTGAGGCAAAGCATGAGCCAAGACCTCAAGACATGATTTGAGGGCCTCAAATACACCACATTGATCCATTTGCAGCAATGGATTGATCCAAGAAGCTTGATTCACAAGTTTCAATTCATCTGGACCACAATTAGGGTTTTTAAGAAAAAAGTCAACTGTATCTTTGACTTTTGACCAAGAAATGCTCCCAAACCTTGGGACATGATTCAATACACCCTAAAAAACCTATGGAATCCATCCATTAGGTTTGAATTAGGTCAAGGACTTGATTGTACAAAGGATCGCACAGTTTGGATTTCATCTGATAAAAAGTCAATTATACACAAAATCAAGTTTGACTTTTTGGAATTTTTCACAAATATGGTTCCCCTAAGTCAAAAACAATGTTAATGTATGGTATTGATCATCATTAATTAATAAAAATCAAGAAAATTGAGGTTTCTTGCAAAAGGGGCAACCATGAGAAACCAAAAATTTTCTAAGTTATGGAACAAAAGTGATTTTGTACCAACTTTGCAAGGTCATAACTCCTAAACCACAAGGCCTTTTTCTCCCATTCAAAGCTCAAATGAATGTCCATCTGACATACTTTAAAAGTGTCAACTACAAGAGATTCCAAATCCTCATGGATTTTGAGTTATGGATTGATCAAAATCACAAAAACATGAAAATGACACTTTTTCCAACACTTAGTGAAATTTTCAAAAAGTCAGAATCTGCCTTACTTTTTCCAAAATGTAGGGACATTTTTCACCTTGATCCAAGTTTAACCAGGTCCATTGGTGACCATCAAAGTTGAAGTATGCCATGAGGGCTTTCCAATAAGTACCAGATCATCTCCAAATTCAATTTGAGTAGGGAGATACAACCCTTAGAACATGGCATCATGGATTGATTTTTACAAGGAAAATTTTGTGCATTTTGCTCGAGTTAGCTAATTTGGACAAATCCAAGCCTTGTCATCCATTTGGACACATCAAAGGATAACATCCAAGTGAAAAGATCTGATCCACAAGTCTCCCAAGTCCAAGGAACTACATGTAGCCATAAGTGCCCTAAAAAGGCTAAAAAGCTTCAAGACTCCAATTTTGTTTCCAAGCATTCAATGGATGCATCAAGGTGGCATGAACTGAGACATTCCTAACTGAATGAGTCAAAATTCAGCTCTGAATCAAAGGACCATAGGCCTGTGCCCTAACCTCAAGTCAATGGCTAGAGGAGACTAAAGATTCCCTTGGATCAACATTGGCCAAAGGCCTGTACCAGCTGCCATTCACTATTGCTTGCAAAACAAACTTGTTGCACTATAAATATAGCTCATTTGTGATCAGTTTAAGTACACCAAAGCAATACAACTGATGCTTTCCTCAAAATCTCTCTCTTTAGGCCAAAATGCCTTCTTTTGCAAGTCATCTCTGAGTTTTTGAGTTAAAGAGCAATTCCACCATAGCTCATGATCCAAACACATCCATTATGTCATATCTAAGATGTTCAAACACTTACCTTTTTTCTGAAACACCAAAATCAGAAAGTCAACCTCCAAAACCTCAAAATTTGACTTTTCTGCATTTTTCAAGCCATGCCTTGATTCAGTCACTTCCAAAACTAAACCAGGCCTCAAACACACTCCAAATATCATCCTCAAACTGTCCCAATTGGTTTCCCTCATCTGGAACACCATTTGAGAGAGTTACTATCTTGGTCACTTTTGCCCCTTTTGCAAGAAAGAGCCAATTCTTGTTCCTGAGGATTCCAACTGGTTTTGATCATCCTAAAAGCTTCTAAGGGATCAATCAAGAGTGTTCAAAGCATTGAATTACTTCTGGCACAAGGAACTTGACAGATAGCACAAGAAGCTTCAAGAGGTAAGTGTATCACAACTTGAATTCTCTAAATCATGCATTGCTTTGATGCCCATTGATCATGGACATCTCATACATGTCATATATGTTGTGTTTGAACCAATTTACCATGCTATTGTTGCCTGTATGATGAGATAGCATAAAACATGCAAGTCTATGCCTATTTTGAAATCACTATCGGATTTTAAAATGGAGACATTTTCTGAAAATTCTAAGGGCACCATTGGATTCCTCATGAAATTTTAGGCAGGATACACCTAAATTTTGTCCCAATCCATGGAGAAATGAGGAAGTTAGAGCCTTCATGCAAGAGGCCTAAAATCAGGCCTTGCCTTGGGCAAGGGCCAGGCCATGGCGCCTTGGCCAGGCCTAAAACAAGGTATCCCATATATGTTGATGGGGTGGTTTTGATACACGGATGTATCACCACCCCAGTGGTAGCGCGCATGTGTGTTTGTTTGGCAGGTCGTGGGTTCAACACCCACCCAGACCATTTTGCCATTTCTCATATTTTTTGCTATTTTTCAAATTTTTATGGTTTTTATTAATTAATTTCTCACTCAATTTTAATGATTTTTTATTGGTTCTTTTATTGAAAATTCCCAAAAATGTTAAAATATTTTATTCTACAAAAATTTCACAAAAATATTATTTATTTCATATATTTGGTATTTTTGTAAAGACTTATGTTTTTATTTGTTTTTAAACATTTAAAAATATTTCTTTCTCTTGATTTTGCAAATTCAAATGATTTTCAAATCATTCTATGAATGAAACATGATTTTTCAAACATTAATCCAAGATCACAACTTGTTTTTCATACATGTTTGAAAATTTTGATCATTTTAATTGAATTTTTATTCAATTAAAATACCTTTTAAAATCAAATTAGGGTTTTGATTATTTTCACCCTCACAATTTTTTTTCAAAACACTTTGGCCCTCTAATAGAGTGTAAGACCCATTCCTTGTACATGAAAACCATTTTGGGCTTCAGTCATTGTATAAGTCCCACTGCGATTTCAAAAATCTCGGCGCGATCGCCATTTCAAAACAAAACCATCTGGGCCTACCCTTTATGTTGTAAGTCCCATTTCTTTTCTTTTTCAAACATTCTGGGCCTCTAATAGAGTGTAAGACTCAACCCACTTTTGTACATAAATAATTTTGGGCCCCAGTCATTGTATAAGTCCCAGTACAGTTTTCAAAAACAACGGTGCAATCACTGTCTTTCCATGGGCCTCTCCTTAAGTGTAAGCCCCAATCTTTTCAAAAACAACTTTCCTTTTTTATTTAGTTTCAAATTCATAGTTGTTATCAAAACTTTCTTTAATTTCTTGAACAACTAACCATACATCTGTTACAATGGAAGCTTGCTCGCCTGTAAGTTTTAAATAGCTTTCTTTTACATACTTGCACATATCTATATATTTGTTTGTGCTGGAAGCTTGCTCACCTGTAAGTCCTCCTACCCTCTTTTACATACAGTATATATTTCATATGTATATACATATACCTGTATATTATCTGCTTAGAGTTTTCCCCGACAATTAGGTCTAGAATTAGATAAAGCCAGTGGTCACTCTTTCAATAGTTAAAACTAGTTCCCCATAGGAATTCCAGATACAGTCTTGCCTCCTCTTGGGCTTATACAATATGGAACAAAGAGAAAGACATTATTCCCGGTGAAACTTTTCTCAGACTGTCACTATTAGAAAATTGTCAAAGAAGTTCATTTTCCCCAGGGAGGATTAATTCCCGGTGAAACCTCTCTTGAATTTCTTCAAACCCTAGAACTGTTCACTAAAGAAAAGATTATTCCCGGTGAAACATTTCTTGAACTTTTCTTAAGTTTGGACCATCAGGCTTCCTAAAAGCATCCCTAGCCTCCTCTTGGGCTTTGTACAAGGACCCTCCAGCTTCTTAGAAGTTCTCATTCCTTCTCTTGGACTTAATACAAGGACCCTGAATACCTCTTAAAGGTATAGGACAGAACTTAGTCATCCTTTGTTAGAGCAGTCTTTCTAAAGAGTCAAAATCTCAGATCAATTTTAGGGTTGACACTCATCCCTTAAAACATCAGCCTCCTCTTGGGCATCATACAAAGATAAACTTTTCCCCACCAGTAGACTTGGACAGTCTAATCTCCTCTTGGATCTCAAAGACATTCTTAAGTTCCCTACTAATATAAAAAAAACCTGGTCATTTAACCAATCTCCAGTAGAGTTAAAACCCTCACAGGATCTAAAACTCAGTCTTTCATCCTAAGTTTCCCCAGCTAGGGTCAGCTTATCATCAGTATAACCAAATCAGAACTTCAAGGCATCTGCACCTCAACTCTTCTGTAAATCCTCAGAAAGAGTTTATTTCCCATTTTGGACCTGCCTCTGGATCTCAATAATCCTCAGTAGAAGCCAGCTTCCTCTTAGGCTTTGTATAATGATTTTCCTCAGCAGAGTTAGCTTCAAAAGCACTCTCTTTTTGAGTCAATCACCTTTTAAGCACTCTCTTGTTGAGTCAATCACCTTTTAAGCACTCTCTTGTTGAGTCAATAACCTTTTAAGCACTCTCTTATTGAGTCAATCACCTTTTCAAAACTCTCTTGTTGAGTCAACCTTCCAAAAACACTCTCTTGTTGAGTCAATCCCCTAAAAGCACTCTCTTGTTGAGTCAGTCTCTTGTCTGCCTCAATCTTGGGCTTTGTACAAGACACCATATAAACACTCTCTTGTTGAGTCATTCTTCTTTTTTAGCCTCAATCTTGGGCTTTGTACAAGACATATATAAACTTTCTCCAGCAAAGTCAAAATCTTCATAACCTTCTCTTAAGATCTGGATAAATATCTTCCCAGCGGAGTCAATTCCTCCCAGCCTTATTTTAGGCATTGGGAATTAATCTCCCTAAGCAGAGTCAATCCTCTTTCCAGCCTCAATCTTGGGCTTTGTAAAAGACAAATCAACCTCACCCGCAGAGTTAAATTCCTTTTTAGCCACAATCTTGGGCTTTGTACAAGACAGATAAAACCTCTCACCATTAGAGTCAGTTTCCCCTTTTAGCCTCAATCTTGGGCTTTGTACAAGACACATACAAATATTCCCCAGTGGAATCAAAAACCCTCATTAGCCTCAATCTTGGGTGTTGCGGTGAGAATCGAATATCAAGCTATTGATTAACTTGAATCACAAAACTTTGAAATTCACCACCGAGTTTTGATTTATCCAAAGGAAAGGGCAAAGATCGAAAAAACCCTAAGTATGCTATGTAGGAACACAGCTAAGAGATCTAAGGTCCGGGGGTTGGTTATACCTAGGGAAGGTGTTAGCAGCCTAAGTATTTATAGTACTCTACAGGAACCTCTTGTTAGTATTTGTGTTATGTTATGTTTGCTTGCTAAGGGAAATGTGCTAAGGTAAAGACCTAGGGGTATGTACACTAAGTATGCTCGCCAAGACATCGCATCTCGTGCCTACGTATCTGACTAAAGAATCAGAGCAACCGTAGTTCCCCTCACTACAGGATAAAAGGGTGTAAAAAGAAAAGGGTGGAATCCAAGAAGGCATTGGATGTAAAGGAAAAAGGTGGAAAAAGAAAAAGGTAGAAAAACAAAAAGGTGGCTCGCTAGGATCTCGTAATCCTATGCCTACGTATTCTCAAGGTGAACTTGAGAAATCAGAGCGTTCGTAGTTCCCCTCACTACGGGGTAAAAGGGTGAGAAATAGAAAAGGTTGAAAAAGAAAAAGGTGGCTCGCTAAGATCTCGCAATCCTATGTCTACGTATTCTCAAGATGAACTTGAGAAATCAGAGCGTCCGTAGTTCCCCTCAATGGGGTGAGGAACTCTTGACTGTGGTCAAGGTTCCAAGGGAAAGTAGGGTCTGACAGCAAGACACCTACGTGGAGTGCGGCGACTCCAAACCTAAGGCTAGGTAAAACGGGAAAGAAATGCCCACGGGAAAGTAGGGTCTGACAGTAAGACACCTACGTGGAGTGCGGCGACTCCAAACCTAAGGCTGTGTAAAACATGGAAAGGCAAGTCTCGAGGGAAAGATGGACAAGGCTGTCCTAAATGACATGGCAGTCAACTATAGGGTCCTTTCCTTTGGAATGGTAAAAATAATAGCAGAACGATGAGGAAAACTCGAGGAACAAGTGTAAGATAAATAGCAATATATATACAGCAAACACAATGATGGTTAAGGGAAAAATGAATATTAGGATCAAAGTATGAAAAGTGTCAAGATAAAGTTAAAAAATAAATAAAATCTTAAGCAAAGAAAAACCTAAAAGATTAGTATCTAATTAAATACCTAATTAAACTAAGAAGGTTAATATCTAATTAAAAGGTTAAATACGTAAAAATTAATTCACTAAAATTAGTTAACTAATCCTAAAATAAATAACTAAGTCAAATAAAACCTACTTAACTAAATTCTAAGGCTATAACTAAAACTAATTTACAAAACTAACTAAAACTTATTAATTGAATTAAAATCTAAAACTACAATGTTAGTCCTAAAAACTTAGAAACTAGACTTAAATGTTGAAAATATCTTAAGTGAGAAACTTAAGAAATGAATATGCAGCAGCAAAGGCCTTGGGTGTATGAATTAAGACGAGTGAGGCTTAAAAAGAACATCTGCCAACCCAGAAGACAAAGTCATGAGGGCCGGGTTGGATTGAAATTGGCCATGGGTTGGGTCATATGACCCGCTTTACTCACTACAAACATGAGAAACCCTACAAGAAATCACAAACACAACTACATTTCTCCCAACAGAAAACACGATTCCAAAGTAATCAACAAAGCAGGGCAACACGTTCAAGAAAAGCATGAAAGCCAAACTCTAAAAAACGATTACAAACCTCTGTCTCTCGAATCCCTCTCCTTGGCTCTCTTCTCCGTGAATCCTCGTACTCGCTCTGTTTGCTTCACGCGGCTCTCTTTGACGATCGAATTCTTCTCACTCGGTGCTCTTTCACGGCGCGGTGGTGGATGGTTGAAATGGGGATATGGTGATTCGTTTAGGTAAAGGCGTGTTCGGAACTTGGTTTCAAAGTGGAGGTTGATGGAGAGTTTCCGCAGTGAGTTCCTTGGGTGGAGGAATTGGAATTTTTTAAGGTTTGGTTGAGGTTTTGTTGATGGAAGTCTGTGTTTTGTTATGGTTGTTGTCTCAAAAACGCGAATGGTATGAGTTGGTGGTTCTCGGCGGATGGATGAGTTCAAAGTTGGTGATGGGAGGCAAAGGTTTGTGATAAAGTTATTGTTGTCACAATGGAGACGGTGTTCTATTGTTTGAGTTGTGAACATAATGGATTGGGAGAGATGTATTGAAGCAACAAAGGTGATTCAACGTTGAAAGTCGTGAATGGGGTTTGTGGTGACAGATTGAGAGGTTCAAATGGTGGTCAAGGTTGAGGTAAGTTTCTTTTGGTTTCTTCAAAAAATGGTGATGAATTGTTCTCCCTTTCGTTGAAGTTTACTTCTCTACTTAAATCAACCTCAGACCTTGCTTTTCAAAATTGAGACCTCTTTTTTTCTGAGTTGTTGTTATGTCAAGTAGTTTTCACGGCAGGTTTTGGTACTAATGTTATTGATACTGGTTCACTTTCAACGCGTGGATTGTTTGTTTATTCTGCAGAATTTGCAGCAGTGAGGTATCATAGCAGGGTTTTGCAGAGGTTTTAAACATGTTTTGGTGCATGGATGTGTAGGCGTAAAAATGGCTTAATCCGCAGGTTTATCGTGGGGGTGTGGAATGGAGTATGATGCGCAGGCTTAGTGTAGGTGTAGTACAATTTCCATTTTGGTGTAAACATGGAGTATATCGCGTGGTCAAAGTCTTGGTAGCTGAGATGCTGCAGTGTTCAAATGTTGTCTTGTTTGTAAAGTGACATGGGATGCTTGTTGTACAAGTTGAAAAGTCAGACATGGATTTTGTTGCGGTGAAAATTGGATAACAAATTATTAATTAATTTGCATCATTTTCTTTTACAACCGACTTTAATTTATCCAAAGGAAAGGTTCAAGATCGTTAGAAAAACCTAAAGGGGAGAGATTTAAGGTTCGGGGGTTGGTTATACAAAGGGAAGGTATTAGCACCCTATGTATCCGTAGTACTCTACGGGAGCCTCTTGCTAATGTTGTCTTATGTTTGCTAAAGGTTGAAACCCTAGGGGTTAGTATCTAAGTATACTCGACAAAGCATCGCGCTTTGCGCCTACATATCCTCGGGTGTAGAATCAAAGTATGCGTAGTTCTAAGTTTACTGAATGATTGACTGTGGTCAATATTCAGAGGGGAAATGAGTACAAGCTCATTGTAGAGTTCAAGAACTCTCTAGATCTAGTTGAAATGGACCTACGTTATGTTTTAGTCAGTAGGGGAAAGTGATAAATTCATTAGGATGAATATCACTAAGAGTTTAAGAACTCTTTCCTAAAGCTAGTTGTAATTTCTATGGCTCTGATGAGGCCAAGAAATAAAGTTTCTCCTAAGAGGTTACTTAGGTTAAGGTGGGGGATATGACTTTAAGAGTCAACATATTTCACCTTCCTTTGGAGTGGGGGGAATATAGCAAATGTAAGTTACTAACAAGATAACAAGTTAATATAAACATGATGACATAAAAAGATATGAATAAATAAAGAGAGGAAACAAGATCAAAATGTCAATTTAGAAACATATATGAGACAAAGATCACACATGATGAATAAAGATAAAATGGCAAGATGAATATGAAATACAATAAAGACTTAATAAGTATTTATAAACCAAACATGCATAAAGGTCTTTAAAATAATATTTTTATCATATTCTTTTTATATGTAGAAAGTAGATTTAATTAGAGAAATATGGCAAAAAGAATGGGAGAAAAAGGATTAAAAATGCATTAGTTATAGTGTTTTGAAATTTAAGTATAAACTAAATATAGTAAAATAAATGAGTGCTAAAAAAGAATGGCAGCCATGGGGATTGAACCCACGCCCCCTTGAATCCATAATACCAAACAATGACCAACTGGGTTGCGTGCGCACAGCGAATATAGAAGGGAAATGCATATATATATATATATATGTTAAATAAGCAAAATCAGACAAAAGAAAAAAAAAGTTCGGCGTGGGGATCGAACCCCAGTCCCCATGCTTGCAAATACTTATAACCCCCTCCATGGACCAGCGGTACTACGCCCTCATCCATGAATTATATGCTTCCAGAAAATAATAAAGCGAAACAAGTCCCTAAATGCCCCAAAACGTAAGAAGCTCACGCATGCCATCCATGTCAAAACTCCAAACCAAACAAACTCTCACAGCCATGTTCATACAGGTATAACTCAGTTAATATTCCATCAAATTAAACAAAACAAAGCCTAAAAATGATCTGTAACGAACAAGGAAAACGAGGGTTCCATCTAATTGACCTAAACCCTAACATACAAAACATAATGAACCAACAAAAGGGAGGTGCCACTCAAGTTCACAAGCAAACATAAGGAAATTAAAACACTCAAAATAGACTTCATCAAAGGTGAAACACACGAATGGCAATCATCAATACACAAATCGCAAGAGCTAAGAATTGGACAGCTGCATATGACATGATTTATCCTAAGTTAGATGCTGAGTTCAATGTTCAAGAATGGAAATTCAAGCAAAACATATGTGCGCATACAGTAGGATACAATCAAATGGTAGAACTGAGGGTTTTACACAAACAGGTGGATGAGATCATGTTTCAAAGCAACAAGATTTAATGACACATAGATATAACAGTCCTATTGTTAATTCAAAATAAGATGGAACAGTTGGATTCACTAATTGATAAACAGACACACCAGCAGCACTTTGGTCAAATGACAAGGTTATGTTAGACAATCAAGCATTATAGGCAAATATAGTGTGAACAACTTAGACAAATTGGTCGTGTGGTAAAGTGAAGACCAGCCATTACACATTCAGTTTTAAAAACTAAAAAAGCTTGTTCAAAGGTTTGGCAAATACACTTAATTCATAGATATAATGGTTGGTCAACTTACTATCAACACATAAACAAAGCATGATCAGTTACAGATGAAAGTTATTTCAAACAAAGTCACTTCAAATAAAATCAACATGGACATTTGCAAATGATGAGTTCAGATTGGCATACTTCCAGAAAAACAATGAAACCAAGATTTGAGCAAATTGAATGGTCTGTAACAACTCAACAATTAAGCATACACATCACTTAGATATCCATACATTTACAACACATGTTAGAGATAAACTAAAAGATAATGAACACACAATTGTGGCTGGTGTGTGATTGTGAGAGCAGTGGTACAGTTCATGGTCAAAGTAAATGTGGTGTGTGTGATGCTTAATGACAACTTAACATGATAAAAGTATACACCTCAACCTGCTAACATAAGTAAGATTTGACACACTTCAAATAAGAAACATACAGCAACAACAAACATTCTGGTATTCAATAACATTTGAAACTTAAACTCTATGCAAAACAGGGTATAAGACAAACCACAGGACAGTTCAACCATCAAATTCACACCAAAACATTTAGAGATAGGCAGTGCATAAACTTAGTAAAAACAACCAAATTAGGACAATAATCTAACAAGCATCTTCAACAAACAATATGGATATACACCCTTAAAATAAGGTCAAGCACGCATACCATCCATTCAAACTTATAAACTAAGCATTAATCAAGATAACATGTAGAAAACAAGCATGACATGGATTGTGATACTCTAATACATAGTGAACATGGTTCAAACTACAAGTGGATAGCATATTAAGACAGATTTAATCATTTCAAGATAAGGAACACATATTGATGGCAACACACTAACAGATCAATCTAAATGTGCAAAGTGAAGATTGGTGGTTGTGGTTGTGCTAAATGATTTTACAGAACATAACTCAACTGGACATAGAAACCAACAAGCAAATGATCAAATATCATAAACCACAGAAGACAAAACTCATTTGGCAATCTTACCATATTAAGTAAAAACAATGAAACTCAAACATAGCTCAGCAGTATATTAGTTAAAGCAAAACTGATTCAAAGCAAATTTCAGGCATGTCAACACTGCAACCATACTAAAAAAGACAACTATAGATTAGACATCAATAACCTCAGAGTGACAAAACAAATGTTCAACATATGGAAGTATTCATATTTGATAGCATAACAGCATCATGGCTTTGCACATTATAGATGGTCATGAGCAGTCATAACAACATTGGTAACAACATTTAGAATAACAACATCATACAGTCACTCAAAGCATGTGTTCATATGACTTAGAATAATCATGAGCAAGAAAAGAATTAAATGAGCATGATAAAAATGAAAAGGGAAATAGGAATGATACCAAATAGAAGCTTTGCTAATGCCTTGAGTGTTCAGAACACTTCCACAGCCACTCAGAAACTCGCTTCCTCAATTCACACGAAACTTGAAAAAAAGTGTTTTTGAGGAGAATTGTTGATGCCAATGAACTGAAATTTAGCCTCTTTATATAGGCAATGGGATTGGGCCGGGTTAACTTTCAAACACTTGGTGGGCAAAGGTTTGTAACGTTAGAATTCAAAAAACTGTCTATCCTTGAGACAAACGCTCCTATGCTGCTCAAGCCTCAGAAATTGCAGGGTCAAAATGATCAAAATGGGCATTGCTTCTTGGACAAACTCCTGTGGTCAAACAGATGGTATTGAAAGAGGAGGCGAAAGGGACATTGCTCTGATCATTTGCAGAAATCACAGGTCATGAGCTGGATATGGAAGAGCTTCAAAGTTGCTTTTGATGAACCAAATCCTTGGAAGCTTAATGAGGAAACACATCTTGGGATCAGCCATCCGAAGGTTTCGCGCCAAGGTTGATGAATTTGAAAAGAATTGAGTTCAATTGAAATTGCTTGAATTCATCTTCATTTCTTTTGCAAATCTGAGTATACGACAAGGAGAACGAAGACGTTGGCCTATTCTCATCTCTCCAATGCCACATGTTGATCTCTCATTGGATAATGGCCAAGTTTGGAAAGTCAAACGAAATGAGTTGGATCCTCATTGGTTGATGGTAAAATACTTCCTCCAATCACAAACCACTCAAATGCCACGAAGGACCCATTTAAATGGCAAGGAAAATGAATGTAACTTCTTCTCTTTTTTCTTTTTTAATGAATTAAAAATGTTAAATAACAATAATAAATAAAAATTAATTAATATTCTAATTAAATAATTAAAACAATAAACCAAATTAACAATTAATCTAATTAATTAAACTAATGCAAAATTAAATTAAATTGAGGTTAATAAAAAAACAATTTAAAAATAAAAAATAAGCCATATTGAAATTAAATTAAGATAAAAACAAATAAAACACTAAAATAAATACCAAATTAAAATATAGAGAAAAATAAATAAAAACATCAACTAGCAAAAAAAAATGAGGGAAAATTTGGGGTACAACAGTTGCCCCTATTTAAATATCTTCGCCTGATGACATGAGAGATGAAAATCCTTATGTAATCAACAGTGTGAGATATTTAAATACAGATAACCAAAATTTTTACCCTAGATGCACACATATGCAATGCAGCAAACATGATGCCAAGAAGATGCAAAAATGCAGACACAACGAGACACCAAGGGGGTAAATAGGAAGCAAAAAAGACCAGAGAGCTTCATTGGGGAAGGAAACAGGTCAGTATCCATGAGAAACAACTCACTGGGGATATAAGCCAACCAACGAAAGGGACTCACCGGGGAGACTTGAAAGACAATCTCCACTGGGGAAAGATCCGGGGAGATAGACTACTGGGAAGCCAAACCCACACTTTTTCAGGGCATGAAACCCAGAAAGAAGATCTGATCATTGGTTGAATAAAAGCAAAGACACCTCTAGAAAAACAACATCTGGCAAAAGAAACCAGTCATTCAATAATGGCTTTGAATGAAGGGTACAAATCACGATATCTAATAATGGATTTAGATAAAGTGAACAAAGGTCTGCATTCAAGAATGGCACTGAATGCAAAGAAACCGATCTTCCAATAATAGCTTTGAATGAAGGGTAAAGGTCACAATATCTAATAACGGCTTTAGATAAGGTGAACAAAGACTCGATCTAAAAAACATCAGAAAGAGACACATCTGGAAAGGCATAAGATGAAAAGGAACCAATCATCCAATAACGGCTTTGGATGAGAGATGCAAACCACGATATCTAATAATGGCTTTAGATAAGGTGAACAAAGACTCGATCTGAAAAACATCAGAAAGAGACACATCTGGAAAGGCATCAGATGAAAAGGAACCAATCATCCAATAACGGCTTTGGATGAGAGATGCAAACCACGATATCTAATAATGGCTTTAGATAAGGTGAATAAGACCACATTCAAGAATGGCCTTGAATGCGAAGGAACCAATCATCCAATAATAGCTTTGAATGAAAGGTCCAAATCACAATGTCTAATAATGGCTTTAGACAAAGATATGACTCATAATATCATTAGATGAGAATGAGATAAAAGGATAGTCCAAGAAAGCATTGGATAAAAGGAAAAAACTTTCAGGAATAGCACTGAAAGTAAAAGAAAATCACTGTAAAGAGAATATAAAGGCCCAGGAATAACATTGGAATAAAAGAAGACTGATAAAAGACATCATTCAGGAATGGCACTGAATGAAAATGACAGGTAAAGTTTTGGTAAGGCAAGACGCGGACAACGACGCGACCTCGAGAGAAGTGCAAATGAGGATGAAGCACTCATGACATGCACACATACATATGATCAAATGCAAATGCCGATGCTGACAACACAGCTCAACTCTTGAAAAGACAAGACTGGAAAACTGATTCCCCAACACGGAGATCACTACCATTTTACCTGGGGACTAGAGATGCTATCGTTGAACACATCACTGCCACACTTGTTAAACTGTATCAAGTTAATGTTCCTTATATGAAGAATGAAGAGCTGCTTAGGGATTCCTCAAGTTAGCTGCCCCAGATTAGCTGACTGTTGTAGATGAACTAATAATTGCTTCAGCTTGAATGTTTCTGTAAATGACCGTTTCATGGTGCTTTTAGAAAGCTTGCCCCAATCTGAGTCTTGAAAGATGATAGTTTTAATGTACACTGGGAAGCCTTGCCCCAGTATGAGTCTTGAAAGATTTTATGGATAAACCAATTCTGAGAAGTTGCCATTAAACTACAAATCTTGAACTGATGACAGGAACTTGCCCCTGATTGGATAACCGACCAAGTTTCTCCAATGTTTGAAAATTCTTTAAGAAGAAAGCTAGATTGCAAACAAAAGTATTTGTACAAACATGGTAAATGCAAAGTTCATGCAACTTTTGAAATCAAAATCATTTTGAAAAATGTAGAACGAATGAATTCACTGGTCTGAACATGGTCGTTCAAGACATTAAAGTGAAAAGTTTAAGCAAGATAAATGATTTGCAAAGATCCTTGGGAGTCAGGTTACACAACCTTGCTGTAGTATGCTTTTCAAAACAACTTCACCTCAATTAGGTCTTTCAAGGGTTGTAATGTGGTTTGGTTCATGATTCATGAGACAAAAGATAAAGGCTCAAATCCTACGCTCAGTTAACTCAAGATATACATTCAAATCTCCAAAAATAGGAAGTCACCTGATTTGAAAGCTGACTGGCGTCTTATATGAAGCGCTCGTATTCGAATGCATAATTAAGTTAAACTGAGAACTACCCTGCCCCAAGGTTGAGATCTTAAGGGTATTTTGTGTGATGAAAGAAAACTCCTATTTCTAGGCTCGAAGTGGTTAACAATGGATTATCATCAATGTTTAGGGAATGAAAACAATGCCTTACATCCTCGGCAAGGTTTAATTGAAGGCACACCACAGCAATTATGGATAATATTTTCATTATCCTCCCTCCAGTCTTTGCACTAAAAAGAGATAAAATATTTTGCAAAAGAGAGCATAAGATGTAAGTAGTGGTCATGATAAATTGAGTCAAAAAGTTGCAAATGCTCATTTCATTAATTGTGAAAGTACAAACATAATTGAAGTCAAACAGCTATAAAGAAAAATGCAAACAACAAGAAACAAAGGCCTAGTGACTAATCAGAAACAAAGATGAGCTGTCCTGTCTGAAACACTGGCTTTTAGGAGAATGATCTACTGGAGCCGACTGAAGCTTCACTTGGCGTGCCCGGGCAGAGGGTTATTCTGAACATTAGGGTTATCTTTAAAGGAGAGGGTTTTGCTTCTCACCAACTCTTGTACTCTAGCCTTCAGTGCATAACAATTTTCCAAATCGTGACCTGTACCACCTTGATGGTATTCACAATGGAGATCAGCCCTATAGCTGGCTGGAAGAGGATTTGGAGGAGGAGGCAAAGGTCTTGTGGTAATCAACCCTTTCTTCACCATGCCAGGATAAAGTTCGGTGTATGTCATGGGAATAGGATCAAATTGACCCCTATTACGGTATTGGTTCTGTCCTGCAGGTGGACATTGGGAGGTTTGAACTTGTCGTGGAGCAGTAACCACAGGGGTGACGGCAGCAACAGTAGGGTGAATATTATATTGAGGTTGGGGACGAGGCCTTTTTACTTCAACCATTACAGCATTGGTCTGATCCTCCTTCCTCTTATGAAAGTTCCCACATGGTTTCTTCACAGCATTGGAAGATTCAGCAGCTTTGGATACCTTTCCTTTCTTAAGACCTTCCTCGAGTCTTTAGCCGATAGTAACCAAGTCAGTGAAGTTGGAGGAGACACTTCCAATCATCTTCTCCCAATAAAATGGGGACAGTGTATCCATGAACATTCCAGTTAATTCTTTCTCACCCAAAGGAGGTTCAACTTGAGAAGCCAACTCTCTCCAGCATTGAGCATACTCTTTAAAAGATTCCTTCTCAAATTGAGTCATGTTTTGTAGTTGGCGGCGATCAGGAGCCATGTCAAGGTTATACTTATATTGCTTCATGAAGGCATTTATGAGATCTTGGAAGCAGCGAATGGAATTTTGCTCGAGATTCATATACCATTTGAGTGAGGCTCCACTCAACCTATCTTGAAAACAGTGGATAAGCAGCTTCTGATTATCGGTATAAGCAGTCATCTTGCGAAGGTACATGACCAAATGAGCCCTTGGGCAAGAGTTTCCCTTATACTTCACGAATTCTGGAGTCTTGAACTTAGCGGGCATAATAAGGTCTGATACTAAGCACATGTTGTCTGCATCCATATTAAAGAAGTCATTACCCTTAATGGCTTTGAGTCTTTTGTTCAAGGTTTGAACCGTTCATGGACGACTTCAGGTTCAACAAAATATTCAGGCTCTTCACCCTGAGCACTGGTAGCATTGTACTCATAGTGGGGATTCTCAAAAGAAGCTCGAACGGGTTGTGGAGTGGCATGGACCACGGGTCTGGGCTCGGCGAAAATAGGAGCTTGAAAGACAGGCATAGCAGTCTGACCAACCATAGCAGTAGATGCAAGAGGTGGAGAGTAGTTAGGAGGTAAACCAAACTCGGGCCAAGTTGATGGTGGTAACTGAACGGGTGGAGGATCAGCACTTGAAACTTCTTGAATGATTGTCCTTTGGGGTGGCTCTCCCCTAGAAATCAAGACTTGGATCATCTCAGTAAGTTTGGTCACGCTTGACTTAAGTTCATCAATTTCCATTCGGACCTCAGCGTTGTGTACCTCTTGTTCTGACATCTTTCGTCTGTAGTTAGCCCTAGTCCGGTATCGGTGTCGAGGAATCAGCTTGACGACTCACAAGCAATCTCTGGAAGATAGAGATAACTGGAAATGAAGAACTGGGCAAACAGACACATGCAATGAAACATGTAAATATGCAAATGATATGCAAGATGCAAACAGGATGCAAAAACACATGTAACAGGATCAAGGGTTCGAGATCATAGCATGGAGTCTGGTCTACCCATCCCAAAAGGTGTGTACTATGGGTTTTCACCTGCCGAACAAGGTTCTAAAAAGTTCCCAGAGTCGACAACCCATCTTTTGGATTTTAAGGATTTCCCAGATGACTTGGTAATCGATAAAATTCTCAAGAGGATCTCGTCTTAGTGTAGTATCGCGTGACAACTAATTCAGAAATAGACTCCATCATGGTCTCCGCACTAAATCTAAAAGGCTTAAGTTGAGTTTGGTAACTACGGTTCTCAATATCCCGGGCTCCTAGGTCGAGAGTAGCACGCTTTCACAAACGAATTCGTTCAACATAACTAGACTCTCGAGAGGGCCTCAACTGAGTGATGGTGTTATCAATTCAACCTTTCAGGATTCGACTCCCTCAAAGCCTCCTTGAATACCATCGTCCTATAATAAGTGTACGCTCAAATCTGGGTATAGGATTTATCTCACTCATAGATATCATGTCAACCCAAATTAAACAGAAAAAAGTCAAGCAAGAACAGATATACAAATATATAAGCAAGTATGACATACACAAGCATATACAAGTAAATAAACAAACATGAATAACATAAAAGCAAGATAGGCTTAACCCTCTTAGGAAAGGACCAGCAATAGGTCTAACTTCCCCAGTGAAGTCACCATTTCTGTTGCGGTGAAAATTGGATAACAAATTATTAATTAATTTGCATCATTTTCTTTTACAACCGACTTTGATTTATCCAAAGGAAAGGTTCAAGATCGTTAGAAAAACCTAAAGGGGAGAGATCTAAGGTTCGGGGGTTGGTTATACAAAGGGAAGGTATTAGCACCCTAGGTATCCGTAGTACTCTACGGGAGCCTCTTGCTAATGTTGTCTTATGTTTGCTAAAGGTTGAAACCCTAGGGGTTAGTATCTAAGTATACTCGACAAAGCATCGCGCTTTGCGTCTACGTATCCTCGGGTGTAGAATCAGAGTATGCGTAGTTCTAAGTCTACTGAATGATTGACTGTGGTCAATATTCAGAGGGGAAATGAGTACAAGCTCATTGTAGAGTTCAAGAACTCTCTAGATCTAGTTGAAATGGACCTACATTATGTTTTAGTCAGTAGGGGAAAGTGATAAATTCATTAGGATGAATATCACTAAGAGTTTAAGAACTCTTTCCTAAAGCTAGTTGTAATTTCTATGGCTCTGATGAGGCCAAGAAATAAAGTTTCTCCTAAGAGGTTACTTAGGTTAAGGTGGGGGCTATGACTTTAAGAGTCAACATATTTCACCTTCCTTTGGAGTGGGGGGAATATAGCAAATGTAAGTTACTAACAAGATAACAAGTTAATATAAACATGATGACATAAAAATATATGAATAAATAAAGAGAGGAAACAAGATCAAAATGTCAATTTAGAAACATACATGAGACAAAGATCACACATGATGAATAAAGATAAAATGGCAAGATGAATATGAAATACAATAAAGACTTAATAAGTATTTATAAACCAAACATGCATAAAGGTCTTTAAAATAATATTTTTATCATTTTCTTTTTATATGTAGAAAGTAGATTTAATTAGAGAAATATGGCAAAAAGAATGGGAGAAAAAGGATTAAAAATACATTAGTTATAGTGTTTTGAAATTTAAGTATAAACTAAATATAGTAAAATAAATGAGTGCTAAAAAAGAATGGCAGCCATGGGGATTGAACCCACGCCCCCTTGAATCCACAATACCAAACAATGACCAACTGGGCTGCGTGCGCGCAGCGAATATAGAAGGGAAATGCATATATATATATATATATATATATATATATATATATATATATATATATATATATATGTTAAATAAGCAAAATCAGACAAAAGAAAAAAAAAGGTTGGGCGTGGGGATCGAACCCCAGTCCCCATGCTTGCAAATACTTATAACCCCCTCCATGGACCAGCAGTACTACGCCCTCATCCATGAATTATATGCTTCTAGAAAATAATAAAGCGAAACAAGTTCCTAAATGCCCTAAAACGTAAGAAGCTCACGCATGCCATCCATGTCCAAACTCCAAACCAAACAAACTCTCACAGCCATGTTCATACAGGTATAACTCAGTTAATATTCCATCAAATTAAACAAAACAAAGCCTAAAAATGATCAGTAGCGAACAAGGAAAACGAGGGTGCCATCTAATTGACTTAAACCCTAACATACAAAACATAATGAACCAACAAAAGGGAGGTGCCACTCAAGTTCACAAGCAAACATAAGAAAATTAAAACACTCAAAATATACTACATCAAAGGTGAAACACTCGAATGGCAATCATCAATACACAAATCGCAAGTGCTAGGAATTAGACAACTGCATATGACATGATTTATCCTAAGTTAGATGCTGAGTTCAATGTTCAAGAATGGAAATTCAAGCAAAACATATGTGCGCATACAGTAGGATACAATCAAATGGTAGAACTGAGGGTTTTACACAAACAGATGGATGAGATCATGTTTCAAAGCAACAAGATTTAATGACACATAGATATAACAGTCCTATTGTTAATTCAAAACAAGATGGAACAGTTGGATTCACTAATTGATAAACAGACACACCAGCAGCACTTTGGTCAAATGACAAGGTTATGTTAGACAATCAAGCGTTATATGCAAATATAGTGTAAACAACTTAGACAAATTGGTCGTGTGGTAAAGTGAAGACCAGCCATTACACATTCAGTTTTAAAAACTAAAAAAGCTTGTTCAAAGGTTTGGCAAATACACTTAATTCATAGATATAATGGTTGGTCAACTTGATATCAACACATAAACAAAGCATGATCAGTTACAGATGAAAGTTATTTCAAACAAAGTCACTTCAAATAAAATCAACATGGACATTTGCAAATGATGAGTTCAGATTGGCATACTTCCAGAAAAACAATGAAACCAAGATTTGAGCAAATTGAATGGTCTGTAACAACTCAACAATTAAGCATACACATCACTTAGATATCCATACATTTACAACACATGTTAGAGATAAACTAAAAGATAATGAACACACAACTGTGACTGGTGTGTGATTGTGAGAGCAGTGGTACAGTTCATGGTCAAAGTAAATGTGGTGTGTGTGATGCTTAATGACAACTTAACATGATAAAAGTCTACACCTCAACCTGCTAACATAAGTAAGATTTGACACACTTCAAATAAGAAACATACAGCAACAACAAACATTCTGGTATTCAATAACATTTGAAACTTAAACTCTATGCAAAACAGGGTATAAGACAAACCACAGGACAGTTCAACCATCAAATTCACACCAAAACATTTAGAGATAGGCAGTGCATAAACTTAGTAAAAACAACCAAATTAGGACAATAATCTAACAAGCATCTTCAACAAACAATATGGATATACACCCTTAAAATAAGGTCAAGCACGCATACCATCCATTCAAACTTATAAACTAAGCATTAATCAAGATAACATGTAGAAAACAAGCATGACATGGATTGTGATACTCTAATACATAGTGAACATGGTTCAAACTACAAGTGGATAGCATATTAAGACAGATTTAATCATTTCAAGATAAGGAACACATATTGATGGCAACACACTAACAGATCAATCTAAATGTGCAAAGTGAAGATTGGTGGCTGTGGTTGTGCTAAATGATTTTACAGAACATAACTCAACTGGACATAGAAACCAACAAGCAAATGATCAAATATCATAAACCACAGAAGACAAAACTCATTTGGCAATCTTACCATATTAAGTAAAAACAATGAAACTCAAACATAGCTCAGCAGTATATTAGTTAAAGCAAAACTGATTCAAAGCAAATTTCAGTCATGTCAACACTGCAACCATACTAAAAAAGACAACTATAGATTAGACATCAATAACCTCAGAGTGACAAAACAAATGTTCAACATATGGAGGTATTCATATTTGATAGCATAACAGCATCATGGCATTGCACATTATAGATGGTCATGAGCAATCATAACAACATTGGTAACAGCATTTAGAATAACAACATCATACAAGTCACTCAAAGCATGTGTTCATATGACTTAGAATAATCATGAGCAAGAAAAGCATTAAATGAGCATGATAAAAATGAAAAGGGAAATAGGAATGATACCAAATAGAAGCTTTGCTAATGCCTTGAGTGTTCAGAACACTTCCACAGCCACTCAGAAACTCGATTCCTCAATTCACACGAAACTTGAAAAAAAGTGTTTTTGAGGAGAATTGTTGATGCCACTGAACTGAAATTGAGCCTCTTTATATAGGCAATGGGATTGGGTCGGGTTAACTTTCAAACACTTGGTGGGCAAAGGTTTGTAACGTTAGAATTTAAAAAACTGTCTATCCTTGAGACAAACGCTCCTATGCTGCTCAAGCCTCAGAAATTGCAGGGTCAAAATGATCAAAATGGGCATTGCTTCTTGGACAAACTCTTGTGGTCAAACAGATGGTATTGAAAGAGGAGGCGAAAGGGACATTGCTCTGATCATTTGCAGAAATCACAGGTCATGAGCTGGATATGGAAGAGCTTCAAAGTTGCTTTTGATGAACCAAATCCTTGGAAGCTTAATGAGGAAACACATCTTGGGATCAGCCATCCGAAGGTTTCGCGCCAAGGTTGATGAATTTGAAAAGAATTGAGTTCAATTGAAATTGCTTGAATTCATCTTCATTCCTTTTGCAAATCTGAGTATACGACAAGGAGAACGAAGATGTTGGCTTATTCTCATCTCTCCAATGCCACATGTTGATCTCTCATTGGATAATGGCCAAGTTTGAAAAGTCAAACGAAATGAGTTGGATCCTCATTGGTTGATGGTAAAATACTTCCTCCAATCACAAACCACTCAAATGCCACGAAGGATCCATTTAAATGGCAAGGAAAATGAATGTAACTTCTTCTCTTTTTTCTTTTTTAATGTATTAAAAATGTTAAATAACAATAATAAATAACAATTAATTAATATTCTAATTAAATAATTAAAACAATAAACCAAATTAACAATTAATCTAATTAATTAAACTAATGCAAAATTAAATTAAATTGAGGTTAATAAAAAAACAATTTAAAAATAAAAAATAAGCCATATTGAAATTAAATTAAGATAAAAACAAATAAAACACTAAAATAAATACCAAATTAAAATATAGAGAAAAATAAATAAAAACATCAACTAGCAAAAAAAAATGAGGGTAAAATTTGGGGTACAACAGATTTTTTAGTCTTTGTGCTATTTTATGTTTTTTTAATTTGTTATATTATACTATAAACTAAAGAAATTGGACTCTAAATATATTTTAAATGATGTTAACCTAAAGAAAACAATTAATGAAACTAATTGGGCTAAGCTAGATTAAGAATTAAAATTAAAACTAAATTTAAATTAATTAAGATTAAAATAATTAAAACTAATACTAAGATAAAAATAAAAGCCCACCTAAAATTAAAATTATATTAAGTTAAAAATTAAACTATATAAAAAATAAACTAAATGGAAAATAAATTAAATTAATTTAAATAATCTAAAATAAAAAAGGAAATGGCGTGAAATTATGAAAAAATGGCTAAATGCATGACTAACAATGTTTAACTAAAAATGCAAAAACAGAGACCGACTCATGATGATATGTAAACGATCAGAATCTGAGGGTAAAATTTGGGGTACAACAGTTGCCCATATTTAAATATTTTCAGTGTATGACGTGAGTGACGATAGTTCTCGTGAAATCATTGTGAAAGGTATTTAAATTAAATATAGATAACCGAAAATTTTGTCCTCAGATGCACTGACATGCGATGAAATGGACAAAACAAACAAAATGAGATGCTAACATGCTATGAACCCTAGTTTGATGAAAATGATAGAATGATAAATGCAAAATGCAGACAAAAATGAAAGCAGACAGGGACAAAGTCCACACAATGAGCAATCACTCACTGGGGATGACAACAACACTGGGGAAGCTGAAACAAAACTGGGGAAAACTAAAGTGATGGAGGAGCTGATTCAAGCGTGATCGACTGAAACTTTAGAAAGAAAAGATAACACAAGTTCCTCAATGGAAGCAGAACCGAAAAGACGGTCTCCACTGGGGAATCAAAAGTCACCATCCATGAATGGAAACGGATGGAAAAGAGTCACGACATTCAGAAGATCATTGAATGAGGCAGGGAAAAAATTAGGAGATACATGAGACAAGCAAACATCAGAGGTATTCAGAAAAACATTGAATAAACTCTGGGAAACAAACTGACAACAGAGACATTCAGAAGAGCATTGAATGAACTCCGGGAAGCATATCAGAGATATTCAAAAAAGCATCGAATAAACTCCGACACACATCCAGAAAAGCATTGGATGGAGAATGGAAACAGACTTGAAAACATTCAGCAGCCGTTAACCAAAGTCAGAAACGAATTGAAGACATCTAGAAGAGCATTAGATGAAGACAAGAATTTTGAAGATACATCCGAAACATTTAGAAGAGCATTAAATGTACGGGGAAAAGGTTTTGAAGACATATCCGGAAGAGCATCAGATAAGCAACATTATATCTGGAAGAACATCAGATAAACAAGGTTATATCCGGAAGAGCATCAGATAGACACGAAAAGTGCTATGGAAAAACATCAGGAGCAAAAGACTCAATCTGGAAGAACATCAGAAAGAGAAAGGCACATCCGGAAGAGCAACAGATGGCAAAAGCAATGTAATTCTGGAAAAGCATCAAAATCACAAAGGGCTATCTGGGAAAACATCAGATAGGTTCTGGAAGAACAACAGAACAAAGGACTCAATCTGGAAGAACATCAAAAAGAGAGACACACCTGGAAGAGAATAAAATGGTTAGAGCAATGTCATTCCGGAAAAGTATCAGACTAAACAAAGCGAATATCTGGAAAAACATCAGATAACAAAGACTCAATCTGGAAGAACATCAGAAAGAGAAAGGCACATCCGGAAGAGCAACAGATGGTAAAAGAAACCAGACATCCAATAATGGTTTTGAATGAAAGGTAAACTCATAATATCTAAGAAGGCATCATATGAAAGTGAACAAATACTCGATCTAGAAGAACATCAGAAAGAGGGTCCCATCCGGAAAAGCATCAAATGGTAAATAAACCAGACATCCAATAATGGCTTTGAATAAAAGGTATAATCACAATATCTGAGAAGGCATCAGATGAATGTGAACAAAAACTACATTCAAGAATGACATTGAATGCAGAGAAACCAATCATCCAATAATGACTTTGAATGAGAGGTATAATTACAAAATCTGAGAAAGCATCAGATAAACGTGAGAAAAATAGGGATCCAAGAAAGTATTGGATAAAGAATCACAAAATCCAAGAAAGTATTGGATAAAAAGAATCACAGTATCCAAGACAACATTGAATGACTGTGAACTTTCAGGAATGACACTGAAAGTAAAGGCAAATCACTATATTCAGGAATGGCATCAAATGATAGTGAGAAGGACATCCAGGAATGGCACTGAATGCAAAGGAGAAAACTCATCCAGGAATGGCACTGAATGAACAGATAAGATTTTTCAGGAATGACACTGAAAGATATCCAAGCAAATTTGACGGGGATTACAGAAGAGAGGAAAAACTTCCAGGAATAGCACTGGGAGAGTCAAGAGGAATAAGATATCCAGGAATGGCACTGGGGATCAAAAGAAACAGACATCTAGGAATGACACTGGAGATCAAAGGAGACAGATATCCAGGAATGGCACTGGAGTGAAAGAAGGCAAGGATCCAGGAATAACACTGGAATGAAAGAATATAAACATCTAACAACAGGACTAGATGCTCAAGGAAACAACAACATTTAGGAATGGCACTGAATGAAAGGACAAGTAACGTTTTGGTAGGCGCCAAGTAAGTTGGACTTTGACCACAAGGTAAGACGCGGATAACAACACGACCTCGGGAGAAATGCAAATGAGGATGAAGCACTCAGGCTATGCATATGATATGAATTACGCAGATGATATATGATCAAATGCAGATGTAGATGCTGACGACACAGCTCGACTCTTGGTGAGAAGATAAGACTGGAAGACTAATTCCTCAACACGAAGATCACTGTCATTCTGCTTGGGGACTAGAGATGCTACTAAACACATCATTGCCACACTGGTAAACTGTATCAAGTGATGATCCTTGTAGGAAGGATGAAGAGTTGTTTGGGGATTCTTCAAGTAAATTGCCCCAGATTAGCTTACTGTTGTAAATAAACTAATCATTGCTTCAGTTAGTCTGATTCTGAAATGACTGTTTCATGGTGATCTTGGAAAGCTTGCCCCAGTATGAGTCTTGAAACAATCTTCCGAGTAAACCAATTCTGAGAAGGACTTGCTCTAAACCACAAATCTTGAACTGATTTTCAATAGGATATGGAAGGAACTCGCCCCTGATTGAATCACCGACCAAGTTTCTCAAATATTTGAAAATTCCTTAAGAGGAAGCCAGTTTGCAAACAAAAATGTTCATACAAACGTGGTAAATGCAAAGTTTGTGCAACTTTTAAAATCAAAATCAATTTGCAAAACAAATGAATCACTGGTCTAAACACGGTGGTTCAAGACACCAAAATGAAAAGTTTAAGCAAAAGGTATGATGCCAAAACAAATGACTTGCAAAGACCTTTGGGAGTCAGTTTACGCAACCTTGTTGTAGTATGCTTTCAAAATAACCTTGCTTCAGTTAGGTCTTTTAAGGGTTGTAACGTGGCTTGGTTCACAGCTCATTAAACAAAGGATAAAAGCTTAAAGTTTATTTGTGCCCACCCAATCTTCGTGATGATCTCCAGTCCTATGCTCAGTTAACTCAAATTATGCACTCAGGTTCCCATAGGTTAGGAATTGCATTGATGATAGCGATGATGGTTCAGAAGTCAAAGGACCCTTAAGATGGCGGTCACTGCTTCCTTGCAACTTTTAGTTATCATACAAGCTTGTTCTTTCCATGAGGTAAGGTCACGAGCTTCCTATATTTCTTAGCTTTTGCCTCGAAAGGGACTCAGCTCATTCTTTGAGTAAGGATTCCTTGACGACCCTTCTTCATTTATCACTTTGGGAACAACTTATACTACATTTATTCATTTAATTTGGAAGAGTTGAAAGGTTGTGAATGTCTGGCTTAATGATTACAATGAACCATCATTGGCGTTTGACTTTGAAAGACATCTCGACACTTTCTTGTTGTGCGTGAAGGAAAATTTGAATGCAACCTTTTGTTGAAAGGCGTCTTGCATGAAACTCTGGCACAATCAAGATAACTGAGAACTACCCACCCCAAGGTTAAGATTGCGGGTTTTTGTGAAGAAAGAAACTCCTACTTCTAGGCTCAACGGGGTTGATGAGGGGTTAACTTCCTTATTTCTTCAGTGTTTGGGAGTTGAAACAATGCCTTACATCGTCAGCAAAGTTTATTTGAAAGCATACTAGTAATTATGAGTATTTTTTTCATCATCCTTCCTCCAATCTTTGCATAATCAACAGAAAATAGAGAAGAGATAAAAAATATATATATATATATATATATATATATATATATATATATATTGAAAAGAAAGCATAAAGATGTAAATAACAAACACAAATGAATTGAATCCAAAAGTTGCAATGCTCATTTCATTAATTACGAAAGCACAAACACAATTTGAATACAAACAACTAGTACACAATAAGGAAAATGCAAACAATAAGAAACATGGCCTAGTGACTAATCAGAAACAAGTATGAGTTGTCCTGTCTTAAACACTAACTTTTAGGAAGATAGCCTGCTGAAGTCGACTAAAGCTTCACTTGGCGTGCTCTGGCAGCATTGTACTCATAGAGAGGGTTCTCAAAAGGAACTCAAGTAGTCTGAACTATAGGTTGAGGCTCGGCAAAAACAGGAGCTTGAAACATTGGTATGGCAGTTCGACCAATCATAGCAGTAGATGTAAGAGGTGGAGAGTAGTTGGGAGGCAAACCAAACTCTGGCCAAGTTGAAGGTGGAATTTGAATCGGTGGAGGTTCAACACTTGAAATTTCCTGGATGACAGTCCTTTGGGGTGGCTCTTCCTTAGCAATCAAAACTTGAAGCATCTCAGTGAGTTTCATCATACTTGACTTAAGGTCGTCGATCTCCATTCAGATCTTGGCATTGTGTGCCTCTTGCTCTGACATCTTGCGTCTGTAATTAGCTCTAGTCCGGTATCTGTGTCGAGGAATCAGCTTGACGACTCACAGGTAACACTGAAAGATGGAGACAGCTGGAGATGAGCAGCTGGACAAATAGACGCATGCAATGAATCACGCAAAGATGCAAATGATATGCAATGCGATGCAAACAAGATGCAAAACACATGCAACAGGATCAAGGGTTCGAGATCACAACATAGAGTCTGGGTAAAGAACCAACCACAGGGTGTGTACTAGGGTTCTTGTATCCGTAGAACAGGGTTCTAAAAAGTTCCCAGAGTCAACAACCCATCTTTCGGATATTATCAATTTCCCAAATAACTTGGTAGTCAATAATATTCTCAAGAGAATCTCGTCTGAGTGTAGTATCGCGTGACAACCATTTTGGGAATAGACTCCCTCATAGTCATCGCACTACGTCCTAAAAGGCCAAGTAGGGGTTAAAGGTAACTAATGGTCATCAGTTTCACGGGCACCTAGGTCGAGAGTAGTAACGTTTTCATGAATAGACTCATTCAACATGACTAAACTCTCAAGAGGGCCTCAACTGAGTGATGGTGTCTCAAGTCAACTTTTTTGAGAATCGACTCCCTTAAAGTCTCCTTGAATGTACTATCGTCCTATCATAGGTGCACTCAAGTCCGGGTATAGGACATAACCTCACCACTAAAAAAGTAGCAACCCTGCACACAGAGAAACCCAAGCACAACAGGTATATATACAGATATGAATATGTACAGATATACAAGCAAGCAAACATGTAAGATAACAAAAATACAAACAAGACAGGCTTAACCCTCTTAGGGGATGTCCCCAGTGAAGTCTCCATTTCTGTTGCGGTGAGAATCGAATATCAAGCTATTGATTAACTTGAATCACAAAACTTTGAAATTCACCACCGAGCTTTGATTTATCCAAAGGAAAGGGTAAAGATCGAAAAAACCCTAAGTGCGTTATGTAGGAACACAGCTAAGAGAACTAAGGTCCGGGGGTTGGTTATACCTAGGGAAGGTGTTAGCATCCTAAGTATTCGTAGTACTCTACAGGAACCTCTTGTTAGTATTTGTGTTATGTTATGTTTGCTTGCTAAGGGAAATGTGCTAAGGTAAAGACCTAGGGGTATGTACACCAAGTATGCTCGCCAAGACATCGCATCTCGTGCCTACGTATCTGACTAAAGAATCAGAGCAACCGTAGTTCCCCTCACTACGGGATAAAAGGGTGTAAAAAGAAAAGGGTGGAATCTAAGAAGGCATTGGATGTAAAGGAAAACGGTGGAAAAAGAAAAAGGTAGAAAAACAAAAAGGTGGCTCGCTAGGATCTCGCAATCCTATGCCTACGTATTCTCAAGGTGAACTTGAGAAATCAGAGCGTTCATAGTTCCCCTCACTACGAGGTAAAAGGGTGAGAAATAGAAAAGGTTGAAAAAGAAAAAGGTGGCTCGCTAGGATCTCGCAATCCTATGCCTACGTATTCTCAAGATGAACTTGAGAAATCAGAGCGCTCGTAGTTCCCCTCAATGCGGTGAGGAACTCTTGACTGTGGTCAAGGTTCCAAGGGAAAGTAGGGGTTGACAGCAAGACACCTACGTGGAGTGCGGCGACTCCAAACCTAAGGCTAGGTAAAATGGGAAAGAAGTGCCCACGGGAAAGTAGGGTCTGACAGCAAGACACCTACGTGGAGTGCGGCGACTCCAAACCTAAGGCTGTGTAAAACATGGAAAGGCAAGTCTCGAGGGAAAGATGGACAAGGCTGTCCTAAATGACATGGCAGTCAACTATAGGGTCCTTTCCTATGGAATGGTAAAAATAATAGCAGAACGATGAGGAAAACTCGAGGAACAAGTGTAAGATAAATAACAATATATATACATCACACACAATGATGGTTAAGTGAAAAATGAATATTAGGATGAAAGTATGAAAAGTGTCAAGATAAAGTTAAAAAATAAATAAAATCGTAAGCAAAGCAAAACCTAAAAGATTAGTATCTAATTAAATACCTAATTAAACTAAGAAGGTTAATATCTAATTAAAAGGTTAAATAAGTAAAAATTAATTCACTAAAATTAGTTAACTAATCTAAAATAAATAACTAAGTCAAATAAAACCTACTTAACTAAATTCTAAGGCTATAACTAAAATCTAGTTTACAAAACTAACTAAAACTTATTAATTGAACTAAAATCTAAAACTACAATGTTAGTCCTAAAAACTTAGAAACTAGACCTAAATGTTGAAAATATCGTAAGTGAGAAACTTAAGAAACGAATATGGAGCAGCAAAGGCCTTGGGTGTATGAATTAAGATGAGTGAGGCTTAAAAAGAACATCTGCCAGCCCAGAAGACAAAGTCATGCGGACCGGGTCGGATTGAAATTGGCCATGGGTTGGGTCATATGACCCGCTTTACTCACTACAAACATGAGAAACCCTACAAGAAATCACAAACACGGCTACATTTCTCCCAACAGAAAACATGATTCCAAAGTAATCAACAAGGCAGGGCAACACGTTCAAGAAAAGCATGAAAGCTAAACTCTAAAAAAAGATCACAAACCTCTGTCTCTCGAATCCCTCTCCTTGGCTCTATTCTCCGCGAATCCTCGTACTCGCTCTGTTCGCTTCGCGCGACTCTCTTTCACAATCGAATTCTTCTCACTCGGTGCTCTTTCACCGTGCGGCGGTGGATGGTTGAAATGGGGATATGGTGATTCGTTTAGGGAAAGGCGTGTTTGAAACTTGGTTTCAAAGTGGAGGTTGATGGAGAGTTTCCGCAGTGAGTTCCTTGGGTGGAGGAATTGGAAGTTTTTAAGGTTTGGTTGAGGTTTTGTTGATGGAAGTCTGTGTTTTGTTATGGTTGTTGTCTCAGAAATGCGAATGGTATGAGTTGGTGGTTCTCGGCGGATGGATGAGTTCAAAGTTGGAGATGGGAGGCAAAGGTTTGTGATAAAGTTATTGTTGTCACAATGGAGATGGTGTTATGTTGTTTGAGTTATGAACATAATGGATTGGGAGAGATGCATTGAAGCAACAAAGGTGATTCAAGGTTGAAAGTCGTGAATGGGGTTTGTGGTGACAGATTGAGAGGTTCAAATGGTGGTCAAGGTTGAGGTAAGTTTCTTTTGGTTTCTTCAAAAAATCATGATAAATTATTCTCCCTTTCGTTGAAGTTTACTTCTCTACTTAAATCAACCTCAGACCTTGCTTTTCAAAATTGAAACCTCTTTTTTTCTGAGTTGTTGTTATGTCAAGTGGTTTTCACGGCAAGTTTTGGTACTGATGTTATTGATACTGGTTCACTTTCAACGCATGGATTGTTTGTTTATTCTGCAGAATTTGCAGCAGTGAGGTATCATAGTAGGGTTTTGCAGAGGTTATAAACATGTTTTGGTGCTTGGATGTGTAGGCGCGAAAATGGCTTAATCCGTAGGTTTGTCGTGGGGTGTGGAATGAAGTATGATGCGCAGGCTTAGTGTAGGTGTAGTACAGTTTCCATTTTGGTGTAAACATGGAGTATATCACGTGGTCAAAGTCTTGCTAGCTGAGATGCTGCAGTGTTCAAATGTTGTCTTGTTTGTAAAGTGACATGGGATGCTTGTTGTACAAATTGAAAAGTCAGACATGGATTTTTTGGTCTTTGTGCTATTTTATGCTTTTTTAATTTGTTATATTATACTATAAACTAAAGAAATTGGACTCTAAATATATTTTAAATGATTTTAACCTAAAGAAAACAATTAATGAAACTAATTGGGCTTAGCTAGATTAAGAATTAGAATTAAAATTAAAACCAAATTTAAATTAATTAAGATTAAAATAATTAAAACTAATACTAAGATAAAAATAAAAGCCCACCTAAAATTAAAATTATATTAAGTTAGAAATTAAACTATATAAAAAATAAACTAAATGGAAAATAAATTAAATTAATTTAAATAATCTAAAATAAAAAAGGAAATGGCGTGAAATTATGAAAAAATGGCTAAAATGCATGACTAATAATGTTTAACCAAAAATGCGAAAACAGAGACCGACTCATGATGATATGTAAACGATCAGAATCTGAGGGTAAAATTTGGGGTACAACATTGGGCTTTGTACAAGACAGACAAAATATTTCCCCGAAAAAGTCAACTTCTAGCCTCCTCTTATGCTTTGTATAATGATATCCCTAAAGGAGTCAATTCTCTTTTAGCCTCAATCTTTGGCTTTGTACAAGACAAATAAACACTCTCTTGTTGAGTCAGTCTTTTCCAGCCTCCTCTTAGGCTTTGTATAAGGACTTCGCCAGTGAAGTCAATCAATCTCTTAGCTTCAACCTTGGGCTTTGATCAAGGCACACACAAAGAAAACCAAAATCTCCTCAGAGAAAATCAAAACCTCTCTGTAGGAAGATACTTCTCTGTATATCACAAATCAAAACAAACCTTAATCCCTGATAACTGTTGTAAGTGGCACACTTGTTGATTTAAAAATCCAAGCTGTAGTCCATCTCTTATCCTGGTACATCCCCTTTTTTCACCTAATTGCTGTAAGTGGCAATCCTCTGGATTATTTACATCCACGCCATTGTCCCTCTCTTAGCATGAAAAATTCCTAAGGAAAAATGGCATTGCTCAACACTGAGTTAAAGTTTTCTCCTTCAGGACAAATCCCCTATAGAGGAAATTATGGCATTGCTGGATTCACATATCCCAGTTAAAGTAATTCTCCTTTATAATCAGTCACCCAACAGTTATGATAAACAGACGAGATATCTCCCTTTAGAGATGACAAATTCTCTCTCAATCAAACTTTTAGCTTCAATCTTGGGCTTTAAACAAGACACAAATACTCCTTTAGCTTCAATCTTGGGCTTTGAACAAGACACCAAAACATCATCTTTTTCCTCCCATAGAATAGGAGGAGCTACGATTGCTCTGATTTCCCTGTTTTCTTTAACGAGAATACGTAGGCATAAGATTGCGAAATCTTAGCGAGCACACCAATCAAAAACTTTAGGTCCAGTACCTTCACACACCAATCAAAAAATTTAGGTCCAGTACCTTATCAAAAACATCGGAAAAAACCGACATCAACAAAAACTCTCTCTCTCTCTCTCTCAAACACTCCCAAAGGAGAAACTTTCCCAACCCACGACAGACAAACACCAGTAAGTAGAAAACAATGTAGAAATTGCTAACAACCTGTGGATAACCACATATAGGATGGGTAATTTACAACTCCCCATTGTATAACCTGACCCCAAACTCCCCAATCTCTTAGCATTTGTTCAGTAAAACATTTGCGTACAAGGTTAGTTTTAGATATCTTCCCTTTCCTTTCCAGCTTCATAGGATAAATAAGAAATCAGAAAGTAGCACCCCACTCCTACCATTGTGGTGAGGAGAAACCCATGGCGATAAGGTGGTCGCGTCACCGACAAAAATCGCACTATAGCCACCACAGGTTGCTTTCTCAAGCACCATGAAATTGGGGCACCAAATACTTGAAAGAAATATCCAGTAATGCTTCTTTGATCTTCCTTATCTCCACACCAGTCAGCATATGAATATCAAGTAACTATAGCTTCTTTGCTTTCAAAGTCTCATCAAAATAAAATTTCATAGCTTGTTGATCCTTTTAAGTATCTCAGGATTCTTCTTGCAGCCTTCATGTGTGACACCCTTAGTTCACTCATGTATTTGCTCACTAATCTGACTGAGAAACATATATCAGATCAATTATTGCACACATATCTTAGAGATCCGACAATCTGTTTAAACAAAGTTGCATCGACTTTGCCTTCTTCTCCATGCTTCTCCAACTTTAAATTTGGTTCGATAGGCAAAGATGTAGGAGTCGAATCATCCATTCTGAATCTCTTGAGTATCTCTTTGACATACTTTTTTTTTGATGTAGCACCATGCCTTACTTCGACATTTGAAATTCCATGCCTAGGAAGTATGACAGGTTTCCCAGATCCGACATTTCAAATTCCTTCTTCATCGGCTCTTTGAACTTCGACAAGTTCTTCAGGCTATTTCCAGCTACTGGCAAGTCATCGACATATAAGCAGATTATTATTATATCTTGCGCCACAACTTAAACATAGACACCATACTCAGATTTTCATTTTACGAATCCCAATTCAACCAAGTATGCGTCGATCTTCTTGTTCCATGCCCTAGGTACCTGCTTGAGTCCATAGAGCGCTTTGTGCAACTTGTATAATTTACTTACTTCCTCCTGAATCACAAACCCAGTAGGTTGTGTGATATACACCTCTTCTTCTAAAGGTCTATTCAAAAATGATGATTTCACATCTACGTGAAATGTTGACCAGCCATGCTTGTATGCCATGGCCACCACTAGTCGAACAATTTCTAATCTTGCAACAGGTGCAAGTACTTCAGAGTAGTCAAGTCCTGCTCTCTAGAGAAATCCTTGAGCTACCAATCTCGCCTTATGCCTTGCTATCGACTTATCAGCATTGTGCTTCAACTTGAACACCCACTTTGCTTCGATAGCTTTTGTATGATATGGCAATTTGGCCAACTCCCATGTGTTGTTTCTTTCAATTGCTTGTAACTCTTCGACCATAGCAGAATTCCATTGTTTATCTTTGAAGGCTTCGCTATAGTTGATTGGTTCAACACCTGCAATAAATAAAAATGGACTAGTTCCCCGTCTATTATGACTTCATCATCATCAACCACTCCATAGTCTTGAAGTCTTGCTGGACAAGCTCTAGTTCTTTGAGGTCTCTGACTTGTGCTAGCCATATCCTCTTAGGCTTTGGCTGTGTATAGAATATCAACAACTGTTTCGACTTCGTCTTCGACTTGAGTATCAATAATGTCTTCGACTTTGACATCATTACTTGCTTTGTCGAAATCATAGTTCATCAGTGGCTTGTCAATTGCATTACTAGAATTCCAATCCCAGACAGAATTTTCATCAATCACAATGTCTCAACTCATCATAATATTCTGATTAATTGGATTGAACAACCTGTATGCTCCAGTCTTATGATATCCTACCAGAATCATAGGTTCACTCTTATCAACAAGCTTCCTTCTCCTAGCATCAGGAATATGCTTGTAGCAAATAAAACCAAACACCTTTAGATGACTCAGTGATGGTCGTTTGCCACTCCACACTTCTTTAGGAACCTTGTTCTTCAGCTTCTTGGTAGGGCACCTGTTCAGAATATAAACAGCAGTCAAAACAGCTTCTCCCATAAGGATTTTGGTAAATTCTTCTGCTTCAACATGCATCTTGCCATGTCCAATATGGTTCTGTTTCTTCTTTCCGCTATTCCATTATGTTTAGGAGCATAAGGAGCAGTTATCTCATGATCAATACCATGTTCTGCACATAATGCTTCAAATATCTTGGATGTGTATTCGCCACCTCTATCTGTTCGCAGAACTTGAATTTTCTTTTCACCCTGGTTTTTGACAAGTATCTTGAATCTCTTAAAGATTTCAACTACTTCGTCCTTTCATTTAATCACATAGATCCAAATATTTCGACTGTACTCATCGACAAATGAGACGGAATATATGTTTCCACCAATGGTATGCTCTTCAAAAGGACCACATACATCTGAATGTACAACTTCGAGTATGCAGGATGATCTCATTGGCATAGTCGAAATGAAAGACTTCCTGGACTACTTTCCGACTAAACAACCTCACCGAGTTTTTCGGGCATATCAAGACTTGGTATACCAGTTACCATATCTTGAGTGATCAATTGATTTAGCAACCTAAAGTTCAAATGGCCAAACCTCAAATGCCACAACCAACTATTCTTGTGGTCGACAAGTGTTTTCAGACATTGTACCTCAGTCGAACTGATCATGGTCTTAAATGTTCTATTCTTTGACAAAGGAGATTTCAAGACCAAGTTATCCTGGATGTCGAAAAGTTCTAAGGCTCCATCTTTCATAACCACTAAGAACCCCTTTTCGACCAGTTCTCCAACACTTAGCAGATTGCACTTCATTTCAGGGACATAGAGTACATCTTTGATCAAGGCTTTTGCTCCATTACTCTTTTGAATAACTATGTTGCCAGTACCTTCAGTTGGCAACGAGTTATTATCAGCAAGTTTCACCTTACTCTTCTTCAACTCATTGAAATCTACTAACCATACTTTTTTTCCAATCATGTGATTCGAACAGCCTGAGTCGAGGAACCAGATCTTAGATTCAACATGGTCATCTGCAACTGCTGCCATAACCACCATATCATCTGAATCTTGACGTGCAAGGTTCGCTCCTTCGTCCTTGCGTTTTGTAGAACCCTTGTCTTTCTTGTACCAATAATGCTTGGCCAAGTGACCATACTTTTCACAATTATAGCACTGCACAACTTTTTTCTCTACTTTGTCTTTCTGATAGGAATTTCCTTCTCCTCTTTTCGAGGATTCAGAAGTTCTATCATCAATCTTATTATTGTGAGGATTCGACCAAGACTTTTTTCCCGGAGTCTTGTCGATTTTGCCTTGAACTTGTTGGGACCACCATTCTTCTTCCACGACTGCACTTGTAGTGCTTGTAACGAGTCTTGAACTCCTTTCCTTTCGACAATCCTAATCTCACGCGCTTCCAACGAACCAACCAAATCTTCCAATTTTAGGGTTTCAAGATTATTGGATTCTTGAATAGCTACGATAACGTGATCAAAGTGAGAGGTTAATGTACCCATTACCTTCTCAACTATAATCTTATCAGTTAGGGTTTCACCACAACCCTTCATGAGATGGACGAGTTTTTGCACCTTTGACACATAGCCCATAATCTTGTCATCTTCTCCCATTGACAATAATTCATATTGTCGTTGCAAAGTTTGTAACTTGACAACCTTAACTTTCTCGCCTCCTTTATAGTACTTGACAAGAATATCCCACGCCTCCTTCGTCGATTCAACATGAGCGATTCTGTCAAAATTAGCTGCATCAACCGCTGATTGGATGTAGAACGCCACCTTGCATTCCTTCTTCCTGGCATCCTTGTGAGCGGTTCTATGTGCTTCGGTTTCATCTTCACCAAGCGCAGGAACGCCATTAGTAACCACTTCTAGGGTTTTATGAAAGCCAAATAGAGATTGCATCTGTTTTCTCCATCGAAGCCAATTCTTGCCGTCAAGAGTTAGAAGGGAGTTTAGTAAATCTCCGTTACCATTCATCTTTGCAGCGATTGATCAACAATAACCCATGATCTTGGAAACACGATCTCTGACGTGTGATTCTTGAAAACGCGATCAAGAATCTAACTGGAGCTCTAGATATTAATTTGTTAGTGTGTGTGAGGCACTTTTAGTGAGGAGAGAAAGACAAAGAATAAGGAAATAAGGATTTATTGAATGAATTGTTACAAATAATGATACATATTATGACTATTTATATACAACCCTAATTGGGCTTGGGCTAATACAACTTGGATTATATTTAAATATTAAATCTAATCAAATCTAATCTAATATAATATTTCAACACTATTTATATAACTTTAAATTCATTCTGGACCACACAAAATGGTCGGTGCAATCAAAATCGTCCAAAATTGTCGGTAAAATCCTAACCATTTGAAATCTTATAAAATTGAACTATCAGAAATTTCACTTTGGTTGAAATTTCCGATATAACATGGTAACTTTCAAAAATACCGATAAAATTGAAAACTTCCCAAAAGTTTTAAAAATTCCGGTATACTTAAAATTCTGAATAAATTACTGAAAATTTTGGATTGTATTGGAATGTTTGAATTGTCTACCAGAAATTTTGTACGCAATCTTGATTCAAATTTTTAGTAGGGGAACTTTTAGAATTATGAAATTATGTGGGGGTGTCAGGTACAAAAGAGGGTTGGCAAGTTAAATGCTCGTTTCTGATGGGGTATGTTAGAGATATTGTTATTTAAGGCATGAATTAATGGAGCATTTAACTTGCCACCCGCCATTTGTACCTTACACGCCCCCAAACTCAATGAATTGACTATATTATCCTTGCAAAATTTTCACTCAGTTTCAAAATCTACTCAACATTTGCGCAAATTTCAAAAAATCCATAGTGATACTAGAAATTTCAAAATCACAACCGAAAATTCTAAAAACAGTAAGCTTTTTTTCCAGAAAGTTCAAAATTTCTGTGATAACCCTTTGAATTTGTACCAAAAATTTCAAAATTTCAGGTATTTTTATATACATTTTTTCCCGAAAATTTTAGAATTTTTGGTATTTTCATATGTTTTTTTAAAGAAAATTTATGAAGTTTCGGCAGTTCAAAAAATATTGATTTTTCCCAAAATTTTCAGAATTTCCGATGAAATGTGGGAAATTTTAAAATTTCCAGAATTTTACTAATATTTTAGTTTTTTTCAATTTTGCAGTGAAATACAGGAGAAATGACGAAACTATTGCAGGCATGGCCACAGATAGAGCGTAAACCAGGCTAGGGCTAATGAGAATGAGTATTCCCAACTACAGGCTGGATGAGTAGTTCCAACCAGTTCACACCAGAAACAATTGGCTGAGCAGGGGCAATTCCACACACCTCGCAACATCCGACTCTGAGCGGTGAGATCAGACGAGCAGCCCAGAGATGATGTTGAGGTTGTTCATGCTCAGAAGGGGCAAGTTCAGGATGTTCATGACCCAGTGGTCGAGACAGATGCGATACATGTTGCTGATAAGGTGGTCGATAAGGTGGCAGATGAAATGGGCCAGCCAGATGCCCCAGTTGCAGATGAGGTAGTCCAGCCATATGTTGTTGTTGTTAGTGAGGTGGTTGCACATATCTGGTCCCTTCCACTACTGCTGATACAAAGGTTACGACTTCTGCTTAGAAATAGTCATTTTTGCACACTAATGGAGAGTTCTTAAGAGGACCAATTGACCGATAGTATGCTAAAAAGGTGACATACCAACTATGACATGGAAATGTATATGTACTTTATGTTTAACTTTAATTTATTGATTATTGTTCCATGATGTGTTGAAATCTAACTTATAATTTTTTTTAAAATTTTGTTGTTACATGATCCTCTCCCACTGAAGGTGACATCCCACAAGTCAAATATGAAGAACTTCCCAAAGACTCTGATGCCTGAGCAGGTCAGGCAAATTATACATGATTTTGGTCTCCTCTCATTTGCCCATTTCTCTCTCACTATACTCGACCTTCCACTTCTTACTGCTTTTGTTGAGAGATGGCACAAGGAGACATATTTCTTTCATCTTTTTTTTTGGGATATGTCTGTCATTCTGGATGATGTCTCTTCTTTGTTCCATCTCCATATCACTGTTAGATTATTCACAACTCCTGTTATTAGCCAGTCACTTACATGTATGATGGTTGTACGAGATTTGTGAGTTACTGAGGAGGTTGTGCTAGAGTAGTTTGAGTTTAATAGGGGAGCTCACATTCATATGTCTTAGCTTCAGGATAGGTACGACGAGCTTGTTGGGACACAAATGCATGAGCCTTCCGCTAGGGTGTACATGCTACATCTAGTAGCATGTACTCTCATTGCGGATAAGTCTCATGTTTATATTAAAGCTCAGTACACGTGGCTGTTCAGTAGCCTTGACGATACCGGTTGGGCTTATGGGTGTGCCGCGTTGATGATCCTATATACAACACTTGGAGTTGCGAGTGCCTTTGAGACTAGACAACTTTCTAGTTATTTGAGTTTATTACAGGTATACTTGCTGGTTATTTTTAGTTTAGTTCTTATTTAAGTGTTACAGATAATATTTCTTAATTATTATTTGTTGTGTCTGTGTTTTTTTATCAGTGCTGAATATTCTAGCATTTCCCTACCATTTGCTACAAAATGGTGCAACATTCCTCTATGGGCGCCCCATAGGCGAGGAGATTGAAGGCCAGACAAACACATCTCGATGGTGCTACGGAGTACATGAGGAAGCTTAATGGGCTGGTCGTAGATGATATCGTCTAGACACCATACACATGTCACATAGTCTACTGTGAGTTTGATAAGTCTTCTTTATATTCTAGTTATATGCGATGTGAGACCTTAGTTGCTAGACACTTGCTTGAGAGGTGTATGTGATAGCATGGTTATGTCCAGGGCATCTCACGACCAATTCCAGATCTTTCATCTGCGGGCATTGACATGTGGTTTCAGAGTAACATCATCAACTCTGCTTGTGCCATTAAAGATAGTGCAATGAGGGTTCAACATGACTCGCTGTGTGAGGATGGCTACCTAGAATGGTACCTCATTGTATCACACCCTCACATCATCCCACCTGTTGAGCATACAGATTATGTTAGGCCTTCCGATGCTGGGGTGTCTGCCGATGACATGCCACCTCTGCCACCTCCAGCTGATGTCGATGACCAGCAACATCTGCAAATGATTATATTTGTTATTGATAAATTCATGAGTTTGGTAAACCTAGATGGTGAGGTTTTTACTAGATTATCACGGGAAACACACATAGCCTGTGGGGAACCTATGTAGACATTATTTTTTGGGTTAAATAAGTTTTAAGTCCATATAAATATAGCGATTTTCAATTTTTCTCCCTCCAAAAATTTCCTTCAAAGAATGGTCCTCATAAAATTTTTAATTTTAACTTTTGGTCCCTTCTGCCAATTAGCGACGATTTTCACAACTTAGAGACAGAATTAGCAACGATTTTAGTCGGTTTTAACAACGATTTTTTATTTAGCGACGGAAATGGCGACGGTTTTAGCGACGCTAATTGGCAGGAGGGATCAAAAGTTAAAATTAAAAATTTTATGAGGACCATTCTTTGAAGGAAATTTTTGCAGGGACCAAAATTGAAAATCGCTATATTTATAGGGACTTAAAACTTATTTAACCCTTATTTTTTCATGTATTATTTGTATATTATGTGTAACATTACTTAGACATATACATTTCACTTTTTATTAAATAACATTTTGGATCTTTGTTTGATGTATGATAAACATAATTTAACATTTGACCAAGGGTTAGATAACTTCGACATACGATTACATAACTTAAGAAAACAACAACAAATAAGAAAATCTAAACACTACCATATGATTTTGGACATTTCAAAATCTTAATTATTTCATTGACAAATCTTGAAATATTTGCGTCTAACTTGATCGACCCCTTAGTTAGCCTTCGACAGAATGATCTTCGTATAACCGTCAAATATTCATCGTTATTCAATTCAATAAGGTTGTATTTCACTCTTCCATTAGTATCAATTCAATATTCACGAAACTCGATCTTTGTCACCTTTATATTATTGGTATCAGGCAATTAGGGCCGACTTTGGGCCAGGGTAACCAAGCCCACGACCCAGGGCCTCAAAATCGAAAAATGAGTTTAAAAATTACAATAAATTATAAGTAATAAATATATGGCTAAATTACCTACTGGATTCTTTAACTTAATTAATTGTAACACTTTGGTCCTTTATGTTTGTTTTGCTTCAAGTAGGTCCTTTATGTTACATAACTATTGCAACGTTACCCTTTTAATCAACTTCCGTTAAAAAAAATGTGATGTGGCACAAACGTTGCTTATGTGGCGTTTAACAGTGCTGAGGTGTAATTATTCAATTTATTATTTATTTATTTTATTACCAGGTGTAATAATTAATAGGTTAAATATAAAATCCTCAAATTAGAACCCTAATGTTCATCTCCTTCATCTCTCCATCTATGGCATCTCTCTGTAGCAGTGGTACAAATCAAAAAAATGAAAGCGGAAGTACATTCATTTTGAGATCATCTCCACTTGCAATCGAACCAACCTGTTCTTGTGGTGCCAAAGCAGTGATAAGGAAGGTTAAGAAGCAAGGAATAAATGTGGGGAAGCTATTTTGGGGATGTAGATATTTTCAGGTATGTGGGGAAGCTATTTTGGGGAAGAAATGTGGTTTTTTATCTCATTTTTCTGTGTCTGAGTGAATATTATGTTTAACTCCATCAATGATTTTGTTGACAGAGTGAAGATGATAATGTTGGTTGCAATTTTTTTGAGTGGTACGTAAACCAACAAAGTGATGAAGGCAAACCAGAGATACAAGACACATACAATTCAAAATGTTCCAAGTGTGGTGAAAAGGATGTACAAATCGACATGCTTAGAAGGGATGACAACTACAATAAGGAGATGTTGAAGATTTTGAAGATATTAGTTTATGGCATAATTTGTTTAGTTTTCATTTTAGTAGTCTTGATGTGTATGTTGGTTAAGAAGTGGTGATTTTAGTAATTATGTTGGTTAAGAAGTGGTGATGTTAGTAAGTATGTTGGTTAAGAAGTGGTGATGACAATTGAGAATATGTGTAATTTGTTTTGCATCTCTGTTATTTGTGTTGCACTTGTATACCAGTCTTGTTACTGCAATATGTGTAATCAATTTTGCATTTAATGTTATTTGTGTTACAACGAATACAACTTAAAGGACCAATACGTTACAATTTAAAAAGTTATAGGACATGTTTGTTACAATTTAAAAAGAAAGAGGACCTTTTTGTTACAAATTAATCATTGTTATAAAACAACTCATAATAATGCACAGCCACAACAGAATTATAACACAACACATAATAATGCAGAATCATAACAGATGTAAATAGAATTATGTTCCAAAAGTAGGTCACCAATACATTGTTATAACATATCCCAAAATATTGTTATAAGATCCAAAAGATACCCAAAACACCTAGTTATAACAGATTTCCAAAATACATTTAGTTCCAAAATATAGACTACATATTTAGTTCCAATACAACTTACATATTTAGCTCCAATATTCTATTTGGCTTTTCTCTTAATATGCAGCTTTGGTCTCTGACTTGTTGGTTGCTGGATAGATGTTGGTCCCGGTCTGGCCCTTCTCATGGCAAGTAGCTGAGAAACTATGATGGAGTGTCTTGTATGAACTCTCTCGAGGCTGCTGATCTCCTAGTTTGAACTCCTTGGGACTGTTGGGATTGGACTGTTGGAGATGAAGTGGTGGCACTTTGGGATTGCCTAGTCTGAACTCTTTTAGTTGGTTGGGATTTGACTGTTGGAATTGTAGTAGTGGCTGTTTGAGATTGCCTTGTTTGAGCTCTTTTTGTTGGCTGGGATTGGACTGTTGGAACTGTAGTAGTGGCTGGTTGAGATGGAACATTGGTAGGTTGAGATGGAACATTGGCAGGTTGAGATGGAACATTGTTAGGTTGAGATTGTGTTGGTGCATATAGACATGATGATTTGTTGTGTCCAGAAGTACCACATCTTGAGCACTTATTTGGCAATCCCTTTCTAGAAACATTTCTTGAATCTTTCCTCTTTTCATCAGTATCCTTGTTTCTGCTTCTTTTTGGCCTCCCTGGTGTCCTTCCAGATGAGGGTGGAAGTATATCAGGATATGGTGTCAATTCCCACAGGTATTCCCCATTTGTTGGATATATCAGTGGTTGGTAGCAAGCCTGATAATTTTCCTTCCTGTAATATGGAGGAACATACTCAGCTGGGTCTTCAGATCTACCTTGGATGCAACAAATTGCATGGTAGCATGGAATTCCAGTTAGCATCCAATGCCTGCATGAGCACTCAAACCTCTTGAGGTCAACAATGTATTTCTCTCCAGTCACACTTGTATGCCTTACTTCATAAATTTTGTCACCTGATAACCTATAAACAAATGAAAAATAAAAGGAAAATTCAATATTTGAATTACTGAATAGACTAAATTTATACATAAATAATTAATGAAGTACCTTGCCATAAAGAATCTTGATATTTCTTGCCTTCTTTCAAGCACCTTCTTAATCCTTGGAAGTACAGACTCAGCATAATCTTCAATTTTAGCTCTATTAGTTGCCCATCTGTCCATGAGGTAGACTCTGATCTCTTCTAACATTGTTACAATTGGCTTTTGTCTTGCTCCAATTATGACACTGTTAAAAGTTTCAGACATGTTGTTCACCAACACATCACTTTTTGTACTATACTTGAACTGTGACTTACTCCAGAATCTAGGAGGAATCTTCCACAAATGTTTGAATGCCTCTTCATTTACTTTCCTAATCTCCATTTCCCTTTCCCATGCTTGGGGATATGTAGCCTTGGCAGCCCTCCACATTAATTCCTTCAACTGTTTTCCTGGAAATCTTTTTGTGAAATTGCTATACAAGTGTCTAACACAAAATCTTTGATCAACTCCAGGTAATAATTCCTTTATTGCAGGTAACAACCCTTAATCAGTTTATAAACACATAATGCTACAACAATAAGGATCTACTTATTACAATTTAAAAACATTAAGGACCTACTAGTTACAATTTAAAAACATTAAGGACCTACTAGTTACAATTTAAAAACATTAAGGACCTATTAGTTACAATTTAAAAACATTAAAAACATATTAGTTACAAGTATGGTTATCATTAAGTGTTCTTAATTGCCAAGTATCCTCATTAGGAAATTTAAAACACAAAGCCACCCATTCACACCCATCCTTGCATCCCACTCTAACCCTAGTTTTTTCATTCTTCAAAAACCTAAAATCCCTACAATTATGAACAGCATAACTTGCAATAGCTTCCTTGAACTCATCCTTTGTTGAAAACAAGCTTCCCAATTCCCACTTATAGTCATTAAACTTCTTAGGCATGACAAATGGTGGGTGTTTTACCTTGCCATCCTCATCTGAATAATCACTAGTTATGTCATCCTCACTTTCTAATTCTTCAGTCACATAGTCAGAATCAGACAACCCAAGACATACCTTCTTACCTCTACTCCTTCCTCTTATTTCAAAATCAAGCACATCTTCATCACTTGGTGTTTCATCCACAACAACTTCACTTCCTTTATCCACCTTCTTTTTCATAGGTCTACCCTTGTTTTTTTGGGAACTGCCAGATGTCTCAGTTAGAACCTGCTTTTTCTTCTTTGGTCTTCCACCCTTCCTTTTTCTTTTTTTAGGTGTGTCATCTGCTAGTAACTCATCAACAGGTTGATCATTTTGGCCAGCAGTGACACCTCATTCTCCTAACAACACTGCATTAAAACCATCGTTTAAAATCTCATCATCTGAGTCATCAAACATGTGTCCTAATGCACTGTCATCACTATCATGTTGGGGCTCATTTACATTCTCATGTTGGGGCTCACTTACATTCTCATGTTGGGGCTCACTTACATTCTCATGTTGGGCTTCATTTACATCCTCAGCTTGGGGCTGAAAGACATCCTTATGTTGGGTTTCATTAACAACTTCTTGTTGGTCCTCAGTAACATTCTCAGGATGGGGCTCGAAGACATCCTCAGATTGGGCCTCAGTAACATTATCAGCTAGGGGCTCAGGTAGGGCAACTACTATATCAGGTTGAGAAATAGGATGAACAATGTATATGTCAACCTTACCCTTAGTCTTTGACCAGTTCAGTGCTTCTATTGCACCATAGTCATTTTCTAGAGCCTTCAATGTTCCGGCAAAGTCGTACCAAATTTCAAGAACACCTGGATACTTCATCTCTTTAACAACACCTAAAATCTCGAAGTAACTCCATCTATCACCATCACACTTCCAGTTTGACACTTCCCCCCTTCATATTTCTCACCAACAAAATATCCCCCATGATGGAAATCAACGTAAAATATCTATCCTAACCTATTAACATCAAACAGACCCAAAACTAAAATCAATCACATTTAACCTAAGAAGCACTAAGAAGAACACCAAACTAAAATCAACATAGACATAAAAAACGTACCTCAAATTCTTCACCTTCAAGACCGTATCCGTCAATGGCGGCGTCTTCGTCTTCGTCCCTGAGCTGAGTTGAGTATTCTTCACCTTCAGAATGTTCACTTAATTCTGATTAGGGTTAATGAAGAAATTAGGTTTGGATAACATAAATTGTAATTCAACAATTACACATGGTAATAAAATATAAATAATAAATTGAATAATTACACATAAGCAACGTTTGTGCCACATCATGTTTTTTTTAACGGAAGTTGATTAAAAGGGTAACGTTGCAACAATTATGTAACATAAAGGACCTACTTGAAGCAAAACAAACACAAAGGACCAAAGTGTTACAATTAAATAAGTTAAAGGACCCAGTAGGTAATTTAGCCTAAATATATTGTATGCAAAACATATAACTTAGGTAAAATCATATATGCATAATTTTCAATTTTTAAAAGAGATTAATTGGAATACACTGTCAGTGTAAAACTACTTTACACTGACATCCAATTAAAATGAATCATTTTGACACATGATTATGGAATTATGTGTAAAAATAAATAAATTATAATTAAACTATTTTAATAACTAATTATTCCATGTTTTTATTTTCTCATGTATCAAAATGATTCATTTTAATTGGATGTCAGTGTAAAGTAGTTTTACATTGACAGTGTATTCCAATTAATCTCTTTTTAAAATGTTTTTTTATTAATATATATATAATAAATTCCGTCATTATATTTCAAAAGATCCATCATATAATAAATTCATTTATTATTTAATTTATATGATAAAATATAGGGTTAAATATACTTTACCCCCTGCCATTAGGGCGATTTTTGGTTTTGCCCCCCTGAAGTATTTTTTTTTAAACGCCCCCTCACCAAACCAAGATTCTATTTTCACTCCCCCCTGTGCTGACTGGACGAAGAAATCTGCACACGTGGCATTTGCTGACTGGATTACTTTTTTTTTTTTAATTTTTTTAAATTTTTTTTAATTTTTTTAATTTAATTTAATTTAAGTTAATTTTTTTATTTTTTTTATTTAAAAAAATAAAAAAAAAATTATCCAGTCAGCAAATGCCACGTGCAGATTCCTTCGCCACGTATGCAGATTCCTTCGTCCAGTCAGCACAGGGGGGAGTGAAAATAAAATCTTGATTTGGTGAGGGGGCGTTAAAAAAAAATACTTCAGGGGGGTAAAACCAAAACTCACCCTAATGGCAGGGGGATCGTATAATTAACCCTAAAATATAATATATTATTATTTGTGTCTAATTCTATTACTTTATTTTTTATTTTATAGAAAAATATATTATTAAATTTTATTTTATAATAATAAATTAAAACTTAAAAAATTCTATATTATTTTTTTATTAAGACAACACAATTAAATAGATAATAAATTAAATTATTAAAACTAATTTTTTTTAACAACTTAATTAAAGTAAATCTAATTTGATGTATTATTTATAAGATTTTATAATTTGTTTAAATAGCTTAACTTACCTTGTTTATATATTAATCTTAATAAAATCTTAAGGCTCTTACTGTTATGTCTTAAAATTTTGCGGCTCTATTGAAATACGTATAATTACTTTTTAGTTGATAATGTTGTTTATAATTTAAATTGATCTTGACGGTTAATCAGAACCTGAAGTGGGCCAAGAAAGACGTTTGTGATACTGGCTGGGCGAGATAAGGAGGGGGTATACCTGCAAGGCGCTCCGATGCTAAAGTAAGAATCGAGAGGGAAGAAAGGCAAGTACAAAAGTATTTCTTAGGATGATTTGGAATACCTGACCCTCTCATGTGAGAGGGTTTTTATAATGCCCCCAGCGTGTGGCCAACGGTCCCTATTTTCGGGGTGAAATAACTGTTTCCCGAAGAATAGGTAATTGGCAAAAACTAGCCGCTAGAACGGGCAGAGGTGCCCGAAACTAGCTGTTGCCACAGGCAAAGACGTAGTTCCGAGCACTGGCGTCGTGACTGTTTCTGGATGGAAGAGTTGTGCATGACGAGCAGGAATGCCTAAGAGGAGCAGGTGACCCTGTGGGCCCTCTGATCGTACATGCTCGACAGGTGGGCAGAAAGGTAAATGCTGCCCCATATTGGCTGGACATAGGTAATTGGGCCGTTCTGGGAGCAGAAGTGGATTGGGTCATGCCTAGTCATTGGTCCAGTCCGGAACATAAATATTAAAATAATTAAATTTATTTTTTTGTATTATAAGCCAATTTTTTTAAAATTCGACGACTCTAGAAAAGAATGAAAGGGCTATCATCTTAGTCATGTGCGCTTCATATGTTTAATATTTGGATAAATTAATAGAGAGACAAAGACTATAGAAATTTGACAAATACGTTTATCCAAGGTAGAAACTTGATTGGCAAAGTTATTTGTGTGATTGTGACAAATTTTGTTTCATTCACTTTAACTTTTTATTTTATTTTATATCTGATCTTGACGGTTGATTAGAACTTAAAGTGGGCCAAGAAAGACGTCTGTGATGCTGGCTAGGCGAGATGAGGAGTGGGTGTACCTGCAAGGCGCTCCGATGCTAAAGTAAGAATTGGGAGGGAAGAAAGGCAAGTACAAAAGTATGTGTTTCTTAGGATGATTTGGAATTTCTGACCCTCTCACATGAGAGGGTTTTTATAATGCCCCCGGCGCGTGGCCAACGTTCCATATTTCCGGGGGCAAACAATTGAGGTAGTCTGAAGAGATGGGACGCCACGTGTGCCTCGAGCCTTGTGCAACATTAAATGCGTCATGATGGCTAGGTTAGGGTCCTGATGATGTCCCTAGTCGCGCATGCTCGTGCACGTGCCTTCAGAATGTCTATAAATAGGAGGAGGAGCTGCTCATTTGCGCTTTTTGCTTCTCTCTCCTCTTCCATTGTTCTCTCTGGGTCTTCAGTCCGTCGCCGCCGTTAGCCACCGTTTTCGCCGCCGTACAAAGCTCCGAGCAGCATCTTCAACCTGTTAAAGCTTCCCTAGCCATGTAAGTTACTCATCTCTACCTCTGTTTCCAGCTTTTTCGCTTTCGTTTTACTAGAATGCATGCGGTTAGGATGATTCTAGGTAGTTACCGTAGCGTTTTCCGGTGACTGTTGGTGGTAGACGGTGGCTTGGTCACTTTCTGCTGTTGCCGTGGTCGCCGGAGCTGTAGGGAACTGTAGATTTAGGTCGTTTTCAACGCCGTTGTGATGACGAGCGTGTGCGTTTCCGGCGGAGCTCATGAATTTTCCGGCGTTCCTATGAATTTTCCGGCGTTCCTATGAATTTCCCGGCGGAGCTCATGAGTTTTTCGGTGAGGCTTCAAACGGAATTTTGGGTAGTGACCCGAGGAGAATCTCCCCGTACGCGCTGAAGGGGTTGCCCCGAGCATATCCTCGCACGGTACTTTCATGCCATTTGATTTAGGGCTTAGGCCGGGGACATCGTCCTTGGCCCTTTGCGCGCCCTTTCACTTGACTAGCGGTGGAAGGGTGGATTTGATTTTGCAGTCGAATTCACTTTTGTCCTTTGCTTTTCAGGTGAACGAGATGGCCCGCGAACCCGAAAAAGAGATCCTTATACTCGTCCGAGGAGAGCTCCTTGGATAGTAGTGACACTAAAGCTTCAACCGCCCCCAGCGATGTCAGGTAGACTTTCCTAGATAGGGCCTCCGCGGAGGAGTGGACAGTTACGGAGCCCGCCGAGCATGTTTCCGTCTTCGCTTCATATACCGGGGATGTCTTCACAACCGTGGGGCTAGAATGGGAGTGGAAGGTGCACTTCCCAGGTGAGGACAACCGTATTTGTACGGATTATGGGGAGATGTTCTCGATGTACGAGTACGCTTTCAAAAACATAGGGTTGAGGCTGCCCTTCACCGACTTTCAGCGGTCTGTCTTTGTACACTTGGACCTGGCCCCATCACAATTGCACCCTAACTCCCTAGCGTCCATCCATGCTTTCGAGCTGACGTGTGAGTTCCTGAAGATAGGAGCCACCCTCCCTTTGTTCTTCACAATCTTTCACCTCCAGAGGTAGGTTTCGGGGAGAAAATATGGTTGGGTTTTGCTGAAGCAAGCGAAGAAATTGTTCAAACCTTTCTTTGAATCTATCAGGACCTTTAAGGAGAGGTTCTAAATCATTGAGCCCATGTCGGGGAAAGCCAAGGATACTACGTACGCCTGGGAAGTGTCGACGGATGAGGACGGTAATAATCTGTACGACGAGCATGGGAAGTTGGTGGCAGATAGATTGTTTATATTTCCCTTCTGTTGGAGCAGGAGCCACTTTTCCCGGGGCACCGACCATTACCTTGCCCAACCGGAGATGCTAAATGATGACGACAAAGCTGGCTATGTAGTGCTGGTGAATTACGTCAACAATTTTAAACTTGCGGAGTGCTGGACCAAGAAAGGGGACTCGGTCTTCGAGGAAGATGACAGGCAAAAATTGGAATTCCGCTATATCAACACGAAGGCTCTCCTTGAGTGCAAGACCCATGCTGATGCCTTTAAACTACTTGGTAGTCTTTATTATTTTTTAGCTTGTCCGAATTCTAGTTTTCCTCATTTGCTAACGTGTTCGTTATGTCTTTGCAGGTGAGATGCCTTTAGCACACAAAAGGATGGTGAAGAATGCTATGGCGAAGGGCGAGGCTGGCGCGACCAATTCAAAGATTCGACTTACTCAGCGGGCGCCCCATCCTCAGTTGGCGTCGGGAAGCTCCTCGCCCATTCCTTCTTCTTCCCAGGGGTCTCCTGCGCCCAGGGCTTCAAGGTTTAAGCGGATCAGACAGAACGAGCTAGTGGATCTCAACCGGGCAGCAGAAAAGAGCAAGTTTGAGCTTCCTCCCTGCCTTCATGATCCAAAGTTCTCTGAGGGTTCATCTTTGACGGTTCCTCGGGCAGAGTCCTTAAAGCTCGAGGGAATGGACCACCCGAGCAAGAGGGCGATGTTGGCGCATGATGCCTCTGCATTGATCAGGGTACTGGAGATGGCAGCGGTCTACGCCGAGGAAGAGTCCTCCTCCGAATCTGAGCTAAAGAAGGCCCAGGCGGCGATATCAGCCCTAGAAGAAAAGGTGAAGAAGGCCAAGGAGGAGGCCAAGGCTGCTGATGACGCGAGGAGGAAGTCCCAGGAGGAGGCTGCTAAGTTAAAGGGGGAAAATGACACCTTGATCGCTGAGAAGAAAGCTGCCGAAGTTTTGGTCGAGCAGATGAGATCTGCGGCGGCTCCAGCTGAAGATGAGCCTGATGAGGTGAAGGCGCTAAAGACCCGGGCTGAGCTGGTCGCTCGCATTATACGGGTGGAGGACAATGTCTGCGCCATCCGGGAGGAGTCCTTTAACAATGTTGTGGCCCAACTCAAACTTGTGAATCTAGGGGTTCAGTTGTCCACGGAGGGGACCAGATTTCTGAGTCATGTTGAAGATGGCAAGATTGTTAATCCCGAATTCCTCCAGATAGGCGATGAGCATGCCCGTATCCTTGACGAGGAGTCTCAGCCGATGCAGCCTATCCCTAAGGAGGTCAAGCAGATGGAGGAATGATGTCTCCTTTTTGTTGTTATGATATTTTTGGCCTGCGTGCCATGTTTTATGTAATTTTATTATTTAGTGTAGGGCGTGGTCCCTTTATCATTAACAAGCATAATCATGGTCCTCGTGACCACTTAATTATTTTGAAATGTATGTGTCTGGTCGTCCTGGTCGGTTTTGTATGTTGTATATTCGTGCATGGCTTTATTCGCTTTTTATCTTCGCTAAGTGTAGTAAATTTGCTCGATACGTGTGTGTGCCCGTAATAAGGGTAACTTCGAATAAGTTGATGTTTTGGGGTTTGCTCGACTTAGATGTGTTCGGTAGTGAGGGGGACTGGTCGAACGGCCTGGGTAGCTTCCGGGCATGAGAGCGGAGCTCAGGTCGCGTTTGAGGCCTGAGTTCGCGTCGTGAACCTCCCATGCGAGCTGGGTGTTCTGCCTATCATGGTACTTTGACGAGGACGGGCTCGATTAAGGAACCGCCGTCGGGCCGGGTTCCTGCTTGCTCTAGAGCGGGATCCTGACTTAGTTGGTATGTGACGCTTGTACCTGGGCATGCATCGTAGTCGGGATATTATGTTCGTTACTCCGACGAAGCAAACCTACGATCGGGGCCTTAGCTATAATATTGTTTTAGCTTTTCAGCGCTCTATGGTCGAGCAAGTTCTTCCTCGTTGAGGTATTCTAGGTAGTAGGCCCCATTCTACGTCTTTGCCTGGACGCGATAGGGTCCTTCCCAGTTTGGGCGAGTTTACCTTTTCGAGAATCCTTGTGGTTCCTTCTTAAGACAAGACTGCCCACTTGGAATTCTCGCCGTATAACCTTGGCGTTGTGCCTGATTGCAATTTTCTGCTTTAATGAGGCTTCGCGGAGAGCTGCTCCTGATCGGACCTCTTCGACAAGGTCGAGCTCTTCTCTTAGTGCCTGTTAAGTGCAAAATATGACCTATTTTGAGCTACCTTTCTTTGCATTTTCAACTCATTTCTCATGTTTTAATAGATGTAATCCAAGTTCTTGTATGATTCTTCAATTATATTGTAAATGCCTTTGGATTCTTTGATTTGTGTGTTATTGTGCAGAAATTAGGCATAAAACATCAATGAGTAAGACACAAAAGATTGGACAAGGATTGCCAAAGGAAATGAAGAACTTCAGGAAGTTCGCTTTGCGAATTGCCAGCGAAGGTTCGCTTTGCGAAGTCTGGCGAGGCTCCAGCAAACGCTCCCATAATTATGGCAGAAGAAAAAGGCATCTAAGTTCGCTTTGCGAACTTGAAGCCGAATGTTCGCTTTACGAATAATCCTTCGCATTTCGAACTTATGTAGAAATTCTGTGGCGGTTTACCTTATCAGAGGCATCTCAGGTGCCTAATTTTGGTGTTCGCTCGGCGAATGAAAAGTTCGCAGTGCGAACTTGGAAATTCCTGAATGTATTATATATATTTTTTTCACACTTTTTAGAGTTAGATAGATATTTTTCAACATATAACTTTATCTCTCTTCATTTCAAGAATATTTTAGAGAGAGAAACTTAAACCCCAAGGGGGAGAAGGTAAGTTCTTCAATCTCTTGTTGGGTTTGGATGTAATCTTTTGATACCTTATGTATTTCTTCTAATCTATGTTTGTGAACTAGTTTTGATTCTCTATTGTTGATTGTCTTTGATTGTTTATTTGTGGGTCTTGACAAAACCTATTTCAAATCCTTGATCTTAGATTTTCATCTATCAATGAGTAAGCTTTTGACATGGTTTTGTGATTTGATATTCATTTGTATCTTAACTTTTTAGCATTGTGTTGATTGTTAGCTTGAATAGCTTCTAGTAATTAATGCAATAAAGACCGCGATGACGCTTGACGAACGGTATCGTGAGTGTGCGTGAGAATATTGATGAATAACTTTGTTCACATCCATGGGGTAAATTAGTTGAATGCGTGTAAAAAGGATTAATCATATGTATGTATTCTGATCATGGATTTGTATATCAACTACTCATTAGTTTGATATGGATATTATAGTAATATCTATTGGGTCTAGATGCCAGAAATGGATGTAGGCTTAACATTCATGTAGGTTTTAAATGCTTTGTATTGATTGGTAATGTGCGAGAGAAATTATTGATCGGTACAAAATCACTCACACATGCGGGGACCAAGAGGATATGTATGTCGTGAGTGATACATGATGATATTAGACGAACAAGTGATTTATGTATAAAATGATTAGAAGAATGCATGTGTTATCAATTGATGAGATCTAATCCCAACAAGGCTCAGTTTATAATTCAGTCTTTACTTTATATTTTTAGTCTTTATATTTTTATGCCTTTAGTTTTGGTTCCTTAAATCTTTTAAACCAAAACTTTTGCACCTCAAGCTTAGAAATGTAGAGACCGTTGAGCGACATTCTTTCTCGCACCGATCCCTGTGGAGACGACAAAACTGGGTACTTAATTAATTTTTGCTTGCTGCTTTACCGCATCAACAGTGCCTCATCGTTTGTCTCCTCGTCCAGGGGTGATTCACTCCGCCTGGACGGCATGTGTATCTCAATGGGGATCACTGCCTCAGTCCTGTAACCTAGACAGAAAGGAGTTTCCCTGGTTGAAGAGTGGGGCGTAGTACGGTAGGCCCAGAGTACACTGTGCAGTTCCTCGACCCAGGCTTTCTTTGTTTCATCCAGCCTTCGTTTGAGGCCACGCATGATTACTTTGTTTTTCGCTTCGGCCTGCCCATTGGTTTGGGAATGTTTGACGAACGTAAAATGTTGTTTCGTGCCTAGTTGGGCAACGAAGTCCTAAAATTTTCTGTCCGTGAACCGCGTCCCGTTGTCGGTGACTATTGCTTATGGGATGCCGAAGCGGGGCAAGGATGTTTCTCTTATAGAAGCGAAGTATGTTATGGGCCGTTATTTTGGCCAGAGCCTCTGCTTCTATCCACTTTGTGAAGTAGTCAACACCTACTATCAAGTATTTGTTCTGGTTTGACCCTACGACGACTCGTCCCAGGATGTCCAGGCCCCACCATGTGAAGGGCCACGGGGAGGGCATAGCGTTGAGCTTGTTAGGTGGAGCTAAGTGCATGTCCCTGTACCGTTGGCATTTGTCTCATTTCTTCGCGTGTTCTTTTGCGTCATTCTGCATGGTTGGCCAGTAGTACCCCACTCGAAGGGCCTTCCTAGCGAGGGATCTTCCCCCGAGTTTATACAACACGTCTGCTTTGACGTTATGTTTGCGGGGAACATGTTTTACTTGTACTGTTGCGAACTTCGTCATTTTTTCTTTGACCAGGGACAAGTATTCGGATAGGTTGTCGTTCTTGGCCTGATATTCTCCTCAAACTTGAAGGGCCACGAGCTGAGAATCGGTGCAGATGACGACCTCTTCAGCCCCCAGGTCCTCGGCCAGGCGTAGACCCGCGAGGAAGGCTTCATACTCAAATTGGTTGTTTGAAGTAGGGAAAGATAAGGTAAGTGAGACTTCGACAATGATTCCCTCGTCATTTCCAAGATGATACCTGCCCTGCTTCCTACTGAGTTGGACGCCCCGTCGACGAAGATGGTCCATTTGCGCACCCCGCAAGTGGGGGAGTCCGTGAACATTATTTCGGCGACGAAGTCGGCTAGCGCCTGTGCCTTGAGGGCCTTTCTGCTCTCATATTGAATGTCGAACTCGGATAGTTCCAACGACCACTTAAGCATTCTGCCGGCCATATCTGGTCGTCCTAACAGTTGCTTTACGGGTTGATCTGTTCGGACCATGATTGTGTAGGCCAGGAAGTAATGCCTCAGTCTTCGGGCAACGTTAATGAGGGCCAGAGCTACCTTTTCTATTTGCTGGTATCTCAACTCTGGCCCCTGCAATGCTTTGCTTGTGAAGTATATAGGCTTTTGCCCGTCGGGCGTTTCGCGTATGAGGGCGGCGCTAACGGCCTCGGTTGCTACAGTGAGGTAAAGGTACAAGGTTTCGCCGTTATCTGGTCGAGAGAGAACTGGCAGTTCTGGTAGTGCTTGTTTTAGATGGAGAAGAGCCTGGTCACATTCCTCCATCCATTCAAACGCTGCCTCCTTGCGGAGGAGTTTGAAGAAGGGCAGAGCGTGCTGGGCTGACTTGGCCACAAAACGAGATAATGAAGCGAGCATCCCATTGAGGGATTGAATGGATTTCTTTGATCTGGGCTGGAAATTCAGAGAATACCCTGCACTGTCGGGGTTGGCTTCGATTCCTCGTTTCATCAGGTAGAAGCCGAGGAACTTGCCCGCCCGCACCCCGAAAGTGCATTTCTCCGGGTTGAAACGCATCCGGTATTTCCTAGCTTGCTCGAAGACCTTTCTTAAATGGGCCGTGTGATCGGTTTCCTCGTGGAATTTCACGATCATATCGTCCATATAGACTTCAAGCATGTCGCCGATTTCTCCCCGAAAGACTTTGTTCATCATCCTTTGATATGTCGCACCAGCTGTCGCAGCCGGCAAAAATATCGAGTCGCCATCATATTTTTTTAAGGAAAATAAATGATAAACCTAAAATCCTATTTTACATCTTAATTAAATATTTAAATCCTAATTAATTAATTAAATTATGTAAATAATTTAATTAATTGATTAGGATTTAAATATTTAATTAAGATGTAAAATAGGATTTTAGGTTTATCATTTATTTTCCTTAAAAAAATATGATGGCGACTCGATATTTTTGCCGGCCGCGACAGCTGGCGACTCTGCTGGGGACGCCTCCCTAAAGAGAGTCCATCCTAGCCTTAGGTTTTAGGGTTCTTGTTTGTTTGGCTTGGTTGTTTACTGTTTTTGTTTATATATTTGCATGATTATTTTATGTTTTATTTTATTATTTATTATATTTGTTCTTCATGTTTATTATATTGTCATCATGCATTGGATTGGGATATTGTGATGTGTGAAGCTAAAACTCAAGCTTGAAGGATACCCTAAGTTAAGACGTCGAACGGAAATGTTAATGGAAGGGATGTAACATCCTAACTATGCATTGATGCCTCACTCAGATAGACCCTCCAAAGTTATCTTCCTGGTAAGGCTAGCCCTTAACATAGTTGATAATTTTGGATGTGGTCCAAGATTCTGAGGACCTTTAGAAAACCCTATCAACTCATGGTGACCCTAAGTATTCAACCCTTAAGGGGTCGTTACTAGGATCTCCCTAGATGAGACTTATCCCAAAGGTTTACCGTAGGAAGGCTTGATCCTTCTCATGGTAAAACAAGGGTATAGTCTAAATTCAAGGGATATCATGGAAAAACAAAAAACCGTATATCCTACATGTGAGGGGATTGGGTAGATAAGACTTAGATCTAAACCATGGTAGGGAGCCTACCTAGTTAGGGTCATGCTTGCATTTTCACCTTACCCTAACCAAATAAAAACATTTAATAAAAAAAAAAGTCCATGTCATCATGCATTTAAAAACATTGTTTTGCATATATGCATTTTTGTGGGGAATTTCAAGATGTGTTGTAGGTACATTGGAAAGATGGATTCAAACAAACGGGCTACCCTATGCATCAGAGTGCTAAGTGCTGATTTACAAAGTCTCAAAGACCTTTAAGACTTAATACCAAAATATGCTAAAAGGATGTTTATACACAAGTATGGAAGGGTCATCGATCTCGCAAGGCTCCCTATGAAGGTAGAGGCCATAATTGCTTTTGCACAATTCCATGATCCTCCTCTATGTGACTTCCTCTTCAAGGATTTTCATCTAGCTCCTACGCTGGAACAATTTGGACTATACTTGGATTTACAAGGAGAGGAAAAAACCTTACAAGGGTATGGGGGCAAGAAAAAAAAAATAAAAAAGGTCAGACCTAAAGACTTAGCTATACCTGTTGAAGATCTATTATCTCACCACAAGGAGGATAGGGAAGTGCAAGGGCTCAAGAAAGGGTACTTGGAGGAGTTTAAGGCTCATTTGTAGAAGGCATTGGGGGCATCTATTTGGTTTACGCTTTCTCAGGTTCAGGAGTTTTTATTTTGGATTATTGTTTTGGGTTATTCCCAAGGAATTATTTTTATTCTTCTAAGTTTGGAAGTCATTTTGGATTTGGAATTGGCTAATGGATTTGAATTTCATAAAGTATTTCTTTACTCTATGTGTATGAGTTTCATCCTTTGAATATATTCATCTCTAACTATAATGGATTTTGGGATTCCCCCCAAATAAATTTTTAAAATTATTTAGCATACATCATGCATATTCATGCATCAACATGCATTCAAAAAATAAGGAAAAAGGAATAAAAAAGGCTTAAATAATGTTTTCGTCCATGTAAGTTGGCGAGTTTTTGGTTTTCGTCCCTGAATTTTTTTTTCCGGTTTTAGTCCATATATCTTACTTTTTGTTGGTGTTTAGTCCCTAAAGCCAAAATCCGCAGGAAAATCCGAAGGTTTCTTGCGGATTTTCCTTAAAACCAAAATCCGCAGGAAAATCTGCAGGAAACCTCTGTAGGGACTAAACACCAACAAAAAGTAAGATATAGGGACTAAAACAAAAAAAAAGATTCAGGGATGAAAACCAAAAACTCGCCAACTTACAGGGACGAAAACATTGTTTAAGCAAAAAAAAAATCATTTTCTTTTACAAACTTTGTCTCAGAGTCATTGAGCATAACAATCTGACTTCCCGACCTCGCACTCGAGCGTACCAAAGGGAAGTTATGGATCAGTTGGAGAAGGATGTGGTCACTCTAAGAGGAGAAATGGATATTGTTAAGGAGAACGTGGAAGGTATGAAAACCAAGATTGATCAACTAACACTTGCCATCCAGAATTAGATAGCCAGAGGAACCGATTCAAGTCGTCAAAGGAAGGTTCCTACTCCTATCCCCCATGTTGAAGACAATAACCCTCTACTAGGGTTTGTCCATGATCTGGAACATGAGGAGGCCGAAACTGTTAAGAATAAAACACTTGAGGAAAGGTTGAAGGTCGTGGAGGGATTCAATATCTTTGGAGTAGATGCTTTGGAAATGTGTCTGGTGCCCGATGTGGTCATACCTCCCAAGTGTAAGGCACCTGACTTCGAGAAGTATAAAGGGGTTAGTTGTCCTAAAAATCACATCCGGATGTTCACCCGAAAGATGGGTGCCCATGCTACTAATGAGAAGCTGATGATGCACACTTTCCAAGACAGCCTTAGTGGGGCATCCTTGGACTGGTACATGCAATTGGAGAGGACTCACATTAAGACTTGGGAAGACCTTGCAAGCGCCTTTCTGAAGCAATACCAATACAGCATGGACATGGCTCCTAACCGCACACATTTGCAGAACATGTCTTAAAAAGGGAATGAGTCCTTCAAAGAATATGCCCAAAGATGGAGAAAACTAGCTTCCCGTGTGCAACCTCCATTATTGGAAAGAGAACTTGTGGATATGTTTATGGATACCCTATAAGGAATGTACTAAAAAAAGATGATTGGGTCAGTCTCAACAGGATTTGCTGACTTGGTTATCATTGGAGAAAGGATTGAGAACAGTTTAAAGACAAGAAAGATTGGGCAGTCATCCTCCAATCAAGATAACAATAAAAGGTATCCTGAAAACAACTCAAAGAAAAACGATGTCAGTGTTGTAGACCCTGAAGGTCCAAATCTGGGAGATAATGCATTACTGGGGCACATTGGGGCAACAATCAACACCATGGAAGGGGTGGAAGATGAATTCCTTATTAAGAAGGGAGACATAACAAACTGGGGCAAACAATGGGAGTCACCTGAGGAGAAAGGTTTGTTCGGGCTGGGTTACAAACCGGCTAATGAAGGGATAAAAGAAAATTTCCATAGTGTGGGGTTCAGGATTGAGGATCATGTGGCCTTAATAGAAGAGGAAGAAAAAGGAATGCCTAATTTGGAAGGCCATCGGGTTGCTCACCGGATACAATCCTCAACAATTGGAAGGCCATCGAGATTCCTGAGATGATTTCTGTTTTGAAGTAATTTACTTTTTTCTTAAAAATAATAATAAGTCCCTTGCTATGCCCAAGGCAAGCGGACAAAGCTTTGTAGGGCCACCTTTTATTTCATTGGATTATTTGTATCAATAAAATTGTATTTTGTTTTCAGTCAAGATCTTTTTCTTTCATTTTCCGTTTGTTCAAAATGGCAATATACCTTCTTTCAATATTTTTATTCCCATCAATTAAAAAAAACACTAATAAAAAATCTTCCTCGTGCAAATTTAAAAATGAACCTATTAAAAATGACGTCGCTATAATCTCGAATGACTTCTAATTACCGATTAACCAAGCGGAAGAGGGTGATGAGGACGAGTGTGAGCTTCCCGAAGAGTTAGCCAGACTGTTGAGGCAAGAGGACAAGGAAATACAACCTCATCAGGAACCAGTGGTTGTGATCAATCTAGGAACTGAGGAAGATAGGAAAGAGGTCAAAGTTAGTGATTCTCTAGATGCGTATATAAAGGAAAGACTGATCGAGCTATTACAAGGATACACAGATGTGTTCGCCCGGGCATACCAGGATATGCCTTGACGTGATACGAACATTGTTGAGCACAAACCACCGCTCAAGACAGAATGCACGCCAATCAAGCAAAAGCTGAAGAGGACTAGATCAGACATGATCCTCAAGATCAGGGAAGAAGTCAAGAAACAATTTGACTTTTTGTCGCAAGGTAACGCCTGTTGGGTTAAAGAATGTAGGAGTAACTTATCAAAGTGTAGCGAGTGATTTTTGGATGTGGTTGCGAAGCACGATCGCTCTAGTACTACAGTTCGATTCATTTTTTATCCTATTAAAGCTGATGAAGGAAGGGAAATAGATGTATCCAATTAACCCTGCTTGCATACTGAGATTAAACAGCGGTCTGTTAGGTTACAGATGCTATAAAGATTCGGGGTTTGTCCTAGGTTATTTTGTTGACGAGGGGTGCTTTAGGCTATCGGTTGAGATGTTAGGACGGATATATATGAAAGTATGGAATTTTGGGTTTTTGTTTAGTATGCTCGCTAAGATCTTTTCTTTCGATCTTATGCCTACGTATTCCCGTTTACCGAAACAGGGAAATCAGAGCGTTTGTAGTTCCTCCTATTCTATGGGAGGAAATGGTTGTTTTGGTGTCTTGTTCAAAGCCTAAGACGTGAAGTGAAAGGTGGTTTGTATCTTGTTCAAAGCCCAAGATATGAAGCTGAAATGTCTATTTGTATATTTTTCAAAGCCCAAGATGTGAAGCTAAAAGTTTGACTTTAGAGAGAATTTGTCATCTCTAAAGAGGGGTTTGTCGGTTACGACTGTTTATAAAGGAGAATTACTTTAACCGAGATTTGTGAATCCGGCAATGCCATAATTTCCTTTATAGGGGATTTCAACCTGAAGGAGAAGACTTTAACTCAGTGTAGAGTAATGCCATCTTTCCTTAGGAATTTCTCATACTAAAAGAGGGACATTGGCATGGATGTAGATGATCCAGAGGCTTGCCGCTTACAGCAATTAGATGAAGGGGAAAGAGTTGTTAAAGTTTGTGTACTGTGAACGAGGCACAACTTTGATGCTAAAAGGTTTATTGGATCAACCAGTGGTTATCTTATACAAAGCCTAAGAGGAGGCTAATATGTGTCTCGTACAAAGCCCGAGAGAGAGGCTAAAAGGTTTTGACTCAACGAGGGAATCTTTTGGTATCTCGTATAAAGTCCGAGATGGAGGCTATTTAACTCAACAAGAGAGTTTTTGTATCTCGTACAAAGCCCGAGAGAGAGGCTAAAATTTGTTTGGCTCAATAAGAACCTTTTTGTATCTCGTATAAAGCCCGAGATGGAGGCGAAAGGGGTGATTGACTCAATGAGGGAGCCTCTTATGTGTCTCGTACAAAGCCCGAGAGAGAGAGGCTAAATGTTGTTAACTCCGCTGGGGAGAATCATTGTATAAAGCCCAAGAGAGAGGCTAACTTCACTGGAGAAGGATCATTATATAAAGCCTAAGAGGAGGCTATGGCGACTATTCAGTTAAGTGACAGGTCCAGTATACTGATTTTTAAAGAGAAAATCAGTTCTTATATGAGCAACACTGTACTCGAGGATTTGATTTGAGGATCCGGGTTATTCCTGTTCTTTAAGGAAGTGGGAAATCCGAAGGGTATTGAGACTGTCCGAGTCTACGGGTTTTCTTGAAGGGGTCACTTGAGAATATCTTTGAGACTCAAGGAGATTAGACTGTCCATGTCTATAGTTTCATCTTTTGTACTGTGCTTTGAGAAACAATAGTAGACTCTATGAAAGGACTGTTCTATGTAGATGACTAATTTCTGTTCCTATACCTCTAGGAGGTCGTCGGGATAATTTGTATGAAGCCCAAGAGGAGGCTGGAAACTTTTAAGAAGCCGACGGGTCCTTGTACGATGTCCAAGAGGAGGTTATCATTCCTGGAGGAAGAGTCATTATACGAAGCCTAAGAGGAGGTTGTGAATACTTCTAAGAAGCCGTAGGGTCCTTGTACTAAGCCCAAGAGGAGGCTAGGTTGCTTTTAGGAAGCCCGTGGGTCCTTGTATGATGCCCAAGAGGAGGTCGATGCTTTTAAGAAGCCCGTGGGTCCCCAAACCCCGAGAAGTTCAAGACATGCCATTCACCAAGAATAGATCAAGCCAGGAAAGTTCGAGAATTTGGAAGAAACTCAAGAGATGCCATTCACGGAGAAAAGATCATATCCGGGGAGTAGAGTTTCTTGACAAGTGCTTTTAAGAAGCCTGTGGGTCCTCAAACCCCGAGAAGTTCAAGACATGCCATTCACCGAGAATAGATCAAGCCAGGAAAGTTCGAGAATTTGGAAGAAACTCAAGAGATGCCATTCACGGAGAAAAGATCATCACTGGGGAATAGAGTTTCTTTGACAACTTCTACGAGTGACAGTCTATGAAAGGGTTTACAGAGAATGTTGCCTTTCATGTCTCCATATTGTTTAACCCCAAGAGGAGGGAAGACTGTGTCTGGTAATCCTATGGGGATCTAGTATTGACTATTTAAGAGTGATCAACGGGCTTAATGCTAGACGTAGTTGCCGGGGAAACTCTAAATATCTATACTATTATTACACAGTTGATATGAGTTTATGAAAGAAGACTTACAGCGAAACAGCCCCACAATACAGTTATATGTATATAAAAGCGGTAAATGAAAGCAATAACCACTTACTCGGTTGTAGAGCTTCCATGTTGTTTGGTTAGTTGTTCAACAAAGAAAGATTGAAAACAACAGTATATTCAAAATCAAAGGAGAAAGTGCTTTGAAAAAGAAAGACTTGGGGCTTACAGCTCAAGGAGAGGCCCAGGGTTTTATCAGTGAGCGCAATGTTCGAATTTGTACAGAGGGACTTATACAAGTGACTGTGGCCCAAAAATTGTTTTCTGTACAAAGGGATGGGTCTTACACTCTCTCAAGAGGCCCAAAAGGTTTTTAAAGAAAAAGAGTGGGGCTTATAACACGAGGGTAGGCCCAGATGATTCTTCCGTTTGAAATGGCGATCGCGCTGAGGTTTTCTTTTAACGCAGAGGGACTTATACAATAAGTGAGACCCAAAGTTTTTGGTTAAAAGGGGGGTTGGGTCTTACACTCTATTAGAGGTCCAAAAGTTTTAAATGGGTCTTATAGCTCGAGGAGAGGCCCAAAAGGTTATTTTTCAAAAGGCGACGATCGCGCCGTTTGTTTTTTACAGTATCGGGACTTATACAATGCACTGAGGCCCAAAAATTGATTTGGTCAAAAAAAGGATTGGGTCTTACACTCTATTAGAGGCCCAAAGTGTTTTGAAAATGATTTATGAGGGTTGAATTAATCCAAAAACCCTAATTTGTTTTCGAAAATGTGTTTTAATTGAATAAAAATTCAATTAAAATGATCAAAATTGTTTAACATAGGAAAAACAAATTGTGATCTTGGATTAATGTTTCAAAAATTAAGTATTGACCTACAAAATAATTAGAAAGCATTAAAAGTTGCAAAATCAAGGTGGAAAAAATATTTTAAATGTTAAAAACAATTAAAACATTAATTCTTTGCAAAAATATCAATTATATAAAATAAATAATATTTTTGGGATTTTTTGGGAAAATAAAATATTTTAACATTTTTGTGAATTATTAAAAAAAGAATCAACTCAAAATCATTAAAACTCAGAGAGAAATTAATTTTTGAATCAATTAAATAAAATCACAAAATTCAAATATTTGAATTTATGAAAATGGCGCCAAGAACAGCTGAAGAACACGCGTGTGTTCTGGGTTTGGCTGATTTGCATTTTCTCTCCAATCTCACTGAATACTTGATTATATCATGCAATCCACATACCAATCAACTCGTTTCAACCTCACGATCATGTCTATGGTATTTAATTTCATTTAAATTAAACATATAACAAGAAATCACGAAAAATCCTCAAGAACCCTAATTTCTGCATGAAGGCTAGGATTTTTGATACACGATTCAAACAATGCAATTAATTGAGGGGAAACATTCCATGCATGATTATATATGAACATTTGGCAAAAGTATTGTGCTAGGAAATATGCATAGATTGAGAGATGACCAAGTTTAAGCTTACCTCTAGGTCGTGACAGCAAGAGCAAATTGATTTCTGAGTAGGAGGTGTTACAGATGAATTGTGATGATCTGAACAGCTTCCCTACACCCTATGGAGTGTGTTTGAATGCTTGGACTTGACTGAGAATTGTTGGATCACTTCATGGCATCTCAACTGCACTTTGGTTAAAACCTTGAGCAATTGACTGGTGATTCTGAGAAATCAGTGTTCCAGTTGTTGTTTAAGTGTTTGATCAGCTCACATATGATGTATATGAGGTGTGTGTGTGTGATTGGTTTGAGTGGAATTGCTCTCTAATGAAAAACCCGATAGTGACTTGCTAAGAAAGGCATTTTTGAGAGTGAGAAGTGGTTTTTGAGAAAGGCAAGTGTTGTAGGCCTTTGGTGTACTTAAACTGATCACAATTGAGCTCTATTTATAGTAGAGCAAGTTTGTTTTGGGATCCACAGTGAATGGCAACTGCAGTAGGTGTTTGTTCAATGTTGGCCAATGGAAATCCAAGTCTCCTCTAGCCATTGACTAGAGGTTAGGGCACAGGGCTGTGGTTCCCTTGGTCTTGGATAAGTCTTGACTGAATTCAGTTGAGAATGGCTCAGTCCATGCCACCTTGATGCTTCCATTGAATGCTCCAATCCAAAATTGGAGTCTTGTCCCTATTTTGGCCATTCTAGGTTCAACATGCTATTTCTTGTTCCAAAGACTTTGGAGGCTTGGCTCAGTGATTGTCCCCTTTAGATTCAATCCTCTGAGGTGTCCAAGTGGATAAGAGCATTTGGATTTGGCTGATTTTGGCAAATCGAGCAAAAATGCAAATTCTGCCTTGCCTTGGCAGATTTCAGCAAGGCAACTTCCCAATGTCATATCTCATGGCTCAAATTGAATTTGGTAATGTTCTTGCCCATTTTGGAAAGCCCTTACATGATACAACAACTGTTTGAACATGTTTGGTTTTGATCTCTTTTGAATCCAAGTGAAAAATCCCCCTACATTTGGCAAAAAGTAGGGTAAAATCTGACTTAGTGAAATTTTCACTAAGTGTTGGAACAAAGTGACTTTTCTTGATTTTGATCACTCCATAACTCAAAATTCCCAATGAATTGGAATTAGGTCTAGTTGAAGTTTTTGTAGAGGGCAATGAGATCTACAAATCAAGCCTTAGATGGGAGAAAATGGCTTTGTGGTTTAGGAGTTATGGTCCTCCAAAGTTGGTACCCTAGCCACTTTATTTTTAACTTAGAAAATTTTCTAAGTTTTTTTATGGTTACCCCTTTTACAAGTTATCCAACTTTTCTTGATTTTTCTTGATGAATGATGATTCAAATCATACATTAACATCATTTTAGGGTTAAAAATCCATTTTGGTGAAAATTCTCAAAAAGTCAAAGTTGACTTTTGTGCACAGTTGACTTTTTATCAGATGAATTCCAAACTGTGCAATTCTTCATGAAATAATGTCCTTGACCTAAATCAAACTTGATGGACATATTCCATGGGTGTCATAGGGTATATTGAATCATGTATTAGGGCTTGGGAGCATGTCCTGGTCAAAAGTAAAAGTTACAGTTGACGTTTTCCTTAAAACCCTAATTGTGGTGCAGATGAAATTGAAACTTGTTGCTCAAGCCTCTTGGATTAATACATTATTGAAAATGGATCAATATAGTTCATTAGAGACCCTCAAACCCTCTCTTGAGGTCTTGGCTCATGATTTGCCCTAAAAGTCAACTTAGGGGTGAATTAGGTCATGAAACCCTAATTCCTGATTTTTGATGAATGCATCCCCTGAGGCAAAATTGACTTGATGATTGGGTCCATGAGGTCCCATGAAGTATATTAGGTTATGTTTTGGATCATTGGCTTGTGCCCAGATAAAAATTTTCATCTGGAGGCCCTGGTCGACCAAAACCCTAATTTGGTGACACTGTCGGTCTTGAGACTTGATCCACCTAGAAGGGAGCAGCCTTGTGCTTGATCCTTGAAGTGGGAGTCCTTTTGATCCATTGTAGGTGTTTGAGAGGTTAGACAAGTTGAAGATCATGTCATTCCTTGATTGATCCTTTGTCTAAGAACTCTGAGAGGGCTTGAAACCCTAATTCTTGATTGTAGTGGATGCTCACCCATCTTTGGGGAGACTGATGAAGTATGATGGCCCATCCATATTGTGATGATGATTTTCACAATGATGGGAAATCTTAGTGGTCAAAATTTGGGGTATGACAGATGCCCCTATTTAATCTTCTTGGACACGAAGGTGTGAATGACGAAGGTATTCAGGCATTCGGGGTGCAAGAGGATTAAATATTGGAATACCCGAAATTTTGATGGTGGTTATGAATGGTAGCTTACGCATTCATCTTCTTTAGCTAAGCAATGATGCTTAGAAAAGGTAAACTTCCCCTCGATCCTGGTCTTCAGCCAAGGAACTGGTCTCAGTTTCTAAAATAAACTTCCCCTCGATCTTGGTTTCCTACCCTGGAACTGGTCTTAGTTTCTGATGTAAACTTCCCCTCGATCCTGGTTTCCCACCAAGGAACTGGTCTTAGTTTCTGATGTAAACTTCCCCTCGATCCTGGTTTCTTGCCGAGGAACTGGTCTTAGTTTCTTTCGTCAATAAACTTTACTGACAAGGGACGCTATTCGTAGCGGCTTTCCTTCAAACTTCTCGCCGAATTTTCCTGGGGAGATGCCATTTGAGTGGAAAAAGTTTCGATGTCAGACTTGCTGGGGAACCCAGTCGTCTGAGTTATAGAGGTGTACAAACTTCTCTGTTGGAGATACCATTTGTTGACTCTACTCGGGGAATGCGAGTCCCTTGAGAGACTGCATTCGTTTGGGGTCTTTACATCATACTTTTCTCGGAGATCTTCTCGGAGAAATGCCATATGATGTGATCCAATTTTGAGGTGCCGATGACCTTTTCATCGGTGGGTTTTTCAGAGAAAAACTGCCGTACTGCCGAATCTCCGATTTAGGAGGCTTTCTCTTGGGATTTTCTTTAATCCGGGAAAACAAGGATATCATCTTCAATGGCGAAGAGTGATGTTAACTGAGGGCTCTCTGGTCTTTCAGAGGTTCAAGTTATCAAAGTGGTCAAGGGCCAACTTCCTTCCAAAAATAGACTGGGGACGAGGTTGTTCAGACACAGCGTTTCCTGACGAGGCAAGAACTGACGACTCGATTGAGATAACTTCTATCACTAGGGGACAAGACCGACTAGAGTGATAGTGATGCAATATGAAATGTGAATGCAAATCAATAATGCAATGATGTATGTATGTTTATGCTGACAAAACTGATGCGACATACAAACTGACAGGTGAACACGACTGGATACTCGTCCATTGTAGGGCGAAGAAGTACCGCTGGTTCAAGATATAAATTCCACCTTGCTTAGGAGAGAGAGTCCCTGTTGGGAGCTATGTTGATCGGGCTTAGGAGATGAGAACTCGGCCGAGGCGTGTCAGAAGAAACAAGGTCTCTGACACAGTTGATCCCTTCATTCAGGCGTACTGGGTTAGAAGGAGTACTTTGATTCTGCACTTTGAAGTTTGCTTACTTCTGGAGAGGCGACCGATGTTCTTCCGATGTTCAACAGTCAAAAGAAATTGCCGTCCTTTTTTTTTAAAAAGCAGAAAAAGTTTTAACAAGTAAATTCATTTTTGTTTTATTTCAAGAATCGTTAATCATGTTAAAGCGCCATTCTGTAAAGCTAAAACAAATAAGAACTACAAACAAAAGCACAAGGGCTCAAATTTTATTGATAAGATGGAGATCAGCCAAACGCGTGATTCCAAAGAGTATTTACAAAGTTAGAAAATGGTAATTTACAGGGAAAGTGGCTACGTTGAAACATAACGACCACTATCCTTCTACCAACTTTGAATTCGGGACATCCTGAGCTTCTGTCGAAGATGACCTTGACTGGAGTTTTCTGGTGGATGATGTAACTACTGCTGAGGGACCTGCCTCTGTTGAACATAGTTACTTGCCATTATCCCTAATTTTTGCCTGGATTGTACTGTGATGTTTCCAATCCACCGGGATGACTTTTTCTTTGTCTCTAACTTTTGCCTGGACCGCCCTTTCGGGTTTTCAATCCACCGAGACATTTTTTTAGTTTAGGCAAAGTATTTCTTGACTACATCAACATTTGTGGGGTAGGCAAATTCCTCTCCGTCCATGGTTGCAAGTCTCAAGGCGCCGCCTGAGAAAGCTTTCGTGACCACATAGGGGCCATCATAATTCGGAGTCCATTTACCTCGTGAATCAGTGAGAAATGATTGTATCTTTTTGAGCATGAGGTCTCCTTTTCTGAAAACACGAGGTGAGACCTTTTTGTCAAACACCCTCTTCATTCTCTGTTGATACAACTGACCATGGCATAGTGCCGTGATTCGCTTCTCTTCGATCAGGTTCAGTTCGTCGTGTCGACTTTGACACCATTAGCTTCGGTGAGCTTAGCTTCCATCAATACTCGAATTGACGGGATCTCTACTTCTATGGGGAGCACTGCTTCCATGCCATACACTAGAGAGAAAGGGGTTGCCCCTGTTGAAGTGCAGACAGATGTTCGATAACCGTGAAGAGAAAAGGGTAGCATTTCGTGCCAATCTTTGTAGGTTACAACCATCTTCTGAACAATCCTCTTGATGTTCTTATTGGCCACTTCTACCGCTCCGTTCATCTAGGGTCGTAGGGAGATGAGTTATAGTGTTCGATCTTGAACTCAGCACACAACTCCTTCATCATCTTGTTGTTCAAGTTAGATCCATTATCAGTAATGATCTCGCTTGGAACACCATAATGGCAGATGATATTGTTTTTGATAAATCGAACCACCACTTGTCGGGTTACATTGGAGAATGACGCTGTTTCGACCCACTTGGTGAAATAGTCAATGGCTACCAGGATGAACCGATGTCCATTTGAAGCCTTAGGTTCAATCATGCCAATCATGTCGATTCCCCATATGGAAAATGGCCATGGGGAAGAGAGAACTTTGAAATGTGATGACGGTACATGAATTTTGTCGGAGTATATCTGACATTTGTGACACCTCCTCATGTACTTGTAGCAGTCGGATTCCATGGTCAACCAGTAATACCCTGCTCTCAGAATTTTTATCGCCATTGTGTGTCTGTTGGCATGAGTGCCAAAGGACCCTTCATGAATTTCTTTCATAAGCATGTCTACTTCTGGTCTGTCGACGCATCGGAGCAAGACCATGTCAAAATTTCTCTTATAGAGAGTGTCACCGCTCAGGAAGAAGCTTCCAGCCAATCTTCTGAGGGTTTTCCTATCTTTCCTGGATGCCCCAGGTGGGTACTCTTGTTTCTGAAGGAAGCATTTGATATTGTAGTACCAAGGTTTATCGTCTATGACTGCTTCAATCATGAAGATGTAAGCGGGTCGTTCAAGGCGCATTATGTCGATCTTAGGTAGGTCGTTCCATTGACCTACACTAATCATGGAAGAGAGAGTGGCTAATGCATCAGCCATGTGATTCTCCTCACAAGGGATGTGATGAAACTCGACTCTGTTAAAGAAGGGTAACAACCTTCTTGCATAGTCTTTGTAAGGAATCAATCCTGATTGGTATGTGTTCCAATCTCCTTTTATCTGATTGATAACCAGAGCTGAGTCGCTGTATACGTCCAAGTTTTTTATCCTTAAATTAATCGCTTCTTTGAGACCCATAATACAAGCTTCGTATTCGGCCTTGTTGTTCGTACATTTGAACGTAAGTCTGGTAGTGAAAGGAATGTGGGTACCCTGAGGGGTAACAATGATTGCCCCAATTCCGTTTCCATAATGATTAACTGCTCCGTCAAAGATAAGTCCCCATTGGGAACCTGGTTCTGGCCCTTCACTGGGTAGCGGTTCATCGCAATCTTTCATTTTTAGATACATGACATTTTCGTCTGGGAAGTCAAACCCGATTGATTCCTGATCGTCAATCGGTTGATGAGCCAAATGATCGGCTAAAATACTTCCTTTAACGACGTTTTGAGCGTGGTACTCTATGTCATATCTTGATAACAACATCTGCCAACGGGCAATTCTTCCCGTGAGAGCAGGCTTTTCGAAGACGTACTTGATTGGATCCATTTCGGAGATTAACCAAGTAGTATGACAAATCATGTATTGGCGAAGACGTTTGGCTGCCCAAGCCAAAGCGCAGCAAGTTTTTTCAAGCATCGTGTACCGAGTTTCGCAGTCGGTGAATTTCTTGCTCAAATAGTAAATGGCAGACTCTTTCCGTTTGGTTTCATCTTGTTGGCCAAGTACACATCCCATTAAGTCCTCTAGGACTGTGAGGTAAATGATCAGTGGTCTTCCTTCCACTGGAGGTGATAGAATCGGAGGATTCAACAGATATTCCTTAATACTATCGAAGGCGGTTTGACAATCTTCTGTCCAAACGCAATCCTGGTTCTTTTTGAGTAATTTGAAAATCGGCGCACATGTGGCGGTCATGAGGAATATGAATCTGGAGATGTAGTTCAAACGTCCCAGGAATCCTCTGACTTGTTTTTCAGTTTTCGGAGAAGGCATTTCTTGAATGGCCTTGACCTTGTCAGGATCAACCTCAATTCCTTTCTGGCTGACGATGAACCCTAGTAATTTCCTTGAACGAACACCGAAGGTGCACTTGTTGGGATTCAAGCGGAGCTTGAATTTTCTTAGACGTTCGAACAATTTTGATAGATGTTCAACGTGCTCATTCTCTGTTTTTGATTTTGTAATCATATCATCAACATATACCTCGATTTCTTTGTGTATCATGTCATGAAACAGAGTAGTCATGGCCCTTTGATAGGTTGCCCCGGCATTCTTCAAACCGAATGACATTACCTTGTAACAAAAGGTGCCCCATGGGGTAAAGAACGAAGTTTTCTCCATGTCTTTCGGCGCCATTTTGATCTGGTTATAGCCCGAGAATCCATCCATGAAGGAGAAAATTTTGAACTTTGTTGTGCTGTCTACCAGCATGTCAATGTGTGGTAAAGGAAAGTCGTCCTTTGGACTAGCCTTGTTTAGATCCCTGTAGTCGACACACATTCTGACCTTTCCGTCCTTTTTGGGAACGGGTACGATGTTGGCTAACCATTGAGGATATTCAGACGTAGCGAGGAAACCCGCGTCAATCTGTTTCTGTACTTCCTCTTTGATTTTGATGGCCATGTCCGAGTGAGTGCGTCTCAACCTTTGCTTTACTGGCGGACATTCCGATCTCAACGGTAAGTGATGTTCCACGATGCTGGTATCCAACCCTGGCATATCCTGATAGGACCAAACAAATACATCGGGGAATTCTTTGAGAAGCTTTATCAAACTCTCTTTGGCAGTTGGACTGAGCAGTGCCCCAATCCTGATTTCTTTTCTCTCTTTTTCTGAACCTAAGTTGACCGTTTCCAACGGCTCTTTGTGAGGTTCAATGGACCTTTCCTCTTGTCTAAGTAGTCGAGAGATCTCTTCTGGAATTTTGTCGTCATTTTCTTCTTCAGCCTCGAATGCCAGGAACTCAAAGTTGGGAGAAGGCATCAGATCGTATGTTTCAACGGGGTTTAAAACAAGTAATTTGCATGACGTGATGATTCGTGTTTAGAAGAGATAGAGAAAATGCAAGTGTGTGCAGTGTTTTATTTTACTGCTTGTTTTTATTTGAATTTTTTTTTAGGATTACCATTTTCTGAGAAAACAAAAAGAGAAAACAGCAATTAATGCGGAAATTACAGAACGACGTTATTTTATTAATGAACAAGTCGATTCTTGAAACTACAGCCCTATAAAATAAAACTCTGTCGCTTTGGGCAAAGCGAAGAGGGAAAATTTACATAAAGCGAGCCCTATCAAAACATCCGCCCAGGTGAAAGGTTAAAGGTGGCAATTACTTTGACTGATGAACGATCTTCAGAACTTCGACGGCAACCCATTGGCGGCGAACTCCTCGGTGAATGACAAAATCTGGCACCTTCCTTGATTTGTCTTCAGAAATAACGTTGATTTCTGGTGGAGCAGGATCATTGGAATCTGTCTCCCAAGCAGAATTGTCGTAGGAGAATTCGTCTGTTGTATTTTGCATAGCATTTGTGCTCTTAGGTATATCTCCCCATCCAGTAGGCTGGATATCTTTGAGCCTGATACGAGAGCTTTCGGGAGCGGTGTACTTGACCATATAGTCGTATTTTCCACTCGGTTGTCCCAAGGTGTCCCACACTTTTTTCGAACTGGAGGAGTCATCTCTCTCGATGACGTTGACCTCGGGAAAAGCATAGTTGATGAATTCAAGTCCTGCAAACGTTGCAAATTCATCTTCATGTTGAGTAGTTTCTGAATGACCTGAGTGTTGATCCCATGACATGGTGGGGACACAGGTATTCTGTTCAATGATGCTCAGCTGATTTTCATTGTTCGGCTGACTCTCTTTCCCCAAGTTTCCTAGGTAAGGTTGCCACATTGGCAGACCATCCATTGGGCCATAGTAATTGTGGTCAAAGTTGTCTTTTATCAGAGTGTCTTCCTCTAATGAATTTGGCGGAGCACGGCATCCTTCCGGATCACAATCTCCGTAGATCATTTCGACGTCTAACCTTGGTATAAATCTCGGACTCTGTGCGGGATAGTAAAATGGCGTAGGCACCTCTTCCTAAGACATATAACCGTCCTTGTTCAGATAGGACTTCCATTCTCCATCTGTGTCGGAGGGATCTTCCTCATTGATAGCATGTACTGCTTGAGACACTGGGTGGAGGAAACCTCCATTGTGGAAGAAGTTTTGAAGGGGATGAAGACTTTCATCGTTGGCAGCTGTCTGGGTACAGGTTGCAGAAAAACCAAGACCCTTCTTTGTTTTATTGTCAATAGGAATGACAAGCTGTCCCCATCCTGTTGTATCGGTACTCTCGACCGCTTTAATAGCATCATTGTATGAGGAAATCGAGGTTCCTCCTTTGAACTGATTGTTCTTGCTTACCGACAGTGCTTGGAACTGAGTTCCAATAACCTCCTCGGGTTCTATGCCAGTAGATGATGACAAGTTGCTTACAAGCAAGGCTTGTTCCCCACAAATTGTGACAAGTTGATCGTTCTTGACGAACTTTAGTTTTTGGTGGAGGGTCGAAGTAACCGCTCCAGCCTGATGTATCCAAGGTCTTCCTAATAAACAACTGTACGTTGCCCGGATGTCCATGACCTGGAAAGTGACTTGGAAAGTGTGAGGACCGATAGTTATGGGAAGATCAACTTCGCTGATAACTATTTTTCTGGATCCGTCGAATGCTTTGACGACGACCTCGCTGATTCTCATCGGAGGGCCTTTGAATGATAATTGCATAAAAGTGGACTTCGGCATAACATTCAGGGCTGACCCTGTGTCTACCAGTACGCTAGCTAAAGCATCGCCCTGGCAGTTAACTGTAATGTTGAGCGCCATGTTATGACGGCGACCCTCTTCGGGTAATTCCTCATCACTAAATCCCAAATTATTGCAGGAAGTGATGTTAGAGACAATGCTATCAAATTGTCTGATTGTTACATCCTGTTCCATAGAGGCTTGCTCCAAGACTTTCTGTAGAGCCTCCCTGTGGGCTTCTGAACTGAGTAACAGCGATAATACCGAGATCTTTGAAGGAGTTTGTAACAACTGATCAACAATGTTGTATTCACTCCTTTGGATGAGCTTCAGCATCTCATCATTATTTTTCGAAAGGTCGGGATTACTGGATTGACCGACTGGTGGATCGGGAGCTTCCGTCTGAAGTTCCTTTTCTTTGTTAGCTTCCCCAACCCCTCGGTTGAAGATTCTACCACTCCGTGTTACACAACTGATGTCTGCAATATTCACGACGGAGGGTAATGGAATTTCCTTTCCATTTTCAATTGTCGTTGCACCGTATTTGTAAGGGATTGCCTTAGCTGATTCATACGGTAGTGGTCCCGGTAGATAGATGACTACGGGAGCCCTCTGATTTTTCTGACCATCATAAGTAATCTCGATCCGTTCCCGATTGGGAACTTTAGATTCGTCAAGTAGAGGGATGATGGAAAAAAACATCCCTGGTCCTGTGATGACCAGAGATTGTGACAACATCCTCGACTTGATCAGCAAGGTAGTTCAGCGTCCAGTTGATGGGTCCTGAACCCGGATATGGACGAATTTCTCCATGATCGACCTGACCCTGAAGAGCTGCTCTCACAAAGTAACACCCTTGGTTACTTTCCGAACAGATGCCGCAACGTTCATAGTTGTGTGGTGGCACCTGGCCACGCCCACTTTGAATACAATGTAACCTCACTAGGTTAGCTTCCACAAATCGGACATCCTGACTCTGACACCGAGTAGGATTCCTGTTACTGATACTAATCTGCTGAGTATCTTCATCCATATAAATTGGCATCCACCAGTGATTTAATAAGTGCTGAAGTGCCTCTTGGACAAGGGTACAACCTCGATCATTTTTGCAACCCGCTTTACAGCTTTGATAGTTATGTGATATTAAGAATCCGAGTCGGACCTGCTCAGCATGTAACTCTACCAGGTTGGTATTCATCACGGGAATATCGAAGATCTGAACCATGCTGATTTGATAGGAATTCCTATCATGGTAGTCTTGGATCCATCCAAGATCCATCTGACGCTAGAGGGCCTCTTGTATGAAAGAGCATCCCTGTTTGTTTACCGAGCAAGTCAGACAAGAACTGTAATCGTGTCGCGGCAGATTATGATACTGGCTTTTCCTTGAGTGCATTTCCACCAAGTTGGCATTCATTGCACAGATATCATGGTTCTGAATGACGTTGGAATTCGTATAAACCATGTTAACTCCACGAACTCGGTGCTCTTGGATCCATCCGAGATCCATTTGTTCCTGTAGAGCTGCTTGCACTACCAAACATCCTTGACTGTTTTTAGAGCAGACATCACATTGATGATAATTATGAGGTGGCACATGGCCATATCCACTCTGTCTACAATGCATCTTGACCAGATTGGTTTTCAACAAGAGTACATCATGAATTTGATAGACATCGTTAGTCTCTCCTTCTATCAAATTGGCTGCAGCCTTCTCATGTTGAGGCAGCGGGTTCGTGAGAACATTAGGATTCGTATCCTTGAAGGATAAGACCCCGCTCCTAACAAGTTTTTGCACTTCGGACTTGAAATTGAGACAAGCCTCTATGTTATGCCTTGGACCTCCTTGATGATAAGGGCAAGTTTGATCCACCTTAAACCAAAAAGGTGGATTTTCCGGTACTGTAAGAGGAGATTTAGTCTGAATGTGCCCCTTAGCCAGTAGTAACGGAAATAGTTCTGCGTACAACATGGGTATAGGATCAAACCCTGATGGTCGTGTTGTACGGTTGTTGTTGTATGGAGGACGAGCCTGCTGAAGAGGCTGTTGTGTCCTTTGTTGATCAGGTTGGCTCTGTGCAACCTGAGGTTGATACGTAGGAATAGACGCAAGGCTGATAGCAGGAGTCACAGCTGCTACCGGTTGATAACGTTGCCTTTGCTTTCCGAGAGAGATATTCCCAATATCTTGCTCTTTTTTCATAGGGAGAGCACTACCGTATTTTTTAGTACCGCTCGTTGATCCAGTGTCTTTTACCAAACGTCCTTCTCGGATGGCTTCCTCAAGACGTACGCCCATGCCAACCATTTCGGTGAAATCACTGGGTGCACTGGTAACCATTCGGTCATAGTAAAATGAGCTTAAGGTCTTTAAGAAGATCTTTATCATCTCTTTTTCCTCCAGAGGTGGACAAATTTGAGCGGCAATCTCACGCCACCTTTAAGCATACTCCTTAAAGGTTTCCTTGTCCTTTTGCGACATCGATCTGAGTTGATCTCTGTCGGGTGCCATGTCCAAATTGTATTTGTATTGTTGGATGAAGGCAGTGCCAAGATCTCTGAAAGTGCTGATCGTGGCACGGTTTAAACCCATGTACCATTTTAATGCGGCACCGGTTAAACTATCCTGAAAGTAATGAATCAGTAGGTCCTGATTTTTCGTCTGAGCTGACATCCGTCGAGCGTACATCACCAGATGGCTTTGAGGGCAAGAGTTACCCTTGTACTTTTCAAAGTTGGGCACTTGAAATTTGTGCGGGACTTTCACATTTGGGACCAAGCAGAGATCTGCGGCGTCCTTTCCCAATAGATCCTGACCGCGAATGGCTTGCAGTTCCTTCTGCATTTCCAAGAACTTCTCCTGGAATTCCTCCACTCTATCAAACATAGTTTCCTTCTTACCAGAAGGTGTCTGTGGAATCTGTCCTTCCGGGACAGTGTACACCACAGGGGGTGGTACCGTGACTACGGCAGTGAGCCTTGGCGTCTCCCGAAGTTTGTAACCTTCAGGAGTCTTCAGTATGCCTCTGGCATCTTCACTTTCCCGAAGTTTGTAACCTTCAGGCCCAGCGGCTTCTGTTGTGATTCCCTGATCTTCAGTGATCGGTGGAACATATCCTTTCGGGATATAGTTAACAGGCATGCCCCAAGGACGATCTTTCGGCATTTGATACCTAGGATCATACTTCTCCACTATGGGCGTCGAGGTGATCTCTGAGATCACAGTTCTTTGTAGCTGAGCTTCTGCCATGGCTTGCATGTCGTTACGAAGCTTTCTCATATCCTCCCTCAGAGCGTCGATCTCTTCCTTCAACTCTCTATTTTCTTCCTCAAGATCATCCATCTTTTTCTGACGATTGGCCCGAGTATTATACGAATGAAACCGATTGACTCTCTAACCGAGACACAAACGTGAGATTCGTAGGTAAGAAGAATACGCGATGTGAGAATGATGAATGCAATGATTATATTAATTGTTTAAGGTTTAATCAAAATAAACTTCGACAATTAGATTGCAAATATCTAACGGCGGGGAAACCCCTTTTTTATTGAATTCAAAGGATTACAGAAATGGAAATACAGTAGATTACAAGGTGCAGAAACATAAACCTAAACTAATGGGTCCTGAGTCCTCTCTGAAGAGAAATCGGGTGCTGATTCTGGTATCTTCCTTTTCTTTGATCGGGACTCTTGGGCCATTGTCGGGTTGTCATTCCTTTGCCAGGTGAAAGGAGTGAGCAAATTTCTTTGGTCACCTTGATTCTCTACAGCATGTTGCTCTAAAATTTCAATCAGAGCATCTTTCTCTTTCAGTAATTGCTGTATTTTGATGCACTCTACGTTGAGGGTGCGGTACTTGTTCTTCCAATACCTTCTCTCCTTTTGAACTTTGTTGAGAGTAACCTGAAGCTTTTCAGTTTCCGTCATGAAGTACATGACAGATTCCTTTGGCGGAAGAATTCCGTAACGAGGATAAGGCATCTTTAGCTTGAGAGCTCTAGTTTGTACCCAATGGAGATAAGGCTCCACCGAGACACAGTCTGGTTTTCCCAGAGACTCTCGTCCTTTCTTATGAACATGTTTCCAGGCATGCACTATTTCCGTCTTTAGTGCTCTGTCATTTTCTCCTTCTTTGAAGAAAAGACCTTCCAGATGAACACCCCGTGGGACGTGTCTCATCGGGTATCCAAATTGACGAAGAACCAATACCGGATGGTAGTTGATTCCTCCTTTAATTCCTATAAGGGGTATGTTGGGGAAGTTTCCACAACGATCAATGATCCTGATTCCATCATAGATCCTACTACACCAATCTATATCAGAGTTGGTAAGGGACATGATCTTCTGCGACCAACGTAAAGCACTCTTGCAATCCCAAAAAGCAGCAAACTTGGGTAACTGAGAGATAAACCATTTGTAAAGTAGAGGTACACAGCATGTGATCTCCCCTCCGCTGTACAAATTTCCCAAATGTACAGAATAATACGCATCTGCGAGCAAAGTCGGCACAGGGTTTCCAATGAGAAAAACCTTAATGGAGTTAATATCGACGAAGTTATTGATGTTGGGAAACAAAAATAACCCGTAGGTGAGCAAGACAAAGATGCTTTCAAAAGCAATCACGTTTCCTATACTGGCAAAATACAGGGCTTTCTTTGTCAAGAACTGGGCTGGCAAACCTTGGATGCCACCCTTGGTAGTTAGGTGAATCCTAACTTCAGACTCGTCCAAATGAATTGCTCTTGCAATGGTCTGATTCTTTGGAATTTCTTCCAGTCCAGAAAATGAAGCTCGATCAGTAATGTGTAGATCAATCAGATGAGAATACTCCTCCAGTGTTGGTGTGAGCTGGTAATCCGGGAATGTGAAACAGTGATAAACTAGATCATAAAACTGAATGAGCGCATCCATGATTCCCTCAATCACATGGACTCTTAACAGTGGTAGCAAACCTCCGTGCTTGGCTCTGAAAGCCTCTGGGTTTGTGATCATCCTTGCTAACCTTCTCAAATCCTCTAGCTTTGGAACCTTGAAGGTATAACTATGAGTTCTCCTTCTACCGAAATCCATTAGCGCAATCCTTTTCTCTGATATTTGCAATCATTGTCTTAGTTCAATTTGAAAACAGAGAGACTAGAAGAGAAATTTTTTGAATGTTTTGAATGTTTTTTAAATGAATGCATGAATGCAGCACACAAAAACGTAGAAAAAACATGGGGTTAAAGGGTCGTTGTCATGAAGTCAAGGCTCTACTCATCCCCAAAGGTTTATACTAGGGTGATTTTTGTACCTGTACTCATTATCATCAGCTCCTCCCGGGAAAGTAGAACAACAAGCAGATCGCCAGCGAGTTGTAGAGCAATCTTAGAGTAAGTGTCATTCACTGAGAATAGATCACCAGCCTCAAATGAGGGTAGTATCGCGTAACAACTATTCCCGATAGTTTCCGCACTACAAAAGGGTTTGGCTCCTCAGCTTCTCAGACATCACAATCGGCCCATTGTCTAGGTGAGAGAATGGGTTGCATTGGTCAGCCTCCACTGAGGTTGATGGTCGACCTCGTCGCCATCACTTATCTTAAGTGTATACTCAATCTTTCCACATGCGGCATCACACGCATTCCCATTAGCAGAAAAATAAACACGTATAGCAATTAGGAAAAGCAGTATATATATATTTGTCCTAATCATCCTAGACTTTTAAAAGCTAAGAATCTTAAGTTCCTGACAGAAAATGGTTTCCCGGCGGAGTCACCAATCTGTTGTTTCATTACAAATTAACGGCGTTTTGACCTAAGATCCTAGTGACGTCAAGGTTTCTACAAGATCCCTAAAGAGACCTACGGTATTCCCCAGCAGAGTCGCCATTCTTCGGTAGCGAGTGATTTTTGGATGTGGTTGCGAAGCACGATCGCTCTAGTACTACAGTTCGATTCATTTTTTATCCTATTAAAGCTGATGAAGGAAGGGAAATAGATGTCTCCAATTAACCCTGCTTGCATACTGAGATTAAACAGCGGTCTGTTAGGTTACAGATGCTACAAAGATTCGGGGTTTGTCCTAGGTTATTTTGTTGACGAGGGGTGCTTTAGGCTATCGGTTGAGATGTTAGGACGGATATATATGAAAGTATGGGATTTTGGGTTTTTGTTTAGTGTGCTCGCTAAGATATTTTCTTTCGATCTTATGCCTACGTATTCCCGTTTACCGAAACAGGGAAATCAGAGCATTCGTAGTTCCTCCTATTCTATGGGAGGAAATGGTTGTTTTGGTGTCTTGTTCAAAGCCCAAGACGTGAAGCGAAAGTTGGTTTGTATCTTGTTCAAAGCCCAAGATGTGAAGCTGAAATGTCTATTTGTATCTTGTTCAAAGCCCAAGATGTGAAGCTAAAAGTTTGACTTTAGAGAGAATTTGTCATCTCTAAAGAGGGGTTTGTCGGTTACGACTATTTATAAAGGAGAATTACTTTAACCGGGATTTGTGAATCCGGCAATGCTATAATTCCCTTTATATGGGATTTCAACCTGAAGGAGAAGACTTTAACTCAGTGTAGAGTAATGCCATCTTTCCTTAGGAATTTCTCATACTAAAAGAGGGACATTGGCATGGATGTAGATGATCTAGAGGCTTGCCGCTTACAACAATTAGATGAAGGGGAAAGAGTTGTTGAAGTTTATGTACTGTGAACGAGGCACAACTTTGATGCTAAAAGGTTGATTGGATCAACAAGTGGTTTTCTTATACAAAGCCTAAGAGGAGGCTAATATGTGTCTCGTACAAAGCCCGAGAGAGAGGCTAAAAGGTTTTGACTCAACGAGGGAATCTTTTGGTATCTCGTATAAAGCCCGAGATGGAGGCTATTTGACTCAACAAGAGAGTTTTTGTATCTCGTACAAAGCCCGAGAGAGAGGCTAAAATTTGTTTGGCTCAATAAGAACCTTCTTGTATCTCGTATAAAGCCCGAGATGGAGGCGAAAGGGGTGATTGACTCAACGAGGGAGCCTCTTATGTGTCTCGTACAAAGCCCGAGAGAGAGGCTAAACGTTGTTAACTCCGCTGGGGAGAATCATTGTATAAAGCCCAAGAGAGAGGCTAACTTCACTGGAGAAGGATCATTATATAAAGCCTAAGAGGAGGCTATGGCGACTGTTCAGTTAAGTGACAGGTCCAGTATACTGATTTTTAAAGAGAAAATCAGTTCTTATATGAGCAACACTGTACTCGAGGATTTGATTCGAGGATTCGGGTTATTCCTGTTCTTTATGGAAGTGGGAAATCCGAAGGGTATTGAGACTGTCAGAGTCTACGGGTTTTCTTGAAGGGGTCACTTGAGAATGTCTTTGAGACACAAGGAGATTAGACTGTCCATGTCTAGAGTTTCATCTTTTGTACTATGCTTTGAGAAATAGTAGTAGACTCTATGAAAGGACTGTTCTATGCAGATGACTAATTTCTGTTCCTATACCTCTAGGAGGTCGTCGGGACAATTTGTATGAAGCCCAAGAGGAGGCTGGAAACTTTTAAGAAGCCGACGGGTCCTTGTACGATGCCCAAGAGGAGGCTATCATTCCTGGAGGAAGAGTCATTATACGAAGCCTAAGAGGAGGCTGTGAATACTTCTAAGAAGCCGTAGGGTCCTTGCACTAAGCCCAAGAGGAGGCTAGGTTGCTTTTAGGAAGCTTGTGGGTCCTTGTATGATGCCCAAGAGGAGGCCGATGCTTTTAAGAAGCCCGTGGGTCCCCAAACCCCGAGAAGTTCAAGACATGCCATTCACCGAGAATAGATCAAGCTAGGAAAGTTTGAGAATTTGGAAGAAACTCAAGAGATGCCATTCACGGAGAAAAGATCATCTCTGGGGAGTAGAGTTTCTTGACAAGTGCTTTTAAGAAGCCTGTGGGTCCCCAAACCCCGAGAAGTTCAAGACATGCCATTCACCGAGAATAGATCAAGCCAGGAAAGTTCGAGAATTTGGAAGAAACTCAAGAGATGCCATTCACGGAGAAAAGATCATCTCTGGGGAATAGAGTTTCTTTGACAACTTCTACGAGTGACAATCTATGAAAGGGTTCACAGAGAATGCTGCCTTTCATGTCTCCATATTGTTTAACCCCAAGAGGAGGGAAGATTGTGTCTGGTAATCCTATGGGGATCTAGTATTGACTATTTAAGAGTGATCAACGGGCTTAATGCTAGACGTAGTTGCCGGGGAAACTCTAAATATCTATACTATTATTACACAGTTGATATGAGTTTATGAAAGAAGACTTACAGCGAAACAGCCCCACAATACAGTTATATATATATAAAAGCGGTAAATGAAAGCAATAACCACTTACTCGGTTGTAGAGCTTCCATGTTGTTTGGTTAGTTGTTCAACAAAGAAAGATTGAAAACAACAGTATATTCAAAATCAAAGGAGAAAGTGCTTTGAAAAAGAAAGACTTGGGGCTTACAGCTCAAGGAGAGGCCCAGGGTTTTATCAGTGAGCGCGCTGTTCGAATTTGTACAGAGGGACTTATACAAGTGACTGTGGCCCTAAAATTGTTTTATGTACAAAGGGATGGGTCTTACACTCTCTCAAGAGGCCCAAAAGGTTTTTAAAGAAAAAGAGTAGGGCTTATAACACGAGGGTAGGCCCAGATGATTCTTCCGTTTGAAATGGCGATCGCGCCGAGGTTTTCTTTTAACGCAGAGGGACTTATACAATAAGTGAGACCCAAAGTTTTTGGTTAAAAGGGGGGTTGGGTCTTACACTCTATTAGAGGCCCAAAAGTTTTAAATGGGTCTTATAGCTCGAGGAGAGGCCCAAAAGGTTATTTTTCAAAAGGCGACGATCGCGCCGTTTGTTTTTTACGGTATCGGGACTTATACAATGCACTGAGGCCCAAAAAATGATTTGGTCAAAAAAGGATTGGGTCTTACACTCTATTAGAGGCCCAAAGTGTTTTGAAAATGATTTATGAGGGTTGAATTAATCCAAAAACCCTAATTTGTTTTCGAAAATGTGTTTTAATTGAATAAAAATTCAATTAAAATGATCAAAGTTGTTTAACATAGGAAAAACAAATTGTGATCTTGGATTAATGTTTCAAAAATTAAGTATTGACCTACAAAATAATTAGAAAGCATTAAAAGTTGCAAAATCAAGGTGGAAACAATATTTTAAATGTTAAAAACAATTAAAACATTAATTCTTTGCAAAAATATCAATTATATAAAATAAATAATATTTTTGGGATTTTTTGGGAAAATAAAATATTTTAACATTTTTGTGAATTATTAAAAAAAGAATCAACTCAAAATCATTAAAACTCAGAGAGAAATTAATTTTTGAATCAATTAAATAAAATCACAAAATTCAAATATTTGAATTTATGAAAATGGCGCCAAAAACAGCTGAAGAACACGCGCGTGTTCTGGGTTTGGCTGATTTGCATTTTCTCTCCAATCTCACTGAATACTTGATTATATCATGCAATCCACATACCAATCAACTCGTTTCAACCTCACGATCATGTCTATGGTATTTAATTTCATTTAAATTAAACATATAACAAGAAATCACGAAAAATCCTCAAGAACCCTAATTTCTGCATGAAGGCTAGGATTTTTGATACACGATTCAAACAATGCAATTAATTGAGGGGAAACATTCCATGCATGATTATGAACATTTGGCAAAAGTATTGTGCGAGGAAATATGCATAGATTGAGAGATGACCAAGTTTAAGCTTACCTCTAGGTCGTGACAGCAAGAGCAAATTGATTTCTAAGTAGGAGGTGTTACAGATGAATTGTGATGATCTGAACAGCTTCCCTACACCCTATGGAGTGTGTTTGAATGCTTGGACTTGACTGAGAATGGCTGGATCACTTCATGGCATCTCAACTGCACTTTGGTTAAAACCTTGAGCAATTGACTGGTGATTCTGAGAAATCAGTGTTCCAGTTGTTGTTTAAGTGTTTGATCAGCTCACATATGATGTATATGAGGTGTGTGTATGATTGGTTTGAGTGGAATTGCTCTCTAATGAAAAACCCGATAGTGACTTGCTAAGAAAGGCATTTTTGAGAGTGAGAAGTGGTTTTTGAGAAAGGCAAGTGTTGTAGGCCTTTGGTGTACTTAAACTGATCACAATTGAGCTCTATTTATAGTAGAGCAAGTTTGTTTTGGGATCCACAGTGAATGGCAACTGCAGCAGGTGTTTGTTCAATGTTGGCCAATGGAAATCCAAGTCTCCTCTAGCCATTGACTAGAGGTTAGGGCACAGGGTTGTGGTTCCCTTGGTCTTGGATAAGTCTTGACTGAATTCAGTTGAGAATGGCTCAGTCCATGCCACCTTGATGCTTCCATTGAATGCTCCAATCCAAAATTGGAGTCTTGTCCCTATTTTGGCCATTCTAGGTTCAACATGCTATTTCTTGTTACAAAGACTTTGGAGGCTTGGCTCAGTGATTGCCCCCTTTAGATTCAATCCTCTGAGGTGTCCAAGTGGATAGGAGCATTTGGATTTGGCTGATTTTGGCAAATCGAGCAAAAATGCAAATTCTGCCTTGCCTTGGCAGATTTCAGCAAGGCAACTTCCCAATGTCATATCTCATGGCTCAAATTGAATTTGGTAATGTTCTTGGCCATTTTGGAAAGCCCTTACATGATACAACAACTGTTTGAACATGTTTGGTTTTGATCTCTTTTGAATCCAAGTGAAAAATCCCCCTACATTTGGCAAAAAGTAGGGTAAAATCTGACTTAGTGAAATTTTCACTAAGTGTTGGAACAAAGTGACTTTTCTTGATTTTGATCACTCCATAACTCAAAATCCCCAATGAATTGGAATTAGGTCTAGTTGAAGTTTTTGTAGAGGGCAATGAGATCTACAAATCAAGCCTTGGATGGGAGAAAATGGCTTTGTGGTTTAGGAGTTATGGTCCTCCAAAGTTGGTACCCTAGCCACTTTATTTTTAACTTAGAAAATTTTCTAAGTTTTTTTATGGTTACCCCTTTTACAAGTTATCCAACTTTTCTTGATTTTTCTTGATGAATGATGATTAAAATCATACATTAACATCATTTTAGGGTTAAAAATCCATTTTGGTGAAAAATCTCAAAAAGTCAAAGTTGACTTTTATGCACAGTTGACTTTTTATCAGATGAATTCCAAACTGTGCAATTCTTCATGAAATAATGTCCTTGACCTAAATCAAACTTGATGGACATGTTCCATGGGTGTCATAGGGTATATTGAATCATGTCTTAGGGCTTGGGAGCATGTCCTGGTCAAAAGTCAAAGTTACAGTTGACTTTTTCCTTAAACCCCTAACTGTGGTGCAGATGAAATTGAAACTTGTTGCTCAAGCCTCTTGGATTAATCCATTGTTGCAAATGGATCAATATAGTTCATTAGAGACCCTCAAACCCTCTCTTGAGGTCTTGGCTCATGATTTTCCCTAAAAGTCAACTTAGGGGTGAATTAGGTCAAGAAACCCTAATTCCTGATTTTTGATGAATACATCCCCTGAGGCAAAATTGACTTGATGATTGGGTCCATGAGGTCCCATGAAGTATATTAGGTTATGTTTTGGATCATTGGCTTGTGCCCAGATAAAAATTTTCATCTGGAGGCCCTGGTCGACCAAAACCCTAATTTGGTGACACTGTCAGTCTTGAGACTTGATCCACCTAGAAGGGAGCAGCCTTGTGCTTGATCCTTGAAGTGGGAGTCCTTTTGATCCATTGTAGGTGTTTGAGAGGTTAGACAAGTTGAAGATCATGTCATTCCTTGATTGATCCTTTGTCTAAGAACTCTGAGAGGGCTTGAAACCCTAATTCTTGATTGTAGTGGATGCTCACCCATCTTTAGGGAGACTGATGAAGTATGATGGCCCATCCATATTGTGATGATGATTTTCACAATGATGGGAAATCTTAGTGGTCAAAATTTGGGGTATGACACAAAGGCCTATAGTAATATGGTGCATAAGGAGATAGAGGTTCAGGTGGATGATATGATTACCAAGTCACAAAAAGAAGAAGATCACATAACTAACTTACAAAAGTTGTTGGAAATTCAAGTTACGACTAAATCCTACAAGGTGTACTTATGGAATCAGATCCAGAAAAATGTTAGGGTACATGGTCAGCTAAAGGGGAATAGAGAACAAAATGAAAGCCAATCAAGGGATGCCAGCTCCAAGGATAAAAAAGGAAGTTCGTGGATTTTTGGGAGATTAAATTATATTAAGAGGTTCATCTCCCACCTTACAGCTACTTGTGAGCCAATTTTCAAATTACTCAGAAAAGTATCAAATCATTGAATGGAATAAAGATTGTCAAAAGGATTTCGATTGGATCAAGGAATAGTTGCAAAAGCCACCTATATTGGTGCCACCAGTCCTAAGGATACCACTCATAATGTACTTAACAATACTTGAAAATTCAATGGGTTGTGCACTAGGGAAACATGACGTATCAGGGAGAATAGCTAGGTGGCATATGTTATTAAATGAATGTGACATCCAATACGTCACTCCAAAGGCTATTAAAGGAAGTACACTAGCAAATCGTCTCGTTCATAAACCAGTTGACGACTATCAAACTCATGCAAATAGACTTCCCGGACAAAGATGTCATGGTTATAAAGGATTATGAAACTTCAGACTCCTATGATGGACCTGGACCTGGATCACGATGGAAACTTATAGTTGCATAAGGATATGGGCTATAAATCGGAGTTTAGGATCATAAAGGAAGCTAAACTGGATAAGGCAGAATGGGTGCAAACTAGACTCGATCAGTTAAACCTCGTATAAGGGAAACGCGTGGCTGCGGTCAATTATATCAACAGGGAATTAAGAGAGGGTTCGACAAGAAAATTCGTCCTCGCCTACTCGAAGAGGGAGACTTGGTGTTAAGGAAAATATTACCCATCCATAAGGACCACCTCGGTAAATGGACCCCACACTATGAAGGGCCATATGTCGTGAAGAGTGCCTCCTCTGGCAGAGCACTAATATTAACAACTGTGGAGGGAGGGGATTTACCACGACCGGTGAACTCCGATTCGGTAAAAAAAAAGGCTATGCCTAGAAAAAGAGGATAAAAGCCCGCTAAGTCGAAAACCCTAAAGGGCGACTTAGGCAAAAATTAGGGTGTCCCGGTGGATTGAAAACTCGAAAGAGCAATCCAGGCAAAAATTAGGGACTTGAATAAAAATGATACCCGACAAGTCGAAAACCCTAAAGGGCGGCTTAGTCGAAAAAATGGTATATCATCCCAGTGGACTAAGACTCTAAAAAGAGTGGTCCAGGCAAAAGTTAGGGATATCCAAAAGGCAAATGACTGAAAACACTCAAGTCACCCTGTAACAGGAATTCAGAAGGGAGCGATCATTCCAGCCGTCATCTTCAGAAGCGAAGTGTCGTGATCTTGGAGACTTAGGGATATTAGATGGTGTTACATTTAATAGGGACATAAATAAATTTGTTTTCTTATTGTCATTTTACATCTTTTCTGGATTTATGGTAATACCTCCTTATGGGAATTACCCTCCTTACGTATTACTGCCCGTTTTCGGGCCAATTCTCAATAAAATTTGCTTTTCAAATATATTGCTTTGCCTCCTAAATTATTCCGCTTGATTACAAAGTGTCGATTAATTGTGAAATAATGCTTTGAAATATCGGGTATAAATAAAAGCTTTGAAAAGGGAAATTGGATTTTACTTCGGTTTTTGGAAACAGCAAAGGGATCATATTCTTCCAATCTAAACACGGAGGCTATACAATAACAAGTCACAATTCAATCATTACGGGAGTTTCTTTGAAGGGATAATATGCATCTCCAGATATCAAGAGCATCATGATTTGCTCTCATCAAGGGGTCAAGGGTTTAAGGGTCAGGAAGTCGGAATGTTACAGAAGATATTGGTTCCCGCAAATACATGCACTACATATCATAAAAGAGGCGTTAGCCCAAATAATGCATCATGCATAAGAGCAGACATACTTTTAAACATGCATACATGGCATAAGATTATAATTACGTTCGGGGTTAAAGGGGTTTAATCGGATATTTCATTACGGGTTTATTACTATGGATCTTAGGATAATCAGCGTAGTACCTATCAGACTCTGCGGTCAAAATTAGGGTCCTTTTTGTATTTAATCGTCTCCTCTTCAAAAGAGGAAGACTCACCAACATCCTATTTCTGATTCGAAGACAATTAAATAAGTGCAGTTGTAGTACCCTAAATTTTGACCAGTGATTTGTCACTATTGTTTGGGATTTTTGTGCTACCAGAGGGTGTCAGTTAGATGTCAGTGGGCTTCTGAGATTGTTAGCATTTTTAGGCCCATTTCAGGATTGGTTTTGTATAAGGGGTTTTTATCATTAGCTAGAAATTAAAAGTTTTTAGTTTAATTTTATTAATTAGATAGTAAATAAAGTTTGGGCCTTTCTAGTTTAATGGTATAATAATTAGGATTTTATTTTAGAGTTAATTATTTTCAAAATATTTTTGGTAATGAATATTGTTATTGGTTTATTTTTTGAAAGTTTAAATATATCAAATGTTTATTTATTTTGCTATTTTTAAAGGTCATTAGAATTAATTAAATAGGTTTAAGCTTTTAAGTATGTTCATCTAAATTTAATTAGTAATTAGGGATATTTTTATTGTGTCATTAATTTAAAAATTTGAATTAAGTTTAGTTTTTTAGGTGATATTTAGATTCACTAATTAAGAGGGACCGGTAGTTTATTTTATTTTATTTTGGTCATTATATTTTTGTTCTTTTATTATTATTTATTTTATTGTTACAGTCAAAATTGTTGACCCAAAGTGGGTCATCTTCTTCCCCATTTTTCAAACCCTAATTCTACGCGTTGAGAATGAATCAAACCGGATTTGATTTTTAACACAAAGAATTAATTCTCATTAATTTTTCAATCAAATTACAACACAAATCAAATCAAAAACCTAAAAAATGTACAAATCAGATCTAAAAATTACAACAATCAGGATCCAAATTCTAAAACAATACACAAATCAAATCACATTAGATTTTTCCTAAAAAACAAAATCAATCTAACTTAATGTCTAACCTAATTCCTAAGACTATATAAACTAACTAATTAACAGGAGAAGGAGGACCGGAATCACACGAATTGCTGCGTGAATCCCTTCAATCTACCACTTAAAGCTCTCTCAAATAGAGAATTAGGGTTCATCCTTAGAACCCTAACCCCTCTGAGCTAGACCTCCTTCGATCACCTGTAAACAAAAAGAAAAAGGATTAGTGAATCGGAACAGAGAAAGAAAGGGAAGAAAGCATCTTAATCGGTCACGGCAAAGGAGGTAAATATAAGAATCACTTAGCTTTTGATTGCTCGATTGTTGTTTGTTGTGTGTTTAAAATTATTTGGGTTTCTGGAAATTTTCTAGGGTTAGGGTTCTTAAATAGGGTTAGGGTTCATCTGGGTAAGGTTAGGGTTCTTCACAGAACCCTTAGGGTTCTTGGGATTCATGTGGGTTTCTGGGTTTGGGATAAAGGTTTGGGGTTAGGGTTCTTAGGGTTCCTCGCAAACCCTAAAGAACTAGGTCAGATCTGGGTTCAATGGGCTTAGGGTTCATGAGGGCTTGAATTTTCCGGTTAAACATCAACCGGAATCTGGGAATTAAGGTGGTTTAGGGGAAGGCCGGAGGTTCACCGGCGGAGGAGAAGGTAGAGAGAGGAGAGAGCTCTTAGAGAGAGCGAGAGAGTTAGAGAGAGACAGAGAAGATAAAGAGAGAAAGAAGAAAGGAGAAATGAGAGAAACTGAAGAGAGGAAGGGTTAAGTACTCTCTTGGACGCTCCCTCGGATGGAAGCCACATGGCCGTGTAAGGATCTCAGGATGAGAGGAATTTGACTGGTTCTGTGGGCACACCCGCAGGGTATACCCATGACGACTTTAGATCTGAGCCTTCCATTCTAATTACTTGGACTAGTATGCTTGATCAACGAACGTGATTGCAGGCATTATAGCCTTCTGATCATGATTATGCGTTCCAGAGAGAGTCAAGTCTGACTCTCTCCCATGCAGACCCCTCCTACGTCAATGGGCCCTGAGTGCATTGGGCTTTCCCCCTTTGCTATCCACACCCCCCAGTCACGACCCCAATTACTTTTATGTAGTAAAATACACCCCTAGATTTATTCAATTAATTAAATTATTTACATAATTTAATTAATTAATTAGGATTTAAATATTTAATTAAGATGTAAAATAGGATTTTAGGTTATTTTATTAGGATAAATATAATTAGGGATTTTAGGGTTTTATTTTGGATTTTTTATATAGGGTTTGGGGTTTTAAATTTTGGGTTTATATTTAAAGTAATTTCTATTTAAATTAATTTCTATTTAAAGTAATTTTGGGGTTTTAAATTTTGGGTTTCTATTTAAAGTAATCTTGAAACAATCTTAGGCACGACCTAAAGAGGTATTGTCAAATCAAACCTCATCTTCAGGAATCATCCCACATCTCTTCAATTTTTCTCCTATAACCGCCATAGGAGTCCGAATATCTTCGACCCTTGTAATCAACCTCTGTCTGTTGCCTTCTTCCACAACATTAACAGACGGTCCTCCATGCGGGGGCATGAGATTGTGTTTAACATTAGCGCCTCGCTGAGTGAAAGTAAGATCTTTGGACTCAACCAAATCTTGAACTCTGTTATGAAATGCATAACAGTTTTCTATACTATGCCCGGAAGCACCCTTATGAAACTCACAATGGACGTTGGCATCGTATCCGGGAGGATATGGAAAGACTGCTGGTCTCAAATCCCTGAGTTTCAAATGCCCACTCTGATACAGTTGAGAAAAAATCTGGCTATACGGCATTGGCACAGGATCGATATGCCTTCTTGGTCTTGGCTGCCTCTGTGGTGGGGCATTCTGATATTGCGGCGGAGGAACATTCTGATAATTCGGCTGCTGAGCAGGTGGTTGAAGTGAGGCTTGTGTAACTGCAGCCACTTGCTGATACGGTATATTCACTGGAGTTCTACCCCCTCGTCCTCTCATGACAACATTGGTTTCTTCATCCTTCCTCTTCACAAAAGGCTTTTTAACTCCACTTGTAGAAGCAATAACAGCTTTTTTCTTCAACTGGCTCTCGATTCTTTCTCCCACTGACACAATCTCAGCAAAGTTGGGGAAGCTAGATCCCAGCATACGGTCCAAATACTGAGGCTGCAAAGTTCCCATGAACATATCCATCAATTCTTTGTCCAACAAGGGTGGTTGAACACGAGAAGCCAATTCCCGCCAACGTTGAGCATATCCTTTGAATGACTCATTGTTGCGCTGAGTCATATCTTGTAATTGAGTACGGTTTGGCGCTAAATCAGTGTTGTACTGATAATGTTTGAGGAACGCCTCAGAGAGATCCCTCCAGGTATTAATCTATCTCTTCTCTAGCTGCATGTACCATTCTAGCGATGCCCCACTGAGGCTATCCTGAAAGTAGTGAATTAGAAGAGGGTCGTCCTTAACGTGGGCAGCCATTTTGCAACAGTATGCTCGCAAATGAGTCTTAGGGCAGCTAAGTCCCTTGTGTTTGTCAAACGTCGGAACTTGAAACTTATGAGGGATTACCAGTCCAGGGACCAAGCACATGTCGACAGCATCCAAGCCGGGAGTTGTCTGAACCTCCAAGGCCTTGAATTTCTCTTCTAGTACGTGCAACCGGTCAGCAGATGGATCGGATCCAACAAGTTGAAGAGGTGGAGGTGGTATGTTGAAGGCATCAACTTGTTCGTCCGCATCGCTCACGGATCCATGATGAACCGAGTGTTCTGACAAGTCTATGTGAACAGGAGGAGGGGTTCCCTTAACTCCAGAAGTGCCTATCTTTTCAACCAGCTTCTTGGCATTAGCCACTGTTTCAGCATCTTTCTCTTTCTGGCAAGCAACATCATAGTTTCCAGTAGCTGGTCCATTTTAGCCTTCAGCGAATCGATAGTATTCCTCATTGTGTTCTGGTTCTCCTCTATTTGTTCCAGCGTCATCTTGAAGCTTTGGCGAGTCTCGTACCGGTGTTGAGTAGTCAGGTTTTCTGTTGGAGAAGTGGCAAAGTGTATGAGTTTATGGTGTTCAAACGCACATGGGATGTGAATGCAAAATGCTTTTATGCTTATGTTTTATGCTTTTTATGTTTTATTTTTAGGGAACCATTCGTAAAGTTGTTGTTTAACAAGCATTCAAAATAACACGAAGATAAGAACATAGAGGAAAGCTAAATTCTCATTCATCCATTAAGTCATTACATAGTTCCGAGGTACCAAAGTTTTAGCTAACACAAGCAAAATACAAATAACAAGAAAATAAGATGATGTTCTTCAAGCTGCATGCCTTCGTGCTTCACGCTCCTCAAGTTCTTCCTTAAACCTCTTCAGCATTGCCTTACAAAGGCAAACAAACTCCATAATGGCCTGAGGGGTAGATTCTTCTAGTGCTTCGTATGCATCCCTATGCTTCCAAATCAGGTCCTTAGCTAGTCAGTTACAAAATTCAATTAAACCGTTGAGTTTGTTGCGGTACATGTCTCGGCTGTCCCTCAGAATAATCATAGATCGCTCAAAACCATCGTAATCCTGGAGCACTTTTTCCCTTTCTGCCAACCAAATGGCCTTGTCTTCGAGAATAGCCCTCATCTGATTCTGCTGAATTTCAACGACCCTTTTAACACCATTCAAATCTCTTCGTAACTTATCTCAATCAGCAGGTCTGACCCAAGCTGTCCTCATAGAGTCCTCCTTAAGCTGGCGCTCTCTAGCTTCAAAAGCCCTTGACAAGCGTAGGTCGGTACTCAGTTGTTGGATTCTTGCTCCCAGTTCTTCTCTAAGTTCTTTGTTCTTCCTAGTGGCAAAGAGCCAAGCATTTTCATTTTCCGCACTTTTCCTATAAGCTTTATCCAAGTCTTCTTTAAGCCTATCTAACGCTCCATCAGCTTGGTTAAGACACACCTTAACCCTCTTTTTTTGGTGTTCCTCTTCATCAGCTTTCTTTCCCACTTCCCCAAGCTGATTCTTTTTGCGCTCTAGCTCATACCTCAGATTATTTTTCTCATTTGTCACTGTTTGCAGCTTTGATTCCAACTCTTCGTTCTCTTTCCCAAGTTGGGCTATTTTGGCTCTAAGACCTTCTACCTCTTCCCAAGAGACGGGCACAGGCTGTGGGCTAGCGGGCCTAGGAGGAGCCTCAATGGAGAAAGGAAGTTTGACCATCTTAACCCTCTCCAGAACCCATGGCTGATACGACACCCTAGGTGTTCCATCCCTTTTTCTCAACTCGGACCCCTTAGTATGAACCTTCTGCCAGGAGCGTACAATCTTACAAAGGAGTGAAGGATCTTTAGTACCCCTGTCATGAAGAATCATCTCTTCCAACTCTTTGTCTTCAGGCCTTCTCAACATAGGGTATTCAAACTGTCGTATAGCTAGTATAGGATTGTAGCTTATACAACCTTTTGACCCAATCAACGGCACATTGCTGAAGCTCCCACAACTCATAATGATCTCATCAACATCCAACTTGTTGGGATAGCATGCGGTATTCATTTCGGAGAGGGACACTAGCAACTGAGCCCATTCCCCACTATCCAAATCAGGGACGATGGCATGGCGCTTGAACACGTGTGAAGTGAGCCATTTATACAGGAGAGGAATACAGAATGTCAGCATTGAACCATTCCTTTCATGGCGGAGATGTAGGGTATAGAAGATGTCAGCTAAGAGCGGATGAACCGGGCTTTGTCCTTTCTTACAAACAGCCTAAAACACGCTGATGGCAGCAGAGTCAATGAATTCTTCAAAAGTGGGGAAGAGTACAAGCCCATAGATGTGGGATGATTCCTGAAGATGAGGTTTGATTTGACAATACCACTTTAGGTCGTGCCTAAGACTGTTTCAAGATTACTTTAAATAGAAACCCAAAATTTAAAACCCCAAAATTACTTTAAATAGAAATTAATTTAAATAGAAATTACTTTAAATATAAACCCAAAATTTAAAACCCCAAACCCTATATAAAAAATCCAAAATAAAACCCTAAAATCCCTAATTATATTTATCCTAATAAAATAACCTAAAATCCTATTTTACATCTTAATTAAATATTTAAATCCTAATTAATTAATTAAATTATGTAAATAATTTAATTAATTGAATAAATCCAGGGGGTGTATTTTACTACATTAAAGTAATTGGGCTCGTGACTGGGGGGTGTGGATAGCAAAGGGGGAAAGCCCAATGCACTCAGGGCCCATTGACGTAGGATGGGTCTGCATGGGAAAGAGTCAGACTTGACTCTCTCTGGAATGCATGATTAAGATCAAAGGGCCATAATGCCTGCAATCGCGTTCGTTGATCAAGCATACTAGTCCAAGTAATTAGAATGGAAGACTCAAATCTAAAGTCGTCATGGGTATACCCTGCGGGTGTGCCCACAGAACCAGTCAAATTCCTCTCATCCTGAGATCCTTACACGGCCACGTGGCTTCCATCCGAGGGAGCGTCCAAGAGAGTACTTAACCCTTTCTCTCTTCAGTCTCTCTCATTTCTCCTTTCTTCTTTCTCTCTCTATCTTCTCCGTCTCTCTCTAACTCTCTCACTCTCTCTAAGAGCTCTCTCTTCTCTCTACCTTCTCCTCCGCCGGTGAACCTCCGACCGCCCCCCAAACCACCCTAATTCCTAGATTTCGGTTGATGTTCAACCGGAAAATTTAAGCCCTCATTAACCCTAACCCCATTGAACCCAGATCTGACCTAGTTCTTTAGGGTTCGCGAGGAACCCTAAGAACCCTAACCCCAAACCTTTATCACAAACCCAGAAACCCACATGAACCCCAAGAACCCTAAGGGTTCTGTGAAGAACCCTAACCCTACCCAGATGAACCCTAACCCTATTTAAGAACCCTAACCCTAGAAAATTTCCAGAAACCCAAATAATTTTAAACACACAACAAACAACAATCGAGCAATCAAAAGCTAAGTGATTCTTATATTTACCTCTTTTGTCGTGATCGATTAAGTTGCTTTCTTCCCTTTCTTTCTCTGTTCCGATTCACTAATCCTTTTTCTTTTTGTTTATAGGTGATCGAATGAGGCCTAACTCAGAGGGGTTAGGGTTCTAAGGATGTGTAGCGCGAATTTTTGGATGTGGTTACGAAGCACTATCGCTTTTGGGGAACTACAGTTCAATTCATTTTTTATCCTATTGAAGCTGATAAAGGAAGGGAAATAGATGTCTCTAATTAACCCTGCTTGTATATTGAGTTTAAACAGATGACTGTTGGTTTACAGATGCTATTGAGATTGTGGGTCTCTCTTAAGTTATTTTGTTAAAATAGTGCTTGGGCGATTGGTGGGAGTTTAAGACTGATGCTTTTCGATTGATATGTGAAGGTATGGGATTTGGGACTTTGGATTAGAGTGCTCGCTAAGATTTTTCTTTCAATCTTATGCCTACGTATTCCCGTTTACCGAAACTGGGAAATTAGAGCGATCGTAGTTCCTTCTATTCTATGGGAGGAAATGGTGTTTTGGTGTCTTGTTCAAAGCCCAAGATGTGAAGCTAAAAAGGTGGTTTATATCTTGTTCAAAGCCCAAGATGTAAAGTTGAAGAGGTCTATTTGTATCTTGTTCGAAGCCCAAGAAGTGAAGCTAAAAAGTTTTGACTTTAGAGAGAATTTGTCATCTCTAAAGGGGGTTTGTTCGTCACGACTGTTGGGTGACTGACTATAAAGGAGGATTACTTTAACCGGGATATGTGAATCCTAGTAATGCCATAATTTCCTTTATAGGGGGTTTTAAGCTGAAGGAGAAGACTTTAACTCAGTGTAGAGCAATGTTATCTTTCCTTAAGAATTTCTCATGCTAAAAGAGGGACAGTGGCGTGGATGTAAATAATCCAGAGGCTTGCCGCTTATAGAGATTAGATGAAAGGAGTTGTTGATGTTTGTATCCTGTGAATGAGGCACAGTTTTGATGCTAAAAGGTTGATTGACTCAACCGGGGTTTTTCTTATACAAAACCTAAGAGGAGGCTATTGGCCCAACAAGAGAGAGTTTTTATGTGTCTCGTACAAAGCCCGAGAGGGAGGCTAAAAGGAGTTTGACTCAACAAGAGAGTGCTTTTAGATGTGTCTTGTACGAAGCCCAAGACGGAGGCTAAAGGTTGACTCAACAAGAGAGTGATTTTGTACTCAATAAGAGAGTGTTTTTGTATCTCGTACGAAGCCCGAGAGGGAGGCTAAAGGCTGACTCAACAAGAGAGTCTTTTATACTCAACAAGAGAGTGTGAAAAGGTTAGCTCCGCTGGGGAGAATCATTTGTACAAAGCCCAAGAGGAGGCTATTGTGCTGGTGACTGTTTCAGTTTAGTGACAGGTCCAGTATGTTGGTTAAAAGAGAAAATCAGTTCTTATAAAGAGACTGATTAAAGGTAAGGCTATGATTTGGGATTGATCAGAGGATTAGGGTTATTTCCTGTTCTTTAAGGAAATGGGGAATCCAGAGGGTATTGGAGACTGTCCGAGTCTACTGGTGTTTTTCCCTACTTGAGAATGCCTTCGAGACTCAAGGAGATTAGACTGTCCAAGTCTAAAGTTTTATCTTTTGTACTATGCTTAAAGAAATAGTAGTAGTACGTCCACGGTAGAAAGATCTAGACTCTTTGAAATACTGTTCTATTAAGATGACTAATTCCTGTTCCTATACCTCTAGGAGGTCGTCGAGACAATTTGTACGAAGCCCAAGAGGAGGCTGGAAACTTAAGAAGCCGAGCGACAATTTGTACGAAGCCCAAGAGGAGGCTCTCTTCCCAAAGGAAGAATCCTTATACGAAGCCTAAGAGGAGGCTGTGAATACTTCTAAGAAGCCGTAGGGTCCTTGTACAACACCCAAGAGGAGGCGGAGATGCTTTTAAGAAGCCTGTGGGTCCCCAAACCCCGAGAAATTCAAGACAGACTATTCACAGAGAATAGATCAAGCCAGGAAAGTCCGAGAATTTGGAAGAAACTCAAGAGATGCCATTCACGGAGAAAAGATCATCTCTGGGGAGTAGAGTTTCTTTGACGATGTCTAAGGGTGACAGTCTGTGAAAGGGTTCACCGAGAATGCTGCCTTTCACGTCTCCATGTTGTTTAACCCCAAGAGGAGGGAAGACTGTATATGGTAATCCTATGGGGATCTAGTTTTGACTGTATTTAAGAGTGATCAACTGGGCTTAGTGCTAGACGTAGTTGTCGGGGAAACTCTAAATATCTATACTAGTATTACACAGTTGATATGAGTTTATGAAAGAAGACTTACAGTGAAACAGCCCCACAATACAATTTATATGTATATGAAAGCGGATAAAGAAAGCATATAACCACTTACTCGGTTGTAGAGCTTCCTTGCTGTTTGGTTAGTTGTTCAACAAAGAAAGATTGAAAATAACAGTATATTCAAAATTAAAGGAGAAAGTATTTTGAAAAGATGTTGGGGCTTACAGCTTAAGGAGAGGTCCAAGGTTTATCAGTGATCGTAGTGTCGTTTTGTACAGAGGGACTTATACAAGTGACTGAGGCCCAAGAAATTTTCTGTACAAGGAGATGGGTCTTACACTCTCTCAAGAGGCTCAAAAGATTTATTTTTGTACAAGTGGTGGGGCTTACAGCTCAAGGAGAGGCCCAGGGTCATTTGTTTGAAAATGGCGATCGTGCCGAGATTTTTGAAAACACGGTGGGTCTTATACAATGCATTGAGGCCCAAAATGGTTTGGTTTTCAAAGGGGGTTGGGTCTTACACTCTAATAGAGGCCCAAAATTGTTTTGAATGGGTCTTATAGCTCAAGAAGAGGCCCAGGGTTTGTTTTTCAACGGACGATGATCACGTCGAACTTTTTTAAATACAACGGGACTTATACAATAAGTGAGGCCCAAAAATAGGTTTGTATTTACAAAGGATTGGGTCTTACACTCTATTAGAGGCCCAAAGTGTTTTTAAAAGGTTTGATGAGGGTTGAATTAATCAAAAACCCTAATTTGTTTCCAAAATGTATTTTAATTGAATAAAAATTCAATTAAAATGATCAAAATTGTTTAACATGTGGAAAACAAATTGTGATCTTGGATTAATGTTTTAAAAATCAAGTTTTTACCTACAAAATGATTAGAAATCATTAAAACTTGCAAAATCAAGAAGGAAAAAATATTTTAAATGTCAAAAACAATTAAAATATTAATTCTTGGCAAAAATATCAATTATATGAAATAAATAATATTTTTGGGATTTTTTGGTAAAATAAAATATTTTAACATTTTTGTGAATTATTAAAAAAAGAATCAACTCAAAATCATTAAAACTCAGAGAGAAATTAATTTTTGAATCAATTAAATAAAATCACAAAATTCAAATATTCAAATATTTGAAAAAGGGCGCCAAGAACATGGCAAGAACACACGTCCTTCCTCTGTTTCTGCAGATTTGCGTTTTCTATCCAATTTCACTGAATACTTGATTATATCATGCAATCTACATATCAATCTACTCGTTTCAACCTCACGATCATGTCTATGGTCTTTAATTTCATTTATTTTAAGCATGGAATAAGAAATCAAAGAGAAACCTCAAGAACCCTAAATTCTGCATGAAGGTTCAGAAATTCCATACACGATTCAAACAATGCAATTGATTGAGGGAAAACACTCCATGCATGATTATGAACATATGGCCAAATTATTGTGCAGCAAAAATTGCATGGATCATAGAGTTAGAAGAGCTCATGCTTACCACTTGCAGCTGGTGATCGTGTTTTGTGTTAGAGGTGTTACAGCTTGGTTCCAAGGTTATGGACAGCTTCCCTAGGTGCTATGGAGTGTGTCTGGATGCTTGGAATGGATTGAAATGATCTGGAACTTGAGATGCTACCCCAACTGCAAATCTGTCAAAGGCTTGAGCAATTGGCTGATGACTTTGTGATTTTGGTGTTCCAGATGTTATGTGAGTGTTTGGATCACTTCTATATGATGTTTATGAGGTGTGCGTGTGATTGGTTTGATTGGAATAGCTCTCAAACTCAAAACTCGATGGTGACTTGCCTTAGAAGGAAAAATTGGAAGTGAGAAGGTGATTTTGAGGAAAGCATCTGTTTGATGGCTTTGGTGTACTCAAACTGAACACAAATGAGCTCTATTTATAGTAGAGCAAGTTTGTTTTGGGATCAATAGTGAATGGCAACTGCAGCAGAGGTTTGGCCAATGGTTGCACTTTGGAATCCAAGTCTCCTCTAGCCATTGACTAGAGGTTAGGGCACAGGGTTGTGGTTCCCTTGGTCTTGGATAAGTCTTGACTGAATTCAGTTGCAAATGGCTCAGTCCATGCCACCTTGGTGTATGCATTGAATGCTCCAATCCAAAATTGGAGTTTTGTCCCTCTTTTAGGAAATTCTAGGTTTGATCCTCAGATGTGTCCAAGATGATGAAAAGGCTTGGAATTAGCTGATTTTGCCAAATCGAGCAAAAATACAAAATTCTGCCTAGCCTTGGCAGTTTTCAGCAAGGCATATTGCCATTATCATATCTCTTGGCCCAAGTGGAATTTGATGATGTTCTTGGCCATTTTGGAAAGCCCTCATATGATACAACAACCGTTTGATCATATTTGGTTTTGATACCTTTTGAATCCAAGTGAAAAATCCCCCTACATTTGGAAAAAATTGAAGGCAGCTTCTGACTTAGTGAAAATTTCACTAAGTGTTGGAAAAAAGTGACATTTTCACTTTTTGTGATTTTGATCATTCCATAACTCAAAATCCATGAGGAATTTGGAGGGAGGTCAGTTTTAAGCTTTTGTAGAGGGTAATGAGATCTACAAATCAAGCTTTGGATGGGGAAGAATGGCTTTGTGGTTTAGGAGTTATGATCCTTCAAAGTTGGTACCCTTGCCACTTTGTTCATAACTTAGAAAATTTTCTAAGTTTTTATGGTTACCCCTTTTACAAGTTATCCCACTTTTCTTGATTTTTCTTGATGAATGATGATTCAAATCATACATTAACATCATTTTAGGGTTAAAAAAACCATTTTTGTGAAAAATCTCAAAAAGTCAAAGTTGACTTTTGTGCACAGTTGACTTTTTGTCAGATGAATTCCAAACTGTGCGATCCTTTAGGAAATCATGTCCTTGACCTAAATCAAACTTGATGGACATGTTCCATGGGTGTTATAGGGTATATTGAATCATGTCTCAGGGTTTGGGAGCATGTCCTGGTCAAAAGTCAAAGATACAGTTTACTTTTCTCGCGAAACCCTAACTGCGGTACTGATGAAATTGAGACTTGCTGCTCAAGCTTCCTGGAATAATCCATTGTTACAAATGGATCAATGTGGTATGTTGGAGACCCTCAAATCCTCTCTTTAGTTCTTGGCTCATGATTTGTCCCAAATGTCAACTTAGGGGTGAATTAGGTCAAGAAACCCTAATTCCTGATTTTTTATGTAAGCATCCCCTGAGGTAAAATTGACTTGATGCTTGGGCCCATGAGGTTCCATGGAGTATATTAGGTTATGCTTTGAAGTATTGGCTCATGCCCAGAGGAAAATTTCCATCTGGAGGCCCTGGTCGACCAAACCCTAATTTGGTGACACTGGCGATCTTGAGGCTTGATCCACTTAGAAGGGAGCAGACTTGTGCTTAATTCTTGAAGTGGGAGTCCTCTTGATCCCTTGTGGATATTTGAAAGGCTAGACAATTTGAAGATCATGTCATTTCTTGATTGATCCTTTGTCTAAAAGCTCTGAGAGGGCTGGAAACCCTAAATTTGATTGTAGTGGATGCTCACCCATCTTTGGGGAGACTGATGAGGTATGATGGTTCCTCCATATTGTGATGATGATTTTCACAATGATGGGAAATCTTAGTGGTCAAAATTTGGGGTATGACAGATACCCCTATTTAATCTTCTTGGACCCGAAGGTGTGAATGACGAAGGTATTCGGGCATTCAGGGTGCAAGAGGATTAAATATCGGAATACCTGAAATTTTGATGGTGATTAAGAATGGTAGTTCACGCATCCTTCTTCTTTTGTTAAGAAATGATGCTCAAAAAAGGTAAAACTTCCCCTTGATCATGGACCTCAGCCAAGGAACTGGTCTCAATTTCTGAAATAAACTTCCCCTCGATCCTGGTTTCCTACCAAGGAACTGGTCTTAGTTTCTGATGTAAACGTCCCCTCGATCCTGGTTTCCTACCAAGGAACTGGTTTTAGTTTCTTTTGTAAACTTCCCCTCAATCCTGGTTTCCTACCAAGGAACTGGTCTTAGTTTCTGAAATGAACTTCCCCTCAATCCTGGTTTCCTACCAAGGAACTGGTCTCAGTTTCTGAAATGAACTTCCCCTTGATCCTGGTTTCCTACCAAGGAACTGGTCTTAGTTTCTTAAAAGAACTTCCCCTCGATCCTGGTTTCCTACCAAGGAACTGGTCTCAGTTTCTTTTGTCAATAAACTTTTTGACAAGGGACGCTATTCGTAGCGATTTTCCTCAAACTTTTCGCCGAATTTTCCTGGAGAGATGCCATTTGATAGAAAAAGTTTTGCTGTCAGAGTTACTGGGGAACCCAGTCGTCTGAGTTGTAGAGGTGTACAAACTTCTTTGTTTGGAGATGCCATTTGCCGACTCTACTGGGGAAAACGAGTCTCTTGAGAGACTATTTTCACGCTTGGGGATATTACATCATACTTTTCTCAGGATCTTCCCAGAGAAACGCCATATGATGTGATCCGATTTTGAGGTGCCGATGACCTTTTCATCAGCAGTTTTTTTTTTGGAGAAAAACTGCAGTATTGCCGAATCTCTGCTTAAGAGGCTCCCTCTAGGGATTTTCCTTAATTCGGGAAAGCGAAAATATCATCTTCAATGGCGAAGAGTGACATCGGTTGAAGGTTCTCTGGTCTTTCAGAGGTTCAAGTTATCAAAGTGGTCAAGGGCCAATTCTGATCCAGAACTAAACTGGAGGAGAGATTGTTCAGACGCAACCTTTCCTGATGAGGAAAGAACTGACAACTCGATTGAGAGGACTGTTATCACTAGGGGACAAGACCGACGGGAGTAATAGTGATTCAATATGAATGTGAATGCAAATCATAATGCATGATGTATGTATGTATATGCTGACAAAACTGACGCGCCATACAGACTAATAGATGAACATGACTAGATACTCGGCCATCGCGGGGCGAAGAAGTACCGCTGGTTCAAGATAGCAATTCTGCCTTGCTTAGGAGAAACGGTCCCTGTTGGGAGCGACGCTGGTCGGGCTTAGGAGATGAGAACTCGGCCGAAGAGGTCAGATGGAGCATTCGCATCTGACATAGCTAATCCTTCATTCAGGCATACTGGTTTAGAATGAGTACTTTGATTATGCACTTTGAGGCTTGAACACATTCGGAGAAGCGATCGATGTTCTTTCGATGTTCAACCGTCAAAAGAAATTGCCATCTTTAGTTTAAAAGCAGAAAAAAGTTTAACAAGTAAATTCATTTTTGTTTCATTTCAAGAATCGTTATTCATGTTAAAACATCGTTCTGTAAAGCTAAAGCAAATAAGAATTGCAAACAAAAGCACAAGGACTCAAATTTTATTGACAGGATGGAAATCAGCCAAACGCGTGATTCCATAGAGTATTTACAAAGTTAGAAAATGGTAATTTAAGGGAAAAGAGCTACATAGAAACATAACGACCAATATCCTTCTACCAAATTTGACTTTGGGGCATCCTGAGCTTCTGTCGAAGATGACCTTGACCGGAGCTTTCCTGACGGATGATGTAACTGTTGCTGAGGGACTTGCCCCTTTGTCGAACGTAGTTACTTGCCATTATCCCTAATTTTTGCCTGGATTGTACTTTGAGGTTTCCAATCCACCGGGATGATTTTTGATCATGTCTCTAATTTTTGCCTGGACTGCCCTTTCGAGTTTTCAATCCACCGAGACGTTTTTTTTTTGTTTTTTTTAGGCGAAGTATTTCTTGACTACATCAACATTTGTGGGGTAGGCAAATTCCTCTTCGTCCATGGTTGCGAGTCTCAAGGAGCCGCCTGAGAAAGCTTTCTTGACCACATAGGGGCCGTCATAATTCGGAGTCCATTTTCCCCGAGAATCAGTGAGAAAAGATTGTATCTTTTTTAGCACAAGGTCTCCTTTCCTGAAGATGCAAGGTTGGACCTTTTTGTCAAACGCCCTCTTTAATCTTTGTTGATACAACTGACCGTGGCATATTGCCGTGATTCGCTTTTCTTCGATCAGATTCAGTTCATCGTGCCGACTTTGACACCATCAATACCCGGATTGATGGGATCTCTACTTCTATGGGGAGTACTGCCTTCATGCCATATACTAGAGAGAAAGGGGTTGCCCCTGTTGAAGTGCAGACAGATGTGCGATAACCGTGAAGAGCAAAGGGTAGCATCTCGTTCCAATCTTTGTAGGTTACAACCATCTTTTGAACAATCTTCTTGATGTTCTTGTTAGCCGCTTCTACCGCTCCGTTCATCTTTGGTCGGTAGGGAGATGAGTTATGGTGTTCGATCTTGAACTCTGCGCACAACTCTTTCATCATCTTATTGTTCAAGTTAGATCCATTATCACTAATGATCTGGCTCGGAACACCATAACGGCAGATGATATTGTTTTTGATAAATCGGACCACCACTTGTCGGGTTACATTGGCGTATGACGCTGCTTCGACCCACTTAGTGAAGAAATCAATGGCTACCAGAATGAACCGATGTCCGTTTGTAGCTTTGGGATCAATCAAGCCAATCATGTCGATTCCCCATATGGAAAAAGGCCACGGGTAAGAAAGAACTTTGAGATGTGTAGGCGGTACATGGATTTTGTCGGAGTATATCTGACACTTGTGACACTTCCTCATGTACTTGTAGCAATCGGATTCCATTGTCAACCAATAGTACCCTGCTCTTAGAATTTTTCTCGCCATCGTGTGTCTGTTGGCATGAGTGCCAAAGGATCCTTCGTGAATTTCTTTTATCAGCATGTCTGCTTCTGGTCTGTCTACGCATCGGAGCAAGACCATGTCAAAATTTCTCTTATAGAGTGTATCACCGCTCAGGAAGAAACTGCCTGCCAGCCTTCTGAGGGTTTTCCTGTCCTTCCTTAGTGCCCCAGGTGGGTACTCTTATTTCTGAAGGAAGCATTTGATATCGTGATACCAAGGTTTGTCGTCTATGACTGCTTCAATCGTGGAGATGTAAGCGGGCCGCTCAAGGCGCATTATGTCAATCTTAGGTATATCATTCCACTGACCTACACTAATCATGGAAGAGAGGGTGGCTAAGGCATCAACCATGTGATTCTCCTCACGAGGGATGTGATGAAACTCAACTCTGTTGAAGAAGGGTAGTAACCTTCTCGCGTAGTCTTTGTAAGGAATCAATCCTGATTGGTATATGTTCCAATCTCCTTTGATCTGATTGACGACCAAAGCTGAGTCGCCATATATGTCCAAGTTCTTGATCCTCAAATCAATCACTTCTTCGAGACCCATAATACAAGCTTCGTATTCGACCTCGTTGTTTGTACATTTGAACGTAATTCTAGCAGCGAAAGGAATGTGGGTACCCTCAGGGGTTATGATGATTGCCCCTATTCCGTTTCCATAATGATTGACAGCTCCGTCAAAGATAAGTCCCCATTGGGAACCTGGTTCTGGCCCTTCACTGGGTAGCGGTTCATCGCAATCTTTCATTTTCAAATACATGACATCTTCATCTGGGACGTCAAACCCGATTGATTCTTGATCGTCAATCGGTTGATGAGCCAAATGGTCGGCTAAAATACTCCCCTTAATGGCTTTTTGAGCATGGTACTCTATGTCATATTCTGACAGCAACATCTGCCAACGGGCAATCCTTTCCGTGAGAGCAGGTTTTTCAAATACATACTTGATTGGATCCATCTCGGAGACCAACCAAGTAGTGTGACGAATCATGTATTGGCGTAGACGTTTGGCTACCCAAGCCAAAGCGCAGCAAGTTTTCTCAAGCATAGTATACCGAGTCTCATAGTCGGTGAATTTCTTGCTCAAATAGTAGATGGCAGACTCTTTCTGTTTAGTTTCGTCTTGTTGGCCAAGTACACAGCCCATGGAGTCTTCCAGGACGGTGAGGTATATGATCAGTGGTCTTCCTTCCACTGGAGGTGATAGAATCGGTGGGTTCAACAGATATTCCTTAATACTGTCGAAGGCGATTTGACAGTCTTCTGTCCAAACGCATTCCTGATTCTTTTTGTGTAATTTGAAAATTGGCGCACATGTCGCGGTCATGAGGAATATGAATCTAGAGATGTAGTTCAAACATCCCAGGAATCCTCTGACTTGTTTTTCAGTTTTCGGAGAAGGCATTTCTTGAATGGCCTTGACCTTGTCAGGATCAACCTCAATTCCTTTCTGGCTGATGATGAACCCTAAAAGTCTTCCCGAACGGACACCGAAGGTTCATTTATTGGGATTCAAGCGGAGTTTGTACTTTCGTAAACGCTTGAATAGCTTTGACAGATGGGTCACATGCTCCTCTTCTGTCTTAGATTTTGCAATCATATCATCGACATATACCTCGATTTCCTTGTGTATCATGTCATGAAAAAAAGTAGTCATGGCCCTTTGATAGGTTGCCCCGATGTTCTTCAAACCGAACGACATTACCTTGTAACAAAAGGTACCCCATGGGGTGATGAACGAAGTTTTCTCCATGTATTTCGGCGCCATTTTGATTTGGTTATAGCCCGAGAATCCATCCATGAATGAGAAAACTTTGAACTTTGTTGTACTGTCAACCAGCATGTCAATGTGTGGTAAAGGAAAGTCGTCCTTTGGACTAGCCTTGTTTAGATATCTGTAATCCACACACATTCTAACTTTTCCGTCCTTTTTGGGAACGGGTACGATGTTGGCTAACCATTGAGGATATTCTGATGTGATGAGGAAACCCGCGTCAATCTGTTTCTGTACCTCCTCTTTGATTTTGATGGCCATGTCCGGGTGAGTCCGTCTCAACCTCTATTTTACTGGCGGACATTCTGACCTTAACGGTAGATGATGTTCCACGATGCTGGTATCCAACCCTGGCATGTCCTGATAGGACCAAGCGAATACATCGGGGAATTCTTTGAGAAGCTTTACCAAACCCTCTCTGGCAGTTGGACTGAGCAGTGCCCCAATCCTGATTTCTTTTCTCTCTTTTTCTAAACCTAAGTTTACCGTTTCCAATGGCTCTTTATGAGGTTCAATGGACCTTTCCTCCTGTCTGAGTAATCGGGATATCTCTTCTGGAATTTCGTCGTCATTTTCTTCTTCAGCCCCAAATACCGGGAACTCAAAGTTGGGAGAAGGCATCAGATCGTATGTTTCAACGGGGTTTAAAATAAGCAATCTGCATGACGTGATGATTTGTGTTTAGAAGAGATAGAGGAAATACAAGAGTGTGTGCAGTGTATTTCTTTTACTGCTTGTTTTTTATTATTGATTTGTTCTTTAGGATTACCATTTTCTGAGAAAAGCAAAAAGAGAAAACAACAATAAATGCAGAAATTACAGAACGACGTTATTTTATTTATGAACAAGTCGATTCTTGAAACTACAGCCCTATAAAACAAAGCTCTGTCCCTTTGGGCGAAGCGAAGAGGGAAATTTACAGAAAGTGAGCCCTATCAAAACATCTGTTTCACCTAGGCAGGGTGAAAGGTTAAAGACGACAATTACTTTGACTTATGAACAATCTTCGGAACATCGACAGCAACCCATTGGCGGCGAACTCCTCGGTGAATCACAAAGTCTGGCACCTTCCTTGATTTGTCTTCAGAAATAACACTGATTTATGGTGGAGCAGGATCATTGGAATCTGTCTCCCAGGCAGAATTGTCGTAGGAGGATTCCTCTGTTGCATTTTGCATAGCATTTGTGCTCTCAGCTGTATCTCCCTATCCAGTTGGCTGGATGTCTTCGAACCTGATACGAGAGCTTTCAGGAGCAGTGTACTTGACCATATAGTCGTACTTCCCACTTGGTTGTCCCAAGGTGTCCCACACTTCTTTGGAACTGGATGAGTCATTCTTCTCGATGACGTTGACCTCTGGAAAAGCATAGTTGATGAATTCAAGTCCTGTAAATGTTGCAAATTCATCATCGTACTGGACGTTTTCTGAATGACCTGATTGTTGATCCCATGACATGGTGGGGACGCAGGTATTATTTTCAATGATGCTCAGCTGATTTTCATTGTTCGCCTGATTTCCTTGCCCCAAGTCTCCTGGATACGGCTGCCACATTGGCAGGCCATCCATCGGGCCATAATAGTTGTGGTCAAAGTTGTCCTTCATCAGAGTGTCCTCCTCTAATAAGTTTGGTGGAGCACGGCATCCTTCCGGATCACAATCTCCGTATATCATTTCGACATCTGACCTGGGTATAAATCTCGGACTCTATGTAGGAAAGCAAAAGGGATTCTGCATTTCGTCCTGAGACATATAACTGTCCTTGTTAAGATAGGACTCCCATTCTTCCTCCATATCAGAGGGATCATCTTTATTGATGGTATGCACTTCTTGAGGCACTGGGTGAAGGAAACCTCCACTGTGGATGAAGTCTTGAATGGGATGAAGACTTTCATTACTGGTAGTAGATGTCTGGGTACATGTTGCAGAAAAACTAAGACCCTTCTTTGTTTTATTGTCAGTAGGAATGACTAGTTGTCCCCATCCTATTGTATTGGTACTCTCGACCGCTTTGATAGCATCTTTGTATGAGAAAATGGAAGTTCCCTCTTCGGATTGATTGTCCTTGCTCACCGACAGTGCTTGGAACTGAGTTCCAATAACCTCCTCGGGTTCTACACAAGTAGATGATGATAAGTTACTCACGAGCAAGGCTTGTTCTCCACAGACCGTGACGAGCTGGTTATTCTGGACGAACTTTAACTTTTGGTGGAGGGTCGAGGTGACCGCCCCAGCTTGATGTATACAAGGTCTTCCTAATAAACAACTGTACGTTGCCCGGATGTCCATGACCTGGAAAGCGACTTGGAAAGTGTGAGGACCAATAGTTATGGGAAGGTCAACTTCGCCGATAACCGTTTTTCTGGACCCGTCAAATGCTTTGACGACGACCTCACTGGTTCTCATCGGGGATCCTTTGAAGGATAATTGCATCAAAGTGGACTTCGGCATAACGTTCAGGGTTGACCCTGTGTCTACCAGTATGCTGGCTAAAGCATCGCCCAGGCAGCTGACCATGATATTGAGCGCCATGTTATGACGGCAACCCTCTTCAGGTAATTCCTCATCACTAAATCCCAAGTTATTGCAGGAAGTGATGTTAGAGATAATGCTATCGAACTGTCTAATTGTTACGTCCTATTCTACAAAGGCTTGCTCCAAGACTTTCTGTAGAGCCTCCCAGTGCGCTTCTGAACTGAGTAAAAGTGACAGCACAGAGATCTTTGAAGGAGTTTGTAATAGCTGATCAATAATGTTGTATTCACTCCTTTGGATGAGCTTCAGCATCTCATCATTGTTTTTTGAAAGGTCGGGATTACTGGATTGACCGACTGGTAGATTGGGAACTTCTGTCTGAGGTTCCTTTTCCTTGTTAAGTTCTCCAACTCCTCGGTTGAAGATTTGACCACTCCGTGTTACTCGACTGATGTCTGCAATATTCACGACGGAGGGTAATGGAATTTCCTTTCCATTCTTGACTTTTGTTGCACCGTATTTGTAAGGGATAGCCTTAGTTGATTCATACAGTAGTGGTCCCGGTAGATAGATAACTACAGGATCCTTCTGATTTCTCTGACTTTCGTAAGCAATTTCGATCCGTTCCTGGTTGGGAACTCTCGATTCGTCAAGTAGAGGGATGATGGTACAAACATCCCTAGCCTTCTGATGATCAGAGATTACGACAACATCCTCAATTTTATCAGCGAGGTAGTCCGGCGACCAGTTGATTAGTCCGGGACCCGGATATGGGCGAATCTCTCTACGATCCACCTGACCCTGAAGAGCTGCTCGGACAAGGTAACATCCTTGGTTACTTTCCGAACAGACTCTACAATGTTCATAGTTGTGTGGTGGCACCTGGCCACGCCCGCTTTGAATATAATGTAACCTTACTAGGTCAGTTTCCACAGATCGAACGTCCCGACTTTGATGCCGAGTAGGGTTCCCGTTGGTAATACTAATTTGTTGGGTGTCTTCATCCATATAGATTGGAAGCCACCAGTGGTTCAACAAGTGCTGAAGGGTTTCCTAGACAAGGGCACAACCTTGATCGTTTTCGCAACCCGCCCTACAGCTCTGATAATCATGTGACACCAGGAACCCGAGCTGGACCTGTTTAGCATGTAACTCCACCAGGCTGGTATTCATCAAGCGGATATAGAAGATTTGAATCATGTTTATCTGATAGGGATTCCTATCATGGTAGTCCTGGATCCATCCAAGATCCATCTGACGCTAGAGGGCCTCTTGTACAAAAGAGCATCCCTGCTTGTTTACCGAGCAAGTCAGACAAGAACTGTAATAGTACCGCGGCAGATTATGATACTGGCTTTGCCTGGAGTGCATCGCCACTAAGTTGACATTCATTGCACGGACGTCGTGGTTCTGAATGATGTTAGAATTCGTGTAAACCATGTTAACTCCACAAACTCGGTGCTCTTGGATCCATCCGAGATCCATCTGTTCCTGTAGAGCTGATTGCACCACAGAACATCCTCAATTGCTTTTAGAGCAGATATCACACTGGTGATAGTTATGAGGTGGCACAGGCCATATCCACTCTGTCTGCAATGCATCTTGACCAAATTGGTCCTTAACAAGAATACATCATGAATTTGATAGACGTTGTTAGTCTCACCCTCTATCAAATTGACTGTAGCTTTCTCGTGTTGAGGCAGCGGGTTTGTGAGAACATTAGGATTTGTATCCTTGAAAGATAAGACCCCGCTCCTAACAAGCTTTTGTATGTCAGATTTGAAATTGAGACAGTTCTCTATGTTATGCCCTGGTCCTCCTTGATGGTAAGGGCAAGTCTGATCCACCTTAAACCAAAAAGGCGGATTTTCCGGTACTGTAAGAGGATACTTAGTCTGGACATGCCCCTTAGCCAATAGTAACGGAAATAGTTCTGCGTACAATACGGGTATAGGATCAAATCCTGGTGGCCGCGTTGTACGGTTGTTATTGTATGGAGGACGAGCCTGCTGAAGAGGCTGTTGAGTCCTTTGCTGATTAGGTTGGCTCTGCGCAACCTGAGGTTGATACGTAGAAATAGGCGCAGGATTGATAGCAGGAGTCACAGCCGCTACTGGCTGATAATGTCGCCTTTGCTTTCCGAGAGAGATATTCCCAATATCTTACTCTTTTTTCTTAGGGAGAGCACTACCGTATCGCTTTGTACTACTTGATGATCTAGTGTCTTTGACTAGACGTCCTTCTCGGACGGCTTCGGCAAGACGAACTCCCATACCGACCATCTCGGTGAAGTCACTGGGCGCACTGGCAACCATTCTGTCGTAATAAAATGAGCTTAAGGTATTTAAGAAGATATTTGTCATCTCTTTTTCCTCAAGAGGTGGACAAATTTGAGCGGCAATTTCACGCTATCTCTGAGCGTATTCCTTAAAGGTTTCCTTGTCCTTTTGTGACATTGATCTGAGTTGATCTCTGTCGGGTGCCATGTCTAGATTGTATTTATATTGTTGGACGAAGGCAGTGCCAAGATCTCTGAAAGTGCTAATCGCAGCACGGTTTAAACCCATGTACCATTTAAGGCCGGCACCGGTTAAACTATCCTGAAAGTAGTGAATCAGTAAATCCTGATTCTCTGTCTGAGCTGACATTCGCCGAGCGTACATCACCAAGTGACTCTGAGGGCAAGAGTTACCCTTGTACTTTTCAAAGTCGGGCACCTAGAATTTATACGGGACTTTCACATTAGGGACCAAACAGAGGTCCGCAACGTCCTTTCCAAATAAATCCTGACCACGAAGGGCCTGCAGTTCTTTCTGCATTCCCAGGAATTGTTCCTGGAACTCATTCATTCTTTCGAACATGTTGTCGTTTCCACCAGAAGGTATCTGTGGAATCTGTCCTTCCGGGACATTGTGTACCACGGGCGGTGGTATAGTCATTATGGCCGAGACTCTCGGTGCCTCCCGAAGTTTGTAACCTTCAGGAGTTGTTGTCATGCCCCTGGCATCTTCACTTTCCCGAAGTTTGTAACCTTCAGGCCCAGCGGTTCCTGCTGCGGTCCCCTGATCCTCATTGATCGGCGGAACATATCCTTCTGGGATATAGTTAAGTGGCATGCCCCAGGGACGATCTTTTGGCATTTTGTACCTAGGATCGGATTTCTCCACAATGGGCGTCGATGTGATCTCTGAGATCACAGTCCTTTGTAGCTGAGCTTCTGCCATGGCTTGCATGTCGTTATGAAGCTTTCTCATATCCTCTCTCAGAGCGTAGATCTCTTATCTCAACTCTATCATACCCCAAATTTTGACCACTAAGATTTCCCATCATTGTGAAAATCATCATCACAATATGGAGGAACCATCATACCTCATCAGTCTCCCCAAAGATGGGTGAGCATCCACTACAATCAAATTTAGGGTTTCCAGCCCTCTCAGAGCTTTTAGACAAAGGATCAATCAAGAAATGACATGATCTTCAACTTGTCTAGCCTTTCAAATATCCACAAGGGATCAAGAGGACTCCCACTTCAAGAATTAAGCACAAGCCTGCTCCCTTCTAAGTGGATCAAGCCTCAAGATCGCCAGTGTCACCAAATTAGGGTTTGATCGACTAGGGCCTCCAGATGGAAATTTTCCTCTGGGCATGAGCCAATGATTCAAATCATAACCTAATATACTCCATGGAACCTCATGGGCCCAAGCATCAAGTCAATTTGACCTCAGGGGATGCATACATAAAAAATCAGGAATTAGGGTTTCTTGACCTAATTCACCCCTAAGTTGAATTTTGGGACAAATCATGAGCCAAGACCTCAAGAGATGATTTGAGGATCTCCAACATACCACATTGATCCATTTGTAACAATGGATTGATCCAAGAAGCTTGAGCAGCAAGTCTCAATTTCATCAGTACCGCAGTTAGGGTTTCGCGAGAAAAGTCAACTGTATCTTTGACTTTTGACCAGGACATGCTCCCAAACCCTGGGACATGATTCAATATACCCTATAACACCCATGGAACATGTCCATCAAGTTTGATTTAGGTCAAGGACATGATTTCCTAAAGGATCACACAGTTTGGAATTCATCTGACAAAAAGTCAACTGTGCACAAAAGTCAACTTTGACTTTTTGAGATTTTTCACAAAAATGGTTTTTTTAACCCTAAAATGATGTTAATGTATGATTTGAATCATCATTCATCAAGAAAAATCAAGAAAAGTGGGATAACTTGTAAAAGGGGTAACCATAAAAACTTAGAAAATTTTCTAAGTTATGAACAAAGTGGCAAGGGTACCAACTTTGAAGGATCATAACTCCTAAACCACAAAGCCATTCTTCCCCATCCAAATCTTGATTTGTAGATCTCATTACCCTCTACAAAAGCTTAAAACTGGCCTCCCTCCAAATTCCTCATGGATTTTGAGTTATGGAATGATCAAAATCACAAAAAGTGAAAATGTCATTTTTTTCCAACACTTAGTGAAATTTTCACTAAGTCAGAATCTGCCTTCACTTTTTTCCAAATGTAAGGGGATTTTTCACTTGGATCCAAAAGGTATCAAAACCAAATATGATCAAACAGTTGTTGTATCATATGAGGGCTTTCCAAAATGGCCAAGAACATCATCAAATTCCACTTGGGCCAAGAGATATGATAATGGCAATATGCCTTGCTGAAAACTGCCAAGGCTAGGCAGAATTTTGCATTTTTGCTCGATTTGGCAAAATCAGCTAATTCCAAGCCTTGTCATCATCTTGGACACATCTGAGGATCAAATCTAAAGGGGACAAACACTGAGCCAAGCCTCCAAAGTCCTTGGAACAAGAAGTAGCATGCCAAACCTAGAATTGCCTAAAAGAGGGACAAGACTCCAATTTTGGATTTGAGCATTCAATGCATACACCAAGGTGGCATGGACTGAGCCATTTGCAACTAAATTCAGTCAAGACTTATCCAAGATCAAGGGAACCACAACCCTGTGCCCTAACCTCTAGTCAATGGCTAGAGGAGACTTGGATTCCAAAGTGCAACCATTGGCCAAACCTCTACTGCAGTTGCCATTCACTATTGATCCCAAAACAAACTTGCTCTACTATAAATAGAGCTCATTTGTGTTCAGTTTGAGTACACCAAAGCCATCAAACAGATGCTTTCCTCAAAATCACCTTCTCACTTCCAATTTTGCCTTTTAAGGCAAGTCACCATCGGGTTTTGAGTTTGAGAGCTATTCCAATCAAACCAATCACACACACACCTCATAAACATCATATAGAAGTGATCCAAACACTCACATAACATCTGGAACACCAAAATCACAAAGTCACCAGCCAATTTCTCAAGCCTTTGACAGATTTGCAGTTGGGGTACCATCTCAAGTTCCAGATCATTTTAATCCATTCCAAGCATCCAGACACACTCCATAGCACCTAGGGAAGCTGTCCATAACCTTGGAACCAAGTTGTAACACCTCTAACACAAAACACGATCACCAGCTGCAAGTGGTAAGCATGAGCTCTTCTAACTCTATGATCCATGCAATTTTTGCTGCACAATAATTTGGCCATATGTTCATAATCATGCATGGAGTGTTTTCCCTCAATCAATTACATTGTTTGAATCGTGTATGGAATTTCTGAACCTTCATGCAGAATTTAGGGTTCTTGAGGTTTCTCTTTGATTTCTTATTCCATGCTTAAAATAAATGAAATTAAAGACCATAGACAAGATCGTGAGGTTGAAACGAGTAGATTGATATGTAGATTGCATGATATAATCAAGTATTCAGTGAGATTGGATAGAAAACGCAAATCTGCAGAAACAGAGGAAGGGCGCGTGTTCTTGCCGTGTTCTTGGCGCCCTTTTTCAAATATTTGAATATTTGAATTTTGTGATTTTATTTAATTGATTCAAAAATTAATTTCTCTCTGAGTTTTAATGATTTTGAGTTGATTCTTTTTTTAATAATTCACAAAAATGTTAAAATATTTTATTTTACCAAAAAAACCCAAAAATATTATTTATTTCATATAATTGATATTTTTGCCAAGAATTAATATTTTAATTGTTTTTGACATTTAAAATATTTTTTCCTTCTTGATTTTGCAAGTTTTAATGAATTCTAATCATTTTGTAGGTCAAAACTTGATTTTTGAAACATTAATGCAAGATCACAATTTGTTTTCCACGTGTTAAACAATTTTGATCATTTTAATTGAATTTTTATTCAATTAAAATTCATTTTGGAAACAAATTAGGGTTTTTGATTAATTCAACCCTCATCAAACCTTTTAAAAACACTTTGGGCCTCTAATAGAGTGTAAGACCCAATCCTTTGTAAATACAAACCTATTTTTGGGTCTCACTTATTGTATAAGTCCCGTTGTATTTCAAAAAGTTCGACGCGATCATCATCCGTTGAAAAACAAACCCTGGGCCTCTCCTTGAGCTATAAGACCCATTCAAAACAATTTTGGGCCTCTATTAGAGTGTAAGACCCAACCCCCTTTGAAAACCAAACCATTTTGGGCCTCAATGCATTGTATAAGACCCACCGCATTTTCAAAAATCTCGGCGCGATCGCCATTTTCAAACAAATGACCATGGGCCTCTCCTTGAGCTGTAAGCCCCACCACTTGTACAAAAATAAATCTTTTGGGCCTCTTGAGAGAGTGTAAGACCCATCTCCTTGTACAGAAAATTTCTTGGGCCTCAGTCACTTATATAAGTCCCTCTGTACAAAACGACAGTGCGATCACTGATAAACCTTGGGCCTCTCCTTGATCTGTAAGCCCTAACACCTTTTCAAAATACTTTCTCCTTTAATTTTGAATATATTGTTGTTTTCAATCTTTCTTTGTTGAACAACTAACCAAACAGCAAGGAAGCTCTACAACCGAGTAAGTGGTTATATGCTTTCTTTATTCGCTTTCATATACATATAAACTGTATTGTGGGGCTGTTTCACTGTAAGTTTTCTTTCATAAACTCATATCAACTGTGCAATACTAGTATAGATATTTAGAGTTTCCCCGGAAACTACGTCTAGCATTAAGCCCAGTTGATCACTCTTAAATACAGTCAAAACTAGATCCCCATAGGATTACCAGATACAGTCTTCCCTCCTCTTGGGGTTAAACAATATGGAGATGTGAAAGGCAGCATTCTCGGTGAACCCTTTCACAGACTGTCACCCTTAGACATCGTCAAAGAAACTCTACTCCCCAGAGATGATCTTTTCTCCGTGAATGGCATCTCTTGAGTTTCTTCCAAATTCTCGGACTTTCCTGGCTTGATCTATTCTCTGTGAATAGCCTGTCTTGAATTTCTCGGGGTTTGGGGACCCACAGGCTTCTTAAAAGCATCCCTGCCTCCTCTTGGGCGTTGTACAAGGACCCTACGGCTTCTTAGAAGTATTCACAACCTCCTCTTAGGCTTCGTATAAGGATTCTTCCTTCGGGAAGAGAGTCTCCTCTTGGGCTTCGTACAAATTGTCCCTCGGCTTCTTAAAAGTTTCCAGCCTCCTCTTGGGCTTCGTACAAATTGTCCCGACGACCTCCTAGAGGTATAGGAACAGAAATTAGTCATCTTAATAGAACAGTCTTTCAAAGAGTCTAGATCTTTCTACCGTGAACGTACTACTACTGTTTCTTTAAGTATAGTACAAAAGATAAAACTCTAGACTTGGACAGTCTAATCTCCTTGAGTCTCGAAGGCATTCTCAAGTAGGGAAAAAACCAGTAGACTCGGATAGTCTCCAATACCCTCTGGATTCCCCATTTCCTTAAAGAACAGGAAATAACCCTGATCCTCTGATCAATCCCAAAACATAGCCTTACCTTTAATCAGTCTCTTTATAAGAACTGATTTTCTCTTTTAGCCAACCTACTGGACTTGTCACTCAATTGAAACAGCAATCCTTTTAGCCTTTATCTCGGGCTTCGTACGAGATACAAAAAGACTCTCTTGTTGAGTCAGTAATCCTTTTAGCCTCCCTCTCGGGCTTCGTACGAGATACAAAAACACTCTCTTGTTGAGTATAAAAGACTCTCTTGTTGAGTCAACCTTTAGCCTCCGTCTTGGGCTTCGTACAAGACACATCTAAAAGCACTCTCTTGATGAGTCAAACCCTTTTAGCATCCCTCTCGGGCTTCGTACGAGACACATAAAAACTCCCTCTTGTTGGGCCAATAGCCTCCTCTTAGGCTTTGTATAAGAAAAACCCCGGTTGAGTCAATCAACCTTTTAGCATCAAAATTGTGCCTCGTTCAAAGGATACAAACATCAACAACTCCTTTCATCTAATCGCTATAAGTGGCAAGCCTCTGGATTATTTACATCCACGCCACTGTCCTTCTTTTAGCATGAGAAATTCCTAAGGAAAGATAGCATTGCTCTACACTGAGTTAAAGTCTTCTCCTTCAGGTTAAAACCCCCTATAAAGGAAATTATGGCATTACTAGGATTCACATATCCCGGTTAAAGTAATCCTCCTTTATAGTCAGTCACCCAACAGTCGTGACGAACATACCCCCTTTAGAGATGACAAATTCTCTCTAAAGTCAAAACTTTTTAGCTTCACATCTTGGGCTTCAAACAAGATACAAATAGACCTCTTCAGCTTCACATCTTGGGCTTTGAACAAGATATAAACCACCTTTTTAGCTTCACGTCTTGGGCTTTGAACAAGACACCAAAACACCATTTCCTCCCATAGAATAGGAGGAACTACGATCGCTCTGATTTCCCTGTTTCGGTAAACGGGAATACGTAGGCATAAGATTGAAAGAAAAATCTTAGCGAGCACTCTAATCCAAAGTTCCAAATCCCATACCTTCACATATCAATCGAAAAGCATCAGTCTTAAACTCCCACCAATCGCCCATGCACTATTTTAACAAAATAACTTAAGAGAGACCCACAATCTCAATAGCATCTGTAAACCAACAGTCATCTGTTTAAACTCAGTATGCAAGCAAGGTTAGTTGGAGACATCTATTTCCCTTCCTTCATCAGCTTCAATAGGATAAAAAATGAATCGAACTGCAGTACCCCAAAATCGATAGTGCTTCGCAACCACGTCCAAAAATTCTCACTACAAACTCTCTGTTCTCTTCCTCGAGATCATCCATCTTTTTCTGACGATTGGCCCGAGTATGGTACGAATGAGACAGTTTGACTCTAGAACCGAGACACAAACGTGAGATTCGTAGGTAAGAAGAATACGTGACGTGAGAATGATGAATGCAATGATTATATTAATTGTTTTTTTTTGTTTAATCAAAATAAACTCCGACAATTAGATTGCAAATATCAAACAGTGGGGAAACCCCATTTTATTGAATTCAAAGGATTGCGAAAATATAAATACAGTAGATTACAAGGTACGGAAATAGAAACCTAAGCTAAGGGGTCCTGAGTCCTTCTTTAGCAAGGCAACTTTGAGTTTTTGAGCTTGAGAGCTTTTTCATCACAATCAATCACACACACACCTCATATATATCATATGTAAGCTGTGCAAACTATCACAAGTGACCTGTAATCACAAAATCACAAAGTCACTTCTCAAAACCTCAAAATAGGCTTTTTTTTTTCACTTTTCAAGCCATGTCTTGATTCAGTCACTTTCCAAACCAGATAAAACCTTAAACACACTCCAAATATCATCCTTGAACTGCCCCAAATGGTTCCCCTCATCTGGAACACCATTTGAGAGAGTTGCTATTTTGGTCACTTTTAACCCTTTTTGCAAGAAAGGGACTGTTTGTGTTTTTGCAGGTACCAGTCAATTCCAATCATCCTAAAAGCTTCTAAGGGATCATTTGAGTGTGTCTAAAGCATCAAATCATTTCTGAACAAGAGGTTTGACAGATTGCACAAAAACGCCAAAATCTCAAAAAAGAGGTAAGTCTCACAACTTGGAATCTTTCAAACATGCAATGCTTTGAAGTCCATTGATCATAAACATCTCATACATGTTGTATATGTTGTGTTTGAGCTAATTCACCATGTAATCCATGCTTGTACCAAGTTGTAGCATAGAAAATGCATTTATAGGTCATTTTCAAAACCACTATCGGGTTTTGAGGAGGGAGTGTGATCTGAAAAAAACTACCACCACCAATGGATTCCTTATGAAATTCTGGTCCAGATGCATATAAATTTTGTCTCAAACCACTAAGAATTGAGAAAGTTATGACCTTCACGTTTCTGAGCCAAAACTTGCTTTGGGTCAGGCCTAAAACCAAGTCATGCCTTGTATATTTGTTGTTTTGTTTCAAACAATGGATGTATCACCACCCCAGTGGTAAGGCGCGCGCCTTGTAACCTTGAGGTCTTGGGTTCAAACCCCACCCATGCCATTTTGTGTTTTTTCACATTTTGCCATTTTTTCCAATATTTTCATGGTTTATTAATTAATTGGAAAATTAATAACTCTTTCAATTTTAATTATTTTTTATTGGTTCTTTTTGCAAAAAATCACAAAAATGTTGAAATATTTTATTCCACAAAAAAATTGAATTTATATTATTTATTTAATATAATTAGTATTTTTGTGAATAAATTCACTTTTATTTGTTTTTAAACATTTTAAAATGAATATTCATCTTGAAAAATCAAGACCAAATGAGTTTTAATATCTCTTGTGATTTATACCTCATTTTTAAAACCTTAAACAAAAATCACAAGTGGTTTATTCAAACCTATTTGGTATTTTTCATTGATTTTCTTTAAATATTTACTTTTAAAGAATAAAATTAGGGTTTCTTTGATTTTCACTCAAACAAATCATTGTCAAACACTCATGGGCCTCTAATAGAGTGTAAGACCCAATCCTTTTTTGACCAAATCATTTTTGGGCCTCAGTGTATTGTATAAGTCCCGATACCGTCAAAAACAAACGGCGCGATCATCGCCTTTTGAAAAAATAACCTTTTGGGCCTCTCCTTGAGCTATAAGACCCATTCAAAACTTTTTGGCCTCTATTAGAGTGTAAGACCCAACCCCCTTTTAACCAAAATCATTTGGGCCTCAGATATTGTATAAGCCCCTTCGCGTTAAAAGAAAATCTCGGCGCGATCGCCATTTTTAAACGAAAAGTCAACTGGGCCTACCCTCGTGTTATAAGCCCCATTTCTTTTCTTTAAAACTTTTTGGGCCTCTTGAGAGAGTGTAAGACCCATTCCTTTGTACAGAAAACAATTTTTGGGCCACAGTCACTTGTATAAGTCCCTCTGTACAAATTCAAACAGTGCGCTCACTGATAAAACCCTGGGCCTCTCCTTGAACTGTAAGCCCCAAAATCTTTCTTTTTCAAAGCACTTTCTCCTTTGATTTTGAATATACTGTTGTTTTCAATCTTTCTTTGTTGAACAACTAACCAAACAGCATGGAAGCTCTACAACCGAGTAAGTGTTTACTGCTTTCATTTACCGCTTTCATATACATATAACTGTATTGTGGGGCTGTTTCACTGTAAGTCTTCTTTCATAAACTCATATCAACTGTGTAATAATAGTATAGATATTTAGAGTTTCCCCGGCCACTACGTCTAGAACTAGGTGACGCCGTTTCGTTTATTCGTAGAAATAGACAACTAGATCCCCAATAGGATCACCAGATACAGTCTTCTCATCGGCTGTCCTCATTAGGAATTGTCAAGAAACTCTACCCCCAGAGACGAATGTATTCTCCGTGAATGGCATCTTTGAGTTTCTTCCAAATTCTTGAACTTTCCTGACTTGATCTATTCCTTGTGAATAGCTTGCCTTGAATTTCTAGGGGTTTGGGGACCCACGAGCTTCTTAAAAGCATCGGCTTCCTCTTGGGCATCGTACAAGGATCCACAGGCTTCCTAAAAGCATCCTCGCCTCCTCTTGGGCTTAGTACAAGGATCCTACGGCTTCTTAGAAGTATTCACAGCCTCCTCTTAGGCTTCGTATAATGATCTCTTCCTCCGGGAATGATAGCCTCCTCTTGGGCTTAGTACAAGGACCCGTCGGCTTCTTAAAAGCTTCCAGCCTCCTCTTGGGCTTCGTACAAATTGTCCCGATGACCTCCTAGAGGTATAGGAACAGAACTTAATCATCTGCATAGAACAGTCCTTTCATAGAGTCTACTACTGTTTCTCAAAGCATAGTACAAAAGATGACACTCTAGACTTGGACAGTCTAATCTCCTTGAGCCTCAAAGACATTCTCAAGTGACCCCTTCAAAGAATAGGAAGAAAACCCCGTAGACTCGGACAGTCTCAATACCCTTCGGATTTCCCACTTCCTTAAAAAACAGGAATAACCCGGATCTTCGAATCAAATCCTTGAGTACAGCATTGCTCATATAAGAACTGATTTTCTCTTTCAAAATCAGTCTACTGAACCTGTCACTCAACTGAAACAGTAACCATAGCCTCCTCTTAGGCTTTGTATAATGATCATTCTCCAGTGAAGTTAGCCTCCCTCTTGGGCTTTATACAATGATCCTCCCCAGCAGAGTCAAACAATGTTTAGCCTCTCTCTCGGGCTTTGTACGAGACACATAAGAGACTCCCTCGTTGGGTCAATCACCCCTTTCGCCTCCATCTCGGGCTGTATACGAGATACAAAAAGGTTCTTATTGAGCCAAACAAACCTTCAGCCTCCATCTCGGGCTTTGTACGAGATACAAAAACTCTCTTGTTGAGTCAATTAGCCTCCATCTCGGGCTTTATACGAGATACCAAAAGATTCCCTCGTTGAGTCAAAACCTTTTAGCCTCTCTCTCGGGCTTTGTACGAGACACATATTAGCCTCCTCTTAGGCTTTATATAAGAAAACCACTGGTTGATCCAATCAACCTTTTAGCATCAAAGTTGTGCCTCGTTCACAGTACACAAACATCAACAACTCCTTCCCTTTCATCTAATTGCTGTAAGCGGCAAGCCTCTGGATCATCTACATCCATGCCAATGTCCCTCTTTTAGAATGAGAAATTCCTAAGGAAAGATAGCATTGCTCTACACTGAGTTAAAGTCTTCTCCTTCAGGTTGAAATCCCCTATAAAGGAAATTATGGCACTGCCGAATTCACACATCCCGGTTAAAGTAATTCTCCTTTATAAACAGTTGTGACATACAACCCCCTCTTTAGAGATGACAAATTCTCTCCAAAGACAACACCCTTCAGCTTCACATCTTGGGCTTTGAACAAGATACAAACCACCTTTTGCTTCATGTCTTGGGCTTTGAACAAGACATAAAAACACCCATTTCCTCCCATAGAATAGGAGGAACTATGAACACTCTGATTTCCCTATTTCGGTAAACGGGAATACGTAGGCATAAGATTGAAAGAAAAATCTTAACGAGCACACTAAACAAAAACCCAAAATCCCATACTTTAATATATATATATATATATATATATATATATACATATATATATATATATATATATATATTTATATATATATATCTGTCCTAACATCTCAACCAATAGCCTAAAGCACCCCTCGTCAACAAAATAAACTAGGAGAAACCCCGAATATTTGTAGCATCTGTAAACCAACAGTTTCGACTGTTTAATCTCAGTATGCAAGCAGGGTTAGTTGGAGACATCTATTTCCCTTCCTTCATCAGCTTTAATAGGATAAAAAATTAATCGAGTTGTAGTACCAGAGCGATCGTGCTTCGCAACCACATCCAAAAATCACTCGCTACACTATGTTGTATCAACAATTGCTCAAGTTAAATCTGGTAGAACCCCGTGCAATGGCTCCCCCTCCGACAAAGCTCCCAGCGGGGTACGATGTAAACGCGAGGTGTGACTTTCATTCTGGTGGCCCTGGGCATACCATTGAAAGATGCAAAGCCTTTCAACATAAAGTTCAGGATTTGATAAATTCCAAAGCTATTAATTTCGTTCCTCCTGCCACTCCAAATGTTATTCAGAATCTGATGCCTACCCATGGTGGGGCAACTGTGAACGCCGTTGAAGAAGACGACGGTTAGGGGTTGGTATCTGATGTTGGGGCTGTTAAGACATCATTGTTGGTTGTGAAAGATCGCCTGTTGAGAGGAGGTGTATTCCCTGGTTGTGATGTGGATTGTTCAGATTGTTTGATTCTTGAGAATGGTTGTGATAAGTTGAGAAGTTGTATTCAGAATTTGATGAACGACGGGTGTCTACAATTCAATCAAGTTTCCAGTGCTGAGAATGATGTTTCAACTATTACCATCCATTTTACACCGGTACAAATTCCAGTGCCTGCAAGGCGAGCTCCGATTACCATCACGGTGCCCAGACCAATCCCATTTGAAAGTGAAAAAGCTATCCCAAGGCACTATGGTGCCGAGGTATACTACAACGGTCAAAAGCAGGAAGTTGATACTCCATCTGTAGTTGATCAGAAGGCTGATAACGTAGGAGTTGGTGGCTTCACTAGGAGCGGCAGGCTGTTTGCGCCGTAAACTCTTCGAGGCGATAATGAAGATGCCTTGGGAAAAGCCAAGGGCAAGCAAGTAATGAACGAAGAGCCTATGCAGAGGACGGATCCCGGTACCTCTTTTGAAAATGATGTCGAAGAATTTATGAAGATCATCAAGAGGAGTGACTACAAGATCATAGATCACCTCCACCAAACTCCATCGAAGATATCCTTTTTGTCTCTGTTGTTGTGTTCTGAAGCACACTGCAATGCCTTGTTAAAAGTCCTGAATGCGGCTTATGTGCCTCAGGAAATCTCAGTCAATCAACTGGAAGGGGTAATATTCAATGTTAACGCCAGGCGGGGGCTGGGTTTCACTGACTTTGATTTGACATCGGAAGGTCGAAACCACAACAAAGCACTTCATATTTCTATAGAATGTAAAAGGGCGGTTCTTTATCATGTGCTGGTAGATATCGGATCCTCACTTAATGTACTTCCTAAGAAGGTACTTCTTAAGCTGGACGTTGAAGGAGTGGTGCTCAGACCGAGCGACTTGGTAGTTCGAGCATTTGATGGGTCGAAATGATCAGTTTTTGGGGAAGTGGAATTACCAATCAAGGTAGGGCCTGAAATCTTCAACACTATTTTCTACGTGATAGATATCCAGCCTGTATACAGCTGTTTGTTAGGGCGCCCGTGGATTCATGGCGCTGGAGCTGTATCATCGACCCTCCACCAGAAGGTTAAGTTTGTGGTAGATGGACAAGTGGTCACCGTCTGCGGTGAGGAGGACATCCTTGTGAATCACCTATCTTCATTCAAGTATGTTGAGATGGATGGTGAAATCCATGAAATGTTATGTCAGGCATTTGAAATGGTGAATGTGCAAGAAGTCTCTCCGTCATCAGAGAAGAAGCCGAAAGTTTCTATTGCGTCATACAAGCAAGCCCAAGCTGTCGTACAATCTGGCAACTCTGGAGGTTGGGGCCGAGTGATTGAAGCGCCTCTCAAAGAAAACAGGTTCGGAATTGGTTATCGAGGACCCAAGGTTCAAGGCCGGCAAGGACCTATTACTTTCTCTAGTGCTGGAGTCATCGATCCAAGACAGATTTTCGCACTGAGCGATGAAGACGGAGACAGTGACTGCGACATCAGTAACTAGATACGCCCAGCTGTCCCGGGACAAGAGCTTCACAATTGATCTTCTGAAGGCTTCGTCTGAGTCACTCTTTGTGAAGAATAATTTTTCTTGTTTTCATGTTATATCCTGCGCCCAACCCAAGGCGTAGAGATTCTTTGTAGGGCTTACAATGTTAAACATTCAATTTTATCATTAATAAAGGACGTTCTTTTTGCATTCAAATATTATGCTCCCTGTATTTCTCTTTTTACTTTTTAATAATAAATGGCAATGTTATTTTTTGCACTCATAAAGCGTGAATAATCATTCATGCAGATGCATTTCATCGGATTCCATTGATAACGATTCTGCTATGGCTTATTATGACTTCGACAATCCGATTTACCAAGCCGGAGAGGATGGCGAAGAAGATTGTGAACTTCCTGAGGAATTATCCAAGATGTTGAAATAGGAGGAAAGGGTCATTCAGCTGCATGAAGAAGCACTGGAAGTTATTAATCTGGGAACCGAGGACGCCAGGAAAGAAGTAAAGATCGGGGATGCCTTAAATGAGAATGTAAAGAAGGGGTTGATTGAAATGATGCATGAATATGTTGACATCTTCGCTTGGTCGTATCAGGATATGCCAGGGCTTGACACCGATATTGTTGTGCACAGATTTCCTCTAAAAGAGGGTTGCTCTCCCGTCAAGTAGAAGCTTAGAAGGACGAAACCAGAAATGGCAATCAAGATCAAGGAAGAAGTCCAGAAGCAGTTGGATGCAGGTTTCTTAGCTGTTACCAGTTATCCACCATGGTTGCGAATATTGTACCGGTACCTAAGAAGGATGGTAAGGTCTGGATGTATGTTGATTACCGTGATCTAAAAAGAGCAAGTCTAAAAGATGACTTCCCATTACCTCACATCGATGTTTTGGTTGACAATACAGCTCAGTTCTCAGTATTTTCTTTCATGGATGGCTTCTCCGGCTACAATCAGATCAAGATGGCACCAGAGGCCATGGAGAAAACAACATTCATTGCCCCATGGGGAACATTCTGTTATAAAGTGATGCCCTTCAGTTTAAAGAACGCAAGGGTAACCTATCAGCGCGCAATGGTGACTCTCTTTCATGATATGATTCATAAGGAGATTGAAGTTTACATTGATGACATGATCGCGAAGTCACAGACCGAAGAGGAACACTTGGTGAATTTGCAGAAACTGTTTGAATGGTTGAGAAAATTCAAATTAAGGTTGAACCCGAATAAGTGCACCTTCGGGGTGCGGTCTGGAAAATTGTTGGGTTTCATCGTTAGTGAAAGAGGGATCGAGGTTGATCCAGCCAAAGTAAAAACAATTCAAGAGATGCCTAAGCCTAAACAGAAAAATAGGTTCATGGTTTCATAGGGAGGTTGAACTACATTTCTAGATTCATCTCTCATCTTACGGCCACTTGTGAACCAATTTTCAAGCTGCTAAGAAAATATCAGGTTGTCAGGTGGAACGATGACTGCCAGAGGGCATTTGAAAAGATAAAAGAGTATCTTCAACAACCTCTGATCCTTATACCTCCAGTTCCAAGGAGACCACTGATAATGTATTTGACAGTACTTGAAAACTCGATGGGTTGTGTACTTGGTCAACACGACGAGACAGGTAGGAAAGAACACGCCATCTACTACCTGAGCAAGAAATTCAATGATTGCGAGTTAAGATACTCAATGCTTGAGAAGACATGTTATGCACTTGCATGGGTTGCTAAGCGTTTGAGACAATACATGCTAACTCATACAACTCTGTTAATATCCAAGATGGATCCAGTCAAGTACATTTTTGAGAAGCCAACTCTCACCGGAAGGGTTGCGCGTTGGCAAATGGTTCTGACACAATATGACATTCAATATACTTCCCAGAAAGCCATCAAGGGTAGTGTTATGTCCGACTATCTTGCTCAACAGCCGCTTGATGATTATCAGTCGATGAAATTTAAATTCCCTGATGAAGACATCATGTATTTGAAAATGAAGGACTGTGAGGAACCGTTAGTTAACGAAGAACCAAATCCTGATTCTAAATGGTGTTTGATGTTTGATGGGGCCGTTAATATGAATGGTAGTGGGGTTGGGGCAGTTATTGTCACTCCGAAGGGTTCTCATATACCTTTCACCGCCAGACTGACTTTCGAATGCACCAACAATGAAGCTGGGTATAAAGCTTGCATTATGGGTATCGAAGAGGCTATTGATCTGAGGATTAAAACTCTTGACATATTTGAGGATTCCACTTTGGTGATCAATCAGGTCAACGGAGATTGGAATACTCACCAGCCCAATTTGATTCCATACAGAGATTATAAGAGAAGATTGCTGGCTTTCTTCAATATTGTGAAGCTTCATCATATACCCCGTGACAAAAATTAGATGGCAGACGCTCTGGCTACGTTATCCTCCATGATTAAAATGAATTGGTGGAATCATGTGCCCAAGGACTGCCTACGTGTTTGCAGCCGAGACAGTTGTGGACAGTAAACCTTGGTATCATGATATCAAGTGCTTTTTGAAAAGTCAAGAGTACCCGGCTGGGGCATCCAACAATGATAAGAAGACTCTGAGAAGATTGGCTGGTAGTTTCTGAAGGTGCGAGAAAGACACAAGAAAGGGGGGTTTGAATTGTGTATTCACTCTTTTTAAAACTTTTTGTCTCTTCTCGTTAAGGTACTTAAGATAACGTCAGAGTTCGTTGAGAGACTCTGACCTGCAAAGAACATTCAGACTTGCCAATGCATAAAGCATGAAAACCAATAAGAGTCTGAACAACATATGCAACACTCAGAACTTGATGAGCGGAAGCTTATCAGAGTTAAGCTGCAACGTTCTGATTCGTTTATGTAAGGTTCTGATAAAAACATAAACAATAACATAAAGCATAACGAGAGTAAAGAACACACTATATATCCTGGTTCACCACAAGGCTAATCCAGTCCACCCTCCTCAGGTGATTTCGCTTTGATAACAAGGTCTTAATCCACTATAATCAATCTCGATTACAGATGCACAAACACATAGCTGGTGACTAACAACCTGCACAGCCACACTGTGACTAACCCAAAATAACTTGCGTCATTATCATCTCAAGTACCCAGATCATCTCATGATCCCTTGAGGTATCTCTCTCAGTGAAACGTTCAGGGATCCAATCAGGATATAACGTTCACTGGAGGAATCACAATGACTTCCATCAGGGATCCCACAAAAGTCTGATCAACATATGATTCTCTTTGAGATATGACTATCATTGACCATATTTCAGGATTTCTACAATAGCACCAAGCCATTGTCTTCTCAAGTCTCCGATCACACTGATCACTTGAGGAATCCTAATTCACATAGAATTAGTTAAACTGGAGATTACAATGATGCTTCTTAACAAGCAGATAACTCCTAAGCTTAAGTACAAGAGAACACACAAGTGTTCAAGCAAGATGTGAGCAACAACTCCTTGCTATGTTAAGAAACTACAAAGATGTATTGTTAATTTGACAGTTGTTGGCATCTTGTAGATCTTCTTCTTCTTTGTCTTCTTGGGTGAGCAAGCTTCGAGCAACAACTCCTTGCTTCAGATCTTCAATGTAGCACAAACGAGAAGGTGGTTAATGACTTGACTAATTTTCAATGTTGTCTTCTTCATCAACAACTTATGTACCAATTTGTTGTTGTGTTGAATATGATCTTTGAGCTTCAACAACAATGGCCATGTGTAAATGGTGATAGCTTTGAATATTAAGTGTTACAACGAGAACTCATCGTTGACTCTATCATCACACCAATAACTTGAAGCATTTTCTTCTTTCCTTTAAATAGCCAAGTAAAATATAGTCGTTAGAATTTCTGTTGACTGTTGGAAAAGAGACGTTGTGTAATGATAAAGTTGTACTAACACGTCTCCTTTTTACTGTAGAAGAAATGATGGGATATATCTTTCTTGGGTGCTGTGTACAGTCATTCACAACGGTAACATTTGTCTTCAAAATGTCAGAGGCTTCTGATGGTAAATAATTGAAGCATGAGTAGAGACTTCTTAACAGGATATCTGAAACTCCAAGTCTTCAGTCTTTCAAAGTCGTCCATTAGGAATCAGCCTTCAGAACTTCAGCACTTGTCTTTAAATCCGTTATCCTTTACTACTTTAAGTCTTCCGAAACTTCAGAGCTTGTCCATTAGGAATCCATCTTCAGAGTCTTCAGCACTTGACCTTTGGAACCATAATCCTCAGAACGCATAAGTCTTCAGAGTCTTTCTGCACTTGGTCTTCAGAGCCTTCAGCCTTCAGAACTTCAAGTCATTGGAATCTTCAGCACTTCGGTTCTCTATAACATTGTCTTCTTCAGAAGCTTCGCAATCTTCAGAATCACAACCATTCTCAGAGAGCATCCACAAGAGCATTGCAACAACAATATCAACATCCTTGGATCTGACTAATCATGATCAGATATAGAAGCATTCTTGCTTCTTGCGACTTGTGTCACACATAGTAACTTCGCATATAATCATTCACGCACATTTTGCTGGTGCTTGTTGGATCTGATATCTTCTATGATTATGATCTGCACACAACACACATTAGAACATAAAATGGTTCTTTCACAAATACCATTGTTATCATCAAAACATAGAGATGACTTGTAGAGACAACTCTTGCTCTAACAATCTCCCCCTTTTTTATTATGACAAAACCATGTATTTTGATTGAACATTTTATACAAGGTAATCACCAAAACTAAACATATTCAGAGTCTGGAACAACAGCTCCCCCTGAATGTGTTATCCTCGAAGTTTTATCTGTGATCATCTAGAATCTTATATGACCCAAAGACATACAGAATAACAACTTGAGTTGCCAGAACTAAGAATAAAAAAGGACTACTTCTCTATCTTGTCTTTAAGGAGACAAAAGTCTTCAGCATCTGGACTAGTTCATCAGAACTTCCATCTTCAAATCTTTAGAACTTAGTTCCTTTTTAATGTCATATCAAAGCTTATAATCTTCAGAGACATCTGAAGCATTTTCTACTTTTCAGCAGAATCATTTGAGCACAAAAACAGAACAGTTCTCAACTAATAACATAGCCTCACTATTTATCAGAAACAGACATTGTCTTTTGAAAAAAACCCCCTGAGTTTCAGACTTTGTGAAGATTTTAGAATTTAACGTTTTAATCTTCTAGGTAGTCTCCCCCTAGTTTCCATAAGTCAGATATTGGGATCTTCAGAATCGTAACTCAGATATATTAATTTTAATTCACCAATAAATCATGACTTTCCAGAGTTTGACTTTGAACACAAGCCTTCATCTCAGAACCTTGTTATTGTCACAACTCAGTGGTTCATTAAAGCTTGATTCTTGATCAGATACCAATAGAATGATAGTTTAGTGATCAATCAACGCTTGATTCTGAATCTGGTACACATGTGATTTGACTTTTATTTGATACAAAATTATGTGCTGAGTCTGATACCAGAGTGTATTGAGTCTGATACCAACTGAGGTATTTTCTTCATACCATTTGAGGGGTATTTCCTTAATGTGCTGAAATTGATACTAATGAAGGTATTTGACAGTATTTCATAGCTTTGCTCTGATTGATATTACTTCAGACTGAGTCTGATACCAATCTTTATATACAAAGTCTGATTACCAATTGTTGATTTAGTCAGATACCAAATCATTTTATTTTTAATTAGTTCTTGGTTAAATCAGAACTACTCTTTCTTGGATCTTCAATCAAGATCTTCAGACAGTCCTTGACTTCTGATTTGCACAGTTCTTCTGAAAAGCATCTTGAGATGTAGACTTATCTTGACTGCTTTCAAAGCTTTCCTTTTTCTAATTCTTATGTTCTGAATATCATATTTTCAGACAGCTTACAGCTTCTGAACCAAGTGAAACAGAGATCACGATAACTTTGACTTTCAGAAAGTTCTCAACTTCTGAACAGTACTTGGTAGATCTGATTCTGAACACATGTTAACGAAGTGTACAACTTCAATCATATGAACAATAGTTCATAAGAACTTTTAAACAAAGTTCTTCTTTCTTTCTTAAACCTGTTCTGAGAATGCCTAGTGAACTTGTTCAGAGTTCCTCGGTTAATCATCAAACAACAAATGTTAATAGAAAATGCATTTTATATGATTAATTCATTTGTTTGAGTTTGCATTCTATCTTTAATCAAAATCATACTTTCTATTTCTCCCCCTTTTTGATATCATCAAAAAAATTTAGAGCGTATGTGAATTAAGCATAGTTAGATCAATATGATAGAGAACAATAAACATCTTTAGAGATCAATCAAGGCATTTTTCATTGACTTGCAGTAACATGGAACCATCAACACAAGACAACGCAAAATAGAGTTTCACACAAAATTAAATTCAAGGCATAGGCTGATTTTAATTCTAACAAGTTTAAGGTAATCAAAACATAGACCTGATGCGAATAGGTTCTTAGGGATTATACTAAAGAGAGCCTAATGATGATGATGAGGATGAGAACGAGCTTTCAGAACTATTAGTTCTTGAGACATGCAGCGTTTCTTCTGCTTGAGTAACTGCCAGTTTCTTATTTTTCATAATCTCTTCTGAAATCCATCCATGGAACTCAGTCCAGATATTTCTTATTTCTATGGGGTTCACACAGGAACTAGAAGTATCCACTAAGCTTTGGATTCTTGAGATGGCATCATCCTTGAAGGATTTTAATGCGTCATTTATCGTTTTTGATCTTTTTGATGAAGGTTCTCCATCATCAGTACTCTTCTACTTCTTTTCTCTATTCTTCCATCCTGATAGTTCTTGCAGCACATCGGTAATATTCTTCATATTAATCCAAATATTGATGTCGTCTTCCTTAAATTGCTGCAGATAGTTTCCTAAATCTGCTTTATTGTGTTTGGAGAAGTTTGTAAATCCTTCGACAGGAACCCTTGGGGTCAACGTCAATTTCCTAAATGACGTATCATCCAGAGCAGCATCCTCTCTTTTAAGATTCTTAAATCTTAGAATCTTTCCTGCACTTTTAAGCAGCTTTCTTGATTCTCCCTCATCGATTAAAATATCATTAACTACTCCTGATTCAACCAAAACATCTGATATAAGTCTTCCATATGGAATATGTCTGACTTCCGCATCAAGACCTGTTATGGAATTTCTTATAGCTTCCTTCAGAAGTTTAAAGAGGACGGAAGGAAGATGTATCTTAATTCCTTTAAGGAGAAGGAATAGGACACAATTTTGAGTGTCATTAAGTTGATTTGAAGGAAGATGGTGAAAAACGCTTCCTTGCAGAATTCTGAACCAAACTTGTAGTGGTTCCTTCAGATTTGAGAATGTTTGGTTCTCAACTACCACTCCCTCTCTGAAGATAGAAGCCATGACCTTAGCCTCTCTTTCCTCATTAAGCAGATCCTCAGTGATTCTGAATCTGTTATTGTCATCCATCAGAAGGTCTGAGAAGGTTTTCTCGGATATGAAAACATTCCTTCCAAAGACAGAAGACGCAATGACGGTTGTGCCTGTATTAGCATGAATCCAGAAATCTTTAACCAAACAATTGTAGGTTGGTCCTTCCAACCTCTTGAAATAGTTACTCCATCCTTGAGTTTCCATCAAAGGAGTAATATCACATCCATTTGATTTTAGATTGTTGAGGTTCACAATTGTTTCTGACATGACGATGAGACTGTCAACTGGAATCTGTGTGGTTATGGGAGTTAAGGCATTTTGGGAGACAAAAGCCATTGTAGAAGATTATGAAAATGGTGGAAAATATTTAGACAGGGTTTTCTTACAATTTGGAAAGTGTGAGAGTTGTGACAAATGATTTAGGGTTAAGCCTTTTTATAGATGAATGAGTAAAGTACGGTTATTGAGACTTGATAGGGTAATAGTTGATTTTCCCTATATAGGTTAAGTAACGTGGGAAGAGAGGTTTAATGATTGATCTTTAATGAGAGAAGTTAATTCGTTCAAGAACCACTGCTTATCTCTTTATGGGTTGGTAATAGTAACCGTCAGATGATTATGACTTAAGGAAGATTTGTGGCTTCTAGATAATCCTAAAACTTTTCACATGATTCACTTATAATGCCTAATTATTTTATTTTGGTTAATAATTAATGAAACTTATATTTAATTAAGGCATCATGAACATAAATTTAGAAGATAAGCACTTCTCAATTAGGGATACATTAATAATTGATCAAGAAAATACACATCAAGTTTAGAACATAAGGTTAGACAGAAAAGGACCTTGAGTAACTTGTGATCCTAAGAAAAACTAACTTCCTATCTTAGTCTAAGAAGGACATTGGTTGACAAAACTCAGGAAGGATCTTCTCAATCATTCCATTTCTTCTGCAATGACCAACTACTCCTTGAAGATCAAGAATGTGGGAGATGACTCTACAATATGGAATTTGATAGATTGTGTCTTCCCTAGACAAATTGATTTCTTTCTTCAGATGATTGTACATGGATTGGGGTAGATTTATTTTGATCCTCGACACTAAGAAGAAAATAAATAATCTTTCTTTATCAGATAACCATCCTCCTCCTTTTTCACTTGGTCTTAAATTAGTTACCATTAGCTTGTACCAATCTTTAGCAAATAGAGTGAGGGTGCATAGTTGAGTGGGACGCCCCTCAGTTTCAAAAATGACGTGCATATGCCTGTCGAAGCTATGGTTGTTGATATTTCTTTCCATATTCACGCCATCTTCAACACACCTAATGGCTTTAGCTATGATAGTAGGATTGATCAAGACTGGACAGCTAGCAACCACAGACAAAATAGCATTATTGACAAAGTCATATTCTAGTACTCGTGTATTTGCCCAGAACTCAGTTACAAGTGAATGGAAGACAAGTCTAACAAGCATGTTGAAGTAGTTTTCCCTATTCTGAAATTCAATTCCAGAGAGAATACGTGTTTTGTTGAGTTGTGGCAGAAGGTTTAAATTCAACGTGAATTCCTTCAGGAGTTCTAGATCAGATGTTTCTCCTCTGATGTTGTGGGAAGACATTTTTTAGCAATGTTGATTTATCTGAGAGACGGGGTTCAACCTATTTGATAGTTAGATAATGACTCTTCCTAGAGTGGAGATAATGGTGTGAGGAGGACTTGGGATTTAGTAGCTATTTATCAAGCTGGAACACGCGGGGTTCATCATTTCTGAGACTAGCTATAAATAGCTGTGGTAGTCAGTGAAAAGACGTGTGATAGACTCTAATCGTCGTATATCTATAGTAGAAAGGTGGCTGACACAATGTAATCATCACTGCTTATTTAATTCTTGAAAATTGTCTAATCATAAATGCGTGAGAATCTTATTATAGTTTCAATAATCCTATTATGACGAAATTCAAATTATTGCAACTATTTCAAATTTCAATAATGAGGATGAACGAAGACAAACATACCTTAGAGATTCTGAAATCTTTTTACAGCTATTCTGAGTGCTTTCCAATCTGACTCTGAGCTTCTGATCATCATCTTTTAGCTTTTACTTCCTTCAGAGTAATCTGATAGATGTCCTCTGATCTTAGAATTTTAGTCTGGGAACTAGAGTCAACTTTCTCTTCAGAAGACCACTACGTTCTATTGTTCAGAAGTATTCATCTGGTTTCTGAAGGTAATCCTCAGAGTGTGAAGGTACTGATTATCAGAGGGTCACTAATTCTTCAGCTTAAACATAAACTTATAAAAAGTTATGTACTGGAGAGAATTAGCTAATATTTCAAAAAACATCTTCTGACTTATTTTCTTGAACAGATGCAGACTTAGTTCAGAAGTTCAAAACCATAGAACAACAATCTTTCTTCTTTACATGAAGAAGTTCTTAATGAATTTCAAACGAGAAAGTCAAGGGTGGACCTAATCCGTTTCTTGAAAACATCTCAAAAACTCATAAAGAATTAATCTTCAGCAAACAAGATTTCTTGTTTTCTGATGATTAAACTTTGATCAATTACGTGGTTCATTCACACATATCTTCCAAGATAAACATTCAACAGATACTACTACTTATCTGATGAATCTATCTTATCAGCTAATTCTTCAAACTTTATCAAACTTAAGTGAGGAAGGTTTAGTTGTTGACATCTGCGAAACTTCCTGAATCAGTGACTTGCTCAAGTAGTCCAATTGATTACAATTTTTGTACACAATCATCTTCTGAGCTGTTACAAAAATTGTAAGTGGATTGAATTCTCACCCAGAGTATTTCTACGCACCGCAACTGGATCTTTTTCTGACACTGTTAAGTGTTTGATATCCATTAATAACAGAACCGGAGCTCTGATACCAATTGAAGCTACGAGAAAGGCACAAGAAAGGGGGGTTTGAATTGTGTATTCACTCTTTTTAAAACTTTTAGTCTCTTCTCCTTAAGGTACTTAAGATAACGTCAGAGTTCGTTGAGAGACTCTGACCTGCGAAGAACATTCAGACTTGCCAATGCATAAAGCATGAGAAGCAATAAGAGTCTGAACAACATATGCAACATTCAGAACTTGCTAAGCGGAAGCTTATCAGAGTTAAGCTGCAAGGTTCTGATTCGCTTATGTAAGGTTCTGATAAAAACATAAACAATAACATAAAGCATAACGAGAGTAAAGAACACACTATATATCCTGGTTCACCACAAGGCTAATCCAGTCCACCCTCCTCAGGTGATTTTGCCTTGAACACAAGGTCTTAATCCACTATAATCAATCTCGATTACAGATGCACAAGCACATAGCTAGTGACTAACAACCTGCACAGCCGCACTATGACTAACCCACAATAACTTGCGTCATTGTCATCTTAAGTACCCAGATCATCTCATAATCCCTTGAGGTATCTCTCTCAATGAACCGTTCAGGGATCCAATCAGGATATAACGTTCATTGGAGGAATCACAATGAGTTCCATCAGGGATCCCACAAGAGTCTGATCAACATATGATCCTCTTTGAGATATGACTATCATTGACCATATTTCAGGATTTCTACAATAGCACCAAGCCATTGTCTTCTCAAGTCTCTGATCACACTGATCACTTGAGGAATCCTAATTCAAATAGAATTAGCTAAACTGGAGATTACAATGATGTTTATTAACAAGCAGATAACTCCTAAGTTTAAGTACAACAAAACACACAAGTGTTCAAGCAAGATGTGAGAAACAACTCCTTGCTATGTTAAGAAACTACAAAGATGTATTGTTAATTTGACAATTGTTGACATCTTGTATATCTTCTTCTTCTTCGCCTTCTTGGGTGAGCAAGCTTCGAGCAACAACTCCTTGCTTCAGATCTTCAATGTAGCACAGACGAGAAGGTGGTTGATGACTTGACTAATTTTCAATGTTGTCTTCTTCATCAACAACTTCTGTACCAATTTGTTGTTGTGTTGAATATGATCTTTGAGCTTCAACAACAATGGCCATGTGTAAATGGTGATAGCTTTGAATCTTAAGTGTTACAACGAGAACTCATAGTTGCGACTATCATCACACCAACAACTTGAAGCATTTTCTTCTTTCATTTAAATAGCCAAGTAAAATATAGCCGTTGGAATTTCTGTTGGCTGTTGGAAAAGAGACGTTGTGTAATGATAAAACTCTACTGACACATCTCCTTTTTACTGTAGAAGAAATGATGGGATATATCTTTCTTGGGCGCTGTGTACAATCATTCACAACGGTAACATTTGTCTTCAAAATGTCAGAGGCTTCTGATGGTAAATAATTGAAGCATGAGTAGAGACTTCTTAACAGGATATCTGAAACTCCAAGTCTTCAGTCTTTCAAAGTCGTCCATTAGGAATCAGCCTTCAGAACTTCAGCACTTGTCTTTAAATCCGTTATCCTTTACTACTTTAAGTCTTCCGAAACTTCAGAGCTTGTCCATTAGGAATCCATCTTCAGAGTCTTCAGCACTTGACCTTTGGAACCATAATCCTCAGAATGCATAAGTCTTCGGATTTTTTTTGCACTTGGTCTTCAGAGCCTTCAGCCTTCAGAACTTCAAGTCATTGGAATCTTCAACACTTCGGTTCTCTATAACATTGTCTTCTTTAGAAGCTTCGCAATCTTCAGAATCACAACCATTATCAGAGAGCATCCACAAGATCATTGCAATAACAATATCAGCATCCTTGGATCTGACTGATCATGATCAGATACATAAGCATTCTTGCTTCTTGCGACTTGTGTCACACATAGTAACTTCGCATATAATCATTCATGCACATTTTGCTGGTGCTTGTTGGATCTGATATCTTCTATGATTATGATCTGCACACAACACACATTAGAACATAAAATGGTTCTTTCACAAATACCATTGTTATCATCAAAACATAGAGATGACTTGTAGAGACAACTCTTGCTCTAACAGTTTCTTCTTAAACGAGGATGACGTGTTGTACAAGCGAAATTTTGACATGGTCTTGCTCAGATGCGTGGATAGACACGAAGCAGACATGTTGATGCAAGAAGTGCACGAAGCTTCCTTTGGTACCCATGCCAATAGACATGCCATGGCAAAGAAGTTTTTGAGAGCCGGTTATTACTGGATGACTATGGAGTCAGACTGCTTCAAATACGCCCGAAAGTGCCATAAATGCCAGATTTATGCCGACAAAGTGCATGTGCCTCCGAATCCGTTGAATGTTATGACTTCTCCGTGGCCCTTTGCTATGTGGGGCATTGATACGATAGGAAAGATCGAGCCCACTGCTTCCAATGGGCACCGTTTCATTCTAGTTGCCATCGATTATTTCACCAAGTGGGTGGAGGCAGCTTCCTTTGCAAACGTCACCAAACAAGTGGTTACCCGGTTTATTAAGAAAGAGATCATTTACCATTATGGGGTTCCTAAAAGAATCACCACTGATAATGGTTTTAACCTCAATAACAAGATGATGCAAAATTTGTGCCAGAGCTTTAAGATCGAACATCACAATTCTTCTCCATATCATCCAAAGATGAACGGTGATGTTGAAGCAGCCAACAAGAACATTAAGAAGATTGTGCAAAAGATGGTCGTCACGTATAAGGATTGGCATGAGATGTTGCCTTTCGCGTTACATGGGTATCGTACTTCAGTGTGTACATCGACCGGTGCAACCCCGTTCTCACTTGTGTACGGTATGGAAGCAGTCTTGCCAATTGAAGTTGAAATTCCTTCTCTGAGGGTTATGATGGATGTGAAGCTAGAAGAAGTTGAATGGGTCCGAACGAGATTCAACGAGCTGAGCCTCATTGAAGAAAGAAGAATGGCAGTTGTATGTCGCGGGCAGTTATATAAGAGGAGGATGAAGAAGGCATTTGATCAGAAAATGCGTCCTCGTTGTTTCCAGGCTGGTGATTTAGTGTTGAAACAGATTCTTCCTCCACAGAGAGATCACAGAGACAAATGGACCCCAAATTATGAAGGCTCATACGTTGTTAAGAAGGCTTTCTCTGGAGAAGCCTTGATGCTTTCAACTATGGACGCTGAAGATTTTACGTCCCCTATGAACTCAGACGCAGTTACAAAATACTTCGCATAAAAGAGACCCGTTGGACAGCAAAAAGAATAAGTTCAGGCAAAAAAAGGGCATCTCAGCGAACCACAAAAAGAAAGGTTCGGGCAAAAATTAGGGATATATAAAAGAAAATGAGTAAACCCACTAAGTTGAAAACCTAAAAAGGCAACTTAGGCAAAAATGAGTATCCCGGTGGATTAAAAACCCGTAAAGAGCGATCCAGGCAAGAGTTAGGGATTAAAGCGAAAGGCTGCATCTGAGTAGTCTGTACATCATCTCTTTTCAACAACTGGGAATCTCAAAGGATAGGAATCAGTCCAATCAACTTCCTTGGAAAGCAGAGTATTCAGAGCGTTTTGAAGGCATACAAGTCATAGCAGGATTGAAACTCAATGTGAATCTGTTTTTACATTGCCACTAATGTAGTTTATTTTCTTTTTATGCAATTACCTATTTCTAGGAATTGCTTCCTGATGTAAATGCCTATTTACAGGCCCATTCAATCAATAAATTCATTTTTCACTCAAATAGCTTTCTCTTTTGTTTTCATTTTACTGTTTTGTTTTCAAAAGACGTTTGAGTTTTTGATAAACATTGCATTTGAAAACAATAAAGCCCCAACAAAAACATGCTTGGAAACATTTAAAATTGCTTTGAATGCTGAGTGTCCTCGGGTGGTGAATTCAGACCATATAATACCCCGGGGAACACGTGTGTATCTTTTTATGTTTGCAGGCACAGGTATTCGTACTCAGAGGTCAGTGTGCAAGTCAAAGACCAATATCTTCTCACAGCACTGGAGGCATGGTTCAGATATGTAAATGAATGTCTCCCCCCGTAGAAACAATCAAGATAGTATCATCCTCGGCGAAGGTTATGTCTTCTTGTTATGCTCCCCAGCAAGAGTCCAGAGGTTTGGTTTCCCCAGCCAGAGATGGATTTATCTTTTCTCCAATAAGAGTTTAAGCCCCGGACAGGGTAATGATGGTATGTCTTGCTCACCAAGCAGGTTGGCATCTGCAGCAAGAGACTCGTTTGACTGCACGAAGCTAGTAGAGTTCTCTCCCCATAGAGTACTGGTATATAATTTCCTCATCAAGTCAGGAAATGTTTCCTCCCTCAGCATAGACCTGTTAATACCTATTCTCCAACAAACATCTGCTTCCTCAACGGAGCTGCCAATCATCATCCCCAGCAGAGGATTCCCTTTGCATCTCGCATGTAGTAATCATTGCATCCTCAAAGCGCGTAGCATTTCCATTTGATATGGAGCATTACGCCATAGAAAAATTCAAACATATGCATTCGAAGCATGGGCCAGGTTTGGATATTCTTGTTGCCAGGCAGTTCCCCAACAGAAAGTGGCTTAATCCAGGAGGACTAGTCTTAGCTTATTCCCGGTGAAGTCGCCAATGAACTTGTTCATTCTTATTGGTGTTCCCCTGCAGAGTTATCTATTCAGACTTCTCTTATCCCCAGTAGAAATGATGTAAATGTAGCCTCCAACAGGTACCTTAATTAATCTGTAGGGTAGTAGATCGATCCCTCTTCCCTTGTTGGTCCTTGTCCCCTAGCAGAGTTGTCTGACTAGGATTCCAGTATACCCTCAAACTCTTTGATACCGGAAAGTATCCCTCTTGATGTCGGAAAGCATCATCTTTCGATGCCGGTAAGTGTCATCATTTCATTCATCTTGGATAACAGAAAGTATTCCTTTTGATGCCGGAAAGTATCGTCATCTCAATTCATTCTTCGATGCCGGTAAGTGTCATTATTTCAGTATTCCTTTTGATGCTGGAAAGCATCATCTTCCGATGCCGGTAAGTGTCGTCACCTCATTATCTTTCGATGCCAGAAAGTGTCGTTATATCAATTCATTCTTCGCCACCTCAGTATTACTTTTGATGCCGAAAAGCATCATGTTTCGATGCCGGAAAGTGTCGTCATCCCAATTTGTCTTTCGATGCTGGTAGTGTCATTATTTCAGTATTCCTTTTGATGTCGGAAAGCATCATCTTTCGATGCCAGAAAGTGTCATCATCTCAATTATTTCGTTTATTCCTTTTGATGCCGGAAAGCATCATCTTTCGATGCCGGTAAGTGTCGTCATCTCATTCACCTTTTGATGTCAGAAAGCATCATCTTTCGAGGTCGGTAAGTGTCGTCATTATCCTTCGATGCCGGAAAGTGTCGTCATCTCAATTCATTCTTCGATGCCGGAAAGTATCGTCATCTTAATTCATCATTCGATGCTGGAAAGTGTCATCATATCAAGTCATCTTTTGATGCCGAAAAGTGTCGTCATCTCAATTCATTCTTCGATGTCGGTAAGTGTCGTCATTTCATTCATCTTTCGATGCTGGTAAGTGTCGTCATCTCATTCATCTTTTGATACCGGTAAGTGTCGTCATCTCATTCACCTTTTGATGCCAGTAAGTGTCGTTTATTCAGTACACTTTTTCGTGTCTGTATTCCTTTTGATGCCGGAAAGCATCATCTTTCGATGTCGGTAAGTGTCGTTTAGTCAGTACGCGTATTTGCGTCTGTACTTCTTTTGATACCGGATAGTATCATCTTTCGATGCCGGTAAGTGTCGTCGATCCAGCACATATTTTCGTGTCTAAATCATTTTCCTTTTGATACTGGTGAGCATTATCTTTCGATACGCAACCTACCTCGTGATTTTAGACACCGGTCTGTGTCGTGTCTTCTCCATAGCATATTTTCCAATCCTACCTATTCCTTGTTATCCCCAGTAGAGTCTCCCACTCGTCAGATCTTCTACCCTAGTTTATACCCCCTAGAGTGCAAATATTCGGTTTCTGTTGGTATTCAATCCCTATTTACCTCGAATGTCTGAAAGCGCTGCTCTCATCCCTTCAAGTCCATAGTTGATTGAATAGGGGCAGTTGTAACACCTCAAAATTTCCCCTCTTATTTATACCTAATAATTGGCTTATGTTTCACATTTCATATACTTTTAGGCCATAAACATTGCATATGCATCATTGGTCTCCTCAAGGTATGGTATCAAGGGTACCATTATCGTTGACTGGGAAAAGTGAAGGGGATAAGATGTGTTCAAGTAATGAAGCCACAAAGGCTCCTCGTGCCTCAAGACGCCTCCTATGGTTCACCATGCCATCAAGAGATTGAAATTGATAAGTGAATTGAATAGGATCACACCCTCCTGACTGTTGATCCTCAACTAGGGTTTTGGAGGTCCAAACTTGGGACACCTTCATGAGCAAGGATCTTGGGTCTTTAACATCATCTCATCACATGAATCATCTTGGTTTAAGGAAATCTACAACATGGTCAGAGGAACTATGGTTTGAAGAATCTGTCAACCCCTCCTGACTTCTGAGGACCAAACTAGGGTTTTGCCTAAAGTCAGTTTATTTCTGATTTTTTGGGTAAGACTTGGTTCCATGGTATTCTATGTACTCTCAAGTGTCTGGGATTGGAATATGAGCCAACAATTTCATTCATAGGGTTTTCAGTTGGAAGATTGATTGAAAATCAGGAGAATTGGGGAAAAAGTCAATTGGTCCAGAAGAAAGTCAACTCCTGACTTTTTAAGGTTAAAATCATGATCCTCAAGTCAAACATGGTCCATGGATGGAATTTGGTCAAGAAATATGCAAAGAATCAAGAAAAATCAAACGTTGTGAAAAGTTACCATTTTGGGAAATTAGGGTTCATTAAGAACTTTCCATTTTGGGAAAGTTTTCTTAAGATTCAGCCATCTTTAAGCCCAAATTTGAGAAGGATACAAGCATCATTTGGAAAATTCTCTCAAATGAAAGTTGTAGTATGATCTCTCACCTTTCTAACCATATCAAGAGCTCCTCATTTGGATTTGTGAATCAAAAGTTATGGTTATTTGAAAATGGGATTTTCAAGTTGTTCAACATTGCAAATAACTTAGAATATTTTCCAACATTTGGCAGCTCGTTAGTGACAATGTTCCAGCCCATTTTACACCATGATAGAAGCTCCAAATCCACTTGCCTTCAACATGAAAAATGTAGTATGGAACATCTCCTTCAAAATAATCACAAGAACCATACCATTTGGATCATGACTCAATGAGAACCATCCTTCTAAAAACCCAAGAAATCATCCGTTTTGGAATTTGCATGTCAAGCTCATGCAAGCTCATGCATGGCAGCCATGACATTATCACTTTCCACCTTGTTTTTCTCCATGAAAAAGGCCTTGATTCAACTTGCCATAAACACCAAATATGTTCTAGGAAGCATCCTTTTTCCATAGCAACCAAAACCACATGAATTTATGCATTAGAGTGTGAGATATATGGATTTAAATCTTGTGTCATGAATATGTATCCTAACCATGCATATCATTGCCAAATCTTGCCAAAACCTTAGCCATGCGTGACATTTCATTCTTGCTTCACCTTTACCCTAATAAGCCATGCAAAACTCTTACATTCATGCACACATGTGAGAACTTACCACACATGCCATGAGAAAAAACCATAAACTTAATGAACAAGCATCAAAATTATGCTTTTGTACCAGTCCTCTAATCTCACCACATCATGATCATCACCATCATAAATACACCATAACAATGGTAGTCATGCACACATATGAGCAAAACCCGTGCTCACATTTTTCATTTTTTCCATCTTGTAATTCTTCTCACCAAGCACAACCACACTTTAACCCACCTCTAACCTTGATTAGCATTCATTAACCACCTATATAAAGCCCTAAACCCTAACAGAAACGGTTAGAGCTTCATTTTCACCAAAATCAGATCAAAGAAAACTCCATTTTTCTCTCTGAATTTCATAGCTTCGATTTAAGGATTTTGGGAAGTTCTTCAGCATTTCTCTTCACCATTATCATCTCTACACGTGAATATCCTTTCTGTATGCACCAATCTTGATCTTGAAGTGCCATAGGAGCATCGACGAGCTCAACAATTTCATCACTGAACTTGGATTTTCAAGCCAGAACTAAGTGAGTTTTGAACATTTATTTTGTTCATAGTGTTGATCACAAGATTTGCAGGAAGGTTTCTGGGTTTCTTGCACGTGGAAACGCACCTCAAACCAGGTATGAACTCCCGAACTTCACAGCATCATAGTAGTCTGTATAACCTGAATTAGGGAACCATATAGTCGCATCTGAAGTCCTCCTACTTGAGGCGATTTTTTTGGTTAGATTCTAGGGTCATTTGTGAAGTTTCTTGATTTCAGATCCAAAATTTCTCCCTTCGAAACTCTCTATACGTTGCTTGTTTGGAAAGTTTAATCACATTTTCATGATCTATGCAAGATTTGGAGTTGAATGGTGGAGGGTTTTCCCATTTCTGGGTTGTTTCACCTCCAAGCACGGTGGTGCCTCGCTGGAGAAGATGACCGGAGGTCCTTCTCCGACCACCTGTAACAAACCCTAATGGTTTCAGGCCACCCCCATGTTATAATCCTGGCCGTGTGTTTAGTTTTGATCCTAAGGTCACGAAGCTGACAGCGCATTAAAAAAACCACATGAGGGGCACGTGCACACTTTCCCTCTTATTTTTAATTTAAATTAAATCTGAATGAAAGGGTGGGATGATCAGGGTCGTTCGTGGTTTTGATCCTAGGGTTATCAGTTCGCCAGCGCATATTCCTTTCTAAAGTCAAAATCTGAATTAAAACGTGATTTAATCCTAAGCGTACATCATTCTTGATCCAATGGCTGGTAGGATGACAGCACATTAACGAGGACATGGTCCCTCACGTGCCTGCTATTTTCCCTCTCTCCCTCTCAATTTGAATTCTGATAAAAAAAGGAGTTTTTTGTGAATTGGGCCTAACAAAATTGATATCCACGCCCCCAGTGCTGAGCCCAAGGTGGATTTGAACTAATTTCTTGCTAGTGTAACACCCCCTAGGTTTTTCATGTGTTTTCTATTTCTTTTTCTTGAGTACGTACAAAACTGATTTTTTAAAAATAGTTCTTAGCATCAGAAAATTAAAAATAAATTCAAATATGTTCTTGATGATCTTAATTAATTTTTAGTATTTTTTAATTTCATTTTTTGGCTGTTCTAATATTTTTCTTGAATTTTGGAAATAAATGTGTTCATGTTGGTACATATTGTGATACAAATTCCAAAAAGGGATCTTTCCTTGAACTTTTGAATCTATTTTTTTGTGTACACTTAGCTCATTGATGGTGCAATATCTTGATGATCATTTTCCCTTTTGATCATGAGTTTTAGGTTGCTTTTTGAATGCCAAGTTTGAGGCTTGCTTTGTATGATAACCTTTGGATGACATGCTTGGTATTTGCAATTAGTTGAGTGATTTTGGTTCATGATGTAGATCAAACCTCTTGCATGTAATCACCTACTGCCCTTGACATAACTTGGTTGATTTTTCATATTCTTTTGAAGCCTTTAGCTATTTTACTTTGAATTTTGTTTGGTTGCCTAAATGTTTGATGATGCTTATGATTAGGGTTGGCTTTGAGACCTTTATGAGACTTGCCTTAAGGTGAAATCTTTGGCATGATTAGGTATACTCCATAGGACCTTTTGTGCCTTGTTATGATGCTTTGACATAGGTGTTTGGACCATGATTCATATGTTCACTCTTAAGTCATTGTTGCATATCCGATGCTTGTCTAACATTTTCCTAATTGCTTGGATTTTGAGGATGCATTTATGCAATCCATTAGGAATCTTTGCTTCATTGATTTACATTGTTAACACATGAGGTAAAGCCTTGTAATTTCATTTTATAGGTCATCATTGGATGTTTAAGAATGGTTTGAAACTTGTTTGAACATGACTTCAAATGTGCACTAATTGTGGTTACTCTTTTAACACTTAACATGCAACACTAGAGATCCTTACCTACTGACTTGGGTATTCACACATGTGTATATGCTTTATGTGTTCCATCTTTACTTGACTTACAAGTTACAAATCCTTAGAAAATGTTTGAAGCTTGTTTTGTACCTTACTTGTTTTGACTTCCACAAGTGCATTAATATAGAACTTTTTATGATGACTTGAGATCATTATTGAACATCTAAGCATGCATTCACTTCTGACTTATACCATTCCACATGCATACTTTCATGATTGTTTATGCCTTGTTTGATCAAACATGTTTGTTACATCTTAAGTGAACTACTTGTGTGTAGACTTGTGTAACTCTTAAAGATGATTTAACATGCTACTTCCATGACAACTTAAGGCCATTCTCATACCTTGAACACATGTTTTAAGTTCTGATCCATGTCATTTACATGTCCATCTCATACTTTTTGTGCATCTTACAACATTAAGTGATTGATTCATCCTAAGTGAAACATCTTTGTGCAAGATTTCCTAAACTTTTGAATGTGGTTTGGTATGAATGTCATGATCACGTCCTCACATCTTAAACTTCATTTCTCATGGTGTACACTACTGACCTCGTCTCATATATGTGCCTTAATTCAATTCATGTGACCTTTAGACACCAATTGTGCATAGTTTGTGAATGACATGTGTTTGTGAGTTAACTTAGGACACAACTTGGAATTGTTTGATCTTCCTTAGGATACTAACTTAGACAGGATTAAACTTGGTTTAGCTACTGACCTATATAGGATCTTACCCTCTTAGGACCTATTTCATTGTGTTTGTGGTTTGCCATTGCATCTAGAGCCATTGTAGGGCATTTGCATTAGTTTTAGGACATAGTTTGCATAAACTTTCAACTATCCATTAGTTGAGCTTGTTTACATAAACCTTTAAACCATTAATTGGTTGAGCTTGTGTGTAAGGTAAGTCTCTTTAATTTGATGTTTACATCCTTATGCAACTTCCCTTTCATGTAATTTCTCTTTCTTCTTTGAATTATGGATTGATTCCACTTAATGTTTACTTGTGCAATAACATGATCCTCTAGGACTCATAGTTTGGTTTTAATTTTTGATTAAGACCAAAGTAGGATAGACATTAGGTAGGCAATCCTTTGTATGATAACAAGCAGGTTAATCCCATCTTAACCTTAACCATAGGGCCACCATTGCATGATAACATTAGGACCTAGTCTCCCTTAGTGTTTTCCTTCCACCCTTGAGTCTCTCTTCTCTCATCTCAAAAGACAAGTTTAAAACACTTAATAAGTATCGTATGTGGAGTGCGCCATGAGCCTTAAGAACATGGGAAATGAGTAGTGAAGGTCTCCTTTGCTATTCTAGAATTCTTTGCAAACGTTCCGTTGAGAGCGACCTTGTAAAGTATTTACTCCTATGTCATAGTCTTTAGTACGAAACATACCACAAACAACAAATCAAAACACTTTCTTCTAAAACAAATAATCATCTTACTTCAGGATTCTCTTATCATCTCCCCCACGCCATTCATAAAGTATGCGTCATTTTCGTTCTACTGCAAACAGGTAAACGCATAAGACTCCATACAACGAGCGACAACACCTAAACTGCTGGAACGCGAATGTTGGCGTCTTCCACTAAAAAACACAGAACAACGAGACCCTATTAGGTTAAAGTACGACTGCTCTGACTTCCTCTCTCCTGTCCGATTGAAGATACGTAGGCACGAGACGATGATGTCTTGGCGAGCAAACTTCCCCCACAATCCCGTAGTCCTCCGAACTATGTTGACTCTGACTTTCCCGCTCCCGAGGGAATACGTAGGCCTAGGACGGTGATGTCCTATCGAGTCATCTTTTCTTTTCCCCCATCTCTCTGTTTCTGTTGGCAGTTGAGTTTTAGATAACCTACACCCTTTAATCGGTAACAACAATCGTGGATCCCATCGAGTACGATGGACGCGAGGGGGTGCTAATACCTTCCTCTCGCGTAAGAGACTCCCGAATCTAGGTTATGGTTGCGATGACCATTGTTTTCCCTTTGTTGAGGTTTTATTCGATCATTTCCTTTCCCTGCATCGGGATAAATAACGTTCGGTGGCGACTCTTCTGTCTTTTCTGCCGGTTGATTTTCGCAGATGCGACACTCAAGTGCACCAAATTAGGGTTTTGGTCAAACATGACTTCCTCAATTCAATAATCATGATAATATGGAAAATGAGTGAATTGTATCATGATTAATCAAGAAAATCACAAAAAGAATCAAAGTTGTCAAATTAGGGTTATTGAAATTTTTCTAAGTTATGGTAATGCACGAACAAGTGACCTATTTTCCTAGATCATAACTTCTTCCTCAAGCATCCATTTGAAACACTTGAGGATTATGTTTAAAGAAGGAATTTAATATTACAAGATGATGGAAATTGTAAGTCAAAAGCTTTCTTGAAGTGGAAGTTATGATTGATCAAAGTTAAGATTTTTCAAGTTGTTGTAAATCCCAACACTTAGAAATTTTTCTAAGTTTTTCACCTTATCAAGTGCATGACTTTATGACCACTTTGTGATCAATTCAAGCAACCATTTTCATGCCCAAGGTATGTACTTAAATATGACATTACTTGCTTCAATCTTGTGAAGAATTGGATCAAAAGCTCATGAGAATTGGAAGTTATGAAGTGCCAAAGTTGAGATTTCAAAGTTGTTAAAATTGCCAAAATACCCATAATTTTTCTAAGTGTCAAACAGCTGAAAGATTCAATTTTGATGGCCAGTTTTCTCCATGATGCAGGTTGAATTTCCTCAAGTGATCAACATGAAAGTTGTAGTATATTATGTCTTCTTTCTAATGGTACCAAGATCATAAATTTCTTTTGCTTGAGCATGGAGTTTCAAAGAGGAGAAGTAGCCATGGTAAAGCTGATTGTCCAAACCATAATTTTTTCTAAGTACTAGGCAGATTTGGTTACACGAAAATGGGGCCACTTTTGGGCACTTTCCAACCACTTTCTCAGCATGTGATCAACTGGAAACTTGTAGTATCACATGAAATCTTCAAGTTAGTACCAAAATCTGCAACATTTGATCTTTATTCACCATAGAAAAATTTAATCCAATGTGCCAACATGGGTTGATTTTGGGAAATGCATGAATTTATGCTTTAATCACGTTGACTTGTTTTTGAAGGCATTGAACTGATCCATACCTCAGATGTAACATGTACAAGCTGATAACAATGAGAGGTAAAGTCAACTTGAGGCTACTAAAGCAAAAAAAAATCACTTTTGTACCTTTGTCCAACTTTATAGTTTTCCTCTAAAATCCACAAAAGAAAGTCAATGTCCATTACGCCATTTCAAACCAATTGCACTATAAATAGAGGCCTTGTTCGGCTGCAAAACACACACAAAATCTCCAAGAACTTCAGAATCACCACTGCTCCATTTTCTTGAAATTTCAAAGTTTCCAAAAAACCAAAACTTGTGAATTCTCATTTCTATCAACCAAACTTCATTCCAACACCACAAACATCTTCCATAAGCATCATAAAAGTGTTCCAAACCCTTAGCACACTTCTGTAACAGCCCAAACACCATATTCATTTCTCACTTTTCTTCACTTGCAAGTTCGATTTGGATAGAGTTTCATAAGGTTTCCAAGCAAGCTGAGCACATCAACACATTCCTTGAGGTCCAAGGAAGTTGTAGGGATCATTACATTGCATTTGGAAGTGCTTTAACAATGATCACGATTTCACCATTTGGAGGTAAGTTAGCATTTTTGGAACTCCATGTTTTGAGCATCATTTTTGACATTTCTTGATACCATTACACTTGCCATGATGTGAGGAACAAAAGCCCTATACTATTGTTCATTTAACATTTATGTTTGCCATTTAATTTTTGTTAAAAGTTTTAGGGTTCGTCTGGTTTTTGGTTAAATTCGTGAACTATAGTTAATATAAATAAAAACTATTGTCATATTCATATTCCTCGTGAAATTCTAATCAAGTTGCTATATTCACATGTTTGATTTTGTTCAAAAACGAGAAAATTGCTTTTTGTTTTTAAAAAATTAACATGTTACAGTAACAGTTCTTTGAAGAAGATGAAGTTATGCCATTCTTTTTATTTTTAAAAGTTGTTTTATTATTTTTTTATGGGTGCAATTCCATATCAAATGCCCCCCGTGTAGCTTGGTGGTTAAGTGTTTGGTCCTAATGTGTTGTGTGAGAGAGAGTTGGTGTGGGTTCAATCTCTCCCTTCAGCATTTTTCCCACTTTCTCTTTTTTTTCCACTCTTTTCCTCCCTCTTTCTCATTTTTTTTTTTTATTCTTATTTTTTCTCCTTTTTTTTCCTTAAATATTAAAAACCAAATATAAATTATTTTATTTTTTAAATTAAAAAATCCAATTATTTCTTTGATTATTTATCCAATTTATTTTTATAATTAATTTTAAAAATAAAAAATATGTTATTAGTTAATTATATTATTATTAAAACCTTGAAAACCAAAAATATTTTTTTCTTCCTTTTTATTTTGATCTAAAATATTTATGATGTATTATTTATTAAAATTTTATTTCTTTATCCTTTGATTTTATTTCCTTAATATCTTTGATTAATTTGCTAGTGTACTTTGTTTAAACATGTAATTAATTGTAAATCCCCTTTGATTGGTTCATACTTGTTCCAAACCCTTGTGTATCTTGTTTTACTTTCTCCACCATGTTTAAATTAATCTTGTGAGATAAACCTTATGATAAACATGAACCATCATTTTCTCATAAATTCTCCCACCAATTCTTAATTCTCATCAAGTCATAATTCTCATCAATTCCTAATTCTCACCAAGTCATAATTCTTTCTTAAACCATAGTCTCATCTCAAACCCTTACTCATCATAACCCTTATTCATCAAACCTTACTCTTTTCTCAACTCCCCTACTTTCATCAAACCCTAATTCTTTCGTCAAATCTTTTCTCGTCAAACCCTAATCCTTACTTCTCAAACCCTAAATCTCAATCCAAACTCTAACCCTTCAAGTTTGAACCATTTCCTAAGCAAAACTTTGGTCCTTTGTCAAGTGCCCTCTCAAAACTTTTATCCTTCTATAAGGATCACCAAAATACTTTAAAGTACATCAATATTCTTTTGAAATAAACTTTAAAGAAAAGGATTGTTGGAATCTAGCATTCTAGCAAAACCCTTGAAAGATTGGTCTCAAGTCTTGCACATTGAGATAGACAATTGTTTCCTTCTTTCATCCTTAAAACACTTAATAAATAACTTGGACCAAGAAATGTTAGAGTCTAACACTCTAGCACAACTCTTTGAACCATTGATCATTATCAATGTTCATGGTCCACAAACAATTTTCTCAATCAATCTTGAATGAAAAGGGCTGTTAGAGTTTAACATTCTAGCACAACTCTTTGAGCATATGATTATCATCAACTGTTCATCATTCTTAAAATATATCAACCAGCAAACTTTAACCCGAACTACGATTGCTCTAATTTCTTCCTTATAAGGATACATAGGCACTTGACTGCGAAGTCTTGGCGAGCAACCTAATAATAAAAACCTCTTTAGGTTCCCTTTCTCTTTAAATAAGATCTAAAAAACATTTCTTCTCTCTTTTCCTATCTCAATAAGTAGAAGATTAGAAACTAACATTAAGCTAACATTCATTCGACCCTAACTAAATGGTCCCCATTTAGTACAACGGACGTGAGGGGTGTTAATACCTTCAATTTGCGTAACCGACTTCCGAACTCAGATATTGGTTACAATGACCATATCTTTGTCTTTCTTTTAAGGGTTTTATTCGATATTTTTCATTTCCCTCAATAGGAATAAATAAAGATCGGTGGCGACTCTGTAAAATCCATCCCACAGGCGTGCGATTGCGCTTTGCGAGGTCATTATCATTTTTTGAGGTACGACACATAGCCCTCCACTTCTTGATATTACCAATCTTTGTCATCCACTTCAATTCTTACTCCTATCCCGCAGGCACATGATCAATGTTCTGCCACTTGAGGACATCTTTCCAAATATTTAACATAGTTTTGCATTCAAAAAACAAGTGTTAAAGGGACTCATCCATACCATAGAATTCACACTTTGCATTGGCTAACATTCTATGCTTCACAAGCCATGTTTTTGTCGCCAATCTGTTCATACAAGCCAGCCACATTGTGAACATTGCACGGGGCCTAGCTTTGTTGTCATAAAAAAGTCTTCTCCAAGCCACTTTCGAAATCTGCTCCAAGAGGCCTAGGTAACATCTTTTCATATCAAACTCCCTTTTCTGCATAATGTCCTTTACAACATTGTTAGAATATGCCACCATTCTTTGGTCTAAGACCCTTTTTAAGATCCACGAGCAATTAGACTTAATAGGCATATTCCAAATGTCTTCCCATTTCGTATAATACTCATGCACCCATTTAACCCACAAACTATCACTTTTATTGCATAAGTTCCAATGTAACTTGATTAGTGTAGCAAGTGATTTTTGGATGTGGTTGCGAAGCACAATCGCTCTAGTACTACAGTTCGATTCATTTTTTATCCTATTAAAGCTGATGAAGGAAGGGAAATAGATGTCTCCAACAAACCCTACTTGCATACTGAGGTTAAACAGTCAAAACTGTTGGTTTACAGATGCTACAAAGATTCTGGGTCTCTCCTTGGTTTTTTTTTTTTTGAAAAGGGGTGTTTTAGGCTATCGGTTGAGATGTTAGGACGAATGTATATGAAAGTATGGGATTTTGGGTTTTTGTTTAGTGTGCTCGCTAAGATTTTTCTTTCAATCTTATGCCTACGTATTCCCGTTTACCGAAACAGGGAAATCAAAGCGTTCATAGTTCCTCCTATTCTATGGGAGGAAATGGGTCGTTTTGGTGTCTTGTTCAAAGCCCAAGACGTGAAGCTAAAGGTGGTTTGTATCTTGTTCAAAGACCAAGATGTGAAGCTGAAAGGGTGTTAACTTTTAGAGAGAATTTGTCGTCTCTAAAGAGGGGGTTGTATGTCACAACTGTTTATAAAGAAGAATTACTTTAACTGGGATGTGTGAATCCGGCAATGCCATAATTTCCTTTATAGGGGATTTTTAACCTGAAGGAGAAGACTTTAACTCAGTGTAGAGCAATGCTATCTTTCCTTAGGAATTTCTCATGCTAAAAGAGGGACAGTGGCATGGATATATATGATCCAGAGGCTTGCCGCTTACAGCAATTAGATGAAGGGGAAGGAGTTGTTGATGTTTGTATACTGTGAACGAGGCACAACTTTGATGCTAAAAGGTTGATTGACTCAACCAGTGGTTTTCTTATACAAAGCCTAAGAGGAGGCTAAAAGGTTTTCCTTATACAAAGCCTAAGAGGAGGCTAATATGTGTCTCGTACAAATCCCAAGAGAGAGGCTAAAAGGGGTTGATCCTATAAGAGGATCTTTTATACTCAATAAGAGAGTGATTTTGTATCTCGCATAAAGCCCGAGATGGAGGCTAAAATTTGTTTGGCTCAATAAGAACCTTTTTATATCTCGTATAAAGCCCGAGATGGAGGCTAAAAGGGGTGACTCAACAAGAGAGTCTTTTATACTCAACAAGAGAGTGTTTTGTATCTCGTACAAAGCCCGAGATAAAGGCTAAACGTTGTTTGACTCCGCTGGGGAGAATCATTGTACAAAGCCCAAGAGGAGGCTAGGGTTACTGTTTCAGTTGAGTGACAGGTCCAGTATCCTGATTTTAAAAGAGAAAATCAGTTCTTATATGAGCAATGTTGTACTCAAGGATTTGATTCGATGATCAAGGATATTTCCTTGTCTTTGAGGAAATGGGAAATCTAAAGGGAATTGAGACTGTCCGAGTCTACAGGTTTTATTCCTATTTAATGAAGGGGTCACTTGAGAATGTCTTTGAGACTCAAGGATATTAGACTGTCCAAGTCTAGAGTTTCATCTTTTATATTATGCTTTGAGAAACAGTAGTAGACTCTTGGAAAGGACTGTTCTATGAAGATGACTAGGTTTTGTTCCTATACCTCTAGGAGGTCGTCGGGACAATTTGTACGAAGCCCAAGAGGAGGCTGGAAGCTTTTAAGAAGCCGACGGGTCCTTGTACTAAGCTCAAGAGGAGGCTATCATTCCCGGAGGAAGAGATCATTATACGAAGCCTAAGAGGAGGCTGTGAATACTTCTAAGAAGCCGATGGGTCCTTGTACTAAGCCCAAGAGGAGGTGGGGATGCTTTTAGGAAGCCTGTGGGTCCTTGTATAATGCCCAAGAGGAGGCCGATGCTTTTAAGAAGCCCGTGGGTCCCCTACCCCCGAGAAATTCAAGACAGGCTATTCACAAGGAATAGATCAAGCCAGGAAAGTTCGAGAATTTGGAAGAAACTCAAAGATGCCATTCACGGAGAATACATTCATCTCTGGGAGTAGAGTTTCTTGATAATTCCTAATGAGGACAGCCGAAGAGAAGACTGTATCTGGTGATTCTATTGGGGATCTAGCTGTCTATTTCTACGAATAAACGAAACGGCGTTACCTAGTTCTAGACGTAGTTGCCGGGGAAACTCTAAATATCTATACTATTATTACACAGTTGATATGAGTTTATGAAAGAAGACTTACAGCGAAACAGCCCCATAATACAGTTATATGTATATGAAAGCGGTAAATGAAAGCGTATAAACACTTACTCGGTTGTAGAGCTTCCATGCTGTTTGGTTAGTTGTTCAACAAAGAAAGATTGAAAACAATAGTATATTTCAAAATCAAAGGAGAAAGGGCTTTGAAAAAGAAAGATTTGGGGCTTACAGCTCAAGGAGAGGCCCAGGGTTTTAGCAGTGATTTCACTGTTGAATTTGTACAGAGGGACTTATACAAGTGACTGAGGCCCAAAAAGGTTTTCTGTACAAAGGGATGGGTCTTACACTCTCTCAAGAGGCCCAAAAAGTTTAAAGAAAAAGAGTGGGGCTTATAACACGAGGGTAGGCCCAAATGATTTTTTCGTTTAAAATGGCGATCGCGCCGAGGTTTTCTTTTAACGCAAAGGGACTTATACAATAAGTGAGACCCAAAATTGTTCTGGTTAAAAGGGGATTGGGTCTTACACTCTATTAGAGGCCCAAAAGTTTTGAATGGGTCTTATAGCTCAAGGAGAGGCCCAAAAGGTTATTTTTCAAAAGGCGACGATCGCGCCGTTTGTTTTTTACGGTATAGGGACTTATACAATATCTGAGGCCCAAAAATGATTTGGTCAAAAAAGGATTGGGTCTTACACTCTATTAGAGGCCCAAAATGTTTTGAAAATGATTTATGAGGGTTGAATTAATCCAAAAACCCTAATTTGTTTTCAAAATGTGTTTTAATTGAATAAAAATTCAATTAAAATGATCAAAATTGTTTAACATATGGAAAACAAATTGTGATCTTGGATTAATGCTTCAAAAATTAATTATTGACCTAAAAAATAATTAGAAGGCATTAAAAGTTGCAAAATCAAGGTGGAAAAAATATTTTAAATGTTAAAAACAATTAAAACATTAATTCTTTGCAAAAATATCAATTATATGAAATAAATAATATTTTTAGGATTTTTTGGGAAAATAAAATATTTTAACATTTTTGTGAATTATTAAAAAAAGAATCAACTCAAAATCATTAAAACTCAGAGAGAAATTAATTTTTGAATCAATTAAATAAAATCACAAAATTCAAATGTTTGAATTTGAAAGAAATGGCGCCAAGAATAGCTGAAGAACACGCGCGTGTTCTAGGTTTGGCTGATTTGCATTTTATATCCAATCTCACTGAATACTTGATTATATCATGCAATCCACATATCAATATGCTCGTCTCAACCTCACGATCATGTTTATGACAATTAATTTCATTTAAATTAAGCATAAAACAAGAAATCACGATAAATCCTTAAGAACCCTAATTTCTGCATGAAGGCTGGGATTTTTAATACACGATTCAAACAAAGCAATTACTTGAGGGGAAACATTCCATGCATGATTATGAACATTTGGCAAAAGTATTGTGCGAGGAAATATGCATAGATTGAGAGATGACCAAGTTTAAGCTTACCTCTAGGTCGTGACAGCAAGAGCAAATTGATTTCTGAGTAGGAGGTGTTACAGATGAATTGTGATGATCTAAAAGCTTCCCTACACCCTATGGAGTGTGTTTGAATGCTTAGACTTGACTGAGAATGGCTGGATCACTTCATGGCATCTCAACTACAACTTGGTTAAAACCTTGAGCAATTGACTGGTGATTCTGAGAAATCAGTGTTCCAGTTGTTGTTTAAGTGTTTGATCAACCCATATGTGATGTATATGAGGTGTCTGTGTGATTGGTTTGAGTGGAATTGCTCTCTAATGAAAAACCCGATAGTGACTTGCTAAGAAAGGCATTTTTGAGAGTGAGAAGTGGTTTTTGAGAAAGGCAAGTGTTGTAGGCCTTTGGTGTACTTAAACTGATCACAATTGAGCTCTATTTATAGTAGAGCAAGTCTGTTTTGCAAGGAATAGTGAATGGCAACTGCTGAGTAGGTTTGGCCAATGTTGGCAAATGAAAATCCAAGTCTCCTCTAGCCATTGACTAGAGGTAAGGGCACAGGCTGCTGGTCCCCTTGGTCTTGGATAAGCCTTGACTGAATTTAGTTGCTAAGAGCTCAGTCCATACCACCTTGATGCTTCCATTGAATGCTCTAATCCAAAATTGGAGTCTTGTCCCTATTTTGGCAATTCTAGGTTCAACATGCTATTTCTTGTTCCAAAGACTTTGGAGGCTTGGCTCAGTGATTGTCCCCTTTAGATTCAATCCTCATAGGTGTCCAAGTGGATAGGAGCATTTGAATTTGGCTGATTTTGGCAAATCGACCACAAGTGCAAAAATCTACCTTGCCTTGGCAGATTTCAGCAAGGCAACTTGCCAATGTCATATCTCATAGCTCAAATTGAATTTGGCAATGTTCTTGGCCATTTTGGAAAGCCCTTACATGATACAACAACTGTTTGAACATGTTTGGTTTTGATCTCTTTTGAATCCAAGTGAAAAATCCCCCTACATTTGGAAAAAAGTAAAGGCAGATTCTAACTTAGTGAAATTTTCACCAAGTGTTGGAACAAAGTGACTTTTCTTGATTTTGATCACTCCATAACTTAAAATCCATGAGGAATTTGGACATAGGTCAGTATGAAGCTTTTGTAGAGGGCAATGTGATCTACAAATCAAGCTTTGAATGGGGAACAATGGCCTTGTGGTTTAGGAGTTATGGTCCTCCAAAGTTGGCACATTAGTGTCACTTTTTCCATAACTTAGAAATTTTTCTAAGTTTTTATGGTTACCCCTTTTACAAGTTATCCCACTTTCTTTGATTTTTCTTGATGAATGATGATTCAAATCATACATTAACATCATTTTAGGGTTAAAAATTCATTTTGGTGAAAAATCTCAAAAAGTCAAAGTTAACTTTTGGGCACAATTGACTTTTTATCAGATGAATTCCAAACTGTGCAATTCTTTAGGAAATCATGTCCTTGACCTAAATCAAACTTGATGGACATGTTACATTTGTGTCATAGGGTATATTGAATCATGTCTTAGGGTTTGGGAGCATGTCCTGGTCAAAAGTCAAAGTTACAGTTGACTTTCCTTGCGAAGCCCTAATTGTGGTGGAGATGAAATTGAGACTTGTTGCTCAAGCTTCTTGGATTAATCCATTCTTTCAAATGGATCAATATAGTATATTAGAGACCCTCAAATCATCTCTTGAGGTCTTGGTTCATGATTTGTCCCAAAAGTCAACTTGGGGGTGAATTAAGTCAAGAAACCCTAATTCCTGATTTTTGATGTATGCATCCCCTAAGGCAAAATTGACTTGATGATTGGGTCCATGAGGTTCCATGGAGTATATTAGGTTATGTTTTGGATCATTGGCTTGTGCCCAGATGAAAAATTTCCATCTGGAGGCCCTGGTCGACCAAAACCCTAATTTGGTGACACTGGCGATCTTGAAGCTTGATCCACCTAGAAGGGAGTAACCTTGTGCTTAATCCTTGAAGTGGGAGTCCTTTTGATCCATTGTAGATATTTTAGAGGTTAGACAAGTTGAAGATCATGTCAATCCTTGATTGATCCTTTGTCTAAGGCTCTGAGAGAGCTTAAAACCCTAATTTTGATTGTAGTGAATGCTCAACAACCCTTGAGGCATTTGATGAGGCATGATGGTTCATCCATATTGTGATGATGATTTGCACAATGATGGGAAATCTTAGTGGTCAAAATTTGGGGTATGACAGATGCCCCTATTTAATCTTCTTGGACCCGAAGGTGTGAATGACGAAGGTATTCGGGCATTCGGGGTGCAAGAGGATTAAATATCGGAATACCCGAAATTTTGATGGTGGTTATGAATGGTAGCTTACGCATTCATCTTCTTTAGCTAAGCGATAATGCTTAGAAAAGGTAAACTTCCCCTCGATCCTGGTCTTCAGCCAAGGAGCTGGTCTCAGTTTCTTTTGAAATAAACCTCTCATCGATCCTGGTTTCCTACCAAGAAACTGGTCTCAGTTTCTGAAGTAAACTTCCCCTCGATCCTGGATTCCTACCAAGGAACTGGTCTAAGTTGTTGTTGTAAACTTCCCCTCAATCCTGGTTTCTTACCAAGGAACTGGTCTAAGTTTCTTTTGTCAATAAACTTTATTGACAAGGGACGCTATTTGTAACGGCTTTCCTCAAACTTCTCGCCGGATTTTCCTGGGGAGACGCCATTTGACAGAAAAAGATTTGATGTCAGACTTGCTGGGGAACCCATTCGTCTGAATTGTAGAGGTACACAAACTTCTCTGTTTTGGGAGATGCCATTTGTCGATTCTACCTGGGGAAAATGAGTCTCTTGAGAGACAGCTTCCGCTTGGGGTCTTACGTCATACTCTTCTCGGGATCTTCCCGGAGAAACGCCATATGATGGGATCCAATTTTGAGGTGCTGATGACCTTTTCATCCGCGGTCTTTCGGAGAAAGGCAGCTGCACTGCCAAATCTCTGCTTAGGAGGCTTTCTCTGGGGATTTTTCTTTAATCCGGGAAAGCAAGGAGATCATCTTCAATGGCGAAGAGTGACATTTGTAGAAAGCTTCTCTGGCTTTTTAGAGGTTCAAGTTATCAAAGTGGTCGAGTGCCGACTCTAATCCAGAGATACACTAGAGGAGAGAGGTAGTGCAGACGCAACATTTCCTGACGAGGAAAGAACTGACAACTCGATTGAGAAGACCGTTATCACTAGGGGACAAGACCGACTAGAGTGATAGTGATGCAATATGAAATGTGAATGCAAATCAAATGCATGATGTATGTATGTATATATACGCTGACAAAACTGATGCGACATACAGACTGACGAGTAAACACGACTGGATACTCGGCCATCGCGGGGCGAAGAAGTACCGTTGGTCAAAAAAGTAGCAATTCTACCTTGCTTAGGAGAGATAGTCCCTGCGGGGAATACCGTTGATCGGGCTTAGGAGGTAAGAACTCGGCCGAAGATGTCAGATGGAATAATCGCATCCGACACTGTTGATCCTTCATTCAGGCACACTAGCGTAGAAGGAGTACTTTGATTCTGCACTTTGAAGTTCGCTTACTTCTGGAGAAGCGGTTGATGTTCTTCTGATGTTTAATAGTCAAAAGAAATTGCCATCTTTAATTTAAAAGCAGAAAAAGTTTTAACAAGTAAATTCATTTTTGTTTCATTTCAAGAATCGCTTAATCATGTTAAAACGCCATTCTGTAAAGCTAAAACAAATAAGAATTACAAATAAAAGCACAAGGGCTCAAATTTTATTGATGGGATGGAGATCATCCAAACGCGTGATTCCAAAGACTATATACAAAGTTTGAAAATGGTAATTTACAGGGAAAAGGGCTACATTGAAACATAACGACCACTATCCTTCTACCAACTTTGAATTCGGGACATCCTGAGCTTCTGTCGAAGATGGCCTTGACTGGAGTTTTCCTCCGATGGATGATGTAACTGCTGCTGAGGGACTTGCCTCTGTTGAACGTAGTCACTTGCCATTATCCCTAATTTTTGCCCGGATTGTACTATGATGTTTCCAATCCATCGGGATGATTTTTTTTCATGTCTCTAACTTTTTCCTGGACCGCCCTTTCGGGTTTTCAGTCCACCGAGACGTTTTTTTTTTTTTGTTTAGGCGAAGTATTTCTTAACTACATCAACATTCGTGGGGTAGGCAAATTCCTCTCCGTCCATGGTTACAAGTCTCAAGGCACCGCCTGAGAAAACTTTCGTGACCACATAGGGGCCATCATAATTTGGGGTCCATTTGCCCCGAGAATCAGTGAGAAATGATTGTATCTTCTTGAGCACGAGGTCTCCTTTCCTAAAGACACGAGGTCGGACCTTTTTGTCGAACGCCTTCTTCATTCTCTGCTGATACAACTGACCGTGGCATAGTGCCGTGATTCGCTTCTCTTCGATCAGGTTTAATTCGTCGTGTTGACTTTGACACCACTCAGCTTCTGAAAGCTTAGCTTCCATCAATACCCGGATTGATGGGACCTCTACTTCTATGGGGAGAACTGCCTCCATGCCATATACTAGAGAGAAAGGGGTTGCCCCTGTTGAAGTGCAGACAGATGTTTGATAACCATGAAGAGCAAAGGGTAGCATCTCGTGCCAATCTTTGTAGGTCACAACCATCTTTTGAACAATCCTCTTGATGTTCTTGTTAGCCGCTTCTACCGCTCTGTTTATCTTTGGTCGGTAGGGAGATGAGTTATGGTGTTCGATCTTGAACTCAACGCACAACTCTTTCATCATCTTATTGTTCAAGTTAGATCCATTATCAGTAATGATCTGGCTCGGAACACCATAACGGCAGATGATATTGTTTTTGATAAATCGGACCACCACTTGTCGGGTTACATTAGCGTATGACGCTGCTTCGACCCACTTGGTGAAATAGTCAATGGCTACCAGGATGAACCGATGTCCGTTTGAAGCCTTAGGTTCGATAAAGCCAATCATGTCGATTCCCCATATGGAAAAAGGCCACGGGGAAGAGAGAACTTTGAGATGTGACGGCGGTACATGAATTTTGTCAGAGTATATCTGGCACTTGTGACACTTCCTCATGTACTTGTAGCAGTCGGATTCCATGGTCAACCAATAGTACCCTGCTCTCAGAATTTTTCTCGCCATTGTGTGTTTGTTAGCATGAGTGCCAAATGACCCTTCGTGAATTTCTTTCATCAGCATGTCTGCCTCTGGTCTGTCAATGCATCGGAGCAAGACCGTGTCGAAATTCCTCTTATAAAGAGTGTCACTGCTTAGGAAGAAGCTTCCAGCCAGTCTTCTGAGGGTTTTTCTGTCTTTTCTGAGCGCCCCAGATGGGTACTCTTATTTTTGAAGGAAGCATTTGATATCGTGATACCAAGGTTTGTCTTCTATGACTGCTTCAATCGTGAAGATGTAAGCGGGCCGTTCAAGGCGCATTTTGTCGATTTTAGGCAGGTCATTCCATTGACCTACACTAATCATGGAAGAGAGAGTGGCTAAGGCATTAGCCATGTGATTCTCATTACGAGGGACGTGATGAAACTCAACTCTGTCGAAGAAAAGTAACAACCTTCTTGCATAGTCTTTGTAAGGAATCAGTCCTGATTGGTATGTGTTCCAATCTCCTTTTATCTGATTGATAACCAGGGCTGAATCGCCATATACGTCCAAGTTCTTGATCCATAAATCAATCGCTTCTTCGAGACCCATGATACAAGCTTCGTATTCGGCCTCATTGTTCGTACATTTGAACGTAAGTCTGGCAGTGAAAGGAATATTGGTACCCTGAGGGGTAACAATGATTGCCCCATTTCCGTTTCCATAATGATTAACTGCTCCGTCAAAGATAAGTCCCCATTGCGAACCTGGTTCTCGCCCTTCACTGGGTAACGGTTCATCGCAATCTTTCATTTTTAGATACATGAAATCTTCGTCTGGGAAGTCAAACCCGGTTGATTCTTGATCGTCAATCGGTTGATGATCCTTTAACGGCTTTCTGAGTGTGGTACTCTATGTCATATTCTGATAATAACATCTGCCAACGGGCAATTCTTCCCGTGAGAGCAGGCTTTTCGAAGACATACTTGATTGGATCCATTTCAGAGATTAACCAAGTAGTGTGACGAATCATGTATTGGCGAAGACGTTTGGCTGCCCAAGCCAAAGCATAACAAGTTTTCTCAAGCATCGTGTACCGAGTCTCGCAGTCGGTGAATTTCTTGCTCAGATAGTAGATGGCGGACTCTTTCCGTTTGGTTTCGTCTTGTTGGCCAAGTACACATCCCATTGAGTCCTCTAGGACTGTGAGGTAAATGATCAGTGGTCTTCCTTCCACTGGAGGTGATAGAATCGGCGGATTCAACAGGTATTCCTTAATACTATCGAAGGCGGTTTGGCAATCTTTTGACCAAACGCAATCCTGGTTCTTTTTGAGTAATTTGAAAATCGGCGCACATGTGGTGGTCATAAGGAATATGAATCTGGAGATGTAGTTCAAACGTCCCAAGAATCCTCTGACTTGTTTTTCAGTTTTCGGAGAAGGCATTTCTCGAATGGCCTTGACCTTGTCAGGATCTACCTCAATTCCTTTCTGGCTGACGATGAACCCTAAGAGTTTCCCTGAACGGACACCGAAGGTGCACATGTTGGGATTCAAGCAGAGTTTGTACTTCCTCAAACGCTCGAATAGTTTCGACAGGTGGGTCACATGCTCCTCTTCTGTCTTAGATTTTGCAATCATGTCATCAACATATACCTCTATCTCTTTGTGTATCATGTCATGAAACAGAGTAGTCATGGCCCTTTGATAGGTTGCCCCGGCATTCTTCAAGCCGAACGGCATCACCTTGTAACAAAAGGTACCCCATGGGGTAATGAACGAAGTTTTCTCCATGTCTTTCGGCGCCATTTTGATCTGGTTATAGCCCAAGAATCCATCCATGAAGGAGAAAATTTTGAACTTTGATGTGTTGTCTACAAGCATGTCAATGTGTGGTAAAGGAAAGTCGTCCTTTGGACTTGTCTTATTCAGATCCCTGTAATCAACACACATTTTAAACTTTCCGTCCTTTTTGGGAACAGGTACGATGTTGGCTAACCATTGAGGATATTTAGATGTAGCGAGGAAACCTGCGTCGATCTATTTCTGTACCTCCTCTTTGATTTTGATGGCCATGTCCGGGTGAGTGCGTCTCAACCTTTGCTTTACTGGTGGACATTCTGATCTTAACGGTAGATGATGTTCCACGATGCTGGTATCCAACCCTGGCATATCCTGATAGGACCAAGCGAATACATCGGGGAATTCTTTGAGAAACTTTATCAAACCCTCTCTGGCAGTTGGACTGAGCAGTGCCCCAATCTTGATTTCTTTTCTCTCTTTTTCTGAACCCACATTGATCATTTCCAACGGCTCTTTGTGAGGTTCAATGGACCTTTCCTCTTGTCTGAGTAGTCAAGAGATCTCTTCTGGAATTCCGTTGTCAACTTCTTCTTCAGCCCCAAATACCGGGAACTCAAAGTTGGGAGAAGGCATCGGATCATATGTTTCAACTGGGTTTAAAATAAGCAATCTGCATGACGTGATAATTCGTGTTTAGAAGAGATAGAGAAAATGCGATTGTGTGCAGTGTATTTATTTTACTGCTTGTTTTTATTTTTAATTGTTTTTTTTTAGGATTACCATTTTCTGAAAAAGCAAAAAAGAGAAAACAACAATTAATGCGGAAATTACAGAACGACGTTATTTTATTAATGAACAAGTCGATTCTTGAAACTACAGCCCTATAAAACAAAACTCTGTCGCTTTGGGCGGAGCGAAGAGGGAAAATTTACAGGAAGCGAGCCCTATCAAAACATCCGTTTCACCTGGGCAGGGTGAAAGGTTAAATATGGCAATTACTTTGACTGATGAACGATCTTCGGAACATCGACAGCAACCCATTGGCGGCGAACTCCTCGGTGAATCACAAAGTCTCGCACCTTCCTCGATTTGTCTTCAGAAATAACACTGATTTCTGGTGGAGTAGGATCGTTAGAATCTGTCTCCCAGGCAGAATTGTCGTAGGAGAATTCCTCTGTTGTATTTTGCATAGCATTTGTACTCTCAGTTGTATCTCCCCATCCAGTTGGCTGGATATCTTCGAGCCTGATACGAAAACTTTCGGGAGCGGTGTACTTGACCGTATAGTCAAATTTTCCACTCGATTGTCCCAAGGTGTCCCACACTTCTTTCGAACTGGAGGAGCCATCTCTCTCGATGACGTTGACCTCAGGAAAAGCGTAGTTAATGAATTCTAGTCCTGCAAACGTTGCGAATTCATCGTTATGTTGAGTAGTTTCTGAATGACCTGAGTGTTGATCCCATGACATGGTGGGGACACTGGTATTCTGTTCAATGACGGTCAGCTGATTTTCATTGTTCGGCTGACTCTCTTGCCCCAAGTCTCCTGGATAAGGTTGCCACATTGGCAGACCATCCATTGGGCCATAGTAGTCGTGGTCAAAGTTGTTTTTCAATGGAGTGTCTTCCTCTAATGAATTTGGCGGAGCACGACATCCTTCCAGATCACAACCTCCGTATATCAGTTCGACATCTGATCGTGGTATAAATCTCGGACTCTGTGCAGGATAGCAAAATGGCGTAGGCACCTCTTCCTGAGACATATAACCGTCCTCATTAAGATAAGACTTCCATTCTTCATCTGTGTCAGAGGGATCTTCCTCATTGATAGCATGTACTGCTTGAGACACTGGGTGAAGAAAACCTCCACTATGGAAGAAGTTCTGAATGGGATGAAGACTTCCATCGCTGGCAGCTGTCTGGGTACAGGTTACAGAAAAACCAAGACCCTTCTTTGTTTTATTGTCAATAGGAATGACAAGCTGCCCCCATCCGGTTGTATCGGTACTCTTGACTGCTTTAATAACATCTTTGTAAGAGGAAATCGAGGTTCCTCCTTGGGATTGATTGTTCTTGCCCACCGACAGTGCTTGGAACTGCGTCCCAATAACCTCCTCGGGTTCTACACAAGCAGATGATGATAAGTTTCTCACGAGCAAGGCCTGTTCTCCACAAACTGTGACAAGTTGATCGTTCTGAGCGAACTTTAGCTTTTGGTGGAGGGTCGAAGTGACCGCTCCAGCCTGATGTATCCAAGGTCATCCTAATAAACAACTGTATATTGCCCGGATGTCCATGACCTGGAAAGTGACTTGGAAAGTGTCAGAACCGATAGTTATGGGAAGATCAACTTCACCGATAACTGTTTTTCTGGATCCGTCGAATGCTTTGACGACGACCTCGCTGGTTCTCATCGGAGGGCCTTTGAATGATAATTGCATCAAAGTGGACTTCGGCATAACATTCAGGGCTGGCCCTGTGTCTACCAGTACGCTGGCTAAAGCATCGTCCTGGCAGTTAACTGTAATGTTGAGCGCCATGTTATGACGGCGACCCTCTTCGGGTAATTCCTCATCACTAAATCCCAAATTATTGCAGGAAGTGATGTTAAAGACAATACTATCGAACTGTCTGATTGTTACATCCTGTTCCACAAAGGCTTGCTCCAAGACTTTCTGTAGAGCCTCCCTGTGGGCTTCTGAACTGAGTAACAGTGATAATACCGAGATCTTTGAAGGAGTCTATAACAGCTGATCAACAATGTTATATTCACTCCTTTGGATGAGCTTCAGCATCCCATCATTATTTTTCGAAAGGTCGGGATTACTGGATTAATCGACTGATGGATCGGGAGCTTCTGTCTGAAGTTCCTTTTCCTTGTTAGGTTCTCCAAATCCTCGGTTGAAGATTCGACCGCTCCGTGTTACACGACTGATGTCTGCAATATTCACGACGGAGGGTAATGGAATTTCCTTTCCATTTTCAACTATTGTTGCACCATATTTGTAAGGGATCGCCTTAGCTGATTCATACGGTAGTGGTCCCGGTAGATAGATGACTATGGGAACCTTCTAATTTTTCTGACCATCATAAGTAATCTCGATCCGTTCCCGGTTAGGAATTCTAGATTCGTCAAGTAGAGGGATGATGGCAAAAACATCCCTGGTCTGGTGACGACCAGAGATCGTGACAACATCCTCGACTTGATTGGCAAGGTAGTTCGGCGTCCAATTGATGGGTCCAGAACCCGAAAATGGGCGGATCTCTCCACGATCCACCTGACCCTGAAGAGCTGCTCTCACAAGGTAACACCCTTGGTTACTTTCCGAACAGACACTACAACGGTCATAGTTGTGTGGTGGCACCTGGCCACGCCCACTTTGAATACAATGTAACCTCACTAGGTTAGCTTCCACAGATCGGACATCCTGACTTTGACGTCGAGTAGGATTCCTGTTACTAATACTAATCTACTGAGTATCTTCATCCATATAGATTGGCATCCACCAGTGATTTAACAAGTGCTGAAGTGCCTCATGGACAAGGGTACAACCTCGATCGTTTTCGCAACCTGCTTTACAGCTTTGATAGTCGTGTGATATTAAGAATCCGAGTCGGACCTGCTCAGCATGTAACTCTACCAGGTTGGTATTCATCACACGAATATCGAAGATCTGAACCATGTTGATCTGATAAGGGTTCCTATCATGGTAGTCTTGGATCCATCCAATATCCATCTGACGCTGGAGGGCCTCTTGTATGAAAGAGCATCCCTATTTGTTTACCGAGCAAGTCAGACAGGAACTGTAATCGTGTCGTGGCAGATTATGATACTGGCTTTGCCTTGAGTGCATTGTCACCAGGTTGACATTCATTGCATAGATGTCGTGGTTCTGAATGATGTTGGGATTTGTGTAGACCATGTTAACTCCACGAACTCGGTGCTCTTGGATCGATCCGAGATCCATCTGTTCTTGTAGAGCTGATCGCACTACCGAACATCCTTGATTGCTTTTAGAGCAGACATCACATTGATGATAATTATGAGGTGGCACATAGCCATATTCACTCTGTCTACAATGCATCTTGACCAGATTGGTCCTCAATAAGAGTACATCGTGAATTTGATAGACATTGTTAGATTCTTTCTCAATCAGGTTGACTGCAGCTTTCTCGTGTTGAGGCAGCGGGTTCGTGAGAACATTGGGATTCGTATCTTTGAAAGATAGGAGCCCGCTCCTAACAAGCTTTTGCACGTTATATTTGAAATTGAGACAATTCTCTGTTATGCCCTGATCCTCCTTGATGATAAGGGCATGTCTGGTCCACCTTAAACCAAAAAGGCGGATTTTCTGGTACTGTAAGAGGAGACTTAGTCTGGATGTGCCCCTTAGCCAGCAGTAACGGAAATAGTTCTGCGTACAACATGGGTATAGGATCAAACCCTGGTGGCCGCGTTGTACGGTTGTTATTGTATGGAGGACGAGCCTGCTGAAGAGGCTGTTGTGTCCTTTGCTGATTAGGTTGGCTCTGTGCAACCTGAGGTTGATACGTAGGAATAGGCGCAGGGCTGATAGCAGGAGTTACAGCTGCTACTAGCTGATAACGTCGCCTTTGCTTTCCGAGAGAGATATTCCTAATATCCTGCTCTTTTTTCTTAGGGAGAGCACTACCGTATCGTTTTGTACTACTAGATGATCCAGCGTCTTTTGCCAAACGTCCTTCTCGAACGGCTTCCTCAAGACGAACTCCCATGCCCACCATCTCGATGAAGTCACTGGGCGCACTGGCAACCATTATGTCGTAGTAAAATGAGCTTAAGGTCTTTAAGAAGATCTTTGTCATCTCTTTTTCCTCAAGAGGTGGACAAATTTGAGCGGCAATTTCACGCCATCTCTGGGCGTACTCCCTAAAGGTTTCCTTGTCCTTTTGTGACATTGATCTGAGTTGATCTCTGTCCGGTGCCATGTCCAAATTGTATTTGTATTGTTGGATGAAGGCAGTACCAAGATCTCTGAATGTGCTAATCGTAGCACGGTTTAAACCCATGTACCATTTTAATGCGGCACCGGTTAAACTATCCTGAAAGTAGTGAATCAGTAGGTCCTGATTCTCCGTCTGAGCTGACATTCGCCGAGCGTACATCACCAGATGGCTCTGAGGGCAAGAGTTACCCTTGTATTTTTCAAAGTCGGGCACTTGGAACTTGTGCGGGACTTTCACATTGGGGACCAAGTAGAGGTCTGCGGCGTCCTTTCCAAATAGATCCTGACCGCGAATGGCTTGCAGCTCCTTCTGCATTTCCAAGAACTGTTCCTAGAATTCATCCATCCGGTCAAACATAATTTCCCTTTTACCATAAGGTATATGTGGAATTTGTCCTTCCGGGACAGTGTGCACCACAGGGGGTGGTACCGTGACTACGACAGTGAGTCTTGGCGTTTTCCAAAGTTTGTAACCTTTAGGAGTCTTCAGTATGCCTCTAGCATCTTCACTTTCCCGAAGTTTGTAACCTTCAGGACCAGCGGCATCTGTCGTGATTCCCTGATCTTCAGCGATCGGCGGAACATATCCTTCTGGGATATAGTTTCTAGACATGCCCCAGGGACGATCTTTCAGCATTTGATACCTAGGATCATGCTTCTCCACTATGGGCGCTGAGGAGATCTCCGAGATCACAGTCCTTTGTAGCTGTGCTTCTGCCATGGCTTGCATGTCGTTACGAAGCTTTCTCATATCCTCTCTCAGAGCGTCGATCTCTTCTTTCAACTCTATGTTCTCTTCCTCAAGATCATCCATCTTTTTCTGACGATTGGCCCGAGTATTATACGAATGAGACATTTTAACTCTAGAACCGAGACACAAACGTGAGATTCGTAGGTAAGAAGAATACGCGATGTGAGAATGATGAATGCAATGATTATATTAATTGTTTTTTTGGTTTAATCAAAATAAACTTCGACAATTAGATTACAAATATCAAACAGTGGGGAAACCCCTTTTTATTGAAATTCAAAGGATTGCAGAAACGAAAATACAGTAGATTACAAAGTGCAGAAACAGAAACCTAAGCTAATGGGTCCCAAGAGAACTCGGGTGCTGATTCTGGTATCTTCCTTTTCTTTGACCGGGGCTCTTGAGCCGTTGTCGGGTTGTCATTCCTTTTCCAGGTGAAAGGAGCGAGCAAATTCCTTTGGTCATCCTAATTTTCTACAGCATGTTGCTCCAATATCTTGATCAGAGCATCCTTATCTTTCAGCAGTTGCTGTATTTTGATGCACTCTATGTCAAGGGTGCGGTACTTGTTCTTCCAAGACCTCCTCTCCCGTTGAACTTTGTTGAGAGTAACCTGAAGCTTTTCAGTTTCCGTCATGAAGTACATGACAGATTCCCTCGGCGGAAGAATTCTGTAACGAGGATAAGGCATCTTCAACTTGAGAGCTCTAGTTTGTACCCAGTGGAGATAAGGCTCCACCGAGACACAGTCCGGTTTTCCTAGAGACTCTCGTCCTTTCTTATGAACGTGTTTCCAAGCATGCACTATTTCCGTCTTTAGTGCTCTATCACTTTCTCCTTCCTTGAAGAAAAGACCTTCCAGATGAGCACTCCGGGGAACATGCCTCATTGGGTATCTAAACTGACGGCGAACCAATATCGGATAATAGTTGATTCCTCCCTTAGTTCCTATAAGGGGTACGTTGGGGAAGTTTCCACATCGGTCAATGATCCTGATTCCATCATAAATCCTATTACACCAATCTATGTCAGAGTTGGTGAGAGACATGATCTTTTGCGACCAGCGCAAGGCACTCTTATGGTCCCAGAAAGCAGCAGACTTAGGTAAATGGGAGATAAACCATTTATAAAGCAAATGTACACAGAGCATGTGATCTCCCATCCACTGTACAAATTCCCTAAGTGTACAGAATGATACGCATCTGTGAGCAAAGTCGGCACAGGGTTTCCAATGAGAAAAACCTTAATGGAGTTGATATCGACGAAGTTATTAATGTTGGGCAACAAAAATAATCCGTAGGTGAGTAAAATAAAGATGTTTTCAAAAGCAGTCCCGTTCCCTATACTAGCGAAGTACAGAGCTTTCTTTGTCAGAAACTGGGCTGGCAAACCTTGTATGTCACCCTTGGTAGTCATGTGAGTCCTGACCTCAGACTCGTCCAAATGAATTGCTCTTGCAATGGTCTGATTCTTTGGAATTTCTTCCAGTCCAGAAAATGGAGCTCGATCAGTGATCTGTAAATCAATCAGATGAGAATACTCCTCCAGCGTTGGTGCGAGCTGGTAATCCGGGAATGTAAAGCAGTGATAAACTGGATCGTAGAATTGAACGAGCGCGTCCATGATTCCCTCAATCACATGGACTCTTAGCAGAGGTAGCAGACCTCCGTACTTGGCTATGAAGGCCTCTTGGTTTGTGATCATTCTTGCCAAACCTCTTAAATCCTCTAGTTTTGGAATCCTGAAGGTGTACTTATGAGTTCTCCTTCTACCGAAATCCATTAGCGCAATCCTTTTCTCTGATATTTGCAATCACAGTCTTAGTTTAATTTGAAAAACAGAGAGACTAGAAGAGAAAACCTTTTTTTTGTTTTAATGTTTTTTAGATGAATGCATGAATGCAGCACACAAAAACATAGAAAAAACACGGGGTCAAAGGGTCGTTGTCATGAAGTCAAGGCTCTACCCATCCCCAAAGGTTTATACTAGGGTGATTTTTTGTACCTGTACTCAAAATCATCAGCTCCTCCCAGGATAACAAACAGCAAGCGGATCGCCAGCGAGCTGTATGAAATCTTATAGTAAATGTTATTCACCGAGAATAGATCATCAGCCTCAAATGAGGGTAGTATCGCGTGACAACTATTTCCGATAGTTTCCACACTACAAAAGGGTTGGCTCCTCAGCTTCTCAGACATCACAATCGGCCCATTGCCTATGAGAGGGAATGGGTTGCATTGGTCAGCCTCCACTGAGGTTGATGGTCGACCTCGTCGCCATCACTTATCTTTAGTGTATACTCAATCTTTCCACATGCAGCATCACACGCATTCCCCTTAGCAGAAAAATAAACACAGATATCAATTAGGAAAAGCAATATATATATATTTGTCCTAAAGTCCTAGACCTTTTAAAGCTATGAATCCTAAGTTCCTGACAAAAAATGGTTTCCCGGCGGAGTCACCATCCTGTGGTTTCATTCCAATTTAACGGAGTTTTGACCTAAGATCCTAGTGACGTCAAGGCTTCAAGAGATAAGAGGAATAAAATGCCTTGAAAGGCGCCTCTTTGTGGTACCTCAGTCCAAGATTTCTACCTAGGAGATGAGAAGAGAACAAGATCCCTAAAAAAAAGATTCTCCCCAGCAGAGTCGCCATTTTTCTGTAGCGAGTGATTTTTGGATGTGGTTGCGAAGCACGATCGCTCTAGTACTACAGTTCGATTCATTTTTTATCCTATTAAAGCTGATGAAGGAAGGGAAATAGATGTCTCCAACTAACCCTGCTTGCATACTGAGGTTAAACAGTCAAAACTGTTGGTTTACAGATGCTACAAAGATTCGGGGTCTCTCCTTGGTTATTTTTTTTAAAAAGGGGTGTTTTAGGCTATCGATTGAGATGTTAGGACGAATGTATATGAAAGTATGGGATTTTGGGTTTTTGTTTAGTGTGCTCACTAAGATTTTTCTTTCAATCTTATGCCTACGTATTCCCGTTTACCGAAATAGGGAAATCAGAGCGTTCGTAGTTCCTCCTATTCTATGGGACGAAATGGGTCGTTTTGGTGTCTTGTTCAAAGCCCAAGACGTGAAGCTAAAGGTGGTTTGTATCCTGTTCAAAGCCCAAGATGTGAAGCTGAAAGGGTGTTGACTTTTAGAGAGAATTTGTCGTCTCTAAAGAGGGGGTTGTATGTTACAACTGTTTATAAAAGAGAATTACTTTAACCGGGATGTGTGAATCCGGCAATGCCATAATTTCCTTTATAGGGGATTTTTAACCTGAAGGAGAAGACTTTAACTCAGTGTAGAGCAATGCTATCTTTCCTTAGGAATTTCTCATGCTAAAAGAGGGACAATGGCATGGATATAGATGATCCAGAGGCTTGCCGCTTACAGCAATTAGATGAAGGGGAAGGAGTTGTTGATGTTTGTGTACTGTGAACGAGGCACAACTTTGATGCTAAAAGGTTGATTGACTCAACCAGTGGTTTTCTTATACAAAGCCTAAGAGGAGGCTAAAAGGCTTTCCTTATACAAAGCCTAAGAGGAGGCTAATATGTGTCTCGTACAAAGCCCGAGAGAGAGGCTAAAAGGGGTTGATCCAACAAGAGGATCTTTTATACTCAACAAGAGAGTGATTTCGTATCTCGTACAAAGCCCGATATGGAGGCTAAAATTTGTTTGGCTCAATAAGAACCTTTTTATATCTCGTATAAAGCCCGAGATGGAGGCTAAAAGGGGTGACTCAACAAGAGAGTCTTTTATACTCAACAAGAGAGTGTTTTGTATCTCGTACAAACCCGAGATGGAGGCTAAATGTTGTTTGACTCTGCTGGGGAGAATCGTTGTACAAAGCCCAAGAGGAGGCTAGGGTTACTGTTTCAGTTGAGTAACAGGTCCAGTATGCTGATTTTAAAAGAGAAAATCAGTTCTTATATGAGCAATGTTATACTCAAGGATTTGATTCGATGATCAGGGATATTTCCTTGTCTTTGAGGAAATGGGAAATCCAAAGGGTATTGAGACTGTCCGAGTCTACGGGTTTTCTTCCTATTTAATGAAGGGGTCACTTGAGAATGTCTTTGAGACTCAAGGATATTAGACTGTCCAAGTCTAGAGTTTCATCTTTTGTACTATGCTTTGAGAAACAGTAGTAGACTCTTGGAAAGGACTGTTCTATGAAGATAACTAGGTTCTGTTCCTATACCTCTAGGAGGTCGTCGGGACAATTTGTACGAAGCCCAAGAGGAGGCTGGAAGCTTTTAAGAAGCCGACGGGTCCTTGTACTAAGCCCAAGAGGGGGCTATCATTCCCGCTGGAAGAGATCATTATACGAAGCCTAAGAGGAGGCTGTGAATACTTCTAAGAAGTCGATGGGTCCTTGTACTAAGCCCAAGAGGAGGCGGGATGCTTTTAGGAAGCCTGTGGGTCCTTGTACAATGCCCAAGAGGAGGCCGATGCTTTTAAGAAGCCCGTGGGTCAACAAACCCCGAGAAATTCAAGACAGACTATTCACAAGGAATAGATCAAGCCAGGAAAGTTCGAGAATTTGGAAGAAACTCAAAGATGCCATTCACGGAGAATACATTCATCTCTGGGAGTAGAGTTTCTTGACAATTCCTAATGAGGACAGCCGAAGAGAAGACTGTATCTGGTGATCCTATTGGGGATCTAGCTGTCTATTTCTACGAATAAATGAAACAGCGTTACCTAGTTCTAGACGTAGTTGCCGGGGAAACTCTAAATATCTATACTATTATTACACAGTTGATATGAGTTTATGAAACAAGACTTACAGCGAAACAGCCCCACAATACAGTTATATGTATATGAAAGCGGTAAATGAAAGCGTATAAACACTTACTCGGTTGTAGAGCTTCCATGTTGTTTGGTTAGTTGTTCAACAAAGAAAGATTGAAAACAATAGTATATTTCAAAATCAAAGGAGAAAGTGCTTTGAAAAAGAAAGATTTGGGGCTTACAGCTCAAGGAGAGGCCCAGGGTTTTATCAGTGATTTCACTGTTGAATTTGTATAGAGGGACTGATACAAGTGACTGAGGCCCAAAAAGGTTTTCTGTACAAAGGGATGGGTCTTACACTCTCTCAAGAGTCCCAAAAAGTTTAAAGAAAAAGAGTGGGGCTTATAACACGAGGGTAGGCCCAAATGATTTTTCCGTTTAAAATGGCGATCGTGCCTAGGTTTTCTTTTAACGCAGAGGGACTTATACAATAAGTGAGGCCCAAAATTGTTCTGGTTAAAAGGGGATTGAGTCTTACACTCTATTAGAGGCCCAAAAGTTTTTAATGGGTCTTATAGCTCAAGGAGAGGCCCAAAAGGTTATTTTTCAAAAGGCGACGATCGCGCCGTTTGTTTTTTACGGTATCGGGACTTATACAATATCTGAGGCCCAAAAATAATTTGTTCAAAAAAGGATTGGGTCTTACACTCTATTAGAGGCCCAAAATGTTTTGAAAATGATTTATGAGGGTTGAATTAATCCAAAAACCTTAATTTGTTTTCAAAATGTGTTTTAATTGAATAAAAATTCAATTAGAATGATCAAAATTGTTTAACATATGGAAAACAAATTGTGATCTTGGATTAATGCTTCAAAAATTAAGTATTGACCTACAAAATAATTAGAAGGCATTAAAAGTTGCAAAATCAAGGTGGAAAAAATATTTTAAATGTTAAAAACAATTAAAACATTAATTCTTTGCAAAAATATCAATTATATGAAATAAATAATATTTTTGGGATTTTTTGGGAAAATAAAATATTTTAACATTTTTGTGAATTATTAAAAAAAGAATCAACTCAAAATCATTAAAACTCAGAGAGAAATTAATTTTTGAATCAATTAAATAAAATCACAAAATTCAAATATTTGAATTTGAAAGAAATGGCGCCAAGAACAGCTGAAGAACACGCGCGTGTTCTGGGTTTGGCTGATTTGCATTTTCTATCCAATCTCACCGAATACTTGATATCATGCAATCCACATATCAATATGCTCGTCTCAACCTCGCGATCATGTTTATGACAATTAATTTCATTTAAATTAAGCATAAAACAAAAAATCACGATAAATCCTTAAGAACCCTAATTTCTGCATGAAGGCTGGGATTTTTAATACACGATTCAAACAAAGCAATTACTTGAGGGGAAACATTCCATGCATGATTATGAACATTTGGCAAAAGTATTGTGCGAGGAAATATGCATAGATTGATAGATGACCAAGTTTAAGCTTACCTCTAGGTCGTGACAGCAAGAGCAAATTGATTTCTGAGTAGGAGGTGTTACAGATGAATTGTGATGATCTGAACAGCTTCCCTACACCCTATGGAGTGTGTTTGAATGCTTGGACTTGACTGAGAATGGCTGGATCACTTCATGGCATCTCAACTGCAACTTGGTTAAAACCTTGAGCAATTGACTGGTGATTATGAGAAATCAGTGTTCCAGTTGTTGTTTAAGTGTTTGATCAGCTCATATGTGATGTATATGAGGTGTCTGTGTGATTGGTTTGAGTGGAATTGCTCTCTAATGAAAAACCCGATAGTGACTTGCTAAGAAAGGCATTTTTGAGAGTGAGAAGTTGTTTTTGAGAAAGGCAAGTGTTGTAGGCCTTTGGTGTACTTAAACTGATCACAATTGAGCTCTATTTATAGTAGAGCAAGTTTGTTTTGCAAGGAATAGTGAATGGCAATTGCTGAGTAGGTTTGGCCAATGTTGGCAAATGAAAATCCAAGTCTCCTCTAGCCATTGACTAGAGGTTAGGGCACAGGCTGCTGGTCCCCTTGGTCTTGGATAAACCTTGACTGAATTCAGTTGCTAAGAGCTCAGTCCATGCCACCTTGATGCTTCCATTGAATGTTCTAATTCAAAATTGGAGTCTTGTCCCTATTTTGGCAATTCTAGGTTCAACATGCTATTTCTTGTTCCAAAGACTTTGGAGGCTTGGCTCAGTGATTGTCCACTTTAGATTCAATCCTCAGAGGTGTCCAAGTGGATAGGAGCATTTAAATTTGGCTGATTTTGGCAAATCGACCACAAGTGCAAAAATCTGCCTTGCCTTGGCAGATTTCAGCAAGGCAACTTGCCAATGTCATATATCATAGCTCAAATTGAATTTGGCAATGTTCTTGGCCATTTTGGAAAGCCCTTACATGATACAACAACTGTTTGAACATGTTTGGTTTTGATCTCTTTTGAATCCAAGTGAAAAATCCCCCTACATTTGGAAAAAAAGTAAAGGCAGATTCTGACTTAGTGAAATTTTCACTAAGTGTTGGAACAAAGTGACTTTTCTTGATTTTGATCACTCCATAACTCAAAATCCATGAGGAATTTGGACATAGGTCAGTATGAAGCTTTTGTAGAGGGCAATGTGATCTACAAATCAAGTTTTGAATGGGGAACAATGGCCTTGTGGTTTAGGAGTTATGGTCCTCCAAAGTTTGCACATTAGTGTCACTTTTTCCATAACTTAGAAATTTTTCTAAGTTTTTATGGTTACCCCTTTTATAAGTTATCCCACTTTCTTTGATTTTCTTGATGAATGATGATTCAAATCATACATTAACATCATTTTAGGGTTAAAAATCCATTTTGGTGAAAAATCTCAAAAAGTCAAAGTTGACTTTTGGGCACAGTTGACTTTTTATCAGATGAATTCCAAACTGTGCAATTCTTCAGGAAATCATGTCCTTGACCTAAATCAAACTTGATGGACATGTTCCATGGGTGCCATAGGGTATATTGAATCATGTCTTAGGGTTTGGGAGCATGTCCTGGTCAAAAGTCAAAGTTACAGTTGACTTTCCTCGCGAAACCCTAATTGTGGTGCAGATGAAATTGAGACTTGTTGCTCAAGCTTCTTGGATTAATCCATTGTTGCAAATGGATCAATATAGTATATTAGAGACCCTCAAATCATCTCTTGAGGTCTTGGTTCATGATTTGTCCCAAAAGTCAACTTGGGGGTGAATTAGGTCAAGAAACCCTAATTCCTGATTTTTGATGTATGCATCCCCTGAGGCAAAATTGACTTGATGATTGGGTCCATGAGGTTCCATGGAGTATATTAGGTTATGTTTTGGATCATTGGCTTGTGCCCAGATGAAAAATTTCCATCTGGAGGCCCTAGTCGACCAAAACCCTAATTTGGTGACACTGGCGATCTTGAAGCTTGATCCACCTAGAAGGGAGAAAACTTGTGCTTAATCCTTGAAGTAGGAGTCCTTTTGATCCATTGTAGATATTTTAGAGGTTATACAAGTTGAAGATCATGTCAATCCTTGATTGATCCTTTGTCTAAGGCTCTGAGAGGGCTTAAAACCCTAATTTTGATTGTAGTGAATGCTCAACAACCCTTGAGGCATTTGATGAGGCATGATGGTTCATCCATATTGTGATGATGATTTGCACAATGATAGGAAATCTTACTGGTCAAAATTTGGGGTATGACAATTAGACAAGCTTGATTCTACACATTCATATCAACCACATTGACTCCTCATTGACTCTTTAGCTTACATACTTTACTCCATGCAACTAATGCTTTTCTGATACCTTTGTTTTGGCCACTCCATAAAAATTCCCTGCACAATGCCTGCACAATTTTAACCACACCTTTTTGCAATGGAAGGCATTACTTACAGAAATGAGCAGTGCCAAAGATTACACTATTAATTAATTAGATCTTGCCTGAGTAGCTAAGCATTTGAGCACTCCAATGGTTGATCCTCTTCCTTATCATATCCACTAGGCTAAGACAGTGATTACTAGTCAATTTTTTGCTGGAGAGATGGACACCCAAGTACCTAAAAGGTAAATGGCCTGCAACAAAACCAATGTTATCATAAATCTGCATCTTGCTATTATAATCCATACCCCCATAGTGCAGTTTACACTTACTAGGATTCACATACAACCCTGTGGACTTGGAAAATGCATTAAACATATCCATTAGCAGCTGAATTGATATAACATCACATATAGAGAAAAGCAATAAGTCATCAGCAAAACTAATATCTATAATTTGCAGCTTTTCACACTTCCCATGGTAGTTGAAGTTAGGAACCTCATTCAGCTCTTGTAACTTTATGTGCAAATATTCCATTATGATGACAAAAAACAAGGGGGATATGGGATCCCTTTGCCTCAACCCTCTTCTAGCTTTCGTCTCTTTTATACAATGCCCATTCACACTAAACTTGTAGCTCACGGTAGTTACAACTTCCATCACCCACCTAATGAACTTCCTAGGCATGCCAGCCTCTATCAAGATACTCTGTAGAGCCCTCCAATCAACATAATTATAAGCTTTCTGGATGTCCAGCTGAAACATGCACCTTGGCATCCATCCCTTTCTATTGTAACCTTTGATGAGCTCATAAGCTAAGAGCACTTGATCATGAATTTTCTGACCAGACACAAAAGCTGTTTGATTCCTGCTGATGATACTACTAAGAACCTTACTTAACCTTGTGGCCATAATCTTAGAGATTATTTTGTAGACAGTGGTACGATAGGAAATGGGTCTGGACTCTCTAATGTATTTAACTTCCTTATGTTTAGGAATTAAAGTAACAAGGGTCCCAATGAATCTCTTATCCATTTCACCCTTGTTGAAGAAATCCATAACAACATTATTGACATCATCTTTAACTATGCTCCAAGCATGTTTGAAAATTTTGGAACCAAATCCATCCGCACTAGGTGCCTTAATATCACCAATGCTCTTAAGGGCACTCTAAATTTCATGACTACTAACTGGCCTCACTAGCATAACCCTTTGTTCCTTGGTCAGCTGATTACCTCTTCTCATAGCCACAACATCAATACCTTCTATGGTTTGTTGTGCAGTACCCATCAGCTTGCCATAAAAATCAAGCACTTCAGCCTCAATCTCCTTTTGAGTAATGATAGGAGTCACATCATCTCTACAAAGCTTGTTTATTTTGTTTCTCTTCTTATTACTCTTAAGGGTTGCATAAAAACAAATGTTATTTCCATCCCCTAACCTTATCCAGTCCACCTTGGCCCTTTTTCTCAACACCTTCTCCCCGGTTTCTCTCAAGTTCACCAGCTTTTCTTGACATATATTAGTTTTGGTGATCAACTGATTATTCATTCTCTCCATACTCTACATATTATGTGCCTCTGTTAACTCTTTGCTAGCATCCTCAATCTGCTTCTTTATTCCCATAAGAGGTTTGCTCATTCTCCTAACCACAGGTTGCAATCGCACGAGATTATCCCAAAGGGCCCTATTAGGATGACCTCTTATTCTAAGCATCTAGCTTTTACTGATTTCATCCTTGTACCCTTCCATCTCTATCACATTATTAATGAACTAGAACCTCCTCTGATACTTTTTATTCTCCTCATCCTTTTTAGACAAATCAAAGCATGATTTGATACACCAGCCTCCAGCACATGAACTGCCTTGTTTATGTTCTGATGCATCCAATCAACGTTCCTTATCACTCTGTCTATTCTAGAGTAAATGGCACCATTTGCATGCTTGTTGAACCAAGTGTACACATCCCCTTTACTCTCTGCTTCAAACAGCCCTACGACATCCATCATATTCCTGAGGTCCATATATTTAACCTTTTTGACAGGCTTTCCTCCAGCTCTATCATCTGTTGAGAGAAAATTATTGAAATCTCCCATAATACTCCAAGGACCTTGTTGGCTATGACCTATATCCTCGATATCCTTCCATAACTTTCTTCTATGAGCAAGGTGATTGGAAGCATAGATTGCAGTGAGCCAGTTCATGAACTTCCCTTCAAAACTATATGCCCCACAATAAATTAATTAGTCTGTACTAGTAATTTCATTCACCTCAGTTCTATTATCATCCCAAAGCACCCATATTCTCCCATTGTCATGATTTCTATAGTTGTCAATAACATTCCAATGATTGCCTATGATTCTCCTATTTTTCTCATCATGTTGTTGTTTCACTCTAGTTTCAAGCAAAATAGCAATTCAGGGTTAAGTTTGGAGAGACGGGAGCCAATCACTCTGCCTTTTGCTACCCTGTTTAGCCCCCTAACATTCCAGTATATTATCATTTGTCCACCAATGGATTCCCTTTAGGGTCCTTCCAAACACCTAAAGTTTCAAACCCATTTTGGCAAACTAATGACTTGTGTTGTGTTTCATTCATGGTCTTCTTTCCTTTATCATGTGTGCCTCTACTAACCTCTATCCAAACTTCTTCATTCTCAGGTTCTTCTGGATTGTTTTGCACATTCTCTTCTTTTGTCTCATCCTTTTGTTCTTGTTCTTCCATGTTCCTACCTCTGTTTGTTCCTTCTTTATTGCCTTCATTACCTGGTTTGGGTTGCCATTTTTTTATTGGAACTTTCCCCTCTTTGTTACAGCAACGACCAACCTTTTGGCATCGTTCGCAAAATTGAGGTCTCCATTCATACTCCACTTTCTATTGTCACTTTTTCCCCTCATGATCTTTGATAGTTATCTCTTCACAAAGTTTTTGTGTTACATCCACCTCCACCAAGATTCTCGCATACGTAATTATGAGTTTCTCCGTTGTGCATTCATTCGTGAACATTGGGTTTCCAATCACACTACCAATCTTTCCCATGATCTTTGCCCCCTATAGATGCAGGGGTAATTGTGAAAGCTTTACCCAGATTGGAAGTGCACGCAACATATCCCTTTCCATCGAAAAATCCAATCTTCATTCCATGATTATCATTGGTATATTGTGTATCGTGTACGACCCTCTCATCATCACTTTGTCTCGTTCCTTGTCCAATTTGAATTTCAAGATGAAATAACCCTCATCATTGTAATACATCTCCGACAACTTGACAAAGTTCCATGCCTTGATCGTGTAATTCTTCACTGCATTCATGCTCAGATTGGCACCAATCACATACATAATCAACGCCGTTTCCCAGTATCTAACTTCCGATTCAACATCCTCCTCCTCAATCTCAATTTCCACCTTTCCATCCACAATCTTCGGTGCCACAAACTGAATCACCATTCCATTGGTGGTGTTTCTATTGCCTATAATCATATCAACCCAAAGCTCTGCCCCCTCTTCATTTTCATTAGTTTTCTTGTGTTCTTCCTCTTCCATCGTAATCGTAGGGGTTTTAGCAAACCCTAATCCTGGTTTCTCTTCCATCTGCATCACTTATGTTGCCACTTCACCTTCTTCCTCCTCTTCTGGTGATTTCATTTCTGCCGTGTTCGTTGAATTTCAGATATCATGGCTCTTCTCCGGTGATTGGGAAACCTCTTTTTTCGATCGTCCCCTTCGCCGCGTTCTCCCCATGAACGAAAAAAATCTTCAATACCTAAATTATTATTAAATAAACATTTAATCAATTACCACCACAGTAGTATGGTAATAAAAATCAAAAAGTAATTATACAAATGATCTTTAGATTAATTATAAAATTGTAAAAACATAAAAATTTCGCGGGTTGTTTTCTTCCCACCGCCCAAGTTGTTTTGTTCAAGAAACCGTTTTTCTTATACTTTCTCAAAATCAAAACCATTCCTTTTTGTGGTTAAAGCTTCATCTGATGTTGTGACAAAATCACCCAAAGAAGAAGCCTCAAGGAACCAACCATATAAAGTGTATGAGGTAGGGGTGCTATGGCTCCTAGTGGATCAACTCACAATGCTGAAGTGTTCAATGTCGGTGATAATGTACTCGCCACCACACCAGGTCTCTTCTGCTCTTCATTTTATTTTCAGACAACTACATTGGTGCTTGTTTGCTATATCATCTTCAACATAGTTATTTTAACTGAATAATTAGGGTTTGTTTCTTTGAATTTATTTATTGAAACTTATCTACTTCAATAAAGACTTGTGAGACTGTTTCAAAGCGTTTATGGAAAACTATATATCATATTTCACAAGTTGTTTTCAGTTGATTTTGACACGCTCTCCATGATAACTTAAAAAATAGCTAATAGTTTAGATAATAACAATTTCATTTTTGTTTATTTTCTGTTATAGAGAATAGCTAATATGAAATATCTAGTTTGTGAAACACAATGGCTTTTATCCCTCCACCAGCTGTACCTGCTGATAGATATCACTATAGTGCAAAACCTCTAGTTTTTAATGGAGAAAAATTTGATTACTAGAAAGATAAAATAAAGTTTTTTCCTTGGTCATGATGTAGATCCATGGGATATGGTAGTTGATGGCTACATTCATCCTGTTGATGCTAGTGGTAACAAGGTGGAAAGAAGAGTGATGACCGATGAAAAAAAAGAAAGACTACAATAATCATCACAAAGCAAGAAACATCTTGTTGAATGTTATTTGATACACTGAGTATGAAAAGATCACATCAAAGTCTATATTTGATTCTCTGAGAATGACTCATGAAGGAAACATTCAAGTTAAAGAAACCAATGCACTTGCCTTGATACAGAAGTATGAAGTCTTCAAGATGGAAGACAATGAAACTATTGAGAACATGTTTCCCAAGGTTTCAGACTCTTGTTGCATGACTGAAGATTCTGGACAAAGATTACTCAACTGCATATCATGTGAGGAAAATTATCAAAAGCTTACCCAAGAGATGAAGGCCTATGGTAACTGAGCTGAAAATTTCTAAGGGTCTGAACAACGCAACTCTTGAAGAACTTGTGAGTTCTTTGAGAAGTCATGAGATAGAGCTTGAAGAGGATGTGCCTCAAAGAAAAGTTAAGTCAGTGGCTTTGAAATCCATGGGAAAGTCAGAGAAGACCAAAACCTTTCAAGCTGAAGAAGAAGGATATTCTGAAGATGATTCAAAAGAAGAAGATGAATTGTCTCTTCTTTCCAGACGTGTTAATCAACTCTGGAAGAAAAGACATGACAAGTTCAGAGGCTCTAGAAGGACAAGTGGTCGCTCTAAGTCTACATCTGGACTAAAGAAGTCAAGTGTTGGTAAGGACGTCATTTGCTTTGAGTATAATGAGCCATGTCACTACAAGAATGAGTATCCTAAGCTGAAGAAAGAAAAACCAATAACAAGGACTTCAGAGGAAATAAGAAAGTTATGATGGCTACCTGGGATGCTGGGGTACCTGCCGATGATGTGTCGTCACTGCCACCTCTAGTTGATGTCGATAACCAACAACACACGTAGATAATTGCATTTATTATGGATAACCTCATGAGTTTGATAAACCCAGATGGTGATATTTGTACTCGATTATCGCGGGCATCACACATAGTTGGCGGATGACCTATTTAAATGTTATTATAATTTTTATGTATTATTTATATATTATGTGTAACATTACTTAGACACATATGTACTATACTTTTTATTAGATAAAATTTTGGATCTTTATTTCATGCACGATGCACATAATTTAACAGAATTTTTAAAAGTTTCAATACACTGTAAATACTAAATACACTATCGAAAATTTTGGTAATATCAAAATTTTTAGTAGGAACACTTTTAAAATTATAAAATTATGCAGAGTATCCGATACAAAAGAGCGGGAGATATTATCTGCCTAAATTATTACTAAATAAATATTTAATCAATATGATAATAAAAATAAAAAAATTATTATTAAATGATTTTTAGATTAATTATAAAATAGTAAAAATATAAAAATTTCGCGGGTAAAGGGAGGCTCTCAGTCGTTCTTATTTTCTTCCAACCGCCAAGTTGTTTTGTTCAAGAAACCCTTTTTCTTATAGTTTCATCAAACACTCATTTGTCAAAATCAAAGTCTTTCCTTTTTGCGATTAAAGCTTCATCTGATGTTGTGACAGAAGCACCCAAAGAAGAAGCTTCAAGGAACCAACCATATCAAGTGTATGAGGTATGGATACTATGGCTCCTGTCTGGTGGATCAACTCCTGGTGATAATGTACTCGCCACCACACCAAGTCTCTTCTGCTCTTCATTTTATTTTCAGACAACTACATTGGTGCTTGTTTGCTATATCATCTTCAACAAAGACTTATGGAAGGGGATTAGGGTTTGTTTCTTTGAATTGATTTATTGAAACTTATCTACTTCAATAAAGACTTGTGAGGCTGTTTCAAAGCGTTTATGGAAAACTATATATCATATTTCACAAGTTGTTTTCAGTTGATTTTGACAGGCTCTCCATGATAACTTATAAAATAGCTAATAGTTTAGATAATAACAGTTTCATTTTTGTTTATTTTCTGTTATAGAGAATAGCTAATAGGAAAGATAGAAACTGGTGGTGAGTTCACTCATAAGAAGATCATCTGAGCTGAGAGTAAGTTTCGTCATATTTGGATTAAGTACAATTTCTTTTCTAGAACGGTTATTTCACATATGTCATTATTGGGCATTTTATGAAATTTGGTTTGCAACATATAATCATGCAAACATACAAAAATCATAACGTTGTGCTGAATTTAGTAAATATTTTCCTTTATTACTCAATTGCTTATTGAAATAAGGAATCAAGGATTGCCGACTTTGTTCTTGTAACTACATGATAGACATTGTATTAAATTGTAATCTGCAACGCCTAGTTTGAGGCAGAAAAAAGCTTTAATTTTGAATCATCCAATTTGCTAGGAGTATATCTAGATTAAAATTAAAAGGATTAATGGTATCTTCTTGATAATCCTAATGTCCATCACTTGTTTAAATGCTGAAGGAATGCTAAGTACGCGGAAGCATTAGAGAAATTTGAGTCACTTTTGGGAACAAATCCAGAGCTCGATGAAGAAGCAGTGGCAAGTTATAATGTTGCTTATTGTTGCTCCAAGCTAAGCTAAACCAGGTATATATGTTTCTTCACTCTACAAATTGTATGTGCTTCATTCTACTACTCTCTCACTGCTTTTGGATCATTTTTTTGAGTGTCCACTAATCCCTCTATATATGTAGATTAAATCTCTCAACCACATCTTTTAAATGATTAGTGTTATAACATGTCAAAAGTAGTTGGAGAGTGCCGAGTGTAAAGTAAGCCATTTAAAAAACCTTTACAACCGCATCTCTTCAATGATTAGTTTTATAACATGTTCCATATTAATAGTATATATACTATACAAATTTATATCCATTAAGTCCCACATTGGCTAGAGCATCACACAAACAAGTGTTTATAAATGTTTGACATGCTAGTTTGTTCGCCGAGCTGAGTAGCGCCAGCTTGTGACCTGTGTGGGGGCAATAAGGTGATGGAACATGGCTAAGGCTTAACAGGTTGGTCTGGTGGTTGCACCATGCTGGCCTGCCCGCTCCAAGTTGCGAGTTGGCCCACGGGACTTGTGCGAAGGCACAGGTCTTGTGGGTCTTAGACAGGAGGGTAAAGCGTGAGGCTGGTTTCACAGAGCAGCGAACACTTCCCACTCCTGACAGTGGAGGGATCACGGGCCGCTGCACCTCCAGTCCACAACACCTGGTGAGCCTAGCCCCTTGAACCATCTCTTTTTGGTGGTGGGGTTCATCACATATTGAGGTGCCTGCCATGTATTTTTAGTACTGCATCGTTAGTTGGAAGCCAAATTCATTCCAGCCAGCAAATTGTTTACATCTAATAGTCCCAATATAAATTGCTTCTCTGTTGCCCTCTTCATCTGGTTTACTTAGCATTTCATAATAATGATAATGGTAGTTTGCCACCATTTGTTTAGCACATTTTGGCATTAATTAAATGAAGTATGTAAATAAAACATCCATGGTCATAGATTGACATGATTTGGTTATTTATTTGCTATGAAAGCCATAAATAACACTTCCATCCTCTGCTTATGGATCTTTAGACAGTATAGGGAAATACTTCATCCTAAGAACAAAGTGAAAGAGTTTCCTAGGTCTTTGTTAGTCTAAGCAAATCATCATTTGGTAATCTTTTTGAGCTCCTCATAGAAATATAAAAGACGAGAAGGTCGCATGGGATTGGAATCAGAGGTATACAATTGTGTTGGGATGTGCAAAAGGGATTTGCTATTTGCACCATGAATGTTCTCCACCTGTTATTCATAGGGATATGAAATCTAACAGCATCTTGCTTGAGGAAGATTATGAGGCAAAAATTGCTGATTTTGGTGTTGCATGGTTTGCTTGCACACATGGTTATATTGCTCCAGGTATGTTTTGATAATGCTTTCAACAAGAAATTTCAATACACTGTTTTTAGCTTCAAAAGTATCTCATGTTTTATTTACACAATTATTATTTGTGACATTTTATTATAAGCATTTGCGGATTCAAACTCCTGTAGTCAGGAAGTCCCTCATCTGCCGTAGTCATATAATCTGCATTGTCAAATTAATTAAGATCAGATGGGCTGCATTTAGATTTCATAATCGAGTCTATTATACATGGTCGGATGTGAGACATGGGATCTTGATCAGATGTCCAAAATGCATGGCTTTGTCAATTGTGATTTCATAATTGCAAGAAATACAACCTTGGTTTAAAACCATGCTAATAAGCCAACTATAACAGACAAATGGTGAATATGGAAGAACAATGTACAACAAATTTATGGACTGAATCAAAATGTTGAGCTGGATTTAATTAGTCTTTTCCATTAGTACTCATTGCTGATGGAATGCTAAGTACGAGGAAGCATGAGAGAAATTTGAGTTTGATTGGGAACAAAGCCAGAACTTGAAGAAGCAGCGTTCACAAGTTATAATGTTGCCTATTGATTGGTATTGTATTTATTCTGCGTATAACTTTTTGAATACATTTAATCCTTCTATAACTTTTTGAATATATTTAATCCTTCTATATATGTATTATGACATCAGCCACAACATTTTTGAGTGTTATAACATTTAAGAAAGCATGTTCCAACATAATTCTACACCATTTTGAATCAATTCAAGTCCCACAATGGCTAGAAGATCACACAAACAAGTGTTTATAAATGTCTGACATGCTAGTTAGTTCGCCGAGCTGAGTAACGCCAGCTTGTGACCCATGTGGGAGCAACAAGGTGATGGAACATGGCAAAGGCTTAACAGGTTGGTCTGGTTGTTGCACCACTGCCCGCTTCAAGTATCTCATGTTTTATTTACACAATTATTATTTGTGACACTTTATTATAAGCATTTGCAGATTCAAACTCCTGTAGTCAGGAAGTCCCTCATCTGCCGTAGTCATACAATCTGCATTGTCAAATTAATTAAGATCAGATGGTCTGCATTTAGATTTCATAATCGAGTCTATTATACATGGTCGGATGTGAGACATGGGATCTTGATCAGATGGTCCAAAATGCATGACTTTGTCAATTGTGTTTTCATAATTGCAAGAAATACAAATCCAAATGATTCTATTATGCGTGATTTTAAATTGCATTTTGAAACAATGTGGCATTAATGTATTTTGAGGTATCTACAACATCGCATTGGGCGTATTTTCCTGCCACATATAAGTTTGCAGCATAACCGCAACTGTAACCTTGGTTTAAAACCATGCTAGTAAGCCAACTATAACAAACAAATGGCGAATATGGAAGAACAATGTACAACAAATTTATGGATTGAATCAAAATGTTGAGCTGGATTTAATTAGTCTTTTCCTTTATTACTCATTTGCTTATTAAAAAAAAGGAATATAGGATTGATAGACATATCAGAAACAAAATATTTTCTAAATGAATTGAAATTGTAATATAGATTAGGACTAAAGAATTGACGGCATCTTACTGATAATAATGTCCATTACTTTCCTACTCTTGACAGTGGAGGGATCACAGGCCGCTGCACCTCCAGTCCACAACACCTGGTGAGCCTAGCCCCTTGAACCATCTCTTTTTGGTACTGCATCATTGGTTTGAAGCCAAATTCATTCTAGCCAGCAAATTGTTTACATCTAATAGTCCCAATATAGATTGCTTCTCTGTTGCCACCATTTGTTATTTCACATAGGTTATTATTGTGAATTTTATGAAATTTAGTTTGCATTTGCGACATATAATCCCACCATTCCTGGATTAAATACAGAAGGAATGCTAAGCACGGGAAGCATTAGAGAAATTTGAAGAACAAAGGCAGAGCCTGATGAAGCAGCAGTGGCAAGTTATAATGTTGCTTGTTACTCTAAGCTAAACCAGGTATATATGTTTGTTCACTTTAATAATTGTATGTGCTGCATTCCACTCCTCTGTCATTGATTTTGGATCATTTATTTGTGTATTTAGTCTGCATATAACTTTCTGAATAGATTTAATCCTTCTATATGTTGTGACTAATTTGGTGCAATATACCATTGGCAATTTACCTTGAGCTTTATAAGGCCCCCAAAAAGTATTAAGAAGCTGTAGATATCTGTGTATCTAATAATACATTTGAAGTCATTGCCTCCAAAAGTATTAACCATACCAAGTTTTTTCTCTATTATCTCCAAAAAGGATTAACCATACTAATGTTACTATCTTCAAAAAGGATAAATATACCAATGTTACAATGATTAAATGTTGCTATTCAATTTGTTTTATACTCCACTTCTCAATACCTTACACATTCTTTTTCGATGTGGAACTCAACTACTAGGAGGGAATGTATTTCTCACCCTCTTTACCGGTAGGCAATTACCCGCCTTCTGAAAGTGTTTACCAATTTGTGTAAGATTAATAGACAAAAGAGTGCAAACTGGGATTGATTGTTGATGGTGTAAAATGGAGTCGGAGACAGCAGAACACGTGCTGCTGCTGTGTAATAAGAGCAATCAGACTTGTCGAAGTTTGGACATGTGGAGACACAGAGCATGCACTGCTAGTAAATAGGAACATTTGGAGAGAAAATTTCCACTTATTAAAATGCACTGTCAAAGTTGGAAAGAGTATTTTTGCTATGATATTATGGAGGAGGTTCATCAATTTGGGGCAACAAATCAGAGAGAGCAGCAGATGCAATACATCGGAGGGAGTTGTTTACAAGCGGAGTGGCGGACTGCACGACAATTGGACATGATGGATGGGCCAAGACGGCAGGTGCAGCATAAAATAGCAACTTCCTCCTCTAAGTTATATCAAGTGCAACATTGATGCCTTGTTCTCAGAGTACCACACCAGTGTGGGGATTGGAATCTGCTTATCGGGAATAGTTCGGTATGTTTCTGGGTGAGAGCCTTAAACTTTGGCTGCAACCAGTTAAGACAGTCGATATCAGAGAAGCATTAGTCCTGTGATGATTTGTTTTATTAGAGTATATGCTATAGTTAGTGTAGAGTTAGTAATGCTGCCAGGTCAGCATTTGTATTAGAGTTTGTTATTAGTCATAACTAACTGTTAGAGTTAGTTATGCTGAGCTGTCTTGAATCTGTTAGCTCTAGCTGTGTATAAATAGCATTGTGCTTGTATCATTTCAGTTTGAGAAATATTCAATACAACTCTATTCTTCTCCAGAATGTTACATTTCTCAAACTCTATTATGTTTTGAAACTAGTCCTGTGATGATTTTTTTAAACTTTCGAGATTACAGTTTGAGAAATATTCAATACAACTCTATTCTTCTCCAGAATGTTACATTTCTCAAACTCTATTATGTTTTGAAACTAGTCCTGTGATGATTTTTTTAAACTTTCGAGATTAAAAATGGTATCAAGATAAAGTAATCCTCCTGCTACACTCTAAAATTTTTTGTTAAAATCTATTTAATTATTAATTTAATGATCTACAAAGTAGGGGTGGCAAAACGGACCCGGCTCGTTAGGCAAGCCCGTTTTACCCGCACTTTAGTGCGGGTTGGGCCAAAGATTTATGCCCTCTCACCCTCTAATGTGTCCGCCCCGTTTTCTTCGCGGGCTTTTGTGGTCATGATCATTTACATAAAATTTTTGTGGTCATGATCATTTACATAAAATTTTACGTTTTTAGGCTTAAACGGTGCAGTGCCCACAGGCTTTCCCTGCCCGACCTCACTTTTTTGCGGGATGGGCCTAGGTTTTAGGCCCGCATCATCAACTATGACCGCCCCGCCCCATTTTTTGCAGACATTTGAGGGGCGGGCATGCCCATTTGCCACCCCTAATCTACAGTGCACAGATAACTGTACTGAATTCTGCAGATGTAATGTAAAATGTCCACAAAAAAAGATAAAAGTTTGAACATGGTTTGGTGGGGTGTGCCAGGCTATTGCAATAGTGCAAGGCAAAAGCGACACTTGAGAGACCCAATAGCAAGCTATTATAGTGGCCTCTCCCCCTCAAGAAATAAATTTAATATCGTGTGGACCATTGGCCCACATATCAGATATTAAACTGATAAGAACAGATACTACACTTGATCTTAGCCAAAAGGCCGAGAAAGGTATGAGTTCAATTGCATGCTAAATGTGTGTTTTATATCTGACATTTGTTATGTTTCTTCCTTCACTAACCAATGCGGGACTCTTACGCAGCAACTTGGAAACTGCATAAGTCTAAGATATCTCCATTGATTCTGAATATTTTATGCAATTTTTGTTCTTTCTAGTTCTATGGGGTACACAATTCAAAGGACACGTCTTCAGTTGAAACTTTGAAACATCCTTAATGTATATGAAGGAGTATTTCTAGAATTTGTCAAAAAATTACTCACTGCAACTACAACCAATTTTGTCCAAATGTAATGTTTCTATTATGATTTTTCTTGTCTATCTATAACACAAATTTTCATTATAGTTTATTTGAGAAAAACTATTTTAATTTCAATCATAATTACATCAATTACTCATTCTCATCACCGACAACATCACTAGTACTGCATATATCAATGAAAAACAATATTGACCTCATTCCTTCTTTTTGCTTCACATTAATTTCGTATAATTATTAAAAGTTTCTTCATATATGTCAGCTAGTACTGCATCATTAGTTGGAAGCCATATTCATTCTAGATTTTATGAATTTTAGTTTGCATTTGCAACATATAATCTCACCGTCAATTAGTTTCCTGGATTAAATGCAGAAAGAATGCCAAGTAGGAGGAAGCATTAGAGAAGTTTATAGAACAAAGCCAGAGCTTGACAAAGCAGCTGTTAGCAAGTTATAATGTTGCTTGTTGTTTCTCTGAGCTAAAATGTAAATTGTCAACGGAAAAAGAGAACGTAAATTTTAACTAACAGTTCACTAATTTCTTTCCCTGCTTTCTGCAGCAGAAGTAAACATAACATATGTTTAGAATCAGGACCAGAAAAGTTAAAAGTATTAATCTAATTAAAGGACATTAAGTTTAAACTATGTTTAAGAATGGATGTTAACTATTTTAAAGAATGTCTTCATTCTGTTTCATAAGTTTTTCAATAAAGAACTATTCTTTTAAGGATTAGTTTTGATAAATTGCTACTCTGTTGTCGTTTTAATTTGTTTTGTCTAGCATTTCATAATAATGATCATGGTATTTTGGCAGCAATTGTTTAGCACATTTTGGCATTAATTAAATCAAGTGTATAAATAAAACATCCAGGGTCATGGAATATGATGTAATGACATCATTTGATTATTTAATTGCTATGAAAGCCATAACACTTTCATCTTAAGAAAACATGCTTGTTAATAGATTAATTGGATCTAATTGCTCCTGAAATAGCTGGGGGTGGATCTGCTCCTATTGAAGGGACATGAAGAATAGAGCAAAAGGGTTTCCTAGGCAGGTATAAATTGTCGATGTCTCGCTGGCTATCATACTACTAGCACTGAGTAGAGTCAGGCTAGTTGCAGGCTCCTATGAGTAGAGTCAGGTTAAGATGCCTTCTACGGCAACATTCTTGCTGGTGACAGAATTAGATGAGTAGAAATTCTCCTAAAACATGTACAAGCTCAGGAATTCAAGAAACTATTTCAAAAAAATTGAAATTAAAATAGGAGGGGCCCGCGCGAACGTAGGTTCCACCACTTGGGTAGACCTTAGGAAAGCACCCCTCCTAAGTGCAATTGAAGTCACTCTCCTAGGCCATGGTCCTTCATGATCAACCATTGACCCCATCCAGGTAAGTAAGTTGTAATTAAGGTATTAACGTTATTTATACTCCTGCTTTTCTCGATACCTTTCACCTTCTTTTGATGTGGGACTCAACTACTAGTAGGCAATGTATTTCCCAACTTTTGTAAGCTTGATCGACAAAAGGGTGCACGCTGGTACTGATTGTAACGTTGGAGTCAGAGACAGAAGAGCATGTGCTGCTGCAGGGTAATAAGAGCATTTAGACTGCTGCTAAATAGGAACATTTGCTTTTTGGCAGTAATGCTTGCGAAGAGAGAGGATATGTCCAACGCATATTGGCATACGCGTTTTGGTTATGGATATGTTACGAGTGTTTAACACCTCAAAATCTTTTCATATCTATTGGAATGTATAGATATGGAGGATCCTCTAGCATTAGTAAACAAATTTGAGACAAGGAACTTAGAAACATTTTTGTAAATGGATTTTATATGATTTTTTCTTGTAAAGATGTACGCATGGATATGATTAGGTGGTGGAAGTGTTAAGTGTATTGTTACAATCTTTCTGCATTGTTGTTTTGCTACTTTTGACGCGTATTTGTTTTTTGATTACATTCTTGGAGGTGCTTGTAATGTCATTTCTATAATTTGTTTCATTGTTTTTACCATTTTGAATATTATGCTATCAACACAAGTATGATGCAGCTTGCTGTTATGTAACATTAACTAAACCAAGAGGAGGATTGTATACTTCACATTTTTTTTTCTGCTCAAAGTAATTCATTTATGCAAAGATTGTCTGCAGCATCTAAGATTTTATCGCAAGTATTTCTTAAGAGGGCTAATGGAACAACGAAATCAGTTAGTGATTAAACATCAAGACATTGACAAAGATTTTAATGTGGAATGATTTTCTTTAAATGCTACCTACCAATATTTCTCATTTTCTTCGTTGAATTGCTAGTTCAGTTCAAGTGAAAATCATTTCTTATATAAAAATGACAACTGCTTGTTAGCAGAACAATCAAAATTATTGCAGGTTTGTACCTACCATAATTTTATGAATTTGCAATGTGAAAATTATGGGTCAATAAGGTAGAGCCGATATTGAGTCTCTATGTTTTGTTTTTCTTGTATCATTGTAGTGTTTATTTTGGGGAATATTTAATGCACCCTATAGATTACTATCTCACGCTTGTGAAAATATAATAATACTTTTAGATTTTGGAGATGTATTTTTGGACGTATCTCAATACAATACATTTTTGAATAAGGTCTTAAAGCTATGTAAAAAAACTAGCGGGATATCCGTGTCTTCGCACGGGTACCCGTTGGTGACGCGTATTTGTCTACATTTAAAATTTGAAAAACATAATAGGATTAATAAAAATTAGTGAATATAAAAAATATAATTTATATTTTTAAAAAAGATAGAATCAATAACCGCAGAAACCGGTAGATAATTTTTATAAAAATATTTATTCAATAATTTATAAAAATATTTATTCAATAATTTATAAAAATATTTTGACGAATAAAAAATTTATTCCCAATTATAAAAGTATTTGGATTATTCATAAACTTTTTTCATATATAAAAATAAAGTTCAATCTAAAATATTTATATTTTTTCCATATATAGAAATATTTGTCTCATATTTTTTTTATATTATTAATGATTTCATTTTTCCTATTTTAGTAATTCAATTTTTGCCGTAAATATATATTTTTTATTACAATCTCCTAATTTATGTAAGTATTATTAAAAATATCTCTTTTGTGGGATACCATAAAGATTATAATTAAGTAACAAAATTTTAAATAATTTGAAATTTCAAGTATTGATGCATTGATGCTAGGATCGGGACAGGAAGAGATTGCAGCTAGACCATGTCATTCTTAATATATAAAACCACAGCAATAGACTTTTTACTGAAAAGGTGGTTTTCCAAATACCTAATGCTTCTAAATATTAAAACCATGTATAACATATATTAATACTTCATGAATGTGCCTCTAGATTTACTCTAGGAAGAAACACACATGAGCAGTCATTATGGGTACATTCTGTAATTGGGCAGGGTTTCCAGTTTGAGAATTGTTTCAACAACAGAGTCAGTACCTGAACCACAAAAGAAAAATTAAGTGCATAGAACCCAAACACAAAAAAAAAAATGTTATAAAATTGAATAATGTAAACATGTTTAACATAATAGCAGAAGATGGATTATCAACCCAAAGAATGCATCCCATGAATAAATTATCAACGCAAACTTATTTACATTTCCTTAGTGATCGGTATAACAAAAACAAAAACATTAAAAGAAACATACTATTGAAATACCATCACTCTTTCGAACATGTAGTTCTGATGGATTGAGTTCATATTCGGGAACTTCATGAGGATTTACAATAGTAATTTGAGTCTTCCTGGTTTTCTGACCACGACAAAAATGATTAATCAACAATGAAAAATCAAAACGGTTACTAACTTGAGACATAGATTAATCACAATTTCATTACTTATTAAAAGAATATAGACGGTTGCTCGCTACATCAGGGTTCAACCATCGAGTATTAAACGTGAAAGGACCGTCACTCTAACTTATCCATGTTTTAAATGTCTGCAAGAGCATCTGCAGATCAGCTGCACTCACCTACAGTGAATATATTTGTATTCTAAAGCAAACTTCATAATAATAAACACAAAAAGAAAGTGACAGATGTCCATAAAGCGGATTAACCTGCCAATGGAGAAATTGAAATTGTGGTGACTCCACCTCCAGTTCAAGAACTCTCTTCTACTGCAGTTGGCATCTTTACTATTTCGGTCCTCAAAGATGATCACGCCATGAACGTCGCCTTTAACGATCAACGTCACACAGATGGAATCATAATACTGTTTATATTCATTATAAATGTTTAATAAACTTCATAAATCTTCAATCAGTACCTACTCCTTGAATGTGGAATTAAATCGAACATCTTGAGAGCACTCCCAAAATCAATGTCCAGTCTCAAAATCTTAAAATACTCACAAAACTCATAACCAGCTAGAAATTATAAGGAGAAAACTTATCTTTTATTGTCGGTATCGGTGTTGTGATCCTCTTTTTGTTTCGATTTGGTCGGGCACGCTTCACATTCAATGAATACCATGAGTGATTTGATTAGTTTCGCGAATCTCGTTATTTCCTTATCCTGACATACGTTGTCGCAGAATACTCTTCTGTCACACCTAACGGCCTAGGTTGTGACAGTGAAATTCATATCTACTTCTCTCTTTAATTTCTTACGACAACCATCATTGTGACCATATCATTAACATTCTTAAAATCAAGTAAGATTAGTAAAATATGTAGCAGCAATAAAAATATAACTTACATTGATCTATCTATATTCTAATAAAAGTCTTTTGCTAATTAATCATACATGCTATAACATCACATGATTTAAATGAATGTTTGAGACTTCAATTTGGGCTGCAAAAAACAGCAACTTCACCACAATTGAGGTTGCATTGCATCGAACTTGGCATCTGACATCAGTGCTACAGACAGCGTCTTCCCCTTTAGGTTGGATTTTTCATTTGTAAAGTCACATTTTCGAAGATCTAATGGTTTGTCGTACACGTCATTCGCCTGCCCAAGTGTGTTGTCGATAAATGCCCGCTCGCATCGATTGGGCTCAGTTGACAACAGTGGCAGTCTTTGCGAGAAAAGTGTGAATCACATTTGGGCTTCATAAATTTAAACTTAAAATAACATTTATAACCGACATGATACATCACTGAAACTAAATAATTTGCATATTTCATCTCCAGAATATACCTTATCACTGCGATTAAGTTTAGCCCAACCATCATATACAGCAACAAAGAACCAGACCACATGACAAATTTCCCTAGGTCTGTGACACGCAAAAACCAGACCTCAATCAAATTAACATCGACAATGATAACACAACACAACACAACAGTCACAACAACTATAATACATTACTCAGTAAACAAAAGATTACTTCAAACTCTGAAATCGAACCGTCACAGTAACATTCTCTTTAGCTTTTTTAGCCTCCAAAGGCACCGTTTTTGGATAAAACTGTTGCGGATTACTTCGCACCGACGAATACGCCGCCGAGCTCAGAGCATCATTGTCACAAACCTTGTTTGGTACTAACCTTTTTGAATCAGCACTTCAGATTTTATGGTTTGCTTGAGAAGATTGGGTGTTAGCGGCAACATAGATTGAAGTAACCAAAACATTGGTTTACCTCGAATCCCGGTTCCATACGTCCTGAAAGAACAACAACAAAAAGTCAGATACGAAATGGCAAGACAAAGGCATTTGTAGCTTTGCGAAGATACAAAATCGCATATGAAAGATCTGGATTTGTTATTGGAAGAAATTTGATGCTATCATTACGGTATGCAAAGAAGAGGAAGAAGGAAGAAAAAGAGGGAGAAAGAATAAGAAGAGAAATAAGGAAGAAGAAGAGAGAAAAATATAAAGAGAAAGGACGAGAGAGAGAGGGAAAGAGTGTCAGAAAAAAATTTAATTTTCAAATTTGGAAAATGAGTGGGGTGTTTATAGAAGTAGAATATGAGTAGAGTTTGTTTTGTTGGCCAAACAGAAGCAACAGATTGTGTGTAGAAGAAGCCACGTGGATGGTTGTGGGAAAAGAATGGTATTTTAGGGTTTTCCAGAGCATTCAAAGCTCTTATATGGTAGATTACGGAAATGTATCTCTGTGTAACTTATAGAGATACATATTCGGATGATGTTTGTTCAAAAATGCGCCATAACCATTTCTCCTTTCTCACTTTTAAAAAAACACTCATGTTCTCAAACTTTCTCAACTCATTTTTTCTCAAAATTATTCAACCAACTTCAAAACTTTTTCCGTCAACATCAAATTCATCAAAGAGCTCACATTCTCTCAAAATCATTCAACCAACTTCAAAGCTTGTAAGTTTTTTCTTTTTTTATATTTTTTTTTGAGTTTCTGTACAAATTTGTAGAAACTAATGATTATGTAATGAAATAAGCAGTTTATACATGTTAGGTAAATAAAAAAAAACAGTTATGATAGGCACTTTTATTTATCAATGTACTATTTTTGTTATTTTGGGGGATTGCATTTCCGCCATTGATGCTGAAGTGAGTTTCAAAAAATTCTGGATATGCGTCTCCGAAATTTTCCAGCGTTTTGATTCCCAAAAACCGGGGATGCATCTCCAGAGTTTTTCAGTGCATTTTTTTTCTTCAATTTTTGCTTGAACTCATTGTGTTTCATGTGTATAAGTGTAACACTTGTGTTGTTTACTTATAGACATTATGGCTGATAGGAAAGATCGATCGAGTAAGGCAAGATTGCACAATATGCATCAGTTCATGGGTAAAATAGTCAACCATTACAGACTCCTGTTACCTCTAGCCAGATAGATGCAGAGGCGTTAGCTTCTGGGGCTCATGTATCTCTAGCTTCTTTTTCTCGTAGGAGACGAGTGTCACCTACTCATGCATCCATGCCTCCCTCTTCACGTATGCGACATCTTTCACCTATTCAAGAACCCCGAGGCAAGAAAAGCACCCGAGTCACCGAAGGTACCCAGGCACAAAAGGCAGGAGAGGCATTAGAGGCACCTCAAGCACCGTAGGAGTTTGGAGGAGGCTCGTTAGACTTGTCACTGCTGCCTCTTTATTTGGACCATACTGCCAGACATGTCTGAGACGGAGAGGTAAAATTTAGTTGGATTCATTCTTTTTAAATCATGTTTGTTATAACATTAAAAAAAAATTTACAACGATTTATTTTTCTGCAGGGTCGCGATGCTCTAAATTCATCAACCATGGACAGACGATTACTGGCTTACAACAGCCTAATGAGCAGTGGTTTCAGGATGTTTTACGGCTATCTGGGATGAGAGAATGTGCAAGATCGATTATGTTATGGTGAACCATGGTATGTTGTATGCGTTTGTAGAGAGATAACACACAAAGACGCCATCATTTCATCTTCCACATGGTGAGATGTCTAACACAGTGGACAATGTCTCGTGTCTGATGCATCTTTCGATTAGAGGAAACTTTAGATCATAGAAAGATTAATAGATATGATGCACTGGATATGATGGTAGACTATCTAGGAGTTAACCTAGAGGTTGCCATGAAGGAGTTTGAAACCACCCGAAGGGCTCATGTTAGGTTTCAATTCTTTGAGAATATGTATATAGATAAGCTACTTAGAGCACATCAGGCTGCTGGTGATGACATCAGGTTGTGCAACATATAGCATACTCTATGAGAGCATACATTATGAGAGCATACATGTTGTATTTAATTGGCACTACCATTTTTGTGGACAAGAGTGTCACTTAGGTGGATGTCATCTGTAAGTTTTGTGGTTTTGGATTGGCAGCAATTTTGTTAAAACGAGTTCACAGCAAGATGTTGAGTCAGATGTCTTGGCATGTTGGTCAGACTTCACTGATGGTCAGCACGATGTCACCTGATCTCATGACATGTTATACCAGAAGTTTAGGGTTTTGCGTTTTAGAAGATTTGGTTTTATTAGTGAAGATTCTTTGAAGATTTGATTCCAATATATTACAATCCAAAAAAGGTATTTTAGGTTCTATTGTTTCTGCTCCAGATGTGCATTCTTGTTTCATAAAAAGGGACTTTGAGACATTTAAGAAAACACGAGATTTGATGACATTTGTTCCTGCAGAAGATTTGATATGGACCTGATCTTTAGGAAATAATATAGAGTTGGATTGCATTTAATAATATATTATTTTCAGAATATTATGGACTTTAATAATATATTATTTTCCAAAATATTATGGACGTGCTATTTAATTTAGCCCGATTTGCTCACCAAGTCCAAATTTTTAGAAGGCTATTTAAGAGTGTTTCTAAACCTAAAATATGCATATAAGTCGTGTGTGTGCAAGGAGATTTTAGGGTTTATTGTGTTCTTTGTTATTTCTGATTCACTCTTATATCACATTGATATTAGAGTTGGAATGTGTTATTTTGTGAGTCATTCATGTACCTCTTGGGTGCTTGAATTGGACTGAGTTTTGAGTTGTAGTCACTCACAAGCTTTTAAGCAAATAGTGGATTTTGTGTCATTGGAAGTGTGTCCTTCTATTGTTTATTATTGTTGAGGTTATCAATGGTGAGTGATTGAGGAAAGTGAGAGGGGTCTCATATCTAAGAGTTCCTAGGTAGAAATAGCACGAGTAGTGATTAAGTGAGAAGATTGTAAACCAGAGGTTGTTTACTGAGGCTTCAAATTAATATTATTATAGTGGATTTCCTTCCTGACTTGGATGCCCCCATATGTAGGTGAGGTTGCACCGAACTGGGTTAACAACTTTCTTGTGTTATTTACTTTCTGCAATTTTGTTTAAATTATTCATTGTTAATTATGCTATTATGATGTCTTGACATTGCATTCGACATCCTGATTTCCTGACATCGTATACGACATCTGTCCACTTAGTGCTAGAATTTCAATTGGCATCGAACAAGGCACCATGTTCTGTTTTGGGTGAGCTCCAGGGAGATATTTTCTGGTACTATGGACAAGTAAAGCAGAGGAAATGTTAACAGACCCCCCATCTTAGATGGCACCAACTATGACTATTAGAAGACACGTATGGTGGCTTTCCAAAAATCTATGGATAGCAAAAGCTGAAAGCTATCATCAAGGGTTGAGAACATCCTGTTGTAAAGGATAAATATGAGAAGGAGACTTTGAAGCCATAAGAGGATTGGTCTAATGAAGAAGATGAAACTGCTCTTGGAAACTCCAAAGCTTTGAATGCCCTATTCAATGGAGTTTACAAAAACATGTTCAGATTAATAAACACTTGTACTGTGGCCAAAGATACTTGGGAAATTCTTAAAACCACTCACGAAGGCACGTATAAGATAAAAATGTCTAGACTTCAGCTGTTCACTACCAGATTTGAAATTTTAAAGATGAAAGATGATGAAAGCATTCATGACTTTCACATGAATGTTCTTGAAATAGAAAAAAAATTTAGTGCCTTGGGAGAAAAGCTGACTGAAGAAAAGATGGTTAGAAAAATTCTCAGGTCTCTACCTAAGAGATTTAACATGAAGGTCACAACCATTGAAAAGGCCCAAGACACAAGCAAACTGAGAGTGGATGAACTTGTTGGGACACTTCAAACTTTTGAATTGGTTATCAATGAAAGATTTAAAAAGAAAACAAAAGCATAACTTTTATCTCCAACACTAATGATGAAGAGGTTCAATGTAACATGGAGACTGATGAAGGAATTTCTAATGTTATTGTGCTTCTTGGGAGATAATTCATTAATGTGTTGAAGAGTATGGATAGGAAGCCAGGACTAGATGTCGAGGACATGTCATTCGTCATCAGGAAGAACAATAATTTTCAGAGAAAAGTAAGAACAGAGGATAAGCCAAATAAAGGAAAAGGTATTCAATGTCATGAATGTGAGGGTTTTGGTCACGTTAGATCAGAATGTCCCGCGTACCTCGAGAAACAAAAGAAGGGCTTGTCTGATGATAATTTCGAAAGTGAACTTAATGATGAAACTACTAAGCATGCTACAACACTCGCAGGTAGATATGTTTCTGATGAAGATTTTTGTGATGAAGAGGTCACTTATGAAGAATTAGTTGCTTTCTACAAGGAACTATGTATCAGAAGTGAAGAAGTGTGCAAGATAGGAGAAAAGCAGAAGAGTCCTATAACTCAACTGCAGGATGAAAAAGAGAATCTTTTATCTACTGTCTCTAGTCTTCAAGAGGAGGTAACCTTATTGAATTCTAAACTTGAAAACATGACCAAATCTGTAAGAATTGTGAACAATGGATTTGATGTGGTGGATGAGATTTTTCAAGTTGGGAAATGAGGTAAAATGTTTACTGATATAGGGTTTAATTATCAGTCTTTAAATAATCAAAGAAAAACTCGTGTAACAAAGTTTGTTCCTGGTGAAGTAAAGGGTGATCTCATAATGTCTGACCAAATGTTACAACATCCTGCCAGAATTCAGAAAACTCATACCAGAGGCAATTTCTTACCTTGGAAATCTCATTATTGTGGTAAATATGGTCATATAAAGCCTCTCTGTTATAGACTGTATGGGTATCCAAATCATCCAACACAACCTAGGACTAATCGTGTGATGACTAAAACTAGAAAGGAGTGGAAACCCAAGGTTGGTAATTCTAGTCTTATAGCCCATACTTTCTTTAGGGCTTCATTTAGAGGAGAATGGTACTTTGACAATGGGTGTTCTAGACATATGACTGGAGTCAATAAGTATTTAGTGGACATCAAGTCTTCTTCCACAAGTTTTGTCACGTTTGGTGATTGATCTAAAGGAAAAATTAAGGGAGTAGAAAAGTTAAGGTGTACTGGACTTCCTAGACTAGATAATGTTCTACTTGTGAAAGGGTTGACTATTTATCTGATCAGTATCAGTCAGTTGTGTGATCAAGGTTTAAATGTAAAATTCACCAAGTCTGAATGTTTGGTTTCGAATGAGAAGAATGATGTTTTGATGAAGGGAGTTAGGACTAAAGACAAATGTTATTTGTGGGTACCTCAAGAAACTACTTATTCTTCCACATGTTTAATGTCCAAGGAATATAAAGTAATGTTATGGCACCAAAAGCTTGGACATCTGAATCTCAAAGGTATGAAGAAGATTATGTCTAAAGAAGCTGTTAGAGGTCTACCCGAGTTCAAAATTGAAGAAGGCAAAATATGTAGTGAGTATAAAATTGAGAAACAAATCAGGATGTCACACCCAAAGTCACAACATCAGGCTGTGACCAGAGTTCTAGAACTTCTTCATATGGACTTAACGGGGCAGATGCAAGTTAAAAGACTTGGTGTAAAGAGGTATGCCTTTGTGGGTGTTGTTGATACTTCTGGTTTGAATGTTACTGTTTCAAAAGTTGTTACCTCTGAAACTGTGAGTCTAGATAACCCTAAAGCGGAAGAAAATCTAAGTCAATCTAGTTTAAATGTTGTTGTTAATGACACTTTTGATACAAGTGTTCATATGTCTCTCTCTAAGATCTTGGTTACTGACCCTGAGTTTGATGTTGTGTCGGATGTCGCAACATCTTTGGCCTGACCTGATCATCTTGTTGAAACCACACAAGAAAACTTTCAGAGTGAGTCTCCTAAAAAATCTCATGAGAATATGGATAAAGATGATTCTGTTGGTGGTAAAAGAGATTATTTTGATGATAATAGTATGTCAAAGAAGAAAGTGTTGGTGTGAAGAAGGATTAGTCTACTGACATTGTCAATGTAGATGGTCTAGATTCTGATGATGAGTTTATATAAAAGAAATTGGCTCCTGGTATTGTTAAAAGATTGAGGAACAAAACGGGAAGGTTACTTGTTGTGTCTACAAGCAAGCTTTCTAAGGCATCCAAGAAAAGTACTAAGGTTGGACCTGACAAAAGATGGAGTAAAAGTGTGGCCCCTACTACCAAGAAAAAGTCATTGACAAGAAAGGAAATACCCTCAAGTGACTCTGAGTATGATGTCAAATAAGATGTTCAAGACATCACGCCTTCTGCTAAGAAAAAATGTGCTGATTTAGATCAAAGTTTATACAGGAGTATGATTGGTAGTCTGCTGTATCCTACAGCTAGTAGACCAGACATCACTTTTGTTATAGGAGTTTGTGCTAGATATCAGGTTGAGCCTAAAATGAGCCACATTAATCAAGTCAAGAGGATCATGAAATACATCAATGGTACTAGTGATTATGGAATGATGTATTTTCATAGTCAAAATTCCATGCTTGTAGGGCATTGTGATGGAGACCGGGTGTCGCAGTGAGAATCAGATACCAAAGTTATAGGATCAGCTTGGCTCACAAAACAATGATATCAACACCGAACTTTTATTTTTTCAAGGGAAGGGAGAAAATATCGAACAAAAACCCTAAGTAAAAAATGTGAAGCAAAGAGCAAGGCCTAAAGCTACGCAAAGAGAGATCAAAGGTACTAGGGTTGGTCATACTAAGGGAAGGTACTAGCACCCTAAGTATCTGCAGTACTCTACAACAACCTCTTGAAATATTTGTGTTTTGGCTAAAGAAAAGAGAAAAGGTGGAAAAATAAAAAAGGTAGCTCGCTAGGATCTCGTAATCCTATGTCTACTATCCTTAATAGGAATTCAGAGCAATCGTAGTTCAGAACTACGATGTAACAGAAAAGGGTGTAAAAAGGAAAAGAGTGTGAAAAAAGAAAAGTGTGAAAAAAGAAAAGGTTGTGAAAAAAAAAAATCAAAGGCATATTATTAATATAACATGTACCTCTGATTAGTCTATCATCACTGGAAGTCTGAGTCCCTGTCAAAGCGAATACCTTTCCTCCAGTCGAAGCTTGCTTTGGTTTCTGGCAACGAGTACTAATATGGCCCTGTTCTCCACAGTTGTAACAAGTCACCACATTAACTTTGCAGTCAGCAATGAATCACTCTGAAAACCTGTTATGCGGCTTCTGAATTGAGGCACCATGGTGTTGTTTTTTCTATGTGTATCTGCGATTCTCTTACTGTTATGTGAGTACTTGGTGTGATTTACGGTATGCTTGTGTCCCCTGATACTGTGATCTCCTTCTGACTTTATAGCCAATGCTGTTGTGATTCCCTGATTAATGGTTATTAAGGTTGTTATCCAAACTTTCCATTTTTGATTTGAGCATGTTGGAACATGTTTGGATTTCCTTGCATTTTCAATTTAGCATGTCATAATCTTGTTTTGGAAAACATTTGAATGTGTTTGGAATTTTAATGATTGATGTTGGGTATTGATTTGTTGCCATAGTCTCTCTTTATGGATCTTGGATTGCTACAGCACATGAAAAAGAAATGACAGCAATAACATGTACCTCTGAAAACCTGTTATGCGGCTTCTGAATTGAGGCACTATGGTGTTGTTTCTTGGATTACCACACAAGAAAACTTTCAGAGTGAGTCTCCTAAAAAATCTCATGAGAATGTGGATGAAGATGATTCTGTTGGTGGTAAAAGAGATTATTTTGATGATAATAGTATGCCTGCTAAAGATAAAGAAGAAAGTGCTGGTGTGAAGAAGGATTAGTCTACTGACATTGTCAATGTAGATGGTCTAGATTCTGATGATGAGTTTATATAAAATAAATTGGCTCCTGGTATTGTTAAAAGATTGAGGAACAAAATGGGAAGGTTACTTGTTGTGTCTACAAGCAAGCTTTCTAAGGCATCCAAGAAAAGTACTAAGGTTGGACCTGACAAAAGATGGAGTAAAAGTGTGGCCCCTACTACCAAGAAAAAGTCATTGACAAGAAAGGAAATACCCTCAAGTGACTCTGAGTATGATGTCAAATAAGATGTTCAAGACATCATGCCTTCTGCTAAGAAAAAATGTGTTGATTTAGATCAAAGTTTATACAGGAGTATGATTGGTAGTCTGCTGTATCCTACAGCTAGTAGACCAGACATCACTTTTGTTATAGGAGTTTGTGCTAGATATCAGGTTGAGCCTAAAATGAGCCACATTAATCAAGTCAAGAGGATCATGAAATACATCAATGGTACTAGTGATTATGGAATGATGTATTTTCATAGTCAAAATTCCATGCTTGTAAGGCATTGTGATGGAGACCGGGTGTCGCAGTGAGAATCAGATACCAAAGCTATAGGATCAGCTTGGCTCACAAAACAATGATATCACCACCGAACTTTTATTTTTTCAAGGGAAGGGAGAAAATATCGAACAAAAACCCTAAGTAAAAAATGTGAAGCAAAAAGCAAAGCCTAAAGCTACGCAAGTAGAGATCAAAGGTACGAGGGTTGGTCATACTAAGGGAAGGTACTAGCACCCTAAGTATCTGCAGTACTCTACAACAACCTCTTGAAATATTTGTGTTTTGGCTAAAGAAAAGAGAAAAGGTGGAAAAAGAAAAAAGGTAGCTCGCTAGGATCTCGTAATCTTATGTCTACTATCCTTAATAGGAATTCAGAGCAGTCGTAGTTCAGAACTACGATGTAACAGAAAAGGGTGTAAAAAGGAAAAGAGTGTGAAAAAAGAAAAGTGTGAAAAAAGAAAAGGTTGTGAAAAAAAAGAAATCAAAGGCATATTATTAATATAACATGTACCTCTGATTAGTCTATCATCACTGGAAGTCTGAGTCCCTGTCAAAGCGAATACCTTTCCTCCAGTCGAAGTTTGCTTTGGTTTCTGGCAACGAGTACTAATATGGCCCTGTTCTCCACAGTTGTAACAAGTCACCACATTAACTTTGCAGTTAGCAATGATAGACTAATCAGAGGTACATGTTATATTAATAATATGCCTTTGACAGATACTCAAACTTCCAGTGATGATAGACTAATCACTCTGCATAAATAAAACATCATATATAATATAAGAAAAGAAGATGCTCTGGAAAATTCTATTTTGCCCCTTTCTCATTTTTTGCCACATCTCTAATTTAGGGGTAATTTTGGTCCAAAATTTACTTTATGCAACTAATGATGTCATATTGTTGTAATCCAAGTACATAGTTTCTCTTTTATGCCTAAACTTGCTAGGATTGGATGATATGATGATGTCATTTGGATCACATGTGAACAAGATTTTACTCTTTCTTTCTCTTTCAGCGTGATTTTTCTCTCTCTCTTCTTTCTTTCAGTCTCTCTCTCGCTATCCTTTCCCATTTTCTCTCTTCTCTTTTGACTCTCTCTCTCTGTCTCTCTCATTTCTCTCTTTCTCTCTTTTGACGTGGATGAGATGGATGAAGGTGAAAAGTTGTGGAGTTAATATTGTTTGTTACTAAAAAAAAGTGAAGCATGTTATGTGTGTGTGATTACTTTTACTGCGCAAGCCGAGGGTGAGTGTTTTTAAGTGAATTTATGGCATGGTAAATGATGAAAGGGAGGTCAAGTGGTGTTTTTTGTGTTATGAGAGTGGGTACGTTAAAAAAAACAAGGCTAGGACCGCCCGGTTATATGCATGAAGGTGGGAGTATTAAGGATGAAGCTATGTGATATGCTGCAGGTTTTTCATTAAGAAAAGGAGTGGGGTCGCGTGTGTTAGTTTTTTTTTGGTAAATTCAAAAAAATGAAATAAAAAGATAAAAGAGAGTTATGGTTCCAGCTATGCGTATGAGAGAGGGGAAGTAGTCAAACCGTCTCTTTTATGAAGTGAGTATCTTTTATGAAATAAAAACTAAATTAAAAGTCAGATTAGTTAAAAATTAAAATAATATCGGTTAAAAAATGAATAATTGGACCGGTATCGATGTGCTTGAAAAAATAAAATGAATATACCAAAATGATCAACGCGAAATGTACGTATTGAAAAAATACAGCGTTTGGTTAAATGGCTTAAACTATTCAAATGAGCACATTAGGTTAAACTACGCGAAATGCAGATTAATATGACTGACGTTTGCATGCTCGATTTTAAAATTTTTCGTCCACTGATTTTAAGCATAATTGACTTTTAGTTTGACCGATCCGGCTGTAATTTTAACAAGTTCATTCTGGCTGATAAATTGGGTATTATGCGAGATGAAATTACATGATAAATTATGCAGAGGATGCGAACTGGAGCGGGATCTTAAGGTTAAATATTAGGGTATGACATCGGGCAGTTGAGGATGAGTATATTGCTGCAGGAAGTAGTTACTCTCAATCTATTTGGATGAAACAGATGCTAAAGGAATATAATGTCAAATAGGATGTCATGACATTATATTGTGACAGTCTGAGTGTAGTCAATTTATCCAAGAATCCCATCCAACATAGCAGGACAAAGCATATTGCCATTCGTCATCATTTTATTAGGGATCTTGTTGAGGACAAAATTGTTACTCTTGAGCACGTGGCCACTGAGAAGCAACTGGCAGACATATTTACTAAGGCTTTGGATGCAAATTAGTTTGAGAAGTTAAGAGGCGAATTGGGAATTTGCACGTTTGAGGTGTTATAGCAATTACAAGTGTGGAGGGGTGAAAAGAATACTTTCTCTTCCCTCTATTTGGTGGTAAATCTTATTGAGGATGATGGTTTGATGAAGAGTTTTTCCGGTGTTGGTGATTGTTATGGAATGCTGGTGAAGAAATTCATTGTACACATTTATGAGGATTGTAACAATAAGATGAGCAAAGAGTACATGAAGGTTTATGACAGAGGTAAATGTGTGGAGTTTTCTCCTGAAATTATCAACAGGTTTATGGGTAGTGTCGTAACCCGAAATTTGACCTCCCCTTTTGCCTTTTGCATAAGCATGTGCATTCGCATGCTGGCATACACATTAGCATTTTTTTCCTCTGTGGTTTTGTTGCAGGAATATTTAGGTTTTCAAAGCCCGATTAATCATATCCTCACAAGGTCATCACATCATTAACACAAGCAAAAAAATGAGGGTTTCTATGCCTATTCACCAAAGCAAAAGGTCAGAAATCGAAGCCATGGCCATAGCACATTTTTTCAAGCAAATTGGACAAATTTTGGCTGTGTTAATCGATTAACCATTTGCTAGTGCAAAATAGTTAATCGATTAACCCTTGTATTTTGGCAGATTTTGCTGCATTTTCATGACATCAACTTTTCCTCTACTTCTTTGGGGTCTACTTGGTTCTAGCATTGTGTGGAATATTCTAGACATTTCTAGACATTTCAAGACCTTTCAAGACACTTCAAGGCATTTATTCCAACACATCACTTTGAATCAATACTACTATGTAACTTCATTTCCAAGCATGAAGACCATTTGATTTGGACTTGCATTGGGATTACTCCACTGAGTTAACAAATAACTAACTGAGTCAACTTCCGACTCAGTAAGTTAAGTGTAACTAACTCCAAAGCAAGCTCTAAAGCACACCCCAAACCTAGCCTACTCCAAAGCTAGCCTTTATATAAAGAAACATTCATATTTGTGGAGGGGGTCCAAAAAACCCTTCAATCATTTTCACAATTCTTCACTCTTCACACTCTCATTTCTCTCAATTCTCTCTGATTTTCTGCAATTTCTTCACATTCATCTTCATCTTCTTCCCAAAACCACACTAGAACTCAATTTTCCACCATTGAAGAGTAGCCATTTCACATTGAAATTGCTTTACTCTTGAGCTTAAACCTCCATCACATTGCATTTCTTCTTGGATCTCTACAATTACAACAACTTCTACTTCAAATCAAGTGATCGATTCAATCGTTTTGGTGCACATTCGATTTTGGAGCTTTTATCACATTTTGATCGGTTTCGCTACGACTTGATCATAAGCTTGTAATTATCTGGTTTTCTTAGCTTATTCTCACTACATTTTACTCACAACAATCACCAAGGCAATTCTCCGCCTTGTAGGTTGGTCATTCTTGCTCGATTTACTGTTTTCGATCACTTTCGTGCATTTACGATGTAGTTTCAATAGCTTTTCGATGTTGATTTATCATGTGATTGTTTGATCTTTGATCTTCATGTTTGATGCTTTCAATTAATGATTAATTGCTTCCATTTGATATAATTTTCGTGCACAAGTGCATGCCATAACTCGTGGATGTTTGGATAAGTGATTAATTGCTTGAAGTGCTTTTGAAAACTGATTTTTCTGCCAGTGTCCCAGGGTTAATCGATTAACCATTTGCTAGTGCAAAATGGTTAATCGATTAACACCTCTGTTTCAACATATGGAAAACAAATTGTGATCTTGGATTAATGCTTCAAAAATTAAGTATTGACCTACAAAATAATTAGAAGGTATTAAAAGTTGCAAAATCAAGGTGGAAAAAATATTTTAAATGTTAAAAACAATTAAAACATTAATTCTTTGCAAAATATCAATTATATGAAATAAATAATATTTTTAGGATTTTTTGGGAAAATAAAATATTTTAACATTTTTGTGAATAATTAAAAAAAGAATCAACTCAAAATCATTAAAACTCAGAGAGAAATTAATTTTTGAATCAATTAAATAAAATCACAAAATTCAAATATTTGAATTTGAAAGAAATGGCGCCAAGAACAGCTGAAGAACACGCGCGTGTTCTGGGTTTGGCTGATTTGCATTTTCTATCCAATCTCACTGAATACTTGATTATATCATGCAATCCACATATCAATATGCTACTCGCAACCTCACGATCATGTTTATGACAATTAATTTCATTTAAATTAAGCATAAAACAAGAAATCACGATAAATCCTTAAGAACCCTAATTTCTGCATGAAGGCTGGGATTTTTAATACATGATTCAAACAAAGCAATTACTTGAGGGGAAACATTCCATGCATGATTATGAACATTTGGCAAAAGTATTGTGCGAGGAAATATGCATAGATTGAGAGATGACCAAGTTTAAGCTTACCTCTAGGTCGTGACAGCAAGAGCAAATTGATTTCTGAGTAGGAGGTGTTACAGATGAATTGTGATGATCTGAACAGCTTCTCTACACCCTATGGAGTGTGTTTGAATGCTTGGACTTGACTGAGAATGGCTGGATCACTTCATGGCATCTCAACTGCAACTTGGTTAAAACCTTGAGCAATTGACTGGTGATTCTGAGAAATCGGTGTTCCAGTTGTTGTTTAAGTGTTTGATCAGCCCATATGTGATGTATATGAGGTGTCTGTGTGATTGGTTTGAGTGGAATTGCTCTCTAATGAAAAACCCGATAGTGACTTGCTAAGAAAGGCATTTTTGAGAGTGAGAAGTGGTTTTTGAGAAAGGCAAGTGTTGTAGGCCTTTGGTGTACTTAAACTGATCACAATTAAGCTCTATTTATAGTAGAGCAAGTCTGTTTTGCAAGGAATAGTGAATGGCAACTGCTGAGTAGGTTTGGCCAATGTTGGCAAATGAAAATCCAAGTCTCCTCTAGCCATTGACTAGAGGTTAGGGCACAGGCTGCTGATCCCCTTGGTCTTGGATAAGCCTTGACTGAATTTAGTTGCTAAGAGCTCAGACCATGCCACCTTGATGCTTCCATTGAATGCTCTAATCCAAAATTGGAGTCTTGTCCCTATTTTGGCAATTCTAGGTTCAACATGCTATTTCTTGTTCCAAAGACTTTGGAGGCTTGGCTCAGTGATTGTCCCCTTTAGATTCAATCCTCAGAGGTGTCCAAGTGGATAGGAGCATTTGAATTTGGCTAATTTTGGCAAATCAACCACAAGTGCAAAAATCTACCTTGCCTTGGCAGATTTCAGCAAGGCAACTTGCCAATGTCATATCTCATAGCTCAAATTGAATTTGGCAATGTTCTTGGCCATTTTGGAAAGCCGTTACATGATACAACAACTGTTTGAACATGTTTGGTTTTGATCTCTTTTGAATCCAAGTGAAAAATCCCCCTACATTTGGAAAAAAGTAAAGGCAGATTCTAACTTAGTGAAATTTTCACCAAGTGTTGGAACAAAGTGACTTTTCTTGATTTTGATCACTCCATAACTTAAAATCCATGAGGAATTTGGACATAGGTCAGTATGAAGCTTTTGTAGAGGGCAATGTGATCTACAAATCAAGCTTTGAATGGGGAACAATGGCCTTGTGGTTTAGGAGTTATGGTCCTCCAAAGTTGGCACATTAGTGTCACTTTTTCCATAACTTAGAAATTTTTCTAAGTTTTTATGGTTACCCCTTTTACAAGTTATCCCACTTTCTTTGATTTTTCTTGATGAATGATGATTCAAATCATACATTAACATCATTTTAGGGTTAAAAATCCATTTTGGTGAAAAATCTCAAAAAGTCAAAGTTAACTTTTGGGCACAGTTGACTTTTTATCAGATGAATTCCAAACTGTGCAATTCTTCAGGAAATCATGTCCTTGACCTAAATCAAACTTGATGGACATGTTCCATGGGTGTCATAGGGTATATTGAATCATGTCTTAGGGTTTGGGAGCATGCCCTGGTCAAAAGTCAAAGTTACAGTTGACTTTCCTCGCGAAACCCTAATTGTGGTGCAGATGAAATTGAGACTTGTTGCTCAAGCTTCTTGGATTAATCCATTGTTGCAAATGGATCAATATAGTATATTAGAGACCCTTAAATCATCTCTTGAGGTCTTGGTTCATGATTTGTCCCAAAAGTCAACTTGGGGGTGAATTAGGTCAAGAAACCCTAATTCCTGATTTTTTATGTATGCACCCCCTAAGGCAAAATTGACTTGATGATTGGGTCCATGAGGTTCCATGGAGTATATTAGGTTATGTTTTGGATCATTGGCTTGTGCCCAGATGAAAAATTTCCATTTGGAGGCCCTGGTCGACCAAAACCCTAATTTGGTGACACTGGCGATCTTGAAGCTTGATCCACCTAGAAGGGAGCAACCTTGTGCTTAATCCTTGAAGTGGGAGTCCTTTTGATCCATTGTAGATATTTTAGAGGTTAGACAAGTTGAAGATCATGTCAATCCTTGATTGATCCTTTGTCTAAGGCTCTGAGAGGGCTTAAAACCCTAATTTTGATTGTAGTGAATGCTCAACAACCCTTGAGGCATTTTATGAGGCATGATGGTTCATCCATATTGTGATGATGATTTGCACAATGATGGGAAATCTTAGTGGTCAAAATTTGGGGTATGACAGATACCCCTATTTAATCTTCTTGGACCCGAATGTGTGAATGACGAAGGTATTCGGGCATTCGGGGTGCAAGAGGATTAAATATCGGAATACCCGAAATTTTGATGGTGGTTATGAATGGTAGCTTATGCATTCATCTTCTTTAGCTAAGCGATAATGCTTAGAAAAGGTAAACTTCCCCCTCGATCCTGGTCTTCAGCCAAGGAGCTGGTCTCAGTTTCTTTTGAAATAAACCTCTCATCGATCCTGGTTTCCTACCAAGGAACTGGTCTCAGTTTCTGAAGTAAACTTCCCTCGATCCTGGTTTCCTACCAAGGAACTGGTCTAAGTTGCTGTTGTAAACTTCCCCTCAATCCTGGTTTCCTACCAAGGAACTGGTCTAAGTTTCTTTTGTCAATAAACTTTATTGACAAGGGACGCTATTTGTAGCGGCTTTCCTCAAACTTCTCCCCAGATTTCCTGGGGAGACACCATTTGACAGAAAAAGATTTGATGTCAGACTTGCTGGGGAACCATTCGTCTGAATTGTAGAGGTACACAAACTTCTCTGTTTTGGGAGATGCCATTTGTCGATTCTACCTGGGGAAAATGAGTCTCTTGAGAGACAGCTTCCGCTTGGGGTCTTACATCATACTCTTCTCGGGATCTTCCCGGAGAAACGCCATATGATGGGATCCAATTTTGAGGTGCTGATGACCTTTTCATCTGCGGTCTTTCGGAGAAAGGCAGCTGTACTGCCAAATCTCTGCTTAGGAGGCTTTCTCTGGGGATTTTTCTTTAATCCGGGAAAGCAAGGAGATCATCTTCAATGGCGAAGAGTGACATTTGTAGAAAGCTTCTCTGGCTTTTTAGAGGTTCAAGTTATCAAAGTGGTCGAGTGTCGACTCTAATCCAGAGATACACTGGAGGAGAGAGGTAGTGCAGACGCAACATTTCCTGACGAGGAAAGAACTGACAACTCAATTGAGAAGACCGTTATCACTAGGGGACAAGACCGACTAGAGTGATAGTGATGCAATATGAAATGTGAATGCAAATCAAATGCATGATGTATGTATGTATGTATACGCTGACAAAACTGATGCGACATACAGACTGACGAGTAAACACGACTAGATACTCGGCCATCGCGGGGCGAAGAAGTACCGTTGGTCAAAAAAGTAGCAATTCTACCTTGCTTAGGAGAGATAGTCCCTGCGGGGAATACCGTTGATCGGGCTTAGGAGGTAAGAACTCGGCCGAAGATGTCAGATGGAATAGTCGCATCCGACACTGTTGATCCTTCATTCAGGCACACTGGCGTAGAAGGAGTACTTTGATTCTGCACTTTGAAGTTCGCTTACTTCTGGAGAAGCGGTTGATGTTCTTCTGATGTTTAACAGTCAAAAGAAATTTCCATCTTTAATTTAAAAGCAGAAAAAGTTTTAACAAGTAAATTCATTTTTGTTTCATTTCAAGAATCACTTAATCATGTTAAAACGCCATTCTGTAAAGCTAAAACAAATAAGAATTACAAATAAAAGCACAAGGGCTCAAATTTTATTGATGGGATGGAGATCAGCCAAACGCGTGATTCCAAAGACTATATACAAAGTTTGAAAATGATAATTTACAGGGAAAAGGGCTACATTGAAACATAACGACCACTATGCTTCTACCAACTTTGAATTCGGGACATCCTGAGCTTCTGTCGAAGATGGCCTTGACTGGAGTTTTCCTCCGATGGATGATGTAACTGCTGCTGAGGGACTTGCCTCTGTTGAACGTAGTCACTTGCCATTATCCCTAATTTTTGCCCGGATTGTACTATGATGTTTCCAATCCATCGGGATGATTTTTTTTCATGTCTCTAACTTTTTCCTGGACCGCCCTTTCGGGTTTTCAGTCCACCGAGACTTTTTTTTTTTTTTTAGTTTAGGCGAAGTATTTCTTGACTACATCAACATTCGTGGGGTAGGCAAATTCCTCTCCGTCCATGGTTGCAAGTCTCAAGGCACCGCCTGAGAAAGCTTTCGTGACCACATAGGGGCCATCATAATTTGGGGTCCATTTGCCCCGAGAATCAGTGAGAAATGATTGTATCTTCTTGAGCACGAGGTCTCCTTTCCTAAAGACGCGAGGTCGGACCTTTTTGTCGAACGCCTTCTTCATTCTCTGCTGATACAACTGACCGTGGCATAGTGTCGTGATTCGCTTCTCTTCGATCAGGTTTAATTCGTCGTGTTGACTTTGACACCACTCAGCTTCTGAAAGCTTAGCTTCCATCAATACCCGGATTGATGGGACCTCTACTTATATGGGGAGAACTGCCTCCATGCCATATACTAGAGAGAAAGGGGTTGCCCCTGTTGAAGTGCGGACAGATGTTTGATAACCGTGAAGAGCAAAGGGTAGCATCTCGTGCCAATCTTTGTAGGTCACAACCATCTTTTGAACAATCCTCTTGATGTTCTTGTTAGCCGCTTCTACCGCTCCGTTCATCTTGGGTCGGTAGGGAGATGAGTTATGGTGTTCGATCTTGAACTCAACGCACAACTCTTTCATCATCTTATTGTTCAAGTTAGATCCATTATCAGTAATGATCTGGCTCGGAACACCATAACAGCAGATGATATTGTTTTTGATAAATCAGACCACCACTTGTCGGGTTACATTAGCGTATGACGCTGCTTCGACCCACTTGGTGAAATAGTCAATGGCTACCAGGATGAACCGATGTCCGTTTGAAGCCTTAGGTTCGATCAAGCCAATCATGTCGATTCCCCATATGGAAAAAGGCCACGGGGAAGAGAGAACTTTGAGATGTGACGGCGGTACATGAATTTTGTCGGAGTATATCTGGCACTTGTGACACTTCCTCATGTACTTGTAGCAGTCGGATTCCATGGTCAACCAATAGTACCATGCTCTCAGAATTTTTCTCGCCATTGTGTGTCCGTTGGCATGAGTGCCAAAGGACCCTTCGTGAATTTTTTTCATCAGCATGTCTGCCTCTGGTCTGTCTACGCATCAGAGCAAGACCATGTCGAAATTCCTCTTATAAAGAGTGTCACCGCTCAGGAAGAAGCTTCCAGCCAGTCTTCTGAGGGTTTTTTCTGTCTTTTCTGAGTGCCCCAGATGGGTACTCTTATTTTTTAAGGAAGCATTTGATATCGTGATACCAAGGTTTGTCGTCTATGATTGCTTCAATCGTGAAGATGTAAGCGGGCCGTTCAAGGCGCATTATGTCGATTTTAGGCAGGTCATTCCATTGGCCTACACTAATCATGGAAGAGAGAGTGGCTAAGGCATCAGCCATGTGATTCTCATTACGAGGGACGTGATGAAACTCAACTCTGTCGAAGAAAGGTAACAACCTTCTTGCATAGTCTTTGTAAGGAATCAGTCCTGATTGGTATGTGTTCCAATCTCCTTTTATCTGATTGATAACCATGGCTGAATCGCCATATACGTCCAAGTTCTTGATCCTTAAATCAATCACTTCTTCGAGACCCATGATACAAGCTTCGTATTCGGCCTCGTAGTTCGTACATTTGAACGTAAGTCTGGCAGTGAAAGGAATGTGGGTACCCTGAGGGGTAACAATGATTGCCCCAATTCCGTTTCCATAATGATTAACTGCTCCGTCAAAGATAAGTCCCCATTGGGAACCTGGTTCTCGCCCTTCACTGGGTAACGGTTCATCGCAATCTTTCATTTTTAGATACATGACATCTTCGTCTGGGAAGTCAAACCCGGTTGATTCTTGATCGTCAATCGGTTGATGAGCCAAATGATCGGCTAAAATACTTCCTTTAACGGCTTTTTGAGTGTGGTACTCTATGTCATATTCTGATAATAACATCTGCCAACGGGCAATTCTTCCCGTGAGAGCAGGCTTTTCGAAGACATACTTGATTGGATCCATTTCAGAGATTAACCAAGTAGTGTGACGAATCATGTATTGGCGAAGACATTTGGCTGCCCAAGCCAAAGCGCAACAAGTTTTCTCAAGCATCGTGTACCGAGTCTCGCAGTCGGTGAATTTCTTGCTCAGATAGTAGATGGCAGACTCTTTCTGTTTGGTTTCGTCTTGTTGGCCAAGTACACATCCCATTGAGTCCTCTAGGACTGTGAGGTAAATGATCAGTGGTCTTTCTTCCACTGGAGGTGATAGAATCGGCAGATTCAACAGGTATTCCTTAATACTGTCGAAGGCGGTTTGTCAATCTTTTGACCAAACGCAATCCTGGTTCTTTTTGAGTAATTTGAAAATCGGCGCACATGTGGTGGTCATAAGGAATATGAATCTGGAGATGTAGTTCAAACGTCCCAAGAATCCTCTTACTTGTTTTTCAGTTTTCGGAGAAGGCATTTCTCGAATGGCCTTGACCTTGTCAGGATCTACCTCAATTCCTTTCTGGCTGACGATGAACCCTAAGAGTTTCCCTGAACGGACACCGAAGGTGCACTTGTTGGGATTCAAGCCGAGTTTGTACTTCCTCAAACGCTCGAATAGTTTCGACAGGTGGGTCACATGCTCCTCTTCTGTCTTAGATTTTGCAATCATGTCATCAACATATACCTCTATCTCTTTGTGTATCATGTCATGAAACAGAGTAGTTATGGCCCTTTGATAGGTTGCCGTGGCATTCTTCAAGCTGAACGACATCACCTTGTAACAAAAGGTACCCCATGGGGTAATGAACGAAGTTTTCTCCATGTCTTTCGGCACAATTTTGATCTGGTTATAGCCCGAGAATCCATCCCTGAAGGAGAAAATTTTGAACTTTGCTGTGCTGTCTACAAGCATGTCAATGTGTGGTAAAGGAAAGTCGTCCTTTGGACTTGCCTTGTTCAGATCCCTGTAATCAACACACATTCTGACCTTTCCGTCCTTTTTGGGAACGGGTACGATGTTGGCTAACCATTGAGGATATTCAGATGTAGCGAGGAAACCTGCGTCGATCTGTTTCTGTACCTCCTCTTTGATTTTGATGGCCATGTCCGGGTGAGTGCGTCTCAACCTTTGCTTTACTGGTGGACATTCTAATCTTAATGGTAGATGATGTTCCACGATGCTGGTATCCAACCCTGGCATATCCTGATAGGACCAAGCGAATATATCGGGGAATTCTTTGAGAAGCTTTATCAAACCCTCTCTGGCAGTTGGACTGAGCAGTGCCCCAATCTTGATTTCTTTTCTCTCTTTTTTCGAACCCACATTGATCATTTCCAACGGCTCTTTGTGAGGTTCAATGGACCTTTCCTCTTGTCTGAGTAGTCGAGAGATCTCTTCTAGAATTCCGTTGTCAACTTCTTCTTCAGCCCCAAATACCGGGAACTCAAAGTTGGGAGAAGGCATCGGATCATATGTTTCAACTGGGTTTAAAACAAGTAATCTGCATGACATGATAATTCATGTTTAGAAGAGATAGAGAAAATGTGAGTGTGTGTAGTGTATTTATTTTACTGCTTGTTTTTATTTTTAATTGTTTTTTTTAGGATTACCATTTTCTGAAAAAGCAAAAAAGAGAAAATAACAATTAATGCGGAAATTACAGAACGACGTTATTTTATTAATGAACAAGTCGATTCTTGAAACTACAGCCCTATAAAACAAAACTCTGTCGCTTTGGACGGAGCGAAGAGGGAAAATTTATAGGAAGCGAGCCCTATCAAAACATCTGTTTCACCTGGGCAGAGTGAAAGGTTAAAGATGGCAATTACTTTGACTGATGAACGATCTTCGGAACATCGACAGCAACCCATTGGCGGCGAACTCCTCGGTGAATCACAAAGTCTGGCACCTTCCTCGATTTGTCTTCAGAAATAACACTGATTTCTGGTGGAGTAGGATCGTTAGAATCTGTCTCTCAGGCAGAATTGTCGTAGGAGAATTCCTCTGTTGTATTTTGTATAGCATTTGTACTCTCAGCTGTATCTCCCCATCCAGTTGGCTGGATATCTTCGAGCCTGATACGAAAGCTTTCGGGAGCGGTGTACTTGACCGTATAGTCAAATTTTCCACTCGATTGTCCCAAGGTGTCCCACACTTCTTTCTAACTGGAAGAGTCATCTCTCTCGATGACGTTGACCTCAGGAAAAGCGTAGTTAATGAATTCTAGTCCTGCTAACGTTGCGAATTCATTGTTATGTTGAGTAGTTTCTGAATGACCTGAGTGTTGATCCCATGACATGGTGGGGACACAGGTATTCTGTTCAATGACGGTCAGCTGATTTTCATTGTTCGGCTTACTCTCTTGCCCCAAGTCTCCTGGATAAGGTTGCCACATTGGCAGACCATCCATTGGGCCATAGTAGTCGTGGTCGAAGTTGTTTTTCATCGGAGTGTCTTCCTCTAATGAATTTGGCAGAGCACGGCATCCTTCCATATCACAACCTCCGTATATCATTTCGACATCTGATCGTGGTATAAATCTCGGACTCTGTGCAGGATAGCAAAATGGCGTAGGCACCTCTTCCTGAAACATATAATCGTCCTCATTAAGATAGGACTTCCATTCTTCATCTGTGTCAGAGGGATCTTCCTCATTGATAGCATGTACTGCTTGAGACACTGGGTGAAGAAAACCTCCACTGTGGAAGAAGTTCTGAATGGGATGAAGACTTCCATCGCTGGCAGCTGTCTGGGTACAGGTTGCAGAAAAACCAAGACCCTTCTTTGTTTTATTGTCAATAGGAATGACAAGTTGTCCCCATCCGGTTGTATCGGTACTCTTGACTGCTTTAATAACATCTTTGTAAGAGGAAATCGAGGTTCCTCCTTGGGATTGATTGTTCTTGCCCACCGACAGCGCTTGGAACTGCGTCCCAATAACCTCCTCGGGTTCTACACAAGCAGATGATGATAAGTTTCTCACGAGCAAGGCCTGTTCTCCACAAACTGTGACAAGTTGATCGTTCTAAACGAACTTTAGCTTTTGGTGGAGGGTCGAAGTGACTGCTCCAGCCTGATGTATCCAAGGTCTTCCTAATAAACAACTGTATGTTGCCCGGATGTCCATGGCCTGGAAAGTGACTTGGAAAGTGTGAGGACCAATAGTTATGGGAAGATCAACTTCGCCGATAACTGTTTTTCTGGATCAGTCGAATGCTTTGACGACGACCTCGCTGGTTCTCATCGGAGGGCCTTTGAATGATAATTGCATCAAAGTGGACTTCGGCATAACATTCAGGGTTGGCCCTGTGTCTACCAGTACGCTGGCTAAAGCATCGTCCTGGCAGTTAACTGTAATGTTGAGCGCCATGTTATGACGGCGACCCTCTTCGGGTAATTCCTCATCACTAAATCCCAAATTATTGCAGGAAGTGATGTTAAAGACAATACTATCGAACTGTCTGATTGTTACATCCTGTTCCACAAAGGCTTGCTCCAAGACTTTCTGTAGAGCCTCCCTGTGGGCTTCTGAACTGAGTAATAGTGATAATACCGAGATCTTTGAAGGAGTCTATAACAGCTGATCAACAATGTTATATTCACTCCTTTGGATGAGCTTCAGCATCCCATCATTATTTTTCGAAAGGTCGGGATTACTGGATTAATCGACTGATGGATCGGGAGCTTCTGTCTGAAGTTCCTTTTCCTTGTTAGGTTCTCCAACTCCTCAGTTGAAGATTCGACCGCTCCGTGTTACACGAATGATGTCTGCAATATTCACGATGGAGGGTAATGGAATTTCCTTTCCATTTTCAACTATTGTTGCACCGTATTTGTAAGGGATCGCCTTAGCTGATTCATACGGTAGTGGTCCCGGTAGATAGATGACTATGGGAACCTTCTAATTTTTCTGACCATCATAAGTAATCTCGATCCGTTCCCGATTAGGAATTCTAGATTCGTCAAGTAGAGGGATGATGGCAAAAACATCCCTGGTCTGGTGACGACCAGAGATCGTGACAACATCCTCGACTTGATTGGCAAGGTAGTTCGGCGTCTAATTGATGGGTCCAGAACCCGGAAATGGGCGGATCTCTCCACGATCCACCTGACCCTGAAGAGCTGCTCTCACAAGATAACACCCTTGGTTACTTTCCGAACAGACACTACAACGGTCATAGTTGTGTGGTGGCACTTGGCCACACCCACTTTGAATACAATGTAACCTCACTAGGTTAGCTTCCACAGATCGGACATCCTGACTTTGACGTCGAGTAGGATTCCTGTTACTGATACTAATCTGCTGAGTATCTTCATCCATATAGATTGGCATCCACCAGTGATTTAACAAGTGCTGAAGTGCCTCCTGGACAAGGGTACAACCTCGATCGTTTTCGCAACCTGCTTTGCAGCTTTGATAGTCGTGTGATATTAAGAATCCGAGTCGGACCTGCTCAGCATGTAACTCTACCAGGTTGGTATTCATCACACGAATATCGGAGATCTGAACCATGTTGATCTGATAAGGCTTCCTATCATGGTAGTCTTGGATCCATCCAATATCCATCTGACGCTGAAGGGCCTCTTGTATGAAAGAGCATCCCTATTTGTTTACCGAGCAAGTCAGACAGGAACTGTAATTGTGTCGTGGCAGATTATGATATTGGCTTTGCCTTGAGTGCATTGTCACCAGGTTGACATTCATTGCACAGATGTCGTGGTTCTGAATGACGTTGGGATTTGTGTAGACCATGTTAACTCCACGAACTCGGTGCTCTTGGATCCATCCGAGATCCATCTGTTCTTGTAGAGCTGATCGCACTACCGAACATCCTTGATTGCTTTTAGAGCAGACATCACATTGATGATAATTATGAGGTGGCACATGGCCATATCCACTCTGTCTACAATGCATCTTGACCAGATTGGTCCTCAATAAGAGTACATCGTGAATTTGATAGACATTGTTAGATTCTTTCTCAATCAGGTTGACTGCAGCTTTCTCGTGTTGAGGCAGCGAGTTCGTGAGAACATTGGGATTCATATCTTTGAAAGATAGGAGCCCGCTCCTAACAAGCTTTTGCACGTCAGATTTGAAATTGAGATAATTCTCTATGTTATGCCCTGATCCTCCTTGATGATAAGGGCATGTCTGGTCCACCTTAAACCAAAAAGGCGGATTTTCCGGTACTGTAAGAGGAGACTTAGTCTGGATGTGCCCCTTAGCCAGCAGTAACGGAAATAGTTATGCGTACAACATGGGTATAGGATCAAACCCTGGTGGCCACGTTGTACGGTTGTTATTGTATGGAGGACGAGCCTGCTGAAGAGGCTGTTGTGTCCTTTGCTAATTAGGTTGGCTTTGTACAACCTGAGGTTGATACGTAGGAATAGGCGCAGGGCTGATAGCAGGAGTTACAGCTACTACTGGCTGATAACGTCGCCTTTGCTTTCCGAGAGAGATATTCCAAATATCCTGCTCTTTTTTCTTAGGGAGAGCACTACCGTATCATTTTGTACTACTCGATGATCCAGCGTCTTTTGCTAAACGTCCTTCTCGAACGGCTTCCTCAAGACGAACTCCCATGCCCACCATCTCGGTGAAGTCACTGGGCGCACTGGCAACCATTCTGTCGTAGTAAAATGAGCTTAAGGTCTTTAAGAAGATCTTTGTCATCTCTTTTTCCTCAAGAGGTGGACAAATTTAAGCGGAAATTTCACGCCATCTCTGGGCGTACTCCTTAAAGGTTTCCTTGTCCTTTTGTGACATTGATCTGAGTTGATCTCTGTCCGGTGCCATGTCCAAATTGTATTTGTATTGTTGGATGAAGGCAGTACCAAGATCTCTGAATGTGCTAATTGTTAGGTGCTAAAAAGTGTTAATATTTAGATTAGTTTTTAGCACCTTTTTGTGAGCTTTATTCGTAAATCCATGCCTTTTCCCATTGTTTCCGTTTATAACCGTTTTCTAGTTAATTTCATTATTTATCGTATCTATCTATCTTTTGTGTTTTTATTGCAGATTTTTACATGGAAGGGTGTGGAATGGAGCCTCGAGGATCCCACAAAAACAGTTTGAAGAAATTTGGATTTTTCGAGCATGCTTTGAGCGCGCTCAGCGCGCTCCCAGCGCGAGGATGGAATGACTTACAGTATCTTGCGCCCTCAGCGAGCTTATAAGCGCGCTCAGCGCGTTCAGGCGGTTTAACTTTTAAGTTAAGCGCGCTCAGCGCGCTTCACGACACTCAGCCCCCTTATAAAGTGGTTTTGATCAGATTTTTTACACATTCACTATTAAATTCTGAGATCAAAATATATTACACTGTAGCATCTCATTTGTGGAAGATAAAAAGCATCATTTTGTCGATAAAATCGTCGTTGATGCTCGTTTATCTTCTACCGATTCTTGTTGATCAAGCTACCATGAATATGTGTAGCTAATTTCTCTTTTGTGTCAAGGTTATATGTAAGTAAACCTTTACTTTGTATGTATATGGATTGATCTTATCTTGTGAACTCTTGAATGATGAATGTATGATGATAAACCTTGATTTTATGTTTATTCTTTGTGTTGGTTCATGATTGAGAAATATGCTCAAACTCTTTACCTAGGTTTGTCATCCATCAATGTACATTGGCTAGAGATAGCAATGTGTGTGATGTTCACCAAATATTGAACTTTAATGTTGTCATTTTGATAGTTTGTGTGAGAAATCAACAAAGGATCAAAATGGCAAAACTCACAATATGTGTTAGAGATAAACATATTGAGAGGATATGTGATTGTATTTATCATTTAACCGAGTTCATTAGCTTTATCGATTATATACGTGCAAAGTGGTTTGTCAAACCCTAACCTTGACAAGTTTTTATAAACCGTTAAAACAATCCTTTACCGCTTTTAATTAACTTTGAATGCAACCGTTACGAAAGCAACCTAAAACCCTTTGTTACTTTAAAGTTGAAACGTTACGACTGTCGAATAGCGGCAATATCACGAACAATCTCTGTGGAACGATAACACTAAACCCGAACTCTATTTGTACATCAACAAATTGGCGTTGTTGCCGGGGATTGTAAATTGATATTGCAAGCATTGCAATAGTTGTGAAGTTTTAGACTTGTTACAAATTTTCTTGTGCTTGTTGATTTGTTTTGTTTAAGTGTGCAGACTTTGTTTATGCGAGGGCAACTACCGGCGGACCAACTTCTATTCGATCCTGAGATTGAAAGAACCGCTCGTAGGCTCAATAGCAGAACTAGACGGAGGAGGCAACTTGCGAGACAAAGACAAGAGCAAGAAGGAAGTTCTACTACAACACCACCACCACCATTCACACCAATCATGGCGCAACCACCTCCACCTCCCGCATCCACACCTTGTGTGAACAGTCCACGACATACTGCTCAGTTTGCCAACAACAATCAAGGAAGGCAAGCCGAGATGAAAACTGGAACTTTGAACTTATTGTATGGAAGTCCATTCACCGGAATGGACCATGAAGATCCTTTTGTGTTTCTCACAAAATTCTATGAGATTGCATTAGCGGCTGGTGTAGATCAAGCACAAGAGTTACCTCTCTTTAAAAGATTATTTCCGCATGCTTTGCTTGGCAAGGCAAAGGATTGGTACCTCGATCAAACTCCCGCCGTGATGACCGATTGGAATGTCTTGGAGGAAAAATTTATTGAACGGTTCTTCTCTCATAACCGTTTCATGGAGTCAAAAACAGCAATTTCAGTGTTCTCTCAAGGCACTAATGAATCCCTCAATGAAGCATGGGAAAGATTCAAGTCCATGCTTCGCAAATGTAAAGGTCACGTGTTTGATGAGTTAACACAAATTCATATCTTCAAGAATGGTCTCTAACCGAATTATAAGACTTTGTTGGATGCCACTGCGGGAGGAAGTTTGATGGCAAAGAATGTCGAGGAAGCAACTGATATTATCAATAGAATGGCTTTAAACGATCTTCAAAGTCAAAGCCGTGGCAACTCTCAAAATAAGCCCGGTGTCCTTGAATTGGGAACTAACGATGCGATCCTCGCGCAAAACAAGCTTATCTCTCAACAAGTGGAGCTTTTGACTCAGCAAATCAAAGAAATGAAGGAGCCGAGTAGAAGTAAGCAAGTAGCTTGTTGCGAACTTTGTAAAGGGGAGCATGACACCGGATTTTGTCCTCCTCCGGGTTTTGAAGAAGTGAACTATATGGCAAATCAAAGGGATTATCAAGGTAGACAACAACAACCTTACCAACAACAACACAATTCTCAACAAAATTATCAAGGAAATCAAGGATTTCAACCGCGAGCAAATTATCAAAATAATCAAGGTTATGGTGCCGGTCCTTCAAACCGGCAAAATCCGTATCAACCTCCACCACCTCCGGTTACTAGCTCTAAATTGGAAGACACTTTGACTCAATTCATGCAAATGTCTATGGCCAATCAAAAGAGTAGTGATGCGGCGATTAAGAATCTTGAAAACCAAGTGGGGCAACTTGCCAAGCAAATTGCCGAACAACAATCGGGTCCTTCCTTTTCCGCGAATACTCAAGTGAATCCTAAGGAGCATTGTAAGGCGATTGTTACTAGAAGTAGGAAGGAGTTGGAGAAAGAAAAGGAGAAAAAAATGGAGGAAGAAAAACTTGATGGTCTTGTGGAGGATTGTAGTGATGAGGAAGTAGTTGAAAATAAACGTGAAAGTGAAGGTGTAGTTGAAAATAAAAGTAATGACATGGTTGAAGTTGAAAATAATAGTGGTGAGGAGTTGAAGAAAAAAGAGAGACTTAGGAGAGTGAAGAAGGGAAAGGAATTAGTGAGCGCTATTCCGATCCAAAACTTACCATATCCTCATGCTCCTTCAAAGAAGGAAAATGAGAGGCACTATACGCGGTTCATGGACATCTTCAAGCAATTACAAGTTAACATTCTGTTTGCCGAAGCTTTGGAACAAATGCCAAAGTATGCAAAGTTCATGAAAGACATTCTCACGAAGAAGCGGAGGTATTCGGAACCGGAAACTATTGTTCTTGACGCGAGTTATAGTGCAATCATCCAAAGAACTCTTCCTAAAAAAGAAGTTGATCCGGGGCGTGTGACTTTGCCGGTTACCATTGGTGACGTCTATGTTGGAAAAGGCTTAATTGATTTGGGCTCAAGCATTAATCTTATCCCTTTGTCCATTGTAAAGAAGCTTGGGAACATTGAGATGAAAGCCATTCGTATGACTTTGCAATTGGCCGACAAGTCCACAACTCACCCTCATGGGTTAGCTCAAGATGTCTTGGTAAAAGTTGACAAATTTTTCTTCCCGGTTGATTTTGTTGTTATCGATATGGAGGAAGATGAAGATGCACCGTTAATTCTTGGCCGACCTTTCATGAAAACCGCCCGTATGATGATTGATGTGGATGACGGTTTGATGAAGGTGAGGGTTCAAAATGAAGAGGTTTGTTTTGATCTTTTCGAAGCTATGAAACATTCAAAAGATAAACATGATAGCTTTCGGATCGATGCAATTGAAGAAGCAACTGTGGAGGTTTCTAAGCATGTGCATGAAATCTCTCATTTGGAAATGGCTCTTAATGATTCTTTTGAAGTCTTTTCTGAAGAAGAAGAAAGAGCTCTTGAAGAGTGTTTAAAAGAGCTTGACTCCCTCAAAGAGTTGCAACCATGGGAGGTAGAACCGGAAGAATTAAAAAAGGATGTGAAAGTTGAGAATTCACCACTTGAATTGAAGGTCTTACCTTCCAATTTAAAATACGCTTATCTTGATGACGGTGGTAACAAGCCGGTTATCATTAGTAATGTGTTGTCAAAAAAAGAGGAAGGCCGTCTAATTCATGTTTTGAAGAAAAACCAAGATGCTATAGGTTGGGTCCTTTCCGATTTAAAAGGAATTAGCCCGGCTTATTGCATGCATCGTATCTTGATGGAAGAAGATTTCAAGGCGGTAGCCCAACCGCAACGCCGCTTGAACCCAACAATGAAAGAGGTGGTGAGAAAAGAAGTGGTTAAGCTATTGGAAGCCGGTATGATTTACCCGATTTCCGATAGCCCTTGGGTTAGTCCTGTCCATGTTGTGCCAAAAAAGGGAGGTATGACCGTGATTCGTAACGAAAAAAATGAGTTGGTCCCGACAAAAACAGTGACGGGGTGGAGGATGTGCATAGATTATAGACGCCTCAACACCGCGACAAGAAAATATCATTTTCCATTACCGTTTATGGACCAAATGTTAGAGAGGTTATCCGGGCAGCAGTTCTATTGTTTTTTGGACGGATATTCGGGGTATAACCAAATTGCGGTTGACCCGACGGATCATGAGAAGATGGCCTTTACGTGTCCCTTTGGTATTTTTGCGTATCGTAAGATGCCTTTTGGTTTATGTAATGCGTCGGCAAATTTCCAACGGTGCGTTCAAGCCATCTTCTCCGACTTAATAGAAAAGACAATGGAAGTGTTCATGGACGACTTTTCCATTTTTGGAGGTTCGTTTGATTTATGTTTGACAAATTTGGAAACTGTTCTAGAGAGGTGTGTGAAGACAAACCTAGTGTTGAATTGGGAGAAGTGTCACTTTATGGTGACGGAGGGAATTGTGCTCGGCCACAAAGTTTCGTCCAAAGGTCTTGAGGTTGATAGAGCGAAAGTTGAAGTGATAGAGAAGTTGCCTCCTCCGACCAACGTGAAAGGGATCCGAAGCTTCCTTGGGCATGCCGGATTTTATCGGCGTTTTATCAAAGACTTTGCAAAGGTGGCTAGACCATTGAGCAACTTGCTAAGCAAGGACCAGGTATTTCTTTTTAACGATGAATGTCTTCACGCTTTCGAAATTTTAAAAGAAAAGTTAGTTACCGCTCCAATAATAATCGCTCCAAATTGGACCAAAATTTTTGAACTTATGTGCGATGCGAGCGATTATGCTGTTGGAGCGGTACTTGGCCAGAGGAAGGAGAAAAATTTCCATGCCATACACTATGCAAGTAAGGTTTTAAATGAGGCACAAGTTAATTATGCCACAACCGAAAAAGAACTACTTGCTATTGTGTATGCGCTTGAGAAATTTAGATCCTACCTCATCGGGTCTAAAGTTGTTGTTTACACCGACCATTCGGCGATCAAGTATTTGCTAACCAAATCGGATTCGAAGCAAAGGCTCATCCGATGGATCCTTTTATTACAAGAGTTCGATTTAGAAATAAAAGATAAAAAGGGATCGGAAAATTTGGTGGCGGATCACTTGTCTCACCTTGTGAATGTGGAGGTCACCATTGATGAAAAGGAAATCCAAGAGGAATTTCCTGATGAAAAACTTTTTAAAGTCCAAGTTAGGCCTTGGTTTGCAGATTTTGCTAACCATAAGGCTACTGGTTGGGTGCCCGAAGACCTAACTTGGAACCAAAAAAGGAAGTTCCTTTCGGATGCTAGTTATTACGTATGGGACGACCCGTATTTATTTAAGTTAGGAAGTGACAACCTTTTGAGAAGGTGTGTCACGAGTGATGAGGCTCAAAGCATTCTTTGGCATTGCCACAACTCGCCGTATGGAGGCCATTTTAATGGTGCGAGAACAGCCACTAAAGTCCTTCAATCGGGCTTTTATTGGCCTTCTCTTTTTAAAGACGCACATCTCCATGCCAAAAGTTGTGACATGTGCCAAAGAACAGGTGGAATTGGACAACGAGATGAAATGCCTCTCCAAAACATACAAGAGGTGGAAATTTTTGATTGTTGGGGCATCGATTTTGTTGGTCCATTTCCACCATCTTTTGGAAATGAGTATATGTTGGTAGTCGTTGACTACGTTTCGAAGTGGGTTGAGGCGATTGCCTCACCGAGGGCTGATGTCAAAACGGTGATAAAATTTTTAAAGAAATATATCTTTTCCCGTTTTGGCACTCCTCGGGTGCTCATTAGCGATGGTGGGTCGTACTTTTGTAATACACCTCTCGAAAATGTCTTAAAACACTATGGTGTATCACATAAGGTGGCGACCCCTTACCACCCGCAGTCGAATGGTCAGGCTGAGGTATCCAACCGAGAGATAAAAAGAATCCTTGAAAAAACCGTGTCTAGTTCAAAAAAGGATTGGTCACAAAAATTGGATAAGGCTTTGTGGGCATATCGCATTGCTTACAAAGCTCCAATTGGTCTAACTCCGTTTCAATTGGTTTATGGTAAAACTTGCCATTTACCGGTTGAATTGGAGCACAAGGCCTTGTGGGCCTTAAAAATGCTGAATTTTGACAAGGACTTGGGAAATGCGTAATGCCGCATACCACTCAAGCTGGTTGTATAAAGAAAAAGTGAAAAAGTACCACGACAAGAAGCTTCGGCAAAAGGACTTCAAGGCCGGACAATTGGTATTGTTGTTTAACTCTCGGTTAAGACTATTTCCGAGAAAATTAAAGTCCAAGTGGTCCGAACCTTTTCGTGTGAAGGAAGTGAAGGATTTTGGAGCGGTGGTCATCGAAGACTTGGAAATGAAGGACTCTTGGACCGTAAACGGTCAGCGTCTAAAAATTTACCTTCTAGGGAATTTCGATCGAGCTTCCAGTACTGTTCTCCTTGATGTTCTTAATTGAGCGTCTTGGACCGTCGAGCTTAGCCGACGTTAAACAAGCGCTCATTGGGAGGCACCCCAACACTGTAAGCTTTTATCGTTTTTACTAGTGAATTTGCTGTTTAGACATGGTTTGTGAAAAATTGATGTTGTATGATGTTTAGGGTGATGTTTTGAACGTGTGGATGATATCTTTTTGCTGCTGGGAGAATTTTTGATTTTGCTCTGCGCGCTCTTGAAAAAATGAACTTATACTTCCAGGGGCTAGCGCGCTCTTTGCCCGCTCAGTGCGGGTTGCGAATTTTTGAAAAAAAAATATTTGAATTTCTGGGCCCACCATGATGTACCCGGCCCAGATTAATGTTAAAGTGGCTAGGGTTTTACAACCTTGCCTCTTTTTCTCATTTCCCTCATTTCTCCTTCATTTTCTCTCCTCCATAGTTCCCAAAAATTTCCTTGGATTTTCTCTCCTCTTCATCATCTCCCTTTCATTTTCTGCTGACCATCATCATCATCAAGCATTGTAAGTCTTTGTTTTAGCAATATTTTCATGTTTCAATTAGAAACCCATTTTTGGGACATTGTTAGTAATTGTTGCATGTTCATGTTCTTCTTCTTTCCTTTGCCTCTGTAATGACGAATTTCTGTGTAGGAGTTTACTGAGTAGGCTTGCATGTTGTTAGTAGTTAGAATTGTGGAAATTAGGGTATGAAATTTTAGACTTAGGGTTTGTAGAAAGGTTAATTTTCTTTGATTTTTGATGTTTAGTTCTCTGTAACAGGCTGTGTAGTGAAATTAGGGGTTGTGTCTATCTGTGTGAGCCATCTGTGCAGAGGGGGGTTTTTCTGCATTTCGCAGAGCCCGCTCAGCGCGCTATGAGATTTGCAGAAAAATTCCCCCTTTTCCCAACTCTGTTCTGCTATATTGTCATTGTTCTTATTACTGTTTACATAATTTAGGAATTTTAGCTTGCTGTTGTCACTAACTTGTGGTACTATTTTGGTTGTACGTTGTTTTTCTTTTGTGTTTTTCAGATGTCAGGAAGAAAGAAGCAACGTGTTGGTTCGACGTCGAATCCTAACCGAAGAGCTCCCGCTGGCCAATTTGATTCAACGCGTTTTGTTGGCCTCGAGCATCAACAAAGATATGTGGAGCTTGAAAAAAGATCAATATGGTCGGACAGGTTAATCATGATTGATCCTGATGGTCCACATAGGAACATGAGTCATTTTGTGCAGGGTGGGCCATGGGATAAGCTTGGTTCTCCCTTCCCTGAGTACAACATTGATATTGTTAGGGAGTTCTATGCTAATGCATTGCCGGCTGATGGGGAGACGTTCACTTTTCAAACATGGGTTCGGGGGAAGGTAATAAATTTCTCGAGGGAATCCATCAATACCTATCTTGGGGGACCACCTCAGCTGGGGGCAGATGATTTATGTGATTTTTCACGGACGTTGGCTCGGCGGAACTGGAATGCCGGCCAACTTAGGGAGTCTTTGTGCAGAGAGGGGGGCACTTACATTTTAAGTGCTGCTGGTGTGCCGATAAAGTTTGCTAGGAGGGTGTTGGATTCTGTCACTCAGCTTGTCATGTAGGTTGTTCTATACAACCTTCGACTGAGAAGCCACACCTCATCTATTCCCATGGAGACTGCGGCTCTAATTTTTCATTTGTGCACAGCGGGACATACCGTGGACTTTGGGCGGATTATTTCAAATGAATTGAAGAGAACTGCCACCAGTGGTACACCGCTTGGAGACCGTGTGGCTTGTGCTCTCATTTATCCAGGTTTGATTATGGCTTTATGCCATGAGGCGCAAGTTGCATTGCCTTCCCACCCGAATGTGAAGCTCCAGATTATTGATGATAACTATGTCACTCGTCATTGTATGGGGGCGATTGATTTTGAGCAGGCTGTCCTTATAGCTGCTCCTGCTCCTGCTCGTGGCCGTGGGCGCGGACGCGGGCACGCTTTTGATCCGAGTGTTGAGGCCAATTGGGCCATGCACGAGGCTCATCAGCGAGCTTTATTATTTATGCATGACTCTATGATACAATTGCAGCTGCAGATTCGGGAGCCACATGTGGACCACCGGCTGAGGACTCGCGAGGAACTCATTGCTTATGCTCGTTGGCCTGAGGGCAGGCCTGGTTTTCTTGAGGGGGCAGGTGATCGTGATGACGATGGCGGTGATGATGGAGTGGACAGCTCTAGTTCTGACTGACGTTGGGGTTTGACTAGTCTTTTATGTTATTTTGTTTTGTTTTTATTATGCTACTTGGTATAACTATTATGGTTGGAATTTTGTAGTCTCCATCCGGGCGGATGTGAGTTTGAATTTGGTGTTAAAAATTTTTTGGTTGATTTAATGAATTTAACATCCGGGTGGATGTTGTGTTATGTTTATATGGTTAGTTTGGATATAAATTTTTGTTGTTTGCCAACTTTATTTTTTTTAAAGGTAATGGATGGTTGAAGCAAGTGTGTTTCTTTGAACATTAAGTGTGTACTTCACCTTTCATTGATGGTGATGATATAAGTCTAAGTAGGTGCACACAAAGGTACTTTGTTTTGTGCTTGGTAGAATGTTAGTATGTTTTTTAACTTTGTGCTTCACATGATTTTCAAGCTTTTCTTCATTTTGCATTTTTGTTCATTTTGGAATCAATTAGGACACAACCACAAATGTGAGTCCCTCCATTGTTCATAAATATTGAGTGATTTTGTAATTGTTGTTTAGCTCGTATGATTCATGTTTAATCTTTTATTCATGTGCAAACCGTGGAAACATTGAAATGATCTAGGCAATTTTTGATTATGAGAAAAACCACCAATCCATATAACCTTCAATTTTACCTTATGAGAGGTGTGAGCACTTGCTAGCCATGTTGAGCCTTGAATTGGAATGAATCTTGTATCTACCAGTCATATGATCAAAAGAAGGCACTTTATAGTGGGTTGTTGATGCTAAATGAAAATCATTGTGATTCATTCTAGTTCTTTTGTTTTTACACTTAACCCTTTGTTTGAACATACTTTTGAAGAACATTGCCCATTAATTATAGTATGGTTTAAAGTTGGGGAGAGTTGTGCTAGTTTGTTGAAAAGAAAATGGAGTGGTAAATTGGTGCCTCTTGTGAAGAAAGAAAGAAACTTGAAGCACTATTATGTGCTATGCTTTGCACTCCAAAGGGAGTTGTGTGAAAAGAAAATGAAAGAGTGCACAATAAGAAAAGAATAAAAAAGAAAAGAAAGGCTTGATTTGAATTGTTATGAGGTTTGTCTAAGTGGGTTATTGGCATGTTCTTCATTTGTTGATAATATTTGTTAACCACTTTGATTCATTGGCCTTTTTACAAATATCCCTTTCTTGTTTAACCTTGCCTAGTTACAACCTTTAGAAGCCCTTAAGTGATCTTTGTTTCCTTGGTTTTCTTGTTGAATTGGTTTGATGAATGCATGAATTGTTCTGGATGCTGACACTTTTGCTATGAGTGTGTTTTGTCCTTTGGATATATTGAGCTAAGCTCATTTGAATAAATTAGGTGATTCTAATTTGAACATTTGTTTGCTTATGATTTGTGCTTGTTAATTATGTTTAGAATTTAGTTCATTTACATATTTTCATTCTTCGTAAGGACGAGCGGTACTTGCGTGCGTGTTTATTTGGTTTGAACCATTATGTTTTGTTGGTGTTTGTTCCCTGTTTTCCGCTTGCTTCTATTCTAAATTATCTTCGTTTGAGGGCAAACAAAGAGACAAGTTGGGGGGAGTTGTTAGGTGCTAAAAAGTGTTAATATTTAGATTAGTTTTTAGCACCTTTTTGTGAGCTTTATTCGTAAATCCATGCCTTTTCCCATTGTTTCCGTTTATAACCGTTTTCTAGTTAATTTCATTATTTATCGTATCTATCTATCTTTTGTGTTTTTATTGCAGATTTTTACATGGAAGGGTGTGGAATGGAGCCTCGAGGATCACACAAAAACAGTTTGAAGAAATTTGGATTTTTCGAGCATGCTTTGAGCGCGCTCCCAGCGCGAGGATGGAATGACTTACAGTAGCTTGCGCGCTCAGCGGGCTTATAAGCGCGCTCAGCGCGTTCAGGCGGTTTAACTTTTAAGTTAAGCGCGCTCAGCGCGCTTCACGACACTCAGCCCCCTTATAAAGTGGTTTTGATCAGATTTTTTACACATTCACTATTACATTCTGAGATCAAAATATATTACACTGTAGCATCTCATTTGTGGAAGATAAAAAGCATCATTTTGTCGATAAAATCGTCGTTGATGCTCGTTTCTCTTCTACCGATTCTTGTTGATCAAGCTACCATGAATATGTGTAGCTAATTTCTCTTTTGTGTCAAGGTTAGATGTAAGTAAACCTTTACTTTGTATGTATATGGATTGATCTTATCTTGTGAACTCTTGAATGATGAATGTATGATGATAAACCTTGATTTTATGTTTATTCTTTGTGTTGGTTCATGATTGAGAAATATGCTCAAACTCTTTACCTAGGTTTGTCATCCATCAATGTACATTGGCTAGAGATAGCAATGTGTGTGATGTTCACCAAATATTGAACTTTAATGTTGTCATTTTGATAGTTTGTGTGAGAAATCAACAAAGGATCAAAATGGCAAAACTCACAATATGTGTTAGAGATAAACATATTGAGAGGATATGTGATTGTATTTATCATTTAACCGAGTTCATTAGCTTTATCGATTATATACGTGCAAAGTGGTTTGTCGAACCCTAACCTTGACAAGTTTTTATAAACCGTTAAAACAATCCTTTACCGCTTTTAATTAACTTTGAATGCAACCGTTACGAAAGCAACCTAAAACCCTTTGTTACTTTAAAGTTGAAACGTTACGACTGTCGAACGGCGGCAATATCACGAACAATCTCTGTGGAACGATAACACTAAACCCGAACTCTATTTGTACATCAACACTGATCGTAGCACGACTTAAACCCATGCACCATTTTAATGCGGTACCGGTTAAACTATCCTGAAAGTAGTGAATCAGTAGGTCCTGATTCTCCGTCTGAGCTGACATTCGCCGAGCGTACATCACCAGATGGCTCTGAGGGCAAGAGTTATCCTTGTATTTTTCAAAGTCGGGCACTTGGAACTTGTGCGGGACTTTCACATTGGGGACCAAGTAGAGGTCTGCGGCGTCTTTTCCAAATAGATCCTGACCGCGAATGGGTTGCAGTTCCTTCTGCATTTCCAAGAACTGTTCCTAGAATTCATCCATCCGGTCAAACATAGTTTCCTTTTTACCAGAAGGTATCTGTGGAATCTGTCCTTCCGGGACAGTGTGCACCACAGGGGGTGGTACCGTGACTACGACAGTGAGTCTTGGCGTTTCCCAAAGTTTGTAACCTTCAGGAGTCTTCAGTATGCCTCTGGCATCTTCGCTTTCCCGAAGTTTGTAACCTTCAGGACCAGCGGCATCTGTCGCGATTCCCCGATCTTCAGCGATCGGCGGAACATATCCTTCTGGGATATAGTTTGCAGACATACCCCAGGGACGATCTTTCGGCATTTGATACCTAGGATCATACTTCTCCACTATGGGCGCTGAGGAGATCTCCGAGATCACAGTCCTTTGTAGCTGAGCTTCTGCCATGGCTTGCATGTCGTTACGAAGCTTTCTCATATCCTATCTCAGAGCGTCGATCTCTTCTTTCAACTCTATGTTCTCTTCCTCAAGATCATCCATCTTTTTTCTGACGATTGGCCCGAGTATTATACGAATGAGACAGTTTGACTCTATAACCGAGACACAAACGTGAGATTCGTAGGTAAGAAGAATACGCGATGTGAGAATAATGAATACAATGATTATATTAATTGTTTTTTTGGTTTAATCAAAATAAACTTTGACAATTAGATTGTAAATATCAAACAGTGGGGAAACCCCTTTTTATTGAAATTCAAAGGATTGCGGAAACGAATATACAGTAGATTACAAAGTGCAGAAACAGAAACCTAAGCTAATGGGTCCCAAGAGAACTCGGGTGCTGATTCTGGTATCTTCCTTTTCTTTGACCGGGGCTCTTGAGCCGTTGTCGGGTTGTCATTCCTTTGCCAGGTGAAAGGAGCGAGCAAATTCCTTTGGTCATCCTGATTTTCTACAGCATGTTGCTCCAAAATCTCGATCAGAGCATCCTTATCTTTCAGCAGTTGCTGTATTTTGATGCACTCTATGTCAAGGGTGCGGTACTTGTTCTTCCAAGACATCCTCTCCCGTTGAACTTTGTTGAGAGTAACCTGAAGCTTTTCAGTTTCCGTCATGAAGTACATGACAGATTCCCTCGGCGGAAGAATTCTGTAACGAGGATAAGGCATCTTCAGCTTAAGAGCTCTAGTTTGTACCCAGTGGAGATAAGGCTCCACCGAGACACAGTCCGGTTTTCCTAGAGACTCCCGTCCTTTCTTATGAACGTGTTTCCAAGCATGCACTATTTCTGTCTTTAGTGCTCTGTCATTTTCTCCTTCCTTGAAGAAAAGACCTTCCAGATGAGCACTCCGGGGAACATGCCTCATTGGGTATCCAAACTGACGGCGAACCAATATCGGATAATAGTTGATTCCTCCCTTAGTTCCTATAAGGGGTGCGTTGGGGAAGTTTCCACAACTGTCAATGATCCTGATTCCATCATAAATCCTATTACACCAATCTATGTCAGAGTTGGTGAGAGACATGATCTTCTGCGACCAGCGCAAGGCACTCTTATGGTCCCAGAAAGCAGCAGACTTAGGTAAATGGGAGATAAACCATTTATAAAGCAAAGGTACACAGCATGTGATCTCCCCTCCACTGTACAAATTCCCTAAGTGTACAGAATGATACGCATCTGCGAGCAAAGTCGGCACAAGGTTTCCAATGAGAAAAACCTTAATGGAGTTGATATCGACGAAGTTATTAATGTTGGGCAACAAAAATAATCTGTAGGTGAGTAAAACAAAGATGCTTTCAAAAGCAGTCCCGTTCCCTATACTAGCGAAGTACAGAGCTTTCTTTGTCAGAAACTGGGCTGGCAAACCTTGTATGCCACCCTTGGTAGTCATGTGAGTCCTGACCTCAGACTCGTCCAAATAAATTGCTCTTGCAATGGTCTGATTCTTTGGAATTTCTTCCAGTCCAGAAAATGGAGCTCGATCAGTGATATGTAAATCAATCAGATGAGAATACTCCTCCAGCGTTGGTGCGAGCTGGTAATCCGGGAATGTAAAGCAGTGATAAACTGGATCGTAGAATTGAACAAGCGCGTCCATGATTCCCTCAATCACATGGACTCTTAGCAGAGGTAGCAGACCTCCGTACTTGGCTCTGAAGGCCTCTTGGTTTGTGATCATTCTTGCCAAACCTCTTAAATCCTCTAGTTTTGGAATCCTGAAGGTGTACTTATGAGTTCTCCTTCTACCGAAATCCATTAGCGCAATCCTTTTCTCTGATATTTGCAATCACAGTCTTAGTTTAATTTGAAAAACAGAGAGACTATAAGAGAAAATTTTTTTTTTGTTTTAATGTTTTTTAGATGAATGCATGAATGCAGCACACAAAAACATAGAAAAAACATGGGGTCAAAAGGGTCGTTGTCATGAAGTCAAGGCTCTACCCATCCCCAAAGGTTTATACTAGGGTGATTTTTTGTACCTGTACTCAAAATCATCAGCTCCTCCCAGGATAACAAACAGCAAGCGGATCGCCAGCGAGCTGTATGAAATCTTATAGTAAATGTTATTCACCGAGAATAGATCATCAGCCTCAAATGAGGGTAGTATCACATGACAACTATTTCCGATAGTTTCTGCACTACAAAAGGGTTGGCTCCTCAGCTTCTCAAACATCACAATCGGCCCATTGCCTATGAGAGGGAATGGGTTGCATTGGTCAGCCTCCACTGAGGTTGATGGTCGACCTCGTCGCCATCACTTATCTTAAGTGTATACTCAATCTTTCCACATGCGGCATCACACGCATTCCCATTAGCAGAAAAATAAACACAGATATCAATTAGGAAAAGCAATATATATATTTGTCCTAAAGTCCTAGACCTTTTAAAGCTATGAATCCTAAGTTCCTGACAGAAAATGGTTTCCCGGCGGAGTCACCATCCTGTGGTTTCATTCCAATTTAACGGCGTTTTGACCTAAGATCCTAGTGACGTTAAGGCTTCAAGAGATAAGAGGAATAAAATTCCTTGAAAGGCGCCTCTTTGTGGTACCTCAGTCCAAGATTTCTACCTAGGAGACGAGAAGAGAACAAGATCCCTAAAAAAAGATTCTCCCCAGCAGAGTCGCCATTTTTCTGTAGCGAGTGATTTTTGGATGTGGTTGCGAAGCACGACCGCTCTAGTACTACAGTTCAATTCATTTTTTATCCTATTAAAGCTGATGAAGGAAGGGAAATAGATGTCTTCAACTAACCCTGCTTGCATACTGAGGTTAAACAGTTAAAACTGTTGGTTTACAGATGCTACAAAGATTCGGGGGTCTCTCCTTGGTTATTTTTTTTAAAAAGGGGTATTTTAGGCTATCGGTTGAGATGTTAGGACGGATGTATATGAAAGTATGGGATTTTGGGTTTTTGTTTAGTGTGCTCGCTAATATTTTTCTTTCAATCTTATGCCTACGTATTCCCGTTTACCGAAACAGGGAAATCAGAGCGTTCGTAGTTCCTCCTATTCTATGGGAGGAAATGGGTCATTTTGGTGTCTTGTTCAAAGCCCAAGACGTGAAGCTAAAGGTGGTTTGTATCTTGTTCAAAGCCCAAGATGTGAAGCTGAAAGGGTGTTGACTTTTAGAGAGAATTTGTCGTCTCTAAAGAGGGGGTTTTATGTCACAACTGTTTATAAAGGAGAATTACTTTAACCGGGATGTGTGAATCCGGCAATGCCATAATTTCCTTTATAGGGGATTTTTAACCTGAAGGAGAAGACTTTAACTCAGTGTAGAGCAATGTTATCTTTCCTTAGGAATTTCTCATGCTAAAAGAGGGACAGTGGCATGGATATAGATGATCCAGAGGCTTGCCGCTTACAGCAATTAGATGAAGGGGAAGGAGTTGTTGATGTTTGTGTACTGTGAACGAGGCACAACTTTGATGCTAAAAGGTTGATTGACTCAACCAATGGTTTTCTTATACAAAGCCTAAGAGGAGGCTAAAAGGTTTTCCTTATACAAAGCCTAAGAGGAGGCTAATATGTGTCTCGTACAGAGCCCGAGAGAGAGGCTAAAAGGGGTTGATCCTACAAATGATCTTTTATACTCAACAAGAGAGTGATTTCGTATCTCGTACAAAGCCCGAGATGGAGGCTAAAATTTGTTTGGCTCAATAAGAACCTTTTTATATCTCGTATAAAGCCCGAGATGGAGGCTAAAAGGGGTGACTCAACAAGAGAGTCTTTTATACTCAACAAGAGAGTGTTTTGTATCTCGTACAAACTCGAGATGGAGGCTAAATATTGTTTGACTCTGCTGGGGATAATCATTGTACAAAGCCCAAGAGGAGGCTAGGGTTACTGTTTCAGTTGAGTGACAGGTCCAGTATGCTGATTTTAAAAGAGAAAACCAGTTCTTATATGAGCAATGCTGTACTCAAGGAGTTGATTCGATGATCAGGGATATTTCCTTGTCTTTGAGGAAATGGGGAATCCAAAGGGTATTGAGACTGTCCGAGTCTACGGGTTTTCTTCCTATTTAATGAAGGGGTCACTTGAGAATGTCTTTGAGACTCAAGGATATTAGACTGTCCAAGTCTAGAGTTTCATCTTTTGTACTATGCTTTGAGAAACAGTAGAAATGACTGTTCTATGAAGATGACTAGGTTCTGTTCCTATACCTCTAGGAGGTCGTCGGGACAATTTGTACGAAGCCCAAGAGGAGGCTGGAAGCTTTTAAGAAGCCGACGGGTCCTTGTACTAAGCCCAAGAGGAGGCTATCATTCCCGCAGGAAGAGATCATTATACGAAGCCTAAGAGGAGGCTATGAATACTTCTAAGAAGCCGATGGGTCCTTGTACTAAGCCCAAGAGGAGGCGGGATGCTTTTAGGAAGCCTGTGGGTCCTTGTACAATGCCCAAGAGGAGGCCGATGCTTTTAAGAAGCCCGTGGGTCCCCAAACCCCGAGAAATTCAAGACAGACTATTCACAAGGAATAGATCAAGCCAGGAAAGTTCGAGAATTTGGAAGAAACTCAAAGATGCCATTCACGGAGAATACATTCATCTCTGGGAGTAGAGTTTCTTGACAATTCCTAATGAGGAAAGCCGAAGAGAAGATTGTATCTGGTGATCCTATTGGGGATCTAGCTGTCTATTTCTACGAATAAACGAAATGGCGTTACCTAGTTCTAGACGTAGTTGCCGGGGAAACTCTAAATATCTATATTATTATTACACATTTGATATGAGTTTATGAAAGAAGACTTACAGCGAAACAGCCCCACAATACAGTTATATGTATATGATAGCGGTAAATGAAAGCATATAAACACTTACTCGGTTGTAGAGCTTCCATGCTGTTTGGTTAATTGTTCAACAAAGAAAGATTGAAAACAATAGTATATTTCAAAATCAAAGGAGAAAGTGCTTTGAAAAAGAAAGATTTGGGGCTTACAGCTCAAGGAGAGGCCCAGGGTTTTATTAGTGATTTCACTGTTGAATTTGTATAGAGGGACTTATACAAGTGACTGAGGCCCAAAAATGTTTTCTGTATAAATGGATGGGTCTTACACTCTCTCAAGAGTCCCAAAAAGTTTAAAGAAAAAGAGTGGGGCTTATAACACGAGGGTAGGCCCAAATGATTTTTCCGTTTAAAATGGCGATCGCGCCGATGTTTTCTTTTAACGCATATGGACTTATACAATAAGTGAGGCCCAAAATTGTTCTGGTTAAAAGGGGATTGGGTCTTACACTCTATTAGAGGCCCAAAAGTTTTGAATGGGTCTTATAGCTCAAGGAGAGGCCCAAAAGGTTATTTTTTCAAAAGGCGACGATCGTGCCGTTTGTTTTTTACGGTATCGGGACTTATACAATATCCAAGGCCCAAAAATGATTTGGTCAAAAAACGATTGGGTCTTACACTCTATTAGAGGCCCAAAATGTTTTGAAAATTATTTATGAGGGTTGAATTAATCCAAAAACCTTAATTTGTTTTCAAAATGTGTTTTAATTGAATAAAAATTCAATTAAAATGATCAAAATTATTTAACATATGGAAAAAAAAATTTGATCTTGGATTAATGCTTCAAAAATTAAGTATTGACCTACAAAATAATTAGAAGGCATTAAAAGTTGCAAAATCGAGGTGGAAAAAATATTTTAAATGTTAAAAACAATTAAAACATTAATTCTTTGCAAAAATATCAATTATATGAAATAAATAATATTTTTGGGATTTTTTGGGAAAATAAAATATTTTAACATTTTTGTGAATTATTAAAAAAAGAATCAACTCAAAATCATTAAAACTCATAGAGAAATTAATTTTTGAATCAATTAAATAAAATCACAAAATTCAAATATTTGAATTTGAAAGAAATGGCGCCAAGAACAGCTGAAGAACACGCGCGTGTTCTGGGTTTGGCTGATTTGCATTTTCTATCCAATCTCACCGAATACTTGATATCATGCAATCCACATATCAATATGCTCGTCTCAACCTCACGATCATGTTTATGACAATTAATTTCATTTAAATTAAGCATAAAACAAGAAATCACGATAAATCCTTAAGAACCCTAATTTCTGCATGAAGGCTGGGATTTTTAATACACGATTTAAACAAAGCAATTACTTGAGGGGAAACATTCCATGCATGATTATGAACATTTGGCAAAAGTATTGTGCGAGGAAATATGCATAGATTGAGAGATGACCAAGTTTAAGCTTACCTCTAGGTCGTGACAGCAAGAGCAAATTGATTTCTGAGTAGGAGGTGTTACAGATGAATTGTGATGATCTGAACAGCTTCCCTACACCCTATGGAGTGTGTTTGAATGCTTGGACTTGACTGAGAATGGTTGGATCACTTCATGGCATCTCAACTGCAACTTGGTTAAAACCTTGAGCAATTGACTGGTGATTCTGAGAAATCAGTGTTCCAGTTGTTGTTTAAGTGTTTGATCAGCTCATATGTGATGTATATGAGGTGTCTGTGTGATTGGTTTGAGTTGAATTGCTCTCTAATGAAAAACCCGATAGTGACTTGCTAAGAAAGGCATTTTTTAGAGTGAGAAGTGGTTTTTGAGAAAGGCAAGTGTTGTAGGCCTTTGGTGTACTTAAACTGATCACAATTGAGCTCTATTTATAGTAGAGCAAGTTTGTTTTGCAAGGAATAATGAATGGCAACTGCTGAGTAGGTTTGGCCAATGTTGGCAAATGAAAATCCAAGTCTCCTCTAGCCATTTACTAGAGGTTAGGGCACAGGTTGCTGGTCCCCTTGGTCTTGGATATGCCTTGACTGAATTCAGTTGCTAAGAGCTCAGTCCATGCCACCTTGATGCTTCCATTGAATGCTCTAATTTAAAATTGGAGTCTTGTCCCTATTTTGGCAATTCTAGATTCAACATGCTATTTCTTGTTCCAAAGACTTTGGAGGCTTGGCTCAGTGATTGTCCACTTTAGATTCAATCCTCAGAGGTGTCCAAGTGGATAGGAGCATTTGAATTTGGCTGATTTTGGCAAATCGACCACAAGTGCAAAAATCTGCCTTGCCTTGGCAGATTTCAGCAAGGCAACTTGCCAATGTCATATATCATAGCTCAAATTGAATTTGGCAATGTTCTTGGCCATTTTGGAAAGCCCTTACATGATACAACAACTGTTTGAACATGTTTGGTTTTGATCTCTTTTGAATCCAAGTGAAAAACCCCCCTACATTTGGAAAAAAGTAAAGGCAGATTCTGACTTAGTGAAATTTTCACTAAGTGTTGGAACAAAGTGACTTTTCTTGATTTTGATCACTCCATAACTCAAAATCCACGAGGAATTTGGACATAGGTCAGTATGAAGCTTTTGTAGAGGGCAATGTGATCTACAAATCAAGCTTTGAATGGGGAACAATGGCCTTGTGGTTTAGGAGTTATGGTCCTCCAAAGTTGGCACATTAGTGTCACTTTTTCCATAACTTAGAAATTTTTCTAAGTTTTTATGGTTACCCCTTTTACAAGTTATCCCACTTTCTTTGATTTTTGTTGATGAATGATGATTCAAATCATACATTAACATCATTTTATGGTTAAAAATCCATTTTGGTGAAAAATCTCAAAAAGTCAAAGTTGACTTTTGGGCACAGTTGACTTTTTATCAGATGAATTCCAAACTGTGCAATTCTTCAGGAAATCATGTCCTTGACCTAAATCAAACTTGATGGACATGTTCCATGGGTGTTATAGGGTATATTGAATCATGTCTTAGGGTTTGGGAGCATGTCCTGGTCAAAAGTCAAAGTTACAGTTGACTTTCCTCGCGAAACCCTAATTGTGGTGCAGATGAAATTGAGACTTGTTGCTCAAGCTTCTTGGATTAATCCATTGTTGCAAATGGATCAATATAGTATATTAGAGACCCTCAAATCATCTCTTGAGGTCTTGGTTCATGATTTATCCCAAAAGTCAACTTGGGGGTGAATTAGGTCAAGAAACCATAATTCCTGATTTTTTATGTATGCATCCCCTGAGGCAAAATTGACTTGATGATTGGGTCCATGAGGTTCCATGGAGTATATTAGGTTATGTTTTGGATCATTGGCTTGTGCCCAGATGAAAAATTTCCATTTGGAGGCCCTGGTCGACCAAAACCCTAATTTGGTGACACAGGCGATCTTGAAGCTTGATCCACCTAGAAGGGAGCAAACTTGTGCTTAATCCTTGAAGTGGGAGTCCTTTTGATCCATTGTAGATATTTTAGAGGTTATACAAGTTGAAGATCATGTCAATCCTTGATTGATCCTTTGTCTAAGGCTCTAAGAGGGCTTAAAACCCTAATTTTGATTGTAGTGAATGCTCAACAACCCTTGAGGCATTTGATGAGGCATGATGGTTCATCCATATTGTGATGATGATTTGCTCAATGATAGGAAATCTTACTGGTCAAAATTTGGGGTATGACAATTAGACAAGCTTGATTCTACACATTCATATCAACCACATTGACTCCTCATTGACTCTTTAGCTTACATACTTTACTCCATGCAACTAATGCTTTTCTGATACCTTTGTTTTGGCCACTCCATAAAAATTCCCTGCACAATGCCTGCACAATTTTAACCACGCCTTTTGGAAATGGAAAGCATTACTTACAGAAATGAGCAGTGCCAAAGATTACACTATTAATTAATTAGATCCTACCTGAGTAGCTAAGCATTTGAGCACTCCAATGGTTGATCCTCTTCCTTATCGTATCCACTAGGCTAAGACAGTGATTACTAGTCAATTTTTTGCTGGAGAGATGGACACCCAAGTACCTAAAAGGTAAATGACCTGCAACAAAACCAATGTTATCATAAATCTACATCTTGCTATTATAATCCATACCCCCATAGTGCAGTTTACACTTACTAGGATTCACATACAACCCTGTGGACTTGGAAAATGCATTAAACATATCCATTAGCAGCTGAATTGATATAACATCACATCTAGAGAAAAGCAATAAGTCATTAGCAAAACTAATATCCATAATTTGCAGCTTTTCACACTTCCCATGGTAGTTGAAGTTAAGAACCTCATTCAGCTCTTGTAGCTTTCTGTGCAAATATTCCATTATGATGACAAAAAACAAGGGGGATATGAGATCCCTTTGCATCAACCCTCTTCTAGCTTTCGTCTCTTTTGTACAATGCCCATTCACACTAAACTTATAGCTCACGGTAGTTACAACTTCCATCACCCACCTAATGAACTTCCTAGGCATGCCAGCCTCTATCAAGATACTCTGTAGAGCCCTCCAATCAACATAATTATAAGCTTTCTGGATGTCCAGCTGAAATATGCACCTTGGCATCCATCCCTTTCTCTTGTAACCTTTGATGAGCTCATAAGCTAAGAGCACTTGATCATGAATTTTCTGACCAGACACAAAAGCTGCTTGATTCCTGCTGATGATACTACTAAGAACCTTACTTAACCTTGTGGCCATAATCTTAGAGATTATTTGGTAGACAGTGGTACGATAGGAAATGGGTCTGGACTCTCTAATGTATTTAACTTCCTTATGTTTAGGAATTAAAGTAACAAGGGTCCCAATGAATCTCTTATCCATTTCACCCTTGTTGAAGAAATCCATAACAACATTATTGACATCATCTTTAACTATGCTCCAAGCATGTTTGAAAATTTTGGAACCAAATCCATCCGCACTAGGTGCCTTAATATCACCAATGCTCTTAAGGGCACTCTAAATTTCATGACTACTAACTGGCCTCACTAGCATAACCCTTTGTTCCTTGGTCAGCTGATTACCTCTTCTCATAGCCACAACATCAATACCTTATATGGTTTGCTGTGCAGTATCCATCAGCTTGCCATAAAAATCAAGCACTTCAGCCTCAATCTCCTTTTGAGTAATGATAGGAGTCACATCATCTCTACAAAGCTTATTTATTTTGTTTCTCTTCTTAATACTCTTAAGGGTTGCATAAAAACAAATGTTATTTCCATCCCCTAACCTTATCCATTCCACCTTGGCCCTTTTTCTCAACACCTTCTCCCCAGTTTCTCTCAAGTTCATCAGCTTTTCTTGACATATATTAGTTTTGGTGATCAACTGATTATTCATTCTCTCCATACTCTACATATTATGTGCCTCTGTTAACTCTTTGCTAGCATCCTCAATCTGCTTCTTTATTCCCCTAAGAGGTTTGCTCATTCTCCTAACCACAGGTTGCAATCGCACGAGATTCTCCCAAAGGGCCCTATTAGGACGACCTCTTATTCTAAGCATCCAGCTTTTACTGATTTCATCCTTGTACCCTTCCATCTCTATCACAATATTAATGAACTAGAACCTCCTCTGATACTTTTTATTCTCCTCATCCTTTTTAGACAAATCAAAGCATGATTTGATACACCAGCCTCCAGCACATGAACTGCCTTGTTTATGTTCTGATGCATCCAATCAACGTTCCTTATCACTCTGTCTATTCTAGAGTAAATGGCACCATTTGCATGCTTGTTGAACCAAGTGTACACATCCCCTTTACTCTCTGCTTCAAACAGCCCTACGACATCCATCATATTCCTGAGGTCCATATATTCAACCTTTTTGACAGGCTTTCCTCCAGCTCTATCATCTGTTGAGAGAAAATTATTGAAATCTCCCATAATACTCCAAGGACCTTGTTGGCTATGACCTATATCCTCGATATCCTTCCATAACTTTCTTCTATGAGCAAGGTGATTGGAAGCATAGATTGCAGTGAGCCAGTTCATGAACTTCCCTTCAAAACTATATGCCCCACAATAAATTAATTAGTCTGTACTAGTAATTTCATTCACCTCAGTTCTATTATCATCCCAAAGCACCCATATTCTCCCATTGCCATGATTTCTATAGTTGTCAATAACATTCCAATGATTGCCCATGATTCTCCTATTTTTCTCAGCATGTTGCTGTTTCACTCTAGTTTCAAGCAAAATAGCAATTCAGGGTTAAGTTTGGAGAGACGGGAGCCAATCACTCTGCCTTTTGCTACCCTGTTTAGCCCCCTAACAATCCAGTATATTATCATTTGTCCACCAATGGATTCCCTTTAGGGTCCTTCCAAACACCTAAAGTTTCAAACCCATTTTGGCAAACTAATGACTTGTGTTGTGTTTCATTCATGGTCTTCTTTCCTTTATCATGTGTGCCTCTATTAACCTCTATCCAAACTTCTTCATTCTCAGGTTCTTCTGGATTGTTTTGCACATTCTCTTCTTTTGTCTCATCCTTTTGTTCTTGTTCTTCCATGTTCCTACCTCTGTTTGTTCCTTCTTTATTGCCTTCATTACCTGGTTTGGGTTGCCATTTTTTTATTGGAACTTTCCCCTCTTTGTTACAGCAACGACCAACCTTTTGGCATCGTTCGCAAAATTGAGGTCTCCATTCATACTCCACTTTCTATTGTCACTTTTTCCCCTCATGATCTTTGATAGTTATCTCTTCACAGAGTTTTTGTGTTACATCCACCTCCACCAAGATTCTCGCATACGTAATTATGAGTTTCTCCGTTGTGCATTCATTCGTGAACATTGGGTTTCCAATCACACTACCAATCTTTCCCATGATCTTTGCCCCCCATAGATGCAGGGGTAATTGAGGAAGCTTTACCAGATTGGAAGCGCACGCAACATATACCTTTCCATCGAAAAATCCAATCTCTATTCCATGATTATCATAGGTATATTGTGTATCGTGTACGACCCTCTCATCGTCACTTTGTCTCGTTCTTTGTCCGATTTGAATTTCAAGATGAAATAACCCTCATCATTGTAATACATCTCCGACAACTTGACAAAGTTCCATACCTTGATCGGGTAATTCTTCACTGCATTCATGCTCAGATTGGCACCAATCACATACATAATCAACGCCGTTTCCCAGTATCTAACTTCCGATTCAACATCCTCCTCCTCAACCTCAATTTCCACCTTTCCATCCACAATCTTCGATGCCACAAACTGAATCACCATTCCATTGGTGGTGTTTCTATTGCCTATAATCATATCAACCCAAAGCTCTGCCCCCTCTTCATTTTCATTAGTTTTCTTGTGTTCTTCCTCTTCCATCGTAATCGTAGGGGTTTTAGCAAACCTTAATCCTGGTTCCTCTTCCATCTGCATCACTTATGTTGCCACTTCACCTTCTTCCTCCTCTTCTGGTGATTTCATTTCTGTCGTGTTCGTTGAATTTCAGATATCATGGCTCTTCTCCGGTGATTGGGAAACCTCTTTTTTCGATCGTCCCCTTCGCCGCGTTCTCCCCATGAACGAAAAAAATCTTCAATACCTAAATTATTATTAAATAAACATTTAATCAATTACCACCACAGTAGTATGGTAATAAAAATCAAAAAGTAATTATACAAATGATCTTTAGATTAATTATAAAATTGTAAAAACATAAAAATTTCGCGGGTTATTTTTTTCCCACCGTCCAAGTTGTTTTGTTCTAGAAACCCTTTTTCTTATACTTTCTCAAAATCAAAACCATTCCTTTTTGTGGTTAAAGCTTCATCTGATGTTGTGACAAAATCACCCAAAGAAGAAGCCTCAAGGAACCAACCATATAAAGTGTATGAGGTAGGGGTGCTATGGCTCCTAGTGGATCAACTCACAACGCTGAAGTGTTCAATGTCGGTGATAATGTACTCGCCACCACACCAGGTCTCTTCTGCTCTTCATTTTATTTTCAGACAACTACATTGGTGCTTGTTTTCTATATCATCTTCAACATAGTTATTTTAACTGAATAATTAGGGTTTGTTTATTTGAATTTATTTATTGAAACTTATCTACTTCAATAAAGACTTGTGAGACTGTTTCAAAGCGTTTATGGAAAACTATATATCATATTTCACAAGTTGTTTTCAGTTGATTTTGACACGCTCTCCATGATAACTTAAAAAATAGCTAATAGTTTAGATAATAACAATTTCATTTTTGTTTATTTTCTGTTATAGAGAATAGCTAATATGAAATATCTAGTTTGTGAAACACAATGGCTTTTATCCCTCCACCAGCTGTACCTGCTGATAGATATCACTATAGTGCAAAACCTCTAGTTTTTAATGGAGAAAAATTTGATTACTAGAAAGATAAAATAAAGTTTTTTCCTTGGTCATGATGTAGATCCATGGGATATGGTAGTTGATGGCTACATTCATCCTGTTGATGCTAGTGGTAACAAGGTGGAAAGAAGAGTGATGACCGATGAAAAAAAAGAAAGACTACAATAATCATCACAAAGCAAGAAACATCTTGTTGAATGTTATTTGATACACTGAGTATGAAAAGATCACATCAAAGTCTATATTTGATTCTCTGAGAATGACTCATGAAGGAAACATTCAAGTTAAAGAAACCAATGCACTTGCCTTGATACAGAAGTATGAAGTCTTCAAGATGGAAGACAATGAAACTATTGAGAACATGTTTCCCAAGGTTTCAGACTCTTGTTGCATGACTGAAGATTCTGGACAAAGATTACTCAACTGCATATCATGTGAGGAAAATTATCAAAAGCTTACCCAAGAGATGAAGGCCTATGGTAACTGAGTTGAAAATTTCTAAGGGTCTGAACAATGCAACTCTTGAAGAACTTGTGAGTTCTTTGAGAAGTCATGAGATAGAGCTTGAAGAGGATGTGCCTAAAAGAAAAGTTAAGTCAGTGGCTTTGAAATCCATGGGAAAGTCAGAGAAGACCAAAACCTTTCAAGCTGAAGAAGAAGGATATTCTGAAGATGATTCAAAAGAAGAAGATGAATTGTCTCTTCTTTCCAGACGTGTTAATCAACTCTGGAAGAAAAGACATGACAAGTTCAGAGGCTCTAGAAGGACAAGTGGTCGCTCTAAGTCTACATCTGGACTAAAGAAGTCAAGTGTTGGTAAGGACGTCATTTGCTTTGAGTACAATGAGCCATGTCACTACAAGAATGAGTATCCTAAGCTGAAGAAAGAAAAACCAATAATAAGGACTTCAGAGGAAATAAGAAAGGTATGATGGCTACCTGGGATGCTGGGGTACCTGCCGATGATGTGTCGTCACTGCCACCTCTAGTTGATGTCGATAACCAACAACACACGTAGATAATTGCATTTATTATGGATAACCTCATGAGTTTGATAAACCCAGATGGTGATATTTGTACTCGATTATCGCGGGCATCACACATAGTTGGCGGATGACCTATTTAGATGTTATTATAATTTTTATGTATTATTTATATATTATGTGTAACATTACTTAGACACATATGTACTATACTTTTTATTAGATAAAATTTTGGATCTTTATTTCATGCACGATGCACATAATTTAACAGAATTTTTAAAAGTTTCAATACACTGTAAATACTAAATACACTATCGAAAATTTTGGTAATATCAAAATTTTTAGTAGGAACACTTTTAAAATTATAAAATTATGCAGAGTATCCGATACAAAAGAGCGGGAGATATTATCTGTATTACTAAATAAATATTTAATCAATATGATAATAAAAATAAAAAAATAATTATTAAATGATTTTTAGATTAATTATAAAATAGTAAAAATATAAAAATTTCGCGGGTAAAGGGAGGCTCTCAGTCGTTCTTATTTTCTTCCAACCGCCAAGTTGTTTTGTTCAAGAAACCCTTTTTCTTATAGTTTCATCAAACACTCATTTGTCAAAATCAAAGTCTTTCCTTTTTGCGATTAAAGCTTCATCTGATGTTGTGACAGAAGCACCCAAAGAAGAAGCTTCAAGGAACCAACCATATCAAGTGTATGAGGTATGGATACTATAGCTCCTGTCTGGTGGATCAACTCCTGGTGATAATGTACTCGCCACCACACCAGGTCTCTTCTGCTCTTCATTTTATTTTCAGACAACTACATTGGTGCTTGTTTGCTATATCATCTTCAACAAAGACTTATGGAAGGGGATTAGGGTTTGTTTCTTTGAATTGATTTATTGAAACTTATCTACTTCAATAAAGACTTGTGAGGCTGTTTCAAAGCGTTTATGGAAAACTATATATCATATTTCACAAGTTGTTTTCAGTTGATTTTGACAGGCTCTCCATGATAACTTATAAAATAGCTAATAGTTTAGATAATAACAGTTTCATTTTTGTTTATTTTCTGTTATAGAGAATAGCTAATAGGAAAGATAGAAACTGGTGGTGAGTTCACTCATAAGAAGATCATCTGAGCTGAGAGTAAGTTTCGTCATATTTGGATTAAGTACAATTTCTTTTCTAGAACGGTTATTTCACATATGTCATTATTGGGCATTTTATGAAATTTGGTTTGCAACATATAATCATGCAAACATACAAAAATCATAACGTTGTGCTGAATTTAGTAAATATTTTCCTTTATTACTCAATTGCTTATTGAAATAAGGAATCAAGGATTGCCGACTTTGTTCTTGTAACTACATGATAGACATTGTATTAAATTGTAATCTGCAACGCCTAGTTTGAGGCAGAAAAAAGCTTTAATTTTGAATCATCCAATTTGCTAGGAGTATATCTAGATTAAAATTAAAAGGATTAATGGTATCTTCTTGATAATCCTAATGTCCATCACTTGTTTAAATGCTGAAGGAATGCTAAGTACGCGGAAGCATTAGAGAAATTTGAGTCACTTTTGGGAACAAATCCAGAGCTCGATGAAGAAGCAGTGGCAAGTTATAATGTTGCTTATTGTTGCTCCAAGCTAAGCTAAACCAGGTATATATGTTTCTTCACTCTACAAATTGTATGTGCTTCATTCTACTACTCTCTCACTGCTTTTGGATCATTTTTTTGAGTGTCCACTAATCCCTCTATATATGTAGATTAAATCTCTCAACCACATCTTTTAAATGATTAGTGTTATAACATGTCAAAAGTAGTCGGAGAGTGCCGAGTGTAAAGTAAGCCATTTAAAAAACCTTTACAACCGCATCTCTTCAATGATTAGTTTTATAACATGTTCCATATTAATAGTATATATACTATACAAATTTATATCCATTAAGTCCCACATTGGCTAGAACATCACACAAACAAGTGTTTATAAATGTTTGACATGCTAGTTTGTTCGCCGAGCTGAGTAGCGCCAGCTTATGACCTGTGTGGGGGCAATAAGGTGATGGAACATGGCTAAGGCTTAACAGGTTGGTCTGGTGGTTGCACCATGCTGGCCTGCCCGCTCCAAGTTGCGAGTTGGCCCACGGGACTTGTGCGAAGGCACAGGTCTTGTGGGTCTTAGACAGGAGGGTAAAGCGTGAGGCTGGTTTCACAGAGCAGCGAACACTTCCCACTCCTGACAGTGGAGGGATCACGGGCCGCTGCACCTCCAGTCCACAACACCTGGTGAGCCTAGCCCCTTGAACCATCTCTTTTTGGTGGTGGGGTTCACATATTGAGGTGTCTGCCATGTATTTTTAGTACTGCATCGTTAGTTGGAAGCCAAATTCATTCCAGCCAGCAAATTGTTTACATCTAATAGTCCCAATATAAATTGCTTCTCTGTTGCCCTCTTCATCTGTTTTACTTAGCATTTCATAATAATGATAATGGTAGTTTGCCACCATTTGTTTAGCACATTTTGGCATTAATTAAATGAAGTATGTAAATAAAACATCCATGGTCATGGATTGACATGATTTGGTTATTTATTTGCTATGAAAGCCATAAATAACACTTCCATCCTCTGCTTATGGATCTTTAGACAGTATAGGGAAATACTTCATCCTAAGAACAAAGTGAAAGAGTTTCCTAGGTCTTTGTTAGTCTAAGCAAATCATCATTTGGTAATCTTTTTGAGCTCCTCATAGAAATATAAAAGATGAGAAGGTCGCATGGGATTGGAATCAGAGGTATACAATTGTGTTGGGATGTGCAAAAGGGATTTTCTATTTGCACCATGAATGTTCTCCACCTGTTATTCATAGGGATATGAAATCTAACAGCATCTTGCTTGAGGAAGATTATGAGGCAAAAATTGCTGATTTTGGTGTTGCATGGTTTGCTTGCACACATGGTTATATTGCTCCAGGTATGTTTTGATAATGCTTTCAACAAGAAATTTCAATACACTGTTTTTAGCTTCAAAAGTATCTCATGTTTTATTTACACAATTATTATTTGTGACATTTTATTATAAGCATTTGCGGATTCAAACTCCTGTAGTCAGGAAGTCCCTCATCTGCCGTAGTCATACAATCTGCGTTGTCAAATTAATTAAGATCAGATGGGCTGCATTTAGATTTCATAATCGAGTCTATTATACATGGTCGGATGTGAGACATGGGATCTTGATCAGATGTCCAAAATGCATGGCTTTGTCAATTGTGATTTCATAATCGCAAGAAATACAACCTTGGTTTAAAACCATGCTAATAAGCCAACTATAACAGACAAATGGTGAATATGGAAGAACAATGTACAACAAATTTATGGACTGAATCAAAATGTTGAGCTGGATTTAATTAGTCTTTTCCATTAGTACTCATTTGCTTATTAAAAAAAAGGAATATAGGATTGATAGACATATCAGAAACATAACATTTTCCATATGAATTGAAACTGTAATATAGATTAGGACTAAAGAATTAATGGCATCTTACTGATAATAATGTCCATTACTTTCCTGGATTCATTGCTGATGGAATGCTAAGTACGAGGAAGCATGAGAGAAATTTGAGTCTGATTGGGAACAAAGCCAGAACTTGAAGAAGCAGCATTCACAAGTTATAATGTTGCCTATTGATTGGTATTGTATTTATTCTGCGTATAACTTTTTGAATAGATTTAATCCTTCTATAACTTTTTGAATAGATTTAATCCTTCTGTATATGTATTATGAAATCAGCCACAACATTTTTGAGTGTTATAACATTTAAGAAAGCATGTTCCAACATAATTCTACACCATTTTGAATCAATTTAAGTCCCACAATGGCTAGAAGATCACACAAGCAAGTGTTTATAAATGTCTAACATGCTAGTTAGTTCGCCGAGCTGAGTAACGCCAGCTTGTGACCCATGTGGGGGAAACAAGGTGATGGAACATGGCTAAGGCTTAACAGGTTGGTCTGGTTGTTGCACCGTGCTGGCCTGCCCGCTCCAAGTTACGAGTTGACCCACGAGACTTGTGCGTAGGCATGGGTCTTGTTGGTCTTAGACAGGAGGGGACAGCGTGAGGCTGGTTTAACAGAGCAGCGAGCACTTCCTACTCTTGACAGTGGAGGGAACACGGGTCGCTGCACCTCTGGCCCACTACACCTGGTGAGCCTAGCCCCTTGAACCATCTCTTTTTGGTGGTTGGGTTCATATTTTGAGAAATCATGATTAATAAAATGAATATTTTTTGGATTAGATAGTTTTTCATATCTATTCTTAGATCTGTTTAAAAAATTACAAATACTTTAGCTTAAATTTCTATATCTTGAATTCCACTTACAGTTTGATGTGCATCATTCCTTTCTAGTTTGGCACTGTCCTTAAAAAAAAAAAGCAAACAATATTTAATCTCTATTAAATTTTTTGAACACTGTTTGTGATATTTTTAAAGTTTCCTTATACATCTTTTGTTGATGACGTATGGACAACATTCCTTGAAGCTGAAATTTAACCTTTCAAGAAGGTAAGAGGATGCCTGGATCTCATTTGACTCTTCCTTGTATAACTCCTTGCAGCATTCAGCTTTCAGTTGCATGTTTTTACTTGTTTTAGGCTCATTTTGTTAAGAAATTTGAAGACATGTGAAGCAAGTGCCTAGTTTCACTTTCAGTTTCAAATTCAATGAGCAAGCGCTTAGGTATTTGACGTCACTTTTAAATGTTGTTTATTACATCGACTTATTTCTGTTATGTTTTAGAGTCTGTGGATATGACCTCAATGAATTTATACACTTAACTCATTTTATAGGTTTACTTGCTATTATGTTAAACTTGTTTATCAACGATTATGTTTGACTATAAACACATTTTAAAAAGGTAAAACTAGAACTAGATTTGATGGGGTTAAAAAGGTAAAACTAGAACTAGATTTGGTGGGGTGTGCCAGGCTATTGCAATAGTGAAACGCAAAAGCGACGCTTGAGGGACCCAATAGCAAGCTATTGAAGTGGACTCTCCCCTTCAAGAAATAAATTTAATATCGTGTGGACCATTGGCCCCCTCAAGAAATAAATTTAATATCGTGTGGACCATTGGCCCACATATCTGATATTAAACTGATAGGAACAGATATTACACTTGATCTTAGCCAAAAGGCCGAGAAAGGTATGAGTTGAAGGATATGCTTGTTGTGTTTTTTATAACTTACATCTATTATGTTTCTTACTTCACTAACCGAGGTGGGATTCTTATGTGTTTATAGTCAAACATAAGTTGCTTCCACTTGATTCTAAATATTTTCACTCAGTGATTAAACATCAAGACCTTACTCACATTTGACAGCAAAAACTACTTTGTAAATTAGCTTGTTGGCTTATAATATTTTCTATACTAGTGTTCCTAATTGGTAGTTTGGTTGAAGTGAACACCATTTTTATGTCCACGTGTTTATCATTTATTTAAGCAAAATCATTTCTAACAATCACTGTCTTGGCCAGTTGTAGAATATGGAAGAACAACGTATACATCATATTTTTTGACTGAATCAAAATGTTTGAGATATGATAAAAATTTCAGATGCAAAACTGTCTATGGAAATAAGAATTGATAGTGCGGCGGGAAAATGATTTGAGAGAAGGCTTACTATTATACAAGTAAAACTACCAAAATTAAAAAATTGTTTTATCTATCCTTTTTCGTTTTTCTTTACCGTTTATCTTCTTTTATCTTGCCCTTGACATTTCTGAGTGGCAGTATATTTTCAATATGCAATAGAAATTAAGTGCAATTTCTTCTCTAGAATTGTTATTTCAACAATATAATCCTACTGTCCAATTCGTTCCTAGATTAAATGCAGAAGGAATGCTAAGTACGGGGAAGCATTAGAGAAATTTTAAACACAAAGCCAGAGCCTGATGAAGCAGCAGTGGCAAGTTATAATGTTGCTTGTTGTCACTCTAAGCCAACACAGGTATATATATTTGTTCACTTTAATAATTGTGTGTGTTGCATTCCACTACTCTGTCATTGGTTTTGGATAATTTTTTTGTGTGTATTTAGTCTGCATATAACTTTGTGAATAGATTTAATCCTTCTATATGTAGTGACTAATTTGGTGCAATTTACCATTGGCAATTTACCTTGAGCTTTATAAGGCCCCTTGTTACAAGAAGCTGTAGATATCAATGTATCTATTAATACATTTTAAGTCATTGCCTCCAAAAAGTATTAACCATACCAAGTTTTTTCTCTATTATCTCCAAAAAGGATTAACCATACTAATGTTACAATCTCCAAAAAGGATAAATCATACCAATGTTACAATGATTAAATGAGCTATTCAATTTGTTTTATACTCCATTTCTCAATACCTTACACATTCTTTTTCGACGTGGAACTCAACTACTAGGTGGCAATGTATTTCTCATCCTCTTTACCAGTAGACAATTACCCGCCTTCTGAAAGTGTTTACCAATTTGTGTAAGATTAATAGACAAAAGAGTACAAACTGGGATTGATTGTTGATGGTGTAAAATGGAGTTGGAGACAGCAGAGCACGTGCTGCTGCTGTGTAATAAGAGCAATCAGACTTGTCAAAGTCTGGACATGTGGAGACACAGAGCATGCACTGCTGCTAAATAGGAACATTTGGAGAGAAAATTTTCACTTATTAAAATGCACTGTCAAAGTAGGAAAGAGTATTTTTGCTATGATATTATGGAGTAGGTTCATCAATTTGGGACAACAAATCAGAGAGAGCAGCAGATGCAGTAGATCAGAGGGAGTTGTTTACAAGCGGAGTGGTGGACTGCACGACAATTGGACATGATGGATGGGCCAAGACGGCAGGTGCAGCATTAAATGGCAACTTCCTCCTCGAAGTTATATCAAGTGCAACGTTGATGCCTTGTTCTCAGAGTACCAAACCAGTGTGGGGATTGGAATCTGCTTATCGGGAGGAGTTTGGTATGTTTTTGGGTGGGAGCCTTAAACTCTGTGGCTGCAACCAGTTATGACAGTCGAGACATAATGATCTAGGTTTGGTGGGGTGTGCCACAATAACAACATAATGATCTTGAGAGGAAAAAACAAACGGTAGCATTTCTCTTCTCTCTCACTCTCGCTCGGCTCTCTCTTTTGTTTCAAACTCGTCGTCGCACCGGCACGCCCTACGGCGGCGGCGGGACAACGCCCAGAACACTAAGTTGAACACCTTAAACCCTTCGTCTCGCCCTCCTCCTTCTATTTCTTACGCTCGTTTCCTCTTATTCTAAACCAAACTTTCCAATTTCAACAAAAATTGAAAAAACCTAGATCCAGCAAAAAAAAAAGGAATTAAACGCTCATGGAGCACGAGCTGGCCATGAGATATTGGGGAAAAGCTTCAAGGCACCATATTCCACATTACAACATCAAGAATCTCGCAAAAAAGAGTGGCGAATTACTTACCTCAATGGCGCGATTCTGACGAAGATGAAAACGAAGGTGAGTCCTCAAGTGCTTTAATTCTTCCTTCTTCTTTCTCAGCTCTCCTTCAATTTGTGTCGCTACTTCTATTGCCCTGTTTCTTCGCCTTTTCGTGTTTTTTCTTTTGGTGTGAATTAGTGATGCTATCAGCATCTCTTCACTGCCGTGTGTGTGTATGCAATTCGTGTGTATTTTCACCGCCTGTATGTGTAAGTAATGATATGATGCTTCCTGTAACGTGTGTCTGGTGTAGAGAGGTTTTGCAAGTTTTGTTTGGATTTCTTTTTGTGTGGTGATGTGAATCTTCTCACATGCGTGTGATGTATTGTTGCTCACTGTGTTACTAAAATTTTGATGGGGGATGGATGTGAACTGGTATGATTATGTGCGTGAATTCTGTGGGAATTTCTGTATACTATGAATTGAATTTTTCTCTTAGTGTGCACTTTGTGAAATTTTGTATCTGTCCTGTATGTTCTGCTCTTGTGTATGTATGATTGTGAGCTCTTTTGAATTTCTGATACTATATGCTAGGGGTGTCTTATTTTGGTGAAGGTGTTTTTGCTCTCCAACCTCCTGTTGTTGTGAATGTTTCTGATTGTATAGGCTCAGAATTTGGAATATTGATTTCTGAAATTGAATGTGTGTTATCATGTCGAAACTTTGTTTTGGAAAGAATTTGAACCCGTTAGAACATGTTATTGAAACAAGATTTTTATAATGAATGCTTTTTCCTTTTTCATTTCAACATGTTTGGTGTATTATTTTTGGAAGAAAATGAATGTTGTTTGAACATGTTTGCTGCTGTTTTGGAAAATATTTGAACTGTCTGGAACATGTCTTGGATTACACGATTTGGTTTCCTTTTTGAATGTATCGTGTTTGAGACATGTTTTTTTTGTGATTATTGATGATGATGATATGATTGTTTTGTTGAAGACACGTTATTGAACGACTTTCCTTCTTTAATTGGACCTGTCAAATGAATGGGTCTTGAAGAATACATTTGTCGTTACAAGCTGTGACTTGCGTGGTTTTTATGACGAATGGCTTTGATCCTTTTCAAGATATTATTTCCATTTTAATCTGATCCTGTATGTTTTGCCGGGGAATATTGTCATTGTGTAGAGACAAAATTTGAGACACAAAATTAGTGAAACTTCTGAAAGTCTGGAAATAAGAAGAATCTATAGAAAGAACATGAAGATCCTTCCAGATATTTTTCCATCTTGTAGAGAGGATGCACGTTTGAACAACTTGCTTGGCATTCAAATGCGAGAATATTCGAAGTAAAAGACAATCAGGTAATACACTGAATTTGTCTTTATCGAAACCTCTTCTCTGTGTTTTCATTGTGAAGCAAATAAAATCTCTCTATGACAATTGCTTGTAGTGATTATGGCAGGTCCGTGTAGCATGGTTTGTGAATGTTTGGTTTTATTTTAATTGCTCTTAATTCTTGATACAGATTGATGGAGGATCTTTTTTGAATCATTGCTGAAATGAATTTGGAAATTGGTGGCGATGTTTATCATATAGCTCTGCACAAACAAAGTGTCTAGAAAATGCAGTTCTAGGTTTTTTTATGCTTAATGATCCTTGGTTCTCTTTTTTGACAGGTGATTTTGTAGTGTCAGAAGTGGGATCAAGCATTTGCACCAGCATATTTATTACATCCAGTAAACTTGGTAGCTGCTCAAGATGGGTTATGCTCCCCAAAAGCTTTTGTTTAGACACATTTTTGAATGATTCCCTTCTTAGCTGCCTTCTTGAAATTCTTTGTAGGTCCCATATCTTCACAACTTGATCACTTCCTATATAACACGTATATCAAGATGTCTTGTTGGTGAAACTGATAGCCAATATTGACTCCTCAGTGTCGTCAATATTATCAATCGGAATAGTCTCCATGCCGTGTCCATTCTTATTCCAGAAAGAGATCCTATTATCATCACCAGCACTTGCAACAACCAAATTTGCGTGATTCCACTTGACTGAATTGATTTGGAATCCAGGAGAAAGAGTGAAGCTAAGGGTACAAGGATTGCCGGTTTTGACGGTGTCGTAGCGGTACATTTCATCAAGATATAATTGTAGGGGTGGGAATAGGTCAGGCCAACTAACAGGGGCCTACGGCCTAGCCTACATAGGCTCAGGTCAGGCCAGGTTTTTTTTTTAAATAGAAAAGGTCTAGGCTTTTTTATAAACCTATTTAGTTAAAGAGGCTAGGCCACAGGCCGTAAGAAAAGCCTTTTAAGCCTATCAGGCTGACCTATTTAAGAAAAAATCAATAAATTTATTATTATTATATTCTATTTTGTACTTTGAACTAAAATACAAAAATAAAACTTAGTTATTTTGAAGAACTTATGAAAATAAGTTAAAAAAACATTATAAACAATGTCATAAGTTGTTGTCATAAGTTTTTTTCATAAGTTATCTTCAACAAATAGTATCACCAAACTTATGCTAATAAGAAAACTTGAACGAGACAATGAAAACAAACATTTAATCTCATTGATCTTTTAACTTGTTAGTCTATTTAACATTAGTTGAATTTTTTATTTACAGATGTTCAAATGAAGTAGGCTTTTAAATAGGCTAGTAGGCTAATCAGGCCTTCGAAAAGGCCAGACTTATGCCTAAAAATAAGCCTATGATAGGCTATAGGCCAGGCTTATAGAATATGGCCACAACAACTCATATGTTGTTATAGCATCGCACGTTCATTTGTGCCAACTTGGACGAAAAATTTCAAGACCTCAAAACTAATAAGATTTCTCAAATAATCTTCAAGTCGCTGACCATCTAAAGTGACTCTCACCATTAGTATGAATTTTGTGTTTGAAAGGAAATTACTAACATACTCATACTCATGAATCTTGAACTTTGAATATGGATAGAAATTCTTGAGTTTGAACTTTGAATGGACTTGGATAAATGTAGGAACATTGAGCTTGTACTTTGTATCCACCACTTGAATTGGTCCACAAGTTCGTACCATAAATGAGAATCCTAAAACAAAGATGATCTTAAACAACACCTCTGTTACTTGAATCTCAAGCAAGCCACGCAAGACATCCTCCTATTGAATCAAATCTTAGGACAAAATAAATGCCCAAGAATTTAATATCGCTTAAAATAATTACGAATTCACGAGTTCGTTATCCCCAACCTTCAATTTGATCACAAATCAATCACATTCCAACAAAAGGGCAACCCTCATCCTTCTTGAGACATGCACAGAGGCCTCTGAGTTATCTTGGAGAAACTGAACTCAATACTAGATGACCCCTATAAGAAGATGATCGTGATGATGATGAACTTAGTGCACGAACTACAAGGACATAACCCATAATATCGTTTGCCACGAAATCCATGACCAGTCTTCAAATAAAATGAAAGCCCTAATCCTCCTTGGGAAACCTCTGAGAAATCTTGAGGAAGATTGATCTTGTATTGGCTAAGGGACCATAAGAATGAGGGCACCTCTTTCCTTTATCTCCACAGAAATTCAACACAACTTGCAAGGGACCAGAATCCCAATGAGCACACACACAGCCTTCATGACCTTAGTACCTTTTGCAGCAACACCTAATTTCACAAATGAAAACAAACAAACAAAATTTAATATATCGGTTAGCTATGCATGTATGATTGACCTAAGATGATATGCAAAAGATCAAGCAATCTAAGAGAAAAATTTGGGATATAACACCCTGCTACCAAGAAAAAGTCATTGACAAGAAAGGAAATGCCCTCAAATGACTCTGAGTATGATGTCGAACAAGATGTTCAAGACATCATGCCTTCTGCTAAGAAAAAAAGTGCTGATATGGATCAAAGTTTATACAGGAGTATGATTGGTAGTCTGCTGTATCCTACAGCTAACAGACCAGACATCACTTTTGTTGTAGGAGTTTGTGCTAGATATCAGGTTGAGCCTAAAATGAGCCACATTAAGCAAGTGAATAGGATCATGAAATACATCAATGATACTAGTGATTATAGAATGTTGTATTCTCATAGTCCAAATTCCATACTTGTAAGGCATTGTGATGCAGACCGGGCAACTGAGGATGAGTATATTACTACAGGAAACAATTGCTCTCAATCTATTTGGATGAAACAAATGCTAAAGGAATATAATATTAAACAGGATGTCATGACATTATATTGTGACAGTCTGAGTGCAATCAATTTATCTAAGAATCTCATCCAACATAGCAGGATAAAGCATATTGACATTCGTCATCATTTTATTAGGGATCTTGTTGAGGACAAAATTGTTACTCTTGAGCATGTGGCCACTGAGAAGTAACTGACAGACCTATTTACTAAGGCTTTGGATGCAAATCAATTAGAGAAGTTAATGGGCGAATCGGGAATTTGCAAGTTTGGGGTGTTATAGCAATTACAAGTGTGGAGGGGTGAAAATAATACTTTCTCTTCCATCCATTCGGTGATGTATCTTATTGAGGATCCTAGTTTGATGAAGAGTTTTTCTGGTGTTGGTGACTGTTATGGGATAATGGTGAAGAATTCATTGGACACATTTATGAGGACTGTAACAGTAAGATGAGCAAGGAGTACATGAAGGTTTATGATAGAGGCAAATGTGTGGAGTTTTCTCCTGAAATTATCAACAATTTTATGGGTAGGAGCGAGGAGGAGCAAGCTGAGGTGGAAGTGATTGATAATGGTGTTATTCTCAGTCAGCATCCTGGTATTTTGGTCAGCTCTGATGTTGCATGTAAGAGGAAATCTTCTATTTCTTTGCACTATAAGTTGTTTGCAGGGACGCATGTCCCAAATAATGTTGTGACATCTGGTGAGGTGGCGATAAAGATGAAGAAACAGATAGCAGTGCTGACATCTGTTGTACCTTTTTTTGTGTCTGTATCTGTTACAGAGGTTGTTTTTTTTTATCCTAGTGAATGTATGGTTGTTTTGACTAATTTGTGGCTAAAAAAGGGGAGTAATTAGTATGTTTGCTTAATGTTTGTTGCCTTGAGTATTACTTTAGGGGAAGTAGTTGCTTTTGCTCCTGATCGGGTGTTTAGGGGGAGCATGATGTTTTGTTGCTCACATCCTGACTAGAGATGATTTTGTTGTTGATGTCATACCTGATGTCTTGACATCTTGTCTGGGAGAATTTATTTTTCTCTGCAAATTCTTTTTAAAGCTTCTATGAGCTTGTGTCTGTTCTACTACGTGGTTCTATGTGACAAGGGGAGTAAAGATCTGAATTGTTGTTCATGCAATTCAGGGGGACTTTCGTATTTTGGTGCTTAGGGATTTCTAAGTGTGTTTGTTGTGACGTCAGACTGGATGTCCTGACATTGTGTTTACTTTGATGTGATTGTTGCTGTGATGTCAGACAGGATGTCCTGACATTTGTTTCAGTTTTTTTGGAGGATCTTGGTGTAAGAAAGGTTATGTCTTTCTGTTTTTCTTTATCTCTGCGAGACTGGTTTTCTTTTTCTGCTGCGTGTGCCTCTGATTTATTTTGTTTTTTTTTTGTTGTTGCTGCTGTGTTTGTTTTCTTCCAGTATTCCATGCAAAAAGGTTGTTTTAGCCAAAATTTTGCAAAATGGGAGATTGTAAGTTATGTGGTTTTGGATTGACAGCAATTTTGTTAAAACAAGTTATCAACAAGATGTTGAGCTAAATGTCTTGACATGTTTGTCAGACTTCACTGATGGTCAGCACGATGTCGTGACCTGATGTCATGACATGTTATACTAGAAGTTTAGGGTTTTGCGTTTTGGAAGATTTGATTTTATTAGTGAAGATTATTTGAAGATTTGATTACAATATATTACAGTCCATGCAAGAAGGGTATTTTAGGATCTACTGCTTCTGCTCCAGATGTGCATTTGTTTCATAAAAAGGGATTTTGAGACATTTAAGGAAACATGAGATTTGATAAAATTTGATTTGATTTGCTCCTGCAGACAGTTTGATATGGACCTGATATTTAGAAAATAATATAGAGTTGGACTGCATTTAATAATAAATTATTTTCATAATATTATGGAATTTAATAATATATTATTTTCCAAAATATTATGGATGTGCTATTTAATTTAGCCCAATTTGCTCATCAAGATTTTTAGAAGGCTATTTAAGGGCGTTTCTAAACCTAAAATGTGCAACTAAGTCATGTGTGTGCAATGAGATTTTAGGGTTTAGTGTGTTCTTTGTTATTTGTGATCCACTCTTGCATCACATTGATATTAGTGTTGGACTGTGTTATTTTGTAAGCCATTCATGTACCTCTTTGGTGCTTGAATTGGACTGAGTTTTGAGTTGTAATCACTCATAAGCTTTTAAGAAAAAAGTGGATTTTGTGTCATTGGAAGTGTGTTCTTTTATTGTTCATTGTTGTTGAGGTTATCACTGGCGAGTGATTGATGGAAGTGAGAGGGATCTCATATCTAGGAGTTCCTAGGTAGAAATAGTACGGGTATTGATTAAGTTAGAATATTGTAAACTGAAGGTTGTTTACGGAGGCTTCAAATTAATACTATTATGGATTTCCTTCCTGGTTTGGATGCCCCCAGATGTAGGTGATGTTGCACTGATTTGGGTTAACAACTTTCTTGTGTTATTTACTTCCTGAAATTTTGTTTAAATTGTTCAATGTTAATTATGCTATTATGATGTCTTGTGTAACACCCCCTTTCTATACCCCCAAATAATCATATAATTATTTAGGCACATATTAAAAATTTCGTCAGAGTATAATTATAAACATAGTATACAAGAGGTATATATGTCACATCATACATGAAATTGAAACATTCAACACCTGCTCAACAATTGATATGCAACAGTGGGGTAACTTTGCAACAGAGGAACTTAGTCCTTACACCCACATCTCAATACTTAGAATAAAAGCGGAAAATCTAAACATTGAATAACATCAAACATATATACATATGTATAAATATCGTCAAGTATTATCCACCAACATAATTCATGTTTACATAAACATTCATCAACAAGATACAAGTACAAATGTATCACAAAAGAATCATATACATCCTAGCTACCCGGTGCTACATATCAGAGCCGACCGACCAAAAGAATGAAGACACGCTTCACAAAAAGACCACCAGCATACCTACTCTGCAATGCCTCATAGAGCATCATAAAACAGCAGAAGGGTGAGAAATATTATCATAATAACAATGCATATAATTATATATCTTAGCATAAAAATACACATATTCTACGTTCTCACCACAATTCATCACAACTCACTCATATACATCACAATGTATATATATACAAAACCAAGCATATTCATCATGCATACTTTCACAATTCTTATCATTCCACATAAACATACATATTCATGTTTATTCATCAATGCACAATTACAAAGATGATAAATGCAAATCATAGAGACCGACTCACGACTCTATGCAAATGCAATGCGGTACCGATTCAATCATCTCAAGTTCACTCAGGAACTTATTGGAAGCATCGCTCGTTACCAATGTAACTCCCCGTCGGGCCTACGATGTTCACCCATTGCTCACACCTCACATAGGCACACAATGTTTATGGATTGCTCACACCTCACATAGGCACACAATCCGATTGCTCACACCTCACATAGGCACACAATCGTTTGTAATCATCGCTCACACCCCACATGGGCACACAACGTTACAACGGATTCTCATTAGAATCCCACAACACAAGAATGTACATCATTATGCTTCACATACAAAATGACTCAAGACATTCTCGAAATGCATACATATTCACAATATATTCATGCATTCATCTCATACAATCACATACAATCTATATACATTCACATCAATGCACTATTGCATGATTCACCTCCAAAACACACATTCAAAAACGGTAAAAGTCGCTAAATAACCCTATTCACGACTTTCCGTCATAATTAAATCGGCTAACAATTTCCAAAACATCATCATAATAAAGTACATTTCATAAGCTCTCTAACGCATCAAACCACACCTCAAGCCGAAACACAGATCAAAAGTTACAGAGAAAACAAATTGGGAGAAACTGCTACATTCGCAGTGCGAAGCTCCTAGCGAGTCCTTCGCTACTTCATTCGCAGTGCGAGTGTACCAGCGAACCAAGGCAGAAGCAAAATAGCCTAGAAAATTCTCATCGTTTGCAGTGCGAACACCCTAGCGAATGCTCGCTACCCCCATTCGCAATGCGAAGCACCCAGCGAATCAAGGCAGAAGCTAGCGCATCCTTCGCTACTCCATTCGCAGTGCGAACACTCAGCGAACGCTCGCTGCCCACTCGCTAGCCATTCGTAGTGCGAACCTGCGTTTTCAGAAAAACCCAGCAGCGCACCAGTTCATCCAAAAACCATGTTTTCACCACCCAAAACATTTCCAAACTGTCATATAACCATCAAAACATAATTCAATCATGATGACAAGTATTCTATTACGTTTACACCGATTTTCAACCGTAAAACCATCGATTCCTCACCAAAATCTCAATTTCAACCTAGAACTCAAGCTATGGAAAACAAGAAAACATCCAAGCAAACACATACATAATGATATACATTGATGAGATAATAAGATTTCACACCCTTACCCGATTAAATCGATTCCTAGAAGTTGTTTTGAAGATTTCCAAGCTTTTCCTCTTTTCCTCTCTTTTCTCTTCTTCCTCTTTCTTTCTCTCCTTTTTCTCTCTAATTCCCTTTTCTTTCTCTTTCTCTCTTATTTCCTCTTATCTCTTTTTCTTTTCTATTTTCTACTCAAATTCAATTAATTCATTTTCTCACAAAATTCTACACTTAATCACTTTTCTACCAATTTTACTAAATTTCTAACTTATTATTAATTGAGAAATGTCCAAAATACCCTCCATTCTAATTTCCCCGAAAACTCTCAAAAACGATAAAATATCATAACATGTCAACATAGCATATTAACACACCAATTTCACAAATAAAATAATTTATCACCCAATTTAAATAAAAGACTCAACAAAATGGAAATAATCGAAATCGGGGCGTTACAACTCTCCCCCACTTTAAAAATTTTCGTCCTCGAAAATATTACCTGATTCAAACAACTCCGGATACGACTCTCGCATCCTACTCTCTAGCTCCTAAGTCATATTGCCTTCCGCAGCGCCTCCCCACGATACCTTCACAAGCGCAATATCCTTGCCTCTTAGCTTCTTAACTTCACGGTCCAAAATCCTAATCGGTAAAGCTTCAACCGTAAGGTTATCTCTCACTTCAACCTCGTCCATTGGAATAACATGTGACGGATCCGGAACATACTTCCGAAGTTGCGAAACGTGGAATACATCATGCAAATTCGAAAGATTCGGAGGCAACGCCACACAGTAAGCCACAACACCAACTCGTGCAGAAATCTGATACAGACCAATAAAACGAGAAGTCAACTTCTTCGACTTCAAAGCACGACCCACACCCGTAACCGGCGTAACTCTAAAAAACACATGGTCGCCTTCTTGAAACTCAAGATCTTTCCTTCTCTTGTCTTGATAGCTCTTTTGTCTACTTTGAGAAGCTTTCATCTTCTCGCGAATAAACTTCACTTTCTCCGTCGTTTGTTGTATCATCTCCGGTCCAACTATCGTCCTCTCACCGGTTTCATGCCAACACAAAGGTGTTCGACATCTCCGACCATACAAAGCCTCAAATGGTGCCATACTTATACTTGAATGAAAACTATTATTGTAGGTGAACTCAATCAATGCCAAATAACTATCCCAAGCACCACCTTGCTCGAGCACACAAGCACGCAATAAATCCTCCAACGATTGAATTGTCCTCTCGGTTTGACCATCCGTTTGCGGATGATAAGCCAAACTCAATCTTAGCTTAGATCCCAAAGCCTTTTGTAAACTCTCCCAAAACCTCGATGTAAATCTAGGATCTCTATCCGATACAATACTCTTAGGAACTCCATGTAACTTCACAACCACTAGAACATAAATCTCGGCTAACTTCTCCAAAGGATAACTAATATCAATTGGAATGAAGTGAGCAGATTTAGTAAGCCTATCAACGATTACCCAAATAGCATTATGACCTCTTTGTGTATTCGGCAATCCCGTAACAAAATCCATCGATATACTATCCCATTTCCACTCTGGAATGTCCAACGGTTGCATCAATCCACTAGGCTTTTGATGTTCCACCTTAGACTTTTGACAAGTTAAGCATGCATACACAAATTGAGCCACATCCCTCTTTAATCCGGACCACCAAAAGATTTTCTTCAAATCCTGATACATCTTATTCGCTCCCGGATGAATACTTAAGTTACTTCGGTGTCCTTCTTCCAATATCATCTTTTTCAACTCCGCATCGTCGGGAATACAAATACGACCACGAAATCTCAAAACTCCAAAATTATCAACCTTGAAATCCTCATTCTCATTCATCATCAAATCAACGAACTTCAAATCCAACTTTTGCTTTTCACATACGGTTGCAAGAAAATCATTCGTAACATGTAGCATACCAAGTCTCACACTTCTCGGCGTCATTTCACAAACCAAACTCAAGTCTCTAAAATTCTCCAAAAGTTCCCATTCTCTCATCATCAATGCGGACATATGTAACGACTTCCGACTCAAAGCATCGGCCACCACGTTTGCCTTACCCGGATGGTAATTCAAACCAAAATCATAATCCTTCAAAAGCTCTAACCACCTTCTTTGTCTCATGTTCAATTCTTTTTTATCAAATAAATATTTCAAGCTCTTGTGATCACTAAAAACTTCAAATCTTGCACCATAAAGATAGTGCCTCCAAATTTTCAAAACAAACACCACGGCCGCTAACTCCAAGTCTTGTGTAGGATAATTCTTTTCATGCACTCTTAATTGTCTTGAAGCATATGCCACAACTTTTCCATCTTGCATCAAAACACCACCTAAACCAACCAATGAAGCATCACAATACACAACAAATGGTTTCGTCGGATTTGGCAAAATCAAGATCGGAGTCGTTGTCAACCTTCTTTTTAGCTCATTGAAACTCTCTTCACAATGAATATCCCAAATGAAAGCCTTTCCTTTACAAGTCAATTGTGTTAACGGAAGTGCCAACTTCGAAAATCCCTCAATAAACCTCCGATAATAACCCGCCAAGCCTAAAAAGCTTCGAATCTCTGTAACCGATCCAGGAGCCTCCCATTGCATCACCGCATCAATCTTGGATGGATCAACACTAATACCACTACCGGAAATAACATGTCCAAGAAAACTTACTTCTGACAACCAAAATTCACATTTCGACAACTTAGCATACAATTGTTTCTCTTTCAAAATTTGTAACACAATCCTCAAATGCTCTTCATGCTCCTCTTGAGACTTAGAATAAATCAAAATATCGTCGATGAACACAACCACAAAACGATCTAACTGCTCATGAAAAATACGATTCATGTATTCCATAAACACACTCAACGCATTAGAAACCCCGAATGGCATCACGGAATATTCGTAATGGCCATACCGTGTCCTAAAAGCCGTCTTTTGAATATCCTCTTCTTTCACACGAATCTGGTGATATCCCGATCTCAAATCAATCTTGCTAAAAACACGCGCACCAACCAATTGGTCCATCAAATCATCGATCCTTGGAAGCGGATACTTGTTCTTAATTGTCACCTTGTTCAATTGTCGATAATCAATGCATAACTGCATACTCCCATCCTTCTTCTTTACCAACAATACCGGAGCACCCCAAGAAGAAACACTTGGTCTTACAAATCTCTTGTCCAACAAGTCATTCAATTGCTTCTTCAATTCTACCAACTCCGATGCCGACATACGATACGGTGCCATCGAAACCGGTCTAGTACCCGGAACTAGATCAATAGAAAACTCAACTTCTCTTTCCGGCGGTACATCCGTAATATCCTCCGGAAACACTTCTGGAAAATCACACACCACTGGGAACACATCGAGCTCAACTTTGCTCTCCACCGACAATGATGCAAACAAACCGAACAATTGAGCTTCGTCCGCTAAAAGTTTCTTCAACTCTTTAGTGGATAGGAAACTCTCATCTTCATCATCTTCCAAAGAAGGAAACCTTACTAACTTGTGATAGCAATCTATATGAACTCGATTAAATTGCAACCAGTTCATACCCAAGATTACTTCCAATCCCTCCAACGGTAAACACACTAAATCCATAAGGAAGTCTTCACCATACATGGTCAAAGGACAACTTACACACACCAAAGACGTAGTTACCGACCCTGAAGCAGGAGTCTCAATAACCATCTCACCACCCCAAGAAGTCATAAACAAATTCAAACGCTTAGCGCACTCATGAGAAATGAATGAATGAGTCGCCCCCGTATTAATAATAGCAACTAAAGGCGTACTATTAATAAAGCATGTACCTTTAATCAAACGGTTTGCACTAGTAGTGTCTGTCCCCGCTAATGCAAACATTTTTCCGCCCGCTTGAGCTTGTTTCGGCATAGTACACTTAGTACTAATGTGACCCACTTCTCCACAATTATAGCACTTCACTACATTCCTTCTACAATCGGTAGTAGCATGCCCAAGGCCTCCACAGTTAGAACATTTCACCACTATCTTCCCACACTCAAATGATTTATGACCCATTTCACCACACTTGTAACACTTAACGAAACCTCCTCCTCCTCCTCCAGATCTCTTCTCAAAGTTTCCCCTATGCTTGCCCTTATCAACGGGTGTCACATAAGGTCCACTTCTAGCTTGTTGCTTCCCCTTCCTCTCATTCAAACTTTTGTAATGTGTAGAACGAGCCTTGCTATCTTCCTCGAAGATTCTACAACATTCCGTCAAATCCGTAAACCTTCTTATCCTTTGATATCCCACAGCTTGCTTAATCTCAGGACGCAAACCATTCTCATATTTAATACACTTTGAGAACTCAGCAGTAATTGCAGCATAGTGAGGATGGAATTGAACCAACTCCACAAACTTAGCAGTATAGTCCACCACGGACATACTACCTTATTTCAGTTCAAGGAACTCCATCTCCTTCTTCCCTTTCACACTTTCAGGGTAATACTTCCTCAAGAACTCGGTACGAAATAAATCCCAAGTTATCTCTTCATCATCCACCTCAAGAACTTGACGCATACCGACCCACCAATCGTCGGCTTCTTCCTTCAGCATGTGAGACCCAAGCCTCACCTTATTCTCCTCCGCACAGCCCATGACTCTGAAGATCCTTTCAATCTCTTTCAACCAAATTTGAGCACCATCGGGATCAAATCTTCCTTTGAAGACCGGTGGTTGATTCTTCCTGAACTCGTCATTAGCATACACGTTCGGCGCACCTTGCACCGCCCTAGCCATTGCTTCCAAAGCAGCAGCCATCGCATTGTCGTTTCTACCAGCCATATTCTGATCATTCCCAAAAATGACAACAAGGTTAAACAACAGTTCAACCATCACGACAACAAGACAGACACAACTGACTCAACACATGCTCTGATACCACTTAATGTAACACCCCCTTTCTATACCCCCAAATAATCATATAATCATTTAGGCACATATTAAAAATTTCGTCAGAGTATAATTATAAACATAGTATACAAGAGGTATGTCACATCATACATGAAATTGAAACATTCAACACCTGCTCAACAATTGATATGCAACAGTGGGGTAACTTTGCAACAGAGGAACTTAGTCCTTACACCCACATCTCAATACTTAGAATAAAAGCGGAAAATCTAAACATTGAATAACATCAAACATATATACATATGTATAAATATCGTCAAGTATTATCCACCAACATAATTCATGTTTACATAAACATTCATCAACAAGATACAAGTACAAATGTATCACAAAAGAATCATATACATCCTAGCTACCCGGTGCTACATATCAGAGCCGACCGACCAAAAGAATGAAGACACGCTTCACAAAAAGACCACCAACATACCTACTCTGCAATGCCTCATAGAGCATCATAAAATAGCAGAAAGGTGAGAAATATTATCATAATAACAATGCATATAATTATATATCTTAACATAAAAATACACATATTCCACGTTCTCACCACAATTCATCACAACTCACTCATATACATCACAATGTATATATATACAAAACCAAGCATATTCATCGTGCATACTTTCACAATTCTTATCATTCCACATAAACATACATATTCATGTTTATTCATCAATGCACAATTACAAAGATGATAAATGCAAATCATAGAGACCGACTCACGACTCTATGCAAATGCAATGCGGTACCGACTCAATCATCTCAAGTTCACTCAGGAACTTATTGGAAGCATCGCTCGTTACCAATGTAACTCCCCGTCGGGCCTACGATGTTCACCCATTGCTCACACCTCACATAGGCACACAATGTTTATGGATTGCTCACACCTCACATAGGCACACAATCCGATTGCTCACACCTCACATAGGCACACAATCGTTTGTAATCGTCGCTCACACCCCACATGGGCACACGACGTTACAACGGATTCTCATTAGAATCCCACAACACAAGAATGTACATCATTATGCTTCACATACAAAATGACTCAAGACATTCTCGAAATGCATACATATTCACAATATATTCATGCATTCATCTCATACAATCTATATACATTCACATCAATGCACTATTGTATGATTCACCTCCAAAACACACATTCAAAAATGGTAAAAATCGCTAAATAACCCTATTCATGACTTTCCGTCATAATTAAATCGGCTAACAATTTCCAAAACATCATCATAATAAATTACATTTCATAAGCTCTCTAACGCATCAAACCACACCTCAAGCCGAAACACATATCAAAAGTTACAGAGAAAACAAATTGGGAGAAACTGCTACATTCGCAGTGCGAAGCTCCTAGCGAGTCCTTCGCTACTTCATTCGCAGTGCGAGTGTACCAGCGAACCAAGGCAGAAGCAAAATAGCCTAGAAAATTCTCATCGTTCGCAGTGCGAACACCCCCAGCGAATGCTCGCTACCCCATTTGCAATGCGAAGCACCCAGCGAATCAAGGCAGAAGCTAGCGCATCCTTCGCTACTCCATTCGCAGTGCGAACACTCAGCGAACGCTCGCTAGCCATTCGCAGTGCGAACCTGCGTTTTCAGAAAAACCCAGCAGCGCACCAATTCATCCAAAAACCATGTTTTCACCACCCAAAACATTTCCAAACTATCATATAACCATCAAAACATAATTCAATCATGATGACAAGTATTCTATTACGTTTACACCGATTTTCAACCGTAAAACCATCGATTCCTCACCAAAATCTCAATTTCAACCTAGAACTCAAGCTATGGAAAACAAGAAAACATCCAAGCAAACACATACATAATGATATACATTGATGAGATAATAAGATTTCATACCCTTACCCGATTAAATCGATTCCTAGAAGTTGTTTTGAAGATTTCCAAGCTTTACCTCTTTTCCTCTATTTTCTCTTCTTCCTCTTTCTTTCTCTCCTTTTTCTCTCTAATTCCCTTTTCTTTCTCTTTCTCTCCTATTTCCTCTTATCTCTTTTTCTTTTCTATTTTCTACTCAAATTCAATTAATTCATTTTCTCACAAAATTCTACACTTAATCACTTTTCTACCAATTTTACTAAATTTCTAACTTATTATTAATTGAGAAATGTCCAAAATACCCTCCATTCTAATTTCCCCGAAAACTCTCAAAAACGATAAAATATCATAACATGTCAACATAGCATATTAACACACCAATTTCACAAATAAAATAATTTATCACCCAATTTAAATAAAAGACTCAACAAAATGGAAATAATCGAAATCGGGGCGTTACATCTTGACATTACATTCGACATCCTGATTTCCTGACATCGTATACGACATTTGTCCACTTAGTGCTAGAATTTCATCATTTACTTGCGATACTTCGATGACTTCGATCAGATCCATTAGTACAATTGGGGGTGCTTGTTTGGTCTACGTGTACTTCAAGTTGTCTGAAGGTTGTATATGGAAAACCAAACATGTGACAGGCAACATCACACTATTGACGGTAACATTTCTTGGTCGTTTAGTGTTTGTGTGTCATTTTCATAACACTTTTGTAACACCATTACTAATGCTTAATCTGTTCCAACACTTTTTAGGCTTGGATCCTCCAACACTCCCCATGCATATTTGGTTGGTCATGTCTTTCGACATACACTGAGGATATACCACGTGCTTCTAAATTCATTCCGCTCAGAGGGAAACAAGCGACAAATGTTAGAACAAGATTTGGTTCTACATTTGTCCTTATGTTTTGATGATAACAATACATAGTATTTTAGAGAACAATTTTGTATCCTAATAGTTTTATTTAGTGTGCATAATTTATATACAAGTTCTGACTCTGATTATAGGACGTGTGATGTCATTATACTCTGAAACTAGTATACTCTGACTCTGAATTCTGTGTTTACAAAGTTAATCAAGCTATGGATTTTGTACTCAATGCTTCTGACATATACTTATCCAAGGCTTTGATACTCTAAAGCTGCTGAGGTGTTACGCTCTGAAGCCATGCGCTCAACTCAACTCTGAGCAGTGTCAACAGATTCTGAAGACCAGGTTCTGAGGAACTGGACCAAGACTCTTAAGAATCAAGTTTCTGAAGATTCTCTCAACCAGGTTCTTAATCTTCTCTTATGCATGCTTCATCACCAACTTATCAGAAGTCTCTGAATATTAAAGATAAGATTAAAAGGTTTTACGTGAGAAAAATAATACACAGTACAAACTCAAATATTCCTTCCATTACACTAATTTTGTGGGCTAAGGATTGTACTATTGTACCATTTTGTCTTCCATTTTCATAAACTGTTATGCAATGATACAACTGCATTTCGGTATTCCAATTCTACCCTCCAACAAATATCTTCATTGCCTATATAAAGAAGACTTGGAAGAATTGAAAATCACTAATTTTACTACTCTATCATCATACGTGAACAATGCTATTTGTGAATACTTTGAGAGAAAAGAAACACTCACACAAGAACTTTTGTTCAGACTATTCATTGTAAATATTTTGTGTGATATACTTGTATTTCATTTGAGTATTCTGCTTTCTTAGAAGCATTTTGTAAACACACTTTGTATCAATCAGTTTGATTGTATTTTTATTCCTTGAGTGACCAGGGTTTAGTCTGTATGCTCAAGAAGACATTAATTGTTGGTATTTGTGTTATAATCAAGTTTGATTATAGTAGATCAAGTCCTTGTTGATAATGGGAAATCACCTTGGTAGGTGGACTGAAGGTAGCTTGATTTATAGCGAACCAGTATAAAAATAATTGTTTCATTATTTTTATCCTCTGTGTTCCAATTTTTGTATTGGGTTAAAAAAATTCATTTTTAGAAACTCAAATCAACCCCCCTTTCTCGTGTTTCTCTTCATCTTCAAATGGCATCCGTGCTCTAATTTCGGTATTGATTGTTTATCAAACACTTCACCGTGTCAGATAAAGATCCATTTTTTGAAACACAATGGCTTATATCCCTCCACCAGCTGCACATCATGATAGAGATCACTATAGTGCAAAACCTCTAGTTTTTTATGGAGAAAAATTTGACTAATGGAAAGATAAAATAAAGTTTTTTCCTTGGTCATGATGTAGATCTATGGGATATGGTAGTTGATGGCTACATTCATCCTGTTGATGCTAGTGGTAACAAGGTGGAAAGAAGAGTGATGACCGATGAAAAAAAAGAAAGACTACAATAATCATCACAAAGTAAGAAACATATTGTTGAATGCTATTTCATACACTGAGCATGAAAAGATCACATCAAAGTCTATATTTAATTCTCTGAGAATAACTCATGTAGGAAACACTCAAGTTAAAGAAACCAAGACACTTGCCTTGATACATAAGTATGAAGTCTTCGAGATGGAAGACAATGAAACTATTGAGAACATGTTCCCAAGGTTTCAGACTCTTGTTGCATGACTGAAGGTTATGGACAAAGGTTACTCAATTGCAGATCATGTGGGGAAAATTATCAGAAGCTTACTTAAGAGATGAAGGCCTATGGTAACTGCGCCGAAACTTTCTAAGGGTCTGAACAACGCAACTCTTGAAGAACTTATAAGTTCTTTGAGAAGCCATGAGATAGATTTTGAAGAGGATGAGCCTCAAAGAAAAGTTAAGTCTGTGGCTTTGAAATCCATGAGAAAGTCTGAGAAGACCAAAGCCTTTCAAGATGAAGAAGAAGAAGATGAATTGTCTCTTCTTTCCAGACGTTTTAATCAACTCTGGAAGAAAAGACATGGCAAGTTCAATGGCTCTAGAAGGATAAGTGGTCGCTCTAAGTCTACATCTGGACTTAAGAAGTCAAGTGCTGGTAAGGACGTCATGTGCTTTTAGCGTAAGGAGTCATGTCACCACAAGAATAGTGTCCCAAGTTGAAGAAAGACAAACCAAAGAATAAGGACTTCAGAGGAAATAAGGTATGATGGCACACTTTTAAAATTATAAAATTATGCAAAGTATCAGATACAAAAGAGCGGGTGATATTATTTGCCTAAATTATTACTAAATAAATATTTAATCAATATGATAATAAAAAAAAAAAAATAATTATTAAATGATTTTTAGATTAATTATAAAATAGTAAAAATATAAAAATTTCGCGGGTAAAGGGAGGCTCTCAGTCGTTCTTATTTTCTTCCAACCGCCAAGTTGTTTTGTTCAAGAAACCCTTTTTCTTATAGTTTCATCAAACACTCATTTGTCAAAATCAAAGTCTTTCCTTTTTGCGATTAAAGTTTCATCTGATGTTATGACAGAAGCACCCAAAGAAGAAGCTTCAAGGAACCAACCATATCAAGTGTATGAGGTATGGATACTATGGCTCCTGTCTGGTGGATCAACTCCTGGTGATAATGTACTCGCCACCACACCAAGTCTCTTCTGCTCTTCATTTTATTTTCAGACAACTACATTGGTGCTTGTTTGCTATATCATCTTCAACAAAGACTTATGGAAGGGGATTAGGGTTTGTTTCTTTGAATTGATTTATTGAAACTTATCTACTTCAATAAAGACTTGTGAGGCTGTTTCAAAGCGTTTATGGAAAACTATATATCGTATTTCACAAGTTGTTTTCAGTTGATTTTGACAGGCTCTCCATGATAACTTATAAAATAACTAATAGTTTAGATAATAACAGTTTCATTTTTGTTTATTTTCTGTTATAGAGAATAGCTAATAGGAAAGATAGAAACTGGTGGTGAGTTCACTCATAAGAAGATCATCGGAGCTGAGAGGAACTCTGTTGTAGTCAGTAACAAACTCAGGGAAATTCAAGTAAGTTTCGTCATATTTGGATTAAGTACAATTTCTTTTCTAGAACGGTTATTTCACATATGTCATTATTGGGCATTTTATGAAATTTGGTTTGCAACATATAATCATGCAATGCAAACATACAAAAATCACAATGTTGTGCTGAATTTAGTAAATATTTTCCTTTATTACTCAATTGCTTATTAAAATAAGGAATCAAGGATTGCCGACTTTGTTCTTGTAACTACATGATAGACATTGTATTAAATTGTAATCTGCAACGCCTAGTTTGAGGCAGAAAAAAGCTTTAATTTTGAAGCATCCAATTTGCTAGGAGTATATATAGATTAAAATTAAAAGGATTAATGGTATCTTCTTGATAATCCTAATGTCCATCACTTGTTTAAATGCTGAAGGAATGCTAAGTACGAGGAAGCATTAGAGAAATTTGAGTCACTTTTGGGAACAAATCCAGAGCCCGATGAAGAAGCAGTGGCAAGTTATAATGTTGCTTATTGTTGCTCTAAGCTAAGCTAAACCAGGTATATATGTTTCTTCACTCTACAAATTGTATGTGCTTCATTCTACTACTCTCTCACTGCTTTTGGATAATTTTTTTTTAGTGTCCACTAATCCCTCTATATATGTAGATTAAATCTCTCAACCACATCTTTTAAATGATTAGTGTTATAACATGTCAAAAGTAGTCGGAGAGTGCCGAGTGTAAAGTAAGCCATTTAAAAAACCTTTACAACCGCATCTCTTCAATGATTAGTTTTATAACATGTTCCATATTAATAGTATATATACTATACAAATTTATATCCATTAAGTCCCACATTGGCTAGAACATCACACAAACAAGTGTTTATAAATGTTTGACATGCTAATTTGTTCGCCGAGCTGAGTAGCGCCAGCTTGTGACCTGTGTGGGGGCAATAAGGTGATGGAACATGGCTAAGGATTAACAGGTTGGTCTGGTGGTTGCACCATGCTGGCCTGCCCGCTCCAAGTTGCGAGTTGGCCCACGGGACTTGTGCGAAGGCACAGGTCTTGTGGGTCTTAGACAGGAGGGTAAAGCGTGAGGCTGGTTTCACAGAGCAGCGAACACTGCCCACTCCTGACAGTGGAGGGATCACGGGCCGCTGCACCTCCAGTCCACAACACCTGGTGAGCCTAGCCCCTTGAACCATCTCTTTTTGGTGGTGGGGTTCACATATTGAGGTGCCTGCCATGTATTTTTAGTACTGCATCGTTAGTTGGATGCCAAATTCATTTGGTGGTGGGGTTCACATATTGAGGTGCCTGCCATGTATTTTTAGTACTGCATCGTTAGTTGGATGCCAAATTCATTCCAGCCAGCAAATTGTTTACATCTAATAGTGCCAATATAAATTGCTTCTCTGTTGCCCTTTTCATCTGTTTTACTTAGCATTTCATAATAATGATAATGATAGATTGCCACCATTTGTTTAGCACATTTTGGCATTAATTAAATGAAGTATGTAAATAAAACATCCATGGTCATAGATTGACATGATTTGGTTATTTATTTGCTATGAAAGCCATTATTAGAAATAGAAATAATTTATATTTTAATTAATATTCACAAACTTGGTGACCAAGTATGTTAGAGGGTATTTTAGTATTTTATTGTTGCCTTTTGTAGCCCTAGTTTTAGCTTATAAATAGACTAGTGGTAGTGAGTATTTTTAATAATCCTTTTGTAATCCTTGTAGCCGTCATTCTCTATAATATATTCTTCTCTTTTCATCCATTATTTTCACCTTGTACACCAACAATTGGTATCTAGAGCTCCGGTTCGGATCAACGGGAAAACACGGGAAACACGAGTGAAACGTGAGGATTTCTTGTGTGATTGAATTTTGGTTCTTGATTTGTGTTGAATCTTGAACGAAATTCTGATCAGAATCATAAATTTGTGATTCTGTGGGTTGGGAAACACTGTGCGTGGTAAGTTCTGAGTGTACTGTACAAGTTGAAGGTGATGAACGGCAATGGCGGCATGAACACCAAGCTTCCAGTATTTTATGGCAAAAACTGGAATCGTTGGGTGATTCAGATGCGAGTACTGTTCGGTGCTCAAGATGTTCTAGATCTTGTCACCGAAGGTTATGTTCCGGTAGCCGCAGATGCGACGGAGGAGCAGAAGAACGCGCAGAAGGATACAAGGAAGAAAGATCAGAAAGCATTGTTCTACATCCATCAGTGTGTGGATGCGAATGTGTTTGAGAAGATTGCAGATTCAACGACGGCAAAGGCGGCGTGGGACACACTGGTCAGATGTTACGGTGGTGACGCATCAGTGAAGAAGGTGAAGCTTCAGTCTCTACGTAAGCAGTACGAGAATCTCAACATGAAGAACAATGAGAAAGTTTCTGAGTACATCTTCAGAGTGATTCTGATCACTAATGAGATGAAGGCGTGTGGAGAAACTCTTTCTGAACAAGTAATCATTGAGAAGGTATTGAGATCTCTTACTCCTCAGTTTGATTACATTGTGGTAGCAATAGAACATTCTAAAGATCTGAGCACCATGAGAATTGAAGAGCTGCAAAGCAGTTTAGAAGCGCAAGAGTTGCGTCTGACTGAGAGAACTTCTGAAAGGGAAGTAGAGCAGCAGGCTCTGAAAGCAGTTGCTGATAAGAAGCATCAGAAGCAGAGAAGATCTGATGATGGTCAGAAGTCAGAAACTTCAACTTTTGATAGGCAAAAGAATGCTCAGAAGGGAAAAAAGAAGTATGACAAGAAGAAGATCCAATGTTACTGTTGCAAGAAGTTTGGTCACTTTGCTAGAGATTGTTGGTCAAACAAAGAAAGGAATTCAGAAGAAGCAAATATAGCCAGAAGTTCTGATGATGAATCTGTGCTACTGGTGGCTTCTGAATCTGATGATACAAATTTGACAGACTGGTGGTATATGGACACTGGGTGCTCAAATCATCTTACTGGAAATAAGAAATGGCTGGTTGATTTTGATTCTGAGAAGAGGACAAATATCTTAACGCTGAAGGTATGGGAGATGTCAGAGTTGTTTTGAACAATGGGAAAACAACATTGATTCAGAAAGTGTGGTATGTACCTGGCATCAAAAGCAATCTGATGAGCGTGGGACAATTAATTGAGAAAGGTTTTTCAGTTACCATGAAGGACAATCTTCTGAAGCTGTATGACTGTAATCAGAAGTTGATTATGGAGTCAGAACAGGGAAGGAATATAACATTCAAGGTGAATGTCAGAACTTCTGACTCTGAATGTCTTAGTGCAACAAGTGTTGTGAAAGAAAGTGAGTTGTGGCACAGAAGATTTGGTCATCTGAATTTCAGAAGCTTAGAACATCTGAATTCGAAGAAGCTGGTACATGGAATTCCTACAATTAAGAAGCCTGAGAAGTCATGCAAAGTGTGCATGGAAGGAAAGCAACCAAGATTGCCATTTGCGTCAGAAGTTGCTCCAAGAGCAAAACATGCCTTGGGAGTAGTACATTCTGATGTGTGTGGTCCATTTCCAGTAGAATCGTTCGGAGGGAATAAATACTTCGTGTCATTTGTTGATGAATTCACGAGAATGATATGGGTATCCCTTATTAAGTTCAAACACGAGGTGTTTGCTGAATTCAAGAAGTTCCGGATGAAGGTTCAGAATCTGAGTGGTCAGACTCTGAAGATTCTCAGAACCGATGGTTGGGGAGAATATAACTCCAAAGAGTTTCAGAAGTTCTGTGAGGAGAATGGAATTGAGCATGAGGTTACTGCTCCTTACACTCCTCAACACAATGGTCTTGCTGAAAGAAGAAATCGTACTTTGCTTGATATGGTGAGAAGCATGCTGAAGGAGAAGAAACTTCCTCAGAACTTCTGGGGAGAAGCTGTTGCCACCGCAGCATATGTGCTCAACAGATGTCCAACGAAGAAGCTGAAGGAAATAGTTCCTATTCAGAAGTGGACGGGAGAAAAGCAAAGTGTTAGTCATCTAAAGGTGTTTGGTTCTGTTTGTTACAAACATGTTCCAGAAGTTAGAAGACAGAAGCTGGATGATAGAAGCAAAGTAATGTTACTGGTGGGGTACCACAGTACGGGTGCGTACAAGCTTTATTGTCCAGAAACTAATAAAGTTGAGTTCAGCAGAGACGTTATTGTGAAGAAATCAGAAGTTTGGAATTGGGATAAGTCTCAATCTGATTCTGATGTGAGAACTTCTGAAGAAAGGTCAGAAATAAGAATTTCTGAAACTGATGGTGATTCTGACTCTGAAGGAGACTCAGAAGATGAAGATGATTCTGATGATCCAGATTCTGATGATGATCAAGATTTTGGTGGTGATTCAGACTCTGGGAATATGCCAGACTCTGAAGGTGGTCAAGGTTTTGGAGGAAGTCAACCTTCTGGAGCAAGAGCATCTGAAGGAGAAACTTCTGAGGACAGAACTTCTGGGGTTCAAGCATCTGAAGAAGATTCTGAACGAGGTCAGAGGCCACAGAGAATCAGAAACATTCCAAGAAGATTTGAAGAGTTTGACATGTTGCAAGACACTGAAGGAGAAATTATTCAGTGTGCCATGTTAGTAGACTCTGAACCCGTAAGTACAGAAAAGGCTCTTAAGCAGAAGTTCTGGCTAAAGGCCATGGAAGAAGAACTTGAGGCCATAGAGAGAAACAAGACTTGGAAGCTGACAAAACTTCCAAAGGACAAGAAAGCCATTAGCGTCAGATGGGTTTTCAAGCAGAAGCTAAAGCCAGATGGATCAATTGGCAAACACAAAGCGAGGTTGGTAGCAAGAGGATTTCTGCAGAAACCTGGGCTGGATTATTCTGAAGTGTTTGTACCTGTAGCGAGACATGAAACAATCAGATTGGTGATTGCAATAGCTGCTAACAGGAATTGGCCTCTGATGCATTTAGATGTGAAATCTGCATTTCTGAATGGTCCATTAGAAGAAGAAGTTTATGTGTCACAACCTCCTGGATTTGTGAAAAAGAATCAGGAAGGGATGGTGTACAGATTACATAAAGTTTTGTATGGATTGAAGCAAGCGCCCAGAGCTTGGAATCAGAAGATTGATTCATTTTTCAAGAAGCAGGGTTTTCAGAAATGTGAGATGGAATACGGTGTTTATGTTCAGCATATTTCTGAAGGCAATATGATTCTGGTGTGTTTGTACGTTGATGACATATTGCTGACCGGAAGTTCTGAACAAGAATTAGCTAAGTTCAAGAAGGTGTTGATGAATGAGTTTGAAATGATTGATCTCGGGAAAATGACATACTTTCTAGGGATGGAGTTCAGATATTCTGAGAAAGGTATCATTTTGCATCAGCTGAAGTATGAACGAGAACTTCTGAAGAGATTTAAGCTGCAGAATTGTAAGACTGCTATCACACCTGTAGATTCAAATCAGAAACTAGATTCTGATTCTGATGGTGAGGATGTGGATGCTACAACCTTCAAACAGTTGGTTGGTTCTCTGAGGTATTTGTGTAATACCAGACCTGATATTTGCTATGCAGTTGGAATGGTTAGCAGATTCATGAGTAAACCTAAGTGGTCCCATTACCAAGCTGCTGTCAGGATTCTGAGGTATATCAAGGGAACTCTGAAGTATGGAGTGCTGTTCCCTTCTGGAAGAAAGACTGAATCAGAACGTCTTAGTTATTCAGATTCTGATTGGTGTGGAGACAGAGTTGATAGAAGAAGTACTTCTGGATACTTGTTTAAGTTTCTAGGAGGCCCTATTTCTTGGTGTTCCAAGAAACAACCTGTTGTTGCGCTATCAACCTGTGAAGCTGAATATATTGCAGGTGCTGTTACTGCATGTCAAGCTGTGTGGATTCTGAACTTGCTGGAGGATCTGAAGATCAAAGTTGACAAACCTCTGAAGCTGATGATTGATAACAAGTCTGCAATCAATCTTGCCAGAAACCCAGTGTTGCATGGGAGAAGCAAGCATATTGAGACAAAGTATCACTATCTGAGAAGTCAAGTTCAGAGTGGAGTGTTAGAAGTTCTGCACTGTAGCACCCAGAAGCAGTTGGCAGATGTTCTGACGAAGGCTATCAAGACGGATCAATTCCTTCGCTTAAGGGATGGAATTGGAGTTGTTAGTTTTGAGAAAATATAAATTAAGGGATGGTATTAGAAATAGAAATAATTTATATTTTAATTAATATTCACAAACTTGGTGACCAAGTTTGTTAGAATGTATTTTAGTATTTTATTGTTGCCTTTTGTAGCCCTAGTTTTAACTTATAAATAGACTAGTGGTAGTGAGTATTTTTAGTAATCCTTTTGGAATTCATGTAGCCGTCATTCTCTATAATATATTCTTCTCTTTTCATCTATTATTTTCACCTTGTACACCTACAGCCATAAATAACACTTCCATCCTCTGCTTATGGATCTTTAGACAGTATAGGGAAATATTTCATCCTAAGAACAAAGTGAAAGAGTTTCCTATGTCTTTGTTAGTCTAAGCAAATCATCATTTGGTAATCTTTTTGAGCTCCTCATAGAAATATAAAAGATGACAAGGTCGCATGGGATTGGAATCAGAGGTATATAATTGTGTTGGGATGTGCAAAAGGGATTTGCTATTTGCACCATGAATGTTCTCCACCTGTTATTCATAGGGATATGAAATCTAACAGCATCTTGCTTGAGGAATATTATGAGGCAAAAATTGCTGATTTTGGTGTTGCATGGTTTGCTTGCACACATGGTTATATTGCTCCAGGTATGTTTTGATAATGCTTTCAACAAGAAATTTCAATACACTGTTTTTAGCTTCAAAAGTATCTCATGTTTTATTTACACAATTATTATTTGTGACGTTTTATTATAAGCATTTGCGGATTCAAACTCCTGTAGTCAGGAAGTCCCTCATCTGCCGTAGTCATACAATCTGCATTGTCAAATTAATTAAGATCAGATGGGCTGCATTTAGATTTCATAATCGAGTCTATTATACATGGTCGGATGTGAGACATGGGATCTTGATCAGATGTCCAAAATGCATGGCTTTGTCAATTGTGATTTCATAATTGCAAGAAATACAACCTTGGTTTCAGAATCGTGAAAACAAAACCCCAAATCGTTTAACACACAATTTCAATTTCAGATGCAATCAAACTCAACAAATTTTTCAAATCTTCCTCCGATTCCACACCTCTTCCGTTGCCGCCAACGATGACGGCGACGATGATTTGGCCAACTGGAACTGGGAGTGCAACCAACACCCTATTATCAACACTTACACCCGAACTCGTCGGAACCCTAATCCAATTCCTTCATCTTCCACCGTAATCGAAAAACCAATAGTAGTCAAGAACAAGAAGAGAAGCGCTCAGTTCCATTTGGAGTTAGGTCAATCCGATTTCCTATTACGCGCGTGTTCCACTTGTGGTATTGAGTTCACTCCTGGAGACGTTGAGGACGAGAAATTACACGCTCAATTTCACAAACGCTATACGCAAGGAATCCAATTTAGGGTAACTAAATTGAAATTCCCCCTTTTCTGATCTCTTTTATTTGATTTGGAATAATGAAAGGGTTATTTATTCTGATAAAATTGTTCGAGTTATTTTGGTGTTGTATAATGATCCATCTTCTCACAGAAATAAGGTTTTTTTGTTTATTTACCGCTTTTAAGTTTTAATCATTTTTTTTTGTTTTGGAATGTTGAACAAGTTCTTGTGAAATTGTTGTTGTGACAAGTTCAAGAAGTTGTGAAGATGATGGAAATTGAGATTTCACCCAAAAAAAACTTGCAGTTTAGATTTAGATTTTGGTACTGTTTAGATTAGCTTTTGAATTATAAAAGTGTGTCTTGTAGTCTCAATCACATTAGCTAAAATTGATTATCTCGGTGTATACTTGATTTAACATATTGGAATATGCTTGAGTAGAATTGATTTTTATCTTGAAGCTAGCTTTTAGAGCTTTTTCCTTTATAATTGATTTTTAATTCTTAAATGAATATCCCAAACGCTTTTAGCCATAATCAATTTTGATCAATGCAAGACCAAACACATTTAAGTTTCTAGATTAAAACAAGTTTAGGATCATTAATTTATGGAAAAATGCCTTTAAACACTTGCTTAGATGAATTGATATGGACTGATATGCACTGAACACTCACTTATAAGTTAGGCCCAGCCATATTTATTAACATTTTTAATATATGTGAGAGTAACATGTTTAGTTGTTTTATATATTAATATTGATGGGATGTTGGTTTATATATTATTGATTGGCACAGTTGTACATATACAGGTTTATTTGTTTGTTTCTCTCCAAAGGATTGTTGGTTGCGTGGTTGCAGAACCAATCAAAGAAGCTTTTAGAGTAGCATCTTGCTCAAATGATGGGCATTCAGCTAGTGCAAGGAAAAGGGAGAAGAAGCTGCGTCCAACCACTCTTCAGTTTGGGAATATTGTTTTTCAAAGGGAACTCGAAAAAAGCGTGTGAATGTGAGTGATTCTGAGATGTTGGATGGTAGGGCGATCTCTTGTGAAAGCAAACCTGTTGCTGCTGTTTGTGGCATTATAGCTGATGCTCCGCAAGTGCACGGATTTATCGAAATAATATAAAAGATTGTCGAACCCACAGAGACCAATGTCAACCTACTGTAATCTATCGTTGCTTTATAAAGCTAAGGCTATGATTAAAATGGTACAAATGGAAATATAAACGCTAATTACTAAAAGTTTGAAAATAACGATAAAACGAGCCCGAAATATGGATTCCGTGTTTCTAAGGGACTTGTAGAATACGGGTACTAATTATGACTATATGCCTATTCTGTAGAATATACAGACTTAAAGGCTCCGCCTCACGCTCTCGCGGTCTTCAATAATACAACAGTACAAGGAAATAGAAAATACAAAGTTGCAGTAATTCCTCAGTGTGAGTAATTGCTGCTTTGAACGGTAAATTTATGCTTAATTTTAAGACGCGATTCGGCAGCGCTTCCGCGCAACTTTCGGATCTCAATGCAGACCTACAAGGGTGTATTTATAGAGGGAATTTGGCTCTAAGAAGGTCTGGGTCGATTTTGAATTCAAACAAGCAAAACTGTCAAACTGTCACTGAAAAACTGCTCCCGCCACAAACGACGACCACCGTATGCCTAATGGTGGCGACCGTCATTGCTTCAAAAGGTGATTTCCCTCCTTTTTTGGGACATGGCGAACGCCTTTCTCCTCTGTAGGGGCAAATGGCGAGCGCCATTCAGTTGGGAAGGTCAAAACTTGCATTTTTGCTGTTTTTCTTCACTTTTCAGCTCTGTTTTCGCTCTTTTTTCCATACTTGCCGATTAAACACCTGTCGACATAAAAACAAAGGAATACATAATAAATCAAAGCAAATAGTATGAAAGACTTGATAAAACGGTACTAAAAGTGCGCGTAATGAGTCGGAAAATTCGATACGAAATCGAGTTATCAACACCCCCACACTTAAACCATTGATTGTCCTCAAGCAATCAACCAACACAGTAAAAAGAAAATAAGCACGGTTCGAAACATAGGCACAATGAGACTCTAATCATACGTGGCTGCTAGGCTAATGTTTGATTGATAGGTACTAAATAGTGAAAACAAGGATATCGTAAAGACACATTTCCACATTTGCGGACAAAGACTCCCTTCCTATGCAATACCAATTCAAATCATGACATTATAACTCGACCTACATCCTTCATTTTATTTCACCTCTTTTTCATTCTCGTGCAATCACATTAAGTCCGTTATCCTTTGTACTTATATGGTAAGCGAACCTGTTTGTGTTATATGATCTCGACATTCAATTTTTTTTTCTTTTTCGCACATTATGTTTTCTTTTGCTTACGAATTTCAAGAGTCCGAACCTTTAGGCTAAATGGTCGGGTGAGTACCACCTAACTTAGCGGGAACATGTCTTTTATTCGTTTTTTCTATAAAAATCACATAAATCAACTTTTTGAGATCAACACATATTTGCATCGGTTCGTTACTTAGTTTGTACACAAGGATGTGCTGATTGCTAGTATAAACTAATCAAGAGGCTACTTTTAAGAAGCTAGGCATAAGGTCTTAGCATAATATCTATTTAAATCAATATCACATACTTAGGGAATCTAAGGTGTAGGAACGATACCGATATTTACAAAACTTTCTCAAGTCTATCTAACATAGCCTAAACAACCTATATACTTTCAGAGTGTCGTGCCATGAATCAAAACAAAAAATAGTTTGAGGTTAATTTTTTTTTTAATTTCGGGAAAATTGAATAAGTGAAAACCACGCATAAAGACTTGACAACACATGCAAAGACTCGACAAAACATTAAAAACAGATAAAATTTCTAAAAGCATGAAATAAACTAAAAACAATAAATCAAACTAAAAAGCGATAAATGTAAAGCGATAAAGTTCCTCCCCCACACTTAAACCAAACATTGTCCCCAATGTTTTGATAAAAGGTGGAAAAAGGAAAGATAGAACCTGTGTGAATGCTACTGCTTGCCACTATGGCTAAATCTACTCTGATCCTGCTCTTTTTGTTCCTGTCTTCACTGACCACTTCTACTTTGGCGTCTGGCATTTTATGACATCTTTAATTACGCAATTCTTGAACCTGTTCATCATATTGTTCGCTTCGAGAGGAAGTACCTGCAAAAAGTGTTAGAAAAATATGGTGTGGTGTGTGCAGGTGGAGCTTGACTATGCAAGGAACGAGACATGCTCTCTCCTATCATACTCACCGTCAGTGTGTGTCACCACCACCAGCGACATTAGTAGAAATGTCCGTGGGCACCAGCTCATCTCCAGGATCGTCATCTTGTGAATTTTCGCCTAGATGGAGCTAAGATGCGACAAGCAATGAAACACAAACAATAAAAGGAAAACATTAAAGTAAAATCTCGTGGGTTGCCTCCCACGCAGCGCTTTGTTTAACGTCGATAGCTCGACGGCTAATAATCTTCGGTTTCCATGGCCACTTATCAAGCCGTCTCACATATCCCTCACCTTTTCTTTTCTTCCTTCTGTGGGGTGGTTCATTCTTTTGAACTTGTGGTGGTGGTTATGGATCTATCCTGAGTATCGACTTTTCTAGTTTGGGCGTAGTTATTTCATCCACCACCTCAAAATCTAACCTTACCCTCTTCACTCTAATGGTTTCCCTAGTTTCAAGGTCTTCTAAATTTCTCTTTTTATGCAGGACCTCAGACAAAGGTGTATCGGTGTGGATATTTTCCAATACCTCCACATATGTTTTGCATTGGGAGTCTACCATAACTTTTACAAACGTTTGCGGGAAAGGAATTGGTGGGGTATAGGAAGGTGGAACAATAATAGATGCTTCCTTCTCTACCTCTTCGACAACCTCCCTTTCGGGTGGCGTCCGTGGATTTTCTCAATCTCTACGCTTTTCTCACCATAACTCTCCTCAAATTCATTATCACTCCCTAGGATTTTCTATTTGTTCTTCACTACTGGTTGTTACAACATCCACATGTCTCTCAAGGGAGGTTCCTATAGGTGTTTGGGCAAGCAGAGAGATTTGAGTCTCTAATGCCTCAGTGTCAGTCGTGAGGGACTCGACCACAGTGTTCATCTGCCTAAAGGTTTCATAAGTATCGAGATGTTGTTTTCTAAACTCCTCATTCTGGAGAGTTTGTGTCTCCACAAAGCACTCCATTATAGATTCTAGCCTAGAATTAGTTGTTGTTTCAATGAAATCTTTCATTAATGTTTCGAGGTTGGAATTTTGGGATTCTTGCGGTTCCTCAAAGTACTGGCAAGGGTAATCGCAGAGGGAATTTGGGTGAGAGTAAGTTATTGTCGCATTGAAATCCTCTATCAATAATTCAAGGTCGGGATTATAGGATTATTGTGGTTCCTCAAAGTATTGGGAGTGGTAATTGTAAAGGAAATCTGGGTGATACATAGTTTTTTCTTTTTTTCAAACAAGAGTGTCTTAGTCTATACGATGTAACAAAGGAATCACAATATTGACCGTTCGTCCTCGGCAACGGCGCCAAAAACTTGATGCTCCGCAAGTGCACGGATTTATCGAAGTAATATTAAAGATTGTCGAACCCACAGAGACCAACGTCAACCTACTGTAATCTATCGTTGCTTTATAAAGCTAAGACTATGATTAAAATGGTACGAATGGAAATATAAACGCTAATTACTAAAGGTTTGAAAATAACGATAAAACGAGTCCGAAATATGGATTCTGTGTTCCTAAGGGACTTGTAGAATACAGGTACTAATTATGACTATATGCCTATTCTGTAGAATATACCGACTTAAAGGCTCCGCCTCACGCTCTCGCGGTCTTAACTAAAGTCATATCTCTTAATCCCAAGATTTTGTTCTCGCTCGCCCGGTAACTAAGAAACACTATTTGAAAGCCAACAATATCCTAATCAACATCTAAAGCGCTCTCGTTGTATTTAGATGTGATGCCTAATTTCTACTATCCGGTTCGCTCCTCATGCTCTCGCGAATCTCGGCTCAAACCTTTATATGTTTCTCACTCTCATGACAAAGCAATGTTAAATAACTTCTCACTCTCATGACAAAGCTACTTAAATTATGCATAGAAATTATAACCAAAACGACATACAATCGCGATTTCGTACTTAATACATCTACGGAGTCCCGTCGGTAGCGACGGTTCTCATATGTCGGACTCAAGACAAATTAACTAGACATGCAATTAAATGAAAACAAACTAAACATGGTAAATACAATCAAGGACAGCATGCTTAAACAATTATAGAATACGATAACAATAATAATAAAGTGATAAATAAAGAACCTGTAAATGCGGGAAAATAAATAGAACTGAACTCGAATGCAAAAATAGCGGCAAGATATGTATTGATTCTTCAGTAATACAGCAGTACAAGAAAATAGAAAATACAAAGTTGCAGCAATTCCTCAGTGTGAGTAATTGCTGCTTTGAACGGTAAATTTATGCTTAATTCTAAGACGCGATTCGGCAGCGCTTCCGCGCAACTTCCGGATCTCAATGCAGACCTACAAGGGTGTATTTATAGAGGGAATTTGGCTCCAAGAAGGTCTGGGTTGATTTTGAATTCAAACAAGCAAAACTGTCAAACTGTCACTGAAAAACTGCTCCCGCCACAAACGGCGGCCACCGTATGCCTAATGGCGACCATCATTGCTTCAAAAGGTGATTTCCCTCCATTTTTGGGACATGGCGAACGCCTTTCTCCTCTGTAGGGGCAAATGGCGAGTGCCATTCAGTTGGGAAGGCCAAAACTTGCATTTTTGCTGTTTTTCTTCACTCTTCAACTCTGTTTTCGCTCTTTTTTTCATACTTGCCGATTAAACACCTGTCGACATAAAAATAAAGGAAAACATAATAAATCAAAGTAAATAGTATGAAAGACTTGATAAGACGGTACTAAAAGTGCGTGTAATGATTCGAAAAATACGATACGAAATCGAATTATCAATAGCCATTTGGATCACTCCCTCCAACAGAAGAAAACACATTGCTAGCCAATTGCTGGATACTGCACGAAAAACTAAATCATGCATGATGCAACCATAGGTTCCTGCAATAACTGAATAATACATAGATTTGAGATAGTCAATAACAACAACTAGATTCAACTAGTACACAAGCAATGGAGGATAAGTAACATCACATCTTTTAAGCATTTAATACTACTATTTTGAATTAGTGTTAATTGTTTTATTATTTGTTCAATTTCTGGCTTGTTGATTCTTTTTTTTTTCTGCCCTGAATTTATGGCAGGAAAAGTTTCTGCATGGACGAGCTTGAATGTGCTCAGCTAGCATTTTCTCTACCAACCTCGGTTGGGAAGGCATTAGCCTGTAGTTACTTTGGTACTGGATCATTCTTGGCGTACAAATGTGGAAATAAAATAAAGAAGTTTAGATGACATGTTCTTAAACATTAGGGCCAGTGGTCTAATGGAGTTTGAGTAAGAGAGTTCATGTGCACTTAAAAATGTGTTTATGTTTTGTATCTTCAGTTATATATGACATTTAATCATTAATGGTTGTTAATAATGAGCCACCATCAATGAAAATGCTTGTTGGTATTTTATTAGTACCCTGTAGTATGTCGAGTTCTGTTTCAACATTCATTTGTTAAATATATACCATAAATAACGGAACATATGTATTTAAATGTGTTTATAATTTTGATAAAATTAAATATTATAGCAACAATATATTAAATATTTAGAAATTAAAATGATTATTTTTAATTGTTTTCTTATATTATACATTTAATATTATACATTAAATATATTTTTAAAAATATTTATTGGAAAAAATACATCTAATACATTTAATATTTCTTAAAATTAAATGTGTTTTCTTATATTAATATTTATTTAATATATATACACATATCCTATCCTATGCATACTATATACTAGTAGACGTAAAGACAATAGTAATACAAAATCTACATATGCATATCCCTTCTGTTCTTTTTCAAGTTTCCATTTCTTAGATATATTTATCTATTATTTAAAAAGGGCATTTCTTAATACACCATTTATGTTTCTTAGACACTATGTAAAATTTTATTTTTACCCCCAGTTTTTGGATGTGCACATCTGGACGTAACGTTTTTTTAAAAAACGTTGATTTGTTCCAGATGTGCAAATCAGGAAAATTTTCTGATCGGCAGATCCAGAAAAAATCAAAAAAATTCCATAAAATCATTTTCTGATCTGCATATCCGGATAAAATAAAAAATATTCCATAAAATCATTTACTTCTAAATATAATTAAATTCAATATAATTAAAATTAAAATCTAAATGATTAATATGGTATTTACTTCTAAATAATTTTTTTTTCAATATAATTACATCCAATATAATTAAAATCCAATATAATTAAAATTAATATGATTTTTTTTCTAAATGATTAATATGGTATTTACTTCTAAATGATTTTTTTTCAATATAATTAAATCCAATATAATTAAAATTAATATGATTGTTTTTCTAAATGATTAATATGGTATTTACTTCTAAATGATTTTTTTTTCAATATAATTAAATCCAATATAATTAAAATTCAATATAATTAAAATTAATATGATTTTTGTTTTAAATGATTAATATGGTATTTACTTCTAAATGATTTTTTTTCAATATAATAATTTACTTCTATATTGGATTTAATTATATTTAGAAGTAAATAATTTTATGGAATACTTTTGATTTTATCCGGATCTGCAGGAAATAATTTTATGGAATTTTTTTTATTTTTTTCGGATCTGCAGATCAGAAAATTTTCCTGATTTGCACATCCAGAACAAATCAACGTTTTAAAAAAAACGATGCGTCCGGATGTGCACATCCGAAAACTGGGGGCAAAAACGAAATTTTACGTGATGTCTAAGAAACATGAGTGGTGTATTAAGAAATTGCCTTTAAAAATTGAAGGTTATAGGAAGATGAGATATTAAACAAATAAGGTATCATAGAAAGTCGTTGAATGTTATTATAGGAAGATGAGATATTAAACAAATAAGATGATATACTATTTCCAGCATACATGTACTATAGAAATTGTTGCTAATTTTTAATTCTATTTAAATTCATTTTCTTGATCAGCATATGATTGAATTTTGTACATGTTTCTACCACAAGTATTACATGTTTCTTTTTAATTCTTAGGGTGTTTGAGTTGCTTTCCATTTTTAAATTTAAGTGCTATTTGTAGATCTATCTTTTTATGTTATTTGTTATTGTTCATGTACCTTAGTGCTATTTGTATTTGTAGTTGTGTAATAATTATGTTTGAGTTGTTTTTTATGCTATTTGTATTTGTACAACTGAGACCATTTTGAAACTTGTTAAGTCCATTTTGAAGTGAACACAAAAGGAACCTGATTCAGGTAACATGATGCTAATGTGTTTTGTTTTTTACATTTCATTTTAGATTGGTTCATTTCTTATGGGATGGTTTGTTGTTGAATTCAAAAAAGACATATCTCACATGTCATAGCATCTAGCCATATGAATAACAACTAGTTACTCGGGGAGCCTTGCAAACTTCATTGGTTGAAATCAAAAAATGCTTGAACATAGTGCTTCTGGCCACTAGGTGTAAGAAAGTCGTTTCATGAAAGTGTACTATTATTTTAAGGTGTAGAAAGTAACATGTAGCAGTAACTATTGTGTTTAATTTTGGATAATGTAAGAAGAAACACAAAACATGAATTATGCATAATGATCTACTTAGTAAAACATTACTATTAATTATATCCAATTGTGTTTTTGTTCATTTATATTTATGTTTGATTTAATTTAATTTGTAGCTCAAAATGTGTTATTGGTCTCAACAAAAAAACAATTTAATAACTCGTCTAAACCGTGTGTGTAAACCTGCGATCCGTGCTAACCTAACCCGTCCAAACCGATTAAGAAAATGGGCGGAAATGAGCTTATATTTCTCAACCGCGGGTTGAGATGAGTGAGGCTTTTGGGCCCAAAACCGCCCAACCCGGCCCGTTGTCCAGCCCTATCTGCAGGTGTTATTTTTATGATTGAAATTTTGTCAGCTGTGGAATATGGAAGAGTAGGACAGTATACACAATTCGGTTAAACAATTGGCTTGCTACTCATGAGAATGCAAAAGAGATATGCTTAGTTTATTATGTATGCATTTTTTCATTGTTTTCTCTCATTGGGAACTTAGCTCGGGGATCCTTCAACTATGGTTTTCATTTTTTTTTTTTGCATGAAAGATAAAAACCGCTAGTTAGTTAGCCGAGAAGGAGATCATCAAATTTGAAAAATTTTAGTGTAGTTTGCAGAATAGTTATGAAAATTAAAGTTACATAATGTTATTGTTTGAAATTATGGACAATCAATATTTACGGGAGTGTTCTAATATGACAAAAAAATATTCAAGTGAATATTACTTTTTGAATTCAGAAATAGACAACACTTGTGAAGTGTTGCATTAGGTTTGATTTCGAAAATAGGCAACACTTCGTGAAGTGTTGTAGAATGTGAAACAGTGCAACCTTTAAAAATTGTTGTAGGCGAAATAGTGCAACACTTGGTAAAACTGTTGTAGACAAAACAGTGCAACGTTTGTAAAGTGTTGATGTAGGCGAAACATTGCAACATTTAGCAAAAGTGTTGCTGAAAGTTTGTGTTTCATCAAGGGTCGCAACATTATGAAACAACATCAGTTTGACATATAAATTGAGCATTTCAAATTCAGAAAAAAACACATTAAAAATCGTGCATCCTCTTCACATAATTCCAAACACTCTTCCATGCATTTGAATCTTCACCAGTCTTGTGCAGATTCGATTAGAAAGCAAAATTATTCTGGGTATTTTTGTTTTCCAACTCTAAGACTATAAGAGAGTGCTTGAAATACTAAAAAGAAAAGTGACACCATTCACGATTCTAGTCTCGATCCATTCGATTTAAATTAATTTTCTAACAATTTTAAAATTATTTTAAATTATGAAAATCGTGGCTTCCGCAAATTGTGTTTTTAGAGATGATGCTTTAATCAAGAAATTAAAAAAAAATTATTAAGAAAGGAATGGACAAAAGAAACGAGTAAAAAAGAAGCATCAAGAAGGAAGATTATTTGCTTTGAATGCAGAGAAATAGGACATGTTAAAAATGAATGCTCTACACTTCAAAAGAAGAATAAATTCAAGAGAAAGAAGAGCAAAAGGCATAAAAAAACTTATTTTTAAAATGTTGCCAATACTTTTTAAACAGGTTCGTTGCACTTTTTATGTCAGATCTAGTTAATCGACTTAACAAAATATGTTGTTGTTTGAAATTAAAAAAAAAATGTTTGAAATTCAAAATCCGTCATGCACTTGTTAAGTCGGGTTTCCATTTAAATGACTTAACAAGTCCTAAATAGAATTCAAAATTACGTCTTTTTCATGAACCATTGTTATTCTAAACTATTGCAAACCTTCATGAAAATGTCTCAAACTTTTGCATCAATTCCTAGAAGTTTCTTAGGATGTATTTAAGGCAAAATACATTAGTTTTCAAATTACCTCTTTCATTATTAATTTTTCACATAAATTCAAATAATTTTCTAAGTGTTTATTCTTTTTCAAAAATGTTGAAACTTTGTGCATAACTTTAAAATCACTCATAAAAGTTTCATAATATTTTTTGAGCACTTCAGGTTCATACATTATTGAATTGTAAATTGAAAGAGATGATTAATTGTCTATGGAAATTGATTCAAGAACAACTTCATATAATCAAATTTGTTCAAGTATTGTAATTGATCACCAAGTGTGTAGTGACTAAATTTGTAAAGAAATTGTGTACTTTCTAGAAGTATTTGCAAATGGAAAGTAGTATATTTCTATTTGTTGGAGAAATATCCTTTGAATTGGTTTGATTCAAAGTCCACTATAGTTGTTGGTGTATTTGTGAAATCAAGGAAGTAGTGATTTCAAGGGAGTCCTCGTTTTAGAAGGATGTTATCCAAGACGAAATAGATTCAATAATGTCAAACCACTTGTAGATCTAATTAAAAGATCAAGACCTATTGGATGCAAGTGGGTGTTTAGAAGGAAGTATCATAATGATGGTACATTAAACACCTACATGTATAGATTAGTAACCAAAAGTTTTAGAAAAAAAAAGGTATTGATTATTTAGACACATATGCACTAATAGTAAAGGCGGCGACAATTAGAATATTGTTTGCATTAGTTTTTTTGCATGAACTTATAGCTCATCAAATGGATATCAAAATGACATTCCTAAATAGGGATCTCAATGAGGAGATTTGCATGGGGCAATCAAAAGGTTATGTGCTTTCTGATAATGAACAAAAGTTTCATGAATTAAGGGGAAGACAGATAACTTAAGGAGAGATTTTCAATCATTGTCAAAATACAAAGTCAAAGAGTTTGTCATCATCAAAAGGGGGAGATTGAGAAGAATATATCTTATATCTAGTTCAATTTTGACGACGGCAAAAACTATCAAAGAAGAAAAGGTTCAAAAATTTCATGCACATCAATGATGAAGTTGATCAAGAAGGTTTAACATAGAAATTCAAGTGAACATCTGAGACAAAAGAACATAAATAAGGTGGTGTCGTACCTCGAAAAATGAGAACGACCTCGCGAAGCGCAATCGCACGCCCGCGGGATGGACTTAATAGAGTCGCCACCGATCTTTATTTATTCCATAGAAGAAAAGGGAAAATATCGAATAAAACCCCTAAAAGGAAGGATAAGAAATGGTCGTCACAACCATTGTCTGAGTTCGGGAGTCGGTTACGCAAGGGGAAGGTATTAGCACCCCTCACGTCCGTTGAACTCAACAGGAACCGTTTAGTTAAGGTTAAATGTATGTTAGCTTAAGGTTTGTATGTAATCTTCTACTTAATGGGAAATGAAGGTAAATGATTATTGTTAAAGGAGAGAGAACCTAAAGAGGTTTTATTACTAGGGTGCTCGCAAAGACCTTGCAGTATCGTGCCTACGTATCCTTAGGAGGATGGAATCAGAGCAATCGTAGTTCACCTAACTACGGTGAGGAGCCGCTGACTATGGTCAAAGTTCCAAGGGGAATGAGTATTCATGATTATGATACTCACGTAGAGTTAAAGAACTCTCTAATTCTAAGTTGTGATGGGATTAAATGGCTATGAGGCCAAAGGGAAAAATAAGTATTCTATGACTTTGAGATCAAGGGTTGAAGATGTTTTGGTTCCTTGATGAGAACCCAGATTTGTCCGTAAAATGGAGTTTTGAGTATGATTGGATGTATTTTAAGAATGATGATCATCAAATGATCAAAGAGTTTATGCTAAGGTGCTAAACTCTAACACTCTCTATCATTCAAGATTAGTTTAAGAAAATTGTATGTGGGACAACGAGCATTGACAAAGATCAATGGTTCAAAGAGTTGTGCTGGAGTGCTAGACTCTAACATCTCTTAGTCCAAATTGTTATTAAGTGTTTTAAGTATGAAAGGAAGAAATGATTGGCTACCTCAATGTGCAAGACTTGAGACCAATCTTTCAAAGGGTTATGCTAGAATGCTAGATTCTAACAATCCTTTTCTTTCAAGTTTATTTCGAAAAAAAGATTTGATGTACTTTGAAGTGTTGATATCCTTAAAGAAGGATGGATTCTTGAGATGACGATTGACAAAGATAAGAGGTAGCAAAAGATGGAAGGTGGAAAAAGTGAAAGGTGGCTCGCCAAGAATTAGGATTCTTGTGCCTACGTATTCTCATTGAAGAATGAGAAATCAGAGCGTCCGTAGTTCCGATTACTACAGGTTGTTAGTTGAGGTATGTTAAGTGACTGGCGAACATTTGAGCAAATGTTCAAAGAGTTATGCTAGAGTGCTAGACTCTAACGGCTCTTATTCATTCGAGTTGATAATGAAAGTTGTTTGATGGATAACGAACGCTTGATGAAAATCAAATGTTCGACGAGTTGTGTCAAGATGCTAGATCTTGACGGCTCTTATTCATCCAAGTTATGATTAAGATTATTTTGAGGACACCGAGCTTTTGACGATGATCAATCGCTCAAAAGGGTTATGTCAAGATGCTAGATCTTAACGGCCCTTATTTGTCCAAGTTGATATTGAAATTGCTTAATGGACGATGAACGCTTGATGAAAATCAATTGTTCGAAGAATTGTGCCAAGATGCTAGATCTTGACGGCCCTTATTCGTCCGAATTAAGATTAGATATTTTTGACGAGCGAAAGAATTAATAATGGCTACCACAAAGTGCGAGACTTGAGACCATTTGTTCGAGGTTTCCGCTAGAATGCTAGATTCCAACGGTCCTCTTCTTTCGTTTTTATGAGAAAAGTGCTTGATAAGACTTTAATGGCTTTAGTATTAATCGAGAGAAGTTTTGAAATTGGTCTAGTCTTAATCATAACTTATCAATGAAATTGACAACCGTGATTCTTGACTTTCATCGACTAAAAGGGAATGAAACTGAAATGAAACGAAAGTGGTCTCATATTGATCAAAGTTTCGTCGCTTTAATGAGATCAACCAAACCATGAAGTTTGTTATATCATCGACCATTATAAAGATAATGAAATCGAAGTGGAAAATAAGGTTGGTCTTGTCTTAATCAAGATTTAATCGAGAAATCGATAAATCTAATATTAGACTTTCATTGACCGACAAAAATAAGAAATGAAAATGAAATAGGTCTCGTCTTAATCAAAATTTAATCGATAGATCGATAATCTGACGTTTTGACTTTCATCGACCAATAAGATAAATAAAAAGCGGCCTCCTATTTATCAAGACTTTATTGACTTGAAATAGTCAAAGTCAAGATTTGTGTAATGTCATCGGCCAAAATAAAGAAACAAAATGGAGTTAAAATGAAAAATATAGTCGGTCTCGTCTTAATCAAGATTTATATCGGTAAGTCGATAATCTCGATATTTAACTTTCAATGACCAACAAAGTAAAAATAGAATGGCCTCATATAAATCAAGACTTTTAGTCATTTAGAATAAACCAACAAGTCATGATTTTTGTATGTCATTGGCCCAAAACAAAATTGAAAACGAAAATTAAAGAAGGGAAATCATTTGAGAAAACCTAAAGATAATTAGACCAAGTCATATTAGGTGCTAACAACATTAAAGTTTAGAAAATCAAAATAATAAAAGATTTTAAAACAAAATGACTTAGTTAAACAAAATCAAGAGTGAGGGGGTGCTGGAACCAAAAGGAAGTGTGAAGTAGAGTGAATCATCATGCGGGCCCAAAAACCCAGAGGCAAGGTCCCGTTATTAAAAAAACAAAGATTAAAATCACAGTCATCAGATTTTAAAACAAAAACCTATTAAAGATAATAAGCCTCGGTTTCTTTTCTTCAGAAAAAACAAAATGCTTTGAAATCCTAAGAAGTGAAAGGCATCAGATCACAGTTAAAACATTAACCTAGCTCTCAAAATCCTTCAGCCCCTTTCAAATACACAATACACTTCTCTCAACTCAAAAACAGGGCATAGTAGTGATCAAGTTTCCACTATTTTTATTTTACAAAACCAGAGAAATAAAAAGGATTGCGCTCAGACATCATCAACATCATCATCGCGCAAGCATCTATAATGGGTTAAGAGAAAAACGTAGCTCCAACCTTGACGAAGGCAATCTCTCTCCGTCTCGCCGTAACTTGTTTCGAACAGGTTTGGTTTTGATTTCTGAATGGGTTCTGGGGAACTCCTCTATTTCATCTCCTTCTTCTACTCGTTTTTAGGTTTTGAAATGGGTACTGGTTTCTGGTTATTTTGGGTTGAGAATGAGCGAAGGGTTGTGCGGTTGAGTTATTTGGCGGCGCGTGAGGTGAGTTAAGGGTCTGTTTGGTGAGTTCCGAAGGTGGAAGACAAAGGTAGTAACGAGTTTGGACGAGGTGTTTTGTGTTGAATCGTGTTGGGTGAGGATTCGCGAGGAAGTGTGTTTGGTTATGATTTGTGTGGGTATGATTTTTGTAGTTTGGTTTGAAGGAGGGTTTTAGGTCGCTGAAATGTTTGGTTGAAGGTTGAAGGAGGTTGAGAAACAAAGACCGGTGGTGGCGCGATGGTGATGAGGATGTTTGTTTATGATTGTCGAAGATGGATTTGGAGAAGAAAATGTTAGTGATTGAAAATGAATCTTGTTTTATTCTGTTTCTGCAGAGAGTTCTCCAAGGTTTGTATTCCCCCTCCCCCCCCCCCCCCCCTCCATATGAAGGTCCGTTTTCTTCCTTTTAAAACAAACTTCAAACTCCTCTCTATTGATTTGTCCCTATCAGATGTTGTCTTGCGGATTGTAGCGTGCCGGTTTTGGTGTCGTGATGTTGTTTTCATGACACAGGTTATTGTTGGTAACAGGTCAAAGTTTTGACATAGTAGCAGGATTGGTTTTGATGAAAGTATCCCTAGTTTTGTTGTGTAGCAAGGAGTTGTAGCTGTTGCTTGTATGCAGGTGAAGTGTAGAGCAGGATTTATGATGCAGAATTTTTGTACGGTTTTGAAGGCTGGTTGCACTTTGACTTTGTATTTGAAATTTGGATAGTAGACTCTTGACCTTTACAAACTGTATTGGACTCTTGCATTTTTGACGCATTTTATGAGCACAATGAATCGGCTTTACATTTTTTTTAATGATTTTTTAACAAAAGAAAATAATTAAATGAAAACCAATTAAATTAAGTTAAACTAAGAAAAAGTTAAACTTAAAAATTAAAACTAAACTAAATTAAAACTAAAACTTAATTAAAATATTAACTTAACAAAAAAACAAAATTACCTAAATTAATTCTAGCTAATTTCAAGATGATTATTTAACAAAATATAAAATGAAAGTAAATCAAATCAAGAATAAAAATGTATAGTTAATGATTAACGGGGTGTTTAACTAAGAAAATGCAAAGATGACTGACTTATGATGATATGACAAAGGCCAAAAAATTTAAGGGTAAAATTTGGGGTACATCAATTGCCCCTATTTAAATAATTTTACCGGATGACGCGAGGAATAGAAATCCTCGGGGCATCAAGGTGAAAGGTATTTAAATATAGCAAACCAAAAATTTTGCCCTTAGATGGGATGCAGATGCTAAGGACAAGCGATGGACATGTAGATGCTTCTAGTATGATGATATGATGGAATGTTAGATGCAAAAATGCATATGGAAACAAAAGCAAACAACCACAGGTGAGTAACACTGGGGAAGAATGAAGGTTAGTATCCGCAAGGAAAACTCACTAGGTATACAGGCTAACCTACAAGAGAGACTCACTGGGGGGACTCTGAGGAAATGCTGGGGATAGAAAATATATCTGAGGGGAAACCCTACAAATCCTCACGGGAGATAGGAGCCAGAGAGGTGTTCTCCACTGGGGAAAGATCCAGGGAGATGGACGACAGGTTCGTTGGTGACCGGACGACACTGGGGAAAAACAAAGACACATTCTTACTGGGCATGAAACCAGAAAGAAGATATGATCTCCACTGGGGATGAGTTTGAAATAAAAGGAAGGACATCCTACAAAAAAGTTTCTGGGGATTTCTTATACTGAAGAGTTCAAACGGGATCTTCAAGAAAAACCAGAAAAGACAGGGACAAACTCTGCGCGCCAAATGATGATCAATCGCAAGGACTTTAAAAGGGGTAAAGATAAAGACTGAACTTCTGCTGGGGACCAAAATAAAGTGCCAACAAGGATTGGACTCAGAATTGATATGTCAGTATACACCAATTTGGGTTGAATAAGATACCAATTTAAGTTGGTGAAGGTACCAGTATGGGCTGGATTTGAAAAAGGATTCAAACAATGGGTTCACTATAACCTGAAGTTTAGACAATGTTCGACTCGATTCAAACAAAGAATGGTCCATAATAACCGGAAAGTTAGGTTCAGGTTTGACTCGATTCAAACAAGAACATTTTAAAGCAACAGACTGAAAATTAAGGCAATGTTTGACTCGATTCAAACAAAGACGGTGCCAACGATAATTGGACTTTTGGTCCAAGCTTGACTCGATTCAAGCAGGAACAAACTGAAATAAAAGCAATGTTTGACTCGATTCAAACAAAGACTGTGCCAACGATAATTGGACTTTTGGTCCAAGTTCGACTCGATTCGAACAAGAATGGTTTAAAACAAAAACTCAAAGATGGTCAGTGTTTGACGCGATTCAAACAAAGACTCGGTTCAAGCTTGACTCGATTCAAACAAGAACGGTTTAAAGCAACAAACTCAAAGATGGTCAGTGTTTGACTCGATTCAAACAAAGACTCGGTTCAGGTTCGACTCGATTCAAACAAGAACGGTTTAAACAAAAGACTCATAGATGGTCAGTGTTTGACTCGATTCAAACAAAGACTCGGTTCAGGTTCGACTCGATTTGAACAAGAACGATTTAAACAAAAGACTCAGTCAATGTTTGACTCGATTCAAATAAAGACTCGGTTCAGGTTTGACTCGATTCAAACAAGAACGTTCAAAAGTTAACAATGCCAGCAGTTACTGGACTTTAGGTATCCAGATGAGATGATTAAGTACCATAGATCGGTACCAGGGTTGCAGGTTAGACTTCCTGGGGAATACCAATTATGGTTGCAACAAGGGCTGACGGCAAGGAAACAAAACAAATCCGAGGGTATAGAACCTGAACTCGGAACACCTCATCAAACAGATTGACGGAAAGGAAAAAACACATATCCTAGGGTACGGAACCTGAACTCGGAACACCTCATCAAATAGATTGACGGAAAGGAAACAAAACATATTCGAGGGTATAGAACCTGAACTCGGAACACCTCATCAAATAGATTGACGAGAGGGAAACAAAACATATCCGAGGCTATAGAACCTGAACTCGGAACACCTCATCAAATAGATTGACGGGAAGGAAACAAAACATGTCCGAGGGTATAGAACCTCAACTCAGAACACCTCATCAAACAGATTGACGGAAAGGAAAAAAACACATATCCGAGGGTACAAAACCTGAACTCGAAACACCTCATCAAATAGATTGACGGGAAGGAAAACCTAAAATAGGGATCACATCAAATGGGTTGATGGAAAGGAAACAGGAATAGGGATCACATCAAACTGGTTGATGGAAAGGAAACAAGAATAGGGATCACATCAAAAAGGTTGATGGAAAGTGACTGATTGGAGGTAACACCATTGGTAACTGTAGAAGTATGAATAAAACTAAGGACGGATAAGCTTCTCGGGAAAGAGATTGCCACTTATCGCTACAGAGGTGATGATAGCAAAACAAGCTTCTCAAGGAGATTGCCACTTGTTGTTGGGTATAGATTCCAACGAGATGTTGATATTACAACACCGCTGGAGGAATAATTTTGTCTTCAATGAGGGTCTGCAAGATTATTCCTGCGAGACACAGTGCAAAATAAATGCACGTTCAAGATGGGCTCAGAAACCACACCTGCCAGGGATCAAAGTTCAATCTAGGAACAAGCTAGAAAGAAACGGTCAAACAAGACTGCAATTGAGGGATGAACTCAAATGGGGACTTATCCACGTGTGGAAAAGATAATTGAACCAACCATCATCCACGAGAATCAAACTCTGTGGGGAATTCAGAAAAGATGGGCACTTTATGCCTAGGGCTGACTTTCTATTGGAGTTAATAGACAAACCCAGTCACCTGGGGAGATAAACGCCAAAGTGAACAAAACAGGTAAACACCAGGAAAGGAAGCAAAAATGCTAAGATATTATACATATGAGTGCTTATGCCATGCTTATGCTGACAAAACAGACAAAAAGAAGCGAGATTGAAGATGAAATAAACATCTCAACAAAGGATACCCAACCAAACTCATCAGATTGGACCATTACTGGGGATGAACAAGTAGGATCATCAGATCTACTTCACTGGGGAAAAGAGTATTCCACCTGAGGTATAGCATCATGACTTCACTAGGATTGCCATCATGAGCTTGATTTCCTTACTGGAGGAGAAAGATCCATGGAGATTGGCCAAGGTTAGATCGAAGTAACAATTTACTGGAAAGCTGGCAAAGGATATCACAAGAACAGAGTAGTTCTGCATCCTGACTTGTATGATGATCACCATAATAAATAATAGCTCTTGCAACAGGTAATCTTCAAATCTTTTCTGCCCCAGATTACATGGTATGTTGGGAGAAAATATCAAGAGGATTTTACAGAAGAATCGGCATACGAAATGCCTCAATATCTTCAAACTCTTAGATTCATGAATCTTGGCGTAATTGCCCCAGATTAACTGCATTTGCACAACAAAGTCCTTGAACTTATTCTTCAGACTGGTTGATCTGTGAAAGAGATGCCCCATATTGATTGCCCCTTTAGAGATTTACTGAGTCTCTACCTGATTGCCCCTGATTAACGGTATTCGCGACATAAAGTCCTCTAGACTGTGGTAGAAACAACTGGGGAACAAACTTGCCCCTGTTGATGGGTCATTGGAGTCCTTGCCTTAAAGCAAACTTGTCATAAGATGACCTCAAGAAGGCTTGCCCCAATATCCTGAACTTAAAAAGCTTATGCCCCTGATTCGACAGCTCTTGGAATGCTTGATCTATGAAGGAGATGCCCCAGACTGAGCCCTTTATCAGGTCAAAGTCCCTAGCTGGCTGTATTTGTTGGAATTTCTTTGACATTAAATTGTCTTTGCAAACAAGTATTGTTCATTAAAAATTGGCAATTTCAATGTGACATTCATGCAAGTTTTTGAAAACAAAACTTATTTATGAAACACACACAATGGAATGATTAAATAAAAAACAAAGTGGATCTAGTCATTTACGGAATGATAGATGAAGTGGTCAACACATGCAATTAGCAAAAATTATTAGGAGCCAAGTTACTCAACCTTGCTGTAATATGCTTTCAAAACAACCTTACCTCAATTAGGTCTTTTAAGGGTTGTAACGTGGCTTGGTTCACGGTTTATGAAACAAAGGATAAAGACTCAAAATTTATTTGTACCCACCCCATCTTCGTGATGAACTCCAATCCTACGTTCAGTTAACTTAAGTTATACATTCAAGTTCCCACAGACTAGGAACGAATTGATGATAGTTGACGATGATTCCGACACCTTTGTAGTCATTACTCCCTTGCAGAATTTGGTTATCCTTTATTGTTAAGGTTTTGAGATCTCTTCTTGTCTTCATTGAGGTTTTGAGACTTATGAGATTCTGCTTTGTCTTGATAGTTGTACAAACCTTCTTGTATAAGGCGAAGTTTTGGGCTTCCCATCTTTCTTGGCTTTTGCCTTGAGAGGGACTCGGCTTATTCTTCGATTAAGGATTTCTTGACGATCCTTCCTTATTTGCAGCTTGGAGGAACAACTTGTATAATGCTAACTCATTTGATCTGAGAGAGCTGACTAGTGTCTTGCACGAAGCGCTTGCATCAGAATGCATAACAAAGTTAAACTGAGAACTACCCACCCCAAGGCTGAGATTAAAGGTTTTTGTGCAAGGAAAGAAACTCCTACTTTTAGGCTCGAAGGGTTAACGAGGGGTTATCTTCCTTATTTCTCCAGTGTTTGGGAATTGAAACAATGTCTTACATCCTCGGCGAGGTTAAATCGAAAGCATACCACAGCAATTATGGATAATGTTTTCGTCATCCTCCCCAATCTTTGCTTAAACAAACAGTTTGATAAGTGGATAAGTGGATGGAGAAAAAATTTTGTTTTTTTTTGTTTTTGTTTTTGTTTTTACAAACATGATAACGCGAAATTATATCGTGTATTTGACTTGACATGCATGAATTTATATTGTGTTTTTAATTGGTTTTTCTCGATTTATGTTTCATTCTACCCGTATTTGTTTATGTTTTTCAGGCATTCAAGTCGAACCGGAATTTAATGGAAAAATGAAGATTTATTGAAGAAAATTAAAAGAAAAAAAAGAAAAGAAAAGAAAACGGAAGAAAATGAAGAGAAGAGAAAGGAAATGGAAAGAAATACAAAGGAAAGAAAAAGGAGGAAAGAAAAGAAAAAAAATATATATATAGGGTGGGCCCACCACCACACATATGGCGCAAGCCACATTGTGGGTGGCGCCCACCACCAGCATGAAGAGTGGCGCAAGCCACATTTGGAGAATGATGAGGTGGCGCCCGCCACCTATTTCTGGGGAGAGAAAAAAGGAATAGTTGCACCACTTCTCCTACTTTCTCTAGGTTTCAACCAGCAATGCGTTATTTTCTGAAGCAATTTCCACACGACTGGAACGAAATTTTCTCAACTGCCAAGCCTCTATAAATTGAACTGAAGACCTCCATTGAAAGGGTCAGAAAAATTGGGAGAGAGAGCAAATCAGTTTTTCTGCATCCTTGAGATTAAACAGTTATTAGCTTTAGTTGTTTTTCTGCATTTTCTGCATTTCCGTTCCTTTGTTCTTTTTCCATTATTTCTGCTTGTAAGCACTGTGTTGGACTACTTCAAGTTTGTATCAAGGATTCGTTGCAAGCTATTTTCAATTCCAGGTTTTATTATATGCTTCGTTCTGTTTTTATTTACAGCATGATTACTAGTAGTTATATACGTATCGCTAGTGTATTTTTCATTCAAATCATGTCTTGCTAAATTATTTGGTATCATTATGTAAACAAATTATTCACCTGGGATTAAATAATAATCGGTGCCATATTTCTACAAATTAGTTTTTAGGCCGAGGTTTCTTATTTTTAATCAAGTAGTTTTTCTTACGAAAGTAAAAAGACATTTAAGGTTGAGGTCAAGATAAACGAGAGTTTGAGAGTTTAACCAGATAGCTGAAACTAGGCATTGATTTTAAACACAGCGGAAGCACTTTAGAATCGATTAGGACTTGTTTATTTTCAAAAAGTATTTTTAAATGCAAATGATACAACGAGAGCGCTTATTCTGATTTAACGGTATAGTCTGAATCAACAAACACGAGAGTGTGAGATGAGGTCTTTTAAATGAATATTTTCTACTGAAAAGTAATTTGACATTTAAACCTGCACCGGCGACTTATTAAATTCCAGACGATTAATGCGTTACATGTTGATATCTCGTTATTGATTATTCTTATTAAAAGTTAGTACTCTTAGATTTATTTTCTGTCGCCTTACTTCCCTTAGAAATATTAGTCTTAGCTAAACATAGTAACATTCTGATAGCACTAGTTTGATTATCAGTCCTTGTGGGATCGATATCTTTTTAAAACTACGCGATAGACTGTGCGCTTGCAGTTAGTAACCCCATTCGACTCATAAATTCGCGATCAAGTTTTTGGCGCCGTTGCCGGGGACTTTGATTTAGTCATTAGTGCGATTCATTTGTTGCGCAGTATAGACTAAGGCAACAAATTTTATTTTCCTTTTTTCTCGATTGTATGCCAAGTACTCGCTCACAAAGCAAAGACTTGCAACCCCCAATCGCCGAACTAGAGCGTTTCTTACATTTAAGACGCAGACTACTTGAGTATCAATGCAAGTATAATATTCCTGATCTCCCTGCTTACCCCCCTGAACCAGTCAAGGAACAAAACATGGGTGAGAGACCACAAAACCGTCCTCTTAAGTTCTATGCCACCCCGTCTGAGCAAGAACCACATAGTAGCATTGCTGCCCCTGCTATCAATCGAAACGATTTCGAGTTGAAACCTTCATTGCTGTCAGCCGTACAACAACATCAGTTTTCTGGAAACCCTACAGAAGATCCCAACGAACATCTGACCAAGTTTGTGCAGTACGCAGACACAGTAAAGGCAAATGGTGTAACTGCAGACGCAATAAGACTACGTCTTTTTCCTTTCTCATTAAGAGACAGAGCTTGGGCTTGGTTGCAATCCTTGCCATCAAACTCTGTTACTACGTGGGATGAGTTGAAAAAGGTATTCTTAGCACGATATTTCCCCCTGAGCAAAACAGCTATGTTGAGAGCCCAAATTAATAGTTTTCGACAGAAGGATAACGAATCTCTTTACGATGCATGGGAAAGATATAAAGACATGATGAGGATGTGCCCACATCACGGTCTTGAAGATTGGTTAATCATCCATACATTTTACAATGGTCTCTTGTACAATACAAGATTGACAATAGATGCCGCCGCTGGTGGTACGCTTATGGATAAACCATATGAAGAAGCCCACCAACTGATCGAGAGCATGGCTCAAAACCACTACCAATGGGGAGGAGAAAGAACTGCAGTGGAAAAATCCCAAACAAAAGGTGGAATGTACGAGGTAAGTAGCCTTGATCATGTAAATGCTAAGGTAGATGCCCTTGCCCAAAAGATTGAAAACTTGACCATAATGCCTGCAGCCACCGTGGCTGTTGTAGCTCAAAACTACGAATTATGCGGAAACCCTGGACATGCTGCCACTGAATGTCAAATTTTGGCAGGAGTCTCCAGTGACCAAGTAAATTATGCTCAAGGAAACCCTTATGCAAATACCTACAATCCGGGATGGAAGAACCACCCAAACTTCTCTTATAAAAACAACAATGCATTATATGCACCTGGTCAGGCACCTGCTGCGCCACCAGGCTACCAAAAGGCTGCTGCAACTGCCCCTAATGTTCCTAGGAAGTCCAACCTTGAACTACTGATGGAAAACTTTATAGCTACCCAGGCTCAAACAAACAAAGACTTCCTGAATCAAAATATACACACTAGTGAGCAAATTAAGCAATTAGCAAACAAAGTAGACGCTTTAGCCACCCACAACAAAATGCTTGAAACCCAAATTTCACAAGTGGCACAACAACAAGCACCTATTGCCGCCCCTGCAGGAACATTTCCTGGACAGCCACAACCTAACCCGAAAGGACATGCAAATACCGTTATATTGAGAAGTGGTAAAGAACTAGAAGGACCCGTTGATCCAAGACTTCAGAATCCGCCCATGTACCAAAAGCCTAATACTGAGAAGGAGAATGAATCCAAGGAAAAGGAAGATAATGACCAAGAGGCCGTGGAGAAGCCTTATGTGCCTCCACCACCATATAAACCACCGATTCCGTATCCTCAAAGATTCGCAAATTCTAAAACTGCAGGGCAATTTAAGAAATTTGTTGAACTTCTGAAACAATTAAACATCACAATACCTTTTACAGAAGCTATCACTCAGATGCCCTCATATGCTAAGTTCCTTAAAGAAATCCTATCTAATAAGAAAAAGATTGAGGATAACGAAATAGTTACACTTACTGCTGAGTGTAGCGCAATAATCCAAAACAACATGCCTCCTAAGCTGAAAGACCCAGGTAGTTTCTCCATACCCTGTGTAATTGGAAAGTTCGTCATAGACAGGGCTCTGTGCGACTTAGGTGCCAGTATCAGTGTAATGCCCTTATCCATATGCAAAAAGATTGATATGGGAGAATTAAGACCAACTAAGATGTCCGTTCAATTAGCCGACCGCTCTATTAAATATCCCGTTGGTATACTAGAGAATGTTCCAGTTCGAATCGGACAATTCTATATTCCTACCGATTTTATAATCATGGACATTAAAGAAGACTCCACTATGCCTATCATATTAGGGAGACCATTCTTAGCTACCGCCGGAGCTATTATAGACGTAAAAAGAGGTAAGCTAACCTTTGAAGTCGGTGAGGAAAAGGTTGAATTTATCCTGACACAATTCTTACATGCACCAGCTATAGAGGACACATGTTATCTATTAGATGTCATAGATGAGTGCGTAAGAGAAATGGAAATGGAACCGACCATATACTCAGATATTATAAAAATTCCAATACCTCCGATTTTTGAAGATGATAATTGGCGTGAACCATACCAAGATGATAGCCTAAGCGAATGTTTAGCACTTACACCCGATCATCTTCCTTGCCCAAAGAAACCAGCGTTAGAACTGAAAACATTACCCGATAGTTTGAGGTACGAATTTCTAGACACAGAACTCGAACGACCTGTGATAGTCAATGCAGACTTAGGACAACCCGAAACCAAGAAACTTTTAGATATCTTAAGAAAATATCCAACTGCGTTGGGCTACAACATCGCTGACCTTAAAGGAATAAGTCCTTCTATCTGTATGCATCGCATTATGCTAGAGGAAGACTGTAAGACCTCTAGAGAACACCAGAGAAGGATTAATCCAATCCTAAGTACTGTAGTTAAGGATGAAGTGAAAAAGCTTTTAGATGCGGGAATTATATACCCGATATCAGACAGTAAATGGGTTAACCCAGTACATGTCGTACCTAAGAAGGGAGGTGTTACAGTTGTTAAGAACTCAAAAGGTGAATCTATAACGCAAAGAGTCGTAACTGGAAGTAGGATGTGTATCGATTATAGAAAATTGAACAAAGCTACTCGTAAAGATCATTTTCCATTACCATTCATTGACCAAATGTTGGAACGATTGGCAAAACATTCTTACTTCTGCTATTTAGACGGTTATTCAGGATTCTTCCAAATCCCTATTCATCCTGATGACCAAGAAAAGACAACTTTCACATGTCCCTATGGTACATTTGCTTACCGACGAATGCCGTTTGGACTATGTAACGCTCCCGCAACATTCCAAAGATGCTTGATGTCGATTTTCGCTGACTTTAAGACGACATTATGGAAGTGTTTATGGACGATTTTTCTGTTTGTGGGCAGAGTTTTAAAGGATGTCTATCGAACCTAGAAATGGTACTTGAAAGATGTGTAAAAGTTAATCTCGTACTAAACTGGGAGAAATGCCATTTTATGGTCAATCAAGGAATCGTGCTTGGACACGTAGTATCTGATAGAGGGATTGAAGTTGATAAAGCAAAGATAGAGATTATAGAAAACCTTCAACCTCCAAAATCCGTACGATAAATAAGAAGTTTCTTAGGACACGCGGGTTTCTACCGACGATTCATTAAAGATTTCTCGAAAATTACCAAACCACTGACAGGTTTATTAATGAAAGACGCTGAATTTATCTTCGATGAGAAATGCCTAAAAGCGTTTGAGCAATTAAAAACGGCTCTCGTTACCGCACCTATCATGCAACCAACTGATTGGAGATTACCATTTGAAATCATGTGTGATGCGAGTGACTATGCTGTAGGCGCGGTCTTAGGACAAAGGAAGGACAGAAAGCTCCATGCAATTTACTACGCAAGTAGAACCTTAGATCCTGCCCAAATGAACTACGCCACCACTGAAAAGGAACTCCTAGCTGTCGTGTTCGCTCTGGATAAATTCCGATCCTACTTGGTAGGAGCGAAAATCATTATCTATACCGATCATGCTGCGATAAGATACCTATTAAGTAAGAAAGATGCCAAACCTAGACTTTTAAGATGGATCCTACTCTTACAAGAATTCGACCTAGAGATAAAGGATAAAATGGGCACCGAAAATGTAGTCGCAGACCATTTATCAAGAATTGAAGGTATTAAGCCTGAGCAAGTGCCTATTAATGATGACTTCCCATATGAGCGACTGATAGCCCAATTGGAAAGCAATATGTCTGAATTAACCTTGAACGATACCAGACCAAAGGAATTAGTGGAAGAAATTCAAACGAACACAACACTGGCATGGTATGCTGACTTTGTTAACTACCTAGCTGCTGGGGTACTTCCACCAGATCTAACTTACCAACAAAAGAAGAAATTCTTTCATGACCTTAAACAATATTATTGGGATGAGCCCCTACTTTTTAAGAGGGGTGCCGATGGAATTTTCCGTCGATGTGTACCCGAAGATGAAATAGAAAACATAATCTCACATTGTCACTCTGCTCCTTATGGCGGACACGCAAGCACTTCAAAAACTTGCGCTAAGATCTTACAATCTGGCCTAATCTATGGAAAGATGTCCATATCGCGATATTAAAATGCGACAGGTGCCAACGCACCGGTAACATCTCCAGACGCGATGAGATGCCACAAAAGGGTATTTTAGAAGTGGAAGTTTTTGATGTGTGGGGGATTGACTTCATGGGACCATTCCCATCTTCTTTTGGTAATAAGTATATACTCGTTGCTGTTGATTACGTTTCAAAATGGATCGAGGCTGTAGCTTCTCCAACAAATGACACACGAGTAGTAATCAAGCTTTTCAAGAACATAATCTTCCCTAGATTCGGTGTGCCCAAACTTGTCATCAGTGACGGAGGCTCCCATTTTATATCTAAGATATTTGAAAAACTTCTACTGAAGTATGGAGTCCGACACCGTGTAGCAACACCGTATCATCCACAAACAAGTGGACAAGTCGAAGTCTCGAACAGAGAAATCAAACAAATCTTAGAAAAGACTGTTGCAACCTCTAGAAAAGACTGGTCATCGAAATTACACGAAGCTCTGTGGGCATATAGGACAACTTATAAAACCCCGATAGGAACCACACCTTTTAAGTTAGTCTACGGAAAATCATGCCATCTCCCTGTAGAATTAGAGCACAAAGCTTACTGGGCCATTAAGACCCTCAACTTAGACCATAATGCCGCAGGTGAGAAAAGAATCTTAGACATTCACGAACTAGAAGAACTTCGACTAGACGCATACGAGAATGCTAGGATATATAAAGAAAGAACTAAAAAATGGCATGACAAACGCATTTCCCGTAAAGAATTTAATGAAGGCGACGTAGTGCTCCTGTTTAATTCACGCCTTAAACTCTTTCCGGGAAAACTTAGATCTAGATGGTCAGGACCCTTCATAATAAGTAAGGTTTTCCCAAGTGGTGCCGTAGAAATAAAAAGTAGATCTAGCCAACCATTTATAGTAAACGGACAACGTTTAAAACATTATCACTGTGTAGAAAATAGAGATTACTCAGCTAGTCTAAAGCTCCTAGAGCTGCCCGTTCACTCTGACAACTGACTTTGCACTAGAACTATGTCAGGCTTAAGACGTTAAAAACAGCGCTTTGTGGGAGGCAACCCACGTATTTTAAAAAAAAAAAAAAACCTGAGTTTTAAAGTTTTATTTTATTTCCTTTCTATTTTATTTTATTTTATTTTATTTGATTTTCTTTTATTTCTCGTTTAGTTCTTATTTTTATTGCATTTTTGTTTTGTTTCCTCTCCTTCTCCCCATTTCTTAATGCCATAATTAACATGTTCGTCACTAACTTTGCATGATTCTCTACTTACTTACATGCTAACTTAGCTTAGTTAGTAACTAACTTTCAAGATGCAACAAGTAGATTACATGAACATTGTTTTCAGAGGCAGAGCTCAGAGGAGGAGATTTGAGATGTTAGCTCAAAGAGATATGGCTTTGACTATTTACTATGATGGACCTACCATGGCTGAGTTAGGTATCAGGGACAACATCCTGTTTCTGTTTAGCCAGCTGGGGTGGGAGACTGCTTCTATCAGACGAAGGTTTACTTCTTATCGTAGGCTGACACTTGAGTTCCTTAGCTCCCTTACTCACATACCTAACCATGGCTACGGATTCCATAGAGGGCTGGTTACTTTCAGACTGTTTAATAATGACTATACCTATAACCATAGAGAACTTGCTGAACTCCTAGGATTTCCTAATGGACCTGATGTAATTACCGCATATCAAGATGAAGTGCTCCTTGACCTTGACTTGAACTACTTTTGGGGAAACATAACTGGTAATTATAATCCTGAACCCTTTGGCATGTTTTTTGAGAGTATCCACAACCCAGCCATCCGGTATTTTCACAAAATCCTAGCCCATACCATTTTCGGTAAGGAAGAAAATGACACCTCTGTATCCAAAACTGAGCTTTATATTTTGTATTGTGCTTCACAGGGCCGCCCAGTAAATGGTGCTACCTTTATGATCACTAATTTGGTGAGTCTTATACTGGATGCTCGAACCCCTATCATAGTAGGAGGTTTAGTCACTATGATAGCAAATGCCATAGGACTGAGGCAGCCTCTGATCAGGTTTAACCCTCTTGGTACCTTCCGACCTATGAACCTTAACTTCTGCTTTAACCGCCGTATCATAGGAAACCTCGGGCCAGATACTTTTGACTACCTAATTAATAATGAGGTCGTCCGTCTTTTCACTTTACCTAACCATGAGCACACCAGTGTCCACAATAGAAACAATTGGTTTTATGACTTGACCGACCCACTTCCTGCTCCACCATCACCACCTGATACACCACAGATTTATGAATTTGATGCAGACTATATTTCTGATGCTGAATCTCACACTCCTACTATAGCTCCTATAGCTCCTCCTCCACCAATTGATTTCACTACTGCCATAACAGCCTTGGAAAACCGAGTGACTGACCTTCAAACAGAATTCACCACTATTCGCACTGAATTTCATGGATTTATGGATATAGTGGTAGAACAATTGGATCATTTTCATCAACAACTATTTTCTAGAGGACTTGCTAATAATCCAAATCAACGTGGCTAGGGCAGTATTTGCTTCACATCCGAGCTTCTGCATTTAACAGTGAGGACACAGTTAATTCTAAGTGTGGGAGACGGAAGCTAACTTTTTCATTCAGTTTTTCCAATTCCGTAATTTAATTTTTACTGTTACAAAATTTTCATTTCAGTTGCACTTGGGTTTAATGTATTTTGGTTTAAATTGACTAAAGTTTCAAGTTTCAATTGCTTTCAGTATGTTGGTTTGCTTTGGCTACATTTATTGTTTTGCTTTGGTTGCATTTATTTTTGATTCAGTTCAAGCATGTGAATCTGACTGCTATTTCATTGATTTTTCTGCTATTTCATTATTCATATGTTTGCTGTATCATCTATCATCACTCTGCTACATTAGTAAATGTTGATCAAAGTAAGGGCACGCATGGTCTTGATAAATATATTAGTAGCCTACTCGCATGACAAATCTTATCGCATGCAGAAAAGAAACAAAATTGAAGGAATCTCTGCATGTGAAGTGTGGAATTTGAAGTTAAAAAACGAAACAAAAAAATATTATGTTTTAAAAGTGGCTCCCGCCACCCATTGGCAATGTGGCTCCCGCCACACTTTAGTGGACGTGGCTCTCGCCACTTTGTAATCATGTGGCTCTCGCCACTCTAGTGAATGTGGCTCCCGCCACTTTGCAAACATGTGGCTTCCGCCACTTTGTACTTTGTGGCCCCCGCCACCTATAATTTAACCCCTGCATGTTCACATGCATGCGCATGTGGGACACTTGTTCCCCACGTACAATGCATGCAGAGCACATGGCCTTCCTTTGACCAATTTATTCCACACTAATCTGCAACTATTTCACACCTTCCTCTATTTAAACTGATAACTACACTGCTCAGCCACTCACTCGCAAATAACCATTCCTCTTCATAAACACACTAAAAAAGTTCTGTGAGTTTTGCACTGCACCATATTCAGAAAATGGAACCAGCAGCAACAGCACAAGGGTTTACATTACTTTGCAGAGATCAAAACCAAGCAGCTCTTCTCCAGTCGCTTAGACAACGTGAGATCGAGCCAACAAGGTATGCGGATACTAATTGTTTAGAAGTTTTAGGACTTACCGAAAGCGTAGACTTTTTATTGAAAAGAATAAATTTGCAACAATTTTTGTCTAATAGAGACCCCGTCTATGTCCCGCTTACCTTAGAATTTCTTAGCTCTCTTATTTATGACCCCGAAGGGACGGTCCAGTTTCGAATGTTTAATATTGAATTTAATTTCACTTTTGATGAACTGGCCGCTAAACTAAATTTCCCAGTAGGAGACAATGTATGGTATAGTATCCCGTGTGGATCTGACTGGGTTCACAGTTACAAGTGTCTTTGGAGAGGTCTAACGGACACTCATACGCAAAGTTGTGAAGGAAATAAGGCCACTCTCATTCAAAACCCGGCTTTTCGTTATTTTCGCCAACTATTGGCCACTACAATTTTCTGCCGGTCTAATTCAAACAAAGTAAACGAGAAGGAGTTTTTCTATTTACTTAGCGCCTTTGCAGACCGCCGAATAAACCATATTCCGTTCATGTTCAACCATATGTGCTCCATTAACGCCGCGAACAAAGGTTCTATC